>OY726519.1:114100663-115560532 GCA_963383655.1 Bathymodiolus septemdierum
GGTACACAGAAGCCCTTTATTCATTCTAAGAGAAAATGGATCTTAGCAATAATAGACACAGGTTGAGAAAACTGAGACAGCTATAGAGGTGTTTTTGTTCTCTGCAAACTTGCCCTCTAATCACCTAACATTAGATAATTACCCTTACTGGTGTCCTTCTTACTATATTTTTTTTTCATTAGTTTTTTTAAGAAAAAAATATCTTATTTATTATATGCAGACATTTTTTTGTTAATTTAAAAATGCATGTTCGTCATAGCCTAAATACATATATTACATTTGGTAAATGAAATTATTTAATTTAGCTTAAACATGCTTCGACATTTTTATTCAGAACTTGAGTTCAAATTTCCAAAATTTCCAATAGGGAATGATATATATATATATGTGATATACATATGTGTTATTTCCATATGTACATATGAGAAAATAGGTGACCATAGTCAAATAACTATTCAGTTGTTTTTTTATTCTATGCTGACACTCCTGGGGCCGTGTTCTCGAAAGTATCCTAAGATTTGTTCTAAGATATGTCTTAGAACGATTTTTAGGATGGTCTTAGGACCATCTTGGGACATGTCCTAGGAGTGATTTCGAAGCTATTTTAAGACTATCCTAACTTAGGTCCTAAGTGTCAGTGCAATTATTAGAAAAATAGAAATATTGTGTACAACAACTATTTCCAATATTAATATATATCAAACCCTTGATAAAAATACTCATAATAAAATACAAGATGTAAATAAAGATTTTTTTTCAATTTCATTTATTTTTTACGCTGCATCCCATGAGTCTGTTTCTTGTTTTCTTTAATTTGCAGTTATCTATATACGTAGTTCTGTATACGATATATAACTAATGTGTAGCACTTAGTCATTACAGTTATCTATATACGTAGTTCTGTATACGATATATAACTAATGTGTAACACTTAGTCATTACAGTTATCTATATACGTAGTTCTGTATACAATATATAACTAATGTGTAACACTTAGTCATTACAGTTATCTATATACGTAGTTCTGTATACGATATATAACTAATGTGTAACACTTAGTCATTACAGTTATCTATATACGTAGTTCTGTATACGATATATAACTAATGTGTAACACTTAGTCATTACAGTTATCTATATACGTAGTTCTGTATACAATATATAACTAATGTGTAACACTTAGTCATTACAGTTATCTATATACGTAGTTCTGTATACGATATATAACTAATGTGTAACACTTTTTTATAATGAATTACAGTCATTACCGTTATTTTTTGTGTGGTTACTTTCGAGTGAGCTGATTTCAAATTTTCAATGAATTACTGATTAAAGATGAACAAAAGATATCTCG
Organism: Bathymodiolus septemdierum; assembly: GCA_963383655.1. Lineage (NCBI taxonomy): Eukaryota > Metazoa > Mollusca > Bivalvia > Mytilida > Modiolidae > Bathymodiolus > Bathymodiolus septemdierum. The sequence continues at coordinate 114,102,018 of OY726519.1, forward strand.
TGCGCCGTTTAAATTATAATAGAAAAATCATTGTTAATTTACTTATTTAGATTTAAAAACAGTATAAAGGTGTATATCAATCATGTTCTACAACTTAAAATCCGTTTTTGGTACAAAATATCAAATTATATTACAATTTCGGAGTTAGGACCATCTTAAGACATCTCCATAGATGTCCTAAAGATAAGACAAATTTTGCGACATGTCCTACACTAACTGAAATAGTAAAACTTTAAATCTACAAGGTACAGATGCTGTTCAAGTCGTATATATTATACAATTATAGTCTTTTGTTGAGGTCAATACGAGTTTTTATGAACCTTAAAAACGATATTCACCGAAGCCTTTAGACTGAGGTGAATATTGATTTCTAAGGTCCATAAAAACTCGTATTGACCGATACAAAAGACTGTAATTGTTTTATTACATTAAACGAAAACGAAAGTGAAACCAAGTCAATACGAGTTTTAATCAAACAAAATCATATTTTACGGAATGTCAGGTGAATGACAGCATGATAGCCAATACAATTGTTTAAGTAAAATCATTATGTAATAATAACATTGATTTATTACTAATAATTATAATGACTTAAAGACAAAGTGAAATTGTTGACTGTTTAAACTCTCCTTTTTTATAATTAAGATTATATAGTAAATATAAAAAGGAGATACCATTATTGAAATGAGGACACTTATAAGACGACTATTTATATAGATACTAAAGCTGTGGTTGTCTATTGAGTGTTTTGTTGATGTTCTTGTACAATTTCATTCCTGAATTGCGTGAAATACTTTTATATTATCAACCTATAACTGCATTATTCAACTTGTCGTAAGATATATTACAGAATGAGTGCATTTCATACACAGCAAACAAGCCATAAATTAAGAGATGAAGATGACACAGAGGAGGTGCTGATGCTTGTATTGGCCAGGACTGATTTTGAATAGTTAATTAAACATTATTTGAAAAACAATTGTATGATACGAGATAAAAACTATCACTACTATTCCCTGGATTGTCTCCCTTTCCACGTTATCTGAAGAAACATTGGAATGATGTTCTAAAAAACGAATTTGTAAGAGACTAAGAGTATCAATACATACGTGTACACGTTAGTAAATGGGGGACAAAAACCCACAGAACTCGTATACCAGTAAATGGTTTTTTTCTAAAAAAATATTCTGATTCCCAATGTTGCTGAAAAAAATATTCTGATTTTGGTGGAGGAAAAAAAAATAATCTGATTCAGAGTTTTTGTCATATAACCTAATGTTGAATTTTTGAAAAAAAATTCGCGCCTTGCGCGACAAATAAAAAAATATTCTAACTCTTGCGTTGTCCGAAAAACAATTTCTGAACGAAACAGAAAACCTTAACCCCCCCCCCCCCCCCCCCCCCCCCCCCCCTTCAAGTTAAATGATCGGTCCCTAATGGATTACGTGCTCGCCTCGAGTGAGGTTGGTCTGGGTGTGAACTCCGGTTGGGTCAAACCAACGACTATGAAATTGGTATTTGTTACTTCTCCTATAGAACGCAGCATTAAGGAAAAGGAGCAAAAACTGGTTGGCTCGGAATCAGGATAATGTGTCTGATTGGGACGATATCTCTATCCGCGGACTGTTGTTTCAGGAGCTAGCACTATAAAAATCCAATTAATCGTGTTGGTCTAGTACAAATCGGACCTCATCATGATCTCATTAAAAATTAACTTGTTCTCGCCATGATATAGCTGAAAAATTGTTGATTTGGCGTTAAACAGCAATCACTCACTCACTCTATCACTACGTTCTTTCATTGTAATATTTTATTTACTTTCTGTTTTTAATTAATTGTTTAAAACAAATCCATAGTTGGTGTTTGGTATGTTATATTTTTCTCTTTGATTGGAAGCGGTACTCAAGTTACTTTATTTATTTTGATTAATCGAAAGGAACGTGGAAATTGTACTTTATAGAATAAAAAGGTTAATAAATCGGTAGACAATGCACAAACTGTCGTCTTTCCCGCCAAAACTGGTGTTTGACCTCGATACTGTTTTCATTTCTTCCTACTCTAAAATTGTCACTTAATCGGTAAATATATAAATAGTAAATTGACAAGCAATGAAGCGTTGTTTTATTTACACAATGGCGGAAACTAATGGAATAACCCTCATTTAAAAGAATTGTTAATATTTGTATTCATGGACAAGCCAAACTTGCCAAAGGATACAAGCGTTTTGTTGACATAGACCAAATATTGACACAACCTCCTCAACACTGAAAGTCCGTCGGTTAGAAGCTTGAATTTAACATAATTAACACCTGTTGTTTGAAGATCTCGTTAACTGATACCCGTGTAATGTAAATTAAAAGTTTTAAGCGCACCCCTTTTTATTTATTTTTATGATAATTTTCACACCTGTGAATATATGCACATTTACTTTAAATTTGGAGTAAAAGTTGAAGAATTTAGAAACGGTAGTTGAAGATTAACCACAAATATGAGCAAATATGAGTATGCTCATTTAAATAATAAAGAAAATACTCTTCTCTTTTTCATGGAGTAATTATTAAGGTTAGTGCACAGGTGCTTGTGTAGAGTCAAAGATATGCTCGCTATGTACCTAAAATACCACAAGGCCGGACTCACTCCTACTACCCCTGTCACTTCAATCGCTATTTCCCCTGTCAAAATGTCGATAGGACGCAAATCGCTTACTAATTTGCGTAGTGAAATGATTTTTCTTCAAGGAAAACCCGTTTTTTATATCTTCTTACCATCTACACCCCCATACTGACAGATAATCCTCGGATTTTGTTGACAATGGACACCTAAGTGGCAGCAAAGCGAAAGTAGGTCGCGTGCGACATATTTCCGCCTTTCGGTCGTTCTCGGGTTTTATCATATATAATTACTAAACACTAGAAACATTACAAGGCGCCAAAATATGACTGACAAAATGAATGAAAACTTCAGTGCTTCTTGGTATGCAAATAATACTAAAAATAAGGCATAGGAAATAATTGTATTTAAAAAAAACATTATAATTATATAGTAACAATACTGATATATAATTACGTTTCCCGAACTCTTCTTTCTGAACTTCTCAGGTATGTTTCGTAAGGCAATGATAAAACCCGAGAACGACCGAAAGGCGGAAATATGTCGCACGTGACCTACTTTCGCTTTGCTGCCACTTAGGTGTCCATTGTCAACAAAATCTGAGGATTATCTGTCAGTATGGGGGTGTAGATGGTAGAAGATATACAAAACGGGTTTTCCTTGAAGAAAAATCATTTCACTACGCAAATTAGTAAGCGATTTGCGTTCTATCGACATTTTGACAGGGGAAATAGCTATTGAAGTGACAGGGTTAGTAGGAGTGAGTCCGGCCTTGTGGTATTTTAGGTACATAGCGAGCATATCTTTGACTCTACACACGCGCCTGTGGTTAGTGCCACCATTCTGTGCCATGGAATGAACGTAATTAGTATTGCTGCCTCGATCTGCACATTGAAACTGCAAACACTGGAGATTGATCAGAACGCAAGAAACAATTATTGTCCATCTAAAGTATTTGATCATCTCGTGTGTACCAAACTAAGGCTTTAATCATGTTAAGTTTTATAATGTACATAATTTTGACACACTGAAGCTAAACAGTGGATCTAAACAATTACACATATCTCATCCTGTGTACCATAAACCCTCAACCCCCCTTCCCCCCAAAAAAAAATAAAATAAAATTATAGGTTCTGTCTTGGTAACAGTTGGAAAACATTGGTTCCGAACTCCATGTAGATTCACTGGTAAAGATAATGATTGGTTTTCTCTTTTGAAGAAACACCGGTACAACAGCACCATTTTATTAAGAGTGGATGATTGGACCCATCAATCTATTTTACCCACACCACTTTTTTTTATTGCAGTGCCTATGTCAAATCAGAAGAGTGAGCGGTCATGTATATGTGAGTTAGAAGTATCGATATTGCCGCTGTTTTTACGATTTTCCGATTGAATTTTGGAACAGGTCACTGTTCTGACGGTGTGACATTTTAAGTTTTTCATTTTTTCCCTTCATTATCTATCGTCGACAAGATATAAATAATAAATAAAGGCAATCGTATTATTTACCCAGCTTGAAAATTTAAGATATTTTTCTTATTCTGATAGTAACAAATCTGCATTCTTCCTTGATATAAGCTAAATACCGTTAACGTTATGTCATAGATTCAGAAATTAAGGACAACTATTCATACTTGTAAGGACATGATTGATTGTTGTTTAACGTTAAGTAGACAATATTTCAGCAATGCTTAAAACGAGAACAAGTTTACATACAATCCACCTTGATCAAATGATGACCGAGGAATGAGCCTCTTGGTTGGAATTTAGTTCCTTATTGACAAAATAGGATATATTGGGTAAGGTCGGAAAAATGCGTTGACACGGGAAACCAACGACCACTTCTTAAAATAGATTATTATTGATAATGAGGAGCTGCTGCATGTTATCTTTTACGTACAAGGAGCGAGAAATTCTCTAAACACGAGGCACTGCTTTGCGTCCCTTCCTAAGGGTGAGATATGTATTTTATTCCTCCCGTACAACTAGCTGATGCCCCTTTCAGAGAGGTTGTACAGCGGAGAAAACTGTACCCTATTTCTATAGTATGTTGCTCCCGCGGGTTCACGATGAAAGACAAATCTGGTCAAATATGAGTCAAATATAACATCTATACTTCAATGATGTCTAAATAATAAAATAATATTGTTCCTAGTTATAGTTACATTACGTATGGGTCTTTATTTATATATAATGATTATATATAATGATTGTGTAGTGTATAATAGATATAGAATAGAATGTATTATTATATGTTTGAGAAAAAAACAGATTAAGTTTTTAAATACGAATGTCTTCTTTGTCAAAGCTTACATTCACACCCTAGATTTCTTATGTAAACATTAAAGTGTTGTTTACTTTTAAAATAAATAATAAGATAATTGGGTATTGCATAATCTATTTATCTACGTTTTATTTACCATCTGAATCTAACTACAACTAACGCTTAGATTTGTAAATCTTGCGACACATAAACTGTAAAAATCAACAAGTCTCACGGAACCAGTGTTTATTTATAATCACCACCAGTTCACACCGGCTTCTTTTTCTTGAAGAAAAAGTAATCATTACTTAAAGAAATATATTTACTCGTTAACTAATTCTCATTCAGGTTATATCTACTTGTTAGAATTATTAACAATGGTTTGTGAATAGTATAATTTTCAATAATTCTTTGCTTTTGGGAGAAAAGAAAATAGAAATGGTGAGATTTCTAAATGTTTGTCAGTTATTTTATTATCTTTTGTTCGTCAGTGACAAAACTCCTCAAATATTTGGTTCTTTTTATTTTTCTGTATTTGAACAATTTCTGATTAAAGACTGAATATTTATCTAAGAAAATGAGATTTTGTAAAGTTTCTTTATATATCTATGTTGATGTGTGTATTTTGTAACAAATACCATTTCTTTGATACTTTGGAATCAGTTATATTGGTTTTGAAAAGTTTCTTTCATATCCCCGACTTGACTTTCCTACAATTTGTAAACTTACAATGGTTCTTTATTCTATATGGACTATGATGAATTCGTTTCCGAACCCCTTATGTTTAAGAAACTCATGAGTTTCTTCCTTCATAGACCATGTATTGATTTTTTTGTATCTCCTATCTATCAGAGTTCATTAATTATACTACGAAAATTAAACTTCATCCGTTATTGCACATCATGAGAGCCACAAGCATGAAAATAGTATGCTCTTTTCTTTTCGGTTTCCAATAAGGATGGAGTTCCATGTGAATTTAAATCTATTTCATTATTTTAATTTAGATAATGGTAAACCTCCATTGTCAATGTAATATATTAAACATTACAATCCAGATAGAACAGACAAGATGTTTAAAACGGACCAAACAAACAACATAATGGACAGCATCTTAGATTGTGTCGTTTGTTCTGTTATAACAGTCACAGTCAAATAATGTGGCGTTTGTTCTGTTGTAACAGTCATTCTCCCAACCTGTGGCGTTTGTCCTGTAGTAACAGTCATTTTCCCAGCCTGTGGCGTTTGTCCTGTAGTAACAGTCATTCTCCCAGCCTGTGGCGTTTGTTCTGTAGTAACAGTCATTCTCCCAGCCTGTTGCGTTTGTCCTGTAGTAACAGTCATTCTCCCAACCTGTGGCGTTTGTCCTGTAGTAACAGTATTTCTCCCAGCCTGTGGCGTTTGTTCTGTAGTAACAGTCATTCTCCCAGCCTGTGGCGTTTGTCCTGTAGTAACAGTCATTCTCCCAGCCTGTGGCGTTTGTCCTGTAGCAACAGTCATTCTTCCAGCCTGTGGCGTTTGTCCTGTAGTAACAGTCATTCTTCCTGCCTGTGGCGTTTGTTCTGTAGTAACAGTCATTCTTCCTGCCTGTGGCGTTTACTCTATTCTAACATTCAAACTCCAGCAGTCGCGTTTATTTTATTATAACATTCAAACTCCAGCAGTCGCGTTTATTCTATTATAACATTCAAACTCCAGCAATCGCGTTTATTCTATTATAACATTCAAACTCCAACAGTCGCGTTTATTCTATAATAACAATCAAACTTCCAGAATCTGGCGTTTGTTCTGTTGTAGCAGCGAAACTCCCAGAATGTGGCGTTTGTTTTGTTGTAGCAGCGAAACTCCCAGAATGTGGCGTTTGTTCTGTTGTAACAGCGAAACTCCCGGAATGTGGCGTTTGTTCTGTTGTAGCAGCGAAACTCTCAGAATGTGGCGTTTGTTCTGTTTTAACAGTCAAACTCCCAGAATGTGGCGTTTCTTCTGTTGTAGCAGCGAAACTCCCAGAATGTGGCGTTTGTTCTGTTGTAGCAGCGAAACTCCCAGAATGTGGTGTTTGTTCTGTTGTAGCAGCAAAACTCCCAGAATGTGGCGTTTGTTCTATTGTAGCAGCGAAACTCTCCGAATGTGGCGTTTGTTTTGTTGTAGCAGCGAAATTCCCAGAATGTGGCGTTTGTTCTGTTGTAACAGTCAAACTCCCAGAATGTGGCGTTTATTCTGTTTTAGCAGTCAAACTCCCAGCATGTGGCGTTTGTTCTGTTGTAACAGCGAAACTCCCAGAATGTGGCGTTTGTTCTGTTGTAACAGCAAAACTCCCAGAATGTGGCTATTGTTCTGTTGTAACAGCGAAACTCCCAGAATGTGGCGTTTGTTCTGTTGTAACAGCAAAACTCCCAGAATGTGGCGTTTGTTCTGTTGTAACAGCGAAACTCCCAGAATGTGGCGTTTGTTCTGTTGTAACAGCAAAACTCCCAGAATGTGGCGCTTCTTCTGTTGTAGCAGCGAAACTCCCAGAATGTGGCGTTTGTTCTGTTGTAGCAGCGAAACTCCCAGAATGTGGCGTTTATTCTGTTGTAGCAGCGAAACTCTCAGAATGTGGCGTTTGTTCTGTTGTAACAGCGAAACTCTCAGAATGTGGCGTTTGTTCTGTTTTAACAGTCAAACTCCCAGAATGTGGCGTTTCTTCTGTTGTAGCAGCGAAACTCCCAGAATGTGGCGTTTCTTCTGTTGTAGCAGCGAAACTCCCAGAATTTGGCGTTTGTTCTGTTGTAACAGCGAAACTCCCAGAATGTGGCGTTTCTTCTGTTGTAGCAGCGAAACTCCCAGAAAGTGGCGTTTCTTCTGTTGTAGCAGCGAAACTCCCAGAATTTGGCGTTTGTTCTGTTGTAACAGCGAAATTCTCAGAATGTGGCGTTTGTTCTGTTGTAACAGTCAAACTCCCAGAATGTGGCGTTTCTTCTGTTGTAGCAGCGAAACTCCCAGAATGTGGCGTTTGTTCTATTCTAACAATCAAAGCGTCAGAAGGTGACGATTGTTCAACTATAACAGTCAAACTCCTAGAATGTGATGATTGTTCTAATAGGAATGTCTTAAGTCCCAATATACAATTATGGCCCTTATTAGAGTTAGACATTCAGATTTGTCAACCCGAGAGAGGTTGCTTTCCCGAGGATTTGCCCTAGGGAAAACAATCTGTCAAGGGTTGGCGAATTTGTATGTCTACCTTTAATAAGGGCAATAATGGTGTTATTATTTTTTTCAAAACAATAGAAAGATATACATTCAATACGTTATATATGTGATCCCATGGGAAGCAATGGACTAACAACCTCATTTCCTTTTTTTTTATATATATGTGATGCCATGGGAAACAACTCTGGAACAAAAAACAACACCTAAATAACCTTTTAACCCTTGCTAAACTACTTCATGTGAAATAATCCATTTTTCTAGGAAACAATAGAGAAATAACCTCATTTCCAATGACAGTGTTTTACCGTAACAGAATTTGATTTATTGACCTTTAAATTCCTGTACAAAATTTGAAATTAAACAATTATTAAAACTGTTTTTAATTTATTCTGTTTGTTCTGTTGTTAACATGTGTATCTTGCAGAAGAATATTCTTTTTTATATTTTTTGTAGATTTTTTTGTTCATTATCATTGATTGTAGAACTGTATATTCTAGATCATCATGCGTTAGAAGTAGATGTTTCTGTGTTTTTTTATGTTGTTGAACATCATATTTCATGTAATTTTGACATACCTAAATAATAAATAAAAAAATTAACTTTTCAATATCTTATAATTTAACATTTTAACAAATATATAACAATTTAACAAATAAGTAACAGATGAAGGTTCTTATTTTGAACAGTTGACATTGAAGTTTACAACACATTCAGTGATGTATGGCATAAAACCCATTTTGTTGTCACTGACACATTTCATGACATTTGTTATATCAGAAAGTTCTTGTCTTACGGGGTTGTAACCGTCTCGGGAGTAACTTCCTTTGCGACTTGTATGGCCTTTCACATTCGATTGGCACCATGCATTCCTCAATTTCAGCTGGTGTTAAATTAATAATACCATCGTAAACAATGCCCCTTTCTGCTTCGTTTACAACCTCATGTTCATTGACTGTTTCTGTTGTAACCCTTGGAATAACTGTCTCTGTTAAGGCTATGCTCATTTCATATGTCCTTTGAACTGACACTCTACTGGTGTTTGTCTTCAAAGAAGTTTCTGATCTGTAACCGGAAACAGACATTATGTCACGATTTGAAAATGTATTGACATCCAACACAGTGATACTAGTAGCTCTGATGGAATGGTTGTTCAACTCACGCTCTAATCCAGCTTGCCTACAGATTGTTTTCATCATACCGGCCAAGGTGTTTTTCCCAAGAACTTGATTGGTATACCAATAAATTGTATTTTGATGACAAGTGTCAACTGGTCTTTACCACAACCATTCATTAGCCGGGTGCAATTTTTATGTGTATTCACGGAATAACTGTACAGGACATAAGGGATTACCTGAAAAATAAACATCATAAAATCAATATTTTTAATATTAAATCAGATGAATACAAAAACATCCTCGTGCAAAGTCAACAATCCATACACAAACATTGTGTATAACATGTTGACAATAACAGTTACAAAGGTGAACATTTTTAATTATTTTTCCTAGGGTAAAACAAAACTGGGCGCAAGCAAGACTCTATGTTATTCATAATACAATTATGAAAGCAAAACACAAAGTGACAATATATATTCACCATTTAACTCAGTTGGTTCGGTATCTTCTATCTGTTATTAAGAATATTTTTGTTTTTATCTATATGTGTTTATTTTAACGCCTTTTTATCTGTCTATTTCATTATATATTTTACATTTAATGATACATCTCCGATCATATTTTCATAGAATGTATGTATCAATCATCGAAATTAGAGTTTGGAATTTACAGGACTGAATTCATGAAAATTCATTTTTCTCTTTAGATTGTATTACAAAATTCACCAAAATCTACAGGACCGAAGTGATTTTTACAGGACATGGGATATCTGTCCTGTGCTTATTTCGATGACTGAATTGTACTAGTAAAATGCAAATTTGAATAAGACGTTTTTTACCTGGGACCACATACATTCTGCCTTCAGTTACTGACTGGTTAGAGTCCACATTTTCTCTATTATTTTTGTTTAGTTCATCTTTGTGCTGGTATACATATTCTCTACCATGGCTATCAGTTGCAACTTTGAATGTATCCTTTGTCATTGTGCTCAAGTTCTCTCTCCCTCGTCTGCACAAAAAGTACATTATATCAAACCATGTTTCGTGCTGCAAACCTGTTGGTGTTTTTGCACTCATAGTTGTACTACAATAAATGTACTTGAGGTCATTTTCTTCCAATGATGGGGTGTGATCCACTTTACCTAAGCCAGCTCTTTTCAACCCAACACAGACTGCGTAAAAAACCTCATTAGTCCTTTTGAACGTAGGGTCTTTTATAATGTCTATTCCATGTTCAGAGCTGAAATGTCTAGCCAGTCCAAATCGTATGCTCTTGAGGGCAGAAAGTTTATAATGTGCCCCCTTTTTCTTCCTAGCATCTGCGTAGAAATTTACCAACATCGCCGAAAGCTGGGGCTCCGACGAGCAGTAGCTTTCCAGATCTACTTCCCTGTTTATTGCCAATAAATACTATTGCAAACACATCAGTGGCCCTGTTGGTGCTTAGAGAGTCCTTTTCATTCAAAAGTTTTTCTATATCCTCATCAGTGCTGCGTTGAAACCGCAAATTTTCGGCCAGCGTCTCCCAACCAGCAGGTGAGACGGCCGTATTGTTTTTGTTGTTACCAGACGATACGGAGTTATCTCCCTTGTGGGGGAAATAGGGGTTGTTGGGAGGGTAACAATAGGATAACCCTCGATCGCCAAATTTTGTGAAAAAAAACATTCAATTTGTTTTTTAATCACATAATATTAGATGTTATTTACGTTACTGTATTAGAAAAAAACGTAGATATCAAATTTAGTGCGCACGACGCGTTTCTGGAATAGCCTTCATCATGAATCTTCAAAGCCAAAATATTTGAAAGCCAAATAATTTAAAATCTATGGAAGCAAGAAAACCAATGGGCCTAAACACAATAGCCAAAATCTACTATTGTCACCTATGCCTGAGAGAGGAGACAACATTCCGTAATTTTGCGTATTATATATTTTATTATATCTTAGTTAAAACGTTCTCCAAACATAGCAAATATGTTGTCAATCAAAAACTCGAGCATGTTGATATCAGTTTCAGAGAACTTTTCGGTAGAACCAGAGTAGTTTTTTTTTTTTACAAAATAAGATCTGTCTCTTCCTAGCGCAAGATATTTGTATCTACGTTGGCCATTCTTTTTTATGAAACACAGTTTGAATAACTCCATAATCTGTCTTTCAACTTAGAGTGAGGAATAGCTGTGTAGAGGGTAGAGAAGTCAAATGTTTTAATGCTATTACAGGAGGAGAGGGACCTATATTGTATTCTCTCCAAAGTATTTTTCAATTTAATCTCAAAATGATATCATGTAATTTATTTTACATTCGGTCTATTGCCGTCATAGGAATAAGTCTTTACATATGACAGATAAACTTGGAATAAAATTACTATCGTATTGCAAAAATGCATCGAAATTGGTATTCATCCACGAAGCAAGATTTGTGAAAAAATAGTGCCTATATATTTGTTAGAAATTCAACTCGATACCGATAAGATGTTGCCATATATCTTCCGCACCTTGATAGTAATAGACCAACCGCCTCATCGTATGGAGTGTATATTTCACAACTCCTACCAAGCTTGTATTTTGTATTCAGGCTTTTCTGTTTACAGCGTTCCCGTCTTCTGAGTACTAAAATATGAAGTCCACGATTGCAAAGATTCATTTAAAAATATCAACATCTTGTTGAACAATATTCTGTCACTTGAGCACAGATAACGAAAGATGGTATTGGCAAGTAGATGTTCGTTCACAGATAACTAAAGATGGTATAGGCAAGTAGATGTTGGTTCACAGATAACTAAAGATGGTATTGGCTAGTAGATGTTGGCTCACATATAACTAAAGATGGTATAGGCAAGTAGATGTTGGTTCACAGATAACTAAAGATGGTATAGGCAAGTAGATGTTGGTTCACAGATAACTAAAGATGGTATTGACTAGTAGATGTTGGTTCACAGATAACTAAAGATGGTATAGGCAAGTAGATGTTGGTTCACAGATAACTAAAGATGGTATAGGCTAGTAGATGTTGGTTCACAGATAACTAAAGATGGTATAGGCTAGTAGATGTTGGTTCACAGATAACTAAAGATGGTATAGGCTAGTAGATGTTGGTTCACAGATAACTAAAGATGGTATAGGCAAGTAGATGTTGGTTCACAGATAACTAAAGATGGTATAGGCAAGTAGATGTTGGTTCACAGATAACTAAAGATGGTATAGGCAAGTAGATGTTGGTTCACAGATAACTAAAGATGGTATAGGCAAGTAGATGTTGGTTCACAGATAACTAAAGATGGTATTGACTAGTAGATGTTGGTTCACAGATAACTAAAGATGGTATAGGCAAGTAGATGTTGGTTCACAGATAACTAAAGATGGTATAGGCTAGTAGATGTTGGCTCACAGATAACTAAAGATGGTATAGGCTAGTAGATGTTGGCTCACAGATAACTAAAGATGGTATAGGCAAGTAGATGTTGGTTCACAGATAACAAAAGATGGTATAGGCAAGTAGATGTTGGTTCACAGATAACTAAAGATGGTATAGGCTAGTAGATGTTGGTTCACAGATAACTAAAGATGGTATAGGCAAGTAGATGTTGGTTCACAGATAACTAAAGATGGTATTGACTAGTAGATGTTGGTTCACAGATAACTAAAGATGGTGTAGGCAAGTAGATGTTGGTTCACAGATAACTAAAGATGGTATAGGCTAGTAGATGTTGGCTCACAGATAACTAAAGATGGTATAGGCAAGTAGATGTTGGTTCACAGATAACTAAAGATGGTATAGGCTAGTAGATGTTGGCTCACAGATAACTAAAGATGGTATAGGCTAGTAGATGTTGGCTCACAGATAACTAAAGATGGTATAGGCAAGTAGATGTTGGTTCACAGATAACTAAAGATGGTATAGGCAAGTAGATGTTGGTTCACAGATAACTAAAGATGGTATTGACTAGTAGATGTTGGTTCACAGATAACTAAAGATGGTATAGGCAAGTAGATGTTGGCTCACAGATAACTAAAGATGGTATAGGCTAGTAGATGTTGGTTCACAGATAACTAAAGATGGTATAGGCTAGTAGATGTTGGTTCACAGATAACTAAAGATGGTATAGGCAAGTAGATGTTGGTTCACAGATAACTAAAGATGGTATAGGCAAGTAGATGTTGGTTCACAGATAACTAAAGATGGTATAGGCAAGTAGATGTTGGTTCACAGATAACTAAAGATGGTATAGGCAAGTAGATGTTGGTTCACAGATAACTAAAGATGGTATTGACTAGTAGATGTTGGTTCACAGATAACTAAAGATGGTATAGGCAAGTAGATGTTGGTTCACAGATAACTAAAGATGGTATAGGCTAGTAGATGTTGGCTCACAGATAACTAAAGATGGTATAGGCTAGTAGATGTTGGCTCACAGATAACTAAAGATGGTATAGGCAAGTAGATGTTGGTTCACAGATAACTAAAGATGGTATAGGCAAGTAGATGTTGGTTCACAGATAACTAAAGATGGTATAGGCTAGTAGATGTTGGTTCACAGATAACTAAAGATGGTATAGGCAAGTAGATGTTGGTTCACAGATAACTAAAGATGGTATTGACTAGTAGATGTTGGTTCACAGATAACTAAAGATGGTATAGGCAAGTAGATGTTGGTTCACAGATAACTAAAGATGGTATAGGCTAGTAGATGTTGGCTCACAGATAACTAAAGATGGTATAGGCTAGTAGATGTTGGTTCACAGATAACTAAAGATGGTATAGGCTAGTAGATGTTGGCTCACAGATAACTAAAGATGGTATAGGCTAGTAGATGTTGGCTCACAGATAACTAAAGATGGTATAGGCTAGTAGATGTTGGTTCACAGATAACTAAAGATGGTATAGGCAAGTAGATGTTGGTTCACAGATAACTAAAGATGGTATAGGCAAGTAGATGTTGGTTCACAGATAACTAAAGATGGTATAGGCTAGTAGATGTTGGCTCACAGATAACTAAAGATGGTATAGGCTAGTAGATGTTGGCTCACAAATAACTAAAGATGGTATAGGCTAGTAGATGTTGGTTCACAGATAACTAAAGATGGTATAGGCAAGTAGATGTTGGTTCACAGATAACTAAAGATGGTATAGGCAAGTAGATGTTGGTTCACAGATAACTAAAGATGGTATAGGCTAGTAGATGTTGGCTCACAGATAACTAAAGATGGTATAGGCTAGTAGATGTTGGCTCACATATAACTAAAGATGGTATAGGCAAGTAGATGTTGGTTCACAGAAAACTAAAGATGGTATAGGCTAGTAGATGTTGGTTCACAGATAACTAAAGATGGTATAGGCTAGTAGATGTTGGTTCACAGATAACTAAAGATGGTATAGGCTAGTAGATGTTGGTTCACAGATAACTAAAGATGGTATTGGCTAGTAGATGTTGGTTCACAGATAACTAAAGATGGTATAGGCTAGTAGATGTTGGTTCACAGATAACTAAAGATGGTATTGGCTAGTAGATGTTGGTTCACAGATAACTAAAGATGGTATAGGCAAGTAGATGTTGGTTCACAGATAACTAAAGATGGTATAGGCTAGTAGATGTTGGTTCACAGATAACTAAAGATGGTATTGGCTAGTAGATGTTGGTTCACAGATAACTAAAGATGGCATAGGCAAGTAGATGTTGGTTCACAGATAACTAAAGATGGTATAGGCAAGTAGATGTTGGTTCACAGATAACTAAAGATGGTATAGGCTAGTAGATGTTGGTTCACAGATAACTAAAGATGGTATAGGCTAGTAGATGTTGGTTCACAGATAACTAAAGATGGTATAGGCTAGTAGATGTTGGTTCACAGATAACTAAAGATGGTATAGGCAAGTAGATGTTGGTTCACAGATAACTAAAGATGGTATAGGCTAGTAGATGTTGGTTCACAGATAACTAAAGATGGTATTGGCTAGTAGATGTTGGTTCACAGATAACTAAAGATGGTATAGGCTAGTAGATGTTGGTTCACAGATAACTAAAGATGGTATAGGCTAGTAGATGTTGGTTCACAGATAACTAAAGATGGTATAGGCAAGTAGATGTTGGTTCACAGATAACTAAAGATGGTATAGGCTAGTAGATGTTGGTTCACAGATAACTAAAGATGGTATAGGCAAGTAGATGTTGGTTCACAGATAACTAAAGATGGCATAGGCAAGTAGATGTTGGTTCACAGATAACTAAAGATGGTATAGGCAAGTAGATGTTGGTTCACAGATAACTAAAGATGGTATAGGCAAGTAGATGTTGGTTCACAGATAACTAAAGATGGTATAGGCAAGTAGATGTTGGTTCACAGATAACTAAAGATGGTATAGGCAAGTAGATGTTGGTTCACAGATAACTAAAGATGGTATAGGCAAGTAGATGTTGGTTCACAGATAACTAAAGATGGTATAGGCTAGTAGATGTTGGTTCACAGATAACTAAAGATGGTATAGGCAAGTAGATGTTGGTTCACAGATAACTAAAGATGGTATAGGCAAGTAGATGTTGGTTCACAGATAACTAAAGATGGTATAGGCTAGTAGATGTTGGTTCACAGATAACTAAAGATGGTATAGGCTAGTAGATGTTGGTTCACAGATAACTAAAGATGGTATTGGCTAGTAGATGTTGGTTCACAGATAACTAAAGATGGTATAGACTAGTAGATGTTGGTTCACAGATAACTAAAGATGGTATAGGCTAGTAGATGTTGGTTCACAGATAACTAAAGATGGTATAGGCTAGTAGATGTTGGTTCACAGATAACTAAAGATGGTATTGGCTAGTAGATGTTGGTTCACAGATAACTAAAGATGGTATAGGCTAGTAGATGTTGGTTCACAGATAACTAAAGATGGTATAGGCTAGTAGATGTTGGTTCACAGATAACTAAAGATGGTATAGGCAAGTAGATGTTGGTTCACAGATAACTAAAGATGGTATAGGCAAGTAGATGTTGGTTCACAGATAACTAAAGATGGTATAGGCAAGTAGATGTTGGTTCACAGATAACTAAAGATGGCATAGGCAAGTAGATGTTGGTTCACAGATAACAAAAGATGGTATAGGCAAGTAGATGTTGGTTCACAGATAACTAAAGATGGTATAGGCAAGTAGATGTTGGTTCACAGATAACTAAAGATGGTATAGGCAAGTAGATGTTGGTTCACAGATAACTAAAGATGGTATAGGCTAGTAGATGTTGGTTCACAGATAACTAAAGATGGTATAGGCAAGTAGATGTTGGTTCACAGATAACTAAAGATGGTATAGGCTAGTAGATGTTGGTTCACAGATAACTAAAGATGGTATAGGCTAGTAGATGTTGGTTCACAGATAACTAAAGATGGTATTGACTAGTAGATGTTGGTTCACAGATAACTAAAGATGGTATAGGCTAGTAGATGTTGGTTCACAGATAACTAAAGATGGTATTGACTAGTAGATGTTGGTTCACAGATAACTAAAGATGGTATAGGCTAGTAGATGTTGGTTCACAGATAACTAAAGATGGTATAGGCAAGTAGATGTTGGTTCACAGATAACTAAAGATGGTATAGGCAAGTAGATGTTGGTTCACAGATAACTAAAGATGGTATAGGCTAGTAGATGTTGGTTCACAGATAACTAAAGATGGTATAGGCTAGTAGATGTTGGTTCACAGATAACTAAAGATGGTATTGACAAGTAGATGTTGGTTCAAAGTTTTATTATTATGTCTTACGATAGCCGTGTGTACTATCTAATATTTAAATGATGATTAATGCCGTTGCCTCCATCTGTTATGCTTAGGCCTAAAAAAAATTTATGTGTTTCCGGTAACCCGACCGACCCTATTTTTTCGGCACCGACCCTAATTTTTTGGGGGCAAAGAAAAAAAATCGCGGCAATCCGGATTGCGGTGATTTCCGTTTCCGGAACGGACTCAAAATTTAGTATGCACGCTAAAAACTAAAGAGAAGCATGGCTTGCGCTGTTCCAACCAGTTCTGTACTTGCATTTCAGTTCAAGAAATGTAAGCACATGGATCAAAAGAACATTGTAAAATGTGTTGAACATAGAAGAACATTGAATGAAATTTTTGAGGATGAACCTATGGGGTCAGATCTGAGAATTGAATATACCGTCGGGACCGATATCTGTACACAGAAAGAAATATTCGAAGTAGTGTCAACTTTAAGCGTTGGAGAAATAAAAAACAATTTTGGGACAAAGTATATCAACTTTTAATGATGTTCTCACGAAACAGAGGTAACTGCATTTGTGCAATTGCTAGATACAGCGGCTGAAACTGTAACAAAGAAAGCAGTAAATGCTTTTGAAGTTTTGATGGCTGGTGGAGTTAAATATCTTAAGAAAAAACCTCAAAGTAGGTTAAAAAATGTAAAATTATCGTAGTTGTGGCATGTTTCTGCTAGCATAAGGGAAACTGGTCAACCACAACTGCAATTTTTTTTTAAATAATTCATATACCCACTACCAAGTCTTCCTAGCCATCCCCACAGAATCAAATGGTTTTCCCTTACAATAATTCAAAATTTTAGTTTCAGATGGAATTTTAATTTAATATAAAAAAAAGACTACCCCCTTCCCAGATACAAATGTGCATTCTGTATCTTAATGTCTTTATATTAAATTCCAACCTGACATTGTACTCATCCCAAGCCGTGAAGCCAGGCAAGCAAACAGTTGAATTATTTTGTTTCAATGTGTCTTATATACATGCACGTTGTATTTATACACCCATTCTTTATATGTGTGTCTGTCCGCCTTCATATCCCCAAAAATGTCTGCCCAGTATATATTTTTCGACACGATTATTTATATCAGTACTTGCTACATGTATTATTAAATTAAAGTGTACGTATAAATGTCAGAGCATAAGTTGGCCCAATTTAGTTTTGGGTTCCAAGACGCAATGGGGAGTTTTTTTTTGTCACAAGAGTTTTGAAAAGTGTTGAATTGCCATTTACAAAGTGCTCTGTTATTTTTAAAGCGTGTTTATTTTGGTTTATTTATATTATATCAACAGTTGGTCCGATATGAAATCCATTTTTGAGGTTTAAAGTATTATTAAAATCACAATCATATTACTATGTACAGAAACATGTATCAGACTTACTATGTACAGAAACATGTATCAGACTTCTGGTAACATATTACTATGTACAGAAACATGTATCAGACTTCTGGTAACATATTACTATGTACAGAAACATGTATCAGACTTCTGGTAACATATTACTATGTACAGAAACATGTATCAGACTTCTGGTAACATATTACTATGTACAGAAACATGTATCAGACTTCTGGTAACATATTACTATGTACAGAAACATGTATCAGACTTCTGGTAACATATTACTATGTACAGAAACATGTATCAGACTTCTGGTAACATATTACTATGTACAGAAACATGTATCAGACTTACTATGTACAGAAACATGTATCAGACTTCTGGTAACATATTACTATGTACAGAAACATGTATCAGACTTCTGGTAACATATTACTATGTACAGAAACATGTATCAGACTTCTGGTAACATATTACTATGTACAGAAACATGTATCAGACTTCTGGTAACAGCGATATTTAAACTTGGTACTCGTACTTTAAAAGACAGTAAAACAGATTTTGAATTCAAACACAAATATTGTGCTTTTTATGCGCCCACCTCGGACACTCAGACAATTAATATCCATAACAGCTCTGACACACGCACAGAACATGTAGAAGGTTCTAAACATGCGGAAATTACAACAGGAACATGTCAGCAACGCTATATTAAAAAAAAACACAAAAAAACAAGCAAATAACGACCTACCTACCTACTCTATTTTTTTTTACCCGTTACCGGAATCACAGAATTTTTTTTTTAGACCTTATTGTTCAAGATTATGGCGTTTTTTTATAACAACGATGTTCGCCCGATTATATTTTTGTTAGGGTTGACATTTTACCCACATGTTGAACACACTTACATGACAGCATTATTTCACTAATAGTGGAGATTTGGGCTAATAAAACTAGTTTAACACCACTAAATTTTATTGATTTTGATTTGATTGATTTTTGGTGTTTTAACGCCACTATCAGCAATATTTCAGCTATATCATGGCGACCAGCTTTAGTAGTGGAAGAAGCCGGAGTACCCGGAGAGAACCACCGACCATGGGCAAGCAACTGGTAAATTTAAATTTTATTGAAGCATCTGTACAAAGCCAGAAAAGTGAGCGGTCACGTATATACGTGTTAGTGGTATCGAGTGAGCGGTCATGTATATACGTGTTAGTGTTATCGAGTGACTGGTCATGTATATACGTGTTAGGGGTATTGAGTGAGCGGTATGCGTGTTAGTGGTATCGAGTGAGCGGTATACGTGTTAGTGGTATCGAGTGAGCGGTCACGTATATACGTGGTAGGGGTATCGAGTGAGCGGTCACGTATATACGTTTTAGGGGTATCAAGGGAGCGGTCACGTATATGCGTGTTAGGGGTATCGAGTGAGCGGTCACGTATCTACGTGTTAGTGGTATCGAGTGAGCGATCACGTATCTACGTGTTAGTGGTATCAAGTGAGCGGTCACGTATATACGCGTTAGTGGTATCGAGTGAGCGGTCACCGTATTTACGTGTTAGTCGTATCGAGTGAGCGATCACGTATATACGTGTTAGTCGTATCGAGTGAGCGGTCACGTATAAACGTTAGTGGTATCGAGTGAGCAGTCACGTATATACGTTAGTGGTATCAAGTGAGCGGTCACGTATATACGTGTTAGTGGTATCGAGTGAGCGGTTACGTATATACGTGTTAGTGGTATCGAGTGAGCGGTCACGTGTATACGTGTTAGTGGTATCGAGTGAGCGGTTACGTATATACGTGTTAGTGGTATCGAGTGAGCGGTCACGTATATACGTGTTAGTGGTATCGAGTGAACGGTCATGTATATACATTTTAGTGTTATCGAGTGACCGGTCACGTATATACGTGCTAGGGGTATCGAGTAAGCGGTATGCGTGTTAGTGGTATCGAGTGAGCGGTCACGTATATACGCGTTAGGGGTATCGAGTGAGCGGTCACTTATATAGGTGTTAGGGGTATCGAGTGAGCGATCACGTATATACGTGTTAGGAGTATCGAGGGAGCAGTCACGTATATACGTGTTAGGGGTATCGAGGGAGCGGTCACGTATATACGTGTTAGGGGTATCGAGTGAGCGGTCACGTATATACGTGTTAGTGGTATCGAGTGAGCGGTCACCGTATCTACGTGTTAGTGGTATCGAGTGAGCGATCAGGTATATACGTGTTAGTGGTATCAAGTGAGCGGTCACGTATATACGCGTTAGTGGTATCGAGTGAGCGGTCACCGTATCTACGTGTTAGTCGTATCGAGTGAGCGGTCACGTATATACGTTAGTGGTATCGAGTGAGCAGTCACGTATATACGTTAGTGGTATCGAGTGAGCGGTCACGTGTATTCGTGTTAGTAATATCGAGTGAGCGGTCACGTATATACGTGTTAGTGGTATCGAGTGAGCGGTCACGTATATACGTGTTAGTGGTATCGAGTGAGCGGTCACGTATATACGTGTTAGTGGTATCGAGTGAGCGGTCATGTATATACGTGTTAGTGTTATCGAGTGACCGGTCACGTATATACGTGTTAGGGGTATCGAGTGAGCGGTATGCGTGTTAGTGGTATCGAGTGAGCGGTCACGTATATACGTGTTAGGGGTATCGAGTGAGCAGTCACGTATATACGCGTTAGGGATATCGAGTGAGCGGTCACGTATATACGTTTTAGGGGTATCGAGTGAGCGATCATGTATATACGTGGTAGGGGTATCGAGGGAGCAGTCACGTATATACGTGTTAGGGGTATCGAGGGAGCGGTCACGTATATGCGTGTTAGGGGTATCGAGTGAGCGGTCACGTATATACGTGTTAGTGTTATCGAGTGACTGGTCACGTATATACGTGTTAGGGGTATTGAGTGAGCGGTATACGTGTTAGTTGTATCGAGTGAGCGGTATGCGTGTTAGTCGTATCGAGTGAGCGGTCACGTATATACGTGATAGGGGTATCGAGTGAGCGGTCACGTATATACGTGTTAGTGGTATCGAGCGAGCGGTCACCGTATCTACGTGTTAGTGGTATCGGGTGAGCGATCACGTATCTACGTGTTAGTGGTATCGAGTGAGCGGTCACGTATATACGCGTTAGTGGTATCGAGTAAGCGGTCACGTATATACGTGTTAGTGGTATCGAGTGAGCGGTCACGTATATACGTGTTAGTTGTATCGAGTGAGTGGTTACGTATGTACGTGTTAGTGGTATCGAGTGAGCGGTCACGTATATAAGTGTTAGTGGTATTGAGTGAGCGTTCACGTATATACGTGTTAGTGGTATCGAGTGAGTGTGTCACGTATATACGTGTTAGTGGTATCGCATTCGTCTCTTTCTGGATTTTGGAACATTTTAATGCATACATCGAGTTTAAATTGCTGATAATTTTGATGACATTTATCGACGCATCAACGACATTCTACTGGATATTTGATACCGCTATTTTTAACCGTAATCTTTACGATATGTAATACGATACGGTGACGTAATCAAGAAAGTACAACTATAATCGATTCTCTAAAATCAATTGCGGAACAGGTACGATCAATTTCCGACCACATGTTGCACATTTAATACCTCTTCCCGATGTTGTTCAGTTATATATGTACATTTATCAACCTTTATTTACTACTGTATAGCGTGTTTTTATTGTTTGGGCAACAAAGAGAACATTCTTTCTTATTATTTGAATGCACATAAGAATTGTTCTTGATTTGATGCTGTATCAGGATGATAGGTTATTCATCATAATAAAAAATGTTCAAGAATATCCGAAATGTACTGAAAGGATTTAACAAGTCATTAAACGATAGAAATTGTTTCTTAAAAATGTCAAGCTATTAATAGATGGGCATAACATAAAAAGATGGAGGACTGAGATCAAGCAACAAAAAGTGGATTTGATAAACTTAATCCACCAAAAAGTCAATCTAATTAAAATTACATGTTTGTTTATCTTTTTTCCTTGAATATACACCAACATTTAAGGACATCTCTCGTATGCATCACGTCATGGTTCATGTTTTAACCAACCAATCGGTGATGAGCCTACTAAATCTGTAGGTATCAAACCCAGTTACACATCAAGATCTGTTGTCCAATTGGTCAATATGTTTAACTGTTTTGCATACAATTGGACGACCAATAATGAATGAAAGGTTGCATGGCATGACCCCAAACGTGATGTTGTTAGAATAGTGTATCACCATAGAAAGAAACTTAAACAAAACAACAACAAAGGTCTAATTTTAATTAAATTGCTAGAAAGTACATTTTACTATATATGCATCTCCACAATCAACTTTACAATATCAGTTTTTCAATTTGTGTATTTTTTAACAACAAATATCTTTATTTTATATTCTACGCACAAAAAATTATTAAAATCAGAATAAAGAAGGTTACATCATGATTACCAACGCACACAATAAACAACTGTAACAATACGAACCTCTCATCCGTCATAAATGAGAATTCCTCCTCCATTGTTTTGATAACAACCTCTCATCCGTCATAAATGAGAATTCCTCCTCCATTGTTTTGATAACAACCTCTCATCCGTCATAAATGAGAATTCCTCCTCCATTGTTTTGATAACATTTTAAAGCTATTTGGACCATTGACATGATATTATGTGATCCACCATGTCCTGTATTATCTAATAATACATCCTGCCTCTACTTCTGAAGAGTTGTATCCTATATGATTACTGGAATTTGTAAAATGGGTAACTCTTGTGGGTCAAATTACTCAACCAGTGCAACTAGTAATGTAAATGTAAGTTGCAGCTACAGGAATGATAACCATGATGTAATGGTTGAGTAGAATTCCAGAGTCGATACTGATTGTAGAATTATTTTATTATATAAAGGTGAAGCCCTGTCTCCTAGTCTGGATTTCGTATTATAACTTCACCAAGACGGTCATTGACCGGAAAGGCAATAAATGTCATCCAAGAACAACTAATCTCATTCCTAATTTTGCCTCTATTAGGAGTTATTGTTGTCCTACATGTTATACATGTGCTATGTGTTCTGATACCCATTATGATTTGCCGGTATTTCTACAATACATCTTGTGTTTCTGTGTTGTAATACATTCTGTGAATATGGAGTTTTATTAATGTACATTCAATGTGTGTTCGTCGCGGTTTCCACGGAGGAAACAATATTGGCGCCTTCTCCGCAGTTCATATTGAATGCTATTTGAGGCGAGGAGAAGCTACAATATCTAGCACATTATGAATAAAACGTTTGAAAATTGATGGTCAGCCATTCAACTAATATCAACAAGACGAATAACTACATATAACACGTAATCAATGAACTAAATTAAAAAAAAAACATATAAACTGATGAAAATATAGAACTTGGATTGGAACGGGGACAAAATATTATGATGGTGTTTTTACTATTTATTTCGACCACAACCCTCCTCCTCGCTAATTGGATGTCCAATGACAATACTGCTGTAAACAGACAATACAAAGATATGTACTTGAAAAGACCACACACTATAAACGTGAGCAGTCCAATAGCAGGGAGTTCTAATTGTACGAGCTTTTGTTCTTTTCCTTTGTGTATCCTTTGTTTTTGCAGTTGTTGTTATTTTTTTAACCACGTTTACAAGTTTTACAAGTTATACAAGTTTTACAAGTTTACAAGTTTACAAGTTTATTCAACAACACTCAGACATAAATTGTGTAACATGAGGACATATATACAACATATAGCACTATAATACATGACAGAGTGAACAGAGATTGATAGAAAAAAGGTTTGAACATGGGTATTATGTGTTCGACACTATACATGCATGATATGTAATTTAATAAACGAGAATCCAAAATATAGGAATGGGAACATGGTCACCATTTCTTTACTATTTTTATGACTTATTGTCAAACAAAAGACTTTTTTGCACATGCTGCCTGAATCATCCACCACCTAATGGCCTTTAAAAAAACTTGTGTCGTTAATTTAGATTAGAAGTTTGTTTTAGACGTGCCATCAGAATTATAGAAGCGGTTAAGTGTATCCTTTATGGTGATTTCGAGTGTCTCATGTCCCATTCATTTATTAGAAAACGTTACTGTTTCAAATATCATTGCCTTCCGGCACAATGTACCCGATGTAAAATTTAAAATATCGAGTGTGTCAACAACTCCATACTATCTCACCAGGGAAAATATAATTACATTTTTTATCAAAGAAATTGGAAAATGTCCAACAAAGAGCCACTCATACCCGACCCTGGGAAGTTTTTAATAATTAGACTATGTCGCCTTTAGCAAGTCATGGGAGAAATTCGATGTTTTCATTCTCATTTCCGCATTTTAATTAAAAACGAAATTACAGTATACAGTGATTTAAACCGAAAAAGAAATATCAAACAAGTGCAACATTTCAGTTTAATTAGGTCATTTGTTGTTTTAAATATTTAAATTTTAACAGGCTATCCTAAATTTATGTAGTGGTGATTAAATATTAAAATTTTAACAGGCTATCCTAAATTTATGTAGTGGTGATTAAATATTAAAATCAAAACAAAACAAAATGGCAGTATCGTGACGATACATGATTTACATTTTCAGAATGCTTGTGGCATTATAACATGTATATGCGTCATAATAAAAACATCGTATATTATTTATGTCTATGAAAATTTAGATAATGTCTCATGGAGCTAGACAAATCTAAATGTGATTTAAATATTTTGAGATAAATATTACAGCGATAGTTGTGTTGTAGGAAAATTGCATACAATATATTCTGTTAAATCCTCAATTTTCTGAGGAATTCGAATTGCCACTCTTTATAGTCAAACAGTGAGAAAGATAAGAAAAGGTTGAAAACAATTAAACAATTCCAGTGGAGCAGGAACATGTTACCCTTCATGACCATCTGAGTTCACCTCCTGTTTTTGTGTGATTCGTATTGCTTCATATTTTGTTTTCTGTGTAATGTTTTGTAGATCGTTGTTTGTCCGTTTGTCCTATTTCTTTCGGCCATTGCATTGTCTGTCCTTCTTTGATTTACGACTTCCGGTTACCCTTTGTGTATCTTTAAACAATTCTCACAGGTTTTCCTTGTTCAAGCTATTGTGTTTCTTTTCCTCAATGTTTATTGTCATGATTGTGTTTTGCATCCAGAAATAACTTTCTCCTGAGATATATCGTTGTCCATCATTTATATAGGTTGTTTAGACGCCAAACACACAATGACATATCCTGGTTGCTATAGAACATCTTTCAAGAAATATATTTCAATTTCAATGCCTTGGAACAAAACACTCTGCATGCTATTTCAAAGGTGATTTTGGTCTGTAAATAAAAAAAATAGTTTGATGTTATTTGAATTCTCAATCTCAATGTATCTGGTAAAACTTTGAAATACAAAAAAAATGTAGTTAAATACATTTTCTTGTTAAATTTGTAAAATTGCATACAGTTGACTGATACATCTGAAAAGTACACACAGAGACTGATTAGTGCATGATCATAATATAAACCTCATATTAAATTCAAAGTCATAATCCTTTATAGGATTGTATTGGTTTTGATATAAAGAAGACAGTTTGTTTCATATACATTATCAATAAACTTTTTGTTTTTCTATGAGTTATCTCCCATGTGTACTCAATACTGTTGCTTTTTGTAAATATATCTGTCTCATTCAATCATTATTTTCAAAATAACAGTTTAGAACAAAATAGGAAGAATACCATTATTATCTACGAATAAAATCGACGCCGAATTGATATGGTTTTAACAAGAATCAATCGTAATATCAACGATTAAACATTGATAGATTAAATATATATTTTGAATGTTTAATTCGTTTATATTGCAGTACACATTATTATTATTATTATTGTGAGCCTGAGGCATCAGGTGTATGCTTCATGTCACCCAAATCTATACTGATTAGGATTCCACAATTCTTTATTTTTTACAATGTATTTATATTTTGTTATTAATTTGTGAATTATCTAGATTTTAATCACACTTCAAAGTACATTTCGAATAATAACTTTTTAAACATAAATTGGATTTTGAAATTGTTCCGACAGTGTGGTATTTTTGTAAAATGTTTATTCTATCATTGATATATTAATATGTTATCATGGCACAGTGGATTCTATGAAAACAATTATCTATAAGGGAATTATTTCTTGTTGATGTGCACTGTGTAATCTAACAAGGCTGCAATAATGGAATTATTTCTTGTTGATATACAAAGATAGCTAATTTCAGATCATAATATTTACAATATATTTATAGTATATACTATTTTGATGAGTTGTAGATATATCTGATCATATTACCTTACAAAATTAGGCGGTGTATTGCACAGCGGCTTAATGTGTGGCTTTTGAATATATTATTTTATGAAATTGAAATATGGCCATTAGAAATGGTCGTCTGACTATTTTTATGGATATAAATGAATATTGCTTTGACTTAACTCAATGGATTCTCGACGTGAGGCTGAATAACAACGATCACGAAGACCATAGCAACCATTGTACATCAGCCAATAATAGGAATCAGATAATGAATTTACAGAGCGATGGGAGTTATTGTCAAGAGAGAAAAAACTTCAGTTCGCTGTGTGCGTTATTTGAATGAATTATTGTGTGTAGGCATAAATACGTTGTAATTTCATTGGAAGATTTAATTCTGCTTTCGACTTAAACCTGCTGGCAAACGTCAGCTGGGTGTTTATTTGTCATACAAACCGTGATTATGCTTCAATTGAACAAGCGACAGTCACAATGAAAGAAAATCCTTAGTTCTTTACTATACATGCCCATATAGCTTTTGATGAGGTTTCTACCATAATAGCCCTTTTCATTACAGCTGAAAAGCTAAATCCGTTTTTTCAAATCTTTCGATCGAATCCTAGTTTTTGTATTGATACATTTAAGTCGTCTAACTGTCGTTTTCATTCGGCTGCCACACTTCTGTTTATAAGGAATGGAATTATTTATCAGGAATCTACCTTGGTTTAATTTGTAAAATCTTATATTCCTATGTGTGTTGTGTAATCAAATTTTGGATTCTATTTTGTTTCTCGTTAAGATTATGACCTAATTCCGATATATGAGACATAGGCGTGGTAAGATTAATAGAAACAGTGTTCATTTATGTACCTGTATAGCCGGGTCCCGGGAACCGGGTACTAGTATCACAAAGACAGCGTGTTTTGTGATAAACGCAAGTATTGTTCTTTTTAATTTCGCTCCCGAAATTATTTGTACTATTTAAATTGTTTTTGATTAATAATATTTTTAATTGATGTTGTTTTTGTTGTATATATAGTATATCAAACGAGACATCTCAAGGAAAATGAGATGTGATGACCCATAAAGCCACTGAAATGCGTCGGGTATACTTGTTGTGGGGGTATATCTTCTAGTGACGTCATTTATTACACGTTTCACTGAACATTCACAAAAGCATGTTTCGATTTCATCCTTCAAATTCTTTACTTACTCTTGGGAGAGCAAACTAATTTATTCAAAAAAAATAAGCAATACTTTGAAAGTGAAAATCAGAGCTTTGCTATTTATATTTTTTTTTTACTATTTTGTAGAAAAAACTGTAAAATATTAAGAACTCATTGTTTGAATTTAATTAGTTTTACTTTAGCAAGATGAATATTTTTTTCTAAGGATATTTTTAGAAAAAAAAAACTGCATTTTTCTTTTTTTTAATAATTTTTGTTTTTGAAGTGTTTTAAAGGACATGCAAACCTTTGCTTTTCTTTCACTGAAATATGAATAATTTGATTTTCAAAGTGCACTTTTAGACCTGTGTTCGTTTTTGATCTCTGAAATCAAAATTAAACAGAATCATTTTTTGCATAGCAAATATATGGTTTTTAACATCAAGTTAAGGACATCGGTAATAGACTTCATTGTTCTACAAAAATAATAAACATAACTTTTACATTTGGTAGACTATTTGCACATGTATTAATCAACTATTTATAAGGAACAAAATGAAAGAAGACACTTATAATATTTCAAAGTAAAAAAAAAACATATCTTTTAGCTGTGAATAAATCTTGTCCACTTTGAAATGTATTTTAGTTATCATATTACTGGGAAGCTTATTTATTTAAATATCGCTCGACTAAGTACAGCTGAAACATGTTCATGACTAATTATATTTGTATCTGTTATGATAGCATTACACATGAACTACCAATAAGCATTTTTAAGAAATCATAATTATATTTTATTGAATTTATTTTTGTCTATGTATTCGAGCATAACAATCAATGATAGGTGCTGCATGTTGGTTTATGGTGTTTAACGCCACTTTCAACAATATTTCAGTTATATCGTGGCGATACAGTTGCCGTACAAACGAAATACATTTTTAATAGGTATTTGGGTATACATTTGTACTGTATTACATGAGAAACAATCCAACAATTGTTGTTGGGTTTTTTTGTCATTTTATTCAGTAAATCATCCAATAGTGGTATCATTTGTGTTTCATTTTATTACGATAACTATGAGACAAATAAAATAGGTGTGTTATATTTAGAAATATAGAAATAATAAAATCATATCAAATAATATTTAATACTTATATTATATATATTTCTGTTTATTAACAATGCTTCTCTTTTAATATATATCATTAATAACTTTAATAGAAATAGCACACACATTTATTATTCAGAAAAAATAAACGTTAATAGCCTTGGCAACATTATATTTTTTTTTTATTTATTGTAGAATATGTCTTCCTTTGAAAATAAACTCGACACATTAAAAATATTGAAGAACTTTTATTTTTTTAATTTAATATTTCTGTGTTAATATCATATTAAATGTAGTTAAAGAATATTACATTTTCATTTTGAAACTTTAAATGTTCTGTTTAAATGGAAAATATAACGATTTGTTAAGAAAGGGTTTATTGTTCAATATAATCTTGTTTTCACTATGCGTTTTTTTTAATGTTCTTTTCTGATATAAGTTTTCTATATTTTTTTATTTTTTATTCAAAATTATAGGTTTCTAGATGTCAAAACAATATTTCTACAACAATTTACATCTACAAAAATGTAAGCATTTTGTGAATTATATATTTATCGGTTTGTTTGTTTGTTTGTTTGTTTGATGGTGTTTAACACCACTTTCAACAATATTTCAGTTCTATGAAATATTAATTTTAATAAATCAATTGTTTGAAATAAGGTTAATATTTTTTTCGGCGTGATTTAGTATGAGGTCCTGATTGATATTGTCCATAATTGAGATGTAAAAATTCATCAGACATGATCTCTCCAACATAAAGGACGAGTAGGAACTAATCAGCTAAATAGATGGCAGGAACTGATGAAAATCACTTATTATGAATTCTCTACATCTATCTATCACTGAGGTTACATTGTGACGATCAAAACCGCCAAGATTATCTCGCCTATGGCCTTTGTGTCCACCGTTATTCGGAAAATTATACTATTCAAATTCCGGATAATATTCTGCAGTGAATAGGGTAAATGACGATCTTCAACAAAGGAGGTGAAATCTGATCTTGTCATATATTTGATCAGGACACGATTTCATCAAACGTCCTTATTACTGAGTATTGCTCCTTAACCATAAGTCATTAGGTGGTGAAATTTTACAAAACGAAACATTTTAATAAAATACATGATGCTGTTGACATAGGCCTGATTAGTAACACACAATCATTCTTTAGCAACAAAAAATGTAAAAACATTGCTAGAAGACAAATACCATCTCTGATTAACTCTGTTGGTTGACCTTAGTATCCTTTAATTCTAAATGTGGTCTTATAAAGACACTCTTTTATCAGAAATTGAACCGGGGGATGAACTAATGAAGTTATGTTATTTGGTTTAATTATCCATAAATTATACCACCATTTCTCAATCTTTTCCTTTGATTCCTGACACCACACAAAGAAAAAATGAATTAATTTTCTTAAATTTTTGACAGTCATTATATTCCTATTAGTAATGTTGTTTTTTTTAATATTATGATTTTTTTTTTCTGATGGTATACAATATCTAGGATTTGGAATTTTCAATTGAGCAGATATATTTAAAAATAAGTCGCACAAAATATGTTTGGAATGGTATCAGAAACAAATTTGGGAATTTGAGTTTTCAATCATAAAGAAATGTTCTAAAAGCGAACATAGATTTGGTAATTTGAGTTTTGATGGTAATGGCATATTTTCAAAGTAGATGTTTTGGATTTTACACACATTTTAAGAGCAGACTTTTAAATGACAGATACATTTTAAAAGGTATTGTTTTAAATTGTAAAGAAACAATCTAAAAGCAGACAAAGGTTTTGGAATTTTGTTTAATGGAAAAAAAGAACTATTCTAAGCCCAGTCAATTTGAAACGCCAAGAAATATTATAAACACTCGCATATTAAATCTTAAAAATATTTTGAAAGCAGATAGATATTTATGATTTTGTGTGTACATTTATTTAAGAGTGCATGATTTGTACAAGATAACCTCTGAACTGGATATTCTGTGTTCGACTTAAATTAGAAAGAATCTTTATCAGCACATTTTTTTTTACTATTCCTTATTAATTTTAAACAGCAAAATTTATAAATAATTTTTATTTTTATGCAATATTAAGTACATTGCGTCAGGTCGAAGTACGAATACCTTTCCTTGTATATTCTAATGTACTTTAGTTTTTTTTCGAATTCCTTTCTTACAATATATGTACATTGCGTCAGAGAACGAAGACAATTTCCCTGTATATCCAACACACTTTAGTATTATTTCCCTTACTCATATCCCTAATTGAGGAAGCTAATATTTTATCTAGTTGAAAAATATGTTTGTAGTTAAATGAAAATATTAGACAAATCATGGTATGAATCTTGTTAGCTTTGTAGAGACAAAAACCCAGAACATCTTAGTTATCGTTAATCACATCTTTTTTAAGCCAATAGAATCAAAATTACAGATTATGACAAATTAAGTGTTTTCTAACAAGATAATATATTAATACCCTGGAACATGCTTTACGCGGTAGGGATTGATTTTAGAATAGAATTATAATTATCACATTTAAAGGCGCTAATTCAGCCGCTAGACTAGCATTATCTTGCAAGGTTCACAAATTATTGAACTCTAATTATAGAAGACGAGAATTAGCATCTTTTACCCGTGGAGACATTAATTTAGATAGATGTTGGGAACCATAGCTGTCAATATTGCCAAACAAATTGAATTATATTTTGACTTAATTTTATTGTCTTCGTTACCTGTAATCATCAGTATTTTGATTGATATAGGGATCGATCATTACAAACTTGGAGGTGTTTGATGCAATTACATGTCTAACTATGTTTGTGATAATTTCCTCTAATCATTTTTTTTTAAATATTTCTCGCTTTGTGAAGTGTCAGCATTAGATGTTTTACTAAGCCTTTTTTGTTTATATTTTCATAATCGATAACAAATCTTGCTATTTTTCTAAATTTTCTTTATTTTATTTTAACTATTTCACAGTTCGGACAGTGGGATATTTTTTTGCTTTTCATTTTATTATTCATAGTATAAAAATTATTGTCATGATGCAATAATAAAAAAAATCAGTCTTTAAAAAAAAATGTTTTAGTTTATTTATGACAGTATAAAGATATTTACAAGGACAAAAACATATCTTTTCTCACCAAAAGCTTTTTTTTTTCTTCATTTTTTAAAGAGTTATTATGTTTTTACTATAGACAGGTGATAAATTGTTAGCTAATTGATTTCTATGCCAGAAATAATGTGTTATAAAAATTATGATTTAAATGCATAAATGCATTCTAATTTAATAAAGATACCTCTTTAAAATAAATATTCTTTACAAAAATATATATCAATGTCTTATATCATTTTAACGTGACCACTAAATAATAAATAAAACTGAACACGTGATAGCAAATATAGGCCTGTGAAATTCAATTTGTATTTTATTCAACTTATTACCCCTTTAGCCAAAGTTCAAAGAAATAAATGGGCTATGTTGTTTATTTCTTTCATTTTTTGGACTACATTAAAACAGAATAAGTATAAATATACTTACATAACTACACATTTCATTTATGTTACAAAACAACCCTTAATCAAACTACATTTAATATTCTACACCGTTGTGTTTTTATCGAACATATTACAAATATTAAAGCATTATACAAAACCGTTTATTATTGAAATAACATTGCAACAAAACTACTATACACAATGTTCCTAGCCCTAATCTGTCGAGTCAAATGATGTATATATAAATATAGTGTATTTACTAATGTGATGTTAAAGAGACACATTCACACACACAATTTCTATTTTAACAAGAGTTATTGAACAGTTTGTATCAATACATGTTTTGTCATTGATGGTGTTAGAAGCTTCTCCTATTACAGTTTAATTCTTCATATGTGAACTTTTTTTGTGTTCGGACAAAGAGTGTAAACGTAGATAAATAAATTTGTTTGTATTTAGAATTTACTTTAACAGTATTAGTATGTGACCTTAATTCCCTACCATATGTGCCCAACAAACATTTGTCAAACCGGATAATCTCTCGTACATTTCATAAGTAATTCAGAAATAGCACCTTTTTCTTGTCGAATGCTGCCGTTTTAAAAATGTTAAAACGCGACGCTTGATTTTTTATATACATTTCTACACCCCCTAGGTTTTCAAGAAACATTGAACTTATTTAAATAAACTTGAAAAAAAACCTGAAATAATATTTAATAGTCTATAATGTCTTAAATAAGACAATATTATATCAGATATATAATATTGTTTCTATAAATGTTCATTAATGGGGTAATGATCCTTTGTGCAAATATCAACCCTTGGTATGGTCCAATATTTTATATGAATATCAGCCCTCTGTGTAGACCAATAATTTTTTCTATAAATATCAGTCCTATGTTTAGATCAATAATTTCATATAAACATCAGCCATATGTGTAGACCAATAATATTGTATAAATACCAGTCCGATATTGAGTCCAATATTTAATAGTTGTCCTCCAACCAGGTTAACAGAACCATGCTATCATGTTCCATATCTTTGAGATTTGCTTGCTTTTTCATCAATTAAGCTGTCTAGTTTTCAACATTAAATCATATTGAAATTATCAGACATTAGATGAAGCTTTGAAATTAGGTTTCTACCTTTCATAAAACACGGATGACAATTTGATATTTTGCAAGCAATAAACAATAATTCTGACTTTTTCAACAACAGAAAAGCTTCAGCCTCCTTTCTACGATTTCATTGTTAGATTTTTAAACTATTCAGACAGTGTAGTATTTTCATTGGTTTTTTGTTTTTTTCATATTTTAGTGTTATGTGATATGCCAGTGATAGAAAACTTTTTTTTCATCAGATTTTAAAATTTATTGCGACCTTCCGTTTTCGTAAAAACACATAATTAATTACAGTTAGCATACTTGAATTATAAACTAGGTAACCTCGATTAGGAGAGAAAAACTGAGAGAAAAAAAACGTCTATTTGAACGATCAAAATAAATATAGCATGAATAATGATCAGAGCATTCACAAATATTACGCAAGTTGTCCCTTTCACTTCTGTCTTACTTTTAAATTATTTTTTATTTAAATCATGTGAAAATTCTGAGGTCTTAGTTAAGGTTGAAAATTATTAAAATTTTAGATAATTAAAGCAATTATTACAATTGGTATATTATGGGTAAAATGGTTTTGTTGGCAATCATTTCTTTCTATCAGCCGTCACAACAGAATTAAATTTCCTATTCAAGGTTGTTATCTCTTTACCGCCTGACGCATGGAATATGAGTTTTATGAACGATTTTTTACCTTTTTAAGACGTAAGTTTAGGTGAAAACATCAATCATAATTTTAGATAACATCTTTAACATTGTATTAATCAAGATTTCAAGAGCATGTACAACAAAACGGTTTAACTTTTCCTGCATATGGTCACCAATAATACTTATCAAAATATATTTTTTTAAATGTTATATGTGTAAACTAATAAAGCAGCATTCATCATTTTTATGTTACCAATCAGTGCCCCACTGGTAGACGACAGACAATATAATATTCAATTTAATAAATATCTGTCCTAAGTACCAGAAACAAAAAATCTGAACAGATTGATGAATGTTCCAAACCAACGTTAACCTCCCTTGGGTTTATGCAAATGAGATAAAGGAATCATTCATTTGTAATAAACACATGTCAGGTTTGTTTCCAATAGTGACGTAAAAATGTGCTTTATCTCAGGAATTGATAAGAAATCTACATTGCATTTTTTTGTATTTTAAGTAAAATAATTACAATCTTTATTTTAATCAAATTCTGTGTAAGATGAAAACACACACCCAAATATAGTATGAAAAGAAGCTATATGATGACTGAATGAAGAGATTTTCCAGTAAGAGTATTTTTGGGATTTTGTCCTTTTATTTAAATTCATTTTCTAGTTATCAAACAATTAAACACAAAATGATGTTTCAGGCAAATATTTTGAATAATGTTACAAATTACTAATCTGACCATATTCTTTTACAGAGTGTTTATTTTGACTGTTTTAAAATTACAGGCTATGCACTTTATTGAAGAAAAACAAAGTTTTTTGCTTACCCAAAAAATTGCAACCTCCAATATGAAACAAACATTTATGCTTGTCATATAGTTTTCAAGTGCAATATCAAGTCTAAATTTTCTGTCAGTTTTGTTTCCAACATTTAAGATTTACCGCTAAGTCACATTCGTTTGAGATTAAATTGAGTTTCGCAAAAATATTTCTATATTTTAATAGAATCCAAGTTTATAATCTGGATATCAACTGGTTAGAATTGTGACAAAATACAATAAATTAGTTTGTTTTCCCTTGGTGTACACATATCTTGTTTCTAAAACATCACATGTCCAATTCCAAAACTCCATATATCATGTAATAGTAAATGTTAAAGCAGTATTTCTTATCATACTTTTAGTGTAGAACAGATACGGGTTCAGTATACAAACAAACACTAGAACAACAAAAATACAATAACAAAAATACAACAACAAAAATACAACAACAACACCTAAAAGGTATTTGTAAAAAAAAGTTGGAAAAAAAATGTTAACATTTACAGTTAAAACAAATACAAACAAAAAATGTAAGGTCAATAAAATTGACTAACTAAAAACCGTTTTATTTACTTTCCCGTTTTTGCCTGTAGCAGCTGTCAGTATTTCTCGTTATAACTTAATTTAAACATGTCTTTTAATCAACATGTTTACACTCAAAGCTCTCTAGTTTTGGTACACAACATTGTATCAGATCAGTTAGTAATGCCAACGACAAAATAGACAGAACAGAAATATAATAATCACAGTCCAGATACAACCAGTACATATTAAAGAATTCCTTCTTGTATATACATACTGTAATTAAACTATATTTTTGTTCCTCCTTTGCTTTGATGCGTGGGGGTAAATTACATTTCGGAAACAGTCAAAAACAATAACGATATCATTAATAAAATATGGATTATTCAGAATATCTTTTATTTCTTCTAAATGAAATGAAAACTAAAAATACCACACTGTCGGAACAATTTCAAAATCAAATCGAATAATCGTAGAAACAGAAGCACAATCCATACCATTGATACACATAATACATGACAGAACACTTCCCTGGCTTGGTACAGGCACTACAACAGAACACTTCCCTGGCTTGGTACAGGCACTACAACAGAACACTTCCCTGGCTTGGTACAGTCACTATAACAGAACACTTTCCTGTCTTGGTACAGGCACTACAACAGAACACTTTCCTGGCTTGGTACAGGCACTACAACGGAACACTTCCCTGGCTTGGTACAGGCACTACAACAGAACACTTCCCTGGCTTGGTACAGTCACTATAACAGAACACGTCCCTGGCTTGGTACAGGCACTACAACAGAACACGTCCTTGGGTTGGTACAGGCACTACAACAGAACACTTCCCTGGCTTGGTACAGGCACTACAACAGAACACTTCCTTGGTTTGGTGCAGGCACTACAACAGAACACTTCCCTGGCTTGGTACAGGCACTACAACAGAACACTTTCCTGTCTTGATACAGGCACTACAACAGAACACTTCCCTGTCTTGGTACAAGCACTACAACAGAACACTTCCCTGGCTTGGTACAAACACTACAACAGAACACGTCCCTGGCTTGGAACAGGCACTACAACAGAACACTTCCCTGGCTTGGTACAGGCACTACAACAGAACACGTCCCTGGCTTGGTACAGGCACTACAACAGAACACGTCCTTGGATTGGTACAGGCACTACAACAGAACACGTCCTTGGGTTGGTACAGGCACTACAACAGAACACTTCCCTGGCTTGGTACAGGCACTACAACAGAACACTTCCTTGGTTTGGTGCAGGCACTACAACAGAACACTTCCCTGGCTTGGTACAGGCACTACAACAGAACACTTTCCTGTCTTGGTACAGGCACTACAACAGAACACTTCCCTGTCTTGGTACAAGCACTACAACAGAACACTTCCCTGGCTTAGAACAGGCACTACAACAGAACACTTCCCTGGCTTGGAACAGACACTACAACAGAACACTTCCCTGGCTTGGTACGAACACTACAACAGAACACGTCCCTGGCTTGGAACAGGCACTACAACAGAACACTTCCCTGGCTTGGTACAGGCACTACAACAGAACACGTCCCTGGCTTGGTACAGGCACTACAGCAGAACACGTCCTTGGATTGGTACAGGCACTACAACAGAACACTTCCCTGGCTTGGTACAGGCACTACAACAGAACACTTCCCTGGCTTGGTACAGGCACTACAACAGAACACTTCCCTGGCTTGGTACAGGCACTACAACGGAACACTTCCATGGCTTGGTACAGGCACAACAACAGAACACTTCCTTGGCTTGGCACAGACACTACAACAGAACACTTCCCTGGCTTGGTACAGGCACTACAACAGAACACTTCCCTGGCTTGGTACAGGCACTACAACAGAACACTTCCCTGGCTTGGTACAGGCACTACAACAGAACACTTCCCTGGCTTGGTACAGGCACTACAATAAAACAAAGTAGCGGAGTTAAGCTAGATTTATTGGTCTCATTTCCATTAATAATTGTAAAATAGTTGTGAATCCAACACATAAAATGTTTACACAAATAAACCACCAAATATTTCATATGTCTGTTCAAAAATATAAATATTGTGCCTGTCCCAAGCCAGGACCTGGATTTCCAACGTCATATGTCATGGTCTTGTTGTGTTCAATGAGTTTAGTTGAGATGAGAGGTGATTTTTCGTTTTGTTGATATTAGTGGTATTGGTGAGTATCACTGTTTAAACTGACTTTTCATAATATTACTCGAAGACAAATGTATTTTTGCCATCAACAAACTATGATAATAAAATGTTTCTTGCATAATTTACTAAGCAGCAAAGGCAATGTTGTAGACAGAAGCTGTCTAAGTAATACAATAAGGCAATCAGTTAAAGTATTCAGTTCAACAAACGACAGTAAAACAAAACAGACACAATCCTCTCACCAGCAATATAAAAATGAGACAAAAAATCAAATGAATCCTAGAATCTGGCTTACAACTGTCACAACAACATATCTAGGGACATTTGTATTTGTTTCAGAGATATTTATCTATTTATTCAGAACTACCCCTACGTCTAACATTTATGATACAAACAAATGTGTACTATATACAAACATTTTAAGTAAAAACATACATATGACATGCAATATTAAGGATATATGATAAAGTTCATAAAATATATTTCAACACAGCATCTTTAACATTTTCATTTCAACACATAGCATACATAAACAGACATAATCAGTACATAAAAAGACAATACATTATACATTGCAAAACACATATAAAAAGCATAAAACCTTGATACCAGTTTAAGGGGACTATGTCTTGCCCCAGCTTATGTTCCGCATTATTTGTTGTGTTTGTACTACTGTTGCATTTGTACCCGGATCCTCACTTCACTTGACAATTCATTCAGACTTGGGTACTTTATGTTTTTCTTAAAGTTCTTTCTTGTCTATCAAGAGGAACCAAATAAGGAAATTCTCTCACCATTACAAAACTGAAATATCTCAATAAATATGTATTTTTTCTTTCAATACAAGAATTGATCAAAGCTATATCATATTTCAAAAACACCATCTTATAAATGGTGACTGCTTAACTTCCAAGGCCATAGATAGAACCAACTTGTGGTGTTTCTTAAAGTGGTGAGGATACATGTATACATAATTTATTAGGGCTGGTCATGTATAAAATACAATTTTCTTGGCATTTTTGTGAATGTCTATTAATGTTATTTTTTTTTCCATTACTTGTTTTGTACCATCATATATTAAAAACATGTAATGGTCTTTTATTTATATAACTTGTACCGTTACACATACTTTTGAAACTTGGTTTTAAAGAAATTAGGGTACATAACAGCAAGTCCATTTTATATTACATAGTACTACGAAATGTACTGATGACATCCGTTGAGTACTAGCTATAGAATTGTGAAGAAATTTATTTTAAATTAGATCTATTGGTATTTTAAAGAAAATGATAGTAGTAGGTAAATATACGTTAGAGAATACCAAAAATCAAAAATGGACAATCTAGAGAAACTGCCAACAAGACCAGGAAAAACAAAGCAAAAACACAACATAATATGTGTTGGACATCACTATATGTAAACAAACACAAATAACGTAAATAAGACAAGATCCCTCCTAATTCACGTTTTTTTATTTTTTTTATTTTACATTTCAACATTCATTGCCTTACTACAAAATCAGTTATTATTGACGGAATCAAAGTACAAACATATTATAAGTATTTTGAAAACCATCATTAATAGTTGCAGATAAAGAAAAACAGCTATGAAGATTCTTCAAAGTTAATAAGGAAAATATCTCACCAATTTTATACCGTTTATGAATAATATCAGGAAATCTCGTGAGTGGCAGATTTACAACGACAGAAAACAATTTGAAGCTATCTAAATGACTTATTAACTATCAATGTCAACGATATAGTGCTTCCGGTTGTCATTTTCAGCCGATCACGCTTGTTAGATATCTCTGAATTAATGCTGTCGTCATGGTGAATCGAGAACAGCTTAGAAAGAATGCAGAAGGCAAACCCCTGTCTCGGATAATTTTATGAGAATCCCTCTGAACAAAGGTTGATCAACAGACCCGCGGAGTCATTAAATTGTTTTTGAAATTTTTGTGACCCGTCAAAGTTCAAATATCATAAATCTTTATTAGTAAATAACGACACCGGCTTACTCTCTGTTTAGAATTTCAAATTAAATTGTGAATATATAATTGATTTATCATTTTGTAAAATACTCGTAAAAATATCAACCCATTTTCTCCTTTGAAATGTCAATTTGATTGTTGACATATATTTTGTTTATCTATCTTAAATGCTCCATTATATTTATTAGACATTATTCCATTCAATATGCAATATTTACACAAAATGTAAATATATTTTCACTCTCTTCTGATTGTTAATTCATTTAACTTTCACATACATGTATCTATGTAATAGACAAATAAATAAATAAATTTCTAATTAATCAAATCTAAACTTTTACAAAATATATGATATGAGTTTCAATATCTGTTTTCATACAATAATCATTAACTGCATTAGTGAATATTTTTCAAATAATTAATGCATCCATTCCTGATGAAAATAAATGGAAAATATATTGATTTGCTCTATTTTTTCTAATTGCAATGAATTAAATTTTAAAATATTTGAAACAATACACGATACAAGCCATTGTTCATATTTTGCCCCAAATTGTTGTTAAAACCAAATGAAATAAACACAGTTTCCTATCGTTTGATTGATAAACAACTATTAATATTGACGACCGTCATCTAAAAGGGAATAGGGATTAATATAAGTTCTTGTAACTTGTTTCCCAATCCTATTAATTACTTCTTATTATGTAATGTATATAGCTGAATATTGTAGTGTGATATTGAATTAATTAATAAAATATGTTTATATTAAAAGTGAATTTGCGTCATAATAACATTCAGATATGCAAGAAAAAATAACGTATTACAAACCGTTACGAATTTTAGGAACAAATAAAAATAAATCACGTAAATGGAATTAGAAAAATGTCAACTTTTAGTCTATCACCGCCACCTTTTATTGAAGTGCCTGTACCACACCAGGAAAGTTAATGGCCATGTATTTGTGTGTAAGGAGTATCGATTTTTCCTCTTTCTACAATTTTGATATTTGAATTTAGAATTGTTGGGACAGTGTGGTATTCTCTGTTGTTTATTTGATTAATACTATTCTCACTATAAGTTAATTTTGATGATTTTCTTATTTCTTGCGACCCACCATTTCGCATTGGTCAAGCTTTACTTTTTAATGTAGTGTTATGTAGATAATTATTTGTCCTTTCGTCTTTTTCTCTTTGTCATGATATTGTCTGTCAGTCTTCGAGTTAACGTTTCTGGAATATTAACGTAATAATACAAGTTATATTATTTATTTGGCTGTATTAAATTTCTACACATTACTATCTTGTATTTTTTCTTATTTATATGTTATATGTTTTTCATATATTTATTCTATTGCTGTTATATCATTTTGATTGTTCCAACTTTATATAAGCCAGAAATTTTAATATTATTTTTCATTATTATTGACTCATAATCTTTTTTATCACATAGTTCATCAAACCATATCTGAAATTTGTTCAGTTCATAGAAGTTTTGGATTAATAACCATGATTAAAGAAGTTCCTGTTGTGCAAGAAAACTGAATAAATAATAAACAGCTAAAATACAAAATATAGCAAACCACAAATGTGATGGGAAAGAGAAGCAACAGATTAAATTGATCTTAGTTAAAATTAGACACAAAAATATGGCGGAGTTAAACAGGATCAAAGCCTATTTACAATTGTAAAACAAATTTAGAAACGTATTGGATAAACAGCCAAGGCTTAAATAAAACTATGAAAGCGACAATGAAAAGTATTTAAAGGATAACGATCAATGCTCACGAACTAAAGCGGGAACCATTCCTCTGCCTCACCTTCAACCAAGTAGATTACAGTATATGATGTAAATCTGGTTCCTGATGGACACATACTTATAAAAGGGTACCAGTTAATGTATTACAGAGTGACTTTATGACGTACTCGGTATTTATAATTCACAAATTCGATTCAACGTAATACGATCAAATACTTTCAAAAAAAACCACAACAGAGACGTCAGAGTAAGCATTGACATA
This sequence comes from Bathymodiolus septemdierum, assembly GCA_963383655.1. NCBI lineage: Eukaryota > Metazoa > Mollusca > Bivalvia > Mytilida > Modiolidae > Bathymodiolus > Bathymodiolus septemdierum. The sequence continues at coordinate 114,143,736 of OY726519.1, forward strand.
ACAAAAATCAGGTTCAGTGAATGTCAATACTGAATTGACTTATATATCAGAAGATAGAATATGTGCTCTGAAAACATTACTATATATGAATGCCACCCATCTTTATTTTAAACGTTTAATAAGAAAATAATTTATGTGTATACTCATACAATGTTACCTGTGTCTCTGGAGTGTCCATACGTGATTGCCCCTTCGGTTTTCTCTAACGTTCATTATCTTCTATATCATGAAAAGAAAGTCTAAAAAGTGATGGTCAACTATTCCACCAATATATACAAAACAAGCAACCACATTTCACCTCAACCCACAAACAAAGAAAGACAAAAACATATGCATATCTGCATACGGTATGTAGGAATGGTAAAATAATCCATTAATGAAATGAATTCATTTCCACGTGTAGCAAAATTAAACACAGAATACTGATAATGATATAAACTATAAGAAATATATTCAAATACAAACAATATTACTTTAAATGTTATTTATCATCTTTATAAGATTTCAAATAGTGAAGGTTAGAATACCAAGATGACGAGCCAAACCAACAGAGAAAGGAAGCGAATCTGGTTTCTTATGTCAATGCAGCATCATCTAGAACCATAAAATGGTTGAATGCCAAAATGACTACCACTCCCACCACTATATAAATAAAATGAAACTTCATAGGACCTGGCAGAATGGCCGATGGCTTTATTTTGTTTTACGTTGGAATGTGGTAGTATCCCAAAACTAGTGCACTACATGTATTTTATTATTCAAAACTGACCTATATACGTGATATCTTAATTAGGACTTTTTTTTTAAGTCAAATTGCATAAACTATTTAAGAAATAAATCATGGAAGCCAGAATGTGTTGGGAGTTTTAACATGGATTGGCGGATATTAGTATTTTATCCCGAGCCAGAAGGGAGGGATAAAATTTTCTAATATACGCCAATCCGTGTTAAAACTCAAAACATATTCTGGCTTCCATGATTTATTTCGATTCTGATATGTCTAAGAGTACAAATACGGTAATATACTTGATTGGAAGACGGTAATTTATATTTACGCTTGCGGAAAATGTCGCATACAATTTATGTAACTCGAATAATATCGGCATTATTCGGGTTACAATTTATGATGCCAATGAAAAAGTCCGAATGGATAACTCGCTCGTTTATTAACAAAGCGAAAGAAGGAGGTTATGTTAGAATTATATATAATTTTTCAAACTTCTTGCCAAATATTTTATATATACATCTGTACAAAAAGAAGAGCATTTCATACGTACACAGCAAATGAATTGGAAGGTCAAGTAATGACATGACCAGACAAGAGAATAAGACAGCAATTATATTTACACACTTCATTTGGCTATATACATTTGTATTCTAAATGGCATATAATTGTCCATAATTTCAAATAAATTAAACATAATTAAGCTTTTAAATTATTTGTATTTCCAATATTTCGATTTTGAACGTACTTGATGAAGGTTATTCCAGAAACACGTCGTGCCCATTAAATTTGATATCCTACGTTTTTTTTAATGCTTTTTTTAAATATTCTATATTTTTTGATTATATCAATATATATATATATATATATATATAAAATGATCACTTGAAAATGTCTACTGTAGTGTAGGAGTACATTATAATTAACAATTAAAATGCATGTATGAATACATATTAGTTTACACACACATAAATGTTATTTTATTGGAAAATAGGATTATGTTTATAAATTGAATATCTATTCGTTTTTGTCAATCATTATTACAATTTATGATACGGGGAAAGATAAGACAATCGAACGTCATAAAAACAAACCAAACGTGTAGAATTCAATACTTCAAATCAATATTAAATCTTCGAAATAAAAGATATTCTCTAGATCTTATTGTTCTTCTATTAAAAAATAAAATTACATCCTTATTTTAGTAGTCTTCCTAACTGATTACGAACGAAATGAGCCGAACCCCTCAATACGTTCTTTATAGTGTCAAGGATTCTCGAAGAAATTCTTTTTGAATGTTGTCAGCCATAAAATTCATTTTGAAAATGATAAAATAAATTGTTGTTGAAATGTTGACATATTTCCAATAGTAGGATAATTACGCATTTCAATAAAACGATTTAGTCTTTGATAACAAACACTTTGTTGAACATCAGATAAATATTTCATGTTATGCAATGATATTCTATTAAAAAATTAGATCACCCATTGTTCCATCGATCTATGTTGTTGTCTAAAGCTATGATTATATAGTCTATTTTTCGATTTTCTAATTCGAATTTCCCATTGAGTGGGGGTGCTTATGCTTAGAGTTCGTTTGGTTCGTCTTGATAACATTAGATTCTTGTTAAAACATAACTATTTGGTATGACCAGTGACCAGTTTGGAAGATTTAATCTAGCAATCTACATTTAATATTCAAGAATTTGTACGACTCTTTCGGAACAACAGATTTCCATATATATTTTACTGTTTGGGCCTATAAAACTAGTTCAACTCCGCCACTTTTTATGCGGTCATGTATATGTGTGTTAGAGTCATCGATTTGACCTGTTACTACTACTTTTCTATTAGATTTTGGAATTGTTCTAACAGTGTGGTATTTTTTGTTCTATTAGATTTTAGAACTGTTCCGACAGTGTGGTATTTTTTGTTCTATTAGATTTTGGAATTGTTCTAACAGTGTGGTATTTTTTGTTCTATTAGATTTTACAACTGTTCCGACAGTGTGGTATTTTTTGTTCTATTAGATTTTGGAATTGTTCTAGCAGTGTGGTATTTTTTGTTCTATTAGATTTTGGAATTGTTCTAGCAGTGTGGTATTTTTTGTTCTATTAGATTTTGGAATTGTTCTAGCAGTGTGGTATTTTTTGTTCTATTATATTTTGGAATTGTTCTAGCAGTGTGGTATTTTTTGTTCTATTAGATTTTGGAATTGTTCTAGCAGTGTGGTATTTTTTGTTCTATTAGATTTTGGAATTGTTCTAGCAGTGTGGTATTTTTTGTTCTATTAGATGTTGGAATTGTTCTAGCAGTGTGGTATTTTTTGTTCTATTAGATTTTGGAATTGTTCTAGCAGTGTGGTATTCTTTGTTCTATTATATTTTAGAACTGTTCCGACAGTGTGGTATTTTTTGTTCTATTAGATTTTGGAATTGTTCTAACAGTGTGGTATTTTTTGTTCTATTCGATGTTGGAATTGTTCTAACAGTGTGGTATTTTTTTGTTCTATTAGATTTTGGAATTGTTCTAACAGTGTGGTATTTTTTGTTCTATTAGATTTTGGAATTGTTCTATCAGTGTGGTATTTTTTGTTCTATTAGATTTTGGAATTGTTCTATCAGTGTGGTATTTTTGGTTCTATTAGATTTTGGAATTGTTCTATCAGTGTGGTATTTTTTTGCTCTATTAGATTTTGGAATTGTTCTAACAGTGTGGTATTTTTTGTTCTATTAGATTTTGGAATTGTTCTAGCAGTGTGGTATTTTTTGTTCTATTATATTTTGGAATTGTTCTAGCAGTGTGGTATTCTTTGTTCTATTAGATTTTGGAATTGTTCTAGCAGTGTGGTATTTTTTGTTCTATTAGATTTTGGAATTGTTCTAACAGTGTGGTATTTTTTGTTCTATTAGATTTTGGAATTGTTCTAGCAGTGTGGTATTTTTTGTTCTATTAGATTTTGGAATTGTTCTAACGGTGTGGTATTTTTGTTCTATTAGATTTTGGAATTGTTCTAGCAGTGTGGTATTTTTTGTTCTATTAGATTTTGGAATTGTTCTAACAGTGTGGTATTTTTTGTTCTATTAGATTTTAGAACTGTTCCGACAGTGTGGTATTTTTTGTTCTATTCGATTTTGGAATTGTTCTAACAGTGTGGTATTTTTTGTTCTATTCGATGTTGGAATTGTTCTAACAGTGTGGTATTTTTTTGTTCTATTAGATTTTGGAATTGCTCTAACAGTGTGGTATTTTTTGTTCTATTAGATTTTGGAATTGTTCTAACAGTGTGGTATTTTTGTTCTATTAGATTTTGGAATTGTTCTATCAGTGTGGTATTTTTTGTTCTATTACATTTTGAAATTGTTCTAACAGTGTGGTATTTTTTTGTTCTATTAGATTTTGGAATTGTTCTAACAGTGTGGTATATGTTGTTCTATTAGATTTTGGAATTGTTCTAACAGTGTGGTATTTTTTGTTCTATTAGATTTTGGAATTGTTCTAACAGTGTGGTATTTTTTGTTCTATTAGATTTTGGAATTGTTCTAGCAGTGTGGTTTTTTTTTGTTCTATTATATTTTGGAATTGTTCTAACAGTGTGGAATTTTTTGCTCTATTAGATTTTGGAATTGTTCTAACAGTGTGGTATTTTTTGTTCTATTAGATTTTGGTATTGTTTTAGCAGTGTGGTATTTTTTGTTCTATTATATTTTGGAATTGTTCTAACAGTGTGGTATTTTTTGTTCTATTAGATTTTGAAATTGTTCTAGCAGTGTGGTATTTTTTGTTCTATTAGATTTTGGAATTGTTCTAACAGTGTAGTATTTTTGTTCTATTAGATTTTGGAATTGTTCTATCAGTGTGGTACAATACAGCCAGTTCCTATCACCACTTAAAATGTGGGTTCGATTCCTGCTTCAGTTCAGGCGTATTCGATACAACCTTATGTTGTTACGTTTGTTACTGTTGGTAGGTCAGTTGTTTTATATAGGTACTCCTATTTCCTCCACCAATTTAACTGATGGCCGAACTATTGCTGATAGCAGTGTTAAGCAACCATAGCTCTAACTCTAGGTTATAGTAACAATGTCATGGTTATTTGGTTTTGCTTTTATCATATTTGCTTCTAATACCATGTGTTTTTATATGTTAAATCATGTTGCTTGGGATGAAATGTAGTGTTGTTGTCCGTGTTGGTAATCATGTTAGTTTTCTGTGTTGTGTTTATATATGTTAATTCCTGTTGCTTGTGATGAAATGTAGTGTTGTTGTCCGTGTTGGTAATCATGTTAGTTTTCTGTGTTGTGTTTATATATGTTAAATCCTGTTGCTTGTGATGAAATGTAGTGTTGGTAGTCATGTTAGTTTTCTGTGTTGTGTTTATATATGTTAAATCCTGTTGCTTGTGATGAAATGTAGTGTTGTTGTCCGTGTTGGTAATCATGTTAGTTTTCTGTGTTGTGTTTATATATGTTAAATCCTGCTGCTTGTGATGAAATGTAGTGTTGTTGTCTGTGTTGGTAATCATGTTAGTTTTCTGTGTTGTGTTTATATATGTTAAATCATGTTGCTTGTGATGAAACGTAGTGTTGGTGTCTGTGTTGGTAATCATGTTAGTTTTCTGTGTTGTGTTTATATATGTTAAATCATGTTGCTTGTGATGAAATGTAGTGTTGTTGTCCGTGATGGTAATCATGTTAGTTTTGTGTGTTGTGTTTATATATGTTAAATCCTGTTGCTTGTGATGAAATGTAGTGTTGTTGTCTGTGTTGGTAATCATGTTAGTTTTCTGTGTTGTGTTTATATATGTTAAATCATGTTGCATGTGATGAGATGTAGTGTTGATATCTGTGTTGGTAATCATGTTAGTTTTGTGTGTTGTGTTTATATATGTTAAATCCTGTTGCTTGTGATGAAATGTAGTGTTGTTGTCCGTGTTGGTAATCATGTTAGTTTTCTGTGTTGTGTTTATATATGTTAAATCCTGTTGCTTGTGATGATATGTAGTGTTGTTGTCCGTTTTGGTAATCATGTTAATTTTCTGTGTTGTGTTTATATATGTTAAATCCTGTTGCTTGTGATGAAATGTAGTGTTGTTGTCTGTGTTGGTAATCATGTTAGTTTTCTGTGTTGTGTTTATATATGTTAAATCCTGTTGCTTGTGATGAAATGTAGTGTTGGTGTCTGTGTTGGTAATCATGTTAGTTTTCTGTGTTGTGTTTATATATGTTAAATCATGTTGCTTGTGATGAAATGTAGTGTTGTTGTCCGTGTTGGTAATCATGTTAGTTTTCTGTGTTGTGTTTATATATGTTAAATCATGTTGCTTGTGATGAAATGTAATGTTGTTGTCTGTGTTGGTAATCATGTTAGTTTTCTGTGTTGTGTTTATATATGTTAAATTATGTTGCTTGTGATGAAATGTAGTGCTGATATCTGTGTTGGTAATCATGTTAGTTTTCTGTGTTGTGTTTATATATGTTAAATCCTGTTGTTTGTGATGAAATGTAGTGTTGGTGTCTGTGTTGGTAATCATGTTAGTTTTCTGTGTTGTGTTTATATATGTTAAATCATGTTGCTTGTGATGAAATGTAGTGTTGTTGTCTGTGTTGGTAATCATGTTAGTTTTCTGTGTTGTGTTTATATATGTTAAATCATGTTGCTTGTGATGAAATGTAGTGTTGATATCTGTGTTGGTAATCATGTTAGTTTTCTGTGTTGTGTTTATATATGTTAAATCCTGTTGCTTGTGATGATATGTAGTGTTGGTGTCCGTGTTGGTAATCATGTTAGTTTTCTGTGTTGTGTTTATATATGTTAAATCCTGTTGTTTGTGATGAAATGTAGTGTTGGTGTCTGTGTTGGTAATCATGTTAGTTTTCTGTGTTGTGTTTATATATGTTAAATCATGTTGCTTGTGATGAAATGTAGTGTTGTTGTCTGTGTTGGTAATCATGTTAGTTTTCTGTGTTGTGTTTATATATGTTAAATCATGTTGCTTGTGATGAAATGTAGTGTTGGTGTCTGTGTTGGTAATCATGTTAGTTTTCTGTGTTGTGTTTATATATGTTAAATCCTGTTGCTTGTGATGATATGTAGTGTTGGTGTCCGTGTTGGTAATCATGTTAGTTTTCTGTGTTGTGTTTATTGTATTGTTGTCTTCTGTGTCGTGTTGCCAATGTTGCCAGTGTCTCTTGTATTTTACCGCTTTGGTTTTCTCACAGGTTTATTCGTTTTAAACATATATAGTCGTTATAAATGAATTGTATTGTGTTATTGTTTGTGAAATAACAAATCGCGGTGTATACCTTACAAAAAGACGGGTTATCGAGGATAATGCACAACACTATAATTTACTCCCAAAAACACCATTCATACTGCATATTTTTTTGTAATTTTGTGCTATAAAAATCAAGACCTGTATATCAAATAGTAATAATTCATAAGTAATTTCAAGGAATGCACTCATAAATTTACAATTTTTATATCGTCACATTCATTAAATCACTGAGATTTTACATTACTATTCTAGAAGATTAACAATTTCTGTCAACTACATCTCTAATCAATTTTTATACCTATCATGTAAGCTTGCTAAATCCGATTATAGAATGTGTCAGGTTTGCCAGGTCCTGAAATCTCCTTGGTGACTCCTAACTATACGTTCATGTTGATATAATATAGAATTATAGTGCATTGGCATGTGTTTGTACACTAGAATTTAGCCATTTTTATTTGTCTGTGTGTATGTTCAATCAATCAATCAATCAAGATAGTGTACAAGGTACATATACTAGTTCAGTTGACGTTTCTTCACAATGACTTGTATTAAAGGTTCATTGACACCACTCGTGGTAATAAATGTGGGAGAAAAAATGTTGCTGACTAAAATGTAAATAGTGTGTAAGACAAGACAGAAGATATAAAGAGGTAACCAGAAACCGTTAAGAAGCACAGACAATACAGTGACACAAAACACAGGACATAGCGACGATCTACAAAACACAACATAGATAATTAACAGCACGACAGGAACCCCAAAAATAACCGGATGTGGATTCAGGTGTTCCAGCTAACAATAGGGACATTTTTACTTATTTTTCATAAATCAAAAAATATATATATAAATAAAGTTACATATGTTGCAAAAGTACTTTCAATCACCTTTCCAAAATATCTGTCAAACATGCCAATGACTTTAAATCCAGTGTGAATGACACCTATTTAATATTTTGACATTGAGCTTATCTGATGAAGGTCATTCCTACGCACCAAATTTAATATCTACGTTTTTATTTATGTTTACTTCCGTTTACAAAGATAGTTAATGAATAATTCAAAGTTTAAATTACCCAAAAATTTCCTTTTTTTTCTATTTGACAGTGCATCACAAAATATTTCACCCTATTTTAGATACTTGAAATATACCATAGTTTGCACATTACAGGTACTGTCCTATCAGTCTCCAGCTCCAATTCAGTATTCACAATTAAATTTTACCGGTGTTCTGATATATATTTTTTTATTACCTACCTCTAAGCATACTGACTAAAATCGCTGCAGCTCACTGCAAAAAATTAAAACTATGAACATTACTTTGTCGTCAAGCCATTTCCATATAGCATTAAAAAAACTGTCAACAATATTAAGCTTTTTTTCTCACATATTAGTGATCAGATATTTTTAATCACAAAAAGCATCTTTATTCATAGCCAATTAATGAAACAAAATGATATCATTACGTAATTAATCATTCTAATTGATTTCGGGTCAGTATTAGGTCACTTTAGGGGGACTAATGATCTGGCTGAAATTGAATATTACCAGATCAAATATGATGGCCTTTGATAACCGTCTTGTTGCAAATTGGATATTAGCTAACGAGATGAAATCAAGCAATCAAGTGAAATGTATAATTATGTAATTTCACTAATACGATTCATAAAATGTTAACCAACAGAAGTAAATCTGTATTTGATTGTATTCAGCTTAATAAAACTTCATTAGTTCTGTGAGTCTTAACCCAAATATTGTAAATAGTGTTATATAAAACAGGAGACCGGTATTTGTCTCAATGCCCATCCATTGTTTTAGTTAGGTACTTGTCTCAATGGTCATCCATTGTTTTAGTTAGGTACTTGTCTCAATGTCCATCCATTGTTTTAGTTAGGTACTTGTCTCAATGTCCATCCATTGTTTTAGTTAGGTACTTGTCTCAATGTCCATCCATTGTTTTAGTTAGGTACTTGTCTCAATGTCCATCCATTGTTTTAGTTAAGTACTTGTCTCAATGCCCATCCATTGTTTTAGTTAAGTACTTGTCTCAATGTCCATCCATTGTTTTAGTTAGGTACTTGTCTCAATGTCCATCCATTATTTTAGTTAAGTACTTGTCTCAATGCCCATCCATTGTTTTAGTTAGGTACTTGTCTCAATGTCCATCCATTGTTTTAGTTAAGTACTTGTCTCAATGTCCATCCATTGTTTTAGTTAAGTACTTGTCTCAATGCCCATCCATTGTTTTAGTTAGGTACTTGTCTCAATGGTCATCCATTGTTTTAGTTAGGTACTTGTCTCAATGTCCATCCATTGTTTTAGTTAGGTACTTGTCTCAATGTCCATCCATTGTTTTAGTTAGGTACTTGTCTCAATGTCCATCCATTGTTTTAGTTAGGTACTTGTCTCAATGTCCATCCATTGTTTTAGTTAGGTACTTGTCTCAATGTCCATCCATTGTTTTAGTTAGGTGCTTGTCTCAATGTCCATCCATTGTTTTAGTTAGGTACTTGTCTCAATGTCCATCCATTGTTTTAGTTAAGTACTTGTCTCAATGCCCATCCATTGTTTTAGTTAGGTACTTGTCTCAATGCCCATCCATTGTTTTAGTTAGGTACTTGTCTCAATGGTCATCCATTGTTTTAGTTAGGTACTTGTCTCAATGCCCATCCATTGTTTTAGTTAGGGTTAGGGTTAGGGTGTTTCTTAACGCCAACAATATTACAGATATATCGTGGTGGTTAGCTTTATTGGTTGAGGAAACCGTAGTACCCGAAGAAAGCACCGAGCTACCGCAAGTAACTGTGGCAGGTCGATGGTTTTCTCTTAGAAGCTTTGTACTTGTCTCAAAGTTTTTAAATTGCTGTAGTTTGGTACTTGTCGCAGAGTCGATACAATACTATAGTTTGATATCAGTCTCAATGTCGATGCAATACAATAGTTTGGTACTAGTCTCAAAGTCGATACAATACAATAGTTTGGTACTAGTCTCAAAGCCGATACAATACAATAGCTTGGTACTAGTCTCAAAGTCGATACAATAGTATAGTTTGGTACTAGTCTCAAAGTCGATACAATACTATTGTTTGGTACTAGTCTCAAAGTCGATACAATACAATAGTTTGGTACTAGTCTCAAAGTCGATACAATACCATAGTTTGGTACTAGTCTCAAAGTCGATACAATACTATTGTTTGGTACTTGTCTCAATGTCGATAAAATAGTATAGTTTGGTACTGGTCTCAATGTCGATACAATACAATAGTTTGGTACTAGTCTCAAAGTCGATACAATACAATAGTTTGGTATTAGTCTCAATGTTGATACAATACCATAGTTTGGTACTTGTCTCAAAGTCGATACAATAGTATAGTTTGGTACTTGATTATTATGTTAGGTATGCATCCTCTATAGAATAATGTCTACATAAAACGTACAGACCTGACAGCGAAGATAATATAGGTCAGGAATCATGAAGAAACATCAAGATTAAAGCATCATCAATAAAAATATATCTGAAATCTAAATCTAGTTTTTTTTAGTTATAGTGTATTTTGTTTTGGAACGAATCATATATCATTGTAGAGCAAAATATGGCACAAAATTTATGGGCTAACCAAAAATGATGGTACATAATATGTACAGTAATAGAGGGTATTCTAAGGATCATATTTCTTTAAATATAACATTGTGATTTTATACCAGGTTCTGCAGAACAAGACGAACATCATGCAAGAATATACCATATTCCTAGTATTGGGACATCAAAACATCACGTATGTTAGGTACAGCAAACTCTACACACTGTCGTTATATTGCAAATAATAATAACCAATTTTGAAAAAAACATGAGCAACAGGTGTGGAAAAAACAACAAAACATCATCTTATAAGACACGAACTTCCTGAAAGACGGGGCTATAATAAAATGTTTTAGCATGAGAACTAACCATTACTACCAAGCGATAGATAATAAAATCATCTCCTAAATGTTAATTGGACTACGTGTTTCGTGATCCCAGGAAAATAACGTTGCCTCAAATACGACAAGAGAGAACGCTGTCATCAGTTGACCGGTGAATGAATTATCTTTAAATTTGAAATGAATAAGCTACAAATGAAGGCAAATGAAATAAATAAAAGACACAGAAACAGCGATATGGGTCGGAGCTAACTTACTTTATTTTCATCATCATCACGCGAAATTCTATTTAAATGCTTTTATATCGCCGTGATTTCATTAAGTCTTGCCAATTAAGGAGTAATCTTGGCTGTACTACAGCGTTAGAGCGCTCTAAGAGGACTCTCAAGGGGATAATGTCCAAGTGCTTTGGAATTGTTTCTTTTCTATTATGTTCTACGAGCACTTCTGGCACACGGAAACTCTCCGTGACGAGGATGACGATGTTTCTTGATGACATAATGCTTCATGAAGCATGTGAAATATGAGTGTTTTGTTCGCATCTTCAATCTAACTAATGTGTGGAATGGGAAAACAAGATGGTTGACAACATTTGTCATAATGGATTGCTAAATATAACTCAATTCATAACTCTATCATCAACAGATATTGACAGTTTTTATATATTTTTTGCAATTGCTATACAATTATAATGACATTGTACACAAATAAATACACACTAAGAAACTACTCCAATATATTGTTTTAATCTCTAAGCAAATGTAGCAAACAGGAAAGGCATATATAACAACACAAAATAAATAAAACCCTCAACAATTGTATTAATATATAATACAATCCCATTGTCAAGGTGCCTATCATGAGGTAGCAATACCTATTTAAATTGAGAATAATTATTGCTTATTTATATATAATGCTTCATAAATAACGTCTGATAAATAATATTTTATGTACATTGTCTCACTGGCGGGTGCATGTTTTTGCATGCTTTTCCGTCTAATTGGAACTTCATCTTCATTATGTAACCAATTCAAATTAAATGTAATTATCTGTTTAACAAAACAAACAAAAAACAAGAACAAAAACAAAAACAAAAACAAAAACAAAAACAAAAAACAACAAACAAAAAACGAAACAAAGCAAAACAAAATACATAAGAAAAAAAATTATTTGGTAAAACAGAAACAAAACAATTCGAACAAATAGTGATATATTGATATATAGGATACACTACAAAAGTCAACTACAACGAATGAAATAAAGAGAAGAAACCGAAGAAACAGAATGGTTGTTAATCAAATCTGTGCATGTTGTTTATTGCTTATATTTGTTTGACTGCTGGCAATCTGGTTGTCGAGAGGGGACGTTTGATGCCCATGAACTACTTTAGCACAGCAAATATATTGTCCTTAGCCAAAAATGAGTCCTAGATTTCCATAGCTTCTATCGTTGTGAAGTTATGGTTGGTGAGATTGTCGATTAGTAACACTGATTCACTTTCATTTTTTGAAAGGAACATTACATATTAATAAAAAAAAAAAAAAAAAAAAAAAAAAAAGATGTTGTGCAACTTTTGCAAACTATGAGACTACATCAGCTGTGTGGGGAATGAGAGCTCTTCATGAGTACAGTATATCATGGGATAGATAACCAAGGACTATAAAATAGCTTTTACTTCTTCTCTGCTGCAATATTCAGAAGTAAGAGGACCACTGGTTAGTTCGGAGTCAAGGTAATGTGCCCGAGATGAGTGACATGTTGATTGTTGTTTAGGTAAGCCAGCACCATATACATATAACCTAGCGTGTATGATTAGTACCAAGTAGACATCTTCATAATAATCTCTACAAATCTTAGCCTGGTCTTGTCATGAATTAACTGAACAATTTGTTCATTAACAAATAATGAATTTTGTTGCTTTGAAATGCCATGTGCATGAAAACACGAAGGAATGCCTAATTAGGGAGTACAAACTGGAATGTCCTTATTTGTATTACTTCTATAAACAATGGCACTGGTTACAGAAAATAAAACAAAATATAATCAATCCGGATCTCCCCGAAACACTGTTTCTGTGTGAGCATATAATTCCTGCCTAGGAAAGTGCCAGTTCAATGAGTGACGATTATGTATTTTACACAATACAACTAGTAATAAGTGCATACCAACGCAATTTGTATAATTACAAGATCTAAAATAATTTTTACACAATAAATTTTGTTTTGGCAATAAATGAGGGTGTATTATGTGGCTAACATAAAATTAAATTATAATAGAAAATACACACGAAAATTAAAGCGATGTGGAAATAATGACTTAATAAGGCATAAAATAAAATATGTTAATATCAAATAGGAAAATAAATTAAGGCAAATGTGTTGAAAATTAATGAAGCTTATCAAAATATAGAAATATAAATGGATCATGCAATACAGAATTAAGATGAAATCAAATAAATATTGGCATTACATTAGATACTTTTGTTGAAGCAAATCTCTTTATTAAATCAAGCAAAGATGCAACTCTGGGTTTACGTAATGATTCCATTAAATTTATATCAATTGCATAAGATGGTGACTGGAATTATCTCAAATCAAAAACTTGCAAATGATTACGCGGTTTTGTTTTGTTTTCTTTTCTTCTTTTCATCTCAAATAAAAATTTAATGCTGATAAATATGTCTTATAATGGCTTTTAAAAGGACAAGTCGATGCAAATTTTCCCAAATTCAAATATATATGTGTAATAAACATATAACCCAAATAAGTTATAAATATAATATTGATATGTAGAACACGTGCTACCAATGAACGATGTACCGTACACAAGCAGAAAATGCAGCGTTTAATCACATTTGCTTAACATCTTGAAAGGTATACACGATAACGTTCAACCATGTATCTGAACTTGGAATAAATGCTGATCAAGGAACTTGTGGAATTATATGATTTTAAGTTCGTCATGGTGTAGGTTATATATACTAAACACGACATGGTGTGTGCATGTACATTGTTGGTGCATTTCAGTAACGTCCATTACATTTTTGCCAATAGGACATTTGAGAATTACAGACAACATGCTGTACAAAGACTTTACTGTATATGCGCATCATTGGCTATAAGAACAGATCCTTGTTCGTGTGAATCCTGTGCCACCTAATATAAAACTGGAGACGGAATGATTATCAGACCACAGTCATCAATTCAACCAATCCAACACTGAAAAGAACGAAAATGGAAATTAATAAAACTAGTAAAAAATGAAATGAGATATTACACGTAAAGGGTAAACCCTGAACAAACAGAAAAAGAAGTACTGCTGAAGATAATCCAAATGTTTACATTAATATACATTACAATCATACATATGTATAAGAGTGTACAAACATTACTTTTTCAAAAAAATACTCGATTTGGAAATAATATCCATTAACCTTTAAAAAACACAAACAGCAAATTAGCAAATTATATAATTTATGTATTTAGAAAAATCGGTAGTGAGCTAAAATATAAGATTCTGATCAAACTCAACTGTCGGTCTTTTCATTTTTCCATGATATGCAACATTATAATACTAGTAGCATCCATCAAATATGTTCATATCCAACTTTATAGTGTAGCAGTAGTCATTGAACATGGACACATACAATCTAAGCTATGAAATGTAACAATAATTAAACATGTAAACAAGCTGTCCGCATTGCAACATCAATCAACATGTTCGAATGTTATCCCAGATTTAGAATGTAACACCCTTCACATCATATCCTAATTTTAGCATATAACACGGTGTTAGCATGTTCAATGTCAAACACATATTACACACGTTCACATGCTATCTCAACTTCAAACATAATATACGAATAAAATTATACATAATCATTAGTTTTTTGTGTAGTGTTTTGTAGATCGTTGTTCGTCCTTTTACATTTGGCCATTGTGTTGTCTGTCTTCTTCGATTTACGGATTTGTATTACTCCATTTGATATCCTGAAAATCTTCATCATATATAATCTGACACCAGTACATTTCGACTACTAACACCAATAGATTATACTACAGAGTATTCAGTATTGGACGTCACATTAAGAAATATTTCAGTTAAAATTATAGCGGGCCTTTGTATTGATGGTGAAAGCCGGACTACATGGAAATACATGAGAAGGCCCAAGTCACAGACCAACTATCATAAAAAATGTATATAGTTACATATACTTGACTGTGGGGAATCGAACTCACAACTTTAGTGGTGATTGACATCGATTGCATAGGTAAGTGTTATTCTAACTTCGATACGATTGTTTCGTTTGACTATAAGACATTGATATAGATTCGTATATTCTCACATTTTGCATGTTTTAAACTTAAATAAAGTATTTTTCGGTCTGTGTAAGTACTGAATAAGTATACATATATCTTTTCTGGTGTTAAGTGAACATATCTTAAATATCAGCAGGAATTCTGAACTCGTGAATTGCTGTTGGTGATATTTCATGTAGCGAAAACATGCATATTCGTGACCAACCATAGGACATGTATAGATAGCAATTCATTTTACAACATTTCTGGAAAGTACTCTAAACGTAGAAAAAAAACGACCAAGAACCAGTTAATGTCAACCATTCGATCCTAGTAATAAATATACGCTAGAAAAAGCCGTAAAGGCAATCAAGAATTGACAATCCAGATAGATCGGCAACAAAGGTCACCGAAGACATAGGACGAAGACAAGCAAAAATAAACAGCACAGAAAACTAAACTGATGAGCAACACGGACCCAAACACCTTGGGTGAACACAGATGCTCACGAAATGTAGGAAGTTCCTGCTACTTATAAGACACCCATCATGGTAGATATATTGATATCCAATAACCAAGCAAAAGCGTCACACTGTCACAAAATAAATAGGAGGTTCCGTTAATGGCGGTAGCCAATTTTATCTAGACAAGGATCATGTTGAAAGCTTTACTCTAAATACAAATACAAATAAATGTACATTGATATTTTGAATGAATCTATTACTACATACACATCCAGAACTATTGAATATTCTCAGTAACATAATAATAAGAAGAGTTTGAAGATACCAAAGGGGCAATCAGAAATCGTATATCGAAGAAGAGCAGACAACACAATGACCAAAAGAAAAAGGCCAAAAGGACAAACAACAATCTATTAAACATACATATAAAACTAAAGATCAAGCAACACAAACCCCACTAAAAACCGGGGTGAACTCGGTTACAAGCCCGGTGATAAGTTATTAATTAATAGTATTTACATATATCAATTAAAATATGTTGCAGATCTATAGTCAGTACCTAATCATATAATTGTGGAGTCAAGGTTAACTATTTGTGAAAGAAGAAAATAGTGAAGATGTCTTGGATCTGAAACTCAACAGTAAATCCTTGTGTCCTAAAAGGGCATGCATATTCATTTTTGTCAGTAATATTCGACTATCAAACACTACTGATAAAACATTATTTTCTTTTATTTTGGGTGTTTTATTGTTTTCCCCCAACTTTTGTGATCAGAATGCTAATTTGTTAATGTTCGATGTCAATTACAACAACTGTATATACAAGATAATGATATGAGATTACAGTAGAAATTTATTCATCATCAGCAATATTTATATTACTTATTCCAACATGTTGCGATGATAACAAATTATAAAAAAAAGATAAAGCTGTGATCACAACAGTATACCTAACCTATACATATATTACATTCATATATGAGAATAAAATAACATATTTTTTTACATTATATCTTCTCTATTCATGGATATTGGAAAAAAAAGACAGATTTTTTTTTTTCATTGGAGTTGAATCTCGCTGTATTGAAGTCGAGCAAGTAGGTATTAATGTTATTCGAATTATTAACATATATTCTATCAGCGGTCTCCTAAATTACACAAGTGTCCTTATAAACAGCGTTATATTGCTGGGTCTGCCAAATGCTCCACGAAACATCTTTCCAAATTATTAACATTTATTACATAATTAGTTCAAATAAAGGCATTTTTGTATGACCAATATGACCGGAAGTAAGCTGTCCATATTTTCACACCCCGAGAAAATAACCGGTTATTGGATTACTACAAGATCATTTCCATATCGAGGCCCATATTGGCCCGGGCCAATATGAGCCTCGACTTCGTCTCAGGCCAATATGGGTGTCTCTTTTCTAGATGTCGGAAGTATGTAATAAATAGTTTAATACATGGGCATTTCCATATTGGCCTGGTTATCATCCCTCGACCCACATTGGCCTCCGACTCCGTCTCGGGCCAATATGGGGGTCTCGGGATGATAACCAGGCCAATATGGAAATGCCCATGTATTAATCTGTATATATTCTATCAGCGGTCAAAACTGGGCTTCAGAGTAACTGTACCACTAGCTACTCAAGGAGTGGTGTGAATCAGATGTAGTTCTGAGAGTATATTCAATCAAGGACCACCTTCTCCTGTCATAGCATTTAAATATTTGATTTCTCTACCCTCTACACAGCTATTCCCCACTCAAAGCTGAAAGGCAGATTAAGGGAGTTGGTCCAACTGTGTTTCATTAAAAGGAATGACCATCGTAAATACAAAAATCTTGTCCTAGAAAGAACAAATCTTATTTTGTAAAACAAAAACACTCTTGATTATACCAAATGTTCTCTGAAACTGATTGCATCAAAATCCTCGAGCTTTTGATTGACAACATATTTGTTATGCTTGATGGGCGTATTTTTCAACAGATAGTTCTATGGGTACAAACTGTGCTCTTCTTCTCGCCGACTGTTTCCTTTAATCGTACGAGGAAGACTTCATACAGTGGCTTCTCATGATAAAACGAAAATAAGCTAGTCCGATGCTTTACTTTCACGTTCTGCTATATAGATGATGTCCTTTCACTAAATAATTCTTGGTTTTGGCGATTTTGTTGATCGCATCTATCCCATTGAGCTTGAAATAAAGGATACCACATATACAGATAGGTTTGCTTCATATCTTGACCTACACCTCGAAATTGACAGTGAAGGGCGTCTAAGGACGAAACTTTACGACAAAAGAGATGCTTTCAATTTTCCCATTCTGAATTTTCCATTTATATGTAGCAACATTTCAGCATATGGAGTATATATCTCTCAGTTGTTCCGATATTCCAGAGCTTGTGGTTACTATCAGGATTTCATTGATAGGGGGTTGCTGCTAACAAGGAAGCTACTGAACGTAGTATTCCAATTGTTTAAGTTGAAGTCAACAATTCGAAAGTTTTGACTTGGTTAACGGTTACAACACAGTCGTTTTTCAAATGACCACGGATTTGTTCCACTTGTCGCAAGCACTTTCCGGTCCTTTCCTCATTCATGACTTATCACCGGGTTTGTAACTAGAATAACACGAAGTGAACACCAGAATCCACCCCCGGTTTTTAGTGGATTCATGTTACTTGATCATTAGTGCTATGTGTAATGCTTTGTAGAGCGTTGTTTGTCTTTTTGTCCTTTTTCGTTTGTCCATTGTGTTGTCAGTCCTTCGATTTATGGATTCTGATTATCCTTGTGGTAACTTTTTTTGCGGAAGGTCGGTGGTTTTCTCCCGGTATTCCGGTTTCCTCCACCAATAAAATTGCCCGGCACGAGATAACTTAAATATTGTTGAAAGTGGCGTTAACCACCAAAACCCTGAAGCTAACCAATTATACCCTGTATCTTTGTTTTGGTTTGCAGATCTTAATAACATTTTAATAAAAAAAATAAAAATCATCAGACATTATTCAACCATTCGTGTATTGTTTACCTACTTGTTATGTTTTTCCCAATTAGACATAAATAGGATTTTAAGTATATACGTAATAATAAAATGATACATGTTTGTCTCCCATCCAATATCATCTTTAACATTCATTACTGTCGTTACTCCAGGCGATTCTTTTAAATGAAGCAGAGTGTTAAATATTGTGTTTGCTACAACATTTTAATCATCGACCAATCAAAGAGGTCGTAACAGCTTGCTCTCAATAATTATAGGGGTCGATAATAATGTAGAGATGGCCATTATTTTCACATATGTTTGAGACATCTTAAATGAACTTTAGATTGAGAAGCCGAGAGACAATTTCTCATTCGTATTGTTGCAAATTTCAATTTTATCTAGTAAAAGAAAGCTGTACAGGATGGGAACAGTAAAGTATTTTCTGGAGGGTTAATGTCACCACAAAATATATTCATATAATTATTATATTTAAGTACATTTCGTACAGAAAAGTAAGTGTACATATATATATATATATATATATATTAATTTATAAAATCGTATGACATTTTATTGTAGATATGCTTATTTTTGCGTCTTATTTCAGGGGGTTATATGGTTTTTTAAGCTTAGTGTAACATATATATATATATATATATCTAAATTTAAAATAAAAATCTTGGAAAATAAAGTCACTTTTGCATCTTAGCGAAAGCCTCTCGTAGCATCACAAAATAAATTAATCAATGCTAAACTATTTGAGTGCGAGTAAAGTAAAAGGGTGATTAAATATTCAATTAATAATCCTAGGAGCTGACAGTCACATCAATATTAATGAAAATCTTCACAGTTTGACTCGACGAAGGATTAAAATCTGTTTAAATATTTGATGTGACGTCGCTAGTTGAAATATTTTCAAGTGCGGACTTTAAAGAACGGAACAATAGTGTATCTTGTAAGTGGAGGGTCCATTATATAATAGATCCTTCAGATGGATGGTGAATCTGGACACTATTGTCATGAGAACAAAGCAAATGGAGGTGTTCGATTATTTAAATCGCTGCCTCCCCGTCATCCGAACGGAAATTAATCTTACCTTCACAAAGAAGAGCTCTTCATTACATCAGGTCAGTTTTCTGATCTGACACAGGTATTCCAATGTAATTAACATACTAACCATAGTCCAGTTGACCCATCATCAATATGTCAACGAGAATAAAATGCCCACTCTATATGTTTCAAAATATATGTCAATAGTATAGTCTAAATTTGATACAAACAATTAGTTCATGTTGATAGATTGATTGATTTGTCATGCATATTCAGCAACAGTTTAACAATTGAAAAAACTATACAGAAATGATGGCGGAATGGGACAAACATAGCAAGGACTTTGGACTGCAAATCGGAAAATATGCAGAGTTTAGTAGGAACGAAGTAAAGCATAGCCTTTGACAGTGGCTACAATTCGCCTAATATATACCGAAGTCTACATAAAAGGGTATTTAAAGTGAAATGAGCGTGACACTCGCCAAACACGACATTCACTACGGTTCACGATATTTTAACCTGACAATATTCCTCTTGCCATCAAGAGGGCATTCCATATCCTCCACCTGGTGTCGTAAAGTCCCTCTGTGTGATTTGGGCCCTGAATCATCACCAATACCTATTCATAGTTCAGGCTACATTAATCGTATGCAAAATTAAGATATACCATGTAATTGTTTTAGAGAGGTTCGTGAAGTAAACTTGTGAAACTGTGTTTTATCTGGTTTTAGTGGGTTTTATTTACCTAATGGAGCTGGAGTTGAAAAAGAAAGCAATTAACCAATTTATGCCAAATAATTTGAAAGTAATCCATTCATATTTAGATGAGAAAGAAACTAACCACGTTCGATCATATAGATGAGAATTTAGTCTAATGTTATAAGAATCAGTCATATTAATTAAGGTGGAAATGTCAAACTTCATTTCAATTGTTCGCTTCCCCTTCTGACCCCTACCTTGAAAGTCAACTTCATTTAAATTGTTCGCTTCCCCTTCTGACCCCTACCTTGAAAGTCAACTTCATTTTCATTTGTTGGATTTCCTCGTAACATGTACCTTTTAGAAAAAATCTCATTTTCTTTTTTTATCCCCCCCCCCTTTTCTGATTCGTAGCGTGGAAATCATCTCATGCTACGAATTATTAGATATCCGGAATTCATCTCATTACAGTTGGCTCAGCAGTTCTGAATGAAAATATGAAACGCTTACAAACACTATTTAACTGCTACACTATGTGGTACCAAATAACTAAAGTCAATTAAGCTACAGACAATAAGCAGTACCAAGTGGTACATATAATATGACCATTACGCAACAGACACTATGTGGTAGCAAGAGCTACGAATGACTAACGGGCCACGGAATGACAGCCACTGTGCGATACCAAATAGATAAAAGACTAACGGGCCACGGAATTACAGCCACTGTGCGATACCAAATGGATAAAAGACTAACGGGCCACGGAATTACAGCCACTGTGCGATACCAAATGGATAAAAAACTAACGGGCCACGGAATTACAGCCACTGTGCGATACCAAATGGATAAAAGACTAACGGGCCACGGAATTACAGCCACTGTGCGATACCAAATGGATAAAAGACTAACGGGCCACGGAATTACAGCCACTGTGCGATACCAAATAGATAAAAGACTAACGGGCCACGGAATTACAGCCACTGTGCGATACCAAATGGATAAAAGACTAACGGGCCACGGAATTACAGCCACTGTGCGATACCAAATGGATAAAAGACTAACGGAAAACAAAAAAAAAGAACACAAAGCTCAATGACATTGATTTAAGTAGCATTTATCGGTTGAACAACAGGTACAAAATTAAAACAAAGGCTTGGTTTTCCTACAAAATTAACTAATTGAACTAGAAAATATATATAGACCAATCCATTTCTGATAAGGCGTAATGAAACACATCTGATCAAAAGACAGTAATATCAAATTATGATAGTTGAGTAATGTTTGTCATCTGACATTTTATAATATCAAGTATCAAATGTCGGTTGTCCTTCCTGATTAGTCTATTGAGGTAATGTCATCTCTTTGTCATGACAGGACAGCAATTGGCTATTATTTTTCAACAAATATATGTTATATAAATATAGAACAGGACTAATCACCGATTATATCTTAACCTTCCTAATTTCTACCCTCTCATGTACAAAAAAAAACTTCAATTAATTATTTCCTCTGTATCAGACAGGTAAACTCAAATTCCATCAGTGATTTATTTTGGGAAGTATCCAATTTTAATTTTCTTTCTAATTTTGAGAAATCTGACCTGCGGCTATACATAGCTTGTTCATTTCCATTGTCATCTTCAGGTGTTCTCTAAACCCCCGTGTTAATTTCCGCTACAAGGTCTCGTGCTCTAGCGGTACGTCGCTAATTAAGCTGTCCTTTACAGGACTACTTCCTGTCATCACAGCAGCATGGCCGACTCCAGCTTCACGACACAGCCAAGAAATAGAGTAATAATTAGGTAGTTACGATAAAGATTCTTTCTGTTTGAGGTTAATTTCATCAACTCATCGCCTTAAGTGGGTAAGAGCTCCTGGAAGACAGATGAAACTCTAATTAAACTTTTTATTCCAATATGAGTTATTTCCGTTCTGCACTCTTAATTAGTTTCCTAATATTCTTGGAGAAAATAATAATTATCTTGTTATTTCTATTAATTAGCGATATCAGAATAGCCTTTAACTAATTTAAGTACATACTAACAAGAAACAGCCTCGGCTAAATATATATAATAATAAATACCAGGTATGGTAAACAAAAACAGGTTCGTACAATCAACAAGTATATCGTATGTTTATTGTCATAAGAATAAGAAGGAAGAACTGACCATTCGTCGTTTTATTTTCTGCTAACAAGGCTGAAGTAACTAGTATCAGTGGTTGGTTGGTTGGTTTATGGTGCTTAACGCCACTTTCAACAATATTTTAGTTAGATCATGGCTGAAGACCGGATCACAATATTTAATTAATAAGCAATGCATACGAAGACATTGAGTAAACTAAAATGGAAAAAATTGAAGCTACACTATCTAGTAAAAAAATGCGTTTTCCTATTTTCGAATTCGACAGGATTTGTTTTATTAACCCTTTGGTATCTACAAACGTTTCTTGATATTTTTCTCGAAGTCATTGTGTCAAAGACTTTTCAAGTAAATTTCTTTTTAAGATATAATTGTTTTTACTGTTTCTAGCATGTTTTTCTTTCATTATAAATAGTTTTTATCTTCACACTTTTATATCAAACTTTACATTACGTTATTACATGTTGCTGGAGAATGATTGTTACTCATATTTTACGTCATTTACAGAGGAAATAATGGTTATTTCTTTTATTTTTGTCATTAATTTTACATAGTGAAACATAAATGACATATTGCTTATTATAATGCTAATTTAAACCATTAGTTTTAAAATAAACATGACTGTTCGAAATTTCTAGGTTTAAATGTTGGAATTGTGGTTAGCCATATGTCTGTCCATTCCAAGAGAGTAAATTATTGTAATTCATCAACATTCAGGATAGCTTCAAGTAAAACAAACCATATCTAAGCATACATAATTTGTCGTTTATGATATATTTCAGTGTTATTTGATTTGGCTTTAGACATTTCATTCTCAAAGGATACCATACGAACTCACGTATTGTTTCTTCAAGGCAAGGCCATGCACAATTACAAAGAAATTGGTTCATAGCATAAGACATTAGGGGCCTTACGTTAAGGTAATGACGTATGTCAGCACTGTATCCGTCCATTGTAAGATTTTTAAAAACAATCGATGAGGGCCCAAAGGGTGTCTTGAGACAACAACAGTGATGTCATGATGGATCATTAATGCAGTCGGTTTCGTCAGAGATATCTATTATTGATCACATGTTTTTTTTTGTTTTTTTTTTTTTGTTAAATGACACAAGCTACTGTCTACACACAAAACTCACAAGTGATACTTGTATCAGCATGCGTACGGACCACAAAAGTGAGAAAATTACATGTATACGTACGGAACACTCAAGTGATTGTTATAATGCTAGGTGCTTGCAATTCGCCGGTAGAAATGTCCTGCCATTTGAACACATTATCCTGATAGCCAACAATAAGACAATACCAATTGCATAGTCTTCGGTTTGACATGACCGCTGTTCTAATCCACGATCTACCGTACTCAGAGCGAGCACGCTATTCACCACCTCGGTTGACTACACAAGTGAGACATGTTATGTGTACACATACGGATTAAACAAATATCGCCTTCATGTACCTTTATCTATATCGTTTTATCCAAATATGAGCAACCAAATGTCATGTTACTAAACTACCACATGAGACACTACAAACTATGTTGTGAGTCTAACAATGATACAAGCTACCAAAACCCATGACCAATAATATAAAAAAAAAACATGTGTACATAATCTATAGATTAAACTTTTGACCTCATCAACACAAACACAACTGTAAGAAAGGTTTGAAGATACCAAACGGATAATAACGGGTAAACCGACGAATCACAGACAACACCATGGCCCAAAAAGAAGGCGTAAACCGACGAATCACAGACAACTAATAAGAAGGCGTAAACCGACGAATCACAGACAACATCA
The DNA here is from genome assembly GCA_963383655.1 of Bathymodiolus septemdierum. Classification (NCBI taxonomy): domain Eukaryota; kingdom Metazoa; phylum Mollusca; class Bivalvia; order Mytilida; family Modiolidae; genus Bathymodiolus; species Bathymodiolus septemdierum. The sequence continues at coordinate 114,168,095 of OY726519.1, forward strand.
TGGCCCAATAAGACGGCGTAAACCGACGAATCACAGACAACACCATGGCCCAAAAAGAAGGCGTAAACCGACGAATCACAGACAACTAATAAGAAGGCGTAAACCGACGAATCACAGACAACATCATGGCCCAATAAGACGGCGTAAACCGACGAATCACAGACAACATCATGGCCCAATAAGACGGCGTAAACCGACGAATCACAGACAACATCATGGCCCAATAAGACGGCGTAAACCGACGAATCACAGACAACATCATGGCCCAATAAGACCGCGTAAACTGACGAATCACAGACAACATCATGGCCCAATAAGACGGCGTAAACCGACGAATCACAGACAACATCATGGCCCAATAAGACGGCGTAAACCGACGAATCACAGACAACATCATGGCCCAATAAGACGGCGTAAACCGACGAATCACAGACAACACCATGGCCCAATAAGAAGGCGTAAACCGACGAATCACAGACAACACCATGGCCCAATAAGTCGGAGTTATACGGAAGGGTAAACAGTTCTTACTCCACCAGTGGCACCCATCGTGGTACTCTAGTTACAAACTCGGTGATAAGTCATGAATGAGGAAAGGACCGGAAAGTGCTTACGACAAGTGGAACGTGTCCTTGGTCATTTGTGACACATATTCCGTAACGGTTAATCAAGTCATGGTGGTGATCGTAAAACGTTCGTAGTGATGACTTCAACATAGCCAATAAGAACCCTTCGTTCAGTAGATTACCTCACTAACAACTAAGCCCATGTGTTCCGGAAGGGTAGGCAGTTCCTGCATCATCAGTGGCAGCCGTTGTTCGAAGTGATGACTTCATGAACCATTGGTTCCATTTCTTCCAGGTTAGCAGCAACCCTCTCTCAAGGAAAATTGATAGGAACCACAAGCTCTGGAATATCGGATCAACTGAGAGATATATACTGCATATGCAGGTGTTGATGGAATGTTTCTACATATAAATGGAAAGTTCACAATGGGAAAATTAAAATCATCTCTTTTGTCGTACAGCTTCATCCTGAATAGGCTCGCACTGTCAATATTTAGTTGAAGGTCAAGCTATGAAGCAGACCTAGCTATATATGTGGTATCCTTTATTTCAAACTTAATGAGATAGATGAGATCAACATAATCACCAAATTTGGAATGTTTATAGTCCATAAGATTGTTCTCCATGGGAAAGTTGCAGACAAAGGATAACATATTTGCTTCAATCTTAAGCTGAATCGTTACTATTAATAGCACTTATTGTATTACATGTACCATCAACTAATGTATTAAAATCAGAGGTAGAAAGCCACCTACACATTCACCAGTCACTAAGTTAGTGGTTTTAATAAACCAGTATAGTCTACTTTATAGACTCTTTCTTAGCATCTTTGGATGATGTTTTTAATTTCGTCTTGATAATCGTCTCTTTAAGTCACTGGCTCAAAATCATGTGGCAACATCATCAATTTGTTTTCTATTTCGAATTTTTAATCAACCAAAATAACGTATTGCAATCCCAATTTTGTGTATAACAATACTATATAACAATATAAGAACTTCAATCACATTGTATGTATCTCAAGAACTAACGTTATTCATTTTTTTTTCATTTTTGAAAAGTAGAGATTGTGAAAAAAAAATGGCAAAAAGATGAAAAATCGCTAACTTGAATATGGTGTTTCGAATTTAATACAATCGTCATCTTTTTAATTTTCCAATTGTAATTATATTCCTATTAATAAGCAATTATTTAGCTTGTTTAATTACCGCGTGAAAATCAAAACAAAGCTAAAAACAAATAGGTACCTGTTGCTTCTCCTCTAAGCACACATGAGCAAAGCCAGGTTGGTTTGGAACCAAGATTATATGTAACCATGTTCTCCTTTGCACGTCTTTCTGTTTTAAGCCTTTTTAATATTTCATTTTGCTTTCAAACCATGCAATGCTATCTTTTATCTTAAAAACAAATATTAAGAGACTGTTTAAACTAATTGACAATATTCTCCTTTAAAATTATGATCAAATAGCAGTATTCACGAGTCATGTAGACATTCAATTCTACAAGAAAAGTGAGGGCTGCAAAAACTAGAGTCTATTTACATAATCAATTAGCATTGCCAGATATAAAGGCAACAAGATCTGATACATCATTACTTATAAATTGGAAAAAAAAACGTTAAATGAGTTTAATTAAGAAAACAAAATACCGGAACTAGGTAAAATATGAAAACTGTCGCTATCAGATATAAACATCAGTGAATCAACTTCCGGTCTAAAAAAAATCCTTACTGAACTCGTTGTAAAGTAAACGAAACCAAGTGCAATAAGCTAAGTTTGTTTGAAACTGTATCTCCGAGTCTTTATAAAATAATTAAATTTACTCATCCGTAAATAAAATGTAATTTGTAGAAATGGAAACCAGCATCTCGCACATGTTACCTGAGGAGCTCATCATTCCATCAAAGGAGGAAAATTGGATTATCTTAATTAGTATTTGATCCCCGGGATGGAACAAATCTCGACCAGAAAAACCAGTTTCTTCGGCGTATTTATTTTTCTGTAATGGTCGTTTTAATTTCCTCTTGTTTAAAAACTGTTAAAGTTGTTAGACAGCCTACTTAAGGAAATTAAAGTGTTCTAAGCCTTATGTGTGAACAAAAAAGAAGTAAAGCTATTCTATTTCTGAAAATAGAACATGCACGGATGTATAATAGAAAGACAACGATACCATAGTATTACTAGAGACCTCCTTTATATGAGAAACAACTACACATAATTGTTCTTTTCATGTTTGCCTTAGCCACAGCTAATAAAATGAAAAACAAAAAATATCACACTGTTGGAGCAGTTCCAAAATTCAATAGGAAAATGGCAGAAAGCGTCACAATCGATACCTTTAGCACACAAATACAAGACAACTCGCTTTCCTGGTTTGATACAGGCAATTCAATTAAAAAAAGTGGTGTGGTGAAACTAGTTTTATGAGCCCACACTTTATTCGTTTTTTGTTTTTTTTTAATAAGACTTGTTGAGGTTGTTATATTTTCTAATCCTATCAACAAACCAGATACAGTGGCCATCATGATTTCACTTGATCATATTTAGCCAAGGTGCTTTTTTCAAAATTGACCTAACTGGAATCAAGTCATCAAAATTGCAAATAGAATTATGTAACACTCTGGTGTGTTACATTATGCATATTTTATCAAAACTAGATATCATGGGTTTACGAAAAACGAATAGGCGTCAATGAGAATAAAGCACATTCATTCAAGTTTAAAAGGATATCTAATCTTCACACAACATAAAGTAAAATATCATTTAGACAGAACAGCACAAAAATCACAATTTTAATAAACAAAGTAATGCCATAGCAATTTAAAAATAAATAATATAACAATATATCCAAAAAACTGGAAATAATAAAGTGCATGTAATAAAGATTAAATATTTCATGATTGAGTTAGTACAACAGATTAACGGATTTGTATTCAGCCTCTTAGTGACGCTTACCAAACACGGTTACATTGCCAGATAAGAAAAACAAACAAAAATACCCAAATTGTTGAAAATAAAAAAAATCCAAATGTAGATAAGTTAATCTGTCACACCTCGGTTTTACAATATTATTTCTCTTTATAATGTGATGTCCGACATGTCTGAATCAGCTTATAATCTTGTAGCTTGTAGTAACTTTTAAGCTTGTGTAAGGTATAAGCAAAATCATGTTCCAATCTTAATAGGAAAAGAGACATTAGAAAGTAATATAAAAATTGGCTTTGTTTACAACTAATGGCCAATAACTGGTGATACTCAGGCTAATATTGTCTTTCCATTATTGGTTTACAGCTGTGGACTGAAAAATGTAGATAGACATGCCTACTTTGTCTTTATATTATACGTTTACAGTTGTGAACCCATAGATGTGGATACAAATAATGATTACGTCTACACTATGAGGCGCTTCCGATTATGATTCCGAATAAATTTGGAACTATTTTGGAATTATAATGTCTTGGCATTCTATTTTTTTTTGGCATTCTAATATTTTGGCATTCTAATTTTTTGGCATTCTAATGTTTTGACAATTAAATTTTTTGGCATTCTAATTTTTTGGCATTCAAATTCTTGACATTCTAACTTTTTGGCATTCGAATTTTTTCTTATTCTAGCTTTTCTTCATCATCGAGACTATGCAAAAACGTTATTGGTATATTGTGTTTATCTTGTGAAGGTAAATATACATAGCATTTATTGTTATTATCTTAATGACAACAGATGGTACAAGTGTGGAGAAAATGGCCGATTATCATTATATCATGTAATTACACAGGATCATATTACAGACGACAAATGATAAAGCCACAAGAAACACCAATGCTAGAGAACTATGCATCACAGTCAAGATATACAAAATAATGTGAATGAAGCATACAAACAGATCTAAGCTAAAAATAAACCAAAAAAACCAGCAACTCACAAAATAAGTTTGGTTCAAATGTAAGATATATATTTACTGAGAATAGCGGACAACGTAGATCGTCAATCAATCTCTTTTATAATTACGCATACTCATGTCTTATTGGCTCTGGACGTTCTTATTAGCACGTAAACAGTTAGATGTTTTAGACGACGACGACAACGTACATAAAGAGGTAATAATGACTGTGCACGACCCTTCTAAAAGGACCACAAATATGTAAGTAGAATATTAGAGGAAAATACACTTTTGGAAAGACGGGATCAAGGAATAAGGTATATTCTCTGAAACATATAAATTTGCTGAGTCTGCAATATTTTCTTTAAAAACAAATACTGAGCAACAACAAATGTATTAAATGTATAAACCAACAATGCACGACTTTATTGGGTTCTATACCACATGAATTTCAACCGCATCGGTGGTGTATTGGTTGGTATGCTTATGGTATGGTAGATGGTGGGTTCGTGCAACCGCATCGGTGGTGTATTGGTTGGTATGCTTATGGTATGGTAGATGGTGGGTTCGTGCAACCGCATCGGTGGTGTATTGTTTAGTATGCTTATGGTATGGTAGATGCACCGACCAGGTCAACAATTTTAAAATTTGCATTTGCTGTTTCTCTGCTAAGCACGAATTACTAAGACGCAAGAGCAAAGAATAAGAATAATTTTTCCGAGCTACATGTCTACCCGTGGGAGATTGTTGTGGAGGATTGCTGTGGACGATTGTTGTGGAGGATTGCTGTGGACGATTGTTGTGGAGGATTGCTGTGGACGATTGTTGTGGAGGATTGTTGTGTCAATGAGCTAGCACTACAAAAATCCAACTAAACGTGTTGGTGAGGTACAAAGTGGACATCATCTCCTCGAAATGTAACATGTTCACACCATGATTTAGCTGAAGAATTGATCTCATGGCTTTAACCACTCATTCAACATAATCTGTCTGTCCATATTGTCTCTCAGAAGAATAAAGTTTCAAAAATGTGTTGAAATAAAGATATAAAGCGTTCATTTAGTTCGTTTGAGTTGTTCGTGTGATTCGTAATCAGAGTAAAACAACCAAAAACTGATTGGTTCAAATATTAGGATTGTTCTGTATTCTATGCGTCATCATTATTATTGTCTATGACTGGTAGTATGAACAATTTCAAATCCAAAAATTATCAAATAATATAGATATTGGTTTGCCATGTCATCTGATGGGCGTGAAAACTTCAAGTGTAAGATACTCTAAAATCATAGTTGATATCAATAAAATGACAAATGATTATTGGTGTTGTTGTGAAATGTAATAACTGAGATTCAATCTCTTCTTTATCTATATTATGTATCTTTGTTCACTCGATTATATTCCTTTTAGAAACGGAAACAGTTCGTTGTTATCCCGTGTATTATAATTTGATCGTAACTAATTTAATACGCCATTCAGTCGCCATAGAAGGAACACAAAGGATCATTGGGTGCACCAAGAAAGGCGTTGCGTGTGGCAAACTTAAAAAATCTCAGAAAGGTGTTAAGCTTATTATTTTCATTTTCTATTGTTTCCGTTGCTCGTTTTCAGATTTCAATTAAGAGGACGTACAATAATATACATTACTGATTTACATTTTCCCTGATTGAAGGGATTATTTTTCTTCTCGTCTTTTCATGGTAGTACGAGTAGATACATCACACTGGCAGCTAATGCCTTAATTCTTATTATCACTATAATGGTGACCACAAATTAATAGTCTTAATTCTTATTTCGAGTTGAAAGGAAATGATTGTAAATTCATAACTTGTATTGTACAAACTGTATATTTAAGATGTTGTCGAAAATGGAAAGATATTATAATCAGGGTAATAAGAGCTAAAAAATGTTAGAAGTAAAAAAGCTCTGAATATTTTATTTGTAATCATTCCCAACAGAAATACTTTCTAATTACATTTATAAGCGTAAGCTCCTCTGATATATATGACAGGATTGATCTACATCAGAATTAGAATTATATTAACATGTGTTTTTTTTCTAATTCAATCAGTAGCTATTACTAGAAAAGACAGACTTAAGTCAACCTTGAGACAATCATGACACGTGCATTACCCGTTTTTCATTATCCATTTTTCATTATCCATCCTGGTAAGACATTTGACTGGCTACCATGGCCTATAGTTTAGAGTGGCTCAGTAGAACCGGCTACCATGGCCCATAGTTTTGAGTGGCTCAGTAGAACCGGCTACCATGGCCCATAGTTTTGAGTGGCTCAGTAGAACCGGCTACCATGGCCCATAGTTTTGAGTGGCTCAGTAGAACCGGCTACCATGGCCCATAGTTTTGAGTGGCTCAGTAGAACCGGCTACCATGGCCCATAGTTTTGAGTGGCTCAGTAGAACCGGCTACCATGGCCCATAGTTTTGAGTGGCTCAGTAGAACCGGCTACCATGGCCCATAGTTTTGAGTGGCTCAGTAGAACCGGCTACCATGGCCCATAGTTTTGAGTGGCTCAGTAGAACCGGCTACCATGGCCCATAGTTTTGAGTGGCTCAGTAGAACCGGCTACCATGGCCCATAGTTTTGAGTGGCTCAGTAGAACCGGCTACCATGGCCCATAGTTTTGAGTGGCTCAGTAGAACCGGCTACTATGGCCCATAGTTTTGAGTGGCTCAGTAGAACCGGCTACCATGGCCCATAGTTTTGAGTGGCTCAGTAGAACCGGCTACCATGGCCCATAGTTTTGAGTGGCTCAGTAGAACCGGCTACCATGGTCTATTGTTTTGAGTGGCTCAGTAGAACCGGCTACCATGGCCCATAGTTTTGAGTGGCTCAGTAGAACCGGCTACCATGGCCCATAGTTTTGAGTGGCTCAGTAGAACCGGCTACCATGGCCCATAGTTTTGAGTGGCTCAGTAGAACCGGCTACCATGGCCCATAGTTTTGAGTGGCTCAGTAGAACCGGCTACCATGGCCCATAGTTTTGAGTGGCTCAGTAGAACCGGCTACCATGGCCCATAGTTTTGAGTGGCTCAGTAGAACCGGCTACCATGGCCCATAGTTTTGAGTGGCTCAGTAGAACCGGCTACCATGGCCCATAGTTTTGAGTGGCTCAGTAGAACCGGCTACCATGGCCCATAGTTTTGAGTGGCTCAGTAGAACCGGCTACCATGGCCCATAGTTTTGAGTGGCTCAGTAGAACCGGCTACCATGGCCCATAGTTTTGAGTGGCTCAGTAGAACCGGCTACCATGGTCTATTGTTTTGAGTGGCTCAGTAGAACCGGCTACCATGGCCCATAGTTTTGAGTGGCTCAGTAGAACCGGCTATCATGGCCCATAGTTTTGAGTGGCTCAGTAGAACCGGCTACCATGGTCCATAGTTTTGAGTGGCTCAGTAGAACCGGCTACCATGGCCCATAGTTTTGAGTGGCTCAGTAGAACCGGCTACCATGGCCTATAGTTTTGAGTGGCTCAGTAGAACCGGCTACCATGGCCCATAGTTTTGAGTGGCTCAGTAGAACCGGCTACCATGGCCCATAGTTTTGAGTGGCTCAGTAGAACCGGCTACCATGGCCCATAGTTTTGAGTGGCTCAGTAGAACCGGCTACCATGGCCCATAGTTTTGAGTGGCTCAGTAGAACCGGCTACCATGGTCCATAGTTTTGAGTGGCTCAGTAGAACCGGCTACCATGGCCCATAGTTTTGAGTGGCTCAGTAGAACCGGCTACCATGGCCTATAGTTTTGAGTGGCTCAGTAGAACCGGCTACCATGGCCCATAGTTTTGAGTGGCTCAGTAGAACCGGCTACCATGGCCCATAGTTTTGAGTGGCTCAGTAGAACCGGCTACCATGGCCCATAGTTTTGAGTGGCTCAGTAGAACCGGCTACCATGGCCCATAGTTTTGAGTGGCTCAGTAGAACCGGCTACCATGGCCCATAGTTTTGAGTGGCTCAGTAGAACCGGCTACCATGGCCCATAGTTTTGAGTGGCTCAGTAGAACCGGCTACCATGGCCCATAGTTTTGAGTGGCTCAGTAGAACCGGCTACCATGGCCCATAGTTTTGAGTGGCTCAGTAGAACCGGCTACCATGGCCTATAGTTTTGAGTGGCTCAGTAGAACCGGCTACCATGGCCCATAGTTTTGAGTGGCTCAGTAGAACCGGCTACCATGGCCCATAGTTTTGAGTCGTTCAGTTGAAACATTACAGGCAGTTGTCTTTTCTATCTAATACTAATTTACGAAACTTGTAAATAGGTTTTTTTCAATTGTCATATGCAACCTCTGATATAATCTTCAACCTGTTGAAGGCGGTCAGTATTTGGTGAACCATTGTTTCGAGTAGCTCAGTTGTAACATTCAAGGCTGCTGTCTTTTCTATCTAATGCTAATTTACGAAACTTGTAAATAGCTGTAGCTTTTGTCAATTGTCTTTTTCAACTTCTGGCATAATTTTCAACCTGTTGATGGCGTTCAATATTTAGTAGAAGTAAAACCGCTTTGAGCTTCCATTTTCACTCAAGGAGTTTTAATTTCATTAAAGACCTCAATAACTTACGGATTCATACCATCCACTTAATATAGTATAAAGGTCGTTTGGCTGAAATATTTGTTGACTACTTCCAACAAAATATTTAATGTGATGAACTAAATTAACTTTAGTTTCTATGTTTTTGATATAGGTGGTAATTGTGTCAAACAATTATTAATTCCTTTATTTTCAAATATCATAAATCAAAATAGAAAGAAACCAGGACAAACATTAATACATTAATCACCGTGAATAAACACAAACAATGAAGGATTATTAACACGAAATGCATGGCAAAACGCGAATGAATTTATGTGCTCCTTAAGATTAAGCGTGTTCTGCTCCTCATTTAGCACCTTGCTATTAATCAGGGTTATTGTGAAAAGGGTCATGAGCGAGATAAAAGGGGACGGAAAGACATTACGACGGTGCAAGCAGATCCTGAGTCATCGGTGAGACAGACTCTGGATACCGAACAATCAATACAAGGTGGCGATGCAAAACATCCAACTGAAGATTACAATTGTCATGAATTCATGTGTATGCAATTTAGTTCGTCATGGACAATCCTCTCTCCAGGAAACCACTATAAGATACACATGTTGTTGAATATCTTATCTCCGTGTGCATGTGTTGCTACAACTTTGATTTATGCATATCGCCAGTTTCGAGAGCACCTGGCATCACTCCCGGTTGTTTAGTAGGGATCCGTGCTGCTCCTTCTTTAAGTTTTATTTGTTGGTCTGTGTTCTGTGTCTTGTGCTCAATGCAGCATGTTTCTTTGGATACTCTATTTTTGATTGTCCCTTCGGTGTTCTCTAACGTATATTTATTTTACGATTTTGTATTAGAATTTTACTTTTTAACTATTAAATTCAGAAAATAGATTTAGCTCAATTACAATCTCGGCTATTTGTCTATGAGGAAAATACGACTGTAAACATCAAGAATATATGATTTTATTCCTAGAAGCATTTCTCGTATTGCATTCAGATGCGCACAAAACAATAAGTTCTATGGAATAGAGCTAATTCGCGTTGGTAGATACTAAAGGGGTTATCAGACGTTGTAAAAATAAAGAATAGACAATACAATAACCAAAGAAAAAAGGCGAAAAGAAAAACAATGGACCTCAAAATACTACATGGAAAACTACAGATTACGTAACTCGAACCCCATTTAACTCCGGACGAATAAGCAGTTCCTGCTCCACTGGTCACAAGTCATTAACGAGGACCGGCCGGACTTAAATGCGATAAATGGAACATATCCGTGACACAGACATTCGTAAAGGTTATTAAATCAACTTAACTACCATAGGTCTGTTTTGTGCTCCTTTGGATTTTGAACCGAATATGAAGAAATGGATCGTCCCTCACCTTAATTGTATAAACGTCCTTACAAACAGCTGTATATTGTTTGGTGTCGAATGCTTCCAGAAAGCTTCTTCCAAATTCTTAACATCAGTAGTCAAAACTGAGCTACAGAGAATTGTGCCACCTAGCAGGAATGATAGTCTTGAAGGTCTGAACTAAGATACCAAACAACCGCAGTAGGAAATCCTTATTGCTTATTGACCAATTTATAAAACAAATCCCCTCTGAATCTGCAAATGCCAAACAAAACCACACTTTAATTATATTAACATGTGTTTTTTTCTAATTCAATCAGTAGCTATTACTATAAAAGACAGACTTAAGTCACCCTTGAGACAATCATGACACGTGCATTCCCCGTTTTTCATTATCCCTCCTGGTAAGACAAGAATCGCTTTTCCTTCGTATGATATCTGATTGGAACTGGCTACCACGGCCCTTTATTTTGAGTCGCTCAGTTGCAACATTCAAGGCTGCTGTCTTCTCTAATTTACGAAACTTATAAATAGGTGTCACTTGTTTCAATTGTCATCTACAACCTCTTACATAATATTCAGCTTGTTAAAGGTGGTCAGTTATTGGTAGAGGTAGAAGAAATTCTTAGCTCTCTGAGTTTAATTTTTGCTCAAGGAGTCTTTATTTCACAAAGACCTCTTCCAGTTACTGATCCCTAACATCAATTAATCAATTAAGAATACAGGCCATTATAAGAAGAGTTTGAAGATACCAAAGGGGCAATCATAATCCGTATATGGAAGAAGAACAGACAACACAATGACCAAGAGAAAAGGACAAAAGGACATAACGCTATCTACAAGACACTACACAGAAAACTGACGATCTAGCAACACGAACCACACTAAAAACCGGGGATGAACCCCACTAGTATCACACGTGTTGTTACTCTAGTGACCAAACCAGGTGATAGCATATTAGTCATACAGAACAAACTATCATGTAAGAGTATTATACCAAGAGACTAGAATAAAACGTATTATTTAGTACCCAACTGATGATTATAAAGATGATTTACGGGTGAGAAAAACATACATAGATCTGTGAGCCTCTGGTTTTAAATGAGGACTGATCATCATAGGTGTATATATATATAAGTGATATTCACCGTGAAATACAAACTCTATATGAATATAAAAAGACAAAAATAGCAAAAATTACAGTATATATTCCATCTTATCCGTACTTTAAATTGATTTTAGCAACAAAGCAAATAATTTGTTGAAATTGATCTTAGCATAATTAATGAAACAATACGTCGTTTTTAGCAGCTGTTGTTTATAATCAATTAGATCATTGTCTTTATGTACGTTACAGTCAAAATAACAGTAAAGCTCAAATATCTGACAAACCACTAACAATTGATTTTGGCTATACTACACTTTCAGTATTTTAAGATAGAAAAAATATACACAATAAAAGCGAGGATATCTAATTTAGAGCACACGGCGTGCTTACGGAAAAACTTTCATCAGGTACGCTAAAAATCAAAAGATTGGAAAACCAAATAATTTAAAAGTCTTTTAGAGCATCAAAACCAATACGACATGGTTGCTAAGTTCGCCTTTTCGAAAAGTTCACTTTCACTATTGATTTAACGTAAATGAGTGGAGCTAGTCAGATATCCACATGTTAACTCATAACTACGGTCGATCTCCCTCATGCATAGGAGTGAGTGAGTGATTGTTGTTTAATGCCAACTCAGCAATTCTTCACCTGTATCATAGCGAGAACGAGTTAATTTTCAATGAGTTGAAGATATGGTCCGCATTGTACTAGACCAACACGCTTAGTTCGATTTTTATAGTGCTAGCTCACTGAAACAACAGTCTGTGGATAGACATGTCGCCCCACTCGGACACATTATCCTTATTCCGAACCAACCAGTCTTTGTCCTTAATGCTGCGTTCCTAGCAGAGAAGCAACAATGCCAATTTTATAGTCTTTGTATTGGCCCGATCGGGGCTAGAACCCACGACCTGCCGCACTCGAGTCGAGCACGCTAACATTTACACCACGGATGCGGTTGACATGCATAGGTAACGTTAGCTGAATTTTGGCCATCATGTTTACTTTCAAATTATTCGGTATTTTTGTTGTGAGCGTACCTGGTGAACTTTATTTCAGAAATGATTCATGCACATTTAAATAGATTTCTACGTTTTTATTTTCGGGGGTGGAGACTGTTTTTATTTTCGGGGGTGGAGACTGTTTTTATTTTCGGGGGTGGAGACTGTTTTTATTTTCGGGGGTGGAGACTGTTTTTATTTTCGGGGGTGGAGACTGTTTTTATTTTATTTTTTTTTTGTCAATGCTAATTGATTGAACTGTTAACCGACTTAATGTTATTCATATGTGTTAGGGGTTAGTATCACAGTATCAACATATTAATATCGTTATCTAATTAGGCTGATACGTTATTATTGATATAGTAAACTACTTTAACGTGACTTCAAATAAAACATAAAATCTCCTTTCATAACCTGTGACTTTTTATATGATAACTACCTTATAAACGTTTGACGACAGAGTGCTTTTTATAATATTGTCTTCTTGTGGTACCTCTTTCAAAACTGAATTATTTGTACAAATCATGTGTGGAAATAAAAGATACCATATACATACATATAGCTAGGTTTTCTACATACATTGTCAGTGAGTGCCAGTTAAAAACGGAACTTTACGACAAAACAGATTATTTCATTTTTCCCATTGCGAACCTTCTATTTTTATGTTGGAACATTCCTCCAGCACCTGCATATCGAGTTTATATATATATATATATATATAATCTCGGTTGATACGATCTTCAACAACTTCTGTATCTTTATTTTCTATAATTAATTGACACAGATTCGTTGCATTTTTGCATATTATCTACCAAATCCACGAAATTTAGTATTCCACGAATAATAATGAAACACAGTATTTGTTTATACCTTATTCTTACAAGGTATAGTTGGAGTCTCGTAAACCGGTTAATCTATGCCATATTTGTGGTTTATCTATGCCATATTTGTGGTTTATCTATGCCATATTTGTGGTTTATCTATGTCATATTTGTGGCTTATCTATGTCATATTTGTGGTTTATCTATGTCATATTTGTGGTTTATCTATGCCATATTTGTGGTTTATCTATGTCATATTTGTGGCTTATCTATGTCATATTTGTGGTTTATCTATGTCATATTTGTGGTTTTTCTATGTCATATTTGTGGTTTATCTATGTCATATTTGTGGTTTATCAATGCCATATTTGTGGTTTATCTAAGCCATATTTGTGGTTTATCTATGTCATATTTGTGGTTTATCTACGTCATATTTGTGGTTTATCTATGCCATATTTGCGGGTTTATCTATGTCATATTTGTGATTTATCTATGTCATATTTGTGGTTTTTCTATGTCATATTTGTGGTTTTTCCATGTCATATTTGTAGTTTATCTATGTCATATTTGTGGTTTATCTATGTCATATTTATGGTTTATCTATGTCATATTTGTGGTTTATCTATGTCATATTTGTGGTTTATCTATGCCATATTTGTGGTTTATCTATGTCATATTTGTGGTTTATCTATGCCATATTTGTGGTTTATCTATGCCATATTTGTGGATTATCTATGTCATATTTGTGGATTATCTATGTCATATTTGTGGATTATCTATATCATATTTGTGGGCCTACTAAGATCCAAAACTGTTATCACTTATAGTAGACCATCACTCTGAAAGTTTGTGCCACACATTATCACTCTATCACCTTTCAATTCTGTTCAACGAACAATAGTCATATGTATGTACCTTTTCTTAATTTAAAAAACATTGCACCGCAAATTCATTCTGTTTCACTGGTTCTAGAAAGGGTTTGATATTTAAAACACATTTTTTTTTTAGATGAAATTTGTTTCTCTATATACGAATCAATATCATTATTTCAACGAAAATAAAACTCTAAACTCCTCCAAAATGCATGAATTCATTAATCCTGGTCCAAATGTATTAATGACGGAAGTTGTATTAATAGTACTTTGGTTGTATCTCGCTGACCATCAATAAATCTATACCATTGACGTGGATTGAACGTTCGCATCGGTTGGTGGTATTTTGACATACTCTAAAGCAAACAGTCGTCACAAAAACTTATTCACGTGATAGCAAAAAAATACTATACAGTCGTAAATTCCATAAAATTATAATTCTTCAGTTCATTTCACTTTACTGTCATAAAACAATGCTGATTTCTGGTGTCACTTTCAGTACGTATTGAGTTGCTATGGTTCTAAATAAGACATTGATATCTATAAATATAATGAAAGAGAAAACATACCACACTGTCTGAACAGCTCCAAACTATAATAGAAAAATACCACACTGTCTGAACAGCTCCAAACTCTAATAGCAAAATACCACACTGTCTGAACAGCTCCAAACTCTAATAGAAAAATACCACACTGTCTGAACAGCTCCAAACTCTAATAGAAAAATACCACACTGTCTGAACAGCTCCAAACTCTAATAGAATAATACCACACTGTCTGAACAGCTCCAAACTCTGATAGAAAAATACCACACTGTCTGAACAGCTCCAAACTCTAATAGAAATATACCACACTGTCTGAACAGCTCCAAACTCTCATAGAACAATACCACACTGTCTGAACAGCTCCAAACTCTAATAGAACAATACCACACTGTCTGAACAGCTCCAAACTCTGATAGAAAAATACCACACTGTCTGAACAGCTCCAAACTCTAATAGAAAAATACCACACTGTCTGAACAGCTCCAAACTCTAATAGAAATATACCACACTGTCTGAACAGCTCCAAACTCTAATAGAAATATACCACACTGTCTGAACAGCTCCAAACTCTAATAGAAAAATACCACACTGTCTGAACAGCTCCAAACTCTGAGAGAAAAATACCACACTGTCTGAACAACTCCAAACTCTGATAGAATAATATCACACTGTCTGAACAGCTCCAAACTCTAATAGAAAAATACCACACTGTCTGAACAGCTCCAAACTCTAATAGAAAAATACCACAATATCTGAACAGCTCCAAACTCTAATAAAAATATACCACACTGTCTGAACAGCTCCAAACTCTAATAGAATAATACCACACTGTCTGAACAGCTCCAAACTCTAATAAAAAAATACCACACTATCTGAACAGCTCCAAACTCTAATAGAAAAATACCACACTATTTGAACAGCTCCAAACTCTAATAGAAATATACCACACTGTCTGAACAGCTCCAAACTCTAATAGAAAAATACCACGCTGTCAGAACAGCTCCAAACTCTGATAGAAAAATACCACACTGTCTGAACAGCTCCAAACTCTAATAGAAATATACCACACTGTCTGAACAGCTCCAAACTCTCATAGAAATATACCACACTGTCTGAACAGCTCCAAACTCTAATAGAAAAATACCACACTGTCTGAACAGCTCCAAACTCTAATAGAAATATACCACACTGTCTGAACAGCTCCAAACTCTAATAGAAATATACCACACTCTCTGAACAGCTCCAAACTCCAATTGATATATCATAAAATGGAGCAAATTCGATACTCCTAGCACACAAATACATGACCGCTCACTTTCCGGGCTTGGTACAGGCGCTTCATTAAAGCGTGGCGGGGTTAAACTAGCTTTATGGGCCCAAACCTCCCTTGTTGGTGAAATGGTGCGGTACTTTCCACATGCGAGTATCATGTGTGTGTTGTTTTTCTTGCCTTGAAATCTAGTATTGCTGTCATATGCTAGGAAGATTTAAAATGATATAAATGGGTGTTATCACAAATCCTGTGAGCAAAACAGCGGTTAGATTCGTGACATGATAAAACTGAGCTTAACTGACAATAAATAAATAGACTAATTGCACAAATATATTTTCGGCTTTCCATTCTTTTACTTTTGAGCATATCTGGTGATGGTTATTACAGAAACGCGTCGTGCGCGCTGAGATGTATATCTACGTTTGTATAAAGCAGTCTAAGCCATTTACAAATATATTTAAATGTGTATCCTGATCCTTTTTGACTGTCCATCTTTAAAAAAAATCATTATCTTAGAAATACGACATATGAAATAATGTCTTACTAATGTTGAAATTATGTTTGTGTATATAACAACTATAAATACTGATATATCTAAACTACCCCTACAATTAAGACGGAAGATAAAGACTACAATAGCAACCAAATATTATATATTATTAGTCAGGAAAATACTTCTCAAATATATACAGACATAATATATAAACTTGGTGCATCAGACGTTACACAAATCTAAGAAATGTAGAAGAGCTAGACTTCTTAAAGAACATATCTTATAAAGCAGGTAAAGCAATATAACGATCCCCAGTAGCAGTATGACATCCTCAGATGCAGTATGACTATAGTCAGCAGTAATATGACTGTCCTCAGCAGCAACTTGAATGTCATCATCAGCAATATAACTGATAAGCACCAATATGACAATGGTCAGCAGTAATATGACTGTCCTCAGCAGCAACTTGAATATCATCATCAGCAATATAACTGATAAGCACCAATATGACAATGGTCAGCAGTAATATGACTGTCTTCAGCAGCAACTTGAATATCATCATCAGCAATATAACTGATAAGCACCAATATGACAATGGTCAGCAGTAATATGACTGTCTTCAGCAGCAACTTGAATATCATCATCAGCAATATAACTGATAAGCACCAATATGACAATGGTCAGCAGTAATATGACTGTCTTCAGCAGCAACTTGAATATCATCATCAGCAATATAACTGATAAGCACCAATATGACAATGGTCAGCAGTAATATGACTGTCCTCAGCAGCAACTTGAATATCATCATCAGCAATATAACTGATAAGCACCAATATGACAATGGTCAGCAGTAATATGACTGTCTTCAGCAGCAACTTGAATATCATCATCAGCAATATAACTGATAAGCACCAATATGACAATGATCAGCAGTAATATGACTGTCTTCAGCAGCAACTTGAATATCATCATCAGCAATATAACTGATAAGCACCAATATGACAATGATCAGCAGTAATATGACTGTCTTCAGCAGCAACTTGAATATCATCATCAGCAATATAACTGATAAGCACCAATATGACAATGGTCAGCAGTAATATGACTGTCTTCAGCAGCAACTTGAATATCATCATCAGCAATATAACTGATAAGCACCAATATGACAATGGTCAGCAGTAATATGACTGTCTTCAGCAGCAACTTGAATATCATCAGCAACAATATAACTGATAAGCACCAATATGACAATGGTCAGCAGTAATATGACTGTCTTCAGCAGCAACTTGAATATCATCAGCAACAATATGACTGATAAGCACCAATATGACAATGGTCAGCGGTAATATGACTGTCTTCAGCAGCAACTTGAATATCATCAGCAACAATATAACTGATAAGCACCAATATGACAATGGTCAGCAGTAATATGACTGTCTTCAGCAGCAACTTGAATATCATCAGCAACAATATAACTGATAAGCACCAATATGACAATGGTCAGCAGTAATATGACTGTCTTCAGCAGCAACTTGAATATCATCAGCAACAATATAACTGATAAGCACCAATATGACAATGATCAGCAGTAATATGACTGTCTTCAGCAGCAACTTGAATATCATCATCAGCAATATAACTGATAAGCACCAATATGACAATGGTCAGCAGTAATATGACTGTCTTCAGCAGCAACTTGAATATCATCAGCAACAATATGACTGATAAGCACCAATATGACAATGGTCAGCAGTAATATGACTGTCTTCAGCAGCAACTTGAATATCATCAGCAACAATATAACTGATAAGCACCAATATGACAATGGTCAGCAGTAATATGACTGTCTTCAGCAGCAACTTGAATATCATCAGCAACAATATGACTGATAAGCACCAATATGACAATGGTCAGCAGTAATATGACTGTCTTCAGCAGCAACTTGAATATCATCAGCAACAATATAACTGATAAGCACCAGTATGACAATGGTCAGCAGTAATATGACTGTCTTCAGCAGCAACTTGAATATCATCAGCAACAATATAACTGATAAGCACCAATATGACGATGGTCAGCAGTAATATGACTGTCTTCAGCAGCAACTTGAATATCATCAGCAACAATATAACTGATAAGCACCAATATGACAATGGTCAGCAGTAATATGACTGTCTTCAGCAGCAACTTGAATATCATCAGCAACAATATAACTGATAAGCACCAATATGACGATGGTCAGCAGTAATATGACTGTCTTCAGCAGCAACTTGAATATCATCAGCAACAATATAACTGATAAGCACCAATATGACAATGGTCAGCAGTAATATGACTGTCCTCAGCAGCAACTTGAATATCATCATCAGCAATATAACTGATAAGCACCAATATGACGATGGTCAGCAGTAATATGACTGTCCTCAGCAGCAACTTGAATATCATCAGCAACAATATAACTGATAAGCACCAATATGACAATGGTCAGCAGTAATATGACTGTCCTCAGCAGCAACTTGAATATCATCAGCAACAATATATCTGATAAGCACCAATATGACAATGGTCAGCAGTAATATGACTGTCTTCAGCAGCAACTTGAATATCATCAGCAACAATATGACTGATAAGCACCAATATGACAATGGTCAGCAGTAATATGACTGTCTTCAGCAGCAACTTGAATATAATCAGCAACAATATGACTGATAAGCACCAATATGACAATGGTCAGCAGTAATATGACTGTCTTCAGCAGCAACTTGAATATCATCAGCAACAATATAACTGATAAGCACCAATATGACAATGGTCAGCAGTAATATGACTGTCTTCAGCAGCAACTTGAATATCATCAGCAACAATATAACTGATAAGCACCAATATGACAATGGTCAGCAGTAATATGACTGTCTTCAGCAGCAACTTGAATATCATCAGCAACAATATGACTGATAAGCACCAATATGACAATGGTCAGCAGTAATATGACTGTCTTCAGCAGCAACTTGAATATCATCATCAGCAATATAACTGATAAGCACCAATATGACAATGGTCAGCAGTAATATGACTGTCTTCAGCAGCAACTTGAATATCATCATCAGCAATATAACTGATAAGCACCAATATGACAATGGTCAGCAGTAATATGACTGTCTTCAGCAGCAACTTGAATATCATCATCAGCAATATAACTGATAAGCACCAATATGACAATGGTCAGCAGTAATATGACTGTCCTCAGCAGCAACTTGAATATCATCATCAGCAATATAACTGATAAGCACCAATATGACAATGGTCAGCAGTAATATGACTGTCTTCAGTAGCAACTTGAATATCATCATCAGCAATATAACTGATAAGCACCAATATGACAATGATCAGCAGTAATATGACTGTCTTCAGCAGCAACTTGAATATCATCATCAGCAATATAACTGATAAGCACCAATATGACAATGATCAGCAGTAATATGACTGTCTTCAGCAGCAACTTGAATATCATCATCAGCAATATAACTGATAAGCACCAATATGACAATGGTCAGCAGTAATATGACTGTCTTCAGCAGCAACTTGAATATCATCATCAGCAATATAACTGATAAGCACCAATATGACAATGGTCAGCAGTAATATGACTGTCTTCAGCAGCAACTTGAATATCATCAGCAACAATATAACTGATAAGCACCAATATGACAATGGTCAGCAGTAATATGACTGTCTTCAGCAGCAACTTGAATATCATCAGCAACAATATGACTGATAAGCACCAATATGACAATGGTCAGCAGTAATATGACTGTCTTCAGCAGCAACTTGAATATCATCAGCAACAATATAACTGATAAGCACCAATATGACAATGGTCAGCAGTAATATGACTGTCTTCAGCAGCAACTTGAATATCATCAGCAACAATATAACTGATAAGCACCAATATGACAATGGTCAGCAGTAATATGACTGTCTTCAGCAGCAACTTGAATATCATCAGCAACAATATGACTGATAAGCACCAATATGACAATGATCAGCAGTAATATGACTGTCTTCAGCAGCAACTTGAATATCATCATCAGCAATATAACTGATAAGCACCAATATGACAATGGTCAGCAGTAATATGACTGTCTTCAGCAGCAACTTGAATATCATCAGCAACAATATGACTGATAAGCACCAATATGACAATGGTCAGCAGTAATATGACTGTCTTCAGCAGCAACTTGAATATCATCAGCAACAATATAACTGATAAGCACCAATATGACAATGGTCAGCAGTAATATGACTGTCTTCAGCAGCAACTTGAATATCATCAGCAACAATATGACTGATAAGCACCAATATGACAATGGTCAGCAGTAATATGACTGTCTTCAGCAGCAACTTGAATATCATCAGCAACAATATAACTGATAAGCACCAGTATGACAATGGTCAGCAGTAATATGACTGTCTTCAGCAGCAACTTGAATATCATCAGCAACAATATAACTGATAAGCACCAATATGACGATGGTCAGCAGTAATATGACTGTCTTCAGCAGCAACTTGAATATCATCAGCAACAATATAACTGATAAGCACCAATATGACAATGGTCAGCAGTAATATGACTGTCTTCAGCAGCAACTTGAATATCATCAGCAACAATATAACTGATAAGCACCAATATGACGATGGTCAGCAGTAATATGACTGTCTTCAGCAGCAACTTGAATATCATCAGCAACAATATAACTGATAAGCACCAATATGACAATGGTCAGCAGTAATATGACTGTCCTCAGCAGCAACTTGAATATCATCATCAGCAATATAACTGATAAGCACCAATATGACGATGGTCAGCAGTAATATGACTGTCCTCAGCAGCAACTTGAATATCATCAGCAACAATATAACTGATAAGCACCAATATGACAATGGTCAGCAGTAATATGACTGTCCTCAGCAGCAACTTGAATATCATCAGCAACAATATATCTGATAAGTACCAATATGACAATGGTCAGCAGTAATATGACTGTCTTCAGCAGCAACTTGAATATCATCAGCAACAATATGACTGATAAGCACCAATATGACAATGGTCAGCAGTAATATGACTGTCTTCAGCAGCAACTTGAATATCATCAGCAACAATATAACTGATAAGCACCAATATGACAATGGTCAGCAGTAATATGACTGTCTTCAGCAGCAACTTGAATATCATCAGCAACAATATAACTGATAAGCACCAATATGACAATGGTCAGCAGTAATATGACTGTCTTCAGCAGCAACTTGAATATCATCAGCAACAATATGACTGATAAGCACCAATATGACAATGGTCAGCAGTAATATGACTGTCTTCAGCAGCAACTTGAATATCATCAGCAACAATATGACTGATAAGCACCAATATGACAATGGTCAGCAGTAATATGACTGTCTTCAGCAGCAACTTGAATATCATCAGCAACAATATAACTGATAAGCACCAGTATGACAATGGTCAGCAGTAATATGACTGTCTTCAGCAGCAACTTGAATATCATCAGCAACAATATGACTGATAAGCACCAATATGACAATGATCAGCAGTAATATGACTGTCCTCAGCAGCAACTTGAATATCATCAGCAACAATATAACTGATAAGCACCAATATGACAATGGTCAGCAGTAATATGACTGTCCTCAGCAGTAACTTGAATATCATCAGCAACAATATAACTGATAAGCACCAATATGACAATGATCAGCAGTAATATGACTGTCCTCAGCAGCAACTTGAATATCATCAGCAACAATATAACTGATAAGCACCAATATGACAATGGTCAGCAGTAATATGACTGTCCTCAGCAGCAACTTGAATATCATCAGCAACAATATAACTGATAAGCACCAATATGACAATGATCAGCAGTAATATGACTGTCCTCAGCAGCAACTTGAATATCATCAGCAACAATATAACTGATAAGCACCAATATGACAATGATCAGCAGTAATATGACTGTCTTCAGCAGCAACTTGAATATCATCAGCAACAATATGACTATTATGACTATTATTAACAGCAATATGACTATTATGACTATTATTAACAGCAATATGACTATTATGACTATTATTAACAGCAATATGACTATTATGACTATTATTAACAACAATATGACTTTCCTTAGGATCAATGAGTTTTGGGTGCTGGGTTATGGTTATGGTGTTTCAAGCCAATCTCAACAATATTTTAGTTATATCGTGGCGATCAGTTTTATACGTGGATGAAACCGGAGTCCGGAGTACCCAGAGAAAACCACCGACCTACTGCAAGTCACTGACAAACTTTATGACATAATGTTGTATTGAATACACATCGCCATGAGCGGGATTCGAACTCACAAATTTAGCAGTGATAGGCACTTAATCCATAGGTAGTTGAAATTCTATTAGCATACGATCACGCGACGGCCCCCTAAGGATCAATATGACTATCAACAGCAGCAATATGACTATCATTAACAGCGACATAAATGTCTTGACACACATATGTAGAGAAGTATCACAACACATGTGTGTAAGAGCAAGTTACAATTTGATGAGATGATGATGATGATGATGATGATGATAATGATGTCAGCGGTATACTAGGCCAATGTTCTGAGTTGTATTTTGACAGTACTAGTTCACTGAAACAAAAGTCTTTGGACTCATTATTCTGATTCCGAGCCAATTAGTCTTTGCATTCGCTCCTTAGTGATGCGGGCTAAGCAGGGAAGCAACAAATACCAATTTTATAGTCGTTGATTTGATCCGACCGGGGCTCGAACCCACGATCTATCAGACTCGAGGTGAGCATGCTAATCATTACACTACTGGTGCAGTTTGTAAACAAACATATGTAAAGAGGTTATTTCAACACGTAAATGCATTGTTAAAATCTGAAAATTAACAGTTAATGTTATCAAAATCATCTTTTGGATTTGGACACCTACTTGATTATCATAAATGTACATTCAATAACATGAACATTGACACAATTAAACGTTATAACTCAATAGGGTCATATTTATAAATACACGTAGAATTAACCAAATGAAAAAGAATTTTATCAAAGCTCTAAAACTTATATTTTAGGTTGAAAATAGGAAGAATTGATCAATTACCTATAATAACATGTCTATTTGATCCCTGCTATAAGTTGGTCAAGTCTATACTCCTGTGTGGGTGTTACGTCTGTGGATTTAGCAATAATAAAGTAGTAGATAATTGAAATTTGGTAAAACTCTTATATTTAAAATGTTACACATATAAGTTTATCTACTTATCTAAGTTGTCATCCTCTTGAGACAGATGTGAAAATTATATCATTTTCTTTTCTTTTTCTCTGTTGTTGCTTTTTGTTTTTCTGTTTTGTTTTGCTTTTTTTTTTTTTTTTTTTTTTTTTTTTGGTTAGTGTTTTTGTTTTTGTTTATTTATTGGTTTTTTTTTTTCTATATTTTTTTTTGGGGGGTGGTTGTTTTTTGTTTGCTTTTGTTTTTGTTTGGTTTTTTTTTTTTAGTCGTTTTTTGCTTGTTTGTTTGTGTCGGGGTTTTTTTTTTTGGTGAGGTTGGGGTCATTTAATGGCAAACAAACATAATTATTACATTTATGGCACACACATGTACGACACACTGCTCCGACAAATGAATTCACAGAACGATGTGCAAATCAAATGGATAGATCTTGTTTAAGAGTGGCTTAATGGGTGTTGTTCTACACACATATCTTAATAAGAATAGAATGGTATAAAATGTAATTAAACAACAACTGCCAGGTCATTCTTTTTCTATCTGTGCTCGAATACGCTGATCCTAACCCATTAAAAGCTATTAACTATAGAATTATTCAATCAAAATTAGAGTTTGGAGAATTTTTTTAAATTCTGAAATATAGTGATTCTGTCAGTTTTTTTAGATTTATGATAACAGTTTATAATAAGCTGCCTATTGAAACATGAATAGCATAGACAGAGAAAATCGTTTTTAATAATTTGTGTTTTAATCAGCAAATTGGAGATAAATATCATTACATTTTCGAATGCCATTTTTCGTACTTCAAGATCACACTTTTGTAAAAACACTAGACACGAGCAACAAGTATTATTTAATTAGATTAATATAATACAGTCTTACAATGTGGGCATCGCCTGCACAACATTTGAGTTAAGTATATGCACGTATTCCAGTACTGAACTTAAGCTTAATAATATTTATTCCCAAGTTATAGTAGTAGCTTTGGCTTTGTCGTTCCGCATGTTATAATTACATTGTTAGCTTTGTCTCACTATCATTATCTTGCCAGCTGTAAACTATTCTAAGCAATAAATATCAGGTTTAGCCGTTTGACACAGTTTTTTTTTAATCTCAAAAACTTCCGATGCTATAAAGGAAAGGTCATTGTTCGATATTCTTTTTTTATGAAAGTGTTCGAAATCATTGACACGTTATTTTAGTCATCTGATAGTTGGATTAATTGTGTTGTGTTTTTGTTTTGTTTATCTTCGTCTTGTGTCCCCTATGTTGCCAGTTTCTCTTATTGTTCATTTATGATTGGCCCTTCGGTATTCTCTAACGTTTATTTGCCAGTCTTATTAAAAAAAGTTTAAACAGTGATGGTCCACAAGTACACCAATATCAATTAAACGTATTTAATGTAAATGCATTATGCTTAAAGAAACGAAAAGATCGAAAAACTATGTTTTCGTGTGATATTAGAAAATACAGTCTTGAAATAATTTTATTTCAGAAAAGAAAATATATATTTGTATATAATATTAAATATTTTTCAGGACAATTTTCCGTAAGTATTAAGTCGCTATATCTTTATTACTAAAAAATCGAGAAATGACCAACATAGTTACATCTATTGATGGTATAGAAATAAAGTTCTCTATCTAATAATTATGTATGCAAAACGCTGACTTGATTGACAGCCATCAATCTCCGCAGTAAATACCCGACTTATTGATATTGATCTTGAAATAAACATACTTATTCGATTTCAGTATAAAATGAACAGTGCACTTAATAACCGCACGCTGACTTCCAAGTTGTAAATGTATTTGCAAATCATTTGATATATGATTTAATCAAGTAGAAATGTCTTTTTACTTGTATATTTCTTTAGAGTTAATCCGACTTCATCCCTTAAGTTATAACAAGGCATACAAGGTCGGGCAGATGGAAAAATCTATATACCATGACGCCAATACGGTGACAGAAAATTTTCATTGAATTTTCAATGTTTGAGCCTCATTGGATAATTGTGTTTCATTTACAGAATGTCAAAACAGGCAATATTAAAATGAATTCGAAATGAATTAAAATCCTGTTACTATCATCAATGAAATGTAATCAAGTGAAAGAGGTCAATTTTATCTGCTGCATATTAATTAATAAAATAACTTATTAACACTTAAATTTATTGATATCTCATCAATTATGGAAATATAGGTTTTCAATATAATACATGTAGCTAAATATATAAATTTATATACAATCTGACGTAAGAAGAGTTTGAAGATACCGTAAAAGGGGCAACCAGAATCGGTAAATCGAAGAAGAACAGACAACGCTATGGCCAAAAGAAAAAGTACAAAAGGACAAACAACGATCAGCAAGACATACATATAAAACCAAAGATCAAGTAACACGAACCCCACTAAAAACCGGGGGTGTTACTTATATTTTTGGTTGTATGAAATACATGTATTATAATATAATTATTTTTAAACATTGAGTTATTTCCCTTTAATTATAATTTTTAAAAGATCGATTTAAATGGACGTTTATAAATGTGAAATATTCATCTGTTTTGGTTTTTTGTTGTATTGTTGATTTTCGTGCCCTATCAGGCTTTGTAATATTGAAACAAATCATTCTAATTTATAATAGTAAAATTATTTCACATCTGTTAGACTAGATTATTGATTATATGATCATTTAACGTCACTTTTCACACCATTCAGTAGTGATGATGAGGAACGAGACGACAATCTATAACTAGTATGGGGTCTATGCATTTTTTATTTATTTTTTTCTGTCGCCAAATTTTAGAGAAAACAATATATTGACATAAAATCTGACGTGCAGTTTTCAACCACAACAAAAACAGTTAAATTTGAAGAAAAATTAGTGATGCCCCTAAAAAATTATGTTTTTTGCTTCGTATTTACTTGTGAAAATTTGAAAATTCAAATTTTTGTCTAAAGCCAATTCGAGTGCGCTTTCTATTCCACAAACCAGTCGGCTTATTGCCTGTATTTTTTTTTTTTTTGTTCTTGTTGTGAACTTAACTGGAGTATTCCTGGGTTATTAAACATTTAACAACAATTAATAAATAAACATGTCTGTACCATTGTAACTTTGGTTTATGAGAATATATATATATTTCTCCTAAGTTCAATACATAGTGTTTAAACACATAATTTGTCCCTATATTAAAATCGCATATTATGTAAAAAAAAAATATATGCATTAAAAATCAAATTATAATTTTCATTTGCAGTTAAAATTCCTTCTACACTTTCAATTCCCATTATTTTTTTTTATTATTATTGATTTCAGATCGGAAACACTTTTTAATATGTTAACTTGGTTTTTGGGTTGTCAGTTGAAACTATTTCGACTGTTATATATAAATACATTTAATAAAGTGTACATACTATATACAATGTACCGTTATGTAAATTGTTATGACCCAATACATTTTAATTGCAACGTAAACTTAAACTAGAGTGTGCTTAATCCAATGAAACACGCAGTGAAATTTGCTGGAAGGAAAACAATATAAATTTCAACGGTTTACGAAATTTGTAAATAAGACATTAAAAGGATGACCTTTAGGCTATTTCATGACTGAGGTCAAATCTTGGTGTCACAAACCGATTACTTTAAGCCCGGGGGTAGTTTAATAGAATTAGTTACGGTCTTGCTGGTTGGAATCTATCCGAGGTGTCGGTATTTCCGTCTTGATTGATTCGTGAAGCGGTAAATGGGACTATTTCTACGTAACAGATTAACTGCCTAGATGCATTTGCTGTTTTTCTACCACTGTCAACGATTTCATTACGTAATTTCCGTTTTTCAGTGGACACCTCTTTTCGTTTGTCGTTTATAGAGAACAATTAATACAGGTTTTGGACAAATATGTCAACAAAACAATTGATTATAGTTTAAATAACTTAAATGAAGTACACACATTTTTTATTTGGAAATTTCGAAATGAATGCAGTCAATTTATAAAATTAACTTATAAATTTGTTCCACCATTTAAAAAAAATAAAATTCCGCTGGACCTGGATCTTTTACCCGTCCATTATTTTGATATGTTTTATCATGAAATTATCGTAATATTTAACCTTTCGCGGTTTAATTATATTTTATTTATTTTTGGTTGTGCTCGCCAAGTCACTAAAAATTCAAAAACAGTACACATTGTTACTAGACCCTTGGTAGATATGTCCATCCAAAAGGACACTTTGCTACTAAGCATTAAAAGGTAAGAGACAGTCAGTCATCCCAACAGAACATATTGCTATCAGACACAAAAGGTAAGACACTTAGTAGATATGTCAACCCAAGAAAACACATTGTTACTAGACACAAATAATAAGACCCTCAGATATGTCAACTCAAGAGGACACATAGTTACTAGACACAAAAGGTAAGAGACACTCAGTAGATATGTCAACTCTAGAGGACACATAGTTACTAGACACAAAAGGTAAGAGACACTCAGTAGATATGTCAACTCTAGAGGACACATAGTTACTAGACATAAAAGGTAAGAGACACTCAGTAGATATGTCAACTCAAGAGGACACATAGTTACTAGACACAAAAGGTAAGAGTCACTTAGTAGATATGTCAACTCTAGAGGACACATAGTTACTAGACACAAAAGGTAAGAGACACTCAGTAGATATGTCAACTCTAGAGGACACATAGTTACTAGACACAAAAGGTAAGAGTCACTTAGTAGATATGTCAACTCTAGAGGACACATAGTTACTAGACACGAAAGGTAAGAGACACTCAGTAGATATGTCAACTCAAGCGGACACATAGTTACTAGACACAAAAGGTAAGAGACACTCAGTAGATATGTCAACTCTACAGGACACATAGTTACTAGACATAAAAGGTAAGAGACACTCAGTAGATATGTCAACTCAAGAGGACACATAGTTACTAGACACGAAAGGTAAGAGACACTCAGTAGATATGTCAACTCAAGAGGACACATAGTTACTAGACATAAAAGATAGGAGACACTCAGTAGATATGTCAACTCAAGAGGACACATAGTTACTAGACACGAAAGGTAAGAGACACTCAGTAGATATGTCAACTCAAGAGGACACATAGTTACTAGACATAAAAGATAGGAGACACTCAGTAGATATGTCAACTCAAGAGGACACATAGTTACTAGACACAAAAGGTAAGAGACACTCAGTAGATATGTCAACTCTAGAGGACACATAGTTACTAGACATAAAAGGTAAGAAACACTCAGTAGATATGTCAACTCAAGAGGACACATAGTTACTAGACACGAAAGGTAAGAGACACTCAGTAGATATGTCAACTCTAGAGGACACATAGTTACTAGACATAAAAGGTAAGAGACACTCAGTAGATATGTCAACTCAAGAGGACACATAGTTACTAGACACGAAAGGTAAGAGACACTCAGTAGATATGTCAACTCAAGAGGACACATAGTTACTAGACATAAAAGATAGGAGACACTCAGTAGATATGTCAACTCAAGAGGACACATAGTTACTAGACACAAAAGGTAAGAGACACTCAGTAGATATGTCAACTCTAGAGGACACGTAGTTACTAGACATAAAAGGTAAGAGACACTCAGTAGATATGTCAACTCAAGAGGACACATAGTTACTAGACACGAAAGGTAAGAGACACTCAGTAGATATGTCAACTCTAGAGGACACATAGTTCCTAGACATAAAAGGTAAGAGACACTCAGTAGATATGTCAACTCAAGAGGACACATAGTTACTAGACACAAAAGGTAAGAGACACTCAGTAGATATGTCAACTCTAGAGGACACATAGTTACTAGACACAAAAGGTAAGAGACACTCAGTAGATATGTCAACTCTAGAGGACACATAGTTACTAGACACAAAAGGTAAGAGACACTCAGTAGATATGTCAACTCTAGAGGACACATAGTTACTAGACACAAAAGGTAAGAGACACTCAGTAGATATGTCAACTCAAGAGGACACATAGTTACTAGACACGAAAGGTAAGAGACACTCAGTAGATATGTCAACTGTAGAGGACACATAGTTACTAGACACAAAAGGTAAGAGACACTCAGTAGATATGTCAACTCAAGAGGACACATAGTTACTAGACACAAAAGGTAAGAGACACTCAGTAGATATATCAACTCTAGAGGACACATAGTTACTAGACACAAAAGGTAAGAGGCACTCAGTAGATATGTCAACTCTAGAGGACACATAGTTACTAGACATGAAAGGTAAGAGACACTAAGTAGATATGTCAACTCAAGAGGACACATAGTTACTAGACATGAAAGGTAAGAGACACTAAGTAGATATGTCAACTCTAGAGGACACATAGTTACTAGACATGAAAGGTAAGAGACACTCAGTAGATATGTCAACTCTAGAGGACACATAGTTACTAGACACGAAAGGTAAGAGACACTTAGTAGATCAGTAGATATGTTAACCCTAACAGAACACATTATTATCACTATCCTGAACAGTTTTGTTTTCAGATGTTGCCTATTAGCAGTAGCATTAATTTGACCAAATGAGGGCTCAAACATCTGACCTCACTAACTCCAGTTGAGTATGCTAATCATAACACAATGCAAGCGGTACATTAGTGAGCTGTTAGATAATCTATGACTGTAGCATGGAAAATAAATAAAGATGTGAATATCACCAATGGTTGAAATATATTCTTCAATTAAAATGATTTTTACATACCTGTTAACTCTGTTTTGATTTAATTTGAAATATTATTAATTAAATGTAATTTCTCAGATTTGATTTCTGTCGTTCTATCAAACTTGTAAAAACACAAATTTGCTTTTATACAGGTGTACAATTTCTCTCTCTGCAAACTCATTAAAAATGCATATATTTCAATTGAAATGTACGAGTGTCACTTTCTTATATCCGTCAAACTGCAGTAATGTCAGGAAAGAGTTTCGGTTAAGATGAACGACATTATCTTTTGAAACACCCTTAATCTACATAAAACCGCCACTACAACCTTCTTAATTCAAATCCCTTTCACAAAACGGTAAAAGCCAGTATTATGTAGTGCTAATGAGCTATACTTATTCCGTTAATAAGGTGGGGATTTGAATTGCATTAGAAGGGCTTTAGTGGATATTTGTTGAAAAACTAATCATGTCAGAGCGAGAGAAAGCTTTTAAGAAAATCCTTGTATTTCTTAAGGTCCATTAAGAAATGAGTAGGAACGTTTCCTCGTGTGTAGAACTTGTCTACATATCTTGGTTTTAGCCTTCGTTTACTAATATTGTTAACATGTATGTTTATACTTATTGTATTCTAAATATTTATTTATAAAAAGTATCAACTTTTGTAATCTGCATGATAAAAATTTAAAAAGTTTTAATCTTAAAATTATATTTCGAAAATTTCAGAATACACCAAGGATACTTTTGCAAATTAAATTTGATCTTAAATATTCAAATAGAACTTTCGTGAAGTATACGTGACTTTATAAGCAGAGAAGATGATGTCCACGTTGGTCATGAGAATAAAACTCTATGCTTTCTGATCATAATATTATTATTCTTATGACTTTTTTACATATTTTATGTGTTCATGTATGTTGTGTTTATAAATCTCTTTTTGTTTGTTTCTGTTTTGTTCTTACACCTATAATGACGCATGTAATATTCATATACAAAATGTAAAAATATTTATAAAGATAACAATAATCACATTTTAGCTACAATTTTCGAGAGACATTCACGATAACACAGTACTGCGTATTGCTTGAAATACTATTCAATTCCAAATTCAAAATATACTTTTGAATGTTAGTGAAATCAGGTAGAGCATTATTACAAGAACCAAACCCCAGGTTTCCCCGTTTTGAGTAAAATTTCCAAGTCGATACGAAAATCATCTTTCTTTGTCTATGCATGGTTTAAGTTAAGATGCTTCTTGACCAGAATTTAGCAGGTTTACTGAAAAATCAGCTTTCATTAGTATAACCGATATTTCATTCAAATAAGCAAACGTGAAATAATTCAAGACCATCTTTCTTTGTTCACATCTGATTCAAATAAAGACCTGTTTTCTGTAATATTACCAAGTTGACTTAAAAAAATAATCATTCTTTCTCCATATCTGGTTCAAATTAAGATCTTAAACGGGATTTATATAATTAAAAGGGTGTGTTGGCCTGAATCTTGGTCCTTACCTAACTGAACTTGATTTATGTGTTTTATTTTGGCTTATGATCCACATAACTCGAATGTCACATTGGTAAATAGTATATTTTATCTTTTCAAAAACATATATTATCGTTGTTGAGGCATTATCAAAATTTATCACCCTGTCGTTCGGTAACTTAGCTCAATAACAGTAAATACTATGAAAATAAACACTTTGAAGACTAGCAACAGGTCAAACCAAGGAAAGTCTGTCGACAGGTAGGGATTTGCTGTTGAAGCAAAATAATTAGTTTAAAACAGTAGGATTTGCTGTACACGGAGAGTGTATTAACAAAAACTGTATAGCTTATTCCATTAGAGAAAATGAAAACGACATTCGTTACGTTTGATTGACAATCTTCTATACGTTATATTACTTTTGGTATCTGGGACTCAACGCTATGTCGATACGTGGACACATTAAATTTGTGATGTATTGAAACTACAATAATTTTATTAAAATTAATATGTGTCTGAAAGAGTTAATTTTGTCAAATTGCACTCGAGGTATCGCTTTGCACGAAAATAGAACACTATACCGGTAAGCGTTTTTGGGTGTGAATTCATTTATATACATATTTGTATTAATTTCCAGTTTACCAGAATTTTTTTATGCAGGTCGCTAAAAGTACATCGGAGATGTTTGTCTTTTATATATGAAAAGAATTGAAGTGACCAATGATAAACTTTACTATCGAATCGTTAAAGTTCCAATCATATTATTTCGCTCAGTAAAATTATAAAGCTTTGCTAATATATATAAATTATCTAAATGGTAAAACTAATTGCTTCATATATTAAAAGTGAACAAGAAATAATAAGTGTATGCTTTCTGCTTAATAACGAGTGCCATTGGTGGATCAGCAACTGCTTACATTTCCAGAGCCCATGAGTTCACCCTCGGTTTTAAGTGGGTTCGTGTTGTTTAAACTTTAGTTTTCTGTGTAGTGTTTTGTAGATCATTGTTGGTCTTTTGAGGTTTTTTTTCCTTTTGGCCATTGTATTGTACGTCATTGTGTTGTACGTCATCGTGTTGTACGTCATTGTGTTGTACGTCCTTCATCGATTTGCGTCTTCTGATTTTACCCCTTTGATATATTCAAAGTCTTTTCCAGGTAGTGACCTTTAAATCAGGGTTAAAAAAGTATGTTTAACATACAGTAGTTATCTTTGTATGCAAGTTTAACATATAGTAGTTATCTTTGGATGTAAGTTTAACATACAGTAGTTATCTTTGTATGCAAGTTTAACATATAGTAGTTATCTTTGGATGTAAGTTTAACATACAGTAGTTATCTTTGTATGCAAGTTTAATATACAGTAGTTATCTTTGGATGTAAGTTTAACATACAGTAGTTATCTTTGGATGTAATTTTAACATACAGTAGTTATCTTTAGATGTAAGTTTAACATACAGTAGTTATCTTTGCATGCAAGTTTAAAATAGAGTAGTTATCTTTGGATGTAAGTTTAACATACAGTAGTTATCTTTGGATGTAATTTTAACATACAGTAGTTATCTTTGGATGTAAGTTTAACATACAGTAGTTATCTTTGGATGTAATTTTAACATAGTAGTTATCTTTGGATGTAAGTTTAACATACAGTAATTAACTTTGGATGTAATTTTAACATACAGTAGTTATCTTTGGATGTAAGATTAACATACAGTAGTTATCTTTGGATGTAAGTTTAACATACAATAGTTATCTGTGTATGCAAGTTTAACATACAGTAGTTATCTTTGGATGTACGTTTAACATACAGTAGTAATCTTTGGATGTAATTTTAACATACAGTGGTTATCTTTGGATGTAAGTTTAACATACAGTAGTTATCTTTGGATGCAAGTTTAGCGCACAGTAGTTATCTTTGGATGTAAGTTTAACGTACAATAGTTATCTTTGGATGTAAGTTTAACATACAATAGTTATCTTTGGATGCAACTTTAACGTACAGTAGTTATCTTTGGATGTAAGCTTAGCATACAGTAGTTATCTTTGTATGCAAGTTTAGCATACAGTAGTTATATTTGGATGTATGTTTAACGTACAGTAGTTATCTTTGGATGTAAGTTTAACATACAGTAGTTATCTTTGGATGTAAGTTTAACATACAGCAGTTATCTATGGATGTAAGTTTAAAATACAGCAGTTATCTTTGGATGTAAGCTTAGCATACAGTAGTTATCCTTGGATGTAAGTACATGAATAGCATACTGTAGTTATATTTTGGATGTAAGTTTAACATACAGTAGTTATCTTTGGATGTAAGCTTAGCATACGATAGTTATCTTTGGATGTAAGTTTAACGTAGAGTAGTTATCTTTGGATGTAAGTTTAACATACAGCAGTTATCTGTGGATGTAAGTTTAACATACAGTGCTTATCTTTGGATGTAAGTACATGCATAGCTTACTGTAGTTATATTTTGGATGTAATTTTAGCATACAGTAGTTATCTTTGGATGTAAGCTTAACATACAGTAGTTATCTTTGGATGTAAGTTTAACGTACAGTAGTTATCTTTGGATGTAAGTTTAACGTACAGTAGTTATCTTTGGATGTAAGTTTAACCTATAGTAGTTATCTTTGGATGTAAGTTTAACGTACAGCAGTTATCTTTGTATGCAAGTTTAACGTACAGTAGTTATCTTTGGATGTAAGTTTAACCTATAGTAGTTATCTTTGGATGTAAGTTTAACGTACAGTAGTTATCTTTGGATGTAAGTTTAACCTATAGTAGTTATCTTTGGATGTAAGTTTAACGTACAGTAGTTATCTTTGTATGCAAGTTTAACGTACAGTAGTTATCTTTGGATGTAAGTTTAACATACAGTAGTTATCTTTGGATGTAAGTACATGTATAGCATATTGTAGTTATGTTTTGGATGTAAGTTTAACATACAGCAGTTATTTATGGATGTAAGTTTAACATACAGCAGTTATCTTTGGATGTAAGTTTAACATACAGTAGTTATCCTTGGATGTAAGTTTAACATACAATAGTTATCTTTGGATGTAAGTACATGCATAGCATACAGTAGTTATGTTTTGGATGTAAGTTTAACATACAGCAGTTATTTATGGATGTAAGTTTAACATACAACAGTTATCTTTGGATGTAAGTTTAACATACAGTAGTTATCCTTGGATATAAGTTTAGCATACAATAGTTATTTTTGGATGTAACTTTAACATACAGTAGTTATCTTTGGATGTAAGTTTAACATACAGTAGTTATCTTTGGATGTAAGTTTAACGTACAGTAGTTATCCTTGGGTGTAAGTTTAACGTACAGCAGTTATCTTTGTATGCAAGTTTAACGTACAGTAGTTATCTTTGGATGTAAGTTTAACGTACAGTAGTTATCCTTGGATGTAAGTTTAAAGTACAGTAGTTATCTTTGGATGTAAGTTTAACGTACAGTAGTTATCTTTGGATGTAAGTTTAACGTACAGTAGTTATCCTTGGATGTAAGTTTAAAGTACAGTAGTTATCTTTGGATGTAAGTTTAACGTACAGTAGTTATCTTTGGATGTAAGTTTAACGTACAGTAGTTATCTTTGGATGTAAGTTTAACGTACAGTAGTTATCCTTGGATGTAAGTTTAACGTACAGTAGTTATCTTTGGATGTAAGTTTAAAATACAGCAGTTATCTTTGGATGTAAGTTTAACATACAGCAGTTATCTTTGGATGTAAGTTTAACATACAGTAGTTATCTTTGGATGTAAGTACATGTATAGCATACTGTAGTTATGTTTTGGATGTAAGTTTAACATACAGTAGTTATCTTTGGATGTAAGCTTAACATACAGTAGTTATAATTTGGAAATAAGTTTCACATACAGTAGTTAAGCGCTGGATGTAAATTTCACATACAGTAGTTATTATTACAATATACGTGTTGTTATCCTTTTTTAATCTTAATATTAAATTCATTATAGTATCTTGAGTTGATTTCTATATTTTCCTGCATTCATAGGTTATTGTTTGATTGTTTTTTCCCTATTTTTCATTGATATTTCTAGAATTCTTACTTTAGGTCAGTGATTGGTACCTTTAAAAATGCCCATTGTCAATATCTTGACAAAGTCCTTTATATCTTGTTCGTATTTTGTTACGATGTCGGTATTCTGATAACAGTAATTGTAAAATTACTTGTTTCGTATAATTTATATTCTTTCTGGTACTATCATCTGTGAGGCAGAACTCATATGTAGAGTATATATGTTAGAAGTCATAGATAAACGCTCATCTGCAGGCAATAAAAGAAGTGATTCTAAATAGACAATAACGATGATTGGTTACTTGTTAATTCATCGAGTTGACACCTATCAATCACAGACAGAACTTACGCTGTGTACGAGTTCGATTCATTCTCGCAGTAAACTGTACTCGATACAACATTATGTGATAAAGTTTGTCAGTGACTTGCCGAAGGTTGGTGGCTTTTCACCGGTTTCCTCCACCAATAAAATTGTCCACATCAATTTAACTGAAATATCATTGATAATGGAATTCAATAATCTTTTGTAGAACTTAAGTTTTGAGTTCGATTTCCCGTGCGTAGCAAGGTGTACTCGATACAACCTTACGTGATAAAGTTTGTTAGTGTCACTGTAGTTTGGTGGTTTTCTCCGGGTTCTCTGTTGGTAGGTGTAGTTTTATCGCCTTTGGTGTTACAAACACACGTGCTGTTCTGTGGTCTTTGATATTCCTCAGGAAATCATTAAAAGATTGGCAATACGCGAAGAAAACGTTTTCCATGAACAAAAAAAAAATTTAATTTTAGTTCTGGAAAATCGTAATTTTCTGTGATGCAATTGTTATACTTCGTGACACTGTTTTCAAATATGTTAAACCTACTTTTGGGGTATAGAACATGGTATGATTATTGTTTGACAATAAAAACCCATGCAATGTAAGGTTTTTCAGAAGGTGATATTGCACATTATTTGTGGAACAATTGAAAGAAAGCTATGTCTGCAGGAAATGCCATCCAATCGGCTTTGTTGTTCTTTCCAAAGTGAAATTGATTGTACCAATTGACATTCTGTAATTAACTGGTTGGAAGTAATTTTAACAATTTTCAATTTATTTGCAGAGATGCCAGTTTAA
Organism: Bathymodiolus septemdierum; assembly: GCA_963383655.1. Classification (NCBI taxonomy): domain Eukaryota; kingdom Metazoa; phylum Mollusca; class Bivalvia; order Mytilida; family Modiolidae; genus Bathymodiolus; species Bathymodiolus septemdierum. The sequence continues at coordinate 114,205,214 of OY726519.1, forward strand.
TCTAATATTTGATTATATTTTTTATTGAAACTGCAGAACATGTAAGGTTATGTCCACCGTATGATGGAGGAGAAGTCAAATAATAATAATGCTGTCTTTTCTGAAATACTTTAATGTAGGCTATATGTAGGAAGAATTCTCGATATTGATAAAAGATGTTTCTACAAATAAGAAATATTCTTGTCAGATCTGGAAAACTTTTTTTTCTTCAGAAATCTACTTAGTAGTTTCACTGTTGGAGTTTTGTATTCTTTTTTTTTTTTCCAGAAAGTAATATAACAAAAATTACCACACTGTTGTAACAATTCTAAAATCTAATAGAAAATGTGTAGAAAGGTAGGAAAACCCCTAACATATATATATATATATACGCCTGAAAATTAAACCAAACAGTGTTAGAATTAGATTTTTGAGCTGTCAAATTTTTGTTCTTCCCTCGACGGGATTTGAACTCACACCATCGATACACTGCAGCACCAATCGCTTAGCCTTATGTCCAGCGCCCTAGACCACTCGACCACATCCGCTCCATATATATATATATATATACATGGCCGCTCACTTTCCCGGCTTGGTAAAGCCACTTCAATTAAAAAAGTTGTGTGTTAAATCGGTTTTAAAGGCTCATACCTTCACTCTTAGTGAAATAATGCTGTCATGCAATTGCTTTTCCATATGTGATAATAGATTGTAAATTAGAAGGAACATTCTCTTATATGCCAATTACAGATAGAACAATAACATAACGTCATATGTAATAGATAATTTTCTATTTAATATTGCCTGTTAATAAGACTGTTATCATTGTTTTTCGCGGTTTTTCTGTGACAAATAATCGAAATTATGAATCGGCGCTAAAACAAATAATGAAAATCTGTCTACACCTGCGATATAAAATGTCAACACTATCAAACGTTGACACAAATATTGCTGTGGTCACTAATTGGAAATAAAATGAAATATCCACATGTAAAGTGCTTCGCAGTGTCCGGTTCTCTTGACCTAGATGTTAACCTCTCAACGCTTGATTAAGCCAGCTCCTGAGAAAAATCCACCGAAGTGATCCTATGACCTCGGCTTCAAATGTAATGTACTGGATAAATCCAGAGAACAATAGATGGACTCCATATTCTATCAGCAATTTCACCACATCTTAAAGAACGCCCTGAAAAAAAATTATGGGTTATTAAATTGGTAAATTGTATTGTAGAAAAGCTATAATTAAAATCTGGATGATAGCCTACACGGTAAGCTTGACCATTTAATAAACAAACGAAGGACAGAAGGGGGGAGGGGGCTATATCATGGATGTTATTGAGGAAGAGAACACCAATATATATAAACATTTTAAAAATCTAACATAATACATGTAGATGGAATTTGAGTGCATAAATTTGACAATCTTTAGTTGCCATAAATATTATTTTAATTAAATAAAACTACAATGTTTTTCAATATAGAATAAAGATAAATGTTTCAATCCTTTGTAGTTTTTCTCTGTTGTGTATTTGTTTTGTAGGTGTTTTTGTTGTTTTTGTTGGGGTTCTGTTTTTGTTTTTGTTTTTATGCTTTTGTTTTTGTATTTTTTGTGTTTTGTTTGTTTTTAATTATATAATTTGTGTTTGTTCTCTACATAATAATTTGTTTATTAACAGTTTTCCACTTTTTTAATATTATTTATATATTTATTTTTATATATATTTATATATAGTTACAAATTAACACTCATATAGCAGAATAGTTTCCCTAAAAGTACAACTGTAAGTTTACATTTCATATCATTTTGACAAAGTGCTGTCAGACACAATATTGACATGCAGCATCAGATACATATTCTAGCTAATTTTGACTTAAAATAAGCATAAATTGTCATCTAAAATGTGCACTGTATGATCAGATTGTAGATCAAATATAAGAAAACATGAGAGTCACTGAATACAGTGAAATGGCAGGCAAGTTCATTTGATACCTAATAAATAATATAAATAATACCTCCCCCCCCCCCCCCCCAAAAAAAACAACCCAACAACAATTAATGAAAAAGGAAAAAGTAGGTTTATTTGGTTGGTGTCTTTTTGTCCTTACATCTGTTAGTGTATATTAATATAGGAAGTCCCACAAATATGTTCTTGTTTTATTTTTGATAAATAGAAAAATGCAGGCTACCAAATTTTAACATTAATATTAAAACAGGTGTATTAAAATAAAATATTTACCATGAGAGGATATCTCGACAGTATGAGAGGATATCTCGACAGTAAATGTAAAAAAAGTAACATGATATTTAATGGTATTTAATTAATTATTTTGCTATGTCTTGGAAAAACAGGAGGGTACATAATTATACTGACAGAGAGATGTATGATAATTGAGAATTTTATAGAATCAATTAACCGTGAAATTGATGTCACGGTCAGTAACATATGTCCCCGTCTCACATGAACACTCTTGGATAAATGTGTGGATACTGTCAACACCATAAGAAAAGCAACACTATAATCTTGCTTTGAGAATTTTGTTCTTATTCGCCTTTCAGAATTCAGAGTAAATGTCTAGTTCCGTACAACAAAGAAATGTTTGAAATTACCAAACGGGTAATTTAGAAGGACAGACAATACAAGCCAACAAGGTCCAAAAGAAAGAGGACAAAAACAGACAATCATCCACAATACACTACACAGAAAATTAAAGATTGGGGAACACGAAACACACAAAAAATCGGAAGTGAACTCAGGTGCTCCGGATGGGTAAATGTGTTATTGGTCTTGTTTTAAATAGATTTTATTTGGAATACACAAGTAACTGGAATTCACTACTTGACCTATTCAAAAAGGGAATAATGTAGCTAATATGAAAACTTACATATACTGGTCTCCTTTGTACTTATAGACAAACAAATCTTGTTTTATAACAGACTAGTTAACACCTATCGTCTTCTCTGCTGCTACCCGTTTTCATCTCTTGTACTCTTCCAAACCATACAGAAGCCTTTAATAATAAGTTTATACAGTGTTAATATAAAACTGACATGCTGTTCTAGCCAGAATACTATAAGTAACCAACAACAACGATTTACATTTTTTTGTATCAGTATCATGAGACCTGGAAGACAATAATGCAAAGTCATCCTAAGACGTAATTCAGTTAATTTTGTCTTGCCATGCTCTCAACTGATAAATAACAATTATTCATGATTTTACAGGCTCTGTGAAGTCAACACTCGCTCCTCTGCTTAACAGTAATAGTTCATGCATGTTTCAAATCTCAGCTAAACAGAATCTGCCATGCCCTGTGAATGATATATTTTGGAGGATCTTTGTTTTGGAGGATGGTCAATTAATCAATGGCCAAGTGGTTTGTGGTGAGATCTGTGATATTTCAATCAATCAGAAACTATTATGTGCCATGACGGCCATATTTAATGTCTTACTATTTTTGATCACGATGAATATTGAATTTCCTCAATGTAACGGTTCAAATATCTTAGTAGATTGAAAGAAGAACATATCTTTAATAATTAAGTCAATCAGAAAGTACTATATCTCGTGGCCGCCATATTAGAATCGGAACGAAATGAGCCTACATTTTTAGAATCATATAAAAACATTTCTGAACGTTTCCACTTGCGATTTCTAATTACATGTAATATGTGCAACTATTAACAGACTACTGTAACTAGGTGATGGCAAGAACTGAAATTTAGAATTGTTTTTATTTCAACTTTTTTGTTTACTAATATAGGCTTCAATCTCTCATTCTTTTGTGTATTTTACAGACAAGTGTGAAAAACAAAAAAGAAGTATGTTGAAAAAGTAAAACATACTAAGTGCACTTTATGGAAGGACATATTATTCCCACAACAAATGTTAACCAAGAAGACACGAACTTTATTCTTGAAAATCATGTTCAACATCTATTAGACTCGCTCAAACACGGATATGAAAACATGAACTATAACTGTTAAATAATGTGCATTGAAACAGCTGTCGGAAATACATGTAACATTCCTAGAAATAGCAGTTGGAAATAATTTTTGAGCTCTTTTTAGTGTTAGGGGATGCTGCGAACAAAACGACAATCTGAAATGATACCACACGCATAAATTACTAAGAAAAATGCAATTGAGGGTAGAAGCTGTTCTTCCGGTACTGTTAAATGAAGAAATTGGAGTGGTGAAGTGACATAGTGTGTTCGGGCTTTGGGTAAATACGGTAGCTCGTTTTATGCAATGACAACAAGAATGAAACCAGTTGCTCCGTTGGACTTGGAGTATAGGGACATCTTATTATCCTACTAAAAGACAATAAAGTCTTTGTGTTCCCGAATGGAAAAGGAAAGACAAGAATCCCGTACAAAAAGCCAACTGGAAATCAATCTGTGTGCTCCAAAACGGTCAAGGAAAGACCAGAACTTCGTACAAAAAGACGATTGAAAATTAATCCAGTTGTTTTAAATGATAATGGTAGACACAGATTTGAATCAAAGCACAAATTAAAAAGAATGAACGTAGTGTTCCGAACAGGTTGACATATTCTGTTTCAATATCTCCTAAGGTATAACCTCCACATAAAATAGTCAGTTTCGTCATAAGATTAGGATTTTTTTTTTCATTTTGTATTTAAAAAAGTACATTGCATATTTAGATAAACAATATAAAAATAATACAAATATTGTAAAGTATTTGACAGAAGCAGACGACAATGGGCTTGGTAATGTTGTTAAATGACATCTCTTTGTAATACATTCCTAGTTTACATTCTGTAATATTGGTATTTACGTAATGAAAACTCTTAAAGTTGAAAGCATAGATTGTCAGATAATTCAAAATGGATTAAAGAACTATGATTTGAATACTGCTGACGGTTGTTCCATTTCATACTGACGCAATTGTTTTTTGCTACTGCTGTAGACTAGTATCTGATATAAAAAAAAATCATGTTCACACCAAATATTGAATCCCAAAGGAAATAGCATTGCATTATGGAACTGGTTGCAGTGTTATGCCCTTGCCAACAGCAGAAAAATGAAACAAGCTTGAACCATCTCATCAATCATAACAATAAATATTCTTTACTAACATTTTCAAAATTTTATACGACATCTTAGAGTTCTACTACTCTCAATTATGCCAATTTTAGAAAGAAATCCCCTTCAATTCCATTAATCAGCGAGGTGATTAATTGCAAATCGTCAAACGTTATGGTTTTCTTTTGTCAAACCAGCAAAAGATCCCATCAATTTGTCAATTTACCTATTAAATACAATTAGTATAATTGCAATGAAGTGTGGCTACATGGTAGACACGCTTTTATGGCAAACAACTCGCCATTATTGATATATTGTCCTTCGACCACAGCAATATACATAAATGACAAATATGCTGCTTATATTTCTACCAGAAATTATTTGGAATAAGATCAATGAGAATTCTTTTTTTCAAGATTTTACCTCACTGTAGCTGTCTAAAAACCGGTGATATATCACCGGAAGTCAGCTCAGCATTGATTGCCGGGAAATGACAATACCCACTTACGATAGTCGTTAAATGATTTAAGGTCAACAAATTTGTTCGTTTTAAAATACCCGATCAAATAGCATATAACACCATTACTCTTTTCATTTACTTATCTGTCGATCTGTTTTATAGAGTATTGTTACATTAATCGCTAATACCTTTCTAGTTTGTGAATTGAACAAACAAACATAATAGCGACATGTTTGATGAACGGCTCGGGTTGATACACAGCCCGACAATATCGAGTACTTTCTTCATTATTATTTTATAGATATCAGATTTTCCAGCCATTTATCGCGAAAAATGATGTATATCTAGACTCATAAAAGGGTAGATTCAAGAGTTCGATACCCAGTCGTTCCAGGATTTTAACCACTAGAGATAGCGTGAATTGTAAACAAATTATTAAGGGACTATTAACAGAAGACGTAACATGGCAATTAAAAACTACATTAGCTGGCATAACTTTCTATGCATGATTGAGTTTCAGTTATATTATTTTTTCAGGTGCTTCATCTAACGAACATAAAGGAATGTTTAACGAGATGTGTTGTTTCGTTACGTTCCAAGGGATCATGTTATACTGTGCGAGGAAAGAGGTACAGAGGGACAAATTAACACACTATTTACACAACAAACTCAAGTATTTATATAAATAAATGAATTATACTTGTTTTAATTTTTGAAGAAACCATCTATCCATTTTTCACGGATATGTTCATGAGGAACAAGGAATATTGGGGATGGGTACCACAATCAATTATGGTATAAATGACGAATCACCAAGCAATAAAACAAAACAATAAGGTCTAATAAAATGTTTACACAACGAGGCTGTTTTTTTTCTTTTTTTTTTTTTTTATTAAAAAGGGTTTGTGAATCAGATTTACCATGAAAATGTATTCATTGTGTTATAATATAGAATAACATTGTTGGTCTACAACAACAATCTTAGTAGTAATAGACATGAAACTAGTCAGTTCGTGTAATAAAAGGTTTATTGGTGTTTAACGTCACTTTCAGCAATTTTGCAGATATATCGAGTCTACCAGCCTCTTTGGAGAAGTCCGAAAAGTTTTATAAGGAACTGGCCAGTGAGACTTCTGGTTTTTGGTAGGTGTTTCATATCTTTAAACCTTGAGTCGGGTATAAGAGAAGATAAGCTCTGTTTATTACTAATGGAGGGCCCACACGGGGAAAAATCATTACAATGATTTGACAGAAAGTAAAATACAATAAATATCTCACAGATCCTGAATACAACATGGTAAAAGAATTCAAACAAACGTCAGTGATGACAGGTTTGTGGTCAGAACCCAATGATCTTTACTACTCACGTCATTTTCACTAAAAAGGGATCGTGGTGGTCGTAATCGTTTGGTAGTTGGATTTACAACTACCTGTGCAATCAGTGCCTATCACCACTAACGTTGTGAGTTTCAACACCGTTCATGGTGAGGTGTACTCGATACAACATTATGTGATAAAGTTTGTCAGTGACTTCGGACAAATCGGTGGTTTTCTCCGGTACTACGGTTTCCTCCGCCAATAACACTGACCTTCACGATATAACTGAAATATTGTTGAAAGTGTTGTTAAACACCGTAAATCTAGCCCAAACCTTTTCACCAAATTGTCATACACATAATATATAAGGTATCTTTAAACACTGGTTATGAATTTACAACAATTAAAATATACCTTATTGAACAGCTCAAGAAAATAATTATTATTGACTTTTGAGATTTGCCAATGTTCTTGTATTTATCACTGAATCTGTGGAATATCAAAGGCTTTGGCTTAAACTGATCAGCATTCATTTATACCATCATGGATCGGTTGTAATTATTATGCAAAATTTCAGCGAAGCATGAATATCCACATAAAAGTCGTTTGTTATTTAACTCTTGTTTGTTAAATATGCAGAAAATAAATTTTTAATTCAACATCGGATATCTTGAATACATTATTCAGTTGCAGATGTAATACACTATTTAACAGAAAGCAATTTACGTCGTATGAAATATTGATAAGATCACGCATTGCTGGGGAAACACTTAACGAATTACGGTTTATTTAATTTCAATACATGACTTGAATTTTAAAACATAAGTGTAGATTAACAAAAAGGTGGCGAAAATTAATATTTTGTACAAACAGAGATTAAGGTTCTACGGGTTTATGCTTGTGTCAGGTAGAAAAACAAAAGAAGCTTTGTGAAGATCCAAACCATAAAGATTTTAACATAGAAATGCTATCTCTCATAAATTTGAAATACCCCACTACTTAAAAACAAAAGAAATGCCGTCATATTGAGAAGAGGATCTGTAATAGGATATGTTCTAGTTTGGGCTGTCGATTCTCCTCACGATAAGAATGACGATTGGGCTCATTCACACATAACAATTAAATTCCTTTGACGTTTTAACGATATATATATTGTCTATGTGAAATACTAAAACTACTAAAAACATTCCAAATCGATGTACTTTACATATTTCAAGACACAGAACGACCTTTGTATAGAAATGGAGACACGGGACGACCTTAGAATGAAAGGGAGACACAAGAACGGCCTTAGAATGGAAGGGGGTAGTTTTTGTGACAACATGTAGAATATACATTTATATGTACAGCTTAAAAATGTATCGCCTCCCTTTTTGAGGATCTTGGTATTAAAACAATGTTTCTGTTCTTGTATGTGTCTTAGATATTGTCAGTTGTATATATTTTCTTATATAAACGATACTTGATTGGTTTATTATTATTGTCTTATTCAACCACAAGTTCAGTAGTATAGGTAGGGGTGAATATGGTGAAGGTTTTAACGAAAGCATAAAATGATAATTTTTACCAGAACACGAAGACAAGACGTTTTTTTGTCTCGCTAAAACTCTGACGAAACTGTTTGACTACCATTTTATAAATATTAAATTAATACATTTCTGAATTATCAATTTGAATATGTTCACTTCATACCTTGCTTCTTGTTCATCTCAAGTGTATTCTGTGTCTTGACACTACTTAATATATATTTTTTTCATATCTGAAAATAAACAAAAGAACATTCAGAAAAGTGACATTAAATTTTCACGTCTCGTTTTGATAAAAAATCTCAAAAAATGAAAAGGTACGTTGTCCTCATAATACATGTGCATAGGCAACAAAATCATTTTTTTTTTATAAATGATTCGCTAATCCTCCAGTTAGATTAATCTCCTCTGATACACTGCTAACGCAGTTCGCTTCAATAAAGCATGTTCTATGTTCGGAGTTGTTTGTTTCTTGTCGGTCATCAGAATCAGGTTAATTTATTCTTCTACAATCATTACAAATACATGTTTGTAGATTTGTATATCAAGCACTTCAAAGCTTTTGGTACCTCAGATTTCCAAAATAATCAAACTCGTCATATAGAATGTTTCCAATCAAATAAAAATTAAATTTTAATGTCTTTATTTATGATCTAATTTATGGTTTACAATTAAAGATTGCATTTTTTACGCTAACAATTATATTATTTTACCATTCGTTAAACTTTTCTTTGACAATCAAACCGTCGACAATAACGTTATGTCTTTGATATCAACAAGAAACAATTGATTCTGGTATAATTAGAGTTATCCGCCTTACTTCCCGACCAGCATCCCATTCAACCAATTACGGTACAATTAAATCTAAATGATAGGCCCTTATTGCTACAGATTGGAGGATGAAATTGATTCCAATCTTCCCTAACACGGTAATTACCATCTGAGCATGTCGATTTCAATCATTGTTTTACCATCTATTAATTATCGGGCTTCGGGGAAGACAACCCTGCTAATGAATTGATCGTTAAGGATTGAACACTCAATAAGGCAGGATTCTGCCAGTTTACTGGTGTTATTAACGCTTAGATGTGTATCCGATAGCTTTACTGATAGCTTTAGTAATGGTTATTTCAATATGATGAAAGCTGAACGCAGACGACATCTTCTATTGTCTCTGATAACAGTCTGATATAGCTCTTTAAAGAGTGAGAAATGGGTTTCTATCACGTAAATGGTCGCGGAGGGCATCTTGATTCCTGTTCCGGAACCAGAAATGTCAAGATGGGGTTCTTTAATTATAATGTGAATTATGAAGAAGGAAGTGGAGGTGAATATCTTTTCTATAGAAAATCCTTTTATTTAATTTAATTTTATTTGTATTATTATTATTTTACGGAAACACGAATGTTTTAAAAGGGTGGGTGGGTTATGGTGTTTAACGCCACTTTCAACAATATTTCAGTTATATCGTGGCTGTCAGTTTTCTTGGTGGATGTTTTAAAAGGACATATACCTTCTAACTAGGGACTCAAAGAATATAGACTAGCAAACATATTTCCACTGGGTCCTTTGTATAAATTTTACATGACAAACATACTTAGAGAAATCAGGCCACAACTTTTAAAAATTTAAAACACATGTAAGATTTCAGACAGCTGGAAGACATCTATCGTGGAACAGCCCCTAAGATTATTTATATACACGTATATTAAATATCAAGCTTAGTTTGATGACGGGTTGTTTCCTTACAATTTAGATAGTAATTCTGTATAGATTCTTGAAAATATGATTTTACCCTACATATTTATGAAAATAATACGTGATTATCCTCATATATAGATATACTTAACATATTAAAGTAATATTACACCAGTTTTGGGTGAAGAACATTTTTCCCTGAAAATTCAATTTGGAATACGGCGGTACCTTTACTAAGTTATCCATGCATGTTTCAAGTCGAAATATGTTCCCAACAACTAGAAATCTGCAAATCCGTGTGCATGTTTATCGTCCTCGCCATTGTTGTGGAGACTAATTAACTTTCGGTTGTTTTGTTCCGATGATTGCCGATCATGACCTCGTGAAGAAAAGTTTTGGTCCGATGATTGCCGATCATGACCTCGTGAAGAAAAGTTTTGGTCCGATGATTGCCGATCATGACCTCGTGAAGAAAAGATAAACAATCATGGATGCTGAGGTAAGCACGCACACATTCCTGACAATGATTATTGAGGAATCTGTCTGTTTCATGTCGTGTGAACCAATTTTATTTTATTTTTTGCAATTATCCTTATGTGGTACACACGGAATATATTTTTATTTATTTTCATCAACTGAACATTGCGCATGAGCGATAATCTCCCCGAAAGAGTTCAATCTTGGGTCACGCGCATATTCTTTGCATTACTGTACGGGAAAACAGAATTATCTGCTGTCAAATATTTTGCGATTTGTTCTATAAATCTGCTTTTGAGTGGATTTTTAATGTTATGCAGTTGATTTTAGTTAAAATTAAGTGACATATTAATTGAAAATATTTAATAAAAAAATTCCGCGATATTTACCTTTCATATTACTTTAATGTAGAACAAAAAGATTTTTTTGCTGAGAAATAAAATATACAGACAAAACAATAAACCAGGAAGTTCAGAAATAAAATGTCAACCCAGAAAAATGTTTATGGATTATACAAATCATTTCTCATATCTAAAAGTCAGAATTGTAATATTTCTCACAAATCTAAGTGGTTACACATTATACAGAGGCGACATAACGACGGCTATACGCTGGAGGTCAGTTTAAGCAAGCAAGCGTAAAACCATTAGATACCCCTGAAACCTTCCCGCGCAAGGACATTCGGAAGGTATCAGTGACCTTCGATCAGAAATGATCCGTCTTTTAACGACAGAAGAAAGGATTGAATTTCCAAAATATCTTTAAAATCAGCGTATCCTGTCGTTGAGATATGTTGAAGGTAGTCTTTGTTTAAATTTGTCACGACAACTTCTATGTTTTTAAAATATTTCAATCTGAAGTATGTTAATTAAACAATTACATGAGAAACACACAAAAAATGTCCAACTGTAATTAAAACTTGAATAGGGTGTATAATATTTAGATGAGTGTAAAGATTCAGTTCCGTATATTATTTACTATAATAACAAATATAAAATGCATAATAAAAAGAAAATATTACCACAAAATTAAACAAATAAGACCTATTAATATAAAGATCTATCTAGGTGAACTTAGATTAACCGGAAAGGGGGGTGTACATATAAGTAGTTCGGAGTTCGGTAATTTTGTTATTACCCTTATATATTCCATATCACGTCAATCGTCAGACCATTAGAAGGTATTATAATTTACAAATTTGGAAAAATGTCAACTTACAATATAAAACTTTAAGATATACAATCACACAGTAGTACACAATTCACACAACAGTAAACAATCACACAGTAGTACACATTCACACAGTAGTACACAATTCACACAACAGTAAACAATCACACATTAGTACACATTCACACAGTAGTACACATTCACACAGTAGTACACAAATTACACAACAGTAAACAATCACAGAGTAGTACACAATCCACAAAACAGGAAACAATCACACAGTAGTACACAATCCACACAACAGTAAACAATCACACAATAGTACACATTCACACAGTAGTACACAATTCACACAACAGTAAACAATCACACAGTAGTACACAATCCACACAACAGTAAACAATCACACAATAGTACACATTCACACAGTAGTACACAATTCACACAACAGTAAACAATCACACAGTAGTACACAATCCACACAACAGTAAGCAATCACACAGTAGTACACAATTCACACAACAGTAAACAATCACACAGTAGTACACAATCCACACAACAGTAAGCAATCACACAGTAGTACACATTCACACAGTAGTACACAATTCACACAACAGTAAACAATCACACTGTAGTACACAATCCACACAACAGTAAACAATCACACGGTAGTACACAATCCACACAATAGTAAACAATCACACAGTAGTACACAATCCACACAACAGTAAACAATCACACGGTAGTACACAATCCACACAATGGTAAACAATCACACAGTAGTACACAATCCACACAACAGTAAAAAATCACACAGTAGTACACAATCCACACAATAGTAAACAATCACACAGTAGTACACAATCCACACAACAGTAAACAATCACACGGTAGTACACAATCCACACAACAGTAAACAATCACACAGTAGTACACAATCACACAGTAGTACACAATCCATACAACAGTAAGCAATCACACAGTAGTACACAATCCACACAACAGTAAGCAGTCACACAGTAGTACACAATCCACACAACAGTAAACAATCACACAGTAGTACGCAATCACACAGTAGTACACAATCCATACAACAGTAAACAATCACACAGTAGTACACAATCCACACAACAGTAAACAATCACACAGTAGTACACAATCACACAGTAGTACACAATCCATACAACAGTAAACAATCACACAGTAGTACACAATCCACACAACAGTAAGAAGTCACACAGTAGTAAACAATCACACAATAGTACATAATCCACACAACAATAAACAATCACACAGTAGTACACAATCCACACAACAGTAAACAATCACACAATAGTACACAATCCACACAACAGTAAACAATCACACAGTAGTACACAATCACACGGTAGTACACAATCACACAGTAGTATACCATACACACAACAGTAAACAATCACACAGCAGTACACAATCGCACAGTAGTACACAATCCACACAACAGTAAACAATCACACAGTAGTACACAATCACACGGTAGTACACAATCACACAGTAGTACACAATCCACACAACAGTAAACAATCACACAGTAGTAAACAATCACACGGTAGTACACAATCACATAGTAGTACACAATCCACACAACAGGAAACAATCACACAGTAGTACACAATCCACACAACAGGAAACAATCACACAGGAGTACACAATCACACAGTAGTACACAATCCACACAACAGTAAACAAGCACACAGTAGTACACAATCCACACAACAGGAAACAATCACACAGTAGTACACAATCACATAGTAGTACACAATACATACAACAGTAAACAATCACACAGTAGTACACAATTCACACAACAGTAAGCAATCACACAGTAGTACACAATGCACACAACAGTAAACAATCACACAGTAGTACACAATCCACACAACAGTAAACAATCACACAGTAGTACGCAATCCACACAGTAGTACACAATTCACACAACAGTAAACAATCACACAGTAGTACGCAATCCACACAGTAGTACACAATTCACACAACAGTAAACAATCACACAGTAGTACACAATCCACACAACAGTAAACAATCACACAGTAGTACACAATCCACACAACAGTAAGCAATCACACAGTAGTACACAATCACAGTTTTACACAATCACACTGTAGTACACAATCACACAGTAGTACACAATCACACAGTAGTACACAATCCACACAACAGTAAGCAATCACACAGTAGTACACAATCCACACAACAGTAAACAATCACACAGTAGTAAACAATCCACACAACAGTAAACAATCACACAGTAGTACACAATCCACACAACAATAAACAATCACACGGTAGTACACAATCCACACAATAGTAAACAATCACACAGTAGTACACAATCCACACAACAGTAAGCAATCACACAGTAGTACACAATCCACACAATAGTAAACAATCACACAGTAGTACACAATCACACAGTAGTACACAATCCACACAACAGTAAGCAATCACACAGTAGTACACAATCCACACAACAGTAAGCAATCACACAGAAGTACACAATCACACAGTAGTACACAATCCACACAACAGTAAACAATCACGCAGTAGTACACAATCCACACAACAGTAAACAATCAATTTTCAGCTCTACAATTTTTTGGGGGACAGTTTTATTTGTAATTTTTTTTTGAGAATTTCTATTATAGGGGGTAAAATGAGAATGTGTCCCATTCAATGATAGTGATGTTAATGTATAAATTCCACTGGTCATCATAATGTATGCATCTCATTCACTTATAGTGACGCTAATGTATGCATCCAGGGTTAATTATAGGCAAGTTAAGAGTTATGGTGTTTAACGCCACTTTCAACACTATTTTAGTTATATCGTGGCGGTCAATTTTATTGGGGGAGGAAGCCGGAGTCCCCAAAGAAAACCACCTACCTGCCGTAAGTCGCTGGCAAACTTTATCACTTAAAGTTGTATCGAGTACACCTCGGCATGAGGAGGATTCGAACTTACAACTTTAGTGGTGATATGTACTGATTGCACAGCTAGTTGTAAATCCAACTACCATACGATCACGACCACGACGGCCCTCAGAATAAATACAATATATGCGCCCCATTCACTTGTGGTGTTAAAGTATGTGTTCCAGGGATCATTATAATGTATGCGCCCTACTTCCCCAAAGTTGCTTACTGACACGTAATATTTACGTGTTATGTACTTTGGAATTAAAGTTTTGTTTTAATTTACCAGATTTAAGTTTGCTTGTTCTTCGTCATATATTTGAACAATATAACCTTCAAATGATTATTGTTTGTTCAGCAGTATCCATATGTACATAAGATGTAAATTAATATGTGCAAAAGTTTTAAAGTTTTGGAGTAGCAATATGTCGCGTTTTATTTCAGTTGTATTATAAATACTCCATTAAAAAAATATATAATTAGAAATTTCCACTGTCAAATGATACTTATTTTCTAAATATCATCATGTTTGATATTTCAAAAAAAAATCCCATGTTTAATTTCCTTAACATGATTGAATTCTTAGTTTTTTTCAAAGTTCATATTCCATAATGTTATTTCCTTATATATTTTCAACTGATTATTATGACTGAATAATTGTCTATCTCATAAAATTTCTTTTTATTGAAATGACATTAAAACTATGAATTGGTTAATTCCAGTATAGAACACCCCATTGTTGGTTGTCGCTCTCGTAAGCTCCTCTGCCGTAAACCGATCCGTATATCTATTGTGATGATGCATCCGTCGTAATGACGGCTTCCATAGCGAGGCTATTGTTGTACATACATAGACAAATTTAGAATAGCATTTTATGGTATAGTAAACAACCATACTGTGTGTATTCAAAACCATTATAAGTAGAATGTGAAAAATTGTCATTGAAATGAAGGTGAAATTGTCTATTGTACCACATGCATCAGTTAATTCTTTTAACAATAAAACGCCACAATATGCTTCTTTTGTTCACATCTTATAAAAGGGACTGTTATGAATGTGTGTTATCCAACTGTACAAATTGATCCAAATAAAAGCTTATGATACTTATTGTAAATTTTGCATTACTGACCCAGAGAGCGTATACAATGTATAGTGAATGAATGAATGAAAAAGTTCATTTAAGGATATAGTGCCTCTCAGACACAATGTATAAAAGGTCTTTTGTGAATTTTATTTTGTATACCAAGGATTTAATTGGGGCACACATTAAGTAAATAATAACACTACATGTAAACATATTTTTTTATTTATGGAGAAGAGTGTCTGGAACTAATCGGTAATTAAACTCAATTGTAATGTATTTACTGTGTAAGTAATTTGAAAGTATATACATGTAGTAAAAATGTTGTCAACTAAATTATAAATTTTTTGCACCTATCAATATAAAAGTTATAAAACAGATTATTATTTTTTTTAACTTAAGACAAACAAAATTTAAAAATTTAAGACAATGTTAAATTTTCAGAACTTTTCAATTTACAGAACTTTTTCTTTGGACTTGCTGCAAAATAACAATAATCGAATTCACCTAAATGTAAATAATATACGAATACGGTAGACAACATACGCTTTACGTATTTGTAACAACATGGGCTGTTTAAAAGGGATACAAACGTTCATTAAAGAGAATGATCATGATTGTTCTCAATAATACGTAATGTATTTATTACAAAAGATATTAGAAAATACCATGAAAGCAGTTTACACTTGACACCTCTATTCGTGACAATTTACGATTGCTGAAATGGATAGTTTCATTTAATTTAATAAATGTAGGTTTTCTACAGGAAGTAAAAATTTCACTACCCGAGAACTTCCTCATCCTCGAGAACCTCTGACGTCATACTCGACAGATGCTCGAAGGCTGAATGCGCATAACACCATGTTAACTTTAACCAAGACCATTTTACAGAAATGGGAGATGAATGGGACACTGAGGCAATGACGTTAAACTACCACTGGAAACATATGGAGAGTTGGGTATTGACGCAAAATCTAGCCTTTTGTAGCGGTTACAATGTGCATTTTTCCTCAATCTACAAATATTCTTTAATAAGTAAGGCACTTGGCACTTTCCAAACATGATACCTATATTCCACGGTCAGGCTTTCTGTGTGACGAGTAGTGTGCGTTTGCTTAATTCTTAATTTTAGTTCATTATGGTGCACCTTATATGACATTTTCTCTTTATATTATTTCGGTAAGTAAGTAAGTAAGTAAGTAAGTAAGTAAGTAAAACTTTATTTCAATTCGGCATGTAATATAAACAAAAACATAAGCTCTCGAGAGCTGTTTACCGATGGTTATACATGGGTTAATATATTACTTTGCCAAAAACACTCTTATATTCTCCTGAAAATCAAACATTTCTGGTTAAGAAAAATAATTTCACAAATGACATGGACCAGTAGCGATACATGCATTTTAGTTGATTGTCTAGCAACTACATGTATATAATTTGCATATATTAGAAATACACTCCTTTTATCCCATTTTTCCATATATTTTGCCACAAATCAAAATTTACAATTATCATAAATATTATATGTTCTAGTTGACTTGGAAATAGTTTTTATATATTTTCAAAATAACAATAAATTTTCGCGGATGTTCTCAATTTGTTTCCATTTATGGATCGTTAAGATTTTTAATATGAATAGCTGGGGATATATTTCCAGCGCATTGACCGTAAACTCGACAATGTTTTCCTATGAAATTTTAATGACAGAAATGTTATTCGATGTAAAACTAAAGGTGAAATAGATCGATTGCGCAATAAGGCATGGATATCTACAACTGGAATGAACATATAATTATCTACTGTTAAAATGCTAAACAGAAAGAGAAATTGGACTGCGTACAGCGAGATTGATATAAGACTTGAATCTGTATTCGGAACCACGGAGATACCGGAAATCATCTTCGCCTGTGGTCCGCCGGATGACGTTACCGCTGTCGAGAAAAAGTACCCAGAAACCTTTTCCAAGCTTACAGTTCGATGAGGTGACGAAGTTTAATTGAAAATTGATATTTTACATCGACTGTGTTCTAGTTCTTTCATTCTGAAAAGGTCCCGCTAAGCACTAAAAGTATTGAAAAATATTCCACAGAGAAACATGTTTCTACGATCTAATTATCAGCAATGACATATTTGCGTCATGTTATGACATCGGGTATAAAAAAGGGGAGTTTCCACAAAAAGAATTAGTAACATAGACCAATAAACAATTTATTATAGTTGATTATGATGGTAGATGAACATCTATATAAGACTAGAGATAACACTATTTCAGATTCTCTGAACCTCTAGTAACACGTACGACCTGTTCCTGCTTCGTGTGCTCATTATGTTAGTTTTGAAAATCAGGAAAATTTGACATTTAACATTTTAATCTATGGAATAAATTCACTTTCTGACACTTGTCTCTGGCAAAGGATGGCTTGGTGTACAGAAGCGCAACTAGGCGAATCCCCTCAACCAGTTTCAATCCCGTTCATGGCGAGGTGTACTCGATACAGCATTATGTGATAAAGTTTGTCAGTGACTTGTGGCAGGTTGGGGGTTTTCTCCGGGTACTCCGTGACCGCCACGACGTAACTGAAATATTGTTGAAAGTGGCGTTAAACACAATAACCCCATAACCCCCTTTTCCCCAAAAATGGGACACAAATCAAAGCCTGATGTGATATGTATTGGATTGAAGCTTGTGTCAATATCAGACGAAATTGACAACGAAAAGTACACATTATCCAAACCGTGTAAACTTTATCTTGTCAATTTAAAGAAAAATTAACCAACGGGTTATAAATCATTATTTAAAATTGTAAACTTAGATTTACTGTCTGCAGTAGAGATGAGATACGGTTTAAACTGACAATATATAAAAATAAAAATTCTGTTTAAAGGAATACACCTCAGGATCATGTATCACGTGTTATCAAATTTGGTCGAAATCGACCATAAAATAACACATCTGAATTTATTGTAAGTTTATTTCTGTTTAATTGCGGAAGCCAAATATACACCTATATACCTTTTTCCACTTTTACATATACACACGTGGTTAAATATATACAAGACACAATATATCTAGACAAATCTAGAATGACAGACACTATTAGATATCATACACACTTACTCATAATTTGGATTTTTCAGATTCTAAGGGCGAGCACCAAATAAGTTCACATCGAATATAACTGTTCTCATCACACAATGATGGTGGCTTTAATTGTTTGTATGTCAGATACATAAGTAATGTCTCTTCCTTATTATAAAACAATAGAACCGAAGTATAACACTTGTATCGGTAATACACACTTCATAATTATATTTCTCAAATCACAATAAACAGTTCTAGCCCCATTACCCACATCAGATGTTTAAAGTTTCCAGGTTCCTACGTATGACCATCGGGTTTCATCAGTCAGTTGTTTTCGTCTGTCTAGGATTCCCTCCACCACCCCCACCCCCCCCCCCCCCCCCCCCCCCCCCTTTCCCATGTGATAAAGTTTATCAGTGACTTGTGACAGGTTGGTGGATTTCTCCGGGTACTCCGGTTTCCTCCACCAATAAAACTGACAGCCACGATATAACTGATATATCATTGAAAGTGGCGCTAAACACCACCAAACAAACAAACCCCCTCCATTAAGTCTGGTAACTATGATTTTACTGAAAAATTACTGAAAGTAACAATAAATACGAATACCACAACCCATAATAAACAATACCCACTTACAACTCCGACTTTATTTAGAAAATGCATTTCTTCTGTTCTTGTATGGTGACAAATAAAAAAAACATATTTGTACAATACTAAATAACAGCGAAAAATTCCAATGATAACTAGACTCCATACTGGCTTATGTATGTTTAGATATGTATACAAGAAACTCAATATTTGTAAATTAACAAATATGTCATTTTCCATTTTTCATGACAATTCATGAGCCTTTCTGTCCCCATGTGGTTGTATTTGTTTAATACGATACTCGTAGATCACACTAAATTTGATAAAAGTCGACTGGCTACCGATTTCTATCAGAAGCTTATACGATTAAGAGTTATATCAGAAGAATTGTAATCAAGCCTCGGCTAAATTCAATCTCTCGTGTACAAAATGTATTACTCTCCCGGACCTAACAACGAATCTCGAGATAGAATCCATGAAGATAGAGAGAGGGGAAGAAAATCCCTCGCATTGCAAGTTTATTTGTAAAGATAAAATATGACCCCATTCCAACACACAAGTCAAATTCTTGACCACTTCATCATAGTATGTAACAGGTGTACGTTTTAATTTTCACTTTATTTTAAATCAAAATCAGTTTTTCAACGTGATATAATTTATTCAAATGCTTTTTACAATTAACACTCCAAAAGTCCAAGCTCCTTTTCAACATTTTAATTAAATACTGAAAAAGTCAAAGGTGTTTTAGGCTGGTACATGTACAGTAAATTCAGAACATGAGCTCTTGTTATTCTTTAGATATCAGTGCTAATAATACTGTAACCATTTTTATAATGTATATGAAACATTAAATATGCAATAAACCACACTGAATTAAATTTGGAAAGTTACTGGTTGGACGCTTTTTAATGTCTTAAAATATAGTCATTGATTACTCCCCTGGAACACAATACCACTGTCTCACATCAGTACAAATATAGTTTAATCAGTGTGGATATATTTTATAGAAAAAAAATTAATAAAATCGCCTTGTTGGTCTATAAATATAACCAAGTGAAAACTCTAAAAAAAAAATAAAGAATCTAAACATAGAAAT
Organism: Bathymodiolus septemdierum; assembly: GCA_963383655.1. Classification (NCBI taxonomy): domain Eukaryota; kingdom Metazoa; phylum Mollusca; class Bivalvia; order Mytilida; family Modiolidae; genus Bathymodiolus; species Bathymodiolus septemdierum. The sequence goes on from OY726519.1 coordinate 114,225,707, forward strand.
GACAAGAAGTCAGATATAGATATAGATATATGTCCTGGTTGTAGGTACAGGTACAAGAATGTTACTATTGTCAAAATTATATACCCATTTATATAACAGCTCGACACAAAAATCAAGTAAAACGTAAAGCGAGTGTTGTGCAGTTATCAGTTATCTACCAAGAGGAGTACACGTTAGCCGGGTTGAAATTCTGTTAATAATGTCAATTACACGTGTTTGTTAATAATGCTATGACCAATTTCAATGTATATTTTTATTTATACAAAGGAGCGAAGTCGATGGAGATTTTAGCGAGCAGATTTTCGAAAAAAAAAATATATATCAGGTTTATGAATCTATGAAAACAAACCATTAATTCATATTTATCACCACATCAAATTTTCATTATGCGTAAAAAAAAATATCCTATCTATAATTCATATTTATAACTACATCAAAATTTCAATATGCGTAAAAAAAATATCCTATCAAGTTTATATAGATCTATGATAAAATGTTTAGCATTGGTCTCTATCTCAGTAGATATCTGACCGTCACAGGTAAAAACTAATTAGTCTGAATTAGAATTGTAATGGTGAGACGTGATGCTATAAACCCTCATTCCCATCTACAGTTGTGGTGTAAAATCTGTTGTCACCTCAATATGAGTGTGTGTGTGGTGTTTAACGCCACCTTCAACAATATTTCAGTTATATCGTGAGGGTCGGTTTTATTGGTGGAGGAAACCGGATTAACCTGAGAAAACCAGCTCAATATGATGTCCCTATTACACACGCATAAACATATTAAAAAATATAAAGGGCAAAAGATGCATTCCCCAACTTTTTACATTTAACAATGTGTAATTTAAGAAATAATTACATCTAAGTATTGTATATTATATAACCCTTCCCGAATTTTAAAGCGAAAGATGTCCCTGACCACGATTTGATATAAGAATCCAAAATCATGAATCACACAAATTTGATCTTATCAATCTGTTGAGGTACTATAATCATAATATGCATGTCTATATCAATGATCTATAACAACAAACGCCTTTATAACCTCAAATAGCATCTAAAACTATAACTGATTTTATTCTTCTTTGACTTTTCATTTCTCATCTGCTTTAGACGTGAAGGTTTATAGGGTTAGGGTTCTGCTGTTTATAGCCACTTTCAACAATATTTCAGTTACATCGTGGAGGTCTGTTTTATTGGTGGAGGAAACCTGAGTACCCGAAGAAAACCACCGACCTTCCGCAAGTCACTGACATACCATGAAGGTTATAGAATGCTAAACCAAATAGCATTAAAATTGGAATTTGTTACTACTGAATTTGTTTTAAAATTTATCAAAAGTTATTCATAATTTGTATATTTATTTTGTGTGTATGTATTGTCTTGTTACTTGTGATGTTAGCAAAATAAAGTATCAATTCTGTGTTGTCTGGTTTATTACCAAATAAATTTGGACAATTATCAACTGACTTTAATTTTATACCCATTGTGTTTATACCATTTCTGGCTTAAAACAATGACAAAATTTCACAAATAAATATGAAATACAAATATTCATTTTGGATGAAGGAGAATATTCGGACAGAATGAAACCCTTCCTAGTTCTTAAAAAGGGTATGGTTATAGGTATAACCGAAAGCAAGTAAGATTTTATATTGAGTGTACAGAGATTATTGTATATTAGGGGAGAATAGTCTATTTATAATCCTCAGGATCATATATTGAACCCTCCTGTGTAATATTCATGTTTTTTCCTTTCTATTCTTCTTCTTTTCCGTTTGTACATATGTATATCAAAGCTCATTTGTCTGGCTATTTGTACATTTTGTTTGTGAAGATAGACTTGGTGTTGCAGTCAAATACTAAAAGGGGTCCATGGTATAAAAACTGTTATCTATTTACAATGAGTGTCACCATGGAAACTGAAATCTTCTGATGAGGGTAATAATTAAGTGTGATATTAAATTTAATATTCATCAACCACACATTAACGCATTCAGTGACCTAATTTGGTTATACAAATGTCATGCATTCATATTGAATGCACACGGTATGGATCAACGTCCGTCAAAAGACGGAGCCGTCAATTTCATATTGGTAGACTAAGGGTTAGGGCTACGGTGTTTAACGCCACTTTCAACAATATTTCAGTTATATCGCGTCTGTCAGTTTTATTGGTGGAGGAAACCGGAGTACTCGGAGAAATCCATTGGTTGACTAAAAATGAAGCCAACACGAATTGTTGTTCATTTACTGAAAAATTTTGTTTGGAATTACATTGTACTCGAGTTTTTTTAATTAAAGATATGTATAATATAAGAAATGGTGTCAATTTCCATAAGTAGTTTTTGACATATGAATCTGCAATTAAGATCAAACATATCTGTGTAGATGGTATGCGTTCAATAATTGTTATAAAATTGATCTCATCATGTCTATTAAAAGCAATGATACATATATATATACGTCTGAAAATTAAACCAAACAGTGTTAGAATTAGATTTTAGAGCTGTCAAATTTCTGTTCTTCCCTCGACGGGATTTGAACCCACACCATTGATACACTGCAGCACCATTCGCTTAGCCTTACGTCCAGCGCCCTAGACCACTCGACCACATATACATGTATACAGCATATATGGCCGCGCGGTTGAGGGCGCTGGAGATGGGCAATTTGTACTGTAGCGTATCAAAGGTGTCGGTTCGAATCCCGTTGAGAGTTGAGCAAAAGAATTGTCAACTCAAAAATTTTATTCCAACACTGTTGGGTTTAATTTTCAAATGCATATATAGGTAGTTTGGTGTGCGCGGTTTTTTTTTTGTAATGAAAACTGCCTTTTTGATTTCATGATGCAATATATTTTCCAATAATTTGAATCTATAGATGTTGATCTGTAAAATGTTGCATGTTATGTTCTCTGTCATGGTGTATGATTATATTATTATTTCAAAGCTTCAGATTAGGCCTCCAATAGTTTGTGTAGTACATCAATGCCATCGCTTCAATGCTGTATAAAACACAATAAACACGGCATTATAACAAAGAATTTTAGAGGCCAACAAACTTTAAAACGATGTGAATTGTGCCGGTTTACCATAAACTGGACACATTGATCCTGTGACCATATATAAAAGGGGACTTTGTGAAGGAAATATTGATTGTGATATTCAGAGAACTAAATATGTCTAAGAGTTTTTAATTAGCTCTTTCGGCAAAGCGGCTATGTGGAAATAAATACATTTAAATTATATATAAAAGTATACAAGAAAGCAAGGTAAAGTTGATGATATTTATTTCGGTGTAAATAAATCGAAATTAAAGAATGTTCAAATTTATGTTGTAATAAAGTTATATTCTTTCTTCGTAACAAATGTTTAACCTAAAAACAAAACCCGAATAAAGGGTATAGGAACCTTTAATCATCTCAGAGCGTCAATGCGTAAATTATATAGTTGATACGGGTAGACGGCCATTAATTCTGTCCTGTTGTTTTACGTTTAAATTAAACATTGCTACCAAACCTATTAAATCGGTCGAGCAAACACAAATGTTGGATATGAGAAAAAACTGGTAGATCGAGTAATTTTAAACCTAGGACAATCTAAAAACTACTTGGCCCTGCCGAAACAACATTAGGTTGTCTGAACGCATGACTAATTTCTACTTCCACCTGGAGTGAATTTTGTGATTAAGTTCACCTTGGTAAAATAACAACATGCCAAGCGCTTTCTTGAGCTGAAAATTTTATAGGTTTTTCTTCCACATTATTTTAGCAAGTATTTCTCAATTGGACAATTTTAATGACTAAAATATACATTTCAAACGAAAACTTCAAAAGACTTGCTGAGGTGTGTTAGATATTGTCGAATTCATGTTATAATAAATGTTTATTACAGACAAACAATATAAATTTGAATTGTGTATTAAAATTTCACGTTAAATTTTCAAGAAAAAAATACTTATAAAGAATTATAAAGTTCACAAGATACAAATGACATCATATATTTTGTAGAAAACCATTTTTTTTTTTATTAAAACGTTGTTTTTGCTTTACTGATTTAGAACTATTTTTAATAATGATTAATTGAGTAAAATTAAATATGAGGAATCTTGTGACTTGTATCAGGTCTTTGCTAAAACGTAATTATCTGGTGATAAAACTGTAAGACAATGTTTATATCATAATCTTATTAAGGATGATAACCGAATCATAAATCTTGTTTAACTGAAACCGTTTGATCCAAGGATTACACATTAGAAATGGTCGTCAAATGATTTTGTCGCCCAAGCGATAATGCTATATGGTAAGGACATAATTCATTGGGCAAACATGATGAATTGCAGGAAAATTAGCTAAAACAATTTAGTGGAAGGGTCATATACAATATGAGAAATAGTGGCCTGCTAATTTGATCAATAAAGGAACTTGTGAAAGTCTGAAGATGATTTAGTGGCCCAGACTCCCATACGAATTTATTGTTTTCATGTTTCATTTCTTCAGATCGGTAATGATGCATCTTAATTTGAACATTCTTTTATGTCGATTTTTGCGGTAAAGTGTAGATATTTATTACAAATGGGGCAACAAGATGAAAAGATATAAATATGGTTTCCTCGAATGTGTGAATGTTTCCACGGGATAGATAATATTTGGAAAAGTTTTGTTTGAGAATAAATCATGATGGAATTTAATGCGAAATATTTTGATCTTAGAAAAAAAAAATCTTTCTTAACAGATATGAATTCGCATGAAATTACATTTTGATGTAAACTAACAAACAACAACATGTACATGTATGAACGGGGGAGAGGGACCGGTGAAATTGACAGCTTAAACGATTGTATAACAAGTAGAAATATCAATTATATTTCATTGCAAGATATTTTAATCTATATATACAATATATTTAATTTATCAAGAAAAGAAATAAGTTTTTTTAAAATGAAAATATTATCTCTACTTTGATACAACTGTTTAAAGTGGCACTTCACGGCAAGTCTTTGTTTTATAATGTATTTTCACCATCGAAGATAACACACAAAATATTAAACTGCGCTATAATTTGTCGTTCTAAAGAAAAGACAAATTTGTAAAACACTTGAAAAGAAAATCACAGGGTCCTTAAGATTTGAAAGTTTTGTTAAAAACAATAAAAACATGTCATTCAAACACAATCTACAGACATACCAACAGAAATTCTCTTAAATACAAGAAAACCGGTCTTTTTAGGTGAACAGGATTTTTTTTATGGTATGTGTCGAATTTCGTAATAAGATTTGCCATTTCGCTTCAAAATGGCAATAAATAAATAAATAAATAATAAACATACAAATAATCAGTATTTTTTTTCATTTAATTCTGCTTGTTTTGCATTTTATCAAATAAACAGTATTCTTATATACAAAAAATGCAAATAAATTTTAAATAGTAAACAAATTAAAATAGCAGAAACTATATATACGGACCGAACATTATATGTTATATAAAATATGTATATAATTTTGTTCACAATTCCGCGGTCTACTGACAAAAATATACAAAATAAAATATTTTAACAAGAAAAACTAAGTAGTGTTTAGTTCAAACAGAATATTTACTCCCTAACCAACCTTGAGCCGACAAATACTTGAATAGTAAAAAAAAATATTTAATTAAACTTATAAAATAAAAATACGGATATTTTCCACGGTTTCATAGAAGGAAAAAAAATTACAAAATTAACAATACTTACAAACCAAAATGCAGAAAATTCGAATTACTGTGAGCAAATATAAATACGTGTGGAAAAGTCCCTAGGATTTTTTTTATTCGAATTTCGGCGAGAAACCCGAACTATTATGCTAAATATTTTCTACAAAAATCATCTCGTTCAACAGTCGGTATATATATAAATAAGGTTTTCTGTCATGATTGTAACAAAATAATATAAATCTAGTTTCAATAAATTTCAGCACATTTTTTTTGCAAAAGTCGCACCATGGATATCAAATATACATTCACACACGCGTCCGCTCGTCAGATTCGCAACATCATCAACGTTTTCTTCTTCTTCTTCTTCATACAATGAGGCATTCGCACAATGTCATGGATTTCAGTGAACAGCCATTCAACAGATGTAAAATGATTAAACAATAGATAATGGGAAATATAATGTTTTTTTCTTTTCTCTCGCAGCACAATAATTGTCAAACAAAAAATAACACAACATTTTACATATGAGTCAGTGGTACTGTATTATTTACCCCTGCTTCAGATTGTGCCGTCTGTTGCTGATAATGTTGTTGCATAAGTCTATGGTGAGCCGCCGCACTATTAGGATCATTGGCATCTCCCGGTAAATACATACTAATCATTTCACGTAAATCTCCTGCCTGTCGTGGTCCTCCTGGAACTTGCGAAATTCCTCCGGACTGGTTTGGTTCCCTTTTGATGGACGTGGGAACTTGTGACGGAGACATTGTGTATGGGGCCATGCCCATTGACATTGTGTAGTTTGAGGTCCCATTCATGTAAGATGAAGTGGTCATCTGATTTGCGGACATTTGTTGAGTTGGTATAGGATAGTTACCATATTGAGCTAGTCCCATTTGATTTGCCATATGATAGGCGTTAGGATCGTGCATCATATTCATTGGATATCCGTTCGGCATGTATCCGTTCATTCCGGGGTACATTCTGTTCGGGTCCGACTGAAGTTGTCCACCACCACCAGGCATACCAGGCAGCGCATACTTGTCCTTTTTCATCAGTGTCTTTGTTTTCCTACGTGGCCTGTATTTGTAGTCCGGATGGTCCTTCATGTGAATAGCACGTAGACGTTTAGCTTCGTCTATGAACGGACGTTTTTCAGTTTCGGACAACAGTTTCCATTCTGCACCAAGTCTCTTGCTGATTTCAGAATTGTGCATTTTAGGGTTTTCCTGTGCCATTTTCCTTCGTTGGCCACGAGACCACACCATAAAAGCGTTCATAGGCCTTTTCACACGGTCATCGGCCTTCTTGTTAGTCATACTCGGATTGTTATTGTTATTATGTTGTCCATTCATATCCGGAGAAGGTGGCGAGTGAACCTGTTGATGAGCTGGGTGTTGATGCATGTTCATACCTCCAGTGACCGGCACGTGCATTCCTTGTGATGATGGGGGTAATGTTGTTGTTGGTCCCTGTTTCGACAAGTCACCATCCATATTCTGAAGTTTGAACACTACTCCACGTGCTTTATACAAGTCCAATACACTGATTATAATAAGTGTACCTAGTCAATAGCTTTTGAATAAGTTGAAGTCCAATAAAGGCCAATAAATGATAAATCTCTATACAGCTTTCACTAGCAAACTATAAAACAGGTCTTACAATTTCGACTTCTTCGTATTCTTTTGGCTAATACGGTTTACTAAACAAGGGATATCGATTCGACAGTGAACAAATAGACACGGCCCCGTCCAATCAAATTAGTTCTTTCGAGTTTTTGGTGTCACTATTCACGAGCTTCAATGTGATTTGTTTTACAATAAGCAAGGTGTGAGAAGAAGTGGGCGGAGCTTGTCAGGTAAATTTTATTGTCGTGTCCAAACAATTGAGTGAATTCAATCATGTCGAGAATCGCTCAAGTCGTGAAAAGTGGGCATGGCCTATTATTGACATGTAGATGAAGAAATTACCCGTTAGAAATATCAGGTGTTATTATTTTTATATTTTATTTCTTTTCTTTTTTTCAAATACTTCAATAAAAAAAAAATTCAAATATGGTCATCAAATATCTGTTAAAAAATGTACATTTATTCTTTTAACCTAATTTTTATATTGTTCTCAAAACTTGATGTCACTAATGATAGTAAAAAAACTTAGTTATGACAATATTAGGGGGAAAAAAAATTCCAAGTTCGTTCCCATAAAAACACGATTAACTAAAAATTTTGTAGGCATGAAATACAATAATGTCCCTTGAGTTGACCACATATCTTTGTCATCCCCTCAAAAAATGATATTATTTCATTTGTGTTATTATCTTTCAATTTTGTAGACCATCTTGTCTTGTTCTATTTATGTTAAATTGGCAAATTATCTGTACCTTTGTTTCAACTATGGTTTTAATAGAAATAATGAATCTTGAATCTTGAGTGGTCGAAATATATTGCAAAAGACAACTTTCGGAGGGTTCCTTGTCTGATCGAGGCAAGGGTAACATGCCTCGATAAGATGAAATCTTGAAATCTTGAACAACACATTAATAATGAGTTTAACTACCATTAACTGTTTACTTAGAAAATTACTGAGACATGTACATTTAATAAAAATATGAATCCATACAAGCTATAAAAATACACATTGTATTTGGAGGGGAAAAAATTCTATGCAAAATGTTTTTTTTTTTTTTTTTTTGCAAACTCTCAGATATAAAACATACTTGAGCACAATTTTAGAAATGTGTATTAAACAATTATTAGGACATAAATTGCATATGTACACGGAATCATAGCAAAAGTTCCTAGTTCTTTGCTTCTACAGAGGATGCAAAACATAAGAATGTGTACCTTCAAATACAACTAAACTTAGGTATGTGCATATGAATTGGTCTTGTAATTAAACATTTAAGCATCTAAAATGAAAGAAAAATTGTTGTCCACCTCTTTAGATGAGCACAAACTCACCAAATTTCAACTCATAAAAAATAAACAAATAAAAAAAACACCAGTTTTCCGTTGATGCCATTTTGATTTGCAAAAAAAAATCCAGATACAAACTGAAAAGCACTTCAAGGAACTTTTAAAAAAATCTTGTAATAATTCATTAACTTTCAACCTGCAATCATTATCTTACCTTACACATTTAAGTAACATGTAACAGATTTCAATTCTTATTTAATTGTCCTATACATTTAAAGCATACTAACTGTATAAATTTGTTTACGTGCCTTTCACAAACAGCGTGTTTAATTGTCCACAAATATAATATCATTGAATATATAAAAGTAACTCTTTACAAAAGAGTAAAGGGATAAAGTATTTATTTCTTTCATATACATTTGTATACATGTATATAAAAGGTTTCAATTACAGTTTAGTATTGTGTTTTATATCTATAACATTGAGCAGGGCAAACAATGGCGGATTGAATAGCAATGAATAGCCATTGTATTTTGGTCAAAAGGGGAATCAAAAATGTCTAGAACCACTCTGACCTTGTCCGTAAGGACAACAATACAATTAAAAATTAACGGAACTGACCTAGTTTTTTAAATATAAACATTTACACGTGTTTTTGGACCCGAATTTAGTTTTTGTTTCTGAACAAGTTCCCCCCCCCCCCCCCCTCCATTTCTTGACATACGCACATATTTAAGATACATGTACATGTAAAGCTACCAGCATGTTTATAAAGACTAACTAGAGGTTTTACCAAAATCGTCTTTTTTAAATATAAATAAATATTAGTCATATTTTGTCAATCTTTTTAGAATATAAACATTTGCACGTGTTTTTGAACCAACTTGATCTAAAAGTATATAAAATTTTACCCCCCTCGCCGACTTGAGAAGGGAGGGATTACAATTTTTATCCAAGATATTGTTAGTTAATCCCAGAAACAGAACGTTGTCAACGAAAATATATAGAAATTCTAGATCCAGTAACTATTATTCTTAATTACTTTGGTCCACCATAAGTGAGTCAGCATAGAAAATTTTCTATTTCATATGTGAAAATTAAGATCAAAGACTGGTAATAAGTAAAATGCATGAACAACATTCCACACCTGAAGAATAAGACTTTAATTTTTATATTATTTGTAGTGTCAAATACAAGATTTTATTGTTTTCCGTGGCATTTCTGGTATTTCATTAAAATGTAACAAATCTAACTAGTAAATTTAAATAATCGTAAAGTTTTATTTTCGAAAAGTATTTAAGACTTTTAAAAACTTAGGTAAAATGGGGGGGAGATCTATTACATGGGGAAATATATACATGTAGATCTATTACATGGGGAAATATATACATGTACATTTGTATATATATAATTGTGACATCATGATGTAATAATTTTATTTAGATTCCTGATTAAAATCGACAGTATTCGTTTTTGTTACAGGGACAGACACGGTCACTACAGGGTCTATCTTCTTTACTTATCAATAAAACTACTAACAAACCCCCTTTCCACAAACAAACACATACATACATGTACACACATTTGTACATGTTCCACACCATCAGTAACAAGTCAAAAATAATATAAGAGAAAAAGTCAAATGTTCGAAATTGTCGTTTACTATTGTCGTGGCAACAAGCAATGTTAAAAAAAAAAACACAACAACAACAACAACAAAAGAGGATGTTGCTTCAAGTTATTTACTTTTCCTCACAACTTTTTGAGGGGAATAACCTTATATATATTTGTACGTATATTACAGTTCAAATCAATAAGGATTATTATTACATATTTTTTTTTTTTTTTTTGGCAATGAATTGGAATACCACCGTAAGAGAAGAATCTTGTGGCACAAATTAAAAGATTACTGTTGGTAAACATAATGACTAAAAACCTTGATAATATTGATTCAAAATCAACAACTATAATTTTAGTTATTAAAACAAATATGATATATCATTTCAATAATTAATATTTCAGATTTTAATTACTAAACCCCCATCTTAAAATATGTCATGACATGTAATCTCTGTTTTCTGTGATAATCGCTTGATATCCTCGTTTTGTCATAAGAACGGAAAGTGAAAATGGAATTATATGTAACAATAGACAAAATCGGATGTGATTAATTGATTTAGTATAATTAACGGGTACATCTCGGTTGGAACCCCCGGAAAATTAAGGTAAAAAGTTCCTTCAATTATCAAATTATTGAGTGACAGGAAATAAATATGGTGAAAACTAATTGAATTTCAGGTCGTAGAGTATATGTCTATTTTATAGGTGTGATGTACATTTTAATTGGAATTAGACCATAATTAAATTATCATTTTTCTCTGTGGGCAATTTTCTGATTTTACAGGATTTTTTCCCCTTCTAGTGCTTGTCAAATTTAATAGGTGACAAATTTGAGATTAACTTTTCAATAGAAATTTCTGTAATTACGAGTATTTGATTGTTTAGATAACACAAAACTTACACCCGTATGTAATTGACATCACATGAGTAGACTATTACATGGGAAATTTTGAGAGAGAGAAATAAAAACAGAAAATACTAATACTCGTTTGTAACCATTAATCCTGAATTACTCATACTAGATTAACAAATTAATGGCGTCTGTCGAATTTTTTTTTTTTAAGAAGATTAAAAATTGAAATAAAAATATCTTCTTTTAAGAAGTCATTTCTTCAAATAAAATGGGTGATAATCAACAAGTGATAAAAGTGGTTAGAATCTAATTAATGTTATTAAATCTATATATAAGTTTACCAACAGTTACGGCATATATATGTATTATATATATGTATACTAATTTAGAATTAAATTTGTCATATCCAATAAAGAAATGCTTAATTTATCACCATGGTTTTCCAAAATTTTGACCAACCAATTTATAAGGAGCCCTAAAGCATTTGTATATAATCTACAAGTTTCCGTGGTTAGATATATTTAATTCGCATTTATACATATACGAAATTAGGAGTTAAATAAGATTATTTTAACAAATACCCCTAATAAGTTCTGTAAATCTGGTTTTAAGACCCCTTACGGTCACACACCTGCAATTCCTTCATTTGTACTCCCTTTTTTCTATATTGACAGTTTGTCACATTATATGTTGTGCCACATTGGTAAATAAATATAATAATACTAATAGTGGCATATATTTTTTATTTATATGCATTTTTCAAAATCATTTATACCAAAATTGTCCCCTTTTAATAGAATTGTTCATTCCAAATACTAAATTAATTTTATTCATTTTGTCCTGCTGACAATACAGTAAAAAAAATATGAGTATTACTGTCAAAAACAGCTAATATTTTAAGATTGAATTCAGACAGAAGTACGAAATTTAAACGCTTCTGTAAAGACATGTACAAACAAAGTTAAGTATTTCTTCAAATAGATACAAGAAAACCAGTCGACCGTACAGTCACTGTAATAGGTTAAGCCTTCAATTTTTATCGCCGCCATCTTGAATCAACAAAATAAACTTTTTAAAGTTAGTTATTTAAAATCTATTCTTACATATATATTAAAGTTATCCCAAGTATCTTTTAGAATATAGATTTGGACCAGTTGATAAGACACCTATAACAACGAATGAATCCAGAGGACGATGTCATTTTGAGAAAAAACACCAAACCGGTAACTTCTTTCAAGGAAATACATTAATTAGGCTTAAATGAGAAAGAACGAGTGCAAGTGAGAAATAGAATATCAGTTTACATGCAACCCGTGACAGTTTTCCTCGCAGCAATGAGATTTATATCTTGAAATGTACACCAATGTCGAATTTAACACCTGGTGCCAAGATAGAAAAAAACATTCTTGGAGGCAAATGTCATTTTCTGATTGAATAACTATTGATTTTATACCGACTGCAAATAACTAATTAAAAAAAAACTTACCCTGATTTTAAAAAATCATTCAATTTTCACAACTCCTTGAAAAAGATAGACTGACTTTGAAAGACATACATTTCACTTTTTTTTTTATCTCTTTATCCTAAAACAAACAAGTGATTTTCACTATAATTAAACAAGTATTAATATTAACATCCCTCAAAAATAAACTACATGCTACCTCAGAAATAAAACTCAATATAAACTCGTATGCCCTATCAATAAACTTTATTTTAAATAGAGACTGTGCTCTTAGGCAATATAATATGTAACGGGATAAGAAAAGTCTCTTTCAAATTTCTAACAATATATTTTGTATTCAGAGATAATGGTAACAAATTCTTTTCAATCTGCCATTATGTACTATATAACAGCAACTATAGATTTTCACGGTCCGAACAATATACGTGTAGAGCGCCTATGAATAGCTTAAACCGTCGAACAATTGATAGTACGCAATCTAGCCGTTAATTTGGCCTATATGAGTTGGAATGAATATGATATTTAATGACTGTATAACAAAACGCGTATTAAGTTATGAAACCATTTAATTTGTGGCAATTTACGACTATTTGTGCTCCAGCAAATGAGAACAAATTAAAGCCTATGTACTGGATCGATGATATTTAGCTAAAACTGCGAGGATGTTTATTCGCTATTAGCAATGTTTACATAAAATATGGACTTCTGGTAAAAATGTGATGATGTTTATCTGGATAAAAGATCAAATGTAATTTATTTTAAATTACCTTTTAAATTTATATTATCACTTCGATCAGTAAATGCGAGAAACCAAAAAAAAAGTTTGTCAAAGTCATTAAAACGTTTCAACCACAAAAGTTTCTAAAAATGGAATAATTGTTTTGAAATTAGCGTTTCCTTTGACGTTAAGGGGGTGCATGATTATGCAAAGTTTCTTCTAAAATTCATATTTAACATAAAATTAATAAGGACGAAAGGCTATAAATAATCTGATTTTCTATAGAGTACAATAAATAAAACAAGCACATGCCATCTCACCACTAACATTAACTAATGGTAATAATCCAACCTAAGTCACCCCGAGATAAATATACATGTACTATATAAGACCTAATATCATTCAATCAAAACTGAGATAACATATTATTGAGAATATATAAAATAAATTAATAGTATATCTTTAATTGTTGTGACTTGACAGAACTGTTTAATTATTTCAGAGGCATAGATTTGTTTCTAAACTTCGGAACAAACTCAGCTGAGTAAATTAATCGTTTGAGAAACAAACAATTTTAATTGTCTTGAATTTTTAATTTTAAGCAAATTTCAGTCTCCTTTTAACATCGAAATATGAATGGATACCTTTTGGAAACCATCTAAATAATGTAAATATTATTAAAACCACGGTTTTCCTCCCTCAGACATAGGTGACCTTAGTTGATTTTGGCTATGCTGTTTAGACCCTTTGGTATTCATGTTCCTAAAACTTTAAATTATTTGTCTTTCCAATCTGTTCACCTTGAGAGTATCTGATGAAGATTATTCCAGAAACGTACCGTGTGCACTAAATTAGATATCTACGTCTCTACAAAATCTTTATGTATTGAAAAATACTAAAGATTTTATGAAGGAGTTACAATTTTCGAACGTATACCGAATGTTTTGATATGTTAGTGAGTCGACGGATAAAAGATCCCATAAATATTTAATTTCAATTAGATTTCAGCTGAATACACCTAGTAAGTGTATCTAAACACAGCCATTTACATACCACCTGCAGATAACACAACTATACAATGTACATGACAGCTACATCTAAACATAACTATACATAATACCTAGTAAAGGTATCTAAACACACACATGTACACAACACCTGCAGTTAAACATAACAATACACTGTATATTACAGCTGTAGCTATACACAACTATACACTGTACATGACAACTGCAGCTAAACATAACAATACACTGTATATTACAGCTGTAGCTATACACAACTATACACTATACATGACAACTGCAGCTAAGCATAACAATACACTGTATATTACAGCTGTAGCTATACACAACTATACACTATACATGACAACTGCAGCTAAGCATAACAATACACTGTATATTACAGCTGTAGCTATACACAACTATACACTGTACATGACAACTGCAGCTAAGCATAACAATACACTGTATATTACAGCTGTAGCTATACACAACTATACACTGTACATGACAACTGCAGCTAAGCATAACAATACACTGTATATTACAGCTGTAGCTATACACAACTATACACTGTACATGACAACTGCAGCTAAGCATAACAATACACTGTATATTACAGCTGTAGCTATACACAACTATACACTGTACATGACAACTGCAGCTAAGCATAACAATACACTGTATATTACAGCTGTAGCTATGCACAACTATACACATGTACACAACACCTGCTGTTAAACATAACAATACACTGTATATTACAGCTGTAGCTATACACAACTATACACTATACATGACAACTGCAGCTAAGCATAATAATACACTGTATATTACAGCTGTAGCTATACACAACTATACACTGTACATGACAACTGCAGCTAAGCATAACAATACACTGTATATTACAGCTGTAGCTATACACAACTATACACTGTACATGACAACTGCAGCTAAGCATAACAATACACTGTATATTACAGCTGTAGCTATACACAACTATACATTGTACACAACACCTGCAGTTAAACATAACAATACACTGTATATTACAGCTGTAGCTATACACAACTATACACTGTACATGACAACTGCAGCTAAGCATAACAATACACTGTATATTACAGCTGTAGCTATGCACAACTATACACTGTACATGACAACTGCAGCTTACCATAGCAATACACTGTATATTTCAGCTGTAGCTAAACACAACTATACACTGTACATGACAACTGCAGCTAAGCATAACAATACACTGTATATTACAGCTGTAGCTATACACAACTATACACTATACATGACAACTGCAGCTAAGCATAACAATACACTGTATATTACAGCTGTAGCTATACACAACTATACACTGTACATGACAACTTCAGCTAAGCATAACAATACACTGTATATTACAGCTGTAGCTATACACAACTATACACTGTACATGACAACTGCAGCTTACCATAACAATACACTGTATATTACAGCTGTAGCTATACACAACTATACACTGTACATGACAACTGCAGCTAAGCATAACAATACACTGTATATTACAGCTGTAGCTATGCACAACTATACATTGTACATGACAACTGCAGCTAAGCATAACAATACACTGTATATTACAGCTGTAGCTATACACAACTATACACTGTACATGACAACTTCAGCTAAGCATAACAATACACTGTATATTACAGCTGTAGCTATACACAACTATACACTGTACATGACAACTTCAGCTAAGCATAACAATACACTGTATATTACAGCTGTAGCTATACACAACTATACACTGTACATGACAACTGCAGCTAAGCATAACAATACACTGTATATTACAGCTGTAGCTATACACAACTATACATTGTACACAACACCTGCAGTTAAACATAACAATACACTGTATATTACAGCTGTAGCTATACACAACTATACACTGTACATGACAACTGCAGCTAAGCATAACAATACACTGTATATTACAGCTGTAGCTATGCACAACTATACACTGTACATGACAACTGCAGCTTACCATAGCAATACACTGTATATTTCAGCTGTAGCTAAACACAACTATACACTGTACATGACAACTGCAGCTAAGCATAACAATACACTGTATATTACAGCTGTAGCTATACACAACTATACACTATACATGACAACTGCAGCTAAGCATAACAATACACTGTATATTACAGCTGTAGCTATACACAACTATACACTGTACATGACAACTTCAGCTAAGCATAACAATACACTGTATATTACAGCTGTAGCTATACACAACTATACACTGTACATGACAACTGCAGCTTACCATAACAATACACTGTATATTACAGCTGTAGCTATACACAACTATACACTGTACATGACAACTGCAGCTAAGCATAACAATACACTGTATATTACAGCTGTAGCTATGCACAACTATACATTGTACATGACAACTGCAGCTAAGCATAACAATACACTGTATATTACAGCTGTAGCTATACACAACTATACACTGTACATGACAACTTCAGCTAAGCATAACAATACACTGTATATTACAGCTGTAGCTATACACAACTATACACTGTACATGACAACTTCAGCTAAGCATAACAATACACTGTATATTACAGCTGTAGCTATACACAACTATACACTATACATGACAACTGCAGCTAAGCATAACAATACACTGTATATTACAGCTGTAGCTATACACAACTATACACTATACATGACAACTGCAGCTAAACATAACAATACACTGTATATTACAGCTGTAGCTATACACAACTATACACTGTACATGACAACTGCAGCTAAGCACAACTATACACTGTACATGACAACTGCAACTAAGCATAACAATACACTGTATATTACAGCTGTAGCTATACACAACTATACACTGTACATGACAACTGCAGCTAAGCAAAACAATACACTGTATATTACAGCTGTAGCTATACACAACTATACACTGTACATGACAACTGCAGCTAAGCATAACAATACACTGTATATTACAGCTGTAGCTATACACAACTATACACTGTACATGACAACTGCAGCTAAGCATAACAATACACTGTATATTACAGCTGTAGCTATACACAACTATACACTGTACATGACAACTGCAGCTAAGCACAACTATACACTGTACATGACAACTGCAACTAAGCATAACAATACACTGTATATTACAGCTGTAGCTATACACAACTATACACTGTACATGACAACTGCAGCTAAGCACAACTATACACTGTATATTACAGCTGTAGCTATACACAACTATACACTGTACATGAAAACTGCAGCTAAGCATAACAATACACTGTATATTACAGCTGTAGCTATACACAACTATACACTGTACATGAAAACTGCAGCTAAGCAAAACAATACACTGTATATTACAGCTGTAGCTATACACAACTATACACTGTACATGACAACTGCAGCTAAGCATAACAATACACTGTATATTACAGCTGTAGCTAAACACAACTATACACTGTACATGACAACTGCAGCTAAGCACAACAATACACTGTATATTACAGCTGTAGCTATACACAACTATACACTGTACATGACAACTGCAGCTAAGCATAACAATACACTGTATATTACAGCTGTAGCTATACACAACTATACACTGTACATGACAACTGCAGCTAAGCATAACAATACACTGTATATTACAGCTGTAGCTATACACAACTATACACTGTACATGACAACTGCAGCTAAGCACAACAATACACTGTATATTACAGCTGTAGCTATACACAACTATACACTGTACATGAAAACTGCAGCTAAGCATAACTATATACTGTATATTACAGCTGTAGCTATGCACAACTATACACTGTACATGACAACTGCAGCTTAACATAACAATACACTGTATATTACAGCTGTAGCTATACACAACTATACACTATACATAACACCTGCAGCTAAGCACAACTATACACTGTACATGACAACTGAAGCTAAATATAGCTATACACAATCTAAGCACAGCCATGTATACGACTCATGTAGCTAAACACAACAACATATCCAATGTCTATCAAAAGCATCTAAACACAACTATGCACGATGCCTATTAACAGCACCTAAACACAGCTAGGTGTAATGGCTATCAACAGCACCTAAACACAGCTAGGTGTAATGGCTATCAACAGCATCTAAACACAGCTAGGTGTAATGGCTATCAACAGCATCTAAACACAGCTAGGTGTAATGGCTATCAACAGCATCTAAACACAATGTCTATCAACAGCACCTGAACACAACTATACACCATGTCTATCAACATTGCCTAAACACAGCTACAATTTGTATGTGTAATTGCTATCAACAACATCTAAACACAATGTCTATCAACAGCACCTGAACACAACTATGTGCAATGGCCAGGCC
The DNA here is from genome assembly GCA_963383655.1 of Bathymodiolus septemdierum. Lineage (NCBI taxonomy): Eukaryota > Metazoa > Mollusca > Bivalvia > Mytilida > Modiolidae > Bathymodiolus > Bathymodiolus septemdierum. The sequence continues at coordinate 114,244,419 of OY726519.1, forward strand.
CACTGAGAGGGGGAGGTCAGCCGGGGAGGCACCCCAGGGCCCATGAGTTTAGGGGGCCCACAAGCCAAACTAGGAAAAAAAAGAGGGTGTACCTTGAGCAAGGCAAACAAAATCAAATGTGTGCTTTCGTGAGTATGTGAATGACAATTTCGTGTAGTGGATATAAAATTCTTCATACAGAAGTAGCCCCAGGTTTCAGGAAGGAGCCCACTAATGACTTTCATTGGGTCCTTGATGATGTAAAACAACTTTTCTGTTACGGTGTATGGGGCACTGGACCATGTACATATATTTAGTGATTTTCGACTTGTAAATGTATATTAAATGACTCAAATGAGGGCCAAGAACGACTGATTGGGCTCCCCGAAGAACAACCATGGACACTGGCAGATCGAGGGTTGCAGGTGGAGGGGCCCACTAATTTTTTATATAAAGGCTCTGAAATATGTAGGCCTAAGTGATTTGCTATAGACAAATACATAGGAAATGGGGACCCAGGCTAAGTCCCTAAGAATTACCTCTGAGAGTAGCAGATCGAGGATTGCAGGGGGAGGGGCTCATTAATGGTGAGTAGACAGGATCAGACTTTTGTTAAACTCAATTGATTCCGTTCAGGTGAGCCTTTATTATTTATTTATTTATTTATTTCAATTCGTCAGTGACCACATTGTCATTGTCACACATTGTAACATGCAAATTAAACAAATTATAATCAAGGTATGCTGAGCGGGTCGGCACAAAAGATGTCGAGAGAGAGACTGAGAGAGATAAAAAAAAAAAGAATGACATCTTGAACACGCATAAATCAACTGACCAAAGTAGGCCTACAATAGTTGTTGGTATCAAAAGTAATTTCTACTAAATTTTGGTATATTGACTTCCGTTTAACTTCAAACTGATTAATATTCTTACATAGGCAAATAGGTAAATCGAGGCACGAGGGTTCCTCTTGGTAATTTTTTCCAAAGCCTCGGAATCCTATCTGAATAAAATTTTCTGCTGAAATTGTTTTTGCCCTATGCTTTTTCAAATAAAAATGTTGTAGATTTAGACTAAGACGTGTTCTTAGAATGAGAGTGTGGAATGAGACTATGTTACGAACTTACGATGGCAAATATTGAAATATATGAGGTTATGAAGAGACTTGTAAAAAACGTTTTACTTATTCAACTGCATAGGGAATTAAATTAGTGAAGATATGTTTTATATTTGGTTGTCGATAAAATAATTTGACTATTGTTTTTAGTTTATAAAAATACATATATTAATAAATGTACCAGATCATTATAATTAAGGGTCCAGACAAATAAACAAATAGAAAGCTGTTTTCTAAATCACAATTCATCAATTCATTTTTGTTGTACTGATTCCTTGCTTATGACACACCGTGGTGGACTTAGTTTGAGTATCAGAATTTGGAGAATTGGAGGAGGGGGGCCAAGTTTCCTTTTGCCCTGGGGCCCACAAATTCTCTTGGCGGCCCTGGTAATGGCTATCAAAAACATCTAAACATAACTATACACAATGTCTAACAAAAGCACCTAAACACAACTATACACAATGTCTATCTACAGCATCTAAGCACAACTATACACAATGTCTAACAACAGCACCTAAACACAACTATACACAAAGTCCATCAACAGAATCTAAACACAACTATATACAATGTCTATCAACAGAATTTAAACACAACTATGCACAATGTATATCAACAGAATCTAAACACAACTATACACAATGTCCATCAACAGCATCTAAACACAACTATGCACAATGTCCATCAACAGAATCTAAACACAACTATACACAATGTCCATCAACAGAATCTAAACACAACTATGCACAATGTCCATCAACAGAATCTAAGCACAACTATACACAATGTCCATCAACAGAATCTAAACACAACTATATACAATGTCCATCAACAGAATCTAAACACAACTAAACACAATGTCCATCAACAGAATCTAAACACAACTATGCACAATGTCCATCAACAGAATCTAAGCACAACTATACACAATGTCTAACAACAGAATCTAAACACAACTATACACAATGTCTAACAACAGAATCTAAACAAAACTATACACAATGTCTATCTACAGCATCTAAACACAACTATACACAATGTCTAACAACAGCACCTAAACACAACTATACACAATGTCCATCAACAGAATCTAAACACAACTATACACAATGTCTATCAACAGAATCTAAACACAACTATACACAATGTCTATCAACAGAATCTAAACACAACTATATACAATGTCTATCAACAACATCTAAACATAACTATACACAATGTCTATCAACAGCACCTAACACACCCATACACAATGTCTATCAACAACATCTAAACATAACTATGCACATTGTCAATCAACAACATCTAAACATAACTATACACAATGTCTATCAACAGCACCTAAACACAACCATACACAATGTCTATCAACAACATCTAAACATAACTATACACAATGTCTATTAACAGCACCTAAACACAACCATACACAATGTCTATCAACAACATCTAAACATAACTATACACAATGTCTATCAACAACATCTAAACATAACTATACACAATGTCTATCAACAACATCTAAGCATAACTATACACAATGTCTATCAATAGCACCTAAACACAACCATACACAATGTCTATCAACAACATCTAAACATAACTATACACAATGTCTATTAACAGCACCTAAGCACAACTATACACAACGTCTATTAACAGCACCAAAAGACAATTATACACAATGTCTAACAACAGCATCTAAACATAGCTATACACAATGTCTATCAACAGCACCTAAACACAACCATACACAATGTCTATCAACGGCACCTCAACATAACTATACACAATGTCTATCAACAGCATCTAAATACAACTATACACAATGTCTATCTACGGCACCTCAACATAACTATACACAATGTCTATCAACAGCATCTAAACACAACTATGCACAAAGTCTATCAACGGCACCTCAACATAACTATACACAATGTCTATCAACAGCATCTAAATACAACTATACACAATGTCTATCTACGGCACCTCAACATAACTATACACAATGTCTATCAACAGCATCTAAACACAACTATGCACAATATCTATCAATGGCACCTCAACATAACTATACACAATGTCTATCAACAGCACCTAAACATGACTATGCGCAATGGCTATCAACAGAATCTGAACACAATTATACACATTGTCTATCAACAGCATATAAACACAATGTCTATCAACAGCACCTAAACATAACTATACGCAATGTCTATCAATAGCGTCTAAACACAACTATACACAATGTCTATCAATAGCGTCTAAACACAACTATACACAATGTCTATCAACAGCACCTGAACACAACTATACGTAATGTATATCAACAGTACCTAAACATGACTATGCGCAATGACTATCAACAGAATCTGAACACAACTATACACAATGTCTATCAACAGTATATAAACACAATGTCTATCAACAGCACCTGAACACAACTATGCCTATGTCTATCAACAGCACCTAAGCATAACTATACGCAATGACTATCAACAGAATCTGAACACAACTATACACAATGTCTATCAACAGCATATAAACACAATGTCTATCAACAGCACCTGAACACAACTATGCCTATGTCTATCAACAGCACCTAAACATAACTATACGCAATGTTTATCAACAGAATCTGAACACAAATACATGTATGCTCAATGTCAACCAACAGCACCTAAACAAATCTATCAACAGAACCTAAACACTAGTATGTGCTATGCATATCAACAGCACCTACACACTACTATAAGTAATGTCTCTCAACAACTAGACACCGTAACTGTCAACAGCACATAAACAGTTCAACGATATTCTTACAAAGGAAAATCATACACTTTATATAACGGCACGCTACGATATAGCTGAGATACTGCTAATGTTGGCGTTAAACACCTATCAATCAATAAATCAATCATATAACGGCAGAACTAATAATGATGGAGTGGTCTCCACTATGAAACAATCCAATACAACTCTTCAATAACAACAGAATTAGGAGATAACTGTATTGTATTTGAAAATTTCACGGCATCAGTTGGAGATTTGATGGTCGCAAATTGAGTTACTGACGACGTGTCAGCGGAGCCAGTTAACGAATATTTATTGGACTATTGGACCTTCGGACTATTGGACCTTCGGACTATCGGACATTCGGACTATTGGACCTTCGGACTATCGGACCGTAACCGTTAATCACTGTCATGAAAAGAAAAAGAAAAATAAGACAAAAGCTACTGAATATCGAACCAAATCTTCAGAAAAACCTTACTATATATAATTTTTACAACGATATGGGAAAATTACCGAATGTAAGACATATGGCTTGGGTGGGTGGATTATGGTCTTTAGTGCCACTTTCAACAATATTTCAGCTATACCGTGGCGGTCAATTGTAACGGTGGAGGAAACAGTTGTACCTGGAGAAAACCACCGACCTGTCGCAATGTAAAAATATGAGGAAACTGGAGTACCCGGTGAAAATCACCGACCTGTCGCAATGTAAAAATATGAGGAAACAAGAGTACCCGGAGGAAATAACCGACCTGTCGCAATGTAAAAATATGATTCAACTAAAGTATGCTGTGAATTTGAATATGACCAATTAAAATAAAAATGCTTGTTTAAATCATTTTCATGATCATTTATATTCAAGTAGAAATACATAGAAACAGTGTGTCATAATTTACACATATACACGAAAATTTGATAGTAAAGACAAACGTGAACTTTTAATCCCGTATTATAAAACTTGTGTTCACAAGAATAAAATTACTTGAGCGTACTCTGTGTGTGTTTAAAGGATTAAGTAAATTGTTTTAAGCTATTAGTAGTCCAAGCCGTTTGTTCTTTTAATCTCCTCATTAGTGGGCCCCAGGTAATCTGCTACCTGGACAGTTTTACTTAAGTCTGACATGGTAGTGTCTCTAAAAACACAGTTTAAAGTGTGAAAATGGCACTGTCAACCCTTGGGCTTTGACACCTGTGTCACATTCTTAAAAATGTTCCGACTTTGATCGTTTTTCCTTGCACTAATTAATAAATTTAATTATCGAATTAATTTTTAATTGAAGTTCTTGCACCCTCGTTTATTATTTTAACCAAATGGATAAAAAATAATTGTTTACATTAAATTTGTTTTGATAAGAATCACAAATGGCGACTGTCCAAATATTGTCACAAGCTCTCAAAGTATTATTTTGTTTTAATCAAATTCAACTAATGACCGTCTAATGGTAAAACAAACCAACTTAAGTGTAGGTATTAGATTTAAACTGAGTATTTTTGTTCTAAGTCAAAATAACGTCATTATTTTGGAAACTTTGTGAAACATTGTATGACATATCAAAACTTTAAAAAAAATATTACTCATGAAGGTAAATTAATATAAGTAAAACCACGAAATGTATGTCAAGAATGTTCATATATACCTATTTTTAGAACTGTACATGATTTCTATTTCTCTCCGGGTACTCCGGTTTCCTCCACCAATTAAACTGACCGTCACGATATAACTGAAATATTGTTGAAAGTTGTGCTAAACACCATAATCCTAACTCCTATTTTTCTCTATTTTGGAACTGTCAGATTTTTGAAGATTTTATTGATAACTTTATAGTTGTATGAATGTGAAAGAAACATAGATATCTAAAAGAAGAACAACAAAATGAGGAGCCGAGTGCAAAGCCATCGTTGAACAACATGTCCATAAATGAATGAAAATTAAGCGATATTTTGGAGAAAAATCATCCATTAAAGTTGCAATTTATGATTATCCTGGGTATATCATTTATATATGTACTTATTTGATCCAAAACCATTAATTTGAACCCGAGACCGAGTTCGTGTTTATTCTAACGTATAAATTCTGGCCGGAGGAAACAGACGATTGAATTTTATAAAAATATCCATTATCATAATTTTAGCTTTTAAAAATCTTGGCGCGCAAATCATAATCGATAAATTGTATTACTGAAAATGGAAAGTCCATTTATCGGTATTTATTTTTGATCCCGTTACAAATCCCTTGTAATTCCATATATGACATAGAAATACCCTGGTAGACCAGGGACGAGCACTTCGGCACACGTCTGATGGTCATCTTCAATCAAAACTACCCCCTTCTTATCTCCCTTTCGAGCCTTTATCACCTAATACTGTTAAGTTTACCAAAACAAAGGCTTGTCTTCTCAAATATTAACGCGATTTCTGTGAATATATTATAACTGGACGGATAATATTTTACTTTGATCAAGGGAAATCCTTTATCTGTAATGAAACAGATAGCTTCTTATACCGGTTTTTACTTATTTTTCCATCGTGATGCGATGCCTGCATTGGAATTCGTAAATAGTTTAAGCGGGGTTACGGAACCACGTGTTATACGGCCGCGACAGAAATTAGCCCATTCGGATGATAAAGTATTTTCCGATCGTAACGACCGGTCCATACCTGGTCATTTATCAACACATGTCAAATTTGTTACTATTTAAATAATTTTTCTGATTTGTACGTTAGATACACATTGCTTATGTTGTTCAGATCGAACATAAATATTTAGTTTTATAGTGCTAAATTTATCTACCATTTAAAATGTCCGAAAAGAACAGGGACAAAGAACGGAAACTATCAATAAAGTGTGAAAAGTACATATTTTCTATACAAAATACAAACTTGCAAGAGCTTCCAATTTTGTAAGTCTACCCAATAAATCGTTCTTCCCTACATCAGAATATCCAAAAAATCTATACACCCAGAAATACAGAAATATACCCCAAGATGCGGTGTCAATTAGACTATTTTGCATAAGAGTGCCAGAGTGGTCAGTTACATTATCGGATACAAGGGAGCACAACAAGCATGTATGTATTTGGCGAAATCTAGCGAGTGGAAAGCAGAATTATTTTCAGGGACCCAAGCCTGTGGTTCGTGGATGTAAACGCTGAACTCATAGAGAACGGATGTAATTTTACGTCTCCGAGAAAAGACATTTTATTTTTAGTGGAACTATGTTTGGATAATGGTAAGGATTATGGTGTTTAACACCACTTTCAACAATATTTCAGTTTTATAGTGATGGCAAGTTTTATTGGTGAAGGAAACCAGAGTACCCGGATAAAACCACCGACCTTCCGTAAGTCACTGACTGACTGACTGACTGACTGACTGACGGATGGACGGACGGACGGATGGATTGCTTGATTTACGAATACGAAGTGTTAGGCTGATTTAAGTGTTAGAACTTTGAGTCAATTCATTTTCTTCTTTTAACAGTAAATCAGAAACTAATTCGTCTAACCAAATGAAGAATCATCTTTTGTACTATACACTTCAAATATTAGAGGCATAAACGTCATTCGAATCCACTCCCTTCAAAAAAAATTAATAATCCATCTTCAAACAAATTGAAGGTTGTCATGGAAACTCCCCCAAGTTTTCAAGAAGAGTCAGTATTATTACATGTACCAGCATATCCCACTAACATTCGACAGTAAATAAAATGTCAAATGTTGTGTGATAAGACAGTGAGCGGGTGCTTTCCAATGTGGACTCAACCAAATATTGCTAAAATTGCCAACCTACAGAAGACAGTTGCATAATAAGATGTCGTCTATACCTATATCAGATTATTTTGTAAATGAAAGCGTATAATTTACCTAAAGCACATTTGTATATCAATTTTAACTGTTTACCCGTAAAATCTTGTTTATGTATAAGATGTTCACATAGTTGTATCTTGATTAATAAAATTATCACCACTACCCATCGGGGAATTTCAGTTACTATCACTCAATTACAAGCAATTTTACGGTCTTTGACAGTTTCAGCCCTATGAACGTCTCTATCCTGACAGTTTTGAGATGATTTTTTACCGTATACTGACATCTTCATTGTTACCAACACATTCTTAAATTTTCATATCTCTGAAGACATTCTGCCAGCAGAAGCAGACGATCTGAACTTTAGGGATTATCATTCAACGAACCGGATAATTTTCTATGATCACAATATCAGGGAATTTTAATTCAATATTTATTAGTATGTTGTGTTCTCAATAATACTGCCAGTGTTTGGACATTTTCTACATGTCCACACAATGATAATAGAAACTTTGAATTTTTAAACTAGAAATTGAGAAATTATTTTGACAGAAGTCGAATCATCAAACGCGCGCTGTTGTCGTAAATTAACTTCCGGGGAGCGTGCTACCAAAAGAGCAACCGTTTTCATATTTAAAATGAAACACAGAATTCATTTTAGCATATTTGTGTAGAAGAAATGATTTCGACGGACTGAAACAGTAGCTTTTAATAGAAATAGTATGTTCTTTTAGTTTTTAAGGAAAAATAAGAAACCTTGAAATCAATAGGATTTGTTAGACTCGGTTATATGTATTTAAAGACGTATCGGTTAACAAGGGCAATTAAGGTTTAGGTCATCTTGGACGAGAACAAGTCTGTAATTTTAGGCAGGATTATAGAGTAATAATAGTCATTTGATTGTGAAATGTACGATAAATTAGTCAAATTAATACCTATGTACGAATTTCAACATATAAACCTAGGTCAGCAAATATATGGCCCGTATCTTTTGATTCAACCATGTGATCATATCCGCCATCTTGGTTTAATAACACACTGTTATATATAACTTCCGGAGTTCTACATAGCATGAGAAAAGATCATAAAATGGTTATTTATGGACAAATTTGAGGCCATATTTTGGCGCATTAAATTATTCATCATATCATACGAATGTTTTTGTTTAACAAATTTGTATTATCATTATTTTTCCCCGACACGAAGGAAAGGTTAGGAGTAACATTTTGTGACCAGTTGCATGTTTTTACAGTACTTTTTATTTTAAATAGATATGTTTTATTTTTGTTTACTTCAATGTAATACCAGAAATAGTATTCCCATTTACTTTATTGACACCGAAGGACAATTATTCGAAATGTACAACGAGACGACTTACTACCAGAAACCTGACGGCCCGATATCAGCTAAAGCAATGTTGGCACACCTTGTAAAAATAAAGGAGACATTGTTTTAACCAGTTGTCTTAATGATATGCCATAGAAGTGATAAAATACATTAATAAAACAGGCTTATCAAGCTTCGAACAGGATTTAATCTCCCGTCCTTGCTAAGCTTAGCAACTGTAAATATGAATCGTTTATATCTAGTTTTATTTGACGAGGTCTAGATTTGTGTATATAATTGTGGTTTACTCATTTCTCTAAATATAATTTACAACAAACAGTAAACCTTGTAAGTCGTTGAAAAATCGCCATTCAAGGATAGAATGTCATTTACTGAACATGTAGAATTTAACCCATGTCAGTTTAATTAGAATCCAGAAATGCTCAATGTAATTAAAAAAAAAAAATCAGAATGAATTATATGTTGCAAAAAATCCGCAATGTTATGTTTAAAAGATACTTCGTGCATGGTCAAATTCCAACTAGAAATCCGACGTTTACGAAAAACGCTTTCAGTTAGGCGCCTCGGTGGTGTAGACGTAGTGGTAAGTCTGCTCGGCTATAATGCGGCAGATCGTGGGTTTAAACCAGGTTGGGTCAAACCAAAAAACTAGACAACTGGTATTTGTTTAGTTCTCCGTTAAGAACATAACCTGAAGGAAATGGAAAAGACTGTTTGGCTGAGAGCCAAGATAATGTGTCCGAATGTGTCACTTTAGCTTGGACGAATGGCAAGATTTCAAATTTACACTCTTTTCTTGCATACTACAAATGTAGTACTTCCTCGAGCATGAAACATGTAAATCCATTGCATACAATCACAGTCAAATGTACTTGTGCTATTATTTATTTCAGGTTGTGGACAATAGACAAAGAAAGTTCCAATTGACATGTATTTTGTCAGCATTCCAGCAGTGCGGAGTGGGGTCAGCTTCTAGTCCGAAGTTTCATTGGTATGAAGATTCGTTGGTCCAAAGGTTCGTCAGTCTGAATATATATGGCTTTTAAGTATTGTTCATCCAACTATAAACTGATTTTGTTATCTTGTCAGAACTTCATGATAAAACGAGTTATTTAGTACCAGTAAAATAATGTGATGGCAACAGATATTTTTTGCAGTGTAGCTTTCAACTAGACCGTATATGTAAATTTTCGGATTCAATCTCGCATACTTCTCGCAGTATCCCGTGGGATGACAAATCAATTACTTTACATGCATAACAAAAATAGCAATAGTAACTTTTCCTATTTATGAGCGGGATATTAAAGTGATTTAAAAAAAAATGCAGTTGGAGAAAAAAGCGACAAAAATGTTAAACCAGAGGTTCTCAAGAGACAGAATTGCTCACCTGAAATTAGAGAGTAAATATTAGGTTGAAAGGTCAGTAAACCAGAGGTTGTATTACTCACCTGAAGTTAGAGGGTAAAACGTTAGACGGAAAGGTCAGTAAACTAGAGGTTGTATTACTCACCTGAAGTTAGAGGGTAAAACGTTAGACCAGTGAACTAGAGGCTCCCAAGAGACAATATAACTCACCTGAAATTAGAGGTTAAGTGTTATAAATGATATATTTGTTATACTCATAAAGGTTCGATATGTTTTTGTTATAAATTTAATTCGTTATACTCATAAAGGTTCAAAATGCTTTCATTATAACCGAATTCTTTATATGTTGACATGCATTCGTTATAAACGAAATGCGTTATACATAGAGACCCTGAAATAAGTTCGCTATAATTTTTTTTTTTATATTGATAAATGTTAGAAAAACAAGTTTCGATATAACAGAATTTCGTTCTTTCCATGGATGTTGAAATACAACTGAACTAATTATCAATTCACAACATCAGTATTCGCCATAACCAGGTTTACTTTACAATTGTCTTGTTTATAAATAACAAACAAAGAAATCCTTATTTTCACACAGAATAAACCATAATAAATGTCTGTAGAAATTCGATATTTATTTAAATCCCATCAACTTTAAGTCGTTAATCTAAAATATCTAAAAAAAAAAATAATAATTCAAATACTTATTTCCACTGTGATGCACTCAAACGATTAATAAGAACAACATACAAAATAAAGGCCGAATTTATATACCTTAAAAATCTATCTAACTTTTTTGTCCGTGTTGTACTAGTGGACAAATTTTAATTATCAAGACTTGATATTAGTTAATTAATGTTTTTACGTTTCAATGATTGGAAATACCAAGAGGGTCCATTGGAATGCATTTACTGATTTCTCAGGACAATTCAAATGCGATTCCAATTTGTTGTCTACTTCGGAAATGAATTATTTGAGTGGCTTTTGCATTGATTGAGTATATTGAACTATATGGTTAAAAAATGGCTATATATATATACCTAGAAATTATCATACACAAGAATCATATTAAACATTTTTATTGGCAAATAAAGAGTTAAACACGGATGTAGGCGATCTCTGTTCCAAGAAATTATTATAATAAATTGTCATGGAAGAAGAAACCCACAGTACAGCTGTATGGTTAGACTGAAGTAAATTAGAAAAGTAACCAATATGTTCAACATTCTATCCGAAGCTTGCTTTCTATCGAGTGTATAACAACCATGACAACTCTGTAGAAGTGATATCATCAAAAATACTTATACACTGACTTCTGAGGTTTTAAATTTCAAAACAGATAAAATCAACGATCGGCATGTATACTTACTATCACAGAACAACAAATTGTTGCAGGCAAAAATACAGTGAAACAAGAGAAATTCGGACATGAAACTATAAATTTTGAGAAAACTCAAAGAGATTTAAATTATATATAGAAAACGTTGATATTAAATTTAAATATGGGCACTATTTCTTAAATATAGAGCTACTGTTCAGTGGAACCAATAGAGAAACAGAATTATAAAATTAAAATATTCAGTGTTTTTCTAATTGGATATACATTGAAATCTAGTTTTAATGGGGAAACTCTGGTCAATTGAATATAATTATATTCGAATATCTGGTCTATTCTATCATTTTAAACTGGGAAATATAATAACATTCAGTAGTAGTATATGATATTAAAATGTTTCTATTTCTAATCTATATATATATTATTGAACTACTATTTAGTATATGGATACGGTATTCAATGCTTGTACTGATCTTTTAATAACAACTTTTTAATTTGTGAATTCTAATAATAAATCAAAGTCAGCAAATGTTTACATATTTCGAGACCCTCTAATAGGATATTACAAGACCGCATCTACCAATTTTTCTATTTATTGAAATTGAAATCAACTCAGCGGTCTAATTCTGTTTTCTATTATTGCGAGCAGTTCAGAGAGTAAAATTATGAAAAGACATCTAGCAATGCAATAAAGAAGAACAATGGCGATCCCCAAGCCACCAAACAGACGACATTAAATCCTATTGGAAATCTCATTCAAGCGTGATAACGCGAGATTTGACTAGCAATCTTCAATTCCACTTATAGATAAATATTGTATGTGTGTATACGTTTAGCGAAAAATTTTGCAATCAGTCTTTCGAGTAAAATTTTAATGAAAAAAAAAAGACCAAGGCCGACTTGAAATATAGAAGTTTTAAATTTTCTTATTAACAAAAGGCTGTATTCAAAGCTACTCAAGGCTCATTTGCTATCGGAATATCTCATATTGGACAAGGTTGTTATGTCAAATTTCCAATCATTTTGTCAATTACTGTTTTTTTTTTTTATTTGTTCCCCTTAACAACGTAAACTTCTGTCAACTTTACCATCTAGTATATCTGAAATTTAAAGATGTCTCGTTTTTATTTTAGTCGTAATTATATATGATATTAAAAAAGAAGCACATAATACAGAAATTAATAATGTTAATTCTCATATATCGCTATATCAATCTGTCTCATATTATGGTAGAGAAAAGAATATGAACAATTAAATTTGATAACATCCTTGGAAATTACATAGATTATATCAAAAATATATACCACCTACCAAAAATTTGTATTTAATTAATGGGAACAGAATAATGATTAGATTTTCAACTTCGTTACTCAAGATAGCAATCAGACAAGTCGCTTGTCTGTCTATTAATGGACATTGGTTTTCATCGGATTCTCTGGTATTTCTTGTTATATATTTATTTATTTATATATCTTATTCATTTCCATAAATAAAATGTGTTCATGCCACGATATAGCTGAAATATTGCTAAAGTTGGTGTTAAACACCAATCAATCAATCAATCAATCAATTAAGTTGGGGTTTGCTACTCTGTTTTCCCCCCTTTTTTTGTCTTTTACTTTGTCATTTCCATTTCTGTTGTTGCGGTTGGTTGTGTGTTTTCAACCAGTTCTGTTTAACTTATCGTTTGTCTCATTTTCAATGTTAGAAGATTAAAGTTCACATACAGCTAATAATATCAATAAGGTAATTATTATCTCAATTATTCAACGTATTGCTAAAATTCTATTTATGTCAGATTAGGATGGGGGGGGGGGGGGGGGGGGGGGGGGTATAGGGCAATGGTGTTTAAAGCCACTTTCAACAATATTTCAGTTATATAATGACGGTCAGTTTTATTGATGGAGGAAACCGGAGTACCCGGAGAAAACCACCAACATGCAGCAAGTCACTGACAAACTTCATCACATAATATTGTATCGAGTACATCTCGCCTGAGCGGGATTCGAACTCACAGCATTAGTGGTGATAGACACTGACTGCATAGGTAGTTGGAAATCCAATTACCATACGATCACGACCATGACGATTAGATCCAGATCACTTTTAGAAACAAAATTCATGCATCATCCGACCAGAAGAAACACATAATTAATATCACACGGTATATCCTTCTAGTTTATGATGGGTGTAATATATAGGAAAGGAAAACATCTCAATGCTTCATTAACTGACTTTGGGAATGGGAAATTTACTACGGGTATTTTTTATGCATATGTGACGGCACCTAGTATAGCTACCAGTTTTCTTGGAAGATCGTGTTGTCAGCAGAAACGTTTGATGATACCAAAGGTTTAATCAGAAGCTGTGAATCGAAGGACCACCGATGCAATGACCAAAACAAAAAATGACAATGTCATATTCGGTGATAAGCCACGAACGAAGAAAGGGGGACGGGATTGTTACTATAGTAAACGGAACATATCCGTGGTGATCTGTGACACAGGTATTATGCAACGGCTTTTTAAGTCATGATAGCGATGTACAACTTTCAAAATGATTATTTCAACACTACTACTAGGAACATGAAGTTGTGTAGCTTCCTTATTAGCAGCAACCATCTATCAATGAAATGATGATGGGGGAAAGCAAGTTTGGAATATAATATCAACTGAGAGATAGGGAACGGTGCTACATATTGAAGAAAAGTTCTCAATGACTGAGAAAATTGAAACCGTATCTTTTGTATTATAGTTTCGTTCTCAACCAAACCTCACTTTCCATTGATATGTGTAGGTCTAGACATGAAGCTATATCTGTTGTGTCCTTCAGGTTGAATGTGATACATGTAATCAACATAGTCACCATACTTTGAATTACCCAGTGAAAAAAACCATCATCTATATAGTGGAACGTGGAATTAAAGGACCAAGCTAGCTTTTTTGCATCTCATGAGAAGCCTCGGCATTAATTATGTTTCACACGAATAAATGAACAAAAAAGTATTCGCGAAGAATTGGTAACCATATTGCTCAGCTATATCATAGCGAGAACACGTTACATTTCGATGAGATGATGATGTCAGCTTTGTACTTGACCAACAGGCTTACGGTACTTGGATTTTTATAGTGGTATCTCACTGAAACAGCAGTCTGAGGTAGACATATCGCTCCACTTGGACACATTATCATGATTACGAGACAACCAGTCTTTCTTCTTACTCTTCAATGCTGCTTGCTAAGCGGATAAGTAACAAATACCAATTTTATAGTCTTTGGTTTGACCCAACCGCGGAGCTCGAACTCCCGATTTACTACACCCGAGACGAGCACGCTAACCTTACCACCACATATGCAATCCCTTTCCTTTTATGCATATGGTATAAGTAACTGTTATATTTGTTCTCAAATATTACAAGGACACACTGAGACAGTATTTTTCTATTAAATATCAGCGTAGTTGCTCGTCTTGGTATTTAAAAGACAATATCATCAACCAAATCCCTATTCGATATGCGGTTTCATTCAACTCCAGTGAATGGTGTATAATCTGAATTTTTTCTTTTAAAAAGAAGGACCAAATAAATGTGAAAGTTGACAGATGTCAAGCCAAAAAATGACTAATTACGTGTTGATGAGAATTTAATAGGAATAAGATATATATACAAAAATATGTCTGACTTTAAGACGTTGATTCATGTACCAACTTGAGTGTTGTACTGCGCAACAAATGTCGGTCAAATTTGAAAGAAAATAACGGAATCAGTTCCTTATAAATATTAGGTACTAGGCAATTTTCCGAAACGCGTCGTGCGTACTAATTTTGATATCTACGTCTTTATGCCATTTCAGCTTTTATTTTTTCATATAAAAAATGTAATATCTCTTTTGATAGTATACTAGATATTAAAATTAAAATCACTTAAAAATGTGATATTGCGTAAAAGAAATTCCAATGTTCCACGGATTCATAAGAAAAGCACATGTATAAACTTTGAACCGTCACACTATTACTTTAATTATTATGTTATTCTGTTAATATGAATTTAATGTGGAAAGAAAGAAATTGAAATGAAAGATGAAAGGAATAGTCCGGTCTAGGTTTAGTTCTTAATGTGATATTTGAAAGACGAGCAAAATCATTAGAATTACGTCAAATGTGCAATAACTTATAGTGTCCACGAATATAATGAACCGTGCAATATAATATTATGCACTCCTTTATGCGAAAATTTCATTTGCTAAGCGAATTATAATAAGTTTGTAATAGTCTTGATGGTTATGTAGCTGTAATTGTATACTCGTATACAAAACTTCACAGAGAACTTTAAAGTGCATAAAAACTGTGAAAAATTTATAAAAATCTGACATTAGAATGAATTATTTTATGGCAAGAGGTATAACAATCAGTCGCATGGCTCGTATATTAATACCATGGTAATATACATCAAATGATCGTCGCTTTTTCACATTACAAATTCACCCTCTCACATGGAAAACAACAAACCGTAAAACGTCAGGATGAGAGGTAGAAGTGAGCTTAGAACTAAACCGATTATATGTATCATTCAGCGTTCTATTCTTATAATATTCGTACTTATGACTTTCTCGTGTCACCTCAGATGTAGACATCCTTAAATAGATAAGTAAAATGTATGTACTGAATCAAGCATTTTCAACTTTCGATAGGGAAAGCTTTATTTATCCACAGATCCTAAATAACGTAATTATTATCAAAACTAAGGTTCTCCTCCATAAGTCATAGATGTTTCTCATTTGGGCCCTCCCACTTAGGCCCTTTGTTTTCTTGCTCTCAATGATTTTTTAATTATTTGGCTTTGATGAAAGCTATTCCAGAAACGCGTCGTGCGCACTAAATTAAAAATCTACGTTTTCATTTAGATATTCTGATACATTTGCTCGACTTGTTTTCTCTCGCCATCTTTCGCCAACATTTCGAAGAGCTCGAAATGAAACATAGTACATGATATCAGTGACGTAAACAGTTATGTGTTCCATTTTGTTGAACCTATTATTTTTTCCGTTCTAAATTTATTTCTCCTTATGCCAACAATATGTGGTACATACTCTTACTCAACCGTAAAAGGTAGCGAAACAACACTTCGTTCAATATATCAACTGCATCATATTATAACCTCTTCTGATTGGGGAAGACACGATTTTTATGAAATCTTATGGTTTTAAATATATGAAGTAGGGATCAAATAAACAACAGTAAATGACTTCACATGGGGTCCTCACTACTTGTATCCTTGACTTCCTTCAATCTTATAGACAGTTCAACATCG
Organism: Bathymodiolus septemdierum; assembly: GCA_963383655.1. Taxonomy (NCBI): domain Eukaryota; kingdom Metazoa; phylum Mollusca; class Bivalvia; order Mytilida; family Modiolidae; genus Bathymodiolus; species Bathymodiolus septemdierum. The sequence continues at coordinate 114,261,482 of OY726519.1, forward strand.
TGAGAAATGATTCTGTACAGCTTACATTTGTTTTTCATAAATCAGGAATACGTATTGAGAACGAAAATAACAATGAAAGATAAAATGACTTAAGAGACAGGCACAGAGAAGCTCGGTATTCGCAACATTTTTTTAGTTTTCTTGTTATCTGGCAAGATTCACAAACGAATAAAATTAATTTAATAAAAATCTAATTCATCGAATGATTTTAAAGCAGAACTTCCTTTGTTCTCATTCATATACATGTTGTACACGTATACAAATAAAGCATACAAATTCATATACATTTTGTACACGTAAACAAATAAAGCATACAAATTCATATACATTTTGTACACGTATACAAATAAAGCATACAAATTCATATACATTTTGTACACGTATACAAATAAAGCATACAAATTCATATACATTTTGTACACGTATACAAATAAAGCATACACATTTATATACATTTTGTACACGTATACAAATAAAGCATACAAATTCATATACATTTTGTACACGTATACAAATAAAGCATACAAATTCATATACATTTTGTACACGTATACAAATAAAGCATACAAATTCATATACATTTTGTACACGTATATAAATAAAGCATACACATTCCTCAATATAAATTAGATGTTTGTTGGAGCTCTTGTTTGCTATACACAAACATAGAAAGACATCTAATATAGGGTCATGTCAAGGGTTATATTTTTAATCGACAAATCAGCGACAAGCCTACCAAGTCTTGAGGCATACAAACTGAATACACACTGCGAGCTGTTGTCCGATTGGTCAATATTTATCTAAATGTCTTGCATATTTGTGGACGGTCAAATATGTATTGAAGATTACAATGTACCCAGCATCACCCTGTATGAAAAGTTATTGAGGATTACAATGTACCCGGCATCATCCTGTATGAAAAGTTATTGAAGATTACAATGTGCCTATCATGACCCTGTATGAAAAGTTGTTAAATGTAAGTGTATCGCCTACAAAATTCCTACAAATATCTTATTTTAATTATGTTAATTGGATTATTAAATTGTTTTGGTTTTTCCTCTATGTTTTTGCATAAAGCATCACTATCAGATTCTAAATCATGCAACTAAGTATTTCTTTTAACCCATATGCCTTCCAAAACCCACATTGTATTGAATTGGCCAAAACGTTCGCAAACAGTTTTTTGTCTGTGCGATTTCGAATCGAACAGACCTTAATATCGGACAGCCCTTTTTATAGTTCTTAAAGAATGTCTTAATTTATTTTAACTATGTGTCAATAACCACAAATTTTCCGTTATATATTCATGGTTTACTCGGCGGCACGCGCCTTCGTATTCTCATCAACCTCATTAATGTCCTGATAACAAACGTCGTCTGTAATAGGATATACTTAAAACCCAATCTTAAAATTGATGATCCCGACCTCGACCAACATATTATGTAAAGTAACAAATTTTCTTTTAGATTTTGCAACAAAGAAGAAAATCAAAGACATTGTTCGGTGTAGAATTTACAAGTAATAATTACGAAGGGGTTTGTATGAAGGGTCGATTTTTTATTAGTTAGGGGCAATATGCTGATAATTGTACGAAACGGTGATACGGCAGGTGGTATTGGATGCTGAAAAGTATACCCCCAGTGACAATTACCACCTGAGGAGCACTATAATATAATACATGTTATCTGCCGTACTACAATAGTAACCTAAAGTTTATGATAATGAAGATGAAAATCAAATTTACGCAAAACCATGTAATTTAGAGTTTATGTGTTGTGGGAGGGAAACCGTTCCATCTTCCAAGATAGTTTCTATTAATTGGTATTTGATAATTTGATACCTTGATTTAATTAGAATTTCATCCAGCAAGCTAACTTATTATTGGACAATCTGTGCAATGATAACAATATTTTAAATCATGTCGTTTTTAATCATACAGAAAGATAAAGTGTTCGTACAACTAAGACAACTTCAGCACGTTGTCTGTAAAATAGATATCCAGTTTCTCATATGGAACAGAATGGGATCACGGGGTGATCTTTGGACCAAGCATCCCCAATGTCACCCATTGCTATTGGTATAATATCAAAATTAACAAACTACGAAGTAGTCTATTCTTTTGCTCCTTATTTTATTCAGTTTTAAGTTCATACATGAAGCTATAAGACAATCGTATTAAATTAGACTACGGCACAACGTGGTCCGTCCCTCTGGGGTTACATCAAAATTCGACATCCCCAGCAAAGCATAGTGAAATATTGTAATTATTTAGTATAATTTCATGTTCGTATCTGGAACAGTGTTTGGGGACGTTACAATACTAGTATAAGTTTTAGTCAAAGTGGTCCATTCCTTCAGGGAAATATCTAGTTCTAATTTCTACGACACAATCTACTTCTCAGACTGCGGACACGACACAATCTACTTCTCAGACTGCGGACACGACACAATCTACTTCTCAGACTGCGGACACGACACAATCTACTTCTCAGACTGCGGACACGACACAATCTACTTCTCAGACTGCGGACACGACACAATCTACTTCTCAGAATGCGGACATGACAATTGTGTACTCTTATCTACTGTAATAAGTTATTGTGTTTATTATGTTAAAGTAATGTAATATTTTGAAATCGAGGCTTCAAAACTACTTGGTTCTGAAATCTGAAGCCGAATATGATCTTTGCACTTCGGTAATGTAAATTTCAACATGTAAAACAGCTCGATCCCGACTCAAATATCAGTGCCTTTTGACACACACACACAGGCATTAGGCATATTTGGTGTGCGATAAAATAATTGACAATTTATGAACTTCAATTGCTATTTATTTAGATTCAGCTAACAAGCTACCATGCTGAAATTCAACCCAGTTTACAAAACGTTAATGCGCGAGAGAGTTGTCAAAAATCACTCGTACCTAGACAACATCAGACAAACAAAGGAAGCAATTTTTCTGCCATTTCCACGCCATGAAATACAACAAAGAAGATAATATGATCCGATTTCATAATTAAAATAATATGATCAATAATATTAGATAATTTCTTTAATTGGAATTAACGTCAGGTGCGCGTCCTGGATGTTATTTTTTTTCAACTTTAATTGATAATATCTCAACATGGATTCGGTTATTTAATACGATGACAACCAAGAGATGCCATCAATAATAACAAGCGATTATCATGTCCAATTTCAATATTTATTTCAATGATAATAAATTTAGATATTAAGTGGCATTGTAATTGTTGGATATTGTTTCCTCTACTTTTCAAACATTAACTTATTTTTCTCTCCATTTTGTCTGTGTGAAGGAGTATTTTAGACCTATCTAAATGAACAGTGTCAACAATCTATTGTAAAGAACACACAATCATTTATCATGTTTAATTCAAATACATTGTCAATTTTTTTTTTTTTTTTTACATGTATACTGTATTAAATCATTTTAAATTATCCAAAGCATCTTTAATGTTCTAACCGTATCGGTGGTGTCAAACCAAAGAGAAGAAAATTGGCAGTTGCTGCTTCTCCGCTGAGCATGCAGTATTAAAGGAAGGGCAAATAAGGGTTTGTTCGAAATCGGGATAATATATCCGAATGGATCGATATTTCTACCAACGAACAATAGTTCAGTGAGCTAGCCCTATACAAATCCAGCTAAGCGTGTTGGTCTAGTACAAAACGGACATCATCATAAATTCTTCAAATGTAACTTGTTCTCAGCGCGATATATCATGGGGACCATGCTCATTTGGCGTTAAACACCAATCATTCACTTATTCTTATGGTTCATATAATATTGTCTTTAAGAGTAACAAAAACTACTAAAACTGGAAACTGGAATATGAATCTTGATCAAGGTGAGATGTCATATTGTTAGAAGTTCTTTGGTGGTATTTCCAGGGTATTAATGATTCAACCCACTAGTCAGTATTTAAGGAGAGATAACTCGCACAAAAAGTCTTCAGATTCGGTTGTTCAAATATGCTCAATATGTGAATTCATAATGACAATTTTGCTTTTCATCGACAAATTTTGTTGGTGGAGTTGTTGACCATCACTGTTTATGCTTTCTTTTCATGTTGCCTTTAACTCAGAGAGTCCTGTACGTTGTTGTCCCGATAGAATAGTCCTGTACGTTGTTGTCCCGATAGAATAGAGTCCTGTACGTTGTTGTCCCGATAGAATAGAGTCCTGTACGTTGTTGTCCCGATAGAATAGTCCTGTACGTTGTTGTCCCGATAGAATAGAGTCCTGTACGTTGTTGTCCCGATAGAATAGAGTCATGTACGTTGTTGTCCCGATAGAATAGAGTCCTGTACGTTGTTGTCCCGATAGAATAGAGTCCTGTACGTTGTTGTCCCGATAGAATAGTCCTGTACGTTGTTGTCCCGATAGAATAGAGTCCTGTACGTTGTTGTCCCGATAGAATGGAGTCCTGTACGTTGTTGTCTCGATAGAATAGAGTCCTGTACGTTGTTGTCCCGATAGAATAGAGTCCTGTATGTTGTTGTCCCGATAGAATAGAGTCCTGTACGTTGTTGTCCCGATAGAATAGGTCCCACAAGTTATAAGTGCGAGGAGGTAATTATGTCATATTGCTTTTTTCATGGCTGACTTTGGTATGAGAGCAATTTCTAGTGATATCCATAGGGGATACTTACTCCTGACCACCATTGTCTTTACGGAGTATAATTAATAATAATGTGGTTCAGAACAGAGATTAGCTGAACAGCATTGACAAACTGCGTCAAATCACCATTTTTATTATAACATAAAGCGGAGTAATATGGCACACACATTATGGAGGTCTAAATACTGCCAAGGACAACATGTCCAGTAAAAACGTTGCAAGACATGCAATACCGCCAAGTAACTTTATGTTGTATAAAGCACAAGTCATGTAATTATACTGTTGTAAATATTTAACATAAATTTTACCTTGAATATTAAATTTTTTTTTAATATATATCAAAAGAATATCAATAATCTTGAATTTTAAATTTTTATTAAAAATTACAAAAAGAAATTGTCATAAAAGTCTTTACATACAAATCATCTTTCCCCATTATAAGATCATGCAAATGTTTTTTTTAAAGTGAAATAGACATTATCAAACAAACTCATCAACCACATTAATGTTTATTTCTCGATACCTTAATAGTTCATATAAATGAATAACATGTACAGTAATCGTTTTCTTTGAAAGGTAGCAAAATGTTAAAGAAAGGGATAAAAAACAAATATGGATCGATATTGCATATATATTCAATATCAAGCTGTGGAAAGAAATGAGTTTTTCTGGGTAGGTCCATGGCATCCCGCAAACATGAAATAGTTAATAAAATACATATGACACCATATCTCGCTGTGTATATAGTAATGAAAAATGTATAAATAATCTGTGAATTATGTATAAATAATTTGTTGATAACGATGCGAGAAACATTATGCTTGGATGCATCTGGGTTAGTAATCGAACACGTCCCTTGGTACTTTTATTTTAGCTAAACATAGTTATATTTTGTTAAATTATTTATTTTTCCGGTTCACATTGTCTCCATCAGTTCCGCGACTGTAGGAAATACCAATGCGGAGGATTTTGGGATAGCCAAATAACTGTTAAGTAAGACTTAAATTGTGATTTTACGTGGTCGTTAACTTTTGAATTTATCATTCTCAATTCCATGGTCAGAATAGTGCCCCACCCCAAACACACACACACACACAAACAGATAAACCACAACTGTATGTATATAATACAGTTTGTAACATGAAGGTAAATTCTATATATATTTATTTATGCCTTTCAATTAAAGGTATAAAGTCAATGAGAATATACATATAAACAGTACTGCGAGATAAATTTTGTTCAAATAGGCAATCAGTTCCTACATGTATCACCACAAACGTTGTGAGTTCGAATCCCGCTCATGGCGATGTGTACTCGATACAACATTATGTGATAAAGTTTGCCAGTGACTTGCGACAGGTCGGTGGTTTTCACCGGGTACTCCCGTTTCCTCCACCAATAAATCTGACTTCCATGATATACATGTGGCTGAAATATTGCTGAAAGTGGCGTTAAACACCATAATCCTAACATTAACCCTCAAATGTCATTATTGTTTATGTGTGGAACAAGAATAAAACATAGTAAATAATAGGTACGATACATTTTATACTGATTATAGTAAATTGTGATCTTTAATCACATCACTTGAATGTTTAAATCGAGTTTGGTCTGAAATGCCTCAAACCCAATGGGACCACAATTAAACATTTTATCTAAAAATGAGCATTGGATTCACAAGTGTTTTTACACAGTAGAGAAAGTCTGAATTTAGTTTTCCCAGAACCTTGTCAAACATTCCGTCATTTCAATTATCATCTTAAAAAAATATTCTGCAGATAACAATTAAAATATGTCGAAAGTGTGAATGATTCGTTCGCAAATCTGTACTATGGTGTGCTTTTAAACATTTCAGACAAACTTGAGTATATTCCTGCATCTACTACCGGCATGTAACATGTGGATCTGAAAGCAATCCGAACATTGACCTTATCCTTAATTAGCGACATCTATGATTTTACTTTTCTTTTAGCATATCTCATATATTAAAAAAAAAACACACAATACAATCTCTTATAGAATATAATCTTTTTAGTTCATACAATCGTCATAACCAAACCTTCATTAAAACCGAAATTATCAAAACAAATAAAAAGATCAAAAACGAACTATGTGCAATGTAAAAATTCCCATCAATATTATTGCAGAAGTATTAGTTTGAAGTGCATTCGATAACATTCAATTCCAGAGATTAATTTGACTATTAATACAAGATAAATCTACTAATTGGTATTACAACAAATTTAAAATGTTTTTAATAAAGTGAACAAGTGTTTATACAAGGTTTTATTGCTACTGATCAATCGCGTTATTATGCTAACCACACACAAATCACGCACTATAATGCGTTATCTATATCTGATATCTGTGGCTGTGGTGAAAAGCAAAGTACGAGTTGTAAAGTGCTAATTAACAGACAAACGAATTGTCTCCGAGCAAAATAGCAATCTACAGATTCTGATAAAGCCACAAACACAGAACATGGAAATATGAGCGCAAATTAATCAACTAACACTGCTGCTATTGCTAATAAAATGACACAGTGGAACTTGGTTTTTTTTCTTTTGCAAAGAGAACGTCTGGTGTTTCACCGCAGGCAGCGCGCGACTTTGAAAACAGGTGAAAGTTATGTCGGAAAATTAAATTTTATGATGTTTTTCTATCTCTTAGGAACATCACATAATATTTTGTAATCGCTTACCGCATGGATTCCCACCTGTGATATTAAAAAAATCAAAAGAATATTATTTTCCTCGCATGACCCCTAATGACCTGAAACGACCATCTTTCCCAATCTTGGATGTGTCGTCTGTCATAATTATGCTTTTGATAAAATCTTGATCATCAAGATGTTTAGGTAAATTAAAATCTGCGATAGATACGTTATCTTTTTTAGTGAAAATAAGCTTTCAATGTGCGAGATTAATTAATAAAGAAATATGACGTATGCATAACCATTTATAGTTATTTGAAAATAAATTAATAGAATTTTATGATCTGACAGATATGGATCAAATCCAAGGTACTGCGGAATGGTACACCAAACACCATAAGAAGGCTCGTTTGCATAATTTAAGTACATTAATCGCTGGTATATTTGATACCAGTTAATCTCGTGTAATTTGCAAAGTATTCTATTTCAAAGAGATATTCATGTTGCCGTTTCCACATCATGGTTATATAACTAAATATATCATAGTTTTACGACGATAGATCTGAATTATATACATGTATAGTCAATATACGTACATTGTCGCTAATATAATATTTGTGTGAGCGAACTTTAGAAACAGGAAGACAAGCGTGCATCTGACGAAGTTTTCTTTCCTGTTTTTGTGCAAGTACAAATAAACTTTATATATATTCTGACAATATACATACACACTAAAAAGGAAAACATTGAACACTTTGGTTGAATTTCGTGTTGGTCGTCTACAGCTTGGCCCATGTATGATTAGTGTCTATTGAGCTTCGCTCTACACAAGACACAGGAGACCAGTAAACTTTATGCGCCTAGTAGACGTATGTTTATACGTACACATGTATTTAAAGGAAGTAAATGCACTGATTGCAGCATAAACATTCGCTTACATACAAGTTGTGTTTGTAAATACACGTTTAAATATACATAAAATGCACATGTGTATCTCGTAAGAGGTACTGGGTTGGGTTATTTGCGTCACTTTCATCAATTTTGTTTAGCTATACCGGTATCGTGACTACTAGAATTATTGGGGAAGGAAACCGCGGACAGTTGTCACTAACTAATCCAGGGAATCTCCTTATAACTAGGCGTCTGGGAGCCTTATCTTAACACTTAAGGTGCATATCTGGATTGGGAGGGGGAACCTACGTCAGTTTTGTTAGGTTTGTGGTCAGAAGTCAACGATCTCAGCCACTTAGTCACCGAGGAGCATTAAGAACAAAATGACCAATGTGTGCATAATAACTTATAATAATTACAGTATAACCTGTCTAAGCGGAAACCCTTTGGGACTGAATAATTTGCTTAGTTTACATAGGCTTTGAGTAGATCGGAATGTAAAGTCTGTCTGGTTTAGGCAGCTTTTCGGTTTAGACAGGTTTCACTGAATTAAAAAAATTATGTGAAAAGAGAAATTTTAATTTATCAAATTAAAGTAGCCTGAACCAATTGAAAAATTAAATATCTTCTTTTTTATGTTAAAGTACTATTTGAGAGTAACGTCTAAATTCAAACAATCTAATGTAAAAGTGCATGCAGATGAGAATTAAAATATGACTTCCTGTATTTTTAAGTTGTATTGTTGCTGTTCCATTGTGCTTTCTTTCTCTGGTAAATATGAAGCTCTTCTCAATCCATTTTAAGGTATATGTTTCTACAAGCTTATCAATGCATATAAGTATCACCACTGTTAAATGCATAGGGTCTTTTATAAAAGGAGCCAAACTGAAATTACCCTAATCGTCGACATCACAAAAATTATAAAATATTAATAACAAACATATTTGTATATATCTAATTTCAAATTTATAGCACTTTTATCCCAAATCTGATACTATTATATCATGCATATTTAAAATCGTAATTACAAAACAATGAAATGTAGTTTTAATAAATTTCACACGTAGATTAAAGTGTGTTTGGTCCTGACATAGAGTATGAAATCCAAAGAGACAAACACATAGCTTAAACAGTATGCAGTTGGATTTACAATTACAGTGTGCCCATGCAATCCGTGCCTGTCACCACTAACGTTGTGAGTTCGAATCCCACTCAGGTTAGGTGTACTCGATACAACATTATCAGTGACTTGCGGCAAGTCGGTTTTTTTCTCCGGATACTCCGGTTTCCTCTACCAATAAAGCTGACCACCACGATATAACTGAAATATTGTTGAAAGTGGCGTTAAACACTATAAACCTAACCAAACCATAGGTCAAACACAACACTACAACACACAACAAGATAAGACATGAATGAAATCGACAACATTATATTGATAAATTGTTCCGTCTACGACATTTATATCCGTGTGATTGTAACTAAATCCATTCCACGTCATTGTTTTGTATATTCTATTTCAAATGATACTATACAAACAGCCACAATATGTACTAGATTTGGGATATATTTTAAGATTATTTAACTTTACTTGAGGGCTACTTGAAAGTGCACTTTTAAAACTATTGATATATATCCTATATTTACATTTGTATATATGTTTAGTGTTCTACATTTGAGATCTTAATACATTTAATATTAAATTACATTAATGAGTCTTAAACCATTTTCAGCACAACACTTGCTACATTAGGTGTTGTAGATCTTCTTATGTTCAGCACAACACTTGTAACAAGAAGTGTTGTATCTTTGTGTGAATTCTTCTCACCTTTATTTAGTACAACACTTGATACAGCGAGTTTAGTATCTTCGTATAAATCCTTATCATAATCTAAGTACAGTACCAGCTACAGTAAGTGTTGTACCTTCCTGTTAACTCTTTGTACTGTGTTCCACACAACACTTGTAATAGAAAGTGTTGTACCTTCATGTAAACTCGTTGTACTGTGTTCCACACAACACTTGTAATAGAAAGTGTTGTATTTTCGTGTATAGTATACGCATTCTGAATATATGCAATTCAATGCCATACTAGTTTCATTGACGTGAGTAACATATAGTCAGAAACATCATCGCTTTTTCCTTAGCCCAGCTTATTGCTTAAATGGCAACAATTAATAGCAGTAATGAGTATGTACAATAATTTAAGAAACAATTGATCTTAAGGATTAAGTGACAAAAGTCTCTGAATCTATAACTTAAATCTTTTACAGTTTTTGCTATTTCGGTGACATTTTGTTGCACGATACGCTTCAGTAGACTTATATGATGATTACATCAATTTTTATTTTCTTAGATAGCGGATTTCTTTTCAATACAAACTATTAAATATGTTATACATCTATAAAATGAACCAGATGTTATTCATAAAATTGGAACTCTATTATTTTTCAAACACAGTTCATCGCCATTATACAGTAAATTGTAGAATTCACCGAAATCTTATTCTCAACATACTTCTTACAGAGTTAATGAAATGAAAATTTTCAATTTGAGAATTCATTTAAAGGTGTAACATGTTTATCACTATTTATTTTTTTCTGTTATACCAAACATAGATAATTTCATTAAGGTTTCACAGACCAACATTAACTTACACTCCTCACCGATCAAAGAGTTGACACAGGGTAGATAACTCATAGTAACTAAAAATAGGGGTCATCATGTCAAAAGATCCCACTGACATTGATTTCCTAATATATTTTGTATTCTATAGTAGATTAATTTTTCAGGCAAATAATGCAGATGATGGAAAGAAAAGACGAATATGTTTTAATGAATTAATCACAGGGGGAATTATTTAATGAAATGAATATAACACAGTATAATATAATGACCAAATGGTGTTAGATTTAAAACAAAAAATGCTTTTGATAATAAAAGTTCAAGTAATAAATACGAGTCAATATGAAGATTCAAAGTGTAAAATTAAATTTACAACTCTTGTACGATAAAAACAGAAAAGTTTGAAGATACCTAAGGTGTAATCAGAAGATACTTAAGGTGTAATCAGAAGATACCTAAGGTGTAATCAGAAGATATCTAAGGTGTAATCAGAAGATACCTAAGGTGTAATCAGAAGATACCTAAGGTGTAATCAGAAGATATCTAAGGTGTAATCAGAAGATACCTAAGGTGTAATCAGAAGATACCTAAGGTGTAATCAGAAGATACATAAGGTGTAATCAGAAGATACCTAAGGTGTAATCAGAAGATACCTAAGGTGTAATCAGAAGATACCTAAGGTGTAATCAGAAGATACCTAAGGTGTAATCAGAAGATACCTAAGGTGTAATCAGAAGATATCTAAGGTGTAATCAGAAGATACCTAAGGTGTAATCAGAAGATACTTAAGGTGTAATCAGAAGATACCTAAGGTGTAATCAGAAGATATCTAAGGTGTAATCAGAAACCGTAATTCGAAAAACAGACAATACAATGGCCAAAATCAAAGGAACAAAAAGAGAAAACTTTGGTGAACAAAATACTACACATTTTCTTTGATATGAAACGACCGGTGCTTGAACCCATGATCTACAGCACTTGAGGCGAGCACGATAACCATAACAACATCGATGTATGGTCGAAATGTTAGATTGCCACAGGAGAACAAGGATATATAGGATAGGGCTGGAATATATTGTTTTGTAATGGCCAACCAATGTCCACTTCTAATAAGATAATACTCATTGTAGAGCTGCTGCAAATTGTATTGTACATGCAAGGAGCGGCGTGACATTCAACATACACGGGGCAATCCTGTACGACCAGTCCGAAGGACGAGTTCTGTGTTTGATTTTTCTGAGGGGTTGAACCCGCAACAGAGAAACTAAGTCCTATTTCTATGCCCAGGAGTTCCATCGAGCTTATTTCAAAAAGAAATGTTATCCAATATCAAATTGTTAACGGAGAAAAAGAAACGTCCCGATTTGCCTCCCAAATTAATCTTTGTAACGATACAAAAATAATATTTATTACAATATTCTCAAGGCTTGATTTTCCTATTCATTAATAATCGGCATTACAGCTAGTTGTATGTCAATATTCAGTAATAACTTATCTAGTTATGAAATAGTCTGTCTAATTTACAACTGGTAATGAATCAAAATCACAACCATACCAAATTCAATGAAAATTAGTTATGCCAATTGGCTTATTTCTTATCTGGACTCATTTTAAAATAATAAATCATAAAACAAATCTTTGATGAAATCACATTTTAAAAGCAATGAATCGGTTAAATTAATAACCGTGATTTATAAATGTTGAATTTAATGGACATAAAAAGACCCCTTAACGAGACGGTACCAAAGACTTAAGCATAGCACATTAAGACATTTCCACATTCGAATGAAGATGAGACAAAACACTTATTGTATGGCTGTAAACAAACTTTTCTTCAAATAAGTACTTAAGCAACCATAAAAAGATAAGAAGATGTAAATATTGTTCAGGAAGATATGACTTTCGAACTTAAAAGTCTATAAATTTCCACCAGCTTTAGCATTTTCAGTCATGATAATTTCTTGTTTTCATTGATATTTGACTTTTGCACTTTCAAGTCTATAAATTACCAGAGACATGTGCAAGCTGATTTTATAAAATGTCTTATTTTCATTTGTATTAGGCATCTAACTGCTATACATTAAGAACGAGGAAAAACAAATGCTTTGAAGTGTAAATGAATAACCGTAAATTTTCGTTGTTCACAGTTTATGAATTTAGAAGACTAATGTTTATAAAATAAATCAATAACAATTTAACTTTAGATATCGTCATATTTAATTTAAGACAACGACATGGTACTGATTTCTAGAGACATAAATTAAAACAAAAAGAATGAAAATTGAATTGAGGAATAATTGTTCTACTTAATCGAACAGTGCTCAAGGACAAATACTATCTGAACACCCATTGGAAGACGGCTTGTACTTCCCTATAAACTGTTTAAGTTCCATGTAAGGGTTATAAGGTGCGGGAACCAAACTCATCAAAATTAGTATTACTTATATTGTGTACATGTATATATATATCAATTTTCCTCTTTTATTTTTGTCAGCCTTGCTATGCAACAAGCGCACATCAACTGAAATACCCCGGATGCCAACACCAGTTGGCCAAACTTCAGGGGGTCATTGTGTTTAACGCCACTTATAACTGCCAAACTTCAACAATGAACTGAAATTAAACATTATTTAATGAAAACGTAGATATCTAATATTATGTACACAACATGTTTGTGGGAACACACTCAAAGTATGGTCGTGGTAGACTTGATAATGGTTTCTATAAAGAATTTCTGAAGAATTACTTTGGTTCTTCGTATTAACTATTCTTACCAAAAGAACTTTATTATGTCGGCGGATTGTTTCAATTAATACATTATGATTGATGACAAAACTCAGTAAATGTGATGGTGTGTTTTAATTGAATCACAATATTAATATTTTCTAACAGAGTAATGAAACAACGTGTACACATGAACATCTAACAAAGAGCCAATAAAACAACTATTGATGAAATCAAATGGACTGTACTTTGGCAATAAATTTTGATTTGATTAGCCTAAAATGTAACAAAAAAGTAAATCAAACGCGAACATGTATTGGGATGCAATTTTAAAATTGTTTCCATTCCCGTTGGTTTTTAGACAGTTGATGGATAAAATGATAATATCTGCAAACGAAGGGAGTCAGATCCGAAATTCTGGAGGTCGGTGGTTTGTTAGGCAATTGAATTCTCCTCACAAATAGTTATCCTTCAAACGCGCAGATAAAAAGCAAAATGATACAATTAAACGAGCGATTTATGCTTCATTTGTTTGACTTTTTGACAGAGGGTTTTGGTTCAATTCAAATTTCAAGCTGTGCAAACACGGCTGTTTATCCAATTATAATGATGTTTACAAATAAAATTACCAAAATTATTTTTTTCTCTTTTGTGGTAACAAAACCCAATTAGTGACAATGCCGTGGTGTATTTTGATTCAGTTAAAGTTGATGGTCATCCCAATAAATATTATGCATACATAAAAAACAGAATGATATACCTGGTAACACAACTAAAACTATAAGTGCAATTAGATTTTTCGGACAACTACCTTTGAATACAAAGAACTATATAGCTCCACAAATCGAACTTAATTAATGAAAATGTAATCAAACATTTGAATAATGGGTCACTCCACTGTAGTGCTGGATTATGGCGTACTTCTTAATGCTTTGATGTAAGAAAATATCTGGTTTGGATTGGTATAATAATATTCTAATATTCTGAGAAATCTACGAAAGAAGAAGCATCTTGAAACAAATGGGGGGAACCACGATTAAATTGTCAGTATTTGTTTATTGAGAACGTGAATTCGTCTAAAATTTAATTTTTTTTTATATCTCTATTTAAGTTTCAGAATGATATAAATACAACACCATGATTAAGAAAATTGCATAATTATTTTTTAAATACCGAACCATTCTTTGACGTCATTAGATAAAACAAACACACCTAATATAAATATTTGAATAGCACGGAACCTTTAACCGCCATCTTTGTTTTTACCTACTGATCCGTGGCGACCCTGATTGGTCACCGACGTTATGTAGAATACGATAGCATCAGAACGGATATTTTCGTGACACTTGGATGTATCAATGCCACCATCTTAGAACAGTTACTGTTACTGTGCCGTTTAAAGATTCAAATCAGTTTAATTTAGATACACTATACCCACAACGTTGATAACAATCCTCAAATGATGTATATTAAAATGACAACAGAAATAAGCAATTTATGTAACCAGATCACCGTGAACAATAAGGAGGTCCAAAACATTCTCCTTTAAAATGTTTCGAATAGGAGGTACTTCTTGTGTTTTAGCATACATTTCAATCCGTGCTTGCTCAGCCAAATATCTTTGCACATGGTTAATTCCGAGTGCCTTAAGTCCTTTTTAACTTTTGACTTGTCCTCTCTCAGATGGACTTTCGGTCATCTTCAGTTCCATCCTAATCAAGAACATACACACTTTTTTTTGTAAATATTGCTTTATATTAGAAAAGACAGCAATGTTTTATTTACATATTCCGTCTGTTATCACACAACTGTTGTCATTTTAGATGCCCTTCAAATTTCTAAATGACGGTCAAATGAGAAATACAACTCGTATCTCATTTTTTGTTTACGCTGATTCAGAAGGGTTAATGTTCATGTTAAAGAATATTCAAATGATTTCTCTTGTAGACAATAAAAATGTAGACTATGGACGTGCAGACAATAGCAATGTAGAGCATGGACGTGTAGACAATAGAAATATAGACCTTAGACGTATAGACAATAGTAATGTAGACTATGGACGTGTAGACAATAGAAATGTAGACTATGGACGTGTAGATAATAGAAATGTAGACTATGGACGTGTAGACAATAGCAATGTATGGACATGTAGACAATAGAAATATAGATCTCGGACGTGTAGACAATAAAAATGTAGACTATGGACGTGTAAACAATAGAAATGTAGATTATTGGCGCGAGTAGATAATAGAAATATAGACTATGGACGTGTAGAAAATAGAAATGTAAACAATAGTGATGTAAAATATGGACGTGTAGACAACAAATGTAAATTATGGACGTGTAGACAATAGAAATGTAGACTGTGGACGTGTAAACAAGAGTAATGTAGACCATGGACGTGTAGACAAAAAGAAATGTAGACTATGGACGTGTAGACAATAGAAATGTAGACTATGAATAAGTAGACAATATACATGTAGAATATGGACGTGTAGACATAGTAATGTAGACTATGGATGTGTAGACAATAGAAATGTAGACTATGGGCGTGTACACAATAGATTATGGACGTGTAGACGAAAGAAATGTAGACGATGGATGAGTAGACAATAGAAATGTATACTATGGACGTGTAGACAGCAGAAATGTAGACTATGGGCGCGTAGACAATAGAAATGTAGACTAAGGATGTGTAAACGAAAGAAATATAGACTGGATGCGTACACAATAGAAATGTAGACTATGGGCGTGTATACAATATAAATGTAGATTATGGACGTGTAAACAATAGAAATGTAGATTATTGGCGCGAGTAGATAATAGAAATATAGACTATGGACGTGTAGAAAATAGAAATGTAAACAATAGTGATGTAAAATATGGACGTGTAGACAACAAATGTAAATTATGGACGTGTAGACAATAGAAATGTAGACTGTGGACGTGTAAACAAGAGTAATGTAGACCATGGACGTGTAGACAAAAAGAAATGTAGACTATGGACGTGTAGACAATAGAAATGTAGACTATGAATAAGTAGACAATATACATGTAGAATATGGACGTGTAGACATAGTAATGTAGACTATGGATGTGTAGACAATAGAAATGTAGACTATGGGCGTGTACACAATAGATTATGGACGTGTAGACGAAAGAAATGTAGACGATGGATGAGTAGACAATAGAAATGTATACTATGGACGTGTAGACAGCAGAAATGTAGACTATGGGCGCGTAGACAATAGAAATGTAGACTAAGGATGTGTAAACGAAAGAAATATAGACTGGATGCGTACACAATAGAAATGTAGACTATGGGCGTGTATACAATATAAATGTAGATTATGGACGTGTAAACAATAGAAATGTAGACAATGGACGTGTAGACAATAGAAATGTAGACTATTGGCGCGAGTAGATAATAGAAATGTAGAATATGGATGTGTAGACAATAGAAATGTAGACTATTGGCGGGAGTAGATAATAGAAATATAGACTATGGACATGTAGACAATAGAAATGTAGACTATGAATAAGTAGACAATAGAAGTGTAGACAATAGACGTAGAGACAATACTAATGCAGACTATGGACATGTAGACAATAGTAATGTAGATCTCGGACGTGTAGACAATAAAAATGTAGACTATGGGCGTGTAAACAATAGAAATGTAGACTATGGACGTGTAGACAATAGAAATGTAGACTATTGGCGCGAGTAGACAACATAAATGTAAACTATGGACGTGTAGACAATAGAAATGTAGCCTATGGACGTGTAGACAAGAGTAATGTAAACCATGGACGTGTAGACAACAGAAATGTAGACTATGGACGTGTAGACAATAGAAATGTAGACTATGAATAAGTAGACAATATACATCTAGAATATGGATGTGTAGACATAGTAATGTAGACTATGGATGTGTAGACAATAGAAATGTAGACTATGGGCGTGTACACAATAGAAATGTAGACTATGGACGTGTAGACGAAAGAAATGTAGACGATGGATGAGTAGACAATAGAAATGTAGACTATGGGCGTGTAAACAATAGAAATGTAGACTAAGGATGTGTAAACGAAAGAAATATAGACTGGATGCGTACACAATAGAAATGTAGACTATGGGCGTGTATACAATATAAATGTAGACTATGGACGTGTAGACAATAGAAATGTAGACTATGGATGAGTTGACAATAGAAATGTAGACAATGGACGCACAGATAATAGAAATGTAAACTATGGAGGTGTAGATAATAGAAAAGTAGACTATGGACGTGTAGACGAAAGAAATGCAAACGATGGATGAGTAGACAAAAGAACTGTAGACTATGGACGTGTAGACAACCGAAATGTAGACTATGGGCGTGTAGACAATAGAAATGTAGACTATGGATGCGTAGACAATAGAAATGTAGACTATGGACGTGTAAACGAAAGAAATGTAGACTATGGACGTGTAGACAATAGAAATGTAGACTATGGACGTGTAAACGAAAGAAATGTAGACTATGGACGTGTAGAAAATAAAAATGTAGACTATGGACGTGTAGAAAATAAAAATGTAGACTATGGACGTGTAGATAATAGAAGTGTAGACCATGGACATGAAAACAATAGAAATGTTTACTATGGGCGTGTAGAAAATAGAAATGTAAACTATGGACGTTTATACAATAGAAATGTAGACTATGGACATGTAGATAATAGAGATGCAGAATGTGGACGGGTAGACCATACACATGTAGACTATGGACGTGTAGATAATAGAAATGTAGACTATGGGCATGAAGACAATAGAAATTTATACTATGGACGTGTAGATAATAGAAATGCAGACTATGGATGTGTAAACAATAGAAATATAGACTATGGATGTGTAGACAATAGAAATGGACTATGGACGTGTAAGCAATACAAATGTAGACTATGGACGTGTAGACCATACAAATGTAGACTATTAACGTGTAGACAATAGAAATGTATACTATGGACGTGTAGACAATAGAGATGTAGATTATAGACATGTAGACAGATATGTAGAATATGAACGTGTAGATAATAGAAATGTAGACAATGGACGTGTAGACAATAGAAATGTATACAATGGACGTGGAGCTAATAGAAATGTAGACTATGGATGTGTAGACAATAGAAATGTATAATATAGGACGTGTAGACAATAGAGATGCACACTAAGAACGTGTAGAAAATAGAAATGTAGGCTATGAACGTGTAGAAAATAGAAATGTAGGCTATGAACGTGTAGACAATAGAGATGTAGACTATGAACGTGTAGATAATAGAAATGTAGACTATGAACTGTAGACCATACAAATGTATACTATGAACGTGTAGACAATAGAAATGTAGATTATGGCTGTGTAGATAATAGAAATGTAGACTATGAACGTTTAAACAATAGAAATGTTTACTATGGACGTGTAGAAAATAGAGATGTAGACTATGAACGTATAGATAATAGAAATGTAGACTGTGGACGTGTAGACCATACAAATGTATACTATTAACGTGTAGACAATAGAAATGTAGACTGTGGATGCGTAGACAATAGAAATGTAGACTATGGACGTGTAGAAAATATAAATGTAGACTGGATGTGTAGACAATATCAATGTTGACAATGGACGTGTATACAATAGAAATGTAGACTATGGGCGTGTAGACAATAGAAATGTAGACTTTGGACGTGTAGACAATAGACATGTTGACTATGGGCGTGTAAGCAATAGAAATGTAGACTATGGACGTGTAGACCATACAAATGTATACTATCAACATGTAGACAATAGAAATGTAGATTATTTACGTGTAGACAATAGAAATGTAGATTATCGACGTGTAGACAATAGAAATGTAGACTATGGATTTGTAGACAATATCAATGATGACTATGGACATGTAGACAATAGAAATATAGACTATGGGAGTGTAGACAATAGAAATGTAGACTTTGGACGTGTAGATAATAGAAATGTAGACTATGGATGTGTAGAAAATATTAATGTGGACTATGGACGTGCATACAATAGAAATGTAGACTTTGGACGTGTAAACAATAGACATGTTGACTATGGGCGTGTAAACAATAGAAATGTATACATTGGACGTGTAGATAATAGAAATGTAGACTATGGCCGTGTAGATAATTGAAATATAGACTACGGACATGTAGATAATAGAAACGTAGACAATGGATGTGTAGATAATAGAAATGTAGACAATGGATGTGAAGACAATAGAAATGTAGACTATGGATGTGTAGACAATAGAAATGTAGACTATGGCCGTGTAGATAATAGAAATATAGACTATGGACATGTAGATAATAGAAATGTAGAATATGCACGTGTAGACAATAGAAATGTAGACTATGGATGTGTAGACAATATAAATGTTGACTATCAGCGTATAAACAATAGAAATGTAGACTTTGGACGTGTAGACCATACAAATGTCGACTATTAAAGTGTAGACAATATAAATGTAGACTATGGATGTGTAGACAATAGAAATGTAGACTATGGACGTGTATAAAATAGAAATGTAGACTATGGACGTGTAAACAATAGAAATGTAGACTATGAACGTGTAGATAATAGAAATGTAGAATATGGATGTATAGACAATAGTAATGTATACCACGGACGTGTAGACAATAGAAATGTAGATTATGGACGTGTAGACAATAGAAATGTATACAATGGACGTGTAGACAATAGAAATGTAGACTATGGACGTGTAAACAATAGAAATGTAGACTATGAACGAGTAGATAATAGAAATGTAGAATATGGATGTGTAGACAATAGTAATGTATACCACGGACGTGTAGACAATAGAAATGTAGATTATGGACGTGTAGACAATAGAAATGTATACAATGGACGTGTAGACAATAGAAATGTATACCACGGACGTGTAGACAATAGAAATGTAGATTATGGACGTGTAGACAATAGAAATGTATACAATGGACGTGTAGACAATAGAAATGTAGACTATGGACGTGTAAACAATAGAAATGTAGACTATGAACGAGTAGATAATAGAAATGTAGAATATGGATGTGTAGACAATAGTAATGTATACCACGGACGTGTAGACAATAGAAATGCAGACTATGGACGTGTAGACAATAGAAATATATTGTTATTTGTAAAAAATGACATTTTGTAATAATGTTTACCTACACAAGAACGTACAAAGAAAAGAACTAAATCTATGTTGTCTAAGAACGTGCTTCATAAACAACATATCATACCGTCACATAATTTATACATAATTTACATATCTACTTTATTGAGATTCAACACAGGATGGTGTACCCAAAGCTTATTTTGAGGATTATGTGAGTCTCTTAGTTCAATAATGTATGAATAACAACGGTTACTTAACAAAAATTCAACAGACCGAACTGATTGTGAAAAACCTTGTGTTCTTATACCATACCGATACGGGCTGTATAATTTTGAACTATGCAAAATATTACTTAATATTCCATCTGAATATGAAGGCTTTATAATTATTATACATGTATGACTTTTCTAAATTACAAAGTTGATGTGTTGGAAACTTTATCCCTGTTTTATGTTAAAGCGCACATACAAACTAGTAATATGATAAACAGTTTTGTGCTAAGGTGTGTCAGTTTTAAAACTTCGTTGATCACTCATGTAGAAATTCTATCCGAGTTACCCGAAGTAATCATCCAGAATGACGACCCGTTAAAAACAAATGAGGTGTCAAGAGAGGCTCTAATAGAGGGGGTCTATCAACAAGTCGTATTTTTCTTTTCATATTTTGCTGTTTTGGAATGCATGCAAGGATTGTGGCAGATTCCCTTTTGTATTAATAACTGACGTTTTTCACATTTTGCTGTTTTGGAATGCATGCAAGGATTGTGGCATATTCCCTCTTGCTTTGATTAACTGAAGGTCTTATTTAAATTCGTTTTGCAAAACGCGCCATTTAAAAAAAATGGTTCGTGACATTTGTAAAAGTATTGTAATACACACTAACGAAAACAATTTTGCAACTTAAGATAAATCTATATTCAAAGTATTAAATACTAAAAGTCACAAGTGTAAAATTGGATAGTCTCTCATATTTATTTACATCCATAACCTTTCTTACTAATTAAACATGTTTTTTATACAAGAGAGACCTTTACGAAGAAGACAAGCAACGAACCATAGAACCGAAAACAAATCTTGTATGTATCCAACGACGAACACGTTATCACCATATTATATAAAAAAAATTAAAGAGAGAATATCGTTTAACATCACCAGTGTTTTCTTCTTCAATTGCACCATGAGCAGAACAAAGCATACTGTCATATGATATGTTGGTGTCTGTCTGTTCTAAAATATCAAACCTGACTCCACTTTAAGTAACATGCCACAAAAGACACTGTTCAAATATACATCTGATCAAGATTTGTTCTGTCTATGCAATTCTATGTTGGTTAAGAAGAAGCAGTGAGAATCAATCTTAAATATCTGATCAGACGACGTATCGCATTTCTTTTTCGATTGTTCACGTCATACAGATGTTAGAATTGTCATGATCACAAACTAACACTGAGTTTCATCAAGAATTGATGTTAGCTTAAAAACATAACATATATAGTATAACGAACTGAATATAAAGAATTTTCCTAATGTTTCAGAAATAGATTAAAGACACTAAATGATTTCTTGTGACTGTATAGTATATTTAGATATATCGTAAGGGTCAGAAGTAGGAGTTTAGCGGGCCTTTCTCAACCAATCATGCAATTCTAGGGGGCAATGCTAACACTGTAAGTCATGATATTACTTTTATTATGAAATGAAGTAAGAACATACCAGGATTGATTAGGACGATACTGTAGTAATCATATCCTATTATTATACCTCATATATTAACTACCATAAATAGATTAATTTGATTGGACAATGGGTAAAAATCAGAACACGTGATCACACAGGACAAAAATCATATTCCGTGAAATAAAAATCATATTCCACCCCCTCGGAAGCTTCGCGGGTTTTCCCGCCAGAGTTATCGTTCTTTGACAGGAAAACGTCAGAGACACTCGGAACGCATTACATGTCGGAGACAAAGTTCCAATGGACTTAAAATATGTTTGCCAGCAGTATTTTACATGTATATGTTATCTTGGTTTCATTCGGTATAATAGAACATTTATAGCATGCGGGTTCAGGAAATATGAACAATTATTCACCCACGAGTATCATATTCCCCTCGGGCCTTGCCCTCGGGGAATATGATACACTTGGGTGAATAAATTTTCATATTTCCCTCACCCAGCATGCAATAAATGTATATTATCATTCCATTGATAAATTAATACAACAATTAAAATCCATTAATATCACTCAAATTTACAAACGTTCACAGCTCAATTTTTGTAAGTTTCAAATATCTCGATGCTAATATCAAACTTTTTAGATGTTTTATTTTTCAATTATTCGATTATCTTATATCATCAAGCGATTATATGGTATCCTTGTCGCCACATACATCCATAACAATAGTTTGTGCATGTCAAACCGCAATGGATGATGTACATAAAATGCAACATGATCTACGTAAAATGCAATATGATCTAACAATACCAAAATGTACGTCATAATTGACTCATATATTATCATGTGTTATAAATTATTGAACAATGGGTTATTTCATTATATTTGAGAAGCGCGGAGCAAACAACTAATAATCTAGGTTGCTTAACTATTTCTGACAAAAACATCAAGGCAACTAGAAAACAAAATAAAATCACAATTAAGAAGAACGTAGAACTATTTTGATATTTAATAATTTTATCATAGTTCAGAATTTCAACGATAATTTAACAATATTTACAAAAAAAGAACAGCACCATATATCACGTGGAATTCAATATCAACAATACACCAAAACAATGTGATGTGACTTCTTTAGAGCCTCTTTCTGAAAGAATTTGGTGTCAAGCAGATCAGTGGAAACCTGAGTTGAGCCTGATCGCATTTTGATGGACATATCTTAAAATTACGGAGTCCGGGTGCCGAACATGTCAATTATTGTGAAGATATGAGGGTGTAATGATAATTACCATATATTATATACAGGAAGAATGTTGTTAAAAATACTTTTTTTTAAATCTTCCGTCAGGTCAGAGAAAGATATTGATCAGAAGGAAGACTTTGGAGAGAAGACTTTCCGAACTGACGAGAGAGGAAAATTTTATTGGAAAATCTGTTAATTTACGTAAATTAAATCTTAATTCAAAATATATATATATATATACTGTGGTTATCATATTTTGGGTGTCTATGATAGATAATTATATAAATCACGATTTCAAAAAGCTTCCTTGTTAATTCCATACATAGATTGTAGATAACATATATAGTGATCCTATAGTAGTTATTTCTAAGACGATTATGTTAAGAAACATTTTACTTTTGCTTCTTTTCTTTCATCGGTTGATTTGTCTTTTAAAAATAACAATTTAATTCATTGATAGAGTACAAAATTAAAGAAAAATGTATTTCTTAAAAAGGTTGATGACTACATAATCTAAAAATAACTGATTCTGAGTGATATTATAAATTAAGGGATGTATTAAAATGTGTACTCTCTCAAACCCGTCAACCCTGGGTAGATTTGAATGAGTTAGACAGTGGTAACCTATATGGAACACAGTGGTGGAGAATCTAAACCGAAACCAGGTCAATGATACAGACAGTGGAAGTCGAAATGACACTTATTGGATAAGGAAATTATCCCTACAGGTGTAGTATAAAACTCTAGCAACTTAAGTCCGAACGAACTTTTGTGTTCGAGTTTACCTAGGTGTTCTAGATTTTTCTCCATCAACCTAAAATAAGCGTGAGAAATTTACTGATGCACTGATGAAGAACGATACACTGATATAATATGAGGCGATAACATCGTGGCTCGGGTTCCAAAACATTAATTATACCACATAGCATGCAAACCTTGAATTTTTATTAGCATTTAAACGTATATAACGTACACATGGCTAAATTAATGCATTTTTCGTCAAAAACATCACCAGCAAAATTTAATTTTGATTTAAAATTACAAAAACAAAAATGACACAGCATTCACTTTGTAATTTCACGGTAAATGACATTTAAAGTAAATGGCATCACATTTAATTCTTTTTGCATAAACAAATGTTGAATACAATATAATGGACCAAGGAAAGACAACCTTACACACGTCACAACACTAATAAGTCAAAGAAGAACGTACAAGTCTAGGACCCTAAGTGGTCATTAAAATACTTTGTTTTATTCACCTGTTCCCGTTGATATTTAAAACAAAAGTGAACATATTGGGTACTGAAAAGATCAAGTTGACAAAAACCCTAAAATCGTCCATTTATGTATTTCATAAACAAAACTGCATTTTATTTCCCATTAAAAGAGTTGAGCATAACACGAGAAGAATTGAAATATAAATTTAATAATCTAGTTTATGCGGCATATATTTTAAATCTTGTTCAAGCAAAACCATTGCTGTAATTATCAGTTGCCGTTTTAATTTTAAAATAGATCATAAATATTTCAGTAAAACTATGAAAATAATCAATACAAAGTTTTAAAATATTAGGTTACAGATATCATTACTCGTAACATCAGGAAATATTGTGTGTTATTATACCTTACATTATATATTATATATAAAATAAAAGTGATGTTTTTACAAAATTGGTACCCCAGGGAAACATCACTGTTGTTCACCGGTTGACAAATGTAATGTTCCATGTCTGTCCGGAAATGTATCCGTTTTTGTATTCCGGAATTACAATCTTGACCGGAAGTTTAAAACACAAATATGAAGTTTATGAAAACACAAGATAAAAACACACAAATAAGTGTTTATTGCATCCAACATTATTGTAAATAGAGTTTCGGTATAATAAAACAATTATTGCCTGCACTTGCGGTGAACATCAATACCCCTCGGGTGAACAATTATGATGTTCACCTTAAGTGCAGGCAATAATTGTATATTGTTACATGCAGGTCACTATAATCCATCAGTATCCACCGACGTCATTTCTGTAGAGTTGTTCACCAAACAGGAGAAACTTCTTGTATATATATCCTTTTTTCTCGATATATTGTTGCAATCCGGCCAACTTTTATTATTAACCAGTGAAATACAGTCATTTCATTCATTGAAAACGGACGATGTCGAGTGTCTTTAAACCAGAAAATAATTCGGCTTTCAAAATTCAAAATTCTAAGTCTATTTTTTTATTTAATCTTCAATTTAAATTTTATTATGTAAATACAGAATGTTGTCCGTTAGTCGCTACGGTTTTTTTTAGGCTCAAATTAATTCATTACTAGTATTGATGAATCGACGTAACGGTCTCGCCTTGATACGTTGTGATTAAATCATTCTCTCTATTAATTATGACATTGTTCTAAATATCTTTACTTTCAGTGGATACGACCACAGTTCCTAAAATTGTCATAATTTATGATCAGAGATAGAAACAAAGCTTCAGACATAAACCGAACAACTGAAATACTATTCGTATACAATTTAGATCCCACATAAATTCTAAGCCTCTTTTTTGGTTGATTTATATATACAACTTATGCCAGCTAAACGTTGTTATTGGTATTAAATGCTTACTAAATATTACGTGTTATCTATACTTAAAGTATTGATTCTTGAGTGTAATCATCTAGTATTGTCAAATTTTATTACGCTAGGATCAATTCATTTCTTCTAATAGGCTTGAAATGGTCACAAAAGTTAACAATAACTACATTGAAAACTACAGAATAATAGCTCCCGCAATATTTATGAATGAAATACCACAGAAAACTATTAAAAAGAATGAAAATACAGCCATTGTAAAAGAACAGTAGGTCAGTGGGTCGCTAAATATTTATCAAAAGAGTTGTGGGTCGCTTACGATTTATCAAAAGAGTTTTACTCTTAAGGAAATACAAGATAGTATCAAACTACCTTTTGTAGGGGATATAATGAAGACGTTGATATGTTACATGTTGAATGAAATCTACTTTTATTTACCCTATATACTTTCAACTAAACACTGCTTTTATATAAATTATATACCATTTAAAGTCAAGCCATTGAACATATATCCGAGGCAATAGCGCACCCTTTGTTCAACGATATGAAGAACATCCAGTGTTCCAAATCAGAGGCTTTTGTGACTGTTGTTCAAAGATGAAGATGTGATCATGAAAACGACAAAAAAAACTGTTACTTCATTTTATCCCCTCCTAAATGGTTATGAAATGTTTCATTCGTTTCACATCATCTCTTCCGGGGTTATTTCGTAATTTTATGAATCCCTTTATCAGCGGATGTCATAATTTAAATAATCGAAGGAGTCCATTAATTGTTTCGTTGCATGAGATGTTATTTGATCTATAATGTTTCTAAGAAAGGTGAAATAACCTTTTTCTTTTGAATAGGAAACTGCCTACTCAGGCATATATAGACAAGAAATTCCATAACTTATCGCAAAAAAACAAAACCAACAAGATTAGTACTGATTTTGTAATTAAGAAATAATTTCAAGTAATTATGCCTATCTGCTGTGTCCGTGATACGTTTAGAAAACAGTATAATTTGTATGTATGACATGTGGGGTGATTATGTTGTCTGAAGAGCTGAGTTATTGTGGTCTTTTCATATCAGACGGGAAATTATGATTAATTGTCGGAGCAATTATTTAAATGACACTGTCATAATTTAAGTTCTTGTAATTGCGTGGTAGTTTCGTTTCGTTATTAATCTACTAATTCTTATTTGTCGATTTTAAATAAATATATGTATAACACCGTGTCATACGTGGAATACCATTGTAGGTATGCAGCTCGAAGATGAGGTGTTTGAAAAGTGAAGGTCACTTCCATGCTATATTGAACAGGGTGCGCAGTTGTGATTTAGACTACTCCCTATTGATATACATTGTACATGTATTCAAATATTAGAAATACATGTATGTTGATGTATAATATACCTATTCATATATTCTTAAAAGAATTAGAGATCTATTGTTATATTTTTCTAGGAAATACAGACATATTCCAATATTTTCTGTAAAAATTAAACGCAAATAAGTTTGGTATATAAGCCTTCTAACACAGCAAGTCTCCCAATGAAAACCTGGGTCTATTCATATATCATTTGTGTATATATCATATAGGACTTCTCATATGTTTCGTCTGAAATTGGCGACCTAATCGTATAGTCTTAAGGGACCTAATCGTATAGTCTAAGGCAAAATCGCTATCTATTTTTGCGGTTTATCCCCTATAACACAAATATAGGGGTTTGAGTTGTGGTTCAGAAATATTTACATTCAAACAATCAAAAGTCAGTTTCATTGGTCAATAATTAGTAACTTGGTCTCATTTTAATTCCAACAATTTGAAAATTAAAAATAATAAAGAATCTCACAGGATTGTATCTTTACGAGATGTTTTTTTCTTCAAAACTCATAAAAAGTAGAGATTCGTCAAGGTTTATTAACAAACAACGAAATAAATCATTAACGAATAGGATTGACTTTTAACTTAATGAAGCAACGGATTTTATGAGTTAAATGGTCTACTTTTATAGAGAATGATAAAATACGATCTCTTTGTTTGTTATTGTACAAATACAAAAAATATTAATATTTAATTACTTTCTGTTTAGTAAGTCATTATACAAAGTTAGCTACGATTAGTAAACAGACCGCTATATGTTCCTTTAATTGTAGAGAAGAATAGCTCTATAGCTTCCGCTATTCTATGCTGCAATTGAAATACTATTCATAAAGTACAATTGAATTGAATGACACGGTAAAAAAACGGATATCTAGGGAGTACATCGAAGAATGAAAAATTAACGATGTCGAGAATAAGCCATTTGTAGACAATTCCCTCAGTATGAAATTCTACATAGGGAATTGTTGGAACCTTTTGAAAACTACATGTAATCAATGTGAATATCAAAGTAAATGATCTTACGGGTTGTGCACAGGTGATCAATTTGTCGTATGGCATGTTTTAGTGGTCTGAATGTGGGATAGTGACACGATATTTACCCAGCTTTTTCCCACATCTAGAAATACCTTGAGGCAGCAAACAGGAGTGGAAAAGCTCTCTACATTTTGAGAACTGCAGTAATTATTAAAAACATTTGATGGATGATACTGATGTAGTTTTCGAACGAAATACGATTTAATTTATGTAAAATTTATTTAATGAAAATAGTAATTGCAATTTGAACTGGTATGATTTTTAATGAATTTCCCCAATTTTGTTCCCAACCTGAAAGCACCCTCTGATTAATGGAGAAATCATTAAATGATCTTCAGGTAGAATTTTATTGGGATATTTCTCGGAACAGAGGGCCGTGTAATGGATATTTCATTTCTCGTAGGTCATTTTCTTGAGGATGGCTGACAGAATGGTGATTAATGAAAACATTAGAACACAATATTTTAGAGAAGTACCCAAATTTGAATTTCAACGACATACATAAAAGGTGAATTTATTTCCGCTATTTATTAACGCAAGGATGCCTCCCCCAGACGAGGGAACATCAAAGTAATACTTGCAGGTGTTTAATATGGTGATATATTTAAAATAATTTCACAAATCAACAGGTATAACAAAATAGAAATGAACATTGGATGGGAGTGGGAAAATGACAAAACGATTCATCTGATACAATATCTTACTATCCTGACATTCTGTTTTAGTCTATTTCATTGTTGATCTATCGCTACAGTGTATTTGAAGGGGCCAATCTTAGCAGTAGCAAATATCTGGGACGGTTGCATAATCTTTGATAAGATTGAATTCATTCAATTATTACCAAAATACAGATGACAATAGTATAATGCCAACCTGTGACGATTATAGCTTGAATTTTAAATAGACAAAACGAACAATGCTATTTCTCTGATTGTCGTTCAATGTCAAATAAGCAGTATTACAACTATATGTTCATGACAAATAACGAGACTAGGATGTAGAAAGACAAATGAAAATAGGACGGTCCGTGGAGGTACTATAAGAAACGGATAAAACAATGGATGAGGTCCAACAATTTTGCTTTAACGGACCATAAACAGCATATGAGCTGCTGTAGGTTTTTTTGTTTACGTGAGGGGCATTAAACACTCATTCTGGTCGTCCCTCCTTAGTGTCACACAACCATTGATTGTACTATCAGTGAAACTACTGTTCTACAGTATATTTTGTCTTTACCAGGGTCTCTATGAGGATATTATTTTATTGATAGCATAAGTATTAAGAACAATTTGAAGGTACCAAAGGGGTAATCAGAAGTTGTCAATCAAAGGACAGCCAATACTATGGCCAAACAAAAAAGGGACAAAGGGACAAACAATGAACTACAAAACACTACACAGAAAACATTACTGGCATAAGTCAGCATAATGCAAAATTGAATAGCATGTACAATGCAAGTGACAAAATAATACAATGAATTGATACATTCTCATGCCAAACATTTTCCTGCCTGTGATAAGGGTCTTCACTTGGCAGTGTTTTACATCCCTAATTAAGTTACATGTTTATTGATACATGTACTTATAATATATCATTAATATTATTATGAATGATATTTTGTATTAGAATTATTTATGGTTTATAGAATTACTTTCAATAATATTATGGTTACAGGCCCACTGAGAGGGGGAGGGGGGTAAGCTGGGGCTCACGAGTTATAATTAAGGATCCAGACAAATAAACATGTAAAAATCTGTTTTCTAAATCACAATTCATCAATTCATTTTTGTTGTTCAGTACCGATTCCTTGCTTATGACACACCGTGGTAGACTTAGTTTGAGTATCATTATTTGAAGAATTGGAGGAGGGGGGCAAGTTTCCTTTTGCCCTAGGGCCCAAAAATTCTCTTAGTGGCCCTGTATGTTTATATACCTACAGTCAGTTTTATTGGTAAAGGAAACTGAAACACCTGAAGAAAACGAGTGACCTTTCGAATGTCACTGGAAGACATTACTTAATATTATAATGTTCTATCGAGTACACCTCGCAGTCAAACTTACAAGCTCTTTTGTGATGACAGGCACTTATTACATACATACAGATATACATACATCTTCTATATATAGTTGTGGAGACTGGGAACTGGAATTTTATGTGGAATAAACTACTTAAGGTGTTGACCATTATAATCTAGGTTTAGAAATTCGTGTTCATATGTTTCTTCAAATCAATGCCTTAACAATAACAATTACAAATCCTCATTTAAAACCTTAAAAGTTTATTTTTCAAAGTTCAATTACCACAAACATTTCATCGCATGACTTTAAAGACAAAATTATATAAAACAAAAGATTGTTTTACGTTTACGGACACAGATAATGATCAGGCAGTAATTATGCCATCTAGATTACCGTGTTTTGTTTCATTTGTTTGCAAATAAAAATAACGATTGGTGCCAAAACAATAGGCCCAAGATTGCATGTCTACATTCGTCAGTAATTTAATCTATTACAAGTTTGCTATCTATCTGAGATCTTCGGACTATCTCTACTCTTTTGTTTGTATTTACCGTTAGTTCTAATTGTTCCATTGTATCTAGCGTGCGCTATCAATGATGCAGTGCTGAAGATCTCAGACATTTTTTTTATTTTTTTTTAGAATATATATATATAATGATTCTGATATCTAAAAAAAACCCAGGTGGGATTCTTTTCCATCAGTAAACAAATAGGAAAAATGATTTGGAATGTATTTGAATGAAAAAATAATAAAAATTTAATTTCATTTTGAATGAAAGTATTTTTTTCTGTAATCTTGAATTTTTATTTCAACATAAAAGCACAACAACTGAATACATTAACATAAAATATCTGTCTAGATAATTTACCATTTACGTAATGGCTGGGGGTTTTTGTTATTTCTACAAAAAGAAATTTGATTTAACGGTTCACTATTTTATGCTTTATAACCATTGCATTTACATATTTAACTTCATAAAAATCTATCTCATAAAAACATAAATATCATATAAAACACACAAAAAATCATACCTTTAATAATAATTTGAAAAAAATAGTGTGTACGTGCCTACTTGTTTCTGTTGACCTATGAACTATGCATGAACATTAGAACAGAAGATCCTCCTAAAATATTTGGTTTTACTTTTAATTTTAGGTTCTTAGTCAAATTAAAATTACGTAACATGTGGGATTGAGTTCCCGGAACATTGAATCAGATTGTCAATCTTTGGCGGACTATTTGCACGTCATCTGCAATTTTCGTTGCATATGAAATATATAAATCTATTAAAAGACCAGTCGTAGATCCGGGTTGGGAGAAGGATAAGTAAAATCCCTTTTTTCTGAATTTATGTTTAAAATCAAATAGGAAAATTGGTCTTCTTTAATTCTACACTCGTGTCTGTATAACCCAATTTTCAGTAGTCATTCTAAATGATTTAGTATTGCCTGTTCGTTATTACAAAATTACATTACATATATATTTTTATCTAGTGTGGGTTCGTTACACACCCTTCTTCTTGACTAACACCAAAGTAATTGTGAACTTGGCACTTTTCGAAAGGTCCACTGTATGTTAACGACTCACAATCAACATTTAATTAAATATTGTTTAAATTCATTTCTATTCTATTTCAGATATTTAACCCACGAAATTCAATGTGTGAACATTTTATGATTTATTTTAATTTCACACTATTTCTAGAATTACTTTCTAAATTCCAAGCTATCGGTTCATGTTCAATATCTCGTAAAAATGTCAAAATATTTAAAGTATGAACAGGTCCGATGATATTGCTATTTTCGAATTAATTGACAATTTTACGTCACCTATTTCTAACCTATATTAGAAGTAATTTAGGTTATATCATTTCAATTATCCTATTTAAACCTGATCATTTAATGTTAAAGCGGCTTACACAATATATATCAAGTATAACAATGGCTCTTACACCAATTCAAACGACTCACATTCATGTATGGACTGCCCATTCTCTTTTCAGGTTAGTTCAACCTTGCTGCATTTGAAAAGAAGCATTTTCTGGGCAATTAAATGCAAAGTTGTATGACAAATAAAATAATATACGATAATGCAGGTTTCAGCTTTCACTGTCATAATTTACAAACTTAACAAAAATGATGGATATATAATTGAACTAACACAAGCACAAGCGTATGTGTGTGGCCGAAAGAAGGGGACTTTAACGAACAGATTGCAAGAGAGAGAAAACGCACCTATAGATGAATGTCACACTGAAACACTTAACAACCGTATAAGGGCTATGAAAATGTCTTTCTATTTAAATCAATAATTAGGACTCTATCATAATTGAATGAATGGCATTCGTCAGAAAGGTTTTAATAATCAATGTCCACATTTTCATAATTTGCGAACCCTGGGTTCTATTATCAGAGAAAATTGATTTCAGAAAACAAGATGTCACAACGTACAACTTGTAATAGACATTTTAATTGAGTGCGTATGAAAATAGTCTCCTATATTGCTGAGTTACATGCAGAGTGTGTACACATTTTTCTGACAACTTATAATTCTGACTATTTACAACATTTTAGGAAGAATCTTACATCCTACTTGTTAACCCCGTTATGAGATTTTTGTTCATATACTTTAACATTTGTTTAGTCGCCACGATATAACTGAAATATTGTTGAGAGTGGCGTTAAACTTCATAATACACCCTCCTTAACATGTTTGACGGAGTTCCCCAACAACGGTTCCGTACTTCACGGAATTTTATTAAAAAAAAACACAAAAAACAACAACAACAAACAAACAAACAAACAAACAAGATATTTGTTTCAATGACATGGTTCAAAAGTTCATGTAAAAAATATTTATTATCATCCAAAAGTTGATACAGGATGAAATGCTTAATTTCAAATAAATATTTAACAAATTACAATTGTTTTCTTTACTACATTTCAACCAAACGGATTATATGTGCCTGTACCCGTTACCTCCTATATAGATGTAGAGAAACAGATATTTATAAGCGGACTAAGAGAACTTTTAAAAGACCGTGACTATGTTATCGTTCAATCCTTATTTGTAATTATAGAAATAAACACAGTTAACCTGGGTCTGTAATTGTAGTGTATACTTATGGTATAATATTTTCTGACTAATAAGGGTAATCAAAGCGAGCTTGCGTGCAGGGTCTATTTTTATTTGTCAAAAAGTTTAGATGATTGTAGACGGACATGAAACTAATATAAAATTTGAAATGTAGACATTAACATGTTGAAGGTCGTGCACTCGGGTTCATTTTAAAATATTGATGTGGACACACGCATATACTAGACATCTTTCTTCTATCCTTTTTATGTGTATATAGAGACACTTTATAGAGGTTGATCTTCACATTTTGATGAACCTCAAGTAAAAATATAGACCAAGGTATATATGAATATGCATATAGAGACACTTTATAGAGGTTGATCTTAGCATTCTTATGAACCTCAAGAAAAAATATAAACCAAGGTATATATGACTATGCATATAGAGACACTTTATAGAGGTTGATCTTAACATTCTTATGAACCTCAAGTAAAAATATAGACCAAGGTATATATGACTATGCATATAGAGACACTTTATAGAGGTTGATCTTAACATTCTTATGAACCTCAAGTAAAAATATAGACCAAGGTATATATGACTATGCATATAGAGACACTTTATAGAGGTTGATCTTAACATTCTTATGAACCTCAAGTAAAAATATAGACCAAGGTATATATGACTATGCATATAGAGACACTTTATAGAGGTTGATCTTAACATTCTTATGAACCTCAAGTAAAAATATAGACCAAGGTATA
This sequence comes from Bathymodiolus septemdierum, assembly GCA_963383655.1. Taxonomy (NCBI): domain Eukaryota; kingdom Metazoa; phylum Mollusca; class Bivalvia; order Mytilida; family Modiolidae; genus Bathymodiolus; species Bathymodiolus septemdierum. The sequence continues at coordinate 114,295,953 of OY726519.1, forward strand.
TATGACTATGCATATAGAGACACTTTATAGAGGTTGATCTTAACATTCTTATGAACCTCAAGTAAAAATATAAACCAAGGTATATATGACTATGCATATAGAGACACTTTATAGAGGTTGATCTTAGCATTCTTATGAACCTCAAGTAAAAATATAAACCAAGGTATATATGACTATGCATATAGAGACACTTTATAGAGGTTGATCTTAACATTCTTATGAACCTCAAGTAAAAATATAAACCAAGGTATATATGACTATGCATATAGAGACACTTTATAGAGGTTGATCTTAACATTCTTATGAACCTCAAGTAAAAATATAAACCAAGGTATATATGACTGTGCATATAGAGACACTTTATAGAGGTTGATCTTAACATTCTTATGAACCTCAAGTAAAAATATAAACCAAGGTATATATGACTATGCATATAGAGACACTTTATAGAGGTTGATCTTAACATTCTTATGAACCTCAAGTAAAAATATAAACCAAGGTATATATGACTGTGCATATAGAGACACTTTATAGAGGTTGATCTTAACATTCTTATGAACCTCAAGTAAAAATATAAACCAAGGTATATATGACTATGCATATAGAGACACTTTATAGAGGTTGATCTTAACATTCTTATGAACCTCAAGTAAAAATATAGACCAAGGTATATATGACTATGCATATAGAGACACTTTATAGAGGTTGATCTTAACATTCTTATGAACCTCAAGTAAAAATATAAACCAAGGTATATATGACTATGCATATAGAGACACTTTATAGAGGTTGATCTTAACATTCTTATGAACCTCAAGTAAAAATATAAACCAAGGTATATATGACTATGCATATAGAGACACTTTATAGAGGTTGATCTTAACATTCTTATGAACCTCAAGTAAAAATATAGACCAAGGTATATATGACTATGCATATAGAGACACTTTATAGAGGTTGATCTTAACATTCTTATGAACCTCAAGTAAAAATATAAACCAAGGTATATATGACTATGCTGTAAACATACACTTAGCTCTGGGTGTACACTCCATAATATTTTTTACTTCTACCAAATACATGACCGCCTTTAACAATTGATATTTTACTTGTATTTGTTTCTAAGTGTAAACTGGGTGTTTCTTATCTTGGAGATATAAACTTTCATACTCTGTCTTCAGCGGTAAACGACACCCCCTCTTAAAAAAAGACTACCCGCGTAATTTTTGACGAAAATATGTTTCGCACAATTTATACGTAATTGAGCAATTTGAGGGAAAGAAGATTATCTTTCACAATAGTGAAATATTTTATTTTTTTATTTTTAATTTCCCAAAGAAACTTTAAACCTGATTAAATGATAATTCATTAACCAGGATAGCCAGAAGCCGTACTAGGTTTGAAAGTACATCACATCATCTCAAAGTCTAATTTAAGAAACATAATCATACTTCAAAGTGTGGATAAAATTTCACATATTACGAGATTTGAATATTTTTACAATTGATTTAAAATAATGTGCATTTGTCAGTGAGGTTCTTCGATCGATCAATTGTTTCTGCCCTGCCATGTCATCGCCGTGATATAGGGAGTGTAATTGACACCACCCGGTGAGACCCTCCGTAATAAGGTGATTATTTCGGACTTATGGAGAAAATGATTGATGTTCGTGGCCTTTTTACCTTGTTCCGGACCGGATGTCCCGCCCCTTTCATTCAAATATTATGTAATACGGATTGGACTACCAAAGAAATGTTGTCGGTTAAATAACCGGGTACTCTATTCCGATTACGATCTAGGAACAATGACCATCATAAAGGTCGCAATAGCCCAAAGGCCTAACTTTATCCTTTTTAAATTAGATTTTATACCGGTGTCCCGTGGTTACTAAATCAAAAATCTCACATGGAATCTAGCCGTTTGACAAATTGAGACTTAAATTTCACTTTCCCTCAGTTTGTGTATTCAACCGTGTTTATACAATATAGCTCAACAAATTTGAAGGTATACATGTTGCACTAACATGACATCGTATACAATTTTGTGTGTCAATTTACATGTTTGTATCGTACAATGAAATTATCCTTTAATGTACAATACATTTACGATGCTATAACATAACAAAGATGTATATCGGTATTTCAGCGTTGAAACTGACCGTGGTTACAACATCTTAAGAACTGGTACATTTGAACGTCTTTTCGTCAATTGATTTTGAGCAACACAAAGTTATTCCAACCAATAGAATAACACTGTATTCCTTAATTTCTTCTTACATGCAAGAAATACTTGATTTGGACATCCATGCAAAAGCCGTTTGTATATGTCTAAATGGTAGTATTTCTACGATTCTAATAAAAGAAAAAGACCTAGGTCCTGTCACATTTCAATAAGTCCTAGATTACATACTTTTTAGCTTATGTTTGCATGTGTATTAACAGACTCACAATTTTGGAAGTACGCAAGTACTACAAAAGTTTATCTAATTTTACCATCATCGAATAAAAACGTATTTAAAATTAAACGAAAAAATGTTTAAAAGATAGAAACAACAATTCGAGTTGATTGGTAGGCATGACACAGCAAATAAACAATATATTATTTCATGCCTAAATAAATTTAGAGTTATCTCCCATAAATACTTCATTACTGGTAAAAGTAAATTTATGCATACGAAAATAATATGCATGTAAATTCATATTCTGCAGGTGTCCGCGAAAACACATCTTAGTCTATCGAGACTCCAATTTCTGAATATATGTTAAATTTAAAACCAAAAAGTAATATAAGCTAGCTACTTATTAAAACAGGTGTCTGCTTGACGACTTTAAGTTAATTTTTTAACTTAATTTTGGCAAGCCTTTCAAAACCACTGATCCTAGACGATTTGAATTGTACTTCATTGTAAGGGAGAAAATTGTTTTCAACTCCCCTCTGTTGTCTTAGCTTCAAATACATGTTTGCTTAAACCGTTTGAGCACAGCATCTTGTTTATGTATATATAAATCTTTAATATGAATCACATTTAAAGAATGCGTTAATACAGTCTCATTCCCACCTACAGTTTTATAGTAAATGAGAATATCGGCGGTATTTTAATGAGATTTCAGAACCTGATCTGGAGATTAATCGGCCGGAATGATGTACCTAGCATTCCATTAGTTGGCAATGGTAATTACCTGGTCAGGTAAACACAGGTGAGACGAGATTGTTTCAGAGCTTGACAGATAATAACTAGCCTTGGAAATGGGCTTAATTATTGAAATGATCTTCTTAATTAAGAATCAGCATTACAGATATTGCATTACAAAATATTGTCATGGATTAAATCTAGGATAATATATGAAATAATAACTGCATGCAGGAAATAATCTGATACCTTTATTTTGTAAAACAAACAAAAAAATAACGTAATGATAATTAAATATGAATTGAAAAGAACTAGAAGCCACAGGGTTGACATGTTTCCAAAGAACATTTCACATTTCCATATATGATTCTGCACAGATACTTGCATTCTTTTAATACCAAAACAAGAGGCTCACATGACCCTGTATCACTAACCTGGTTAATGCTAGAAGTATTTACAAAATTCAAAATATTAACACTGTACACATTGTAATGGTCCATCCAGTGGTCTCTCATTCAGTTGTAGTACAATCAGTACATCTATTGTGGAGAAGATCTCATACACATGTATGTAAAGTTTCGTCACCATCATGAAATTGGAATCGACACCAATCTTGTACAGCTAATCCACACAATGATCATTCATCTAATATTTGGGTTTGAACAGTCGAGTATACCGAGGAAAATGTTCTCATAAGAAACTAATTAAACTATGTTAAAATTAGATCTTATCTAACATTATCATAGACAAAATTACAAATTCACGAAAAGCAGGAATATATGTTGAACAACCTCACAATAAATGGGTGGATGTGGATATGAGGAGGCATATGAATGGGACGTACCTACTTTTACCAAAAGTAACCGTGAGAAGAATGTGAATGCATGGTTGCACCTGCAGAATGGGTCGTGTGTTTATGCCTACAGAATGTAATCAGAATATTTATGGTTGCTTGTACAGAGAGGTGCTGTCAACTTAAATGCATCGTATCATCAGCAGAGAGGTGGAGGTAATATGATTGATTAAATGTTGCTTAGCGTCAAATAAGTATATTTCAGCTATATCTATGACGAAAATAAGGTTGAAACCAATATATAACATAGGTAAAGATGATACTGAGAGAGGCTACGATGGGCGGAAATGTAAATTACAACAGGAAAAAAGGGACGTAACATTGGGCATTCAACGGTTAACCAAAATACTCTCCTTACAAGCTTCTGCTCACTGGGTTCTGCTGCAAGTTGTCGTTAACGTTGAAGGAGAGTGGCATTTTCTAAACTCAATGCACTCATATTAGGGCGAGTTGCATAGTTGTTTCGTCTTGCACAACCAGCTAGCGCTCATTTCTGAGGAGTTGTTCCATGTAGCGGTTAGACTAGCTCTTATTTCGATACCCTCGGTTTTTTCCTCGGGTTGGTATTAATATGTGGCATTACGTCAACAGAAAGCTGGATGCAATGTGTATCGTTACATGTACATTTTGTTCATTGTACATTTTGATCAACTTAATGTGACCTCCAATGTTACCGAGGAAAATATCTAGACGTCACAAATTCTTTTCGTGACAGATTGGTACACATGGTAATAAATAGCTCAATAGATGTTGATTTTGTTTGTGGTTTTGTTGTGTTGTACCATATACATATATTATGTGGTATTTTTTACGCGTGTACAAAACTAATTACATTTTTGTACTTGTTTCAGGTCTAGTGTGGGAATACATATTATATACAGTCTCAGTAACATTGTCATAGTTAAATACATTAAACAAAGCCGTTGCGTTATTCTGAATTAAAACATATTCACACGAAATGAATGTTTTTTTCGAACGACTTACCATGCCTCTTTTAAAACATTAAATCAGCGTTCTCAACAGACACGATAAGTGAATTTCCAACACACATAACGCGCGGTACTTTGTATCTCTTAAACTGTAGTAGGATGAATGCCTATTTCGCATTGGAAATCTGGAGTATTTTATGTCATACCGACTGTAGGAAGGATCAATTCAATAGCAATAACGTATACAAGTATACAATTACAAAGTTTGTGTATATAAGGTTGGTATAAAGTATATGATTATAGAAGTATACAATTACAAACTTAGTTTGTGTATATAAGGTTGGTATAAAGTGTATGATCAATAATACCCCCGGTATAACAATATCATATGAATAGATATATCCTCATACACTGTCAAGAGTTCATACTACTCGACCCACGTCTGTATATAAAGAAGTCATCGGTGGTTTAATGGTTGCTCGCCTCGAATGTGGTAGGTCATGGGTTCAGTCCCCAAACACTAGAAAATTGGTATTAGCTGCTCCTCTGATGAGCACTCCAGGGGTAAATACAAAGATAAGTCTGCTCCAAGTCATAATATGTTCGAGTGTAGCGAACGTCAACATATGGTTTGTTGTTTCATTGAGCGACCACTGTAGAAATCCAACTCATGTAGGTACATGTATATAATAGTGTATCCTTAATGAGGCTACATCGACTGTATACAGGGTATTATATATTTTAATATTTTACAATTACTGACAGTCGCCTGGTACCTTGAGTAGCTGAGGCTAGTAAACCAGTACTGATTTAAAAGATTTTCTCTTAGACGTCCGCGTTAAACCGTGTTAGCATGTAGTAAACAAGTACTGATTTAAAACATGTTCTCTTCGACGTCCGCGTTAAACCGTGTTGGCATGTTCTGGTGTCTTTTATGTTTTTGTTTTCCCCATTAATTTGACAACAGTTGACATTGCAGGATAAGCACAATATACGTACATTGTCTGCGAATAAAAAGTTTATGTTGGAGGACATTGTACATATGAATAGATAAAAATCCCTTGGCGTTTAGCAACTTACTCATTTTTACAGCATTCTTAGTGTCAATGCCATTGTCGAATAATGTAAAACTCCGCCGTCAAGATCTATTTCTATTTGCGGAAAGATTGAAATGGAGGTGAAGAGAACATAACCCATTTTGTGGGACTACCAGAGTTTATGAGTACAGTATTTGTTGGAATACAAGGACTATATAATTTGTGGTAATTCATGTCCAATTCTAACCCATATAGTTTAATTTATAAATAGTGAGAATGATGCATTGTAGATATAAGATAAAATGTATATTATAACAGGTCGATATTTATTTCGAATAATAAAATAAATCCATTTCAGGTTTTAAAAATGTTTTTTTCCTCAAAATCAGATAAAATAATTGATGGTTGTATTATCAGACGATTATCAATTGTCTTATATAAAGATGGACCATTCGCGACTTGTTGGTTATTCTGTATGTAGGAACATAAAAGTTCAACACGTTTTACTGGTATTCTCCAATCCTTTAGAATGATGTATTCTCATAGGAATTGTCATGTCTTAGCATTAATAGACTGCTGGAAGCTTGAACCGTGATATCGTAGGTTTTATATCAAAATTCACTAAGACTTCAGCGAGGGTATTGTTCTCGCCGACAAAAGCTTTGCGATAAATCGCCCTATCTTTTGTTCTGAATGCTATAAATGATAATATAACTGTATAATATTTTAATAGAAAGCAGAAACTGAAAAATCGTGATTGGAATAACCAAATAGGATTTTCTTAAGCTGTGTTTGAATTCATTCAATGAAATGCAAAATCTAGATATACGCTTCTCATCATGAAGTCTAATCAGGCTTGTATGTGATTTTAAGACGACAAAATAGCTAGAAGACTTCTTCAATAAACATTCAAAATTAATTTTTAAAAAGAAGAAGAAAATAAGTATGATTTGTACATCACAAGTATATAATCTTTAGTTTTAATATATTCACTCATACTAAACGAAACTAAGCTACTTATTTATGTCTTAACTAACAAACAACAAGAAATATTTGTCATAAAGTTGTTACTTTTCAGCACGTGTTAGAGCATGTATTCATATTTGGCCAACCATATATCTTTTTTACTTATTTTTGGTAAACTGATATACTGAATACTAAAAGTATCTCTATTCTTATGTAATCATAATAGTTTAAGAGAATAGATATATATAAGAGTTTAATAATAGAATATTTATACTAGAATAATGAAAAAACTACTGCATTAGTGTAGGAAACAGATCTGTTACTTTTAATGTAAAAATAATATTTATAAAAGGGAATGGTAATACAGTTTGATCTATTTTCTTGTTTTTCGAGATTTTTTACTTAATTTGTGATACAGTTGTATTAAAATTATATACAATGTTGTAATAGGTCTTCTAACATGAGGTTGAATAGGAATTAAAAAAAATGCTGTTTAATTTTACGTTTTTTTTTTTCGAATCAGATGTATGTTTTAATGATAAAAAAAAATATCAAGCTAAATACTTCTTTTAATACCAAACAAAGAAACGGTAATCAAAATGAGTGTTGATAGCTCAGTCAAACCATTAGATTAAGATTAGAATGAGTTCGTCTTTATATTATTATTATTATTATTATTTGCTTTAGGTGTATTCTGCTTATAACTTGAATAAAAGAATTGTTCAGGTGTATTTTTTTCTTGGAAATAAACATTGATATCTGTGGTATTGTATATTAGGTAGTATTTGAAGCAAATTGTATATATATATATATAAATTGAAAATATAACAAAAATATACATAATTTATATTTCAATGGAAATTGATTGAAAAAAAATAATTATAATCATTTAACTTTATTATCCATAATCATAAGAATGTGAAAAGTGTTAGACATTGTCTGCAATTCTTTAAAATAATTTAAAAAGTGGGATTAGGTGGACTGAACCGTATTTATTATGCATAGTTGTTCAATACATTCTGATAATTGAATAATTTTCTTAGATAAAATTCAAGGCTTTATATGATGACTTATCTTTAATTTATGAGTTTTATCATCCAAAATATGATAAAATTTAATATCTATTTTTTTATAAGATATTTATATGTATTTCAAAAATAATTCAATTATTTTTGTTATTGGGTTGTTCACAAAATATATTAATAATATGTTTGTTGCTTAATGGGTACAAAAGAGGTCTTCCTTAAATTATTAATCAATCTTCATTTTCTACACAAAATTTTGGCATTAAGGGGTTTTTGAAGCCATGTGTAAATACAAAATCGACGAAACCGACCTGGCCTTGGTTTCCCGCAGGCTCTGGAGTCAGCGTTAGACACACAATGACTGCTGAATAAAGCAATAGAATTTTAATTCAACAAAACAGCAAGATATGGGAAAATTACATCGAGAACTTGAAAAATAAATAAACTTCCCACAAAAGGGGATTGTCGCAGAGTGTCGAACCGAATCGTTTTATGACATTTTTCAACGCCTTTTCAAAGGAGTTTGAATCAACTGAATTTTTCACCAGAGATCGAATAATAACTTTTATTATTTGTTTACTACAACTCAACAGTTAGTAATATTTGAATTTGGTAAATAATTATTTTCTTTTATTTATTGTACAAGATGGAAAATGATTACCACTGTGGGTTCCTTCTATTTTCAAAACTACCATTTTCTCGGATTGATAACAAGACTCTTTTATGTTAAGAAGATTTTGTGATTTCGTATGTTTTAATTTAAACAGAGTCTTAAGTAAATAGTACGGAATAATATTTCTTTGTATTTAGGTCATAATTAGGGATTAAATTTTGAATATTATAATCGTGGTAATATTATTTGGTTCAAGAACGCCAGCAGGAATATGAGAAAATAATGCTAATTTTTTTTTTCGCCTTAATTTTTTTCCCTGAGAATTATGCAGAAAAAAAGTCATTAAATTTTACGCGATTTGAGAAATGTTTATTACATCACATTATTTTAAACATTATAGCTTAATTTCTGACCAGATCAAAGAATATCATTTTGTTTAAATGCACATTAAGTTTATTGAAGTTTGGTTATCAATACCACTTCCTTTCTCTTTCAAAAGTAAAAAAACAAACAGAAATGTTTTAGAAATTAAACAAATTAATTTTACCCTTTTGTTGTTTTTATCCCATTAAATATGTTACGTAGACAATTTCAAGAGATCAAAAATAAAATTCTAATATTTATAAATTATGAGAAACTGTCTTTTCCCTTGGTAGCGTTAAATATAAGCTTGGGTACAAACTTGTGAATATTATGCCAGATCTATGACATATTATGAAAAATTCTCAAGACATGAAATTTTTATTAATTTAATGGCAATATTACCAATATAAATAGCTAAGAAAATGTACATTATTTTCAAATGTTAAGTATACATTTAAATGAATAAAAAAATACCACAATTTAAAATAATGCAAAATCATTTTTTTTAAATTATTCTAACAGATTATTAAGGCGTTCTATAATTATATTTTATTTAGAAATTACCCCTTTATAACGGGGGCGCCGATTGCCACCGTAAATATTAATATAAAATTGTCAGTGTGTTTACGTGACAAATATAACATGTAACCCAACTGTATACATTTTAAAGAAACAGACAAAATATTGAAGGCCATTTGGATCTGTATATTTTGTTCACATGTTTGATTCTATATGATATTCGAAACTTAGTTTTGTCCAAAAAAAAATGTTTTTAAATGCCAACGAAATATATCAAATATTGTCGATTTTCATATTTTATCTATCCCACATACTCCGTTATGAAGCCTTAATTGTGAATATATATTTTTACAGCCACGATATAGCTGAAATATTGTTGAAAGTGGTGTTAAACCAAACCAACCAGAAACAAATTAAATCAATAAAAAATAAAAAATAAAAACGTGGGTAGCTCAATATTTTATAGATGTACATCTTTATTTTACTGATATTTCTACTCAAAATAATAATCCACAGTTAGGTACAAGTAAAATAACGGTTTGCGTGTTTAAATTCATTAAACTGATTCCAATATTTCCGATGCGTTAGGGAATTTTCTCACCGTTTGTTTATTTCATACTTATTCATTAGCACCCGTTATTTCTATCATAATGGTCAAATTCGATCAGATATGGGCGAGAAAATGGCCACTAGTGTCCGTTAAGTTACGCAATTTCGTGAAAATAGCTGTCCATAATTGGACGATACTAGCACGTCGTAATCTAATCCTTTTGAAACGAAATGTACATTCTCCGGGTGTTAATTGGATAAACGAATTTATTGGAGAAATTTTTCATTAGTTTATATCCAGGTTTAACATGTGACAAATGCACTTTGTCGAGTTCTCACTTCTAATTAAGAAGAAAGCAGGTGTCCAGATATAAGTAAGAATAATATAAGTAATATAACAGATTAATATTATATGGGTTTATTAAAGGGGCATATTTCCTATTTCCGTTACAGAAATATTCATTCTTCCTCATTTTTAAATATTGTCAAATTTATGAGATGACAAATCTAATTAAAATCCCATTAAAACCTATCAAAATTAAATTAAAAATTTCTTCAGTTAACTATTAGAATAAGATTTTCCATTTTGATAGGAGAGTTTAAACCTGTTGATACTGGTACATAAACACTACAATGATTCCGTTTCGGTCAAAGTTTTCTCAGTTACCTATAATAGAGGCGGAAAACAATTATATCTATAATACATGTTTTCTGCTTCTGATTCTACATAATACTGGCCACCATCAACGAGTTGATTATTATGCAAAGTACTTTTAGGTGCGCTGCAAATATTTTTCGATCCAGAAAGAAAGAATTAGTTTGTACAAATAAAATCGTGCTATATACAGTTAAAAACTTTCTTGTACATCTACATAGAAATTAAAACTGTAATTTAAAACAAAATTATGAAAATCCTAGATACAATATTTTACATAATTATTGTAAGAACAAACGAGAAAGATATTTGAACATCAAGAACTCGCTTGATGTCCATTTAACACACAACTAGGACAGACTCAAACCATTAATGAACTATCCATGTTGACCAGTATAGTTGGTTTGAGAGATAATAGTATGTCGGTTTGAATAGAGAAAAACTAATCGCCAGAGAGTTTAATCTGAGCAATTTATTTGTCGACAATGACCTGTGGTCTCGGTATTCAATCCAAGATCGAAGAAGTACATTTTTGAAATTAGTCTAGAACCTGGAAATAGACCGATATTCTGTAGAGTTATAGTTTCTAATATTCGGAAAAAATCGTAATTTGAATAAAAACGCCATACGAAAACAACGCCATATGAAAGTATAGTTTGTACAACTTTAGCCTGAACAGTTTGGAAAGAGGGTTTGAATATCCAAACATTTGTTGCACAAGTAACCACAGTTCGTGTAATACCAACTTAATGAGACATTTAGAGAGAACACACTGTATATTTTACTAGTAGTATATACATATGAGGGAGAGAAATTAATCATCTGGAAATCTGAGCTGACCATTGCTCTTGATTATCGAAAAATAAATGATTTGCAAAAAACACTTATAACCAACACGATGATATTAAATACAGCTAAAGTTTCCAAATATTTAAAAATGTCAAATAAATCATACTCATAACAATGATTTGGAATCGATACATTTGTATGAAAGAATGTGGTGGTTCCCCGAGATTTCCTCAAATTGTCAAATTGAAAGTGTATAAAGGGAAACAACTCGAGTTTTATCATCCAAAATTTGTGTAAATTAAATACTTTTTTAACTCAACGACACAAGACAAATTATATTATATTTATACTTCAGTTAAACAGTATCCAGTATTGGTGGTCATACTAGATATCGTATTTACAAAGGTTCATGCAATGCGGTTCAGATAATATGATTAAAAATATACAAGTGAAGTATATATGATTTTGTTGCAAATTACATTTTGCAATGGCAGCTGTCCGAAATTTATGAACATCTGAACATAAACTATTCCAGAAAAGATCTGTTTTGATATTTACCACATACGAGTCCTGTGTTAAACGTATCCCTCAGTGGCAACCACTATGGAAATCAAGACTAGTGGTTTGGGTTTAAGTATCAGGCGACCATGCTGGAAATCAAGACTTGTGGTTTGGGTTTAAGAATCAGGCGACCATGCAGGAAATCAAGACTAGTGGTTTGGGTTTAAGAATCAGGCGACCATGCTGGAAATCAAGACTAGTGGTTTGGGTTTAAGAATTAGGCGACCATGCTGGAAATAAAGACTAGTGGTTTGGGTTTAAGAATCAGGCGACCATGCATGAAATCAAGATAGCGGTTTGGGTTTAAGAATCAGGCGACCATGCAGGAAATCAAGACTAGGGGTTTGGGTTTAAGAATCAAGCGACCATGCTGGAAATAAAGACTAGCGGTTTGGGTTTTAAGTATCATGCGACCATGTTGGAAATAAAAACTAGCGGTTTGGGTTTAAGTATCAGGCGACCATGCAGGAAATTAAGACTAGCGGTTTGTGCTTAATCATCATGCGTCCATGCATGAAATCAAGACTAGTGGTTTGTGTTTAAGTATCATGCGTCCATGCATGAAATCAAGACTAGTGGTTTGTGTTTAAGTATCATGCATCCATGCATGAAATCGAGACTAGCGGTTTGTGTTTAAGTATCATGCGTCCATGCATGAAATCAAGACTAGCGGTTTGTGTTTAAGTAACATGCGTCCATGCATGAAATCGAGACTAACGGTTTGTGTTTAAGTATCATGCGTCCATGCATGAAATCAAGACTAGCGGTTTGTGTTTAAGTAAAAGGAGACCATGCAGGAAATCAAGACTAGCGGTTTGGGTTTAAGTATCATGTGACCAAAGGTAAATTACAAATAGCCCTTGTGGTAAATCACAAATGGGCCAGTAGCAAATAACAAATGGCCCCAATAGAAGATAATAAATGGCCCAAGTGGTAAGCAATACATTTTCTCATTGATAAATTACAAATGACCTCAGTGCTAAATTGATAATGGCGCAGTGGTAAATTAAAAAAAAATGGCCCAGTGGTAAATAACAAATGACATCAGTGCCAGTGGTCAAAAATAAATAGTCTAAGTGTTATTACAAGAGGAACGGGCATGTCATTCTTTCCATTTTTATTGTCCAACTACATGTACTACGTAAATAACAAAATGTCGCATTTGCAAAATATTTTTAATACAAAAACTATTGTAGTAAGAAAGATAACTCAATGTGAAATTATTTTATTTTGTTGCAAATAACGATGAACAAATTGATTTGTCTCCCTTTCTACACATTTTGAAAACGTCAATAATTTATAATTCGACCGATGAAAACGGATAAATTCAAAGTCTAAAAACCTAAAAATACATGTATAAAGTTTTTGGTATCTATCGAAAGTCTTTTATGTCAAATTTAATTAATGTCGATGGTGGCGTTAAATAAATACAAGATGCATACTTTGATTCTTGAATATACTGGACATTATACATGCACAAGTTATTGAAAACTTAATGATAGTGTAATAATGTGTACGCTGATGGAGAAATACCATAAAATACGTGGTAGAATTTGACTAAATTTAAAGTACATATAACCAGGACCGATGTAAACCAGAGATATCACTTAATCCGTACGACAAAAATCGAAGCCATTCGGAAATCGAAATTGATCTTCAAGGTTGAAGGTTCGGCATGGGAACCAGTGAGTGAATACTAGTATTCACTTTGCTTAATGCCAAGTGGGCAATTTCTCATCTATATCTTGTGGGGAAAAAACTGTCAATCGCACATTTTAATGTCAATTCGTTTATAGTGCAAAAATACTTAAGAAATTATGCCGCCCCTTGCTTGTAGAGTTTTACGAAGTCTTTAAATTAAACCGACTGGATTTAAATCTCGATACCCACTATATTGCTAGAAACATACACATTTCATCCTCACATTAACCCGACTGGGGTTAAACCCTGGTGGCAATTTGCTAAAACATATGCATTTCATCCTTATAATATTAACCCGACTGGGCTTAAGCCCTGATCATGTCTAATATTGTTATTGAAACATACACAGTTCATCCTTAGATTGACCCAACTGGGCTTATACCATGAAGTCCAACATTGTTATAGAAATATACACATTTCATCCTGAAGTAAGAAAATATTTTGTTTTTTTGGGTGGCTTCTAAATTGACTCCCATTTCTAAACGTATTGCAGGCAAGAGTAACAAATTAAATGTATAATAAAAAAAAATGGAGAAATAAGAAATCAACATACATTTATCCTATACTAGTGTCATATAATAATTAGAGGTTCATCTGAGCCTGAATCGATCACTTAAGCAAACCATTACAACTGTTTTAGTTTCCGAATTCTGCAAAAATCGATAACATTGTAGAGACGAAAAAACGAAATATATGTCAAAGAGCTCAATACTATGCTCTTACGGTTAAAATTTGCGCAGATCTGGCTTCAAACAAGGCGTATTTGGCAAATCCAAGAAATGACTATTTTAGTAACGGCGATCATCTTGGATGGAGTTCGAACGAGGTTAAAATTAAGCAGATTCTGGCTTCAAATAAAGCTGTTTTGGCCCATTTAAGAATTTTACTATTTAAACAGAGCGACTGGCTTGGCTGGCGTTCGAATTAATCGGATACAATTTATATTAGGTACAACCCAAGGACTATTCCTGCCAAGTTTGGTAAAATTGGCTTTGTAGTTTCAGAGAAGAGTTTTTCCAGATTATTTTTCTTCAGCGAGCCTTATTTCCGTAATCGTCAAAGGCGTCGACTTAACGATAAAACGGAATATACATGTATGTAATTGTAGCAGCTTCTAACGAGCAACAGGACCTTTGACGTGGTCGTCGGTGGTCCGATACAAGACAAAATTGTCTGACCTTATCCACTATATTCTCTGTTCCTGTGACGATCTAAATTTCCGCCCGTTGACCCATCTCTACGCCACCTTTTCACCTTCATGTTTTATTGTTTATAAACTTGCTCACGTCATGAATATAGCTGAAATACTGAATACTTGAAGTTAAACAACAATAAAACAATCAATCTTATAAACATGTATAATCAGAAATGGTTCGGTTATCTAAGAATTTACACTTGTTTCAAATTGGAAAAAAATCAATGCTCCTTAAATTGGGCTTAATAGCTTTTAATAAACCCTTCAATGCATACACTTACTTCTATCTACACTACTTAAATACTGTTGAAACTGGCGCTAACCCCTATCTACACTGTACATATATATATTCTATTAACACAACTTTGGTTAACAACAAATCTTCATGCCAAAACTCTTTTTCATTTATCCTTTTTTTTTTCAGCACAACTCTTTCTTACATTTCTACTTATATATTAAAAAGCTCAGCTACATTATATACAATGTAACAAAATATACAGTCAAATCTGTATTAACAGGTCACCTTTGGGACAAAGAAAATGTGGCCTTATAAGACAGGTGGCATCTTAAAAGAGGTTCCATTCATATGAAATTTTCTATAAAAGGAAAATAAAAAGGTGACCTGTTAATACAGATGACTGCTTAATAGAGATGACCTTTTAATACAGATGACTGCTTAATAGAGGTGACCTTTTAATACAGATGACTGCTTAATAGAGGTGACCTTTTAATACAGATGACTGCTTAATAGAGGTGACCTTTTAATACAGATGACTGCTTAATAGAGGTGACCTTTTAATACAGATGACTGCTTAATAGAGGTGACCTTTTAATACAGATGACTGCTTAATAGAGGTGACCTTTTAATACAGATGACTGCTTAATAGAGGTGACCTTTTAATACAGATGACTGCTTAATAGAGGTGACCTTTTAATACAGATGACTGCTTAATAGAGGTGACCTTTTAATACAGATGACTGCTTAATAGAGGTGACCTTTTAATACAAATGACTGCTTAATAGAGGTGACCTTTTAATACAGATGACTGCTTAATAGAGGTGACCTTTTAATACAGATGACTGCTTAATAGAGGTGACCTTTTAATACAGATGACTGCTTAATAGAGGTGACCTTTTAATACAGATGACTGCTTAATAGAGGTGACCTTTTAATACAGATGACTGCTTAATAGAGGTGACCTTTTAATACAGATGACTGCTTAATAGAGGTGACCTTTTAATACAAATGACTGCTTAATAGAGGTGACCTTTTAATACAGATGACTGCTTAATAGAGGTGACCATATGGGCAGGTTTTACTGTAATTTAGATTGAACACTATATGGTCTATTTTTGTGTTGGTTGTGGTAATGTAAAATCATGTATGTACTTTATATGTTAAATGATTGTTACAATACATTGTAGTTGTTAAATGATTGTTACAATACATTGTAGTTGTTAAATGATTGTTACAATACATTGTAGTTGTTAAATGATTGTTACAATACATTGTAGTTGTTAAATGATTGTTACAATACATTGTAGTTGTTAAATGATTGTTACAATACATTGTAGTTAGAAGAAAACGAACGGATTGTAATGCTGTAACTCAGCCTCTCTGTTATCAGAACGGGAACACATGAATTGATAAATATGTGTAATCAAACAACAATTGGTAATCTTCATTGAATCATGAAAAAGTTTCCAAGAGTTATCTTTCTTCTACTGTTAAATGCCATAAAACGATTGACTCGAATGGATAATAAAATGAAATTTATACCACGAGACAGATTGTGTGAGAGGCTACTTAGAATCTTTAAACGATATTAAGCTATTCGAAAATTAGTTGTGGTCCAAGATGTCAAATTTCAGGCAAAACATAAAAGATTGTTGTTTTTTCTTCATAATATCAATTAAAATTACCTAGCATATTGACGTCAACACAATGTTATTTAACACACTTCAATTACATGAGAGACCTAAGGGTGGCTTAAAAAAATTCCAATGAACGGGAAACAATTGTAAGTCCATATCAAGCAAAAACCATCATATTTAATAAATTTTGTAAATAAGTGTTGTAATCCCTTTTTGAGTTAGTTAGTCGATAACCATATTCTCCATATTCTCCAAACTTCCTACTACAACACTGAGAAAAGTTCAACAAAACATTTGTTAGCCTGTATGGCCGAGTGTTTCATGTCGTAAACCTCTTCTAAGACACATACCTAAAGCCAGGGATTTCACTTGTCAATTCGTTATAACTGATTTGTTTTCCTTTCCAAATAAAGTCTGGTGTTAAGTACATACTTGAATAAATGATGAAAGTGATCATAAATAACAATATAACCCAAAAACATAAAACGTTATAAGGGAGGTAATTCACCGGACTAAATGAATTAATATTGATGTATGATAGCATTAGAGTTATCTCGCTTTTTATATCTCTATTATCCTTGAATACAGAGGTATTATATAACAGCTCTTAGTTCATATTAGTATTTGATATGATATATGATAATCATTCAATCGGTGTCAAATTCCAAAACATCGACTTCTGTCTTATTATTCAATGCATTAGTGAGTTCCATTGTAGAAAAAAAAATGGTACAAAGATGCATCTTTTTCTACTAGTCGGATTTCTTATTCAGTCACTTACTTTTGATTATTATAGCTATACATGTATTATCTATATGATATCAACTATATTATAATAGCCAGTTTTAATTGAAAGATAGCATAACGCATGACCAGAGCTACTCCATATCAAAGCTATGAATTTTCAAAACGGTGGAACAAAACATTTTAATAAATTGATCAACTTCCCTAATAATCTATCTTTATATATCGTCGGGAAACCGCTGCTGATACTCCCCACTCATCTCGCTTCTATGCTCTCCACTCATCTCGATACGATACTCTTCACTTATTACGCTCCGATACTCTTCACTCATCGTAATGAGTGGAAACACTCATCACCACTCTACCAATTCCGATAGAAGGAGAACAACAGATTTACCCGAAGTTGACCAATTGGAGTGGAGAGTACCGGAGAATGATCATCCATGGGTTACCGACGATGACATTTGTGTAGCATTGATTTCTTGATTGTGTGTATGCAGAGCTCCAGATAAGCTGCGTATTTGCGTTTTTTACGCTATGAAAACGAGTAAAAACGCATGTATTATCAGATCAGAGTGTACACATTACGCATACATATTGCTGTGTAAGCAAATTTTCCAAATTCGGAGCGTACTTGTACAGTCGTGTACATAACAATACATTTTTGTCTTTGAGAAATTCCCCGTAATTACTTCCCTTTATACTTTTCGAAGGAGAGAGCGTATACATCCGAGGGGTACCGAATGTTTGCCTTTCTAAGCATCGATGTCAAAAGAAATCTGATTGGATGTTTACGATAACTCATCCAATCGCGGTCAATATTACAAATAAATGCGGTTTACGTAATAAGTAAGAACTAAAATGAAAGTAAATTTGGGAACACGTTGTTCGTTGAAAATGAGGGATTACCGAAAATGAGCAAGAACATAAATAAGCGCGCTACTAAGCGCAAGAGCGCTATGGAAAATTCTATACTTAAGTTCCTGACAGTTTCATCTGTGTCTAGTGACAGTATAGTTAAAGGAATCATTGATGACATTATCAAAACGGCTGTGAAAACTGCCGAAGTCGAAGAGCAAAAAACAAAATATTTACAACATTTTATTAATATACATTACACAATCGTGTCAAATTAAACAGATATATACATTTCACTTGCATCCTGCGTTTATTGAATAACACTTGTGTCAAACATAATTTTAAAAATGTACATGTAAGCAATCTTTTCTGAAGTAGAGAGTACAACAGTGCAAAGGAAATATGCAAATACCCATCATTTTCAAAAGTAGGGGGTAATTACCCTTTGGACTCGAACATTATCTGGAGCTCTGGTATGATGTTGTATGATGTAAAGTATGAAATATTGCAGCAATATTCAAAGACGAGAATAAGTTAACAAGTAATACAGCAAGCAGGTATGTGAATAACGATAGGACTCTTAGGAGGAGGGTTTAATTACTACATGTGATTAAGTCTATAATAGCCAGTGTAGGGTAAATGTCTCCCAGTGGGCTATCAGTGTCTACTTCTAACAATCTATTGATGCAAGTTTTCAGTAGTACAAGTCCAGGGCGTTCTAAAACACGATGCACATATTCATGCTCCGTCCATGGAATGAGTTATGTATCAAATGTACCTCGTTCACAGCATGTGCTACTTTTGGAAATGATGTGAGTGATTTATTTGGCTTAACGCCAATTGAGCAATATTTAGCCATATAATGACAAGAAGAAGTTACATCTTGATGAAATGATCACGATGCCTACTTTGTACTAGATCAACATTTCTCAGTTGTCTTTTTGTATAGCTACTTCATTGTAACAACAGTGCCCATGTAGACAATGTCGGTACACTCGGACATATAATTCCGATTCCGTGCCATCCAATCTGTCTTATTCCTTAATACTGCGAGCCTACCGAAAATCAATCTTACATCAAACAGAAATTAACACAATAAAAATTACAAAAGTAGCTTCTCAAAAAGATTAAACTATCACATTCCGTATTTCTTTGCCTTTTATTAATGATGGCGAGTGTATTGACAAGTTTTTATTAATGATGGCGAGCGTATTGACAAGTTTTTATTAATGATGGCGAGTGTATTGACAAGTGTTTTGGTAGTCATTGTATCGTCATTATCCTATATTACTAAGTTAATCTACAGATCCATACTAGTATATCACGAATACACGAGTCTTGCTCTTTCATATTTTGATAACTAGAACTAGTTTTATCCCCTGTCATCTCAGCGACAAAACTCATTGATTCAACAGAGGAGGAAGTCATATTATATGTACATATGCAAGCTGATGCCAATGTCGCTCCCACATGTATTGATATTATATATATTTTACATGTATATCTTTCTTTATGTGTCATAATCATATATTGTAAATGTGTTTGTACCAATAAATATTGTCTATTGTCTATTGTATCTCCCTTTCTACGCTGGTGGCTGACATTCACATAAAGAAACCTAAACGATTAACAATCATGCACACTCGTTAATCACGTAGGAAACAGGGGTTTGGCGTACATTTAGATTGTTCTGGTTTAATTTAAATTCATGTTTGCTTTTTACACAAACACCAAAATATTATTACATTATAAAGCTGGTGACTTAACACACATGTGACCCTATAATAAGAGTAACTTCACTGGAAGAGTTAATAGAAAACATACTTTAAAATCCACCTGTGATGTAAATCTATTGTCAAAACTCTCCATTATTTTTAAGGAATGGAGAGTTATTGTTCTCTTTGTACTTTTAAGGTCCCACAAGGGGCAAACAATTTAATACTTTGTACTTTAGATACTATACACAGACTTTTTTTTGCTACAAGATTAATAATTAATAAAATTAATAATGTACAATGGGTGGATTTTAAGTTGGAGAATGTCCTCGTATCTCTCCATTCCTTAAAAACAATGGGCCTCGGCTCCATTATCTTTAAGGAATGGAGAGTTACTTGGACATTCTCCTATACGTAATGTCTGGACATTTTAACTGTCGTGGGTGTAGTGACCGCATATATTTAGGGGTCAACACCCCCTCTCCATAGGATATCTTATCAACAAGCAGACCACAATTCAACTTTTAATTTATTATATATTCTATAGTATACATTTTAATGATGTTGTATTTTGGTCTATAAATTACAGTTACATGTATCAGAAAAGTGACAACTGATGTACTGTCTCAGTTTTTCCATAGATTCCATTTTTTATCACAATAAAAACAAATTTTGTCAGACAACAAGAAAGGTTTCAACTGCATGTGATAATCTTCAAGATCACATTGTTCTTACATTTAGATATAAGGTTTTTTTTCATAGATATAAATTACCAATAGAACAAAACATTAATTCACCCCCATGTTTATGAATTGGGTCAGCACTTCTTATAGATTAAACCTTATGTAGATCATAGACACTTATTGTATGTAGAACCAACCATTAATAACCCTATGTTTTCTGAAGAGACTATTGTTTCATATATACTATTTCAGCATATCAGAAAATAATATATGCCCTCTAGTTGATTTGATTTTTTCTTTTAGTGTTTTAACGCCACTTTCAGTAATATTTCAGCTATACTGTGGCGACCAGTTTTAGTGGTGGAAGAAGCCGGAGTACCCGGAGAGAACCACCGACCATGGGCAAGCAACTGGTAAACTTTATCACTTGCGACTGCGAGTCGAGTGCACCCTTTTTTGTAATTAACAAAGCCAGGTGCGAACTCACGCCGTATTGGTGATAGGCTTGTATGAGTTGTTAGGTAATCTAACTACCTAACTCATTGAGCCACCCGGGCGCTCCCTCTAGTTGATATACTGAGCATTGAAAACGATTTTTTTGATAAACATCAATGCTTCATGTGGACTTTAAAGACAATCACCGGGCTGTCAAAGATGGAATAAGTAGCATGTCCACATTGTAAAAGTAATGTTTAGATAAACCGAATGTTTGTCTTTAGATCCAACAGTAAAACCTATATCATTATTCCACACCAGTAACACTTACATATCTACAATTCTACTGCAGTAAAATTTACATCCATACAATATATCTGTAGTAAAATTTACATCCATACAATATATCTGTAGTAAAATTTAAATCCATACAATATATCTGCAGTAAAAGTTAAACCCATGATATCCATCAGCAGTAACACTTAAATGTTTGTTGTATTAAACCGTAGAAATCTTAAACACGTTAATATTCCGGGAGCCTCTATATGGTCACCAGGATATGGTAGCTGGATCTACATCTACCTTTACAGTAGAGGTTTACCACAACTAGGATCTGTGAGTTTGGCTCTCATCCATGAGGAGGAGTGCTGGATACAATCTTATCTAGTGGTGTTAAACTAACATGATCTAATCTAAGCTTATGTAATTTTCCACTGAAGATGAAACGTAGCTGTGAATAATAACAGGAGATATTAGATAGTTGTAGTTCTGGCTTACACCACATCTGAAGACACAATGGCGAATGAATTGATAAGACAAGATGATACCTCCCCACCCCCTACCCCCCAAATAAAACCAGTTATGACGAGACAAGGTGATACCTCCTCCCCCAAATAAAACCAGTCATGACGAGACAAGATGATACCTCCTGCCGCAAATAAAACCCGTAAAAATGAGGAGCAAAATATACATTTTTTGACAGAAATAATATAAAATATGAGACAAAGTACCTACCTTTAAAGGGATAAATCCTATATTTAAATATTATCTAATAGATCAATTCTAGCACTTTTTATCCAAACAACAACAAAAAATATTTCCACACTTTTACAGAAATCTTCCGAATGATCGCTCCTTCAACATATATTTGATTTCTAATTTGTATAATGATAGAATATTATTATATCCCTCGTGGTAAACCTTTGTAGATTTTGGTTCAATACCATTATAACTTTACATCTCAACATAAAAGTAACTATCAACGATCAAGATAAAATTTGCCTTGTAAACGAGACTCCTTTCAGCTTTAGCAGAGCTATGCCAAACTTGTTACAATGTCCTTTTCATGTAAGTTTCAATCGTTTTCAACTACCAAAGGGCCATATCATATGACTTCATTCAACGGAGAAAAAAGAGAATTCAAAATGATTTCAACACAAAAACGAAACCTTTTTGTTTCCTTTAAAATAACCCGTCATCAAGTCGCAGTTTAACATTTTCATATCAGAAATAAATATATCGCTAGTCAAGTTTATTTATGATCGCTGTATTGTGTTTTTCGTCCTTTAAGGCTCGAACATAAAAGGACAATTATAAAGAACGTTGAATAGGATTTTAGACTCTTTAGTTTCTTTATTATAAACTTAAGACCTTTTCTTTCCATGTATACAAGAAATGTATGCAGATTGAATTAAATCTATTGATATAAAATGGCATTCTTTAACATAAGAAATATGATACACAAATCTTTGAACGAGGCCTTATGTTATTCAAAGGGAAAACAAGGGCACACAATACAACCAGTCAATACTCCGTTATATTAACTTTTAAATAATCACATACTACGTAATTTGAACTAATATTTAACAAGACGTGCGTTTGTGTTTACTTCTTTTATTTTTGCCAGCCCCTCATAAAGTTAATACGACCATTATTGTTATAAGTCTTCAATACGTGCCGCCGGCTTTTGTAATTTTCATATCCGAATTGTATGAAGATATCAACAGATAAAAATTGTATAAAACTATTAATGTTCCAGAGTATTAGATCATAATATAACTGATTAAAAAGAACTACAGTCTCAGTTTTGATCAAATGTTCCAACAATACGCTTAATAAGTCACCATACAACCCACCATTGTGTACATTTTCTAAAGAAACAAATTTTTCCACATCTTTTACAATTCGAGCTATACCATAATATTATTTTCATCGTATTCAACTAAATATTATTTTATGTTGCCAGATCAGAACTAAATTTAGTTATATTTTTCTCACTGTTAAAATGTGGACACATTTGATAAATTTGTATACGTATGTTGATGTCCCTTGAAAACCATCATTGAGGAGGGGGGGGGGGGGGTCCTATTTCTACCTCTGTAATTGATTTTTAATCTGTAAGAAGTACATTATGTACGTATTAATGTTGATTGTTGTTGTCCTTGAAGTATAAATTGCCTAAATCCAATATACTACACATTCTTAGTTAGTTTACTAAGACCATTCACTGATCTTTTCTTGTTTAAGACAATCTGTTTTATTATGGTTGGTTATGTTTGATTACTAGAGATCTAGTTCTACTGAAAAGGAGACCATTGGCATTAATATGTTGAACACAGCTGTATTCTAGATATACAAATGTATGTTCCAATCCAAGCATTAACTAGATTTTCAGGAGTTTTTGTCGTTTTGTCCTGTTATGAAACGGTCGATATTACTGAGGATGGGGATTGATCTTCAATGTCTTGTATATTATACTATTACATATACTATTTCGATGTGGACATGCCACTACTTATAGTAAAGTGTTAATAGAATAAATTATAATATGTCACGCAGATTTCTTTGCAAAACAAATATTAAATATTTGCCGATATTCTTACTGGTATTTTTTTATGAACATATCATATTAAGATTAAAATCATATTCTCATCTTGCTCCCGTTTTCTGATATGTCGCTGCGTGAGAATCTGACGAAACTCCGTAGACATCCTCGTGTCAGTGACCTAGGGTCAATGAGTGAATTGACCAATCAGATTGCCGCTTTCAGGATCTTGAAAGTAATTACGATATGAAGGGAAGTAACTCGGCTAGTATATTTTTGCTTTCGATATTCTCGGACTTCATTAATACCGCAACTATTCCGTAAACATCCGGTAGTGTTGGTTTTGTAAAAATCGTAGAACGTTGTTGGAAAATGCAAAATATAATCGTAAGGAATGAATGTAAAAAGTCCGTTGACCCCAAGAAGGATTTATTTAAGCGCGAATATTTGTAATTATATGTGAATTTGCCTTTATTCACATCCACGTGACAAAAAATCGAGAGAAAAGCACTGAACAAAAAGTTAAATTTGACAGATGAGCGGATGCAAAACATTTCGAATGTCATAGAGTCTTTTAATCGTGAGCAGTGTGGTAAAAACGGTGTCTGTAGAACATGTTATAGAAATTAGAGAAGGTTTTGCAAATGCAAAATAACTTACTAAAACTGCAAAAAGATCTTAATGATACCAGATCTTCTGTTCGTCACTCGTACCAGTTCACCTGTACGATAACTAAATCTACAGAAAAAAGACTTCTGAAATCTCCAGTTACTCAACAACCATTGAAAGTTCAGAGAATAGTTCCCAACGGTTTTACACTTGTGAATCTAACAAACATACCACCATTACATGATTTACTGTCAGACACTGATAAAAGTTCTACAGCACCAGCTGTAAGTAACATTGTAAAGAAGCCTGCAAGAAGGTCTTTGGCTTTCACTGGCTCCAGTGAAAGTGTACAACATGAACAAGGACTGAAGTTGAGGTAAGATTTCACTTTATAAAATATAATTAATTAAGCAAAAATTCACCAGAAAATTGATTTGCATGTTACTTCATTCAGAAAGACTGTAGTTGTTTCCCTAGCCAGTTTTCAGC
Organism: Bathymodiolus septemdierum; assembly: GCA_963383655.1. Classification (NCBI taxonomy): domain Eukaryota; kingdom Metazoa; phylum Mollusca; class Bivalvia; order Mytilida; family Modiolidae; genus Bathymodiolus; species Bathymodiolus septemdierum. Next base: position 114,321,070 of record OY726519.1, read on the forward strand.
ATGGTGTTGCACCTTGTTTTCATTTTCAGGTCCGGTACTGTCCTGAAAGGCACACTTAAATAAAAGTGTCTCCCAAAAAAGAAGCATTCAATCTTGTGACAAGAACTACACGTGTGATTTGACAATTTTAAAGTACAAGAAAATTAATTCATTATTTTAAAAATTTAATTGGATATTAAATTCAATATTCAATATATTAATCGAACCTTGTATATAAAAAGCGATCTGAATGGATAGAATATTAATGAGGCGCAACTAATTTATTCAATGACCCTAGGTCACTGACACGAGGATGTCTACGGCGTTTCGTCAGATTCTCACGCAGCGACATATCAGAAAACGGGAGCAAGATGAGAATATGATTTTAATCAGATTGGAACATATCTAAAGCTAGAATATTTCCTATAAAGTAAAAATATTTTCCTGAAAAGGTTGGTACGTCCAAGAAAGGTTCCGGATAGAACAAATCTTGCACATAAGCAGCAAGCAGACGAGCGATAGATCAAGATGGTGGAACAGGACATTGCGTTCCTGTTGCAGCGATCCGAGCTGCAGCGGGAAATGGAGGAAGTATATAAGTGTTACTACACTAAAATTGAGGAACATTCTAACCACATAGTATTTTAATGCACCAATTAAACAACCACTAGGAACATCTGCGTGTTAGATTCGGTATTCAATCGGTAAAGCTCGCGTGCATCCGCTGCTCTTCTTCTATCCCTAGATTGTACCTACGAAATGTGTTGTGTGTCTACACCCAACATTTCTCAATCGGAAGTGGCAATACACTCAGTGTAATGGTACAAACTTAAATAAGTCCTCTAATCTAAATGGCGACGTTCGCTGAAAGTTTAAAATACGCTATAAAAAAATACTGGATTTTATGTATTTCAGTCATAATTACACCTTATATAAGAATCGTGGATATTGATTGGTTAATAGCCGGTGTATTTTTCGTGTATTTTCATATTTAGGTTCATATTTAGGATTAATTTCGTTCATTTTTACCGCTGCCAGGGTAATTGCATGAGGATTTAACTTTTTTACGGCACGTGGCATTTGCGAAAACGTATTTCACTTTTTTACCCTCGCGTGCCTCAAACCGCCAAATTCATTCGGAATATGTCTTCTTTATCTTTATACGTAAGGTAATCAAATTTGAAACCCGGACGTGTTCCGATGTAAACGTAAAACAGTAAAAAATAATGTCAGACGACAACAGCACGGCTGCTGGCGGCTGTGAAAGATACGACAGACAAAAGGTATTATTTATTTAGCCAGTGTTCTAAATAATATTCGGTGTAATTAAACAGATATATCATATTGGGAGGGGTATTTGCGAAAAATAACAGTCTTAAGACTAAATGTCCCTCGCCTATCGGCTCGGGAAATTTTTCGTCTCTCGACTGGTATTTTTCGCAAATACCCCTCCCAAGCATGATATATCTGTTCAAAATAATTCACTTACTCTCTATTCGTTTGAACACATTAAAATGTTGCAAGTAACTTCGATCTCCATTAGAAGACATTTGAAGCCATTAAAACAGTATATGATTCTGACTACATCTTATTTCTACAAACTGTCAATGACATATTGGTCTTAATTCAAAACATTCAACACTATTTAAGTTATATCGTGGCAGTTAGTTTCATTCGTTGTGGAGGAATTCAGGGTACACAGAGAAGATCACCGAAGCATCGACATGCCGCAAGTCACTGATAAACGTCATCACATAATGTTGTATCGAGTACACCTCTTCATGAACGGGATTCGAACTCACCACTTTTGTGGTGATATGCACTGATTGCACAGGTATCAGTAAATCTAAATACCATACGATCACGACCACGACGTCCCCTATATTTTTAGTTTACATATAATATGGAAATAAATTACCATTAAATCATTATTTAATGGAATTGCAGAATAAACTACTAAAGGCATACCAGATGAAAAATAATATTTTAATAATAATTGGAATATGATAATAACTTGTTCAGCTGAAAATTCACAATGTGATTCTTTAATCAATGAGCTTTCGACATTCAACTTTAAAGGGGGGGTAAACTTGTTCATACACAATATCTGACTTAAATATCCATGTATGGGAACATCCTTAAACTGGTGGTGTCCTCGGTTTCTTTCTATATTGTTATCAAGTATGGAGGTGGTCAAGTTTGTTTCTATATATTAAAATCCACCTGTGATGTAAATCTATTGTCTAAACTCTCCATTATTTTCAAGGAATGGAGAGTTATGAACAATGTGGACAGGGGCGGAGTTATTGTTCTCTTTGTACTTTAGATACTATACACAAATTTTTTTTGTTACAAGATTAATAATCAATAAAATTAATAAAGTACAATGGGTGGATTTTAAGTTGGAGAATGTCCTCGTATCTCTCCATTCCTTAAAAACGATGGGGCCTTCGGGGCCTCGGCTTCATTATTTTTAAGGAATGGAGAGTTACTTGGACATTCTCCTATACGTAATGTTTCATATTGTATTAAATGACACTTTATTAAGCAGTCAATTTAGTTAAATACACGTTCCGCCCCCTTGATCACATATTTACTATCTGTATTTTAAATTCTATTGTGTATTGCTGAGGAAAGAATGTGTTCCTTTCAATCACATGTTAATGGACTCTTTATTAAGGAACTTTGCAGTGCTGTCCTTAAGACTATTATTAGTGGTATAGACGTTGGAAATGTAAGTAAACGAATCACTGTTTAAACTGTCCATTAAAAATAGGCCTGAATATAAGACGAACACAGTACACGAATCATATTTTTAAATCTTTAATTCGGTTAATTGGTGTCGCATACTACAATATATTTCATAGTTACCAAATTAACGCAAAACATAGGGGACGTCGTGGCCCTGATCGTATGGTAGATGGATTTATAACTACCTATGCGAATCCGAATTCTGCTCAGGAGAGGTGTACTCGATACAACATTATGTGATAAAGTCTGTCAGTGACTTGCGGCAGGTCCGTGGTTTTCTTTGGGTACACCGGTTTCCTTCACCAATAAAACTGACCGCCACGATATAATTCAAATATTGTTGAAAGTGACATTAAACACCATAACCCTAACCCTTAAAACCCTTCTATATATAGTAGGATAAACACGATATACGTACATTGTCAGCAAAAATTTAATTTATTGTTACTCACTACGTAACAGACGCGGAAAGTTTGTCAAGGGCTCGCTTCTCTATTTATTTCTAAAGCTAAAAAGAGGGGGGTGAAGGAGGCATATCTTTTATTTCGGAATTTTTATTTGGAATGACTATGTCTCCTCGCGTATAAGTATCATCAAGTGGTTAATTTCAAGTGGTAAGTCGCTAAAGTGCCTGTTTGTGACTACTCGGTGTCAATCGGCGACAAGGCGAGAGGGTCGAAATACCGACTATATCATCTTTAAATTAAGGTTACGAAATTCGATCGATGTTACAGTGAAGGTCGTTCCTAATATTTGCAATCTCGGTCGTAACTAGTAGCTTGTCGATAAATAATTCTTGATCAAGTGTTGACGAATTACGTGCTGTCTATATTTCAGCAAAATTTCAATCAAATAAGTCTTTTTAGAATTAAACTGAAACTGGGAGTCAAAATGGAATTTACTGACCTAGTCATTGTTATATATTTAATATTTAATATACAAAATGTAGTTGAATACGTGACAAGACTTTGACCGACATCAACTTTACACAATAAAAGTAAAATGAGTATTGTAATAGTAGACGATACTAATATTGTAATGTACCTATAGAGAACATTGTACCTTAAAATACAATGTTCCTGATAGGGCCCCTGAACGTCTCCAATTGTAAGACAACGCTCCACCAACTGAGCTATTTTTAAGGAGATTTCCACGAAAGCAGATATTTGAGGGTGGTTATATATGGACATACTATCAGATAGGGAAGTATACCGCTTACACACCCCACCTCAAGAATCCTCATATTGCAACGTCCATAGCTACGACTAAGCCCCACCCCGTATCTCATGCACGAGAGTCAAAACTCTATTAAATAAACTAAGAAGATTATATATTGTCAAAATATATATAATTTATTTGTATGAGCTTCAGAAATAGATAGAGAAGCAAGCCTTTGGCAAGCTTTCCGCGTCTGTTTCGTAGAGCCTTTGTCAAGCTTTCCGCGTCCGTTTCGTAGAGCCTTTTGGCAAGCTTTCCACGTCCGTTTCGTAGAGCCTTTGTCAAGCTTTCCACGTCCGTTTCGTAGAGCCTTTGTCAATCTTTCCGCGTCCGTTTCGTAGAGCCTTTTGGCAAGCTTTCCACGTCCGTTTCGTAGAGCCTTTGTCAAGCTTTCCACGTCCGTTTCGTAGAGCCTTTGTCAAGCTTTCCACGTCCGTTTCGTAGAGCCTTTGTCAAGCTTTCCACGTCCGTTTCGTAGAGCCTTTGTCAAGATTTCCACGTCCGTTTCGTAGAGCCTTTGTCAATATTTCCACGTCCGTTTCGTAGAGCTTTTGTCAAGATTTCCACGTCCGTTTCGTAGAGCCTTTGTCAAGATTTCCACGTCCGTTTCGTAGAGCCTTTGTCAAGATTTCCACGTCCGTTTCGTAGAGCCTTTGTCAATATTTCCACGTCCGTTTCGTAGAGCTTTTGTCAAGATTTCCACGTCCGTTTCGTAGAGCCTTTGTCAAGATTTCCACGTCCGTTTCGTAGAGCCTTTGTCAAGATTTCCACGTCCGTTTCGTAGAGCCTTTGTCAATATTTCCACGTCCGTTTCGTAGAGCTTTTGTCAAGATTTCCACGTCCGTTTCGTAGAGCCTTTGTCAAGATTTCCACGTCCGTTTCGTAGAGCCTTTGTCAAGATTTCCACGTCCGTTTCGTAGAGCCTTTGTCAAGATTTCCACGTCCGTTTCGTAGAGCCTTTGTCAAGCTTTCCATGTCCGTTTCGTAGAGCCTTTGTCAAGCTTTCCACGTCCGTTTCGTAGAGCCTTTGTCAAGCTTTCCACGTCCGTTTCGTAGAGCCTTTGTCAAGATTTCCACGTCCGTTTCGTAGAGCCTTTGTCAAGATTTCCACGTCCGTTTCGTAGAGCCTTTGTCAAGCTTTCCATGTCCGTTTCGTAGAGCCTTTGTCAAGCTTTCCATGTCCGTTTCGTAGAGCCTTTGTCAAGCTTTCCACGTCCGTTTCGTAGAGCCTTTGTCAAGCTTTCCACGTCCGTTTCGTAGAGCCTTTGTCAAGATTTCCACGTCCGTTTCGTAGAGAGTATCAATAAATTTAATTTTTGTCAACGATGTTCGTATATTGTGTTTATCCTGCTATATATAGAAGGTGTTTTTTTAAAGCCACCATGGAATTTTGGAAGGCCTCGATGGTATAACTATCCAAAACGTTCCCCGACCTCTTTGAGGGATGGGTCCAAAAGAGGGAAAAGGGGATTTTTATTCACAATTAAAAAGTATTTGCAATAGGGTCGTGGGATCTTCACTATTAGGAAATCTGATCTTTGACCTTTTTCAAGTGAAAATATATTATTACCTTTATTATTTGTCTTTATTATGTCTTTGTTGTCAAAATGACCTTTTCTAGGGATTTTAAGTTTTTGATGTATTTTTGTAGGGTTTTAAAGGTGCAAGTCACTCAAAAATTGTATCGAACCTTTTGGGGGTTCAATAGTAGCGACAAAAAATGGATTAATATAAGTTTTATAACTTGTTTCCGAATCCTATTAATGATTCATCCGAATAGTTTGTACATATTCATGCTTGTATTGTATTAATGAATTACTTAATAAAATATGTTTACACTAAAAAATGGATTCTATTAACCACTTAATAACGTATTTGTGTTCGTTTTGATGGGGTCTTCTCTGTGTTGTTATTTGACCTTCTATCATTGTCATGGTCACCAGGTCAAATGACAAAATCTATTTCTTCATTTATCATGTTTTTTTTGTAGACTATAATGATCTTTTTGAAACATTTTTAGTAAATATATGCAAATCAAATTACAAAAAGGAAGACTACATTTAATAGTATGAAGGGACTATTTTAACTTAAGTCTATTTTATTTGGCTTAAGAGCACATCAGATACTTTATATCACATTTTGACTGATACGCTTTTCACATTGTTACATATTTCAAACTTATATTCCACATGTAAACAAAAATATTAATATATAAATTTTGATATCATCTGCACATGTACCTTTATGGGGGGGGGGGTGGGGGGGGGGGGGGGGGGGGGGGGAATTAAAATTAACTTATAAATTGTTATATGAAACTTGGCCATGGTATATGTATACATAGTTCAAGTGTACATATTAACAATAACAAAAATAAAGTGTATTTATCATACCCGACATGGTCTGCACTGTACAGCACCCACAAAAGTACTTTAAAAAATATGCATGCTATGATTCAATTCCTAGAAACATAATGACATTCCCAAATTGGCACTTTTTGACGTTCGACCTCGACAACACAATCACATGAACTTATAACTTTGGTGTTCGATTCGATAACACAATGACATGAATTAACCTCTAACTTTGTTATTCGACTTGATAACACAATTACATGAACCTCTAATTAAAGGAGCCACGGGATGTTCAGGTATGTGTGATTCAACAACATTTCGCTTGAAATAAACTAAGAAGAAACACGCCACTCACCTTGTTTTCTGTTGAAAGCACTCTTCACGTATATCCATATAATCCCACAGAAAATATCACATCAATTATCCACTAATTGCAAATAATTTTCCTTTTATTTTCACTGATCCGTATATTCAATTAATATTTCATATTCATCTTTGGTAATCTATTTATTCCGAAAAGAATCACTGAAGTAGATCCATCTGAAAACGATACTTAAATCCCACGGTGAAATGTAAATCCTAAAAATAGAAGAAAAATCAAAATGTTAATTTCTTTGAAAACGATTATACTTTCAAACATTGAGCGTTTCTATATACCGTACACGTGTCTGAGCATTGTTATCTGTTAAGAACTGCATAACAAAGTAGAGCAACAAATAGGTCTATGAAAACATCTGTACAACACCAATCATTTTACTCATTTCCAAACGAACTTATGTTTTAGTTATAAAATTGAATATAAAACACTTAAATATGAATCAAAATTAAAATACAAAATTTAGAATTAAACACTGAATAATGTAGTTACATTATAGATATGTGTAGAGAATGAAGTAAGTGTATCATTACCTATCCCCCTATCTTCAATGAGAACTTGTCATCTAAGTGTCGATATAACGCACGACCAACGCAACATAATGGAGAAAAATGCTGGAAGGGATCAATTTTCCTTTCTTTTCATAAAGATTGAAAATAAAACATACAATATTGTATCAAAATAACACATACAATATTGTATCCAAAGTGTTGTAATAACTGGTTAAAGAATCTCTTCCCATTGTGGATAAATTTAAGTGTTCCTTTTATATACAACAATGATATACAGTGACTCTATTGAAAATGAATGTATTCAGATATATACAATAGACCGAGTATATTGTCGCCCCAAATACAAAAGGATTTGATGCAAGCGAAACTTTTGTTAAATTTTGTATACTGATACACGAGGAAAATGGATACTTTTGTTATTTTAAAAAATCTAAATCTTTTACAATAAATGTTGGTTAGGGTCATATTTTACAAGCTTAGACAAATGCAAAGTATTTTTCTTTTATATGCGTGTTCTTTTTATATCAGTGAAGCGATTTTTATAGTAACATTGAATGACATTGCGTTACCTTTTCCACCTGTACTTCCTCGCGATTAAAGGAAAACGCCATGGTCTTAACAAGCTAGCGTGAAAATTTAAATGACAGTAAATAAAAGACATCTGTGTTAATGAATGCTAAAAATAGTATACCGTAAGGTAGAATTTAGCCATTGAAGTTGCATGTAGCACCAAATAATGGGGATCGCCATTTTTCAGAACTCTTCAATGTGAGGAAACAAAAGACATAATCCATTCTCGGATTATACCTGGAATTAAAGCACTTCCGAAAGAGCCGTGACGTTACGGTGTCAGTATCGTCTATTATATCAGCATTGATCAGTTGCAATTTTATCATAAAAAATTATGAAAATCGTAAAATAACGTCGTTTATTACATACTTAGTTCAAATAAAGGCATTTTTGTATGACGAATATGACCGGCAGTAAACTGTCCATATTTTCACACCCCGGGAAAATAACCGGTTATTGGATTACTACAAGATCATTTCCATATCAAGGCCCATATTGGCCCGGGCCAATATGGGTGTCTCTTTTCTAGATGTCGGAAGTATGTAATGAATAGTTTAATACATGGGTATTTCCATAGTGGCCTGGTTATCATCCCTCGACCCATATTGGCCCTCGACTCCGTCTCGGGCCAATATGGGGGTCTCGGGGGGATGATAACCAGGCCAATATAGAAATGCCCATGTATTAATCTGTATATATTTATCTTTTGATATTTACAAAATCATTATGACTTCATGTCAAACATTTTATTGCACTAACGAAAAGGGAAAGTGTGAGAAGAATTGGGTTTTTTTTGTAATTACCTATCAGGACTACCCTTGTCAACACATCGACCAGTGACCACGCAAAACACGGGAAAGTACGACAGCATTGACGACAAAAAAGGAAGAAAAAAAAACATGTGTACGCATAAAATGAGTTAAAAGTGACAGTTATTTAACCTACGGTCAATCATGTAAAACATACATGGAATTATACGTAGATTTCAGTGTGACTAAGACAAAAAAAAATATGTTTTGCTCTCAACGATGGCCCGTCTAAAAAGAAGGATGTTACTTTAAATCTTTGTACACGATTCATGTTCAGCTTGTACTCAATTTGGGTTTGTAATGTCTGACATGGAAATTTTGAATGATTCTAGTATAGTCCTATGTCAAACTACTTCTTCTTCTGGTAGCCTTCTTGATTATATGGTTTGTAAATATCCATTCATCCAGGCACAGACATGCGGAATTGTGTTTCAATAGAATCAGTGGTTTCGTTGAAAATACTTAAAGGCATTTCCCGTCGGTCCTATGTTGAACTTTGTTCTACAGTGGTGGTTATCTTGGATTCCTGATTGACATAAAACAACTATTTATAATAGTGTCATATATGTAATTTAGGCCTTAACCAGTTTTGCAATTTAAGAGAAGTGTTGCGGTAGTTGTCATCTTGGAATTCTAATCGACATAATCTGGTTTATTGCTAAACTGTCATATATTAGAGATCATCTTGGATTTACGATTGACACAAAAACATAATCTTGATAGATGACAATTCTTGGGCTTCACGCTTTCTGGTTCATCAAATGAACATCACAGCAAGTTTTTTGTTTCAAATTGACAGAGTAGGTTCTGAGACAATGCTTATGTACAACGACGTCTGATACGAAGTAAAGGCAGAAGTTCACATATGGTTCTTTCTGACCATGTGATTACTGTTTTAGTGAGAAAAAAAAAGAATGTACACGAGACTGTTCTAATTCCACTCTCATGAATATTATAAATTGTTGTCACTTGCAATATACATGTATATAAACAAGAGTGCATTAATGATAATGATTACTTCCAAGTTAACAAAATAATATTTCATAGGAATTAGAAACAATTAGAATTGTAACATGAAGATTGTAATGAAAATATTTGTTCAAGCATTAATTACAACACAGAGACTAAAACAGAGCAATGTACTTGTTGTTGTTTCTTTGAAACGGGATATCTTAAACTGGTGTCGGAAACGAATGGCTGGTATGTTAACGGACAGAATAATATGCGAGCGTCAGCTAGCTCTTTATGGTATAAAATGTGTACTTTGGATTTTTTGACAAACATGGCTGCACATACTGATGGCTAAAAAAAAAATCGACGCATTGTAAACACGTTCCGTGTAACACACTAACACACTCAACTAATGAAGATCTTCTTAACATAAAGTGCAAAGGTGATCCTCAAGTCTCGTACCCTCTCTCGTACGTCCGATACCACTGAAACCCGGAACCCGTGTGTAATAAAAGTCATTTTGTTAGCTTGTTTTACTTATATTGATATTTTTTTAATTTATTAAATCACTTCTGACATACTGACAAGAATTTTTGTTTCTACGCGGAAGCTAACTTTTGAGATTTCGTAAGGAACGACAGTTCGATCGAATGAGACTAGATTCGGCCCTAAGAAAAAGTCGTCCCCGATATATCTCGGCCCAAACAATCTCGACACTTTTTGATGCACTGGATGAGCGTGAAATTGCCAGATAATTTTCAGATTCGCGAGCATTCATGGCCGTGCCTGTTTTATATTAATGTCTGGTAAAAGTAGCAATGATATAAAATGAACGCTTTAAATTGTTTAAGAAAAATTAGTCTTGTGGCATTCATAGGCAACAATGTCAACACTTTGTTTCTGTTTAAAGAGATAACACAGTACATTGGGACATGCATTGTGCAAATAAATTTAAATCTCATTTCCAAAAGTAACTGCTAAAGTTGGCGTTAAACTCCAATCAATCAATCAATCAACTAAAAGCAACTGTCGAATATACATACTGGTAATCAATAAAATTTGAATATTGTGCAAGATATGTGTGTCCACCTGTTGATAAGTGGAGAATATGTGCCGAAGCAATTTGAGGATTTTCTCATTTCTTGTAATTTTTATTTGAATGTTGATCCGACTCAGAATTAGAGCACTACACGGAAACCCCATGATATGAAAATGGTACAGTTTTCTCACTTAGAGGTACAAACCCTACCTTTGGAGAGACGTCCACTAATTGCACGGGCGAATCAAAAATACAATTCGCCATAAGGACGGAACACAGATGAGTGCTGCGTGTATGGAAAATGCCACAATCCTTGTCCGTTAATGAAAACGTACAGCAGCTCCTACTGAGAGACAATTTATTATGAGTTTTCGTTAGTGGCTCGTTACAAGGTAACATTGTTCGACCTTATCCATTATATTTTCTTGTTTCTGCTGGCAATATTAACATCCGCCCACAGCTCCATCACATTACCACCTTATTAGACATATATGATTATTTGTTTGTTAGCATGTTCTTACTTGACGTACAACAACAATCAACATTCGATCGACCAACACAGAAGGGTAACCAACTCCAATTGATAATCTCCAAAATAACCTTCAGTAAAAACCTTGACATTATCAGTACTTGATCTGTAAGGTTGGATTTTCAGATGCTGGTGATCTATTATCCAATTTTAAGACTCGGTCTTCGTCAATAGAAATGTCTACTTATGCCGGATTATGGAAATCGAATGGTACCTAACTGTGTGTCTGTGTTGATATCGATTTGTTTGTCCTGTTTCAAAAGTAATGATGATATACTTCTTTATTATTTGGCAATTTTAATATTAAGAGCTAAACATTAATGGTCTTTATTCATCGGTGGCACCTATCAGTATTCCTTATTCTGGTGATGAACAAGCGGTAGGTACTTCCTCGTCGGTCTATCAGACAATGTCTCCTTATCCAAAGACTGATCAAAGATGGCGTTGAGACAAAACTGATTTGTTCCCTTCATCTTAACAGATCAAATGATGATACTCGCCATGTTAGTTTATCAAATTCTTTGACGTTGACTGAAAGAGACCACCTGTGCTCTTTTCCTTGTTTTAAGTGTTTTGATATACTGAGATGAATTATGTTAAGTAATATTCTATGAGAAACAGGGTTGAGGTTGTGTACATATTTGTTCACAAGTATAGAACGTTCCTTTTGTTAGTTATACTCTGTTGTCGCATTGCTGGGTCTTACATTTCTGGGTAAATTCAAGTCACAATTTATCAGTTTGGAATTACCACCTTCATCAAATGTCAGATTGATTGATTGATTGGTTTTAGCGTCAAGTAAGTAATATTTCAGTATAAATATTATGTTGTGAATAAGTTTACAAACAATAAAGGTAAATGGGTAGCGCTATAACCGCTATATGGATGGATATTTTGTTTGTTACAAGTACAAGAGATATAATAGATAGGGCCGGATATTTTACCTTCAAGTTGTCTTAAACGCGCAGAAAAGGGGTGGCATTTCCCGAATACACCCCGCCTTATTGGAGAGTTATATATTTGATTAGTACCGCATAATAATTACCAGCAACACCACCTTCGCAGGTGAACATACCTCACAGTCGAGAAACAAGATCCATATTAGTGCCTACGGGAGTTACATCGAGAGGTATCGTTATAGCAAATGCGTACATTTGGTAATGTATACGTACTGTGAAGTTAATTTGTATACGACAATTCGATAAAAACCACAAGGTCATTATTCTGGAAAATCAGTATATCGGTATCTCACATTGACTACACTTTTCTATCAAAAGCGAGGTGCGTGAAATTTAGTGTAAAATTTGTGAATTATTTGATATTAACTAGAATACGATAAAAATCAAAGAAAATTATTCTGAAACTAATCCTTTATTGTTGAATTTTCACAGAACTGTCTTCATTTTTTTTTAATTTCAAGGTGTATTGAAACTTTAGTATTACGTATACATGTACATTGTAGAAATATCTACGTTTTTATTATATATTTTAGAGAAATTATCATACTAACTTAACAATATCTTAATGAAGACCAATGGAATGTGTAAAAATAAACAAAACTATAGATATTGAAGCTTACAAGTTAAGATAATACTTACCTTTTTTCGCTTGCCAAGAAAAATTATTTAAACATATCCTACCTACTTCCAGTGGAGTGAAAACTTGTCCTTAAAGCCATTTGTATCAACTCAATAGAATTCTTACACAATAACTTTGATAAATCTCAAATCATTTTGTAAATGGGTTATTATACGGCAAAATTTAATCCCTTTTCTTTCACCATAGACTTATTTTGTCAATATAAAGAGTCTTTTGTGGCAGATCTGAGTAGGTAGCTACTACTTGTATTAATTCAACGAAAATTTAGATGTAAATTAAATTTAACTTTTCCATTAAGATACAACATATGATAACATAGGCAAAACTATATTCTTTTCAATTCATACTTGTATCAAAATTCTTATAAGTTTTCTTTCAAAATGCAATGTAAAAATCTTTTTTGTTGAAAATCATTCACTGTTAAGAGCTCTCGGTTGTTTACAATAGAACGTAACGATAAAACATGTGAGGAAAATTATCGTATAATTACAGCTCATCTTTGTTCGTTTCATTTAATTGTATTTCCTAAAACTTGCGTACATTTAAAGCAAATGACTAAAAGCTTCTATTGAAAAACTTTCTTTTCAAATCCCATGTTTGTGTGATTTTGTTGTCGCCAGCCGATGGTACGCCTTGGTATTTATTATGATATATTTTATATAAGATGTTTCCATTATGTAGACCATAGAAATTAGCTAAGATTTGAACCTTACAAGTTCCGCATTGTTAGTGAAATAACAAAATGTGAAATGAATCAGACAAGATCATAAGTGAAAGATCCAGGGCGAACCATGGATTATGCAATTGATTTTATTTCACACAAAGAACTTTAATCCTCCTTAATTTTGCAATTTATTAATTATTTAATCCAAAACTCTAACCTACTGAGATGTTTGAAACTCGATGAATGGTGGCCTTATTAGAAAGCAGAAACGAACTAATTTCACAGATCTGACAGTTTTGAATGATTTTTTTTCGTGATGCATGTATTTTAGATTCTAAATCAAGGAACGACGCCCGCGTTAAGGCAACAATCGTCAAATCTCTATACGGTACATTTCAAGGTAATTTGTTGTTTTGGGGGACGAAATTCCATTGATTCAAATGCTACGATATACATGTCCACTTAAGATGGCCATTCCATTTCAAATCATCATTAACCACTGCTTGTAAGAAACAATGATCACTCTTTGTAGCTGTTTCAAAGAGGACTATATAATTTTTAAATTCACTTGCAAAATAGGGAAACTATGAGACATGGCGATGTCATTTGGACATCAGTTCAGCACACAATAACATACTACTTTTCCTAAAGAAACACATAATGGGCTTTCACTCAAATTTGCTTTCAACGCTTTCAACTTTAATTTGCGTCTTCGTGTAATGTTGAATATTCTCTCAGGTTCATTTACATCTATACCCTTTCTTCCTAATAACACATATTTACATTTATCGTATAACTTTGTCTCTATAATGGTATTAGGTTCGGATAAGAATATCTTTCCTTAGAGTTTTATGTCCAAAAGTGGCGACCATCATGGTTTTCCGATTGAACAAAAACAAAGTTTTATAAAGGACTAGCAGCGTTCACATATAGCGTTCACATATATCGATGTTATAATTTCAGATAAGACGATTATTGACATTTCAGCCATATTGAATTTCCGATCAAATAAATATGTAGAGAACAAACTAGACTTGATTCTTAGTTGTTCAGTTATTTCAGATTGAAATAATTTTGAAACGGAATAGGTTACAGACGGATAATAGCTCGTTGCTTCTTTTTTTACCATAACAGGAACATGAAATACTCGACTGAACCTGTCGTGACCATTTTCATTTCGGATCAAGCAATAATCCCTGGATATTCAGTTTCATGGTTACTAAACAGACAGGGTATGATGTTCCATCATTTGCACCAATCTCACTGAAAACAAACCGTTTTGGTATATATACATAAAAACAAAAGATCATATCCGAGTTCTAAACATCGTTTCACAAAAGGTTGAAATCATGTAAAAGTCGTACGACCAGTTTAACAATAGAAGACCGTTTCAAAGAAATTGTTATTTGCGACCTGCTACAAAGAATGTTCTGAATATCGGATCTGGGGCTTAGCAGTCGGAAATAAGGAATTTTGATATTTACAGGAATACATTTTTCTTCTTTTTTGTAATTGTCTACCCAATTTCAACAGTAATGGTAGCATTCTATTTTATTGCACCATTTTGATTTTCAATAACATGCATCAATAAAAAATGCAGACTGTAAACAACAATTGTGGACAAGAACTGCTTTTATCCTTTATCCCTTCCTCCATCTTCAAAAGAGACATTTGTTTCTATAACCGCTAAAGATTCTTCGTCTTTTCTTCAGGAAAACAACAATGTGATATTGGGACATGTAATCAATCAAATTCACCCTTCAGACATTTTCTTCGTGGTCCAGTATCACGTGTGGATGGACACCATAGTTAAATTGGGTCGACAAATTTAGCATATACGTCATGCAATCTAAATTTATAAAACGAAACTAAAGTTGGTTATTGTCTATTGAGATTTAAGCAGTACTAATATTTACCGAAGAATGTTTGATCATAAAACCAATATCTATTATCATGGATGCCGTCCATTTTATGGAAGAGGTCGAAAGCTGGGGCGACTTTTTTTATGGAATAGCAAAAAGTTGAAAAGTTCGTATTACTTATAAACCAAATATCTATCACAATGGACGTTTTGCCTTATAACATCTCACGTCATCTTTTGTCGGGAACGGTTTGATCTAGAACCAGAGGAGGCGCGACGCTTTGCACACGACACGCACATAGCAAGTATATTATCGATAACCGGATGTTTACGAAATTTAAAAATGGACGTTGAAGTGAAAACATCTCGGTACAAAAATTAAACGTGAATTTATCCAGCTGTCTGAATTTATTTTCAATATGGGATATCTTGAACTTTATGATTGCAATACTTGTATACAAGTATTGACAACAATACTTGTATAAAAAACTATTGTTATTTTTTCCCCCAAAAAAAGTTGAACTCTATGATTATGAATTTTTTTTCTGTTCTGTTATGGAGTTTTAATGAAATTGTGTTTTTATTTAAAGAATCATAATTAATTGTCCAAATACATAATTATTTTTCACTTATTTGACATTTTTTCATTGAAAAACGATTATAGTTTAGTTATTGCACAATACACAAACATGTCTCTGCAATACAACATTTATCATAATTATTAAAGATCAATGAACTTAATTACATTTAGTTACGCAACAATACTAAAACATTCTTATAAAAATCACATACAGTATATGCACTAATTAGTTCTCAGGTAAAATACAGGTAACAATACTTGTACTTTTTGTTATCATATATTTTGTTATTATATATTTGTATGCAAGTATTGCGATCATAAAGTTCAAGTGATCTTCAATATGTTTTACTGTGAAATCGCATAATCACTATTAAACAGGATAAAATATGATATTCTACGGATTCAAATTGACACAGGAGCTGTTCGATACACACAATTCACGAAAAATTGGGGAATTTTTCCAGGTCAATTGTGGCGTAATGGATGGAGACTTAAGGAAATATAGGAAACACTATAATTGATCTATTATCATACTAAAAAGGATAGGAAAAGTCTCCACCAGATTTTACAAATTTTCATTTTTAATGTTGATCGGTTGAGGACGCTATGAATGAAAAAAAAAGATGGCGACAAAATGTTCCTCTCGAAAATTGCAGATGATCACAATTAACATTCAACCCAAACATTCTTATGTAAATTCCATTCATATATAGATATCTATCAATAATTTACCGAGAGGAACTCGCCATTAATCATCCATGAACGCTGTAATCGGCTTAGCAAAACACTGAATATTCGATAATGTCACTCTTATCAGAAAACGATATGTTGATGCCGACTTCCGGTTGCGAATTTTTGCACACGACACCAACGCGTCGCGCCTCCTCTGATCTAGAACTTTAACAGAGTTCACCTTGGTCTGTTTGACGTACTCTTGCCAACGAATACTGAGTCCGTGTTCAATTACAAAAACTGACAATTTCATATGAATACATGTGACTTAATAGACAATTTATAATTTGATTGATAGCTATAAATATAACATTGAATGTAGATGTTAATATTACATTAAGAATCATGGTAACTTTCGTAATTTTCCGAACTCAACCATTAAATTGACAGGTAAAGAATTTATTCAAGGGCTACGACTGAAACATCCTGGTAATGAAGATGCACTTTTAATGAAGACTAAAAGATTGATCAATTCTATTGGAATTTAATAGCTAATGTCTTCTCTAATAAAAGGTTGTGATATTTAAAGATTTCCACCACTTACATTCACAAAAATAACCATAATAAATGTATGTAAAAGTGTATTGAACAAAAGCTATAGAAGTTTTATTACCTATATTTAATAAACACATAAGACATGTACTTATAATATTTTAACGTACATATCAACTTAGCCTAATTTAATTTAGATGTTTGTTGTGTACCTTTTAAATATTTTTTTCTCTAAAATTAGAAAAAAAATACAGCAAACATATACTTTTAATTAGATTTATATCAACTCTACATGTAAATTTAATTGTTCCAAATATAATGAAAAACCTTAAGTCATACTTCGTCTTAGCGAAAAGCCATACTAAATCTTAACTATAAACCTTAAGTCATACATATTTCGTCTTAGCTAAAAACCAGTCATACTTCGTCTTAACGAAGAAACCTTAAGTCATAGTTAGTATAAACGACAAACCTTAAGTCATACTTAGTCTTAACGACAAACCTTAAGTCATACTTCGTCTTAGAGAAAGCCATACTAAATCTTAACTAAAAACCTTAAGTCATACTTCGTCTTAGCGAAAGCCATACTAAATCTTAACTAAAAACCTTAAGTCATGCTTCGTCTTCACGAAAAACCATACTAAATCTTAACTAAAAACCTTAAGTCATACTTCGTCTTAACGAAAAGCCATACTAAATCTTAACTTAAAACCTTAAGTCCTACTTCGTCTTAACGAAAAGCCATGCTAAATCTTAACTAAAAACCTTAAGTCATACTTCGTCTTAACGAAAAACCATACTAAATCTTAACTAAAAACCTTAAGTCATACTTCGTCTTAACGAAAAGCCATACTAAATCTTAACTAAAAACTTTAAGTCATACTTCGTCTTCACGAAAAACCATACTAAATCTTAACTATAAACCTTAAGTCATACTTCGTCTTAACGAAACATACTTAGTCTAGACTTAACGAAAGACATAAAACCTAAAGTCATACTTAATCTTAACGACAAACCTTATATGTTTGGTGGATGTTTTGGAGGGTATGGGGAAAGGGAGGTGACAATACAACTAATTCTTTGGAACACTTTGGTTGTGCGTTTGTTGTGTAACGTCGCTCAATCAATACGACAAACATATCATCAGAAGTGACCGTTTTTCAAGTGATGTGTACATTGGCTTCATACTATATGTTATTCGGGATCTTCACTTAGATTCTACTGGAGTGTTTCGATTAAATAAGCACTAAATACCATTCACAAACTGTGAGGTTTTTCTGGATAACAATATCAATGATCCTAATGACTTGACTCTTCGGTGTACTGATATTACTGCTAAAATATAGAAAAAGGCCTCTATGTCTGCAATGTTGAATATCTAAATTTGAAAAACAATAAAAGCACTCTTGGGTTCTTAGTATGCGAGCGTTAGCGAGTTCTTTATGGCATGGAATGTGTACTTAGGATTTTTTGACAAACATGGCTGCACATACTGATGGATAAAAAAAAATTCGACGCATTGTAAACACGTTCCGTGTAGCACACTAACACACTCAACTAATGAAGATCTTCTTAACATAAAGCGCAAAGGTGATCCTAAGTCTCGTACCATCTCTCGTACGTCCGATACCACTGAAACCCGAAACCCGTGTGTAATAAACGTCATTTTGTTAGCTTGTTTTACTTATATTGATATTTTTTAATTTATTAAATCTCTTCTGACATACTGACAAGAATTTTTGCTTCTACGCGGAAGTTAACTTTTGAGATTTCGTAAGGAACGACAGTTCGATTGAATGAGACTAGATTCGGCCCTAAAAAAAAGTCGTCCCCGATATATCTCGGCCCAAAAAATCTCGACACTTTTTGATGAACTGGATGAGCGTGAAATTGCCAGATAATTTTCAGATTCGCGAGCATTCATGCATGGCTGTGCCCGTTTCATATTAATCTTACGTTCAGGTAAAAGTCTTGAATATCGTACTCATCAAAGTTTGAATCTAGTTTAAGGTCCTCTGAATAAATTCTCAAGAGTCTGGCTGCTCTATTATTTGCTTTTGTGGTGTTCTTTGGCACCATATTTGCTTTTTTGCGTTTATCTCTTCAACGGAATGCGATGCAAACCGTTTTGCCATATTTGTTTACAAGCAGACTACAAATTTCGATTATCTTCACAAATAGAAAAATTAATATCGAAACGGATATGGGGAGAAATCCGTACAAACAAATTGTGTTTAGCATTTTCTTATAGTAATTTTATGTTTCAAAATGAGTAAAATATGAAGGGATGATGAGATGCCATTTTACAAAAAAAAACTGTCCATATCCACGGCCCTACAACGGGAATACGGGCTCATATCCCCGGTTTGATTAACCAATCAAATTACAGGATAGGCCAAGATATTTCACTCCAGTAGAATATTAGATCGTATTCGTAAGATAGAATTATACAATAAAAAAAAGTAGATATCTAATTTAGTGCCTACGACGAGTTTCTTGAATAAAATTCACCAGATACCTCCATGTTCAAAAGATTAGAAAGCCAAATAGTTTATAACTTGTCTCTGGGTGAAATCAAAGGGCCTAAACAACATGATAGCCAAAGCATGCCAGGAGAAGATTGACATAGTTTTACTAAATTACATCAGCGTTTAACTATATATTATTTGCGTTGTTCGCCTAAAAGTTCAAACGTGTTGGTTTTATAAAATGTAATTGTTACTTATTAATTATAAAACGTTTACGTGTACTTTATGGCAATTATGGTACATACAAATAGATATGCGATAGCACAAGCAAGGGACACAACTCGCCACTTTATTTAACATTTAAACATACCCACCCCCTTCTCAATACACTTCACAATGAGACGTGTTCAAAATGATTGTAGAAAACATAATAATTTATTTTATTTACATTAATAATAATCTGACTTACCAAGTGTACCATTATCGTGGTGGTCTTCTCTCTCAATTAAAGCAATAGATTATCTCCAATCATTTAATGTTAATTAACACGTCTGAAGCTGACAGAGTTTTCTAAAGCTGTGCGATGACTGTATTGTGGAACCTTTGTTTTCTAGTTACGGTGGTGGAACATTTTAATAACATTTAACTATCTACAGCAATTCGCATGAGATTTTAAATTAAAAAAAGTTTTATTTGTGGAGTATACAATAGAACCAGAGAGTGTGCATTTTCTAACTTAGTGCATTTAATAAGTTCTTTTTTAAAAGGATAATATATTTCCTAGTCGATTTTAATGTATCAGTCGTATATGATATAGAAAATAACGCTGTCGTGGAAAGCTTTCACTTATGTTGATATCAAAGAAAAGTTCTTATCCAAAACGAATATAAAAACGTTTTATCAATTTTCTCAACTTAATAAATCATTCATTACTACACACTTCGTGTTTGCGAATGTGTTAAATTCTGTCGACGATTGAAAAGTATTTATACCAAATAAAACATAACCTTATCAATATTAAGTTTAAAAGGAGTTACCCGGGTTACGAAGGAACAACCAATAATGTATTAAAGCAGGAAATTCTACGTTTTACACGTTTTACTAATACTATAAAGTTTACAGAGGTTGATGACATAATCATGATAATGGGTATGTTTTATGATACCAGATTTGATTAACTTATGAATATTAATAGCCTTATAATTATGAATGGTAATAAAATAGTTAAATAATTTACAAAGATTATCTTGGATTATTTTAATGTTTTTTCATCGTATTAATTCTTATAGTTTTAGGTTATACATGGACAGTCCTCACGATGAGCACCGGTCCTCCGGTCCAAGACCAGTAAAAATTTGTTCGGACCAGTAAATTTTAGTTTTTTAAAAGAACTATGTAAAAATAAATTCGAGTATTTGATTTGGACCAGTAAATTCAAATTGTCATTTCGAGGACTGCACGGGACGGCACTTCTCGGTTGAAATATCTGCCCACACCGATACCAAACGTCAATAGAATATAGCATAGTTTTGTTGAAAGTTGACAGTTCAAACAATTACCAGAAATTACATCCACAATGTTATCGTTTTATCTGTTTTTCTATTAATCTATATCGTGACGAATTTTCACAATACGTTGTCCTGTACTTTACTTCTTTCTCCGTTATAGACAATACTCTGGGTTTGTTGTTAAATTGTTATGTCATTAATGACTTATATATAGTAAATGAAAGTAATACACATAAAAGTCGGGGCCCGGGTGGCTCAATGAAAGTAATACACATAAAAGTCGGGGCCCGGGTGGCTCAATGAAAGTAATACACATAAAAGTCGGGGCCCGGGTGGCTCAATGAAAGTAATACACATAAAAGTCGGGGCCCGGGTGGTTCAATGAAAGTAATACACATAAAAGTCGGGGCCCGGGTGGCTCAATGAAAGTAATACACATAAAAGTCGGGGCCCCGGGTGGCTCAATGAAAGTAATACACATAAAAGTCGGGGCCCAGGTGGCTCAATGAAAGTAATACACATAAAAGTCGGGGCACGGGTGGCTCAATGAAAGTAATACACATAAAAGTCGGGGCCCGGGTGGCTCAAAGAGTTAGGTCGTTGGATCTAACAACTCATACAAGCCTATCACCAATACGGTGTGAGTTCGCGCCGGCTTTGTAAATAACAAAACAGGGTGCACTCGACTCACAGCCGCAAGTGATAAAGTTTACCAGTTGCTTGCACATGGTCGGTGGTTCTCTCCGGGTACTCCGGCTTTCTCCACCACTAAAACTGGTCGCCATGATATAGCTGAAATATTGTTGAAAGTGGCGTTAAAACACCAAAAATCAAATCAAATCAAATCATAAAAATCAGTGACTTGCGACAGGTCGGTGATTTTCTCCGGGTACTCCGGTTTCATCCACCAAAAAAATGACCGCCACGATATAACTGAAATATTATTGAAAGTGGCGTTAAACACCATAAACCACAACCGTTAAAGGCATATTCCGTTCTATCTTATTGATAATAATAAATGTATTGTTTTTATGCTCTTTTTTAAAACTTTATCTTGGTTAATTTTGCAATACAATGGTCAAGTGATACTGTAAAATTGTGATAACTGTAAGATCTTACTCCATTCGGCTTGAAATGTGGTATTTCAGATGAACCATGATCAAAGATACTTTCCAGGAAAGAGAGGATCCGGGTGCAAATACCACACAACAAACCGAATCCTGATACCACATAACAAATGGACGATCCGGATCCCAATACCACATAACAGAGAGACGATAAGGATTGATTGATTGATTGATTGATTGATTGATTGATTGATTGATTGATTGATTGATTGATTGATTGATTGATTGATTGATTGATTGGTTGATTGATTGATTGATTGATTGATTGATTGATTGATTGATTGATTGATTGATTGATTGATTGATTGATTGATTGATTGATTGATTGATTTATTTATTATTGCTTCATATCAAGCTAGCAATATTTTAACTATATTCAGGACGAGAACAAGTTCATCAATATCAAAAAATAAAACAGAATGAGGGAAGAAACGAATTCGAAGGGACGATCGGGGCCCAAAGACAACGTATGAAAGGGACGATCCGGATCCGAAGATAACGTATGAAAGGGACGATCCGGATCCGAAGAAAACGTATGAAAGGGACGATCCGGATCCGAAGATACAACAAATGGACGATCCGCTCCTGGAAACCACACAACAAAGGTCAACTATATTACATGTTTTAATTAAATTATTAGATGATTATGAGATTAAAAATATAATACAATATATCTTACCTTTCCAATTTAGCTTGTTATTTTGTTATCTGTCCAAATTTAAAATCATATACATTGAATCATGCACTTAAAATCATCCTTCTGAAAGCATAAGTCTTGAAATTCTTTCATCAGAATATTTAAAATCAATGAATCTTCGAAAGCCGATACATACGATTGTTTCATCTTTGAACTGAAGTCCTTTGATGAATTTTCCCTATAAGATACTGAACAAAAAGCGCTCTACGTGTAACTTCGGTAACTCTAAACTAAGCCAATGAAATTTTGTTGAGAGAATGTTAAAAGCATAGTAAGCGACGTCTGCAGAGTTTCAATGAAGGTTTTCATTGGGATTACAATAGAAGAAAAAAAAGAGAAGATGGAAACACAATGCACATATAATATCTATTGCGAGAGAAACAAATACAGTATAAATTACACCATGCGGTCGCTTTTAGTTTGTACACAATAACCTAATAATTGCACAAAAGATTTTATCAAAGCACATTGCTTCGAAAAACAAAACACATTGTTAGTTGCAAGCATTTAATTTCTTTATTCCGAATTACCTTTATAAAACCCATTTATAAAGACTAATTTAGTAGATTTCGTGACTGTGAAAGGCATCTTTCAAAGAGCATTGAAACTTCATGAATAAAACTAAAAGGTATTTATGAAATATATTTATAAAAGAATATGTTATACCCAGGAATGAAAGCAAGTGATTGTTGTCTATCAATAGAAGAAAAATCGTTATCAGGAATTGTAATTTCTGCCTGTGTTGATTTCAATTCAAAATGGTGGTGATTTACTACTGAAATAAGTAGTTAAATCTGAATTCCAAAGTGGATTTGCATTCGTTGGATTCTGAAAGAAACAATTGGATCAAACGAAATTCAATGCAATTATGTCAGAGAACTATAATTAATTGCTTTTTGAATAAATTTTGCTTTGAACAAATACAAAACAGCCAAACTTGATTTTGTATTCTTTATAATAAAGATAGATTCTACATGTATTTATAAATTATATCGCGGACAGCAGTCAATGTGTCCAATTGGACAAAATCATTTGGTTGCGTGTATTTTTAAAATGAAATAGATCAAGCCTCGTTTTGATGTTAATAATCAATATGGTTGTGGAAAAGAAAAGGAAAATATTTTTTTCAAAAGGAATAATATAAATCAGAAAATTGAAACAGAAGTAGTTTAAAAATGAACGAATTCTAGAACTTTTGAAAACAAGTATAAATAAACTAGCAAAGTCAAAATAGAGGTTCTAAACGGTTTTGTTTAAAATAATGTTGCAAAAACCCCAAATTATTTTCTTAGAAACAGTGGTCAAACAATGGTTCTTGCATGTGGGTAATTTTAGTTTCAATGATTGAATATTTTTGGAATGCTTTTGTTAGAGGTTATCGAACCAGAGGCTCAATAACGCCGGTATCGTACACGTTCCATAGTGCATTACATGGTTTTAAAAGCATGTATGAGCCTGTTTAACTATGTTAAATGTTAAACTAATCTAAAACTGAATTCAATGTGATGATATGGTGGTCATCTTTGTACTTCATCTAATTAACGATCCATTAGAAAGGTAACTCAAGTTTAAATGTTCGATGTGCTTGTTTAATTCAGATAAAAAGGTGCGTTTGATTAAATAGAATTTAGCTTGACTTTAGTACACTTTCCTCAGATCTCCCACGTCACGTGACACATTAGTAAAGGTGAACAAGTAAGAGACGTGTTTTTAATCAGATTACTTTGAATACTGATCGACGAAAAAACTATCAATGAACATTAACTTACAGATTCAGTTGTCCGAGAAGATTTTTAAAATTGAATTTATTTGTATATTGTTTTTTAGCACGAAGGTTTGAATTTGCCACGCTAGTCTCTGGGCTGAAACCCCAAATCGCCCAGCCTCTTTTTGAGTTTTGAGCTATGCCTTGCTCAGTACCTTGCTAATGGCTACACGCTGTAATTTTTTGCTAGCTTTCTTTTTTTTACAATGGTAGAGGGACCCGATACAACAGCCGCTGACAAACTTAAAGACATTATTGAAGATTTGAGACGCGGCAAAAGGAAGAAATCCGATGTGAATGAATATGAGGATGAATTTCAGGACTCATTCGAGCAGCTCTCAGAAAAGGGGGAAGACGAGAACCCCACATCGGAAGCTGCAACAGCACACATAAACAGTTATCTTAATTATACAGCTGACAATTACCGTTTAGCGGCCAGAAACGTATGGGAGTCAGTATTGTTATATGACAAAGAATATCTCCGAAAGCAATCTGACGAATCCTTCGAATGGAGATCTTATCGTCAGGATTTGCGTGACTTTCAGTTGGTGATAAAACAGATAACCATACAATGTATGCATTTCCGGAAGCGTCAGTTGGAACATCCAAGGACTTTAGACCGCCGACGGATGAATGTCGCAAAGGCCCGTTTCTACCTGATGGCCGAGAAATTTGTCGAAGCTTTAATTACAATCCTTGTTTCCGTGTGGATTGCAGAATGATGCATATTTGCTTTTCTAGTGCACTTTCTGCGTTAAATGGTAATTCCGGACATTCCCAACCCAAGCCAAAAAACCTGGATGTGCCTCAAATTCGGGATTAGTCGTAGAAAACAAGGTGACGTCCACGTTAAATACACTGCATTTCGTGGCTTGGTGTCGCCTTTTGCCAATGGACACGGAAGACTGTGAATTCATTTTGGACGGAGTAAAAAATGGATTTCAGTTGTGTACAAAATTTGGCCCGTGTTACCCGGTGAATCGTGAAAATTATTCATCCGCTTTCAGACTTCGCAACTCAAGTAGAAAATCAAATTAAGACCGAAATTGCGTTAGGAAATTATATTGTAACCAAAATGATTCCAACAATTGTGAGCTCATTAGGGGCTGTACCTAAATCAAATGGTGATATTCGCTTGATACATGATGCTAGTCAACCAGTTGGAAATTCACTCAATTCATATACTAGTGATACAAATTGTTCCTATATGGATATGAGGCACGCTCTAAAACTAATCAAACCTAATAATTATCTTGCAAAGGTGGATCTAAAAAGTGCTTATAGGTCTGTTTGTTGTCACAATTCGGATCACGATTCGACAGGTTTAAAGTGGACCTTCTCTGGGGATGCTAACCCTACTTATATGTATGATTCTAAGCTCCCTTTTGGTCTTTCCAGAAGCCCCAGAATATTCCAATAATTAAGCGAGTCTATATGTAAAATCATGAAGAGTGTATATAATGTTATATGTATAGCATACTTAGACCATTTTTTAATAATTGCAGATACAATGTGTGATTGTAGTAGAGAGTTACGTTTATTGATCAGTACTTCAGATACAATGTGTGATTGTAGTAGAGGGATGCGTTTATTGATCAGTACTTTAGATACAATGTGTGATTGTAGTAGAGAGTTACGTTTATTGATCAGTACTTTAGATACAATGTGTGATTGTAGTAGAGAGTTACGTTTATTGATCAGTACTTTAGATACAATGTGTGATTGTAGTAGAGGGATGCGTTTATTGATCAGTACTTTAGATACAATGTGTAATTGTAGTAGAGAGTTACGTTTATTGATCAGTACTTTAGATACAATGTGTGATTGTAGTAGAGGGATGCGTTTATTGATCAGTACTTTAGATACAATGTGTAATTGTAGTAGAGAGTTACGTTTATTGATCAGTACTTTAGATACAATGTGTGATTGTAGTAGAGAGTTACGTTTATTGATCAGTACTTTAGATACAATGTGTGATTGTAGTAGAGAGTTACGTTTATTGATCAGTACTTCAGATACAATGTGTGATTGTAGTAGAGGGTTACGTTTATTGATCAGTACTTTAGATACAATGTGTAATTGTAGTAGAGAGTTACGTTTATTGGTCAGTACTTTAGATACAATGTGTGATTGTAGTAGAGAGTTACGTTTATTGATCAGTACTTTAGATACAATGTGTAATTATAGTAGAGTGTTACGTTTATTGATCAGTACTACAGATACAATGTGTGATGGTAGTAGAGAGTTACGTTTATTGATCAGTACTTTAGATACAATGTGTAATTGTAGTAGAGAGTTACGTTTATTGATCAGTACTTTAGATACAATGTGTGATTGTAGTAGAGAGTTACGTTTATTGGTCAGTACTTTAGATACAATGTGTAATTGTAGTAGAGAGTTACGTTTATTGGTCAGTACTTTAGATACAATGTGTAATTATAGTAGAGGGTTACGTTTATTGGTCAGTACTTTAGATACAATGTGTGATTGTAGTAGAGAGTTACGTTTATTGATCAGTACTTTAGATACAATGTGTGATTGTAGTAGAGAGTTACGTTTATTGATCAGTACTTCAGATACAATGTGTGATGGTAGTAGAGAGTTACGTTTATTGATCAGTACTTCAGATACAATGTGTAATTGTAGTAGAGGGTTACGTTTATTGATCAGTACTTTAGATACAATGTGTGATTGTAGTAGAGAGTTACGTTTATTGATCAGTACTTCAGATACAATGTGTAATTGTAGTAGAGGGTTACGTTTATTGGTCAGTACTTTAGATACAATGTGTGATTGTAGTAGAGAGTTACGTTTATTGATCAGTTCTTTAGATACAATGTGTAATTGTAGTAGAGAGTTACGTTTATTGATCAGTACTTTAGATACAATGTGTAATTGTAGTAGAGAGTTACGTTTATTGATCAGTACTTTAGATACAATGTGTGATGGTAGTAGAGAGTTACGTTTATTGATCAGTACTTCAGATACAATGTGTAATTGTAGTAGAGGGTTACGTTTATTGATCAGTACTTTAGATACAATGTGTAATTGTAGTAGAGAGTTACGTTTATTGATCAGTACTTTAGATACAATGTGTAATTGTAGTAGAGAGTTACGTTTATTGATCAGTACTTTAGATACAATGTGTAATTGTAGTAGAGAGTTACGTTTATTGATCAGTACTTTAGATACAATGTGTGATTGTAGTAGAGAGCTACGTTTATTGATCAGTACTTTAGATACAATGTGTAATTGTAGTAGAGAGTTACGTTTATTGATCAGTACTTTAGATACAATGTGTAATTGTAGTAGAGAGTTACGTTTATTGGTCAGTACTTTAGATACAATGTGTAATTGTAGTAGAGAGTTACGTTTATTGATCAGTACTTTAGATACAATGTGTAATTGTAGTAGAGAGTTACGTTTATTGATCAGTACTTTAGATACAATGTGTGATTGTAGTAGAGAGTTACGTTTACTGATCAGTACTTTAGATACAATGTGTGATTGTAGTAGAGAGTTACGTTTATTGATCAGTACTTTAGATACAATGTGTAATTGTAGTAGAGAGTTACGTTTATTGATCAGTACTTTAGATACAATGTGTGATTGTAGTAGAGAGTTACGTTTATTGATCAGTACTTTAGATACAATGTGTGATTGTAGTAGAGAGTTACGTTTATTGATCAGTACTTTAGATACAGGGTGTGATTGTAGTAGAGAGTTACGTTTATTGATCAGTACTTCAGATACAATGTGTAATTGTAGTAGAGAGTTACGTTTATTGATCAGTACTTTAGATACAATGTGTGATTGTAGTAGAGAGTTACGTTTATTGATCAGTACTTTAGATACAATGTGTAATTGTAGTAGAGAGTTACGTTTATTGATCAGTACTTTAGATACAATGTGTGATTGTAGTAGAGAGTTACGTTTATTTATCAGTACTTTAGATACAATGTGTGATTGTAGTAGAGAGTTACGTTTATTGATCAGTACTTTAGATACAATGTGTAATTGTAGTAGAGAGTTACGTTTATTGATCAGTACTTTAGATACAATGTGTAATTGTAGTAGAGAGTTACGTTTATTGATCAGTACTTTAGATACAATGTGTAATTGTAGTAGAGAGTTACGTTTATTGATCAATACTTTAGATACAATGTGTAATTGTAGTAGAGAGTTACGTTTATTGATCAGTACTACAGATACAATGTGTAATTGTAGTAGAGAGTTACGTTCATTGATCAGTACTTTAGATACAATGTGTGATTGTAGTAGAGAGTTACGTTTATTGATCAGTACTTTAGATACAATGTGTGATTGTAGTAGAGAGTTACGTTTACTGATC
Organism: Bathymodiolus septemdierum; assembly: GCA_963383655.1. Lineage (NCBI taxonomy): Eukaryota > Metazoa > Mollusca > Bivalvia > Mytilida > Modiolidae > Bathymodiolus > Bathymodiolus septemdierum. The sequence continues at coordinate 114,349,999 of OY726519.1, forward strand.
AGTACTTTAGATACAATGTGTAATTGTAGTAGAGAGTTACGTTTATTGATCAGTACTTTAGATACAATGTGTGATTGTAGTAGAGAGTTACGTTTATTGATCAGTACTACAGATACAATGTGTAATTGTAGTAGAGAGTTACGTTTATTGATCAGTACTTTAGATACAACGTGTAATTGTAGTAGAGAGTTACGTTTATTGATCAGTACTTCAGATACAATGTGTGATTGTAGTAGAGAGTTACGTTTACTGATCAGTACTTTAGATACAATGTGTAATTGTAGTAGAGAGTTACGTTTATTGATCAGTACTTTAGATACAATGTGTAATTGTAGTAGAGAGTTACGTTTATTGATCAGTACTTTAGATACAATGTGTAATTGTAGTAGAGTTACGTTTATTGATCAGTACTTTAGATACAATGTGTAATTGTAGTAGAGAGTTACGTTTATTGATCAGTACTTTAGATACAATGTGTAATTGTAGTAGAGAGTTACGTTTATTGATCAGTACTTTAGATACAATGTGTAATTGTAGTAGAGAGTTACGTTTATTGATCAGTACTTTAGATACAATGTGTAATTGTAGTAGAGAGTTACGTTTATTGATCAGTACTTTAGATACAATGTGTAATTGTAGTAGAGAGTTACGTTTATTGATCAGTACTTTAGATACAATGTGTAATTGTAGTAGAGAGTTACGTTTATTGATCAGTACTTTAGATACAATGTGTGATTGTAGTAGAGAGTTACTTTTACTGATCAGTACTTTAGATACAATGTGTAATTGTAGTAGAGAGTTACGTTTATTGATCAGTACTTTAGATACAATGTGTAATTGTAGTAGAGAGTTACGTTTATTGATCAGTACTTTAGATACAATGTGTAATTGTAGTAGAGAGTTACGTTTATTGATCAGTACTTTAGATACAATGTGTAATTGTAGTAGAGAGTTACGTTTATTGATCAGTACTTTAGATACAATGTGTAATTGTAGTAGAGGGTTACGTTTATTGATCAGTACTTTAGATACAATGTGTAATTGTAGTAGAGAGTTACGTTTATTGATCAGTACTTTAGATACAATGTGTGATTGTAGTAGAGAGTTACGTTTATTGATCAGTACTTTAGATACAATGTGTAATTGTAGTAGAGGGTTACGTTTATTGATCAGTACTTTAGATACAATGTGTAATTGTAGTAGAGAGTTACGTTTATTGATCAGTACTTTAGATACAATGTGTAATTGTAGTAGAGAGTTACGTTTATTGATCAGTACTTTAGATACAATGTGTAATTGTAGTAGAGGGTTACGTTTATTGATCAGTACTTTAGATACAATGTGTAATTGTAGTAGAGGGTTACGTTTATTGATCAGTACTTTAGATACAATGTGTAATTGTAGTAGAGAGTTACGTTTATTGATCAGTACTTTAGATACAATGTGTAATTGTAGTAGAGAGTTACGTTTATTGATCAGTACTTTAGATACAATGTGTGATTGTAGTAGAGAGTTACGTTTATTGATCAGTACTTTAGATACAATGTGTGATTGTAGTAGAGAGTTACGTTTATTGATCAGTACTTCAGATACAATGTGTAATTGTAGTAGAGAGTTACGTTTATTGATCAGTACTTTAGATACAATGTGTAATTGTAGTAGAGAGTTACGTTTATTGATCAGTACTTTAGATACAATGTGTGATTGTAGTAGAGAGTTACGTTTATTGATCAGTACTTTAGATACAATGTGTGATTGTAGTAGAGAGTTACGTTTATTGATCAGTACTTTAGATACAATGTGTAATTGTAGTAGATAGTTACGTTTATTGATCAGTACTTTAGATACAATGTGTAATTGTAGTAGAGAGTTACGTTTATTGATCAGTACTTTAGATACAATGTGTAATTGTAGTAGAGAGTTACGTTTATTGATCAGTACTTTACGAGCATTATGTTTTAATATCAATTGGTCCAAGGTAGAGGGACCATCACAGCGAATTACTTTTTTAGGTATAATCATAGATTCCCGTGATTAACGCTGCCTATGCCTGTGGAAAAACAAACTGAGTTTTACAACTTTTTATTGTCATTTCTAAAGAGCAAACGCGCAAGTATTAAACAAATTCAGTCACAATGTGGTAAATTAAACTGGGCCTGCCAAATGGTGAAAGGTGGGAGAACTTTTTTGAGACGTTCAATTGACTCCATGTCTAGTGTACAAAATCGAAATGACAAAGTTTTATTATCACCGGAATTTAATGCTGACATTTCGCGGTGGATTAATTTTATGCAAGTATTTAATGGCACTGTAAAATTTATAGATTTGCAGAAAATTACTTCGTTACAAACTGATGCCGTCTTGTTAGGGGGCGCTGGCTATTACAGCAGAGATTTCTTTCATACACACGGGGCTATTGACTTACCAGCTGTTCAGAATGAACATATAAACATTAAGGAAACAGCGGCTGTTCTTATACCCCCCGCAAACAAAGTTTGGAGGGTATATAGGAATCACCCTGTCCGTCCGTCCATCCGTCCGTCCGTCCGTCTGTCCGTCCGTCCGTCCGTCTGTCCGTCCGTCCAGGTACCTTGTAGATGCAACTCCTCCTAAACGGCTTATTGGATTTTTATGAAACTTTACACATTTGTAGTACACTACCTGCAGATGTGCATGAAGGAATATGGTTGCTGTCCAAAATTTAAAAGGGGAGATAATTCAACTTATGCTTTCACGAAAAGGGGGAGGGGTATGTACCTTGTAAGCGCAACTCCTACTGAACTGCTTATTGAAATTTTATGAAACTTTACACAGTTGTAGTACACAACCTGCAGATGTGCATGAAGGAATACCGTTACTGTCTAAAATTTAGAAGGGGAGATAATTCAACTTATACTTTCACGAAAAGGGTGGTCGTGTACCTTGTAAGCGCAACTCCTCCTAAGCGGCTTATTGGAGTTTTGTGAAACTTTACACAGTTGTAATACACTACCTGCAGATGTGCATGAAGGAATATGGTTGCTGTCCAAAATTTAAAAGGGGAGATAATTCAACTTGTACTTTCACGAAAAGGGGGGGGGGGGGAGGGCATATACCTTGTAAGCGCAACTCCTACTAAACTGCTTATTGATTTTTTATGAAACTTTACACAGTTGTAGTACACAACCTGTAGACGTGCATGAAGGAATACCGTTGTTGTCTAAAATGTCTAAAATTTAGAAGGGGAGATAATTCAATTTATACTTTCACGAAAAGGGGGGTCGTGTACCTTGTAAGCGCAACTCCTCCTAAACGGCTTATTGGAGTTTTGTGAAACTTTACACAGTTGTAGTACACTACCTGCAGATGTGCATGAAGGAATATGGTTGCTGCCCAAAATATAAAAGGGGAGATAATTCAACTTATACTTTCACGAAAAGGGGGGGGGGCATGTACCTTGTAAGCGCAACTCCTACCAAACTGCTTATTGGATTTTTATGAAACTTTACACAGTTGTAGTACACAACCTGCAGATGTGCATGAAGGAATACCGTTGTTGTCTAAAATGTCTAAAATTTAGAAGGGGAGATAATTCAACTTATACTTTCACGAAAAGGGGGGTCGTGTACCTTGTAAGCGCAACTCCTCCTAAACAGCTTATTGGATTTTTATGAAACTTTACACAGTTGTAGTACACTACCTGCAGATGTGCATGAAGGAATATGGTTGCTGTCCAAAATTTGGAAGGGGAGATAATTTAACTTATACTCTGAAATACGTTCTGTATGGAGAAATGGGCTTGTAAGCCCAACTTCTCCTAAACGGCTCATTGGATTAAAATGAAACTTTACACAGTTGTAATACACTGCCTGCAGATGTGCATGAAGGAATATGGTTTGAACATCATAGTATTGCAAGCGGGGGGTATCACTCAGTGAGGTCACTCACAGTTCTAGTTTTATCTGCCCTTCGTTGAGGACACTTGTGGAAAAACAAAACTGTCATTGTGCTAACGGACAATATGACAACAAAATGCATTTTGAATAAAGGATCGTCAAAAAACAAGTGGTTAATGAGTTTACTGAGAAACTTATTTTGGTAATCCGCGATGTATAACTTTGACATTCAGGCAAAATTTCTGAGTGGTCGGTGTAATGTTATTGCGGATGCCGCCTCAAAGCTTCACGAAGACGGTCAACTCTCAAGACTTTATGATATACTGACAAGCTATAATTACATTCCTTTTACCGTTGATGAATTGTTGAGACATGTTTCGTTTGCCTTTTATTCTTCCAGATGGTGCAAATCTGTTGTTGGACTTGGAGATAGCTGTTGGACGATTAAAAGACAAGGGGTAGGCTGATTCCACCTCGGGGACATACCGTACGCACATGAAGACGTACATTCATTTTTGTGAGGAGTACGAGTTGCAACCAGTGCCATGTGACCAAAATACAGTCGGACTTTATATTGCATATTTAGTTGATAAGAAACGATCTGTTTATAGTTCTATACGTTCATATATAAACATTATATCTATCTTGCACAAGATGCATGACTTACAAGATCCAATTGCAAATTCTTGGAATATTAAACACTTGTTAACTGGCGTGAAACGAGAATTAGGCACAAGCCAATCTTGTAGAGCGCCAGTTACACAGGAACTTCTGTTGAAATTAAAAAATTTCCTAGATATGTCGAATCACAACAATATTGTGTTTTGGGCTGCTTGCCCAACAGGTTTTTTCGGTTTCTTGCGACCTAACAATTTTCTAGTTAAAGGTACGTTCAATCCAGACATTAACTTGGCAGAATAGATGTTTTACCATGTAGTTGGGGCATGTTGTTACGTCTGAAGGTCACTAAAACCCTTCAGTTCCGCGCTAAGCCAATAGAAATTGTTTTGCCTTCTTTGCATAGCCATCCTCTTTGCCCAGTTACAGCCATTGTCTAATGTCTTGGCCTTGGTGGGAGAACCTCTGGAACCCCTCTTTCGTTTGTCGGATCAATCTTGCTTGACATATACAGTATTTTTAAATGCCTTTCGTTTTATTTTGCAACTTATGAGACTGGATCAATCGAGTTATGGCGGCCATTCCTTTCGTCGTGGCGCTGCCACATGGGGTAGTAAAGTGGGACTTTCAAATAGCGAAATCAAGTTATTGGGATACTGGTCTAGTGATTGTTTTTCTCGGTACGTAGATAGTGATGTGGATCAACGTTTGAAAGCTATTTCCACCTTCAGTTCCCTTTAACCACATTAGACTACACCCCTTTTTGGGTTTGGGACTTTTATGTTACTTGTTTGTTTATATGATTGGGGACATGTATGTAATTGGGGGGTTCGTTTGCTTGGGGGTACCAAGCTTGAATAAATGTTGTCACACGATTTTTGTTATTTTTATACCAAGTAAGGTCAAATTGAATTTATTTGTAAGTTGTTTTTTAGCACGAAGGTTTGAGTTTGCCGCGCTAGTCTCTGGGCTGAAACCCAAAATCGCCCAGCCTCGTTTTGAGCCTTGCTCAGTACCTTGCTAATGGCTGCACGCTGTAATTCTTTGCTATCTTTCCCACCCTCCCTCTCAGTAGCATTAGTAAGGGTGCGTGTTCCTGCTTACTTATATCTTTCATCACATTATATTTACATTTATTACTATGTGTAGTTAGTATGGACTTTCATGTTACTTACTTGTTTATATGATTGGGGACATGTATGTAATTAGGGGGTTCGTTTGCTTGGGGGTACCAAGCTTGAATAAATGTTGCCACACGATTTTTTTTAATTTTTAAACCAAGTAAGGTAAACAGTTTCCAAACTTGATGTTGAACTATGATCAGCAGTGGCGTCATCCTGGATTTCTTATCAACACAAAACGCAAATGTCTTTCGAAAAAAACTGCACAGCAGTGTAATCTCAATGCATTATGATCAATTAAGAGTTATGTATTCAGAATGTTTTTCATAAATTATCTCCATCATGAATATCCCATATAAATATATAATACTGATTAACAGCTATTAAGGGAAACAATTTTGTTTTCATATAGTTCAGCGTTTTCATAGAAAATTTTAAAGACATAAAGGTCATATTCTAACCCTATATCTCATGTGGTGACTACCATCTTATATTTCCGATTGATAAGAATAAAAACACAATCAAATAAATTGTACAATGATTTCAGAGAAGAAGACGAAATTTTGAAAAGTTCAGAGACAACAACGACGGAGGCAAAGTGATGAAAATAGTTCAAAGTATACTTTTATCTACAAAAATCTGATTCACTCGGCTCAATAGTGTCTTGTAATTGGTTATAAAATACGTTGTTTGAGTCGTATCTATGCCACCAAGGTGACGATTATCTTTATTGCAAGACGTCAACAAATGTCTTGTAAATGGATTCTAACAGACATAATACTGTGTAACAATAACCAAAAGGACCGGTAACAAACAGCTTTCGAAAATTCCACCTAATCCATATATATACTTTTATACCGAAAATGGTTACAGCGCAATTTTACTCACCGATGTACAAAACTACTCATTAACTATTATCCTCTAAGTAAACTACTCATTAACTATTATCCTCTAAGTAAACTACTCATTAACTATTATCCTCTAAGTAAACTACTCATTAACTATTATCCTCTAAGTAAACTACTCATTAACTATTATCCTCTAAGTAAACTACTCATTAACTATTATCCTCTAAGTAAACTACTCATTAACTATTATCCTCTAAGTAAACTACTCATTAACTATTATCCTCTAAGTAAACTACTCATTAACTATTATCCTCTAAGTAAACTACTCATTAACTATTATCCTCTAAGTAAACTACTCATTAACTATTATCCTCTAAGTAAACTACTCATTAACTATTATCCTCTAAGTAAACTACTCATTAACTATTATCCTCTAAGTAAACTACTCATTAACTATTATCCTCTAAGTAAACTACTCATTAACTATTATCCTCTAAGTAAACTACTCATTAACTATTATCCTCTAAGTAAACTACTCATTAACTATTATCCTCTAAGTAAACTACTCATTAACTATTATCCTCTAAGTAAACTACTCATTAACTATTATCCTCTAAGTAAACTACTCATTAACTATTATCCTCTAAGTAAACTACTCATTAACTATTATCCTCTAAGTAAACTACTCATTAACTATTATCCTCTAAGTAAACTACTCATTAACTATTATCCTCTAAGTAAACTACTCATTAACTATTATCCTCTAAGTAAACTACTCATTAACTATTATCCTCTAAGTAAACTACTCATTAACTATTATCCTCTAAGTAAACTACTCATTAACTATTATCCTCTAAGTAAACTACTCATTAACTATTATCCTCTAAGTAAACTACTCATTAACTATTATCCTCTAAGTAAACTACTCATTAACTATTATCCTCTAAGTAAACTACTCATTAACTATTATCCTCTAAGTAAACTACTCATTAACTATTATCCTCTAAGTAAACTACTCATTAACTATTATCCTCTAAGTAAACTACTCATTAACTATTATCCTCTAAGTAAACTACTCATTAACTATTATCCTCTAAGTAAACTACTCATTAACTATTATCCTCTAAGTAAACTACTCATTAACTATTATCCTCTAAGTAAACTACTCATTAACTATTATCCTCTAAGTAAACTACTCATTAACTATTATCCTCTAAGTAAACTACTCATTAACTATTATCCTCTAAGTAAACTACTCATTAACTATTATCCTCTAAGTAAACTACTCATTAACTATTATCCTCTAAGTAAACTACTCATTAACTATTATCCTCTAAGTAAACTACTCATTAACTATTATCCTCTAAGTAAACTACTCATTAACTATTATCCTCTAAGTAAACTACTCATTAACTATTATCCTCTAAGTAAACTACTCATTAACTATTATCCTCTAAGTAAACTACTCATTAACTATTATCCTCTAAGTAAACTACTCATTAACTATTATCCTCTAAGTAAACTACTCATTAACTATTATCCTCTAAGTAAACTACTCATTAACTATTATCCTCTAAGTAAACTACTCATTAACTATTATCCTCTAAGTAAACTACTCATTAACTATTATCCTCTAAGTAAACTACTCATTAACTATTATCCTCTAAGTAAACTACTCATTAACTATTATCCTCTAAGTAAACTACTCATTAACTATTATCCTCTAAGTAAACTACTCATTAACTATTATCCTCTAAGTAAACTACTCATTAACTATTATCCTCTAAGTAAACTACTCATTAACTATTATCCTCTAAGTAAACTACTCATTAACTATTATCCTCTAAGTAAACTACTCATTAACTATTATCCTCTAAGTAAACTACTCATTAACTATTATCCTCTAAGTAAACTACTCATTAACTATTATCCTCTAAGTAAACTACTCATTAACTATTATCCTCTAAGTAAACTACTCATTAACTATTATCCTCTAAGTAAACTACTCATTAACTATTATCCTCTAAGTAAACTACTCATTAACTATTATCCTCTAAGTAAACTACTCATTAACTATTATCCTCTAAGTAAACTACTCATTAACTATTATCCTCTAAGTAAACTACTCATTAACTATTATCCTCTAAGTAAACTACTCATTAACTATTATCCTCTAAGTAAACTACTCATTAACTATTATCCTCTAAGTAAACTACTCATTAACTATTATCCTCTAAGTAAACTACTCATTAACTATTATCCTCTAAGTAAACTACTCATTAACTATTATCCTCTAAGTAAACTACTCATTAACTATTATCCTCTAAGTAAACTACTCATTAACTATTATCCTCTAAGTAAACTACTCATTAACTATTATCCTCTAAGTAAACTACTCATTAACTATTATCCTCTAAGTAAACTACTCATTAACTATTATCCTCTAAGTAAACTACTCATTAACTATTATCCTCTAAGTAAACTACTCATTAACTATTATCCTCTAAGTAAACTACTCATTAACTATTATCCTCTAAGTAAACTACTCATTAACTATTATCCTCTAAGTAAACTACTCATTAACTATTATCCTCTAAGTAAACTACTCATTAACTATTATCCTCTAAGTAAACTACTCATTAACTATTATCCTCTAAGTAAACTACTCATTAACTATTATCCTCTAAGTAAACTACTCATTAACTATTATCCTCTAAGTAAACTACTCATTAACTATTATCCTCTAAGTAAACTACTCATTAACTATTATCCTCTAAGTAAACTACTCATTAACTATTATCCTCTAAGTAAACTACTCATTAACTATTATCCTCTAAGTAAACTACTCATTAACTATTATCCTCTAAGTAAACTACTCATTAACTATTATCCTCTAAGTAAACTACTCATTAACTATTATCCTCTAAGTAAACTACTCATTAACTATTATCCTCTAAGTAAACTACTCATTAACTATTATCCTCTAAGTAAACTACTCATTAACTATTATCCTCTAAGTAAACTACTCATTAACTATTATCCTCTAAGTAAACTACTCATTAACTATTATCCTCTAAGTAAACTACTCATTAACTATTATCCTCTAAGTAAACTACTCATTAACTATTATCCTCTAAGTAAACTACTCATTAACTATTATCCTCTAAGTAAACTACTCATTAACTATTATCCTCTAAGTAAACTACTCATTAACTATTATCCTCTAAGTAAACTACTCATTAACTATTATCCTCTAAGTAAACTACTCATTAACTATTATCCTCTAAGTAAACTACTCATTAACTATTATCCTCTAAGTAAACTACTCATTAACTATTATCCTCTAAGTAAACTACTCATTAACTATTATCCTCTAAGTAAACTACTCATTAACTATTATCCTCTAAGTAAACTACTCATTAACTATTATCCTCTAAGTAAACTACTCATTAACTATTATCCTCTAAGTAAACTACTCATTAACTATTATCCTCTAAGTAAACTACTCATTAACTATTATCCTCTAAGTAAACTACTCATTAACTATTATCCTCTAAGTAAACTACTCATTAACTATTATCCTCTAAGTAAACTACTCATTAACTATTATCCTCTAAGTAAACTACTCATTAACTATTATCCTCTAAGTAAACTACTCATTAACTATTATCCTCTAAGTAAACTACTCATTAACTATTATCCTCTAAGTAAACTACTCATTAACTATTATCCTCTAAGTAAACTACTCATTAACTATTATCCTCTAAGTAAACTACTCATTAACTATTATCCTCTAAGTAAACTACTCATTAACTATTATCCTCTAAGTAAACTACTCATTAACTATTATCCTCTAAGTAAACTACTCATTAACTATTATCCTCTAAGTAAACTACTCATTAACTATTATCCTCTAAGTAAACTACTCATTAACTATTATCCTCTAAGTAAACTACTCATTAACTATTATCCTCTAAGTAAACTACTCATTAACTATTATCCTCTAAGTAAACTACTCATTAACTATTATCCTCTAAGTAAACTACTCATTAACTATTATCCTCTAAGTAAACTACTCATTAACTATTATCCTCTAAGTAAACTACTCATTAACTATTATCCTCTAAGTAAACTACTCATTAACTATTATCCTCTAAGTAAACTACTCATTAACTATTATCCTCTAAGTAAACTACTCATTAACTATTATCCTCTAAGTAAAATAAAGCTTCCTCATCCTTCACTTAACATTAGAATATATTTTTCAGCATTTGAAACACAATATCTGACTGATTTTTGTTTGATCTCCTCCTCTGAGTAATGAGTTACCAAACAAAATGCACATCTAGTGCATGGTATATTTGGTATAATATATTATCTCTCATGCATTAAGCTTATAATTGTGCAAAGTAAAATCGATACATAATATTTTAAATAATTGCCACACATTTATCTTTATGTTTGCTTATCCAGTTATAACATCGTGTCATTATAATGTTCAATGGGTGCACCATATGCGCTTTTATCTACATACATACATGTTTACGTCTCTTGTTTACACTTACCGCATATCTAATCATTTAGACAAACTGATAAATCATCATACAAGATACACTATATATTATAAGTGTAAGTACAACAAAACAGAATAGTTGATCAAAATAGACCCACAACTCTGTTTCAAGTATACCAATAAAGCATCATACTGGATACACAACTCTACTGAAAGTATTAACAGACCGCTAAAGCATAAAATTAGATATACAACTCTACTGAACATATTACCAGACCGGCTAAAACATAAAATTAGATACACAACTCTACTGAACATATTACCAGACCGCTAAAACATAAAACTAGATACACAACTCTACTGAACATATTACCAGACCGGTTTACGCATAAAATTAGATATACAATTCTACTGAACATATTACCAGACCGGCTAAAACATAAAATTAGATACACAACTCTACTGAACATATTACCAGACCGCTAAAACATAAAATTAGATATACAGCTCTACTGAACATATTACCAGACCGGCTAAAAGTTGACATACAATTAAATACACAACTCTACTGAACATATTACCAGATCGGCTAAAACATAAAATTAGATACACAGCTCTACTGAACATATTACCAGACCGGCGAAAGCATAAGATTAGATACACAACTCTACTGGAACTGGAAGTATAACCTTAATACCATAAGCATCATACTAGATACACACCTCTACTGCAAGCATAACCAGGCTGGCTAAATCATCTACTAAATACACAACTCTACTGAAATTATAAACAGACCGGCTAAAACATCACACTAGACACACACCTGGGAGTATAACCATAACACTATAAGCATCACAATAGACACACAACTGGGAGTATAACCATGACACTATAAGCATCACACTAGACACACAACTGGGAGTATAAGCATCACACTAGATACACAACTGGGAGTATAACCATAACACTATAAGCATCACACTAGATACACAACTGGGAGTATGACCATAACACTATACGCATCACACTAGACACACAACTGGGAGTATAACCATAACACTATAAGCATCACACTAGATACACAACTGGGAGTATAACCATAACACTATAAGCATCACACTAGATACACAACTGGGAGTATAAGCATCACACTAGATACACAACTGGGAGTATAACCATAACACTATACGCATCACACTAGACACACAACTGGGAGTATAAGCATCACACTAGACACACAACTGGGAGTATAACCATAACACTATAAGCATCACACTAGACACACAACTGGGAGTATAAGCATAACACTATAAGCATCACACTAGACACACAACTGGGAGTATAACCATAACACTATAAGCATCACACTAGACACACAACTGGGAGTATAAGCATAACACTATAAGCATCACACTAGACACACAACTGGGAGTATAACCATAACACTAGATACACAACTGGGAGTATAACCATACCACTAGACACACAACTGGGAGTATAACCATAACACTATAAGCATCACACTAGACACACAACTGGGAGTATAAGCATAACACTATAAGCATCACACTAGATACACAACTGGGAGTATAAGCATCACACTAGACACACAACTGGGAGTATAACCATAACACTATAAGCATCACACTAGATACACAACTGGGAGTATAAGCATCACACTAGATACACAACTGGGAGTATAACCATAACACTATAAGCATCACACTAGACACACAACTGGGAGTATAACCATAACACTAGATACACAACTGGGAGTATGACCATAACACTATAAGCATCACACTAGATACACAACTGGGAGTATAAGCATCACACTAGATACACAACTGGGAGTATAAGCATCACACTAGACACACGACTGGGAGCATAACCATAACACTATAAGCATCACACTAGACACACAACTGGGAGTATAACCATAACACTATGCGCATCACACTAGATACACAACTCTACTGAACGCATAACTAGACATCATATTAGATATACATCTCTAATAAAAGGGTCACCAGACATGTTTCAGCATTATACTAGATAAACAGTTATGCTGTTCTACTGCAAGTATAACCAGATCGGCTAAATCACCATATATAGTCAACTCTACTGAATGTATAACCAGACTAGCGAAAGCATCATACTAGATACACAACTCTACTGCAAGTATAACCAGTCCGACTAAAGCATACTTAAACAAGATACACAACAGTACTGAACGCATAACCAGACCGAACAAAGCATCACACTAGAAAGACATTATACTGAAAGCATAACTTAAAACTCACCTATAATACAGATTGTTCTCCTTTTCTATTGAATCATATTGAGACACTGAATGTTCTTTTCAAACATTGAATTTTAAATCAGTTATCAGTTCCAACGTCAAAGCTCTGCTATGCTATCTTTGATCCTAGAAAGCAGAATAAATTCATAATCATCCATAAAATGTGAAAAGTTTTGTATTTCAAAACATTGTGTCTCTCCCCGAATTAATTACCCCTCTAGTTCTTAACTTCCTCTTCTGGCTTTGAATGTCACATTACATCGATCTGAAGTGAAAAGATTTTCAAATTAGTAAAGATACTCTATTCCTGTCGATCATTAATGATCATTCTTTATCAAAGAACTGATATTGAAATTAAACGAAGAAAAAGTTATTAATCGGATAGGAGGCATTAACAGTGAATGAGAAAGTCTGCATTCACTACAACGATAACGGACTTCAATGAAAGAATGCATAGATTCCCTATTAAATAATTCGCCATAAATCAAGGGCTTCTATTATTTATTCGACGTAACAGGCTCATAGCACATTTATTAGCGAATGGCTTGATCCTATAATTTAACGACCAATACAAAGTTCTTTTGAAATATCCGCGGAAACAACTAAGAACCCGACTTTCTGGTTATTGTGCAGCGGCCACATATATCATTGGCTCGATTCGATTGGATTATTGTAAATAATACAAACGTATTTAGATATGCATTGTGATTAAGTCTTCTTTCTGTGAAGCTTTTGTTAGTGGGATAAATGTCGTGTGTAATTTTGATATCATAAATATAATTTTACACTTCCCCGTGAAAGATAAAACTGTTGACAGGGAGCATATGATATAAACCCAGCTCAAAGTACACCACGCACTTGTAAGGAAGAATATCAAATGATATCAAACCATAAATATGAAATATTTTCCTATTCAATTTTAAAGTAAAGTCGAATCCCTGTATGTATTACTAGTGTTCATTTGTGCGCGTAAAACCACTACAAAGTTAAACCCTCTTACTTCCATATATCCAGACAGAGGTATAAATGAGTGTCCATTAATCACGGTGTTTTATTTTGGTACCAATCAACACAATTTATGAAGCAAACGTCAGCACTTTATGATTTGAAAAATCTAAATTTCGATATTTAAAAAGTCGAAATTTCGAGATTAAAAAATGACGAAATTTTTAGTTTAAGTCGAACTCTTGAGCTTGACATTTTAAAAGTCAAATTTAATATTTTAATAGTCTTGAAAAAGGTGTTCATACATGTAAATCAAACCCAAAAAAAACCCGCCCAAACATCAAAGAGGCACAATATTAGCATTTTAATAGGACCCTCTTACCACGCCATTCTTAAGGAAAAAAAGTAGGGATAACTCGGGAACTACAGAAGTCAAAAATAAACCAGCAGTTTAGCAAGAAACCATTTAAAAATTTCAAGTCAATGATAAACAGATGTAACTTGAGATGATATGTTCTGTGTGCTGGCGATGGTTCCTAGACCTCAAGCCGAACGAGCTGCTCAGCGCGTCCCCATAGCAAGATCTACCTAACATTTCTCAGACCTATAATGGAGTATAGTTGTGAATTATGGAATGGAATTGATAGATGAAAATGAAAAACATCACTCCTATTTGACCGACATCTTTTCCAAGAAAAGTTTCAGACATTTCAGAATATCCCCTCAGAAATAATGATAATATTTTAACATTCCACGTTAAAAACTGACCAAAATATTTCTTCATTTCGACTTAGTATGTGGATTAATTTAAATATAAACTGACGAAACAGTCCTATTTACTCAATTAAAAGAGCCCCAACGACACTGTGTAGCTACATTTACTCAAAACCATACGTGCGTGTACAGATATGTGAACCATTTTTAAACAAAAAAAGAAGAAAAAAGTTCATAGCTGTAACTGGATGAATCACTGTAAATTAAAAATAAAAAATAAATAAATATAGATAATCTGTAGAGGCCGTTATCATAATGAAATTTATTTTCAAAAACATGCACGAACACTAAAGAAACTGTAAGTTTTGTATTGAACGATGAAGATGAACAAACGTTTTCAACATCTTTTGCGTTTATTGAGTCCTGGCGCATAATCAATGTTGACCCTCACCATTAAGGGTTGTTATGCTTAAGATCAAAGCTTGGAAATATTTGTAATTAGATTAAGTAAATATTACTTGAATTTGAATTTTTTCAAGAGACCCATATCAGAGTCGTCTAGAAATATCCAGATTAATAGAATAATAGACATTTATTTGGTTTTACAGTAATTGGCAAAATGCGATTACTGTTTAAATATGCGAATACAATATTGCCTTTTATTGCAAATTTCTAAGGACAAATTATAATTTCAAATTGCTTAAATGTGTCAGCTTTAGGTTTCCGGATCCCCTTTACCAGGACAGCCCTAAAATCGCTTGATGCCTTAGTCATCAATTAGGTCCTCATAATTTACTTTTAACTCTTGCGACAACAGTGGTTGTTGTAAGTTTGATTGTCGTCCATTACATATTGTCTGTACTTAAATGTAATTCACGGTTGTTGTGGTCGGTCAGGTTGTCATTCATTACTTATTGTCTGTACTTAAATGTAATTCACGGTTGTTTTGGTCGGTCAGATTGTCGTCCATTACTTATTGTCTGTACTTAAATGTAATTCACGGTTGTTGTGGTCGGTCAGGTTGTCGTCCATTACCTATTGTCTGTACTTAAATGTAATTCACGGTTGTTGTGGTCGGTCAGGTTGTCGTCCATTACTTATTGTCTGTACTTAAATGTAATTCACGGTTGTTGTGGTCGGTCAGATTGTCGTCCATTACTTATTGTCTGTACTTAAATGTAATTCACGGTTGTTGTGGTCGGTCAGGTTGTCGTCCATTACCTATTGTCTGTACTTAAATGTAATTAACGGTTGTTGTGGTCGGTCAGATTGTCGTCCATTACTTATTGTCTGTACTTAAATGTAATTAACGGTTGTTGTGGTCGGTCAGGTTGTCGTCCATTACCTATTGTCTGTACTTAAATGTAATTCACGGTTGTTGTGGTCGGTCAGGTTGTCATTCATTACTTATTGTCTGTACTTAAATGTAATTCACGGTTGTTGTGGTCGGTCAGATTGTCGTCCATTACTTATTGTCTGTACTTAAATGTAATTAACGGTTGTTGTGGTCGGTCAGGTTGTCGTCCATTACCTATTGTCTGTACTTAAATGTAATTCACGGTTGTTGTGGTCGGTCAGGTTGTCATTCATTACTTATTGTCTGTACTTAAATGTAATTCACGGTTGTTGTGGTCGGTCAGATTGTCGTCCATTACTTATTGTCTGTACTTAAATGTAATTCACGGTTGTTGTAGTGTGTCAGGTTGTCATCCATTACTTATTGTCTGTACTTAAATGTAATTCACGGTTGTTGTGGTCGGTCAGATTGTCGTTCATTACTTATTGTCTGTACTTAAATGTAATTCACGGTTGTTGTGGTCGGTCAGATTGTCGTTCATTACTTATTGTATGTACTTAAATGTAATTCACGGTTGTTGTGGTCGGTCAGGTTGTCGTCCATTACTTATTGTCTGTACTTAAATGTAATTCACGGTTGTTTTGGTCGGTCAGGTTGTCGTCCATTACTTATTGTCTGTACTTAAATGTAATTCACGGTTGTTGTGGTCGGTCAGGTTGTCGTCCATTACTTATTGTCTGTACTTAAATGTAATTAACGGTTGTTGTGGTCGGTCAGGTTGTCGTCCATTACTTATTGTCTGTACTTAAATGTAATTCACGGTTGTTTTGGTCGGTCAGGTTGTCGTCCATTACTTATTGTCTGTACTTAAATGTAATTCACGGTTGTTTTGGTCGGTCAGGTTGTCGTCCATTACTTATTGTCTGTACTTAAATGTAATTAACGGTTGTTGTGGTCGGTCAGGTTGTCGTCCATTACTTATTGTCTGTACTTAAATGTAATTCACGGTTGTTGTGGTCGGTCAGGTTGTCGTCCATTACTTATTGTCTGTACTTAAATGTAATTAACGGTTGTTGTGGTCGGTCAGGTTGTCGTCCATTACTTATTGTCTGTACTTAAATGTAATTCACGGTTGTTGTGGTCGGTCAGGTTGTCGTCCATTACTTATTGTCTGTACTTAAATGTAATTAACGGTTGTTGTGGTCGGTCAGGTTGTCGTCCATTACTTATTGTCTGTACTTAAATGTAATTCACGGTTGTTTTGGTCGGTCAGGTTGTCGTCCATTACTTATTGTCTGTACTTAAATGTAATTCACGGTTGTTTTGGTCGGTCAGGTTGTCGTCCATTACTTATTGTCTGTACTTAAATGTAATTAACGGTTGTTGTGGTCGGTCAGGTTGTCGTCCATTACTTATTGTCTGTACTTAAATGTAATTCACGGTTGTTGTGGTCGGTCAGGTTGTCGTCCATTACTTATTGTCTGTACTTAAATGTAATTAACGGTTGTTGTGGTCGGTCAGGTTGTCGTCCATTACTTATTGTCTGTACTTAAATGTAATTAACGGTTGTTGTGGTCGGTCAGGTTGTCGTCCATTACTTATTGTCTGTACTTAAATGTAATTCACGGTTGTTTTGGTCGGTCAGGTTGTCGTCCATTACTTATTGTCTGTACTTAAATGTAATTCACGGTTGTTGTGGTCGGTCAGGTTGTCGTCCATTACTTATTGTCTGTACTTAAATGTAATTCACGGTTGTTTTGGTCGGTCAGGTTGTCATCCATTACTTATTGTCTGTACTTAAATGTAATTCACGGTTGTTTTGGTCGGTCAGATTGTCGTCCATTACTTATTGTCTGTACTTAAATGTAATTCACGGTTGTTGTGGTCGGTCAGGTTGTCATCCATTACTTATTGTCTGTACTTAAATGTAATTAACGGTTGTTGTGGTCGGTCAGGTTGTCGTCCATTACCTATTGTCTGTACTTAAATGTAATTCACGGTTGTTGTGGTCGGTCAGGTTGTCGTCCATTACTTATTGTCTGTACTTAAATGTAATTAACGATTGTTTTGGTCGGTCAGGTTGTCGTCCATTACTTATTGTCTGTACTTAAATGTAATTAACGATTGTTTTGGTCGGTCAGGTTGTCGTCCATTACTTATTGTCTGTACTTAAATGTAATTAACGATTGTTGTGGTCGGTCAGGTTGTCGTCCATTACTTATTGTCTGTACTTAAATGTAATTAACGGTTGTTGTGGTCGGTCAGGTTGTCGTCCATTACTTATTGTCTGTACTTAAATGTAATTAACGGTTGTTGTGGTCGGTCAGGTTGTCGTCCATTACTTATTGTCTGTACTTAAATGTAATTAACGGTTGTTGTGGTCGGTCAGGTTGTCGTCCATTACTTATTGTCTGTACTTAAATGTAATTCACGGTTGTTGTGGTCGGTCAGATTGTCGTCCATTACTTATTGTCTGTACTTAAATGTAATTAACGGTTGTTGTGGTCGGTCAGGTTGTCGTCCATTACTTATTGTCTGTACTTAAATGTAATTAACGGTTGTTGTGGTCGGTCAGGTTGTCGTCCATTACTTATTGTCTGTACTTAAATGTAATTAACGGTTGTTGTGGTCGGTCAGATTGTCGTCCATTACATATTGTCTGTACTTAAATGTAATTCACGGTTGTTTTGGTCGGTCAGATTGTCGTCCATTACTTATTGTCTGTACTTAAATGTAATTCACGGTTGTTGTGGTCGGTCAGGTTGTCGTCCATTACTTATTGTCTGTACTTAAATGTAATTCACGGTTGTTGTGGTCGGTCAGGTTGTCATCCATTACTTATTGTCTGTACTTAAATGTAATTAACGGTTGTTGTGGTCGGTCAGATTGTCGTCCATTACATATTGTCTGTACTTAAATGTAATTAACGATTGTTGTGGTCGGTCAGGTTGTCGTCCATTACCTATTGTCTGTACTTAAATGTAATTAACGATTGTTTTGGTCGGTCAGGTTGTCGTCCATTACTTATTGTCTGTACTTAAATGTAATTAACGATTGTTTTGGTCGGTCAGGTTGTCGTCCATTACTTATTGTCTGTACTTAAATGTAATTAACGATTGTTGTGGTCGGTCAGGTTGTCGTCCATTACTTATTGTCTGTACTTAAATGTAATTAACGATTGTTTTGGTCGGTCAGGTTGTCGTCCATTACTTATTGTCTGTACTTAAATGTAATTCACGGTTGTTGTGGTCGGTCAGATTGTCGTCCATTACATATTGTCTGTACTTAAATGTAATTCACGGTTGTTGTGGTCGGTCAGATTGTCGTCCATTACTTATTGTCTGTACTTAAATGTAATTCACGGTTGTTGTGGTCGGTCAGATTGTCGTCCATTACTTATTGTCTGTACTTAAATGTAATTCACGGTTGTTGTGGTCGGTCAGATTGTCGTCCATTACTTATTGTCTGTACTTAAATGTAATTCACGGTTGTTGTGGTCGGTCAGATTGTCGTCCATTACTTATTGTCTGTACTTAAATGTAATTAACGGTTGTTGTGGTCGGTCAGGTTGTCGTCCATTACTTATTGTCTGTACTTAAATGTAATTAACGGTTGTTGTGGTCGGTCAGGTTGTCGTCCATTACTTATTGTCTGTACTTAAATGTAATTAACGGTTGTTGTGGTCGGTCAGATTGTCGTCCATTACTTATTGTCTGTACTTAAATGTAATTAACGGTTGTTTTGGTCGGTCAGGTTGTCGTCCATTACTTATT
The DNA here is from genome assembly GCA_963383655.1 of Bathymodiolus septemdierum. Classification (NCBI taxonomy): domain Eukaryota; kingdom Metazoa; phylum Mollusca; class Bivalvia; order Mytilida; family Modiolidae; genus Bathymodiolus; species Bathymodiolus septemdierum. The sequence goes on from OY726519.1 coordinate 114,370,005, forward strand.
GTCTGTACTTAAATGTAATTCACGGTTGTTGTGGTCGGTCAGGTTGTCATCCATTACTTATTGTCTGTACTTAAATGTAATTAACGGTTGTTGTGGTCGGTCAGATTGTCGTCCATTACATATTGTCTGTACTTAAATGTAATTAACGATTGTTGTGGTCGGTCAGGTTGTCGTCCATTACTTATTGTCTGTACTTAAATGTAATTAACGATTGTTTTGGTCGGTCAGATTGTCGTCCATTACATATTGTCTGTACTTAAATGTAATTCACGGTTGTTGTGGTCGGTCAGATTGTCGTCCATTACTTATTGTCTGTACTTAAATGTAATTCACGGTTGTTGTGGTCGGTCAGATTGTCGTCCATTACTTATTGTCTGTACTTAAATGTAATTCACGGTTGTTGTGGTCGGTCAGATTGTCGTCCATTACTTATTGTCTGTACTTAAATGTAATTCACGGTTGTTTTGGTCGGTCAGATTGTCGTCCATTACTTATTGTCTGTACTTAAATGTAATTAACGGTTGTTGTGGTCGGTCAGGTTGTCGTCCATTACCTATTGTCTGTACTTAAATGTAATTCACGGTTGTTGTGGTCGGTCAGATTGTCGTCCATTACTTATTGTCTGTACTTAAATGTAATTCACGGTTGTTGTGGTCGGTCAGATTGTCGTCCATTACTTATTGTCTGTACTTAAATGTAATTCACGGTTGTTTTGGTCGGTCAGATTGTCGTCCATTACTTATTGTCTGTACTTAAATGTAATTAACGGTTGTTGTGGTCGGTCAGGTTGTCGTCCATTACCTATTGTCTGTACTTAAATGTAATTCACGGTTGTTTTGGTCGGTCAGATTGTCGTCCATTACTTATTGTCTGTACTTAAATGTAATTCACGGTTGTTGTGGTCGGTCAGATTGTCGTCCATTACTTATTGTCTGTACTTAAATGTAATTCACGGTTGTTTTGGTCGGTCAGATTGTCGTCCATTACTTATTGTCTGTACTTAAATGTAATTCACGGTTGCTGTGGTCGGTCAGATTGTCGTCCATTACTTATTGTCTGTACTTAAATGTAATTCACGGTTGCTGTGGTCGGTCAGATTGTCGTCCATTACCTATTGTCTGTACTTAAATGTAATTCACGGTTGTTTTGGTCGGTCAGATTGTCGTCCATTACTTATTGTCTGTACTTAAATGTAATTCACGGTTGTTGTGGTCGGTCAGGTTGTCGTCCATTACTTATTGTCTGTACTTAAATGTAATTAACGGTTGTTGTGGTCGGTCAGGTTGTCGTCCATTACCTATTGTCTGTACTTAAATGTAATTCACGGTTGTTTTGGTCGGTCAGATTGTCGTCCATTACTTATTGTCTGTACTTAAATGTAATTCACGGTTGTTGTGGTCGGTCAGGTTGTCGTCCATTACCTATTGTCTGTACTTAAATGTAATTCACGGTTGTTGTGGTCGGTCAGGTTGTCGTCCATTACTTATTGTCTGTACTTAAATGTAATTCACGGTTGTTGTAGTGTGTCAGGTTGTCATCCATTACTTATTGTCTGTACTTAAATGTAATTCACGGTTGTTGTGGTCGGTCAGGTTGTCGTCCATTACTTATTGTCTGTACTTAAATGTAATTCACGGTTGTTGTGGTCGGTCAGGTTGTCGTCCATTGACTATTGTCAATCCGTATATGTGATTCACGCTTGTTGTAGTGTGTCAGGTTGTCGTTCATTATTTATTACCAGTCCTTATGTGTGATTCCCACATACATGTATTGTGGTTAAAGTGTGGTCCATTCTATATTGCCAATATGTGTTATTCACGTATGTTGCGGGCAATCGGATTGTCGTCCATTAACTACGGTCAGACCGTGTGTGTCATTCGCACTTATTGTGACCAGTCGTATTGTAGCCCATAACCTAATGTCAGTTCGCATGCGTTTCACGCTTTTATGTGGTCCGTTAGATTGTGGTCCTCTTTAGATGTATAAGCATGACAATTTTGCAAATGTATCCCCGTTGGTCAGTTTAATTGGCACAAGACATCGAAGAATATGGAGAAAACCAACTACCTGCCTCAAGTCACGAACAAACTTAAGGTCTTCAATCCAGCGCAATCCAGAAAAATAGATGAACAGATTTGATTTCTATGAAAATTATATGAAATGAATATAGCGGATATGGCCGAGTGGTTTAGGGAGCTGGACATAACACTAAGTGATTGATGTTGCAGTGTATCAAAGGTGCTAGCTCGAATCATATATCGAGGGAGAACAAAACATTTGTCAGCTCAAGTATAACACTGTTGGGTTAAATTTCCACACGTATATTTATATGAGTGCAATTCTCATCCCCGCCTCCAACTCCATCCGAGGGTGTAGGACACTTACCACTTCACATTTAGCCTTCAGATGCCTTAGGCTCTTGGACAAACAATTATTATTTATTTGTTCAGACTAAAGTGTATGTTCCGGTTTTCCTTCTCTTTTGAGTCGATATCCACTTATTACAAGAAAAGCAGACTGTATGTCACTATGTGTGTTCGCTTATATTTTTCATCTTTCGTGTTAATCAAAAACCAGCAACGGATTGAATAGTGTGAATAGAATGAAATCTCGATTTTCTTCAACCAGAAATCTCTTATATTTCAAAAGACAATTTTTTAAAAGAACTATACATTTAATTCTCTAGACTTCTTTTCTATAATATAATCTCATTTGCGAAATGTACAAGTCTACAAATCGTTTGAATGAAATTAATTAGAGTGTGATCGAGATCATATGATTTAAGGACATCATGTATTGTACACGCTTTCTATAGGTTTTTATCTTTACGGAAATGAAATTTCGATGCCTAAAATGGCGAAAAATCAACATCTCCGAAAGCTAGATGTGGTCATTGTTTATTTTCTAAAGGCTTTTTAAATGCTCAGCTGCAGAGTCTTAACTGTTGTCTAGGTTTCCAATAGAAGTAAGGAGGTTATTAAGTTTTTGTGAACTCTGATTTTAGAAATAGGAAAAATATTCACGCACAAAAATATTGTCATTCTATAAAAATGAATATTCGTAACTATGGAATTGAATTACGGAATTTATAATGTATAATATACAAATATATAAAATACAAAAGTCGAGATGATATTTAAAACATTGTTTGTCTATGTTTTCTATTAATATTCGTGTAAGTTTTGAATTGTTAAGTTGGGTAGTTTATTAAGGGAACTTATGGAAAAGTTAACATGTTCGTGGCTAAATATTTGTAATAAATTTCACTTCGTCACATTATAAAAAGAGCCTCCATAGAACCTCGACTTAGGAGCAAAACCTACTTAAGAGTAGTTTTCATGGTCCATCACAAAGCCAACATTTACGATATCTATCATATCACAAATCTTCAATATATAGACCCATCTTTAATGAATAGGTGACCGTTGCTTAACGCCAAAGGAGCAATTTTTCAGCCATATCATGGCGAGAACAAATTACATTCCATGTGATGATGATGTCCGCTTTGTCCTCGAACAACAATCTAGTTAAAGCTGGATTTCAATAGTGCTAAACCCACTGAAACACGGACACACAAGCCGCTCGACTGTACACATTATTCTGATTACGAGTCAACCAATTTTTGCTTTAACGCTTTAATGATAAGCGCTCAGCAGAGAAGCTGTAAATAGCAATCTTACATTTGATGAGATGATGATGATGTTCACTTTGTTCTAGACCAACATGCTTCCTAATAAAGTCTCACGATATTGCTAAAAAGTTGCTGAATGTGGAACGATGAACACCAATAATCTAGATAACTCTTATTTATGTTTAAATGTTCATCATACAAGTCAATAAGAGAAAAACTTATTCAGAAAGGTATTCACTAACAGCAGACTGTATTTTTTATCTTTAAAAAAAATATATTTATACATTATTCAATAATAATTCACCTGCTGTTTTGAAAATTGTTGTTAATTTTCAAAGCGAAAGTTTATTATTTAAAAATACTTTGAAGAAGTAATCCACTGTCTCTCTCAGCTGATAGCAGATTCTTCTAATAATATTAATCTTTGTTTGTTCCTAATGTTAATTTGCCACAACTATTTAACGTATTTTCGTAACTGTGTTTGTGATAAAACAAAATAAACCTGCCCATTAAACGAGATCTGACAAGACGAAGGTGGATCATTACCCTATAATTCTACGTTAGACTATATTTTGGAATTACTTTCTGTGGTACCACGGGAAACCTACGTTATATTTTTAAAAGATTATCACAAATTCACTAGAGAGGCCAAATCATAACTGGTACCAGCTACAACTTTATTTTATCCTCAGAATAATCGAAAAGTGGTGATTTTTTTATCGTCAGTGTGTGTGTGTGTGTGGGGGGGGTTAGGGATTTGGTCATGCTCCTCGTTAACTCTGTCTTATGTTACACAGTGGAACACCTACTTGCTATCCACCGGTTTGCATCATCTTGCCAGGTCTCCTTTCCTGCGTGTTCTACAGCTGATATCATTTAACACATTGGTATTGTCTTATATTTTGCATAAATATCTGATGATTAGTTGATTGTTGGTTGCACACAGTGATAAAAGTCCATGCATATTCAGGAGGAGAAATATACATGTATATTAAAAAAAAAACAGAAATGTAGGAGAAATGAGACAATCCCCTCACCCTGCAGCCATTTTATATAGGATGAATGAGACAACCCTCTCACCCTGCAGCCATTTTATGTAGGAGGAATGAGACAATCCTCTCACCCTGCAGCCATTCTATGTAGGAGGAATGAGACAATCCTCTTACCCTGCCGGCAGCCATTTTATGTAGGAGGAATGAGACAATCCTCTCACCCTGCAGCCATTTTATGTAGGAGGAATGAGACAATCCTCTCGCACTACAGCCATTTTATGTAGGAGGAATGGGACAATCCTCTCACCCTGCAGCCATTTTATGTAGGAGGAATGAGACAATCCTCTCGCCCTGCAGCCATTTTATGTAGGAGGAATGGGACAATCCTCTCACCCTGCAGCCATTTTATGTAGGAGGAATGAGACAATCCTCTCACCCTGCAGCCATTTTATGTAGGAGGAATGAGACAATCCTCTCACCCTGCAGCCATTTTATGTAGGAGGAATGAGACAATCCTCTCATCCTGCAGCCATTTTATGTAGGAGGAATGAGACAATCCTCTCACCCTGCAGCCATTTTATGTAGGAGGAATGAGACAATCCTCTCACCCTGCAGCCATTTTATGTAGGAGGAATGAGACAATCCTCTCACCCTGCAGCCATTTTATGTAGGAGGAATGAGACAATCCTCTCACCCTGCAGCCATTTTATGTAGGAGGAATGAGACAATCCTCTCACCCTGCAGCCATTTTATGTAGGAGGAATGAGACAATCCTCTCACCCTGCAGCCATTTTATGTAGGAGGAATGAGACAATCCTCTCACCCTGCAGCCATTTTATGTAGGATGAATGAGACAACCCTCTCACCATGCAGACATTTTAGGTAGGAGGAATGAGACAATCCTCTCGCCCTGCATATGTAGGAAGAATGAAACAATCCTCTCACCCTGCAGCCATTTTATGTAGGAGGAATGAGACAATCCTCTCACCCTGCAGCCATTTTATGTAGGAGGAATGAGACAATCCTCTCACCCTGCAGGCATTTTATGTAGGAGGAATGAGACAATCCTCTCACCCTGCAGCCATTTTATGTAGGAGGAATGAGACAATCATCTCACCCTACAGCCATTTTATATACGATGAATCAAACAATCCTCTCACCCTGCAGGCATTTTATGTAGGAGGAATGAGACAATCCTCTCAACCTGCAGCCATTTTATGTAGGAGGAATGAGACAATCCTCTCACCCTGCAGCCATTTTATGTAGGAGGAATGAGACAATCATCTCACCCTACAGCCATTTTATATAGGATGAATGAAACAATCCTCTCACCCTGCAGGCATTTTATGTAGGAGAAATGAGACAATCCTCTCAACCTGAAGCCATTTTATGTAGGAGGAATGAGACAATCCTCTCACCCTGCAGCCATTTTATATAGGATGAATGAGACAACCCTCTCACCCTGCAGCCATTTTATGTAGGAGGAATGAGACAATCCTCTTACCCTGCAGCCACTTTAGGTAGGAGGAATGAGAAAATCCTCTCGCCCTGCAGCCATTCTATGTAGGAGGAATGAGACAATCCTCTTACCCTGCCGGCAGCCATTTTATGTAGGAGGAATGAGACAATCCTCTCACCCTGCAGCCATTTTATGTAGGAGGAATGAGACAATCCTTTCACCCTGCAGCCATTTTATGTAGGAGGAATGAAAAATCCTCTCACCCTGCAGCCATTTTATGTAGGAGGAATGAGACAATCCTCTCACCCTGCAGCCATTTTATGTAGGAGGAATGAGACAATCATATCACCCTGCAGCCATTTTATGTAGGAGGAATGAGACAATCCTCTTACCCTGCAGCCACTTTAGGTAGGAGGAATGAGACAATCCTCTCGCCCTGCAGCCATTCTATGTAGGAGGAATGAGACAATCCTCTTACCCTGCCGGCAGCCATTTTATGTAGGAGGAATGAGACAATCCTCTCACCCTGCAGCCATTTTATGTAGGAGGAATGAGACAATCCTCTCACCCTGCAGCCATTTTATGTAGGAGGAATGAAAAATCCTCTCACCCTGCAGCCATTTTATGTAGGAGGAATGAGACAATCCTCTCACCCTGCAGCCATTTTATGTAGGAGGAATGAGACAATCATATCACCCTGCAGCCATTTTATGTAGGAGGAATGAGACAATCATCTCACCCTGCAGCCATTTTATGTAGGAGGAATGAGACAATCATCTCACCCTACAGCCATTTTATATAGGATGAATGAAACAATCCTCTCACCCTGCAGGCATTTTATGTAGGAGGAATGAGACAATCCTCTCAACCTGCAGCCATTTTATGTAGGAGGAATGAGACAATCCTCTCACCCTGCAGCCATTTTATATAGGATGAATGAGACAACCCTCTCACCCTGCAACCATTTTATGTAGGAGGAATGAGACAATCCTCTTACCCTGCAGCCATTTTATGTAGGAGGAATGAGACAATCCTCTTACCCTGCCGGCAGCCATTTAATGTAGGAGGAATGAGACAATCCTCTCACCCTGCAGCCATTTTATGTAGGAGGAATGAGACAATCCTCTCACCCTGCAGCCATTTTATGTAGGAGGAATGAGACAATCATCTCACCCTGCAGCCATTTTATGTAGGAGGAATGAGACAATCATCTCACCCTGCAGCCATTTTATGTAGGAGGAATGAGACAATCCTTTCGCCCTGCAGCCATTTTATGTAGGAGGAATGAGACAATCCTCTCACCCTGCAGCCATTTTATGTAGGAGGAATGAGACAATCATCTCACCCTACAGCCATTTTATATAGGATGAATGAAACAATCCTCTCACCCTGCAGGCATTTTATGTAGGAGGAATGAGACAATTCTCTCAACCTGCAGCCATTTTATGTAGGAGGAATGAGACAATCATCTCACCCTGCAGCCATTTTATATAGGATGAATGAGACAACCCTCTCACCCTGCAGCCATTTTATGTAGGAGGAATGAGACAATCCTCTTACCCTGCAGCCATTTTATGTAGGAGGAATGAGACAATCCTCTCGCCCTGCAGCCATTTTATGTAGGAGGAATGAGACAGTCCTCTCACCCTGCAGCCATTGTATGTAGGAGGAATGAGACAATCCTCTCACCCTGCAGCCATTTTATGTAGGAGGAATGAGACAATCCTCTCACCCTGCAGCCATTTTATGTAGGAGGAATGAGACAATCATCTCACCCTGCAGCCATTTTATGTAGGAGGAATGAGACAATCATCTCACCCTGCAGCCATTTTATGTAGGAGGAATGAGACAATCCTTTCGCCCTGCAGCCATTTTATGTAGGAGGAATGAGACAATCCTCTCACCCTGCAGCCATTTTATGTAGGAGGAATGAGACAATCATCTCACCCTACAGCCATTTTATATAGGATGAATGAAACAATCCTCTCACCCTGCAGGCATTTTATGTAGGAGGAATGAGACAATCCTCTCACCCTGCAGCCATTTTATATAGGATGAATGAGACAACCCTCTCACCCTGCAGCCATTTTATGTAGGAGGAATGAGACAATCCTCTTACCCTGCAGCCATTTTATGTAGGAGGAATGAGACAATCCTCTCGCCCTGCAGCCATTTTATGTAGGAGGAATGAGACAGTCCTCTCACCCTGCAGCCATTGTATGTAGGAGGAATGAGACAATCCTCTCACCCTGCAGCCATTTTATGTAGGAGGAATGAGACAATCCTCTCACCCTGCAGCCATTTTATGTAGGAGGAATGAGACAATCATCTCACCCTGCAGCCATTTTATGTAGGAGGAATGAGACAATCATCTCACCCTGCAGCCATTTTATGTAGGAGGAATGAGACAATCCTTTCACCCTGCAGCCATTTTATGTAGGAGGAATGAGACAATTCTCTCACCCTGCAGCCATTTTATGTAGGAGGAATGAGACAATCATCTCACCCTACAGCCATTTTATATAGGATGAATGAAACAATCCTCTCATCCTGCAGGCATTTTATGTAGGAGGAATGAGACAATCCTCTCAACCTGCAGCCATTTTATGTAGGAGGAATGAGACAATCCTCTCACCCTGCAGCCATTTTATATAGGATGAATGAGACAACCCTCTCACCCTGCAGCCATTTTATGTAGGAGGAATGAGACAATCCTCTTACCCTGCAGCCATTTTATGTAGGAGGAATGAGACAATCCTCTCGCCCTGCAGCCATTCTATGTAGGAGGAATGAGACAATCCTCTTACCCTGCCGGCAGCCATTTTATGTAGGAGGAATGAGACAATCCTCTCACCCTGCAGCCATTTTATGTAGGAGGAATGAGACAATCCTCTCACCCTGCAGCCATTCTATGTAGGAGGAATGAAACAATCCTCTCACCCTGCAGCCATTTTATGTAGGAGGAATGAGACAATCCTCTCACCCTGCAGCCATTATATATAGGATGAATGAAACAATCCTCTCACCCTGCAGGCATTTTATGTAGGAGGAATGAGACAATCCTCTCACCCTGCAGCCATTTTATGTAGGAGGAATGAGACAATCATCTCACCCTGCAGCCATTTTATGTAGGAGGAATGAGACAATCATCTCACCCTGCAGCCATTTTATGTAGGAGGAATGAGACAATCCTTTCACCCTGCAGCCATTTTATGTAGGAGGAATGAGACAATCCTCTCACCCTGCAGCCATTTTATGTAGGAGGAATGAGACAATCATCTCACCCTACAGCCATTTTATATAGGATGAATGAAACAATCCTCTCACCCTGCAGGCATTTTATGTAGGAGGAATGAGAAAATCCTCTCAACCTGCAGCCATTTTATGTAGGAGGAATGAGACAATCCTCTCACCCTGCAGCCATTTTATATAGGATGAATGAGACAACCCTCTCACCCTGCAGCCATTTTATGTAGGAAGAATGAGACAATCCTCTTACCCTGCAGCCATTTTATGTAGGAGGAATGAGACAATCCTCTCGCCCTGCAGCCATTCTATATAGGAGGAATGAGACAATCCTCTCACCCTGCCGGCAGCCATTTAATGTAGGAAGAATGAGACAATCATCTCACCCTACAGCCATTTTATATAGGATGAATGAAACAATCCTCTCATCCTGCAGGCATTTTATGTAGGAGGAATGAGACAATCCTCTCAACCTGCAGCCATTTTATGTAGGAGGAATGAGACAATCCTCTCACCCTGCAGCCATTTTATATAGGATGAATGAGACAACCCTCTCAACCTGCAGCCATTTTATGTAGGAGGAATGAGACTATCCTCTTACCCTGCAGCCATTTTATGTAGGAGGAATGAGACAATCCTCTCGCCCTGCAGCCATTCTATGTAGGAGGAATGAGACAATCCTCTTACCCTGTCGGCAGCCATTTTATGTAGGAGGAATGAGACAATCCTCTCACCCTGCAGCCATTTTATGTAGGAGGAATGAGACAATCCTCTCACCCTGCAGCCACTTTATGTAGGAGGAATGAAACAATCCTCTCACCCTGCAGCCATTTTATGTAGGAGGAATGAGACAATCCTCTCACCCTGCAGCCATTTTATATAGGATGAATGAAACAATCCTCTCACCCTGCAGGCATTTTATGTAGGAGGAATGAGACAATCCTCTCACCCTGCAGCCATTTTATGTAGGAGGAATGAGACAATCATCTCACCCTGCAGCCATTTTATGTAGGAGGAATGAGACAATCATCTCACCCTGCAGCCATTTTATGTAGGAGGAATGAGACAATCCTTTCACCCTGCAGCCATTTTATGTAGGAGGAATGAGACAATCCTCTCACCCTGCAGCCATTTTATGTAGGAGGAATGAGAAAATCATCTCACCCTACAGCCATTTTATATAGGATGAATGAAACAATCCTCTCACCCTGCAGGCATTTTATGTAGGAGGAATGAGACAATCCTCTCAACCTGCAGCCATTTTATGTAGGAGGAATGAGACAATCCTCTCACCCTGCAGCCATTTTATATAGGATGAATGAGACAACCCTCTCACCCTGCAGCCATTTTATGTAGGAGGAATGAGACAATCCTCTTACCCTGCAGCCATTTTATGTAGGAGGAATGAGACAATCCTCTCGCCCTGCAGCCATTCTATGTAGGAGGAATGAGACAATCCTCTTACCCTGCCGGCAGCCATTTTATGTAGGAGGAATGAGACAATCCTCTCGCCCTGCAGCCATTTTATGTAGGTGGAATGGGACAATCCTCTCACCCTGCAGCCATTTTATGTAGGAGGAATGAGACAATCCTCTCGCACAGCAGCCATTTTATGTAGGAGGAATGGGACAATCCTCTCATCCTGCAGCCATTTTATGTAGGAGGAATGAGACAATCCTCTCACCCTGCAGCCATTTTATGTAGGAGGAATGAGACAATCCTCTCACCCTGCAGCCATTTTATGTAGGAGGAATGAGACAATCCTCTCACCCTACAGCCATTTTATGTAGGAGGAATGAGACAATCCTCTCAACCTGCAGCCATTTTATGTAGGAGGAATGAGATAATCCTCTCACCCTGCAGCCATTTTATGTAGGAGGAATGAGACAATCATCTCATCCTGCAGCCATTTTATGTAGGAGGAATGAGACAATTCTCTCACCCTGCAGCGAATTGATGTAGAAAGAATGAGACAATCCTCTCAACCTGCAGCCATTTTATGTAGGAGGAATGAGACAATCCTCTCACCCTGCAGCCATTTTATGTAGGAGGAATGAGAAAATCCTCTCACCCTGCAGCCATTTTATGTAGGAGGAATGAGACAATCCTCTCACCCTGCAGCCATTTTATGTAGGAGGAATGAAACAATCCTCTCACCCTGCAGCCATTTTATGTAGGAGGAATGAAACAATCCTCTCACCCTGCAGCCATTTTATATAGGATGAATGAAACAATCCTCTCACCCTGCAGCCGTTTTATGTAGGAGGAATGAGACAATCCTCTCACCCTGCAGCCATTTTATGTAGGAGGAATGAGACAATCATCTCACCCTGCAGCCATTTTATGTAGGAGGAATGAGACAATCATCTCACTCTGCAGCCATTTTATGTAGGAGGAATGAGACAATCCTCTCACCCTGCAGCCATTTTATGTAGGAGCAATGAGACAATCCTCTCACCCTGCAGCCATTTTATGTAGGAGGAATGAGACAATCATCTCACCCTACAGCCATTTTACATAGGATGAATGAAACAATCCTCTCACCCTGCAGGCATTTTATGTAGGAGGAATGAGACAATCCTCTCAACCTGCAGCCATTTTATGTAGGAGGAATGAGACAATCCTCTCACCCTGCAGCCATTTTATATAGGAGGAATGAGACAACCTTTCACCCTGCAGCCATTTTATGTAGGAGGAATGAGACAATCCTCTTACCCTGCAGCCATTTTATGTAGGAGGAATGAGACAATCCTCTCACCCTGCAGCCATTTTATGTAGGAGGAATGAGACAATCCTCTCACCCTGCAGCCATTTTATGTAGGAGGAATGAAACAATCCTCTCACCCTGCAGGCATTTTATGTAGGAGGAATGAGACAATCCTCTCACCCTGCAGCCATTTTATGTAGGAGGAATGAGACAATCCTCTCACCCTGCAGCCATTTTATGTAGGAGGAATGAGACAATCCTCTCACCCTGCAGCCATTTTATATAGGATGAATGAAACAATCCTCTCACCCTGCAGCCGTTTTATGTAGGAGGAATGAGACAATCCTCTCACCCTGCAGCCATTTTATGTAGGAGGAATGAGACAATCATCTCACCCTGCAGCCATTTTATGTAGGAGGAATGAGACAATCATCTCACTCTGCAGCCATTTTATGTAGGAGGAATGAGACAATCCTCTCACCCTGCAGCCATTTTATGTAGGAGGAATGAGACAATCCTCTCACCCTGCAGCCATTTTATGTAGGAGGAATGAGACAATCCTCTCGCCCTGCAGCCATTCTATGTAGGAGGAATGAGACAATCCTCTTACCCTGCCGGCAGCCATTTTATGTAGGAGGAATGAGACAATCCTCTCGCCCTGCAGCCATTTTATGTAGGTGGAATGGGACAATCCTCTCACCCTGCAGCCATTTTATGTAGGAGGAATGAGACAATCCTCTCGCACAGCAGCCATTTTATGTAGGAGGAATGGGACAATCCTCTCATCCTGCAGCCATTTTATGTAGGAGGAATGAGACAATCCTCTCACCCTGCAGCCATTTTATGTAGGAGGAATGAGACAATCCTCTCACCCTGCAGCCATTTTATGTAGGAGGAATGAGACAATCCTCTCACCCTACAGCCATTTTATGTAGGAGGAATGAGACAATCCTCTCAACCTGCAGCCATTTTATGTAGGAGGAATGAGATAATCCTCTCACCCTGCAGCCATTTTATGTAGGAGGAATGAGACAATCATCTCACCCTGCAGCCATTTTATGTAGGAGGAATGAGACAATTCTCTCACCCTGCAGCGAATTGATGTAGAAAGAATGAGACAATCCTCTCAACCTGCAGCCATTTTATGTAGGAGGAATGAGACAATCCTCTCACCCTGCAGCCATTTTATGTAGGAGGAATGAGAAAATCCTCTCACCCTGCAGCCATTTTATGTAGGAGGAATGAGACAATCCTCTCACCCTGCAGCCATTTTATGTAGGAGGAATGAAACAATCCTCTCACCCTGCAGCCATTTTATGTAGGAGGAATGAAACAATCCTCTCACCCTGCAGCCATTTTATATAGGATGAATGAAACAATCCTCTCACCCTGCAGCCGTTTTATGTAGGAGGAATGAGACAATCCTCTCACCCTGCAGCCATTTTATGTAGGAGGAATGAGACAATCATCTCACCCTGCAGCCATTTTATGTAGGAGGAATGAGACAATCATCTCACTCTGCAGCCATTTTATGTAGGAGGAATGAGACAATCCTCTCACCCTGCAGCCATTTTATGTAGGAGCAATGAGACAATCCTCTCACCCTGCAGCCATTTTATGTAGGAGGAATGAGACAATCATCTCACCCTACAGCCATTTTACATAGGATGAATGAAACAATCCTCTCACCCTGCAGGCATTTTATGTAGGAGGAATGAGACAATCCTCTCAACCTGCAGCCATTTTATGTAGGAGGAATGAGACAATCCTCTCACCCTGCAGCCATTTTATATAGGAGGAATGAGACAACCTTTCACCCTGCAGCCATTTTATGTAGGAGGAATGAGACAATCCTCTTACCCTGCAGCCATTTTATGTAGGAGGAATGAGACAATCCTCTCACCCTGCAGCCATTTTATGTAGGAGGAATGAGACAATCCTCTCACCCTGCAGCCATTTTATGTAGGAGGAATGAAACAATCCTCTCACCCTGCAGGCATTTTATGTAGGAGGAATGAGACAATCCTCTCACCCTGCAGCCATTTTATGTAGGAGGAATGAGACAATCCTCTCACCCTGCAGCCATTTTATGTAGGAGGAATGAGACAATCCTCTCACCCTGCAGCCATTTTATATAGGATGAATGAAACAATCCTCTCACCCTGCAGCCGTTTTATGTAGGAGGAATGAGACAATCCTCTCACCCTGCAGCCATTTTATGTAGGAGGAATGAGACAATCATCTCACCCTGCAGCCATTTTATGTAGGAGGAATGAGACAATCATCTCACTCTGCAGCCATTTTATGTAGGAGGAATGAGACAATCCTCTCACCCTGCAGCCATTTTATGTAGGAGCAATGAGACAATCCTCTCACCCTGCAGCCATTTTATGTAGGAGGAATGAGACAATCATCTCACCCTACAGCCATTTTACATAGGATGAATGAAACAATCCTCTCACCCTGCAGGCATTTTATGTAGGAGGAATGAGACAATCCTCTCAACCTGCAGCCATTTTATGTAGGAGGAATGAGACAATCCTCTCACCCTGCAGCCATTTTATATAGGAGGAATGAGACAACCTTTCACCCTGCAGCCATTTTATGTAGGAGGAATGAGACAATCCTCTTACCCTGCAGCCATTTTATGTAGGAGGAATGAGACAATCCTCTCACCCTGCAGCCATTTTATGTAGGAGGAATGAGACAATCCTCTCACCCTGCAGCCATTTTATGTAGGAGGAATGAGACAATCCTTTCACCCTGCAGGCATTTTATGTAGGAGGAATGAGACAATCCTCTCACCCTGCAGCCATTTTATGTAGGAGGAATGAGACAATCATCTCACCCTGCAGCCATTTTATGTAGGAGGAATGAGACAATCCTCTCACCCTGCAGCCATTTTATGTAGGAGGAATGAAACAATCCTCTCACCCTGCAGCCATTTTATGTAGGAGGAATGAGACAATCCTCTCACCCTGCAGCCATTTTATATAGGATGAATGAAACAATCCTCTCACCCTGCAGCCATTTTATGTAGGAGGAATGAGACAATCCTCTCACCCTGCAGGCATTTTATGTAGGAGGAATGAGACAATCATCTCACCCTGCAGCCATTTTATGTAGGAAGAATGAGACAATCCTCTCACCCTGCAGCCATTTTAGATTGCCACTGGAAAGGCATGGAGAGTTCGGTAGGGACGAAACAATAAGCTTTTCGCAGTGAATACAATGCGGACACTCTTTATCGAAATCCACATAAGGGAAATTTGGCGTGCAAGAAGCGTGGCATTCTCCACGACAGTCATTGGAATCTGCATATATAATATATAGAGTTATGGTTATGGTGTTTAACGCCACTTTCAACAATATTTCAGTTATATCGTGGCGGTCAGTTTTATTGGTAGAGTATAATATATATAAGTGGAGTTTGAGTACACAAATTTTTCGAGAAAAATTTTAAGCTATGCCCCTTTAAAATGTTTAACGAATATCTGGGTCATGTTCGAAAACCAGAATTTTCCTTCCATAATTTCAATAATATTAAAATGCAAATCTACTTGTGCACATACGACTCTTGTTTATTAAACTATTGAAAAACACATTTAGTGTAGTACTTCAAGACTATTTTAACCATTTGATTAATCAACAGAGGTATACATGTACACTGAAAATATTTTTTGTCATTTTGTGAAAACATTGGTATTTTTGTCTTAAAATGTGTTTATTTATACTCGAAAAATTTAATTGATTTAAAGAGTATACATGAACGTAATTAACAATTTACATTTGTAGCACTCGAACCATTCTATGAGAAAGGGGCGTGAGACCCCCATTGCTGTAGTCTTTTTTTTTTATTCGGATTATTTGCAGAAATGTGGTATTTTCAGCATAGTAATCAATATCTTAAGTGTAACAACCCGATCGCTTAATGATATAGATCTAAATCCTCGGTTTATTCAAAGTAAAATAGACAGCCATCCACTAACCGTTATATAAGGAGACTTAGTTACTATGGAATTCAACATTAACAAACCCATTTTGTAATTCAAAAAAGTGGGGGCACGACTGCTTTGAAATCTAGTAGAAAACACGAAAACAAAACTTACCTTTTTCATCAGAATTCTTCTTGCTAATAATATTACGTAACGCATTCCTTATTCATTTGTAAAACTACGTTAAAAATTTATACGAATTTATATCCTCTATATTCCACATTTGAAAACAAAACCCCGGATCCAATTCGTTTTTATATAACTAGTTTCAATATTGTTAAATGAAACTGCAATGGGCTAAGTGGGTAATTTTCTCTAGCGTGGAACAAAACCCTTTACTCAAATTTGCATAATGAATTGATGCAAATTTTATGATTGTGAAATAGACAACAAAAGATGCATTGCCAATTTCGGTTTAAGGGCCATCGTGGGAATTCCGCCTTTTGTATACTAGTCTAACTTAGTATGAAAATTTCTGCAAAATAATCTATGAACGAATGAGTTTTCTTTATGTCTGATACAAAACGTCAATCTTTATTAGATAAAACTATTGAAAGATCTAGTCAAAGTGGTGAACGTCTACACCGTCTATTATGAAGCTGCTCCATAATTTATAGCGCTAGTGAAACATTGGATAAAGAACTATTGTCGATAGTATGGAAATGTCCTATACATGAACAATACCTTCAATAGAAAATTCCTTATTTATGAGAGCGATCAAAGGATATCTTCATGTCTATCATATCCAATGTTCGATATTGTAAATTGAATTAAACATCTACTCCAGAATGTTATTTGATGCCAGCGTGTAAACGTGTGTGTTTGTGTGTGTGTGTGAAACGGCATATTTTCATTGTGTCTTTTATTCTTTACTGAACACTCAGACAAAAAAAAACTTGAGGGAGAGCTTTTGAAAATATTTCAAAAATGTTCAGCAAAGAAAAAATCTATTTTACCCTACTGAAACAAACAAAAACATGTAACCAGAGGAAACAAAAGGGTACCTCTAAAAACAAATTCATCATTTTTGTCAAAAGAAAATAAAAAATCAAGGTGTAAGAATCCTAATATATTGATTGCTTGCTACATAAGTATTTTTATAATGATGTGATTACAGGTACATGTATGGTAATAAAACGTATTATCACCTCCTCCCTCCCGTAAGCTATTGAGTATCGTTCTGTCATGTTTCCGTCTCAATGGAAAGAAATATTTACTTGGCCTATAGCTTAAGTTGTAATGAACCTATATATGATCAACAATTCATTATCAAGTACCTTATGGATTAAATTGCATTCCATTCCAGTAAATCATGCTATATTTTTTTTTTTTTATTTGAAGAAATTTCTTTTTAGGGACATGTACACATAGCGATCATGCACCTCTGATTAGGCACAGGGCTGTCAAATACCGTATTTAGCAAGGGACCATCCCTGTAAAGTTTAATTTAATTTGGCCCGAATATTTTACAGGGGAAGTCTTTTAAAAAAACAGTAAAGATCCGTCTGTTCCCACCATCTTGTATGCATAGATACAAACACTGATTGGAGGATTTCAACAATGACGATTTCAAGTCTAAGCCCCCTGATTGCACCTGTGCACGTTCTCTTTGATATATCACCCAGCTGACCACGCCTTAAATGATGATCTTAACATTGTCAAAGACATGTATCTACGAATCGCATTAGTACGAAATATCGGGAGCCTAAATCCTTAAATTGGAAACACCACTTTGAAATACTTATGTATTATACTTAAGGGGTCAATGAGTACTTGTGCAACATATATCTCTAAGGACACACATAGATTACAAAACACAAGTACATTTGTACATCTCACATTAAAGCATTGAACACAAAATGACCACAAAATATGTCGATGTATAAATTCCATGTTCTGACATGCACAAAAATGTGGCAGAGTTAAAACGGTTAAGAGATTCCAACCCTCTTGATAATTCAAATGGATCTTCAACGGCAATACAGAAAAATACACTCAAATATTTAAAAAAAAACTCCACAGAGTCGCTTCTACTCAAAATGACCATACATAATCAAGATAATAAACTAACAACATAAACATGGACAGTACCAGGGTCAATAATGAATGATTGTAGATAACTAGTTCAGAAGGTATCATATATGTTGGCTAAAAGATCAATACCCTTATGACAAAATGAAAATCATTACTGATACTTCTAACAGATTTGATATCAATTATTCACTCACTGTCACAAACATATAAAGAAATACATGTTCTCCGTTGTAGAACACAATAAATAGGTTTTTTTTTTTCTTTTTGGAATTGAATATTGAATATAAAAATATGTTGTAATATGGGATCAACTATAAAGTATTAATTTAATTGTTAGTTGGACCTACTAGTTTTAGCGACATCTCTACACGCGAACTGTTGTGCAAAGAGCAATGACACTATAATAATTAAACTAAATGTGTTGGTCTAATACACAGTGAACATCATCATCTCATCGACTTGCTACGTGTTCTCCCCTTGATTGTTTATGGTTGGTTTAAGGTGTTTAACGCCACTTTCTACAATATTTCAGCTATATCGTGGCAGTCAGTTTTATTGATGGAGGAAACCTGAATATTCGGAGAAAACCACCGACCTGTCGCAAGTCACAGGCAAATTTTACCACATAATGTTGTATCGAGTACACCTGGTCATGAACGGGGTTCGAACTCACATCGTTAGTGGTGATGGGCAATGATTGCACAGCTAGTTGTAAATCTAACTATCATACTATCACGGCCACGACGGCCCCTCGTTCTCCCCATGATATAGCCGAAAATTGCTCATTTGACGTTATACAACAACCATTCACTCACTCTACCCTCATTGAACTTGAAAAAACGAATACCACTGATAAGCCTAGTTCATACAGTGACCTTCATCTAGAAATTCCATTTATATGTTGCAAGCTTCCAGCAGCACCTGCATATAGAGTTTATATCTCTTAATGCATACGATATTCAAGAGCTTGTGGTACCTGATCGGGATTTTTATAGATAGGGTTGCTGCGGAACCAAGGGTTCCTAGTAGTAAAGTTGAAGTCATCACTTCGAAAGTGTTACGGTCATCATCGCAAGGGAATGTCTTTTTGACAGATTTAATATCAATTAGTCATGAATATCTAAAGAAATTAATAGTCTTCGTGGGAGACCAACATTAAAAAGGTCATCAACTTGGTGGAAGCACATACTGAACGTAAAATAGTAATATAATATTGAATGATATATAAATGTATTTATTTAACTGTTGGTTGGACCTTCTAGTTGTAACAGCATAGTAAACATGTCTCAAAGAGTGAACTATGTTAGATAAGTCGTAGCTTTTACGAATAAGATTAATTCAAATATTTCAAAGGTTTAGAGATGTCAAATTTGAACTTTTTGCTTTTTTATTTCAATTTATTCCGCAATTACTAGCGTGTGTATTTTGCAGAGTCGTGACGTCACGAATGTTTGACACAGTAACGTCATTGATTGATGTGTAAACAGATATATGTGAAATGATCAGGGCTATGTAAATCTATGAGTTACACCAGGATCGTGATAGTTTTTCTTGGGTTTGGCGCATCTATGGTTGGAATGTCATTCGTTAAAAAGCTATTCCGCCGCAAAACGACAAAACTGTCGAAAGACAATGTATCGGAAACTGGCATGTCCCCTACGCTGGGTGTGATTTCAAACGAAAGTATAATCGAATTCACACACAACAAAACAAACTTAACAGAAGAGAAAGAACTCAATGTAGTACCATCTACATCTTCGTCATCTGAAAATTCCGATTCACCCATTAACAAACGTGTAAGACAAAATCGACAGACACTGAACTCAGTTCTAAGGAAATACAGGTACGTGGAATGTGTGAAGTATTCTCGACGTGTTATCAATATCACGACACAGGAAATTTTATCAATATGATGAGAAATGCGTTATAAATGGACCACTAACCAGTGAAGTTTCACGAACCGTAGTGAGTGAAACGATATTGATAAAATTTCCCATTCCTGTGATTACGATGATTAATAACCAGAGGGGTAGGAGCCAATCCCCCCTTTTAGCTTATTTCAAGAGTTGGGGGGACTATATTTTACCCTCTCCCCGCACAACCACTTTTTGGGGCAAAAAAATAAGCAAAGGTGGTTGAATTTATAGCATGGAACAAAACATATTTATTATTCAGTAAACTACGATATACATTAACCCCTCCCCCCATATTGATACAAGCAAAGGTTTAAATCTCGGCTGCAATTGCATAATACGTGATGACGTCGGCCACCTTTGCTTGTCAATAAAATTAATAAAAACTTACCTAGCCTATTTAGTAATTTGACCTCTTGCCCTAATCACAGATCGAATTCTTCTGGGTAGACTTTGATATAGTGTCAGTGACCGAATTATATAAGTATAACACAATGAAAGTCCAGTCAATATTTCATTAACAAATCTTGTTTGGTTTGGATTTCCACAATTCGCTATGCAATGTTATTTTTAATTACTTTCCACACATTTTCAACAATATTAAGATCTGGGCTTTGAGATGGCCAAGGTAAAGTTAAAATTCCGTTTTCGGTTTTCCATGCAGTAGTCCACCGGGAAACATGGCACAGAGCATTGTCCTCTTGCAAAGTCCACGGGTTATTTGCAAAATGCCTGACAACAACAGGCCACAAATTGTCATCGAGAATCGAAATATACTTCTCACTGTTAATATTTCCATCAACTGGGGTGAGTCATGTTGTCCCTATTCCAAAGTAGGTAATACAGCCCCAAAACATACCGATAATTTTACGTATAAATCTTTATTTGGGACAACACCAAGTCAGGGTGGAGCCGTTCATCCTTCTTCCTCCATACATACATTTTTTGTCAGCACCAATCTATACTCTCGTATTATCACTAAAAATTATCTTAGCCCAGTCGTTTTCAACGGACCAGTTTATTTCCGACCTAAAAAATCGAAGTCGTCTTTCTCGATTGAATGGACCTATCGTAATTTTCTTGGACACAGGCCGGCGTTTGAAACCTGAATCAAAATGTCGTCGTCTTATTGATCTAATTGAATAATTAAAGATAGCCCTCTTGTTAAATTTAGCTGGCACGTCCTTTAAAGTTGATCGGCGGTTGCTCCGAACAATACGCAATAAGGTCCGGATATCCCGGCGTGTGCAATTTTTTATTTCAATGTTCGTGCTCAGTCATGGTCAAGTTTTAAGAAATTCTGAATCGTCCGTGATGTTCAGTAGTTCACTGATTTGTTTTACCTGAAAAACTTGATTTGAAAGGTCTACAAGCACTATTTTCACGTCTGGTGTCAACTCCTTACTTTTAGATGCCATTATGGAAGCAGACGATGAAAGTAAATAAAAAGGGAAATAACTCGAATATAATTGTGTTTACTGAAATGTAAGACGCCTTAAATTTCTTCCAGGAAACGATTTATCGGAATCGGGACACGTATTTATTCTACAGTACTGCAATCAATAGTAACAAAAACAATCCTGACGTCGGCCATTTTATATGCGCCAATATATATGGCCAACTACAGTAAGCAGATTTTTCTCTATAAAATAATACTTTAATACTTTCCCGTACAACAGAAAGTAAATATGATAGCATTAGAGCAGTTCAAATGGAGGGACATTCTCTACCGTTAACCATTTAATTTTCACATTCATATCGTTAATTCTCAATAACTAGTTAATAATGTTATTAAAAAAAAAATATGAATTTGGACGTTTGAAAGATTTGTTTCTGACATTCGTACATTTTATTCATTCCTGTGCTAATTAGCATATGCAGATATATTTCTATTATCTTTTTGTTTGTGTAAAATATCAGTATTTCTGATTTTAATCATTTCATTTTTGTGGCTTATTATACAACTATAATATATTCTTTATTTGTCATTAATTGATGTGACGACACAATTTCTCCCCT
Source organism: Bathymodiolus septemdierum (assembly GCA_963383655.1). Classification (NCBI taxonomy): domain Eukaryota; kingdom Metazoa; phylum Mollusca; class Bivalvia; order Mytilida; family Modiolidae; genus Bathymodiolus; species Bathymodiolus septemdierum. The sequence goes on from OY726519.1 coordinate 114,392,001, forward strand.
CAAAAAAAGGAAAAAGCCTCATTATATATCTTTCAGGACACCCCAAAGATAATTCACAGGATGAACAAAAATATTATTGTATGTTATGTTTTCTCATGTTGACAAATAAACGTACAGTATATCTCACCATATCCAGAATCGTTTGCAGGTTTTTCATCAGCATTTATATTTTTATTAAATGTCACAAATGACCACGGATATGTTCCACTTGTCGTAAACACTCCCCGGTCTTTTCCTCGTTCATGACTCATCACGGGGTTTGTAACTAGATTAACACGACGGGTGTCATTAGTGGAGCAGGAACTGCTCACCCTTCCTGAGCACTTAAGTTCACCCCCGGTTTTTAGTGGGGTTCGTGTTACTCGATCTTTAGTTTTATGTGTATGTTTTGTAGATCGTTGTTTGTCCTTTTGTACTTTTTCTTTTGGCCGTTGTGTTGTCTGTTCTTCTTCGATATACGGATTCTGATTACCCCTTTGGTATCTTCAAACTCTTTTTCTATTTTATCTGTGAATCTCTTTTATTACAAATACAAATTATTTATCAAAGAACGTCCTTCTAAACATAATAGTACAAGGAAAGCAAAGTAACTACACAGAAAATTAATCTACCAATGTATTAATTCATAAGTCATGTGTTCTAAGGGAGACAACTATGTTAATTTACTATAGATGGAGCCGCGAAGGAAATTTGCGCTTTTTGATAGGACATTTGCGCTTTTTTAAATGTACACTTGCGCTTCAAACTAGAGGACACTTGCGCTTTAAAAAAGTGGAAATTTGCGCTTCTTTATATTAGCATAAAATAAGGTAAACTTTTGCTTCTTTATATTTGTAAATGATAATTATCATTTTAACTTTTACTTGTAAAAATGTTTCAGACTTGTTTGTGACAACAGGATAATTTTCAAGAACAGTATGCACATCTTCTCTTGACTTAGGCAAATTTGGTTGTGATTTTTGCCAGACTCTATATATAGCTTTCGACACAGATTTTAGATCATTTGTGTGAAGTACGGACTCACCAACATCTTTTATAGAAGTTCTTACTATCTTAGAAGGCCTATGTGACAAGTCATCAATAGCTTTCCTTTTGGTAGAAACTCTAAGCTAATGACGCTCAACTTATCTTTCATCTAAGGAATGGTTATGTTCGTTCTTTTGACTTAAGATTGTGGTCAGACCATCATCTGTTTTGATGCGCGCGTTGCATTTTTTATCTGTGCACCTCCAGGATAAGTCAGCGTTCTTCAATGTCTGATCGAACCGAAAGAAAAATCCATCATAACAAAGGCACTTTTTCCCTTTAGTTGTCTCAAAAATTTTAAACTCCATATTTGTCTAGGTTCAGATAGAAGAAGAAGAAGAAGAAGAGACTGACTCACTTGTATAAAATACTTAAAAATGATTAGTACTCACCCTCAAGATCTACAGATATTCCCACTTAAAAGGTTACCTTTTAATCGAATAACACGTTAAATGAGGTGCACGGGTAAACAGCGCAAAGGTCCATCTGTTTTTACACAGGTGTGCCAAATTTGGAAGCGCAAATGTCCACTAAGTTTGAAGCGCAAATGTCTATCCCATTTACAGGTAAAAAAGCGCAAATGTCCATCGCCCAGATGGAGACTATACTAAACTCATTTATACCATCAATAGAAAGACATAGATTTAAACGTTAAATTTTACATTCTTTTTAGGGTTTGCTGATACACAGCTTCTAGACACTATATCAATAAAAAAAAAAAAAAAAATAGTTTATAAGAAAAAAAATGTCAATAAAAAATATGCATTCTGACAAAAAAAAATTATCACTAACGGTATGTAATTTTTAATTTACTTAATTTAAGCATATTTTTTTTTATCAAATATGCAAAAAGGACACGACGAAAGTTAAACAAACTTATGAAGTCTTCTCCTATGTACAATAAGTTGCAACATTGTTTGATATATAGCATGCATGTATACGTATATTGCTTACATTAATATGTGTAAATTGAACAAGAACAGAGAATGAAGAAAGGAATGAAAATTAAGTGGTTTTATAAATACTCGTCCAGCAGAATGTATACTCGTCCAGCAGAATGTATATACTCGTCCAGCAGAATATTTACTTGTCCAGCAGAATGTTATATTTTAGTTTCATGAATGCTCGTCCAACAGAATGTTAAATTAAGTACATGTAGATTTAAAAAAAAAAATGCAAAATCTTAAACTAAGTAGTTTTATGAATAGTAGTTTATACTCGTCAAGAAAATTATATTAGGGGTGTAGACCTGGGTTACCCTAAAATTTCCCATCATTCATTTTTTTTTAAATTTGCATCATGAAATAGTTATGTCTAAATACATTATCTGCCAAAGTTTCAAAACATTTCACCGTGCCGTTTTCTCCATAGCACATCCTAAATATAGCAACGTTGGGGGTATTCTTGACGCCAGATGGTAATACTAGTTTCGGAAGATTCTAATAGATATGCACATTTATTTCTGATTGAAAGGGAATATTTTGGCTTTAATAGACTTGAGAGTGTTGTTGTTGAATAAATATGAAATATCTAGCATATCTGAATATCCTGTTTGGAGATAATCACGTGCAAAACAGTGGATACTGCAAACAAGGGAGGATGCCCTGAGGACCACCTTGGTATTAAAAATCGGATTAAAAACATTCCTGTCAATTAATTTCCACCAAAAAATGTCACACTGAAGAATAGACATATAGACATCATTGCACCAAATTTTACAAACTTTTACCGTCAGATTTTTAAAATATTTAAATTTATGTTTTTCATGGATGGCACCCAGAAAAAAATGAAATTGTCGAGGAAAGTTATCACACACCCATCCTTTGCTAGTTTCTTTGTTTGTGAGATAAAAAATAACTAGTTACCAATAACAAAAAGCTTTTGAATTCTTATAATTGACACAGTGGATGTCCAAATTACCAAATGACTGCATTTGTCTTTTTTATTTTCAAGTCGGCTGGGGAGGGGGAGGGGTAGTTTGAGGGTGACTCTACTTGATTAATTCATTACCAAAAAAAAACACCATAAACACAGACAGCCACCCAGCTGTATTGTTAAATTCCTTCAAATTCTGTGCTCCAGTTGTATTCGTTTGATTCTAGTTATTCATTAGTTGTCTTAGGAGAAGGGGGCGGCGGTACAAGAGAGGATCAGATATTACAATTTTTTTCCCAAACATAGCTTTCTATTTTTTTACTACCATAAAATGAATTTGCTCTATAGTTTCATAATATCAACGATTCTGGTGTATATATTCAATAATTTTTTTACAAACCCTTGAAATTCAATAGAAAAAGGTTGTCACACAAATTGTGTTACATTTCTGGCATTTTTGACAACATATTTCGATGAACATTTTTTCTGGAAAGAGATATTTCAATGATATTTTGTGGGCACCGGCATATAATAATAACATACTGCCTGACACTGGCATAAGCAGCAATAAGATATAAAAATACAAGGAGCACAGCTATGGAAAGGTACAGGGAAAAGGAGTCATTTTTTTTAACTGGCCATACCAATGTAAACAATATTGTCACCAAAAAGCTTGGAATTGAGGGGGAATTTTCAAACGCACAGATGATCATATATTTGAGAAGACACTGAAAATAGAGTTATCTCCCATACCCCAGGCCTACACCCTTAAGTAGTTTTTATTACAACTTGTCCAATAGAATGTTAACTTAAGTAGTTTATAAATACTCGTCTAGCACAATCTTAAACTAGTAGTATTTATGATAACTTGTCCAACAGCTTACGTAGTTTTATAAATACTCGTCCAGCAGAACCTTATTGAACAATTACATTTTTAGGAAATCAGAGAAGAGACTTCAACGCAAGAAGAAGGAAATTTTTCAAATGGAAAATGAGATAGAAAACTTAATGCTGGCAATTAAAAACAACGAACTTCTAATGGAATACCTAAAAGTGGATTTCCAGGACAAACAGTTAGAGGTGCTAACTCTGACCTCAAATAGTAAGTATACAAATGGGTCAATTAAGGTAAAATTGGGTACAGTGGTGCCACTGGAGTTTGAAAAAAAAAAAACATTGACATATTAACTTAACATGAAAGCTCATATATTATTCAGTTGTTGATATTCCATTTGGTGCACGACATTTGAGCGGATTGATCCGTCATTTGAGCGGGGGAAAACCGACATAAGAGCAGAAAAAAATAATCATTTGAGCGGAATTATCTTGAAAAAACTGAATTATTATAATTAAAATAAAAATGTCTTGCAAAAATTTCTATATATTTTAAATAAAACTAAAGCTGTATGAAATTTTAAATAAATGTTCTTGTGTTCACTTTTTAGTTTCTGATGAAATTCTGTCTTTAAAAATGTTATGAGAAATACAGGTAAAAATTTCCGCTCAATGGTAAAACCTTACAAGTCAAAAATCCGCTCAAATGTCGTGCACCCGTTCCATTCATATACATGTATTGGATTAAAATCCAAAATACACACACACATAGATCATGTTTTGCACCTTATCAGTGTTAATTTATTACATAATTGTAGAAGACTTTGTCTTGGCAATAAAGAGGCTGCACGGGCTTGTAGAAATGTGTCTGTTGATATATTTGTCTTGGCAATAAAGAGGCTACACGGGCTTGTAGAAATGTGTCTGTTGATATATTTGTCTTGGCAATAAAGAGGCTGCACGGGCTTGTAGAAATGTGTCTGTTGATATATTTGTCTTGGCAATAAAGAGGCTGCACGGGCTTGTAGAAATGTGTCTGTTGATATATTTGTCTTGGCAATAAAGAGGCTGCACGGGCTTGTAGAAATGTGTCTGTTGATATATTTGTCTTGGCAATAAAGAGGCTACACGGGCTTGTAGAAATGTGTCTGTTGATATATTTGTCTTGGCAATAAAGAGGCTGCACGGGCTTGTAGAAATGTGTCTGTTGATATATTTGTCTTGGCAATAAAGAGGCTGCACGGGCTTGTAGAAATGTGTCTGTTGATATATTTGTCTTGGCAATAAAGAGGCTGCACGGGCTTTTAGAAATGTGTCTGTTGATATATTTGTCTTGGCAATAAAGAGGCTGCACGGGCTTGTAGAAATGTGTCTGTTGATATATTTGTCTTGGCAATAAAGAGGCTGCACGGGCTTGTAGAAATGTGTCTGTTGATATATCATAGCTTAAAAATATCCTCCTTGTATTGATATATTAAAGTGAACAATTTCACTGTCGTCAAAGAGCTCCGATCGAAAATGTTTGGTCAACATCCGGGATATTCTAAAGCAGAATTATCGTAAGTATTTATAAATATACTGTGTATAAATAATGTTTTGAATTATGATGCTTTATGATTGTTATTATTATTAATTTCATTTTTTGTCCTAATATCATTTATTTTTGCAGTGTAAAATTAGATTTTTCTATAAGTTATAAGGAATCCGGCTTCAAAATCATTACAATCAACTGAAATATCGCTATATCTTGCATTTACGAATGAATTAAATGTTGCCCAAAAAGAAAAAAATATTGATGAATGATTGATTTTACTTAAAAATACTATTTTGTTGATGAAAAGACAATTAGTAACTAGTTATACCCTAAAACATGTGTTTTTGAAATCCGGCTTGGTCAAAATATAAACATGTATACAAACCGGTTGGGTCATTTATAAATAACCGGGTTTGTCAGTATGTAAATACCACTGATCTTATTGTAATTGAGCATTATATTGCAATTTAACAATAGCTATGATTAGGAAATATCTCAAAGGCGATAAATACTGATCCATAGTATGAATATTCGCCATGGCTGCTAATTTCAGCTACTTTGAACAATAAAAAAAATCGTTATTTCTATGTTAAATTGCTACTGTCGAGAACACTTGATTTTTTTTTAATGCTTTTTGTAGTACTGACATCACGATTGGTGCTCAATACGCTACACTCACTTTAAGTAGTTGTCCAGGCGCATCAATTGAGTAGTGGGAGATTCTTTTTATAAAGCAATATTTTAATTTTATACTCGTTGATAACGAAGTAAGTCACTCTGTGGAAATAACTTCATGAATACGATATTTAAATTTCTTCACAGTATAATGGTTACATTAACATTGCAGATAAGCAAATTAACAAAGGTTGTAGTATTGCATTCCTTTCCGCACGGACGATTTTGGCAGTTTGTATACAAAGAAAATGTTAGGTGTACTCGATTAATGCAACGTTCGCTACAAGTTGTAAAACGACAAATGTTCGTGCTTTGTTCACTGAAAATAGAGGCTCAGTGGTCTGAGCCTATGTCGTTCACCTTTCATTCTGCTTTGAGGAAACTTAATACAGACAGAACCTTCTATAGGTGCTTCCCACCAAAGTTCGGCTCATTTGGCTAAGCAGTTTCAGAGAAGAAGATTGTTAGAAATCAGCCAATCAGAAACAAGAATTGTCTGTGGCGACCATGTTTGTCAACGGATCGGGATGAAATGTGCAATCTTTATAGAAGACCTTCCATAGTTGCTGCCTACCAAGTTTCGGTTCATTTGGCTAAGCCGTTTGAGAAGAGAAGATTTTTATAAAATCGGCCAATTAGAAACAAGAATTATCTGTGGAAACCATGTTTGTTAACGAATCGGGATGAAATGAGCAATCTATAGAAGACCTTCCATAGTTGCTTCATACTAAGTTTCGGTTCATTTGGCTAAGAATTTTTAGAGGAGAAGATGTTTTTTTTAAATCTGCCAATCAGAAACAAGAATAGCCAATCGTAACTACTCGGCCATTCTCGCTACCCTACAAATAACCTCGTATGCATTAGGCGTATAAATCGCACTACTTTTCACATCTCAGTTACATGAAAGTTTGATAAAGTTATATTTTAAGCAAGTTTCTATATTTCAATTATTTTCATGGATAAAAGTTAAAGTTTTAATTAGTTTTGCATGATTAGATTTTACTTAGTATGTCTTCCATATTGGATTTTCGTGGACTATATTTTTGTGCGGTTTAACTTAACTTAACTTCCTGCAAACAATTTAAGAAGAATTTCTACTATCTATGTACAAGGTTATTTGTAGGGTAGCGAGAATGGCCGAGTAGTTACGATTGTAAGAATCGCTTGTGGCGACCATGTTTGTTAAGGGCAGTTTTTAAAAAAATGGCTCCTACTGCTATAGCTGTCTAATTTACTCATTTTTATGATTTTATTGGGTCTAAATAGTTCAAAAGATCTGTAATGATTTGATGTTTGTTACTGCAAAAAATCTTTAAGATATCTAGAATAACAAAAAAAAAAATGTCCAAAAAACATGTCAAAATTGTCAGGAGTGCAACCCTTTTTTGTGACATTTTAAAAAATCCTTAATTTTCAACAACCTACCACAGTGCTAAATCAAACAATATGTTATCAAAATCTATTTCATCACAAACTTTGATATGTTGACATACTATAAGATAGCAATAGATCATGCTTCACATTTATTATTGCATAAAAATATGGCTTTGTAAAAAAGATGTACCTAGTCAGGAGTGCAACAAACATTTATATGCAAGTTTTCCTAAATTACATTGTAGAAATGTTGTCTTTTAGTTTTCAAAGATATGGGGTATAAATAAATCTTAATACATCATTGCTGCTTCAAAACCATAGTTAAAGGATACACTAAAATCAGTTGTAAGGCCAAGAATGTCACATTAAAGGCAGCACCCTCAAATGTCAGGAGTGCAACATTTGATATTTTCTTTTAAATGTAACTAAAATCACATTTGTCTTTCTATTTCAACAGAGATTGACCAAGAGAACAGATAAAACCTATTTACCTGTTTGAGATACATAAAATATCTCTCACAGAAGCATTTGATTCATGTCAGGAGTGCTACTAGTTTTAAGTGATCTTCTACACAGTCTAAATTATAGCTTTTTATATGGATGATTTGAATAAAATGAGATTCTGTCAAGTTTAGAATAATGTTTGAAAAAATTAAAAGTGCCAGTAGCATTTTATGTGCATTTAATTTTATGTAATAAAGCATTTTTGTTCATTTTAAATGGTCTCATGCTTTAATATCTATTAGGTATTAATACTAGAGACATTCTCTGACAAGGGAATATGTTTTCTAGGTTCATTAGCTATTGGAGATTAATTGACTTGATAAAGTTTATGATAAATGCATTTATCTATTTTCTTATAGATAATTTATGGTTAACCATGTAAATGTTGCACTCCTGACATAAATATTTAAAAATCATTGAAATTTGATATAATTAATTTTCTAGTATCCAAAAAATACTTGTAATTGTATATTAAACATCTATTTTCAATATTAATTTAGATTAATACATGTTTTAAATGTTTTTGTATAGTATATTTCAAAAATAAGTTGGAATTTTCGAGAAGTATGGCTGTAAACAAGTTACAAATAACTAGAAAAATATTACTTTAAGAAACAATTATCATTAAAACTTGGTAAAACTAATGCTTGAAAGAACACCAACTGATTTTTTCCCCTGTGAATTGTTTTTATGTTAATAACTCTTCTATTTCTTGATGGCAATATAATGTCAGGAGTGCAACATATCCTGATAAAATAGTACCATTGATAAAATAATGATAATTTATAATAAATTGCCTTTTCTAGCCTATAAAAATATTCTAATTATTTATTTATGATTTATCTAATATATTAGAGTGGTATAATACAAATTTTCAAATGTACATAATTAAAAATATTGCTGCTAAAACTGGGTATTAAGGAAGTGGTATGGCAAAAAATTGTTACAAATTTCCAAATACTGTCATTTCTGTACAAATATTTCATTGAAAACAGGTAAAAATTATTGTATGAGTTAACAGTAACATCACTGTTCAATGTTGGCATTTTAAAATGTGATATTTTCTTCTTTTTTTTTCTTTATTATAAATTTATAAAATGTCAGGAGTGCAACAAAAATAGACAAAATGTTTTTTCTACAACCAATTATTTTGTGATGTTCAAAAAATCAATGTTATTATTCTTTAACAAATGGCTACTTATCTTTAAAGTTTGAAAATTTTGCTGTCTTAAGTAAAAATATTCATTATTATTTTGATAATAAAAACTTTATCAGATAGATTGGACAAAAATATTGAAAATTTTTCATAAAAAATAGCTTTTAAGAAAAACTACAACTACCAATAACATGTAATATTTTGCACAAAAAGTCATTTATATCAGTTGCATTGTTTGAGAAACCATTATACAAAATAATTGAGACTAAAGATTGTTTAACTGATATAGAATAAGTATGTGTTTTACATAGTTTTTATGCCAATTTGTGTTCAATAAAAGGTTCTTAAAAATTTATTGCTTATCTGTTCATAGTTTCTTTCTTGTTTCGTTTACTTCAATGTATACAACATTGAAAATTATCAGCAGAAAGTTTTTAGGAGTGAGTTTAATTTGGACATCTTTTTCACATGTTGGAGCTATTTTTTATGAAACAGCCCTTAACGGATGGGACGAAATGAGTAATCGTTACAGAAGACCTTCCATAGATGCTTCCTACTAAGTTTCACTTCATTTGGTTGAGGCGTTTCAGAGGAGAAGATTAAAATGTGAATAGTTAATGGACGACAGACGACGAACGAAAGACGACGGAGTGATGATAAAAGCTCACATTGCCTTTGGCAAGGTGAGCTAACAACAGTCATTGGGTAGATATGTCGCTCCACTCGGACACATTATTTTGATTCCGAGCCAACCAGTCTTTGCTCTTTCTCCTTAATGCTGCGTTCTTAGCGGAGAAGCAACAAATACCAATTTTATATTCTTTTGTTTGACAAGACCGCAGTTCGTATCCACAATCTATCACACTCGAGGCGAGCACGCTAACCATTACGCTACCGATGTAGTTCCCTATTTTTATTTTATTTTTATTATTTTTTTAATCAAAATTTCTTATTGTCCTTCAATATATTATTTGAAAACAAAAATTAATCCAAAACAATAAGAGTTACTTGATATCTATATAAACATTGAGAGTTCCTACTTTTGTTCAAACACTCTTTGAATATTGCAATAATCCAACTGCATAGCAAATAAAGAAAACAAATTATAAGTTCTATACAAAATTATGACCATTCTGTCGATGGTGACTTGGCGAATGCCAATTCTGCACAAACCGTTTGGTATTTCTTTCTTTTAATGTTATACAAAACATCCACATGTAAAATATTTTGACTATGTGCTGTTGGTTTTTTTTTCACAACTTTTATTCATTGAAGACAATTTTTTGTTTTTTCTTTTTATCAATTTGAAAGTCGAACATATCCTTGACAGGGGCGTAGCTAGCCTTTTTTGCAGTGCAAGCAACCAAACATATTTTTTGACTAGATGCAAAATGGTGCGTTCTGAGGTGTTTTCATGGGTAAATTGAATACATAAGCAACACATTGATTTCATGATTTTGTTAGACAGAATTTACTTAGAATTGCCCAAAATCTGTTCTTCGTTTCTTAGCAGACACGAACTTCTCCATAGCTTTGACTAAATCCACACTGAAATCGCGATGGATATGCTTTAATGCTAGCGATGACAACCTATCGTTATTCATTGTTGTTCGTACATATGTCTTCAACCGACGTAGTACACTGAACGATCGCTCTGCGGTAGTACTTGTTACCGGCATTGTCAACTTGATATACACAAGATGGTATCTATAGAAGGACACAGCACCGGGTTTACCGCATCAAGTATCTCACAAAGTGAAGTTGGCATTTGATCGTGAGGTGTTTTACTCCAGCGTGTTCCCCATCGAGCGACATCCCTCTTGAATTCGTCTTATTTATATGTCGGGTCATTGAATTTTCACAAAAAGCCACAACGAAACTTTGTTTTCGACTTTTTTTAAAAATTTTATTATTCCTTATTTATTTTATTTTTTTTGCTCTTTATTTTTTTTTCAGCTCGCCAATGTGCACGCAACTGCGTGTTGGCGTATAGGGAGCTACGCGCCTGCTTGACAAGTGTTATAATGAACCTTAAATAAATTACAAAAAGGAAACATAATTGTGATATTGAACTGTTTTCGCTATTCTTTCAATTTTTTACATAGACAAAACCGGTTCTACTGAAAAACAATTTTTGGGACCCAACCGGAAAGTAGTGGCTGACAGAGCCGGAACGAATGTACGTAAATAAGCATCGTGTTTTTTACTGTAGCAAGTCTAAAACTATTCATGGTGGCACGCCAGTGCAAACTATCATGTATATAAGCATTACAAAGGGTTTGTGTACTTTAAATACACATATAGACTACTTGGTATAGCTTTATTTGATGATTTCAATCTCATTATTAGCATTTTTCATTGTTTATGTCCATCATTTTATCTATATCTGAGTAATCTATTAAGTTAACCACAGTAACATAAGGTAAAAACAAGCAAAAATAATCGACCGATAACGACATCTTCTGGATTCAAGATATAATAAAACTATATGATCATAATACTTACATTTTGTCGTCGCCTGTATGTCAAACATGCCTAATTGACTTGTACCGGAAGATGACAGAACAATTCCGACCGGAGCTCTTTGACGACTGTGAATTTATCACCCAATCATATATTTAAAAGCTGAAAAAGTCAAATCATTTCAGCACATCTGTATATACCTTTAATCAGGAAACCCCCCTCTGAAATTCTCGTAGGTTTAAGGAGATGAAAAAAGTCACATTATCCTTAAGTTCATAGCATTTATTTCCAAGATACAAATTTAAAGATATATATTATAATAAGTTAAATTTTAAACGATCATAGATTTTTCTTTCTTACAGTATCTTCGGAATCAGAAGATGAGATCAAAAAGAGGGAGAATCTCTGCTACCAACGATACACTGCTATTAAAAACACCGTAGATTTCAAAAGCGTACTAACTATGATTCGACAAAAACAGAAAGCACTAAACAATCTGGAAATACTGACTTTCAAGAAATACTGGTCGCTTGTTCATAAAGTAAACAAAAAGAAAGAGCATACTGATTGGCTTAGACCCGGTATAGAAAACTGGTTCCATAGAACCATACCAAATGACTTCAATAGCGAATTGTTCACACCAAGTCAAAATGATACACGCGAGGAGGTAGCTGACTCGCCTACAGAAAACGTTTATATCAATTCCTCATATTTGTCGTTACTGGGGACTGAGGAAACAGTTTGAATTGTTTATATAATCATAATGGTGGAATATTATTAAAAACATGTTTAGTTCGTACGGAAACTTCTGAAAAACAAACAAACATAGAATGTTATTGTTTGTCTACTTTATTACAAATTACTTCAACGGCTTTTCAGTTTCAGTGGAGATGATGCGTTTATTTCTCTGTATTTCTCATAGTTTCACGTCCTTTCAGAATAAATGATATGACTGCTGGTCATTGCTACTAGTAATGTTATTATTTGACGGATAAAGTGTATAACACAGTTAATTAAAAATTGAACAAATCTTCCGAAATTGTTATGAGCGACTGAGGGAAAGTTTGATGCAAGAAGAATTGTTAAAAATCGATTCTGGATTTTAACGTTGATTAAAGACATTTTTAAAGATTTTTGTCGTATAAAATTACCCCCGGTTAAAAATGTATTATATTGAAGTTTGCAAGTACCTCTTGGTATCTTCCCGGGGACAGTGCCATGTGTACATAAAAGTACACATACCAAAGCCTAAGGAAACGCTTCATAGTTGTACTATTCAATGTTGGTAAAACTGACTGATGAATGCTGATCGGTTACTACTCTGTTAATTAAATAAGAAAGGAATGTACTTTTAAAAATATTTTTTGTATATCATCACTATAATCGAAAATAACAATTGTTATTTATTATGGTCTTTATTTTTATTTATTTATTTATTAGGGTCGTCGTGGCCGTGATCGTATGGTAGTTGGATTTACAACTACCTATGCAATCAGTGCCTATCACAACTGATGTTGTGAGTTCGAACCCAGATCAGGGCGAGGTGTACAGCATTAAGTGATAAAGTTTGTCAGTACCTTGCGACAGGTCGGTGATTTTCTCCGGTTTCCTCCACCAAAATAACCTTGGCGTCGGGGACCCGCGGCCATCGGACTTTTATTTAGTCATGATGGCGGATGATACTGCGAACGAGAAAAGTATATCTGTCAAAGTGGTTGATTTTTGTTTAACGTCGAGCAGTATGTCAGCTACATTCATAGCGAGTGCAAGTTTTGTTTTCTTTCCTATATCACTTCCAAGACTTTTACCGGACTTGACTGTATTTGAGTAACATGATGGGTGTCTTATAAGAAGCAGGGACTTCTTACCCTACGCGATCACATGGGTTCACCTCCCAGTTTTTGATGGGATCCGTGTTATACTCGAAAAAATGCTTTAAAACATTGCAAAAATCTTTCACATTTTTATGCATTTATACCAGTAAATGAATACCATAAACGTATTTTGGACTAAAAAATCCCATCCAATTTAACCAAAAATGACTAACATGGACTACGACGGTGTGCTGCTCAAATCCACGTGCCTTCATAAAACAACTGTTTAATTGGTCCCTCCATGGCCAAAGTATGCAAGTCAGTGTGTTTAATTATTTCCGTACCATTTTACAAAATTTCGAATCCTTTATTCTTCCGTTATTATCAGATACACCCCGCTATTCCGACGCCCCATTGTTCTGACATTCCAATGTTCCGACAACCCATTGTTTGGACAACCCATTGGTTCGACACCCCATTAATCCGACATCCCAAAGTTCCGACAACCCATTGTTCCGACACCCATTTGTTCCGACATCCCATTGTTCCGACACCCCATTGTTCTGACATCCCAATGTTCCAACACTCCATTGTTTCGACAACCTTTTTCTTCGAGACCCCATTATTCCGACATCCTAATGTTCCGACAACAATACAATATTATACAATTATTGACTGGATTTATCAACCTGAAAAAATGTAATATTCACCGAGCCGCAGACGAGGTGAATATACGTTTTTGAAGGTTGATAAACCAGATATCAACCTATTCTTAAGTCAATGATTGTTTTATTTCATTAAAATATTTTATTGTTATCTACTTACAAATTCATTGTCATACCAATAAGATATCGCAATTTCGGAGCGTTTGTTTATGATTCAGCCGAAAAACAAATGCTAACCATAATCTCATTGGTTATTAAACAACGAAAGAACGAATTTGCTAGGATAGCAAAAGTCCGGTTTTCCCCCATCTAGTTTTATGCCTTGCGAGGGTGATATCACTTTCCGGACACCTGCCAGGATCTATTTTTATCCGACAGGGTGATATCGCAAGTACTCAAAACCTCTTAATCAGTTTTATGCCAATCATACGCAAGCTAAATCACAGTCATGTAATAAATATATATATTATTCTATTATTGTCTTCTCCCACGGGAACAGTTTTCTTATAGTGTAGTCTGGTGAAATATAGTGCCCTCGCCGTTGGCTCGGACACTTTACCTCACCATACAACACTATAGGAAAACGGTTCCCTCAGGAGAAGACAATAATAGAATAATATATATATTATATTGTATAATATGTTTGCCTATGTTGCACCCTGTGTGACTAAGTTTTGCAATAAAATCTTGAAATCTTAAACTATATGATTTTTTTATGTCGCTATAGAATAAGAGTGGGATAAACAACCTAGCTTTAATAATTTTCCAGTTGAACCGAACGCAAATTGCAGTGGTTGTGCAAGACTACACCACAGGAACAGTCCATTTATATAGGATGCTTAAACACTATAACCTTTCTTATCTTCAGTTATTCCAAAGTGAATATCTTATTCAAATATAATTTATTTCGACTGAAGTCGAGAAATATATTATATTTCTTATGTGTTTCATTGAAGGCAATGTTAATAACTTATGTCAAAGTTGCATGCGCGTCGGAACAATGGGGATATCGGATCAAGGGGATGTTGAAATAATGGGATGTCGGAATAGAGGGTTGAAACCGCCATGATCAACATAGTCAAAAATATTTTAATTAAAGCTACCAAACAAAAATATCTTACAGAGAAGTTAAAAAGGACAACGTCATTAAGCAATTTGAGTAATTATATAAATAGTCTATAATTCTCATTATATCGTTAAACTTGTTAATTTAAAATGTACGGTTAAAGTAGTGTTGTATTGTTCGACTTGACCCAGAAATGTATTTACATTTTGGATTTAAATTTATAAAAAAATATATACAACTTGTCAAAATGTTAACAATTCCGATTATGGTCAATATTAATGACCCTGGCGTCTTATGATATATGTGTAGTACATCACCAAATAAAACAGCCACTCTCGGATAGATTACAGATGAGTTTGTGAAATTACTGTGAGTATGATAAGTTTTGAAGAAAATAACTAGTATTGATTGTATTTAAAACATATCATTGACATTTTTCTAATTCAAATAATTGAAGAAAAAACTTTCGGAAGACGACAAAATAATATTATATTGATGAAATTGATGTTTGTATAATATACATACACAAAGCACAGGTCGATGGATTTCTCCGCCAATGAAACTGGTCGCCACGATATAACTGAAATATTGTTGAATGTGGCGTTAAACACCATACCCCCCCAAAGCACTTTGAACAAAAAAAATCAAATGCAGAAACAATACAAACTGTTCTACAAGTCTTCTCATTAAGTATATAGCTACTTTTATCCCCGGTTTGAAAATTATAACAACTTTTGATTGGTTAATACTCCGGGTATAAAAAACCCATATTCCCGGGTGTTGCTAGGCCATATTACTGGGTGTAACTAGCCATTTAACCAATCAAATGTTGTTATAATTTTCAAAACGGGGATAATGTGACGTTAATGCTCGCGACGTTGCGCTCCAAAAATAAAATTTAGTTAATTTTAACTACTAGTATATATTGAATATAAAGCTGTTACTTAGATCAACTGTATGGTTCTACCAACACCGGGTAAAAAACACTCGAAACTTTCATATTTTATACTTATTCTTTCCAAAAACAAAGAAAACGTCGCTTTTACGTGGGCCGCCGGGGTCCAAAATGTCTTATTTTTGACTATAACCGTGGATAAATTCGTTATCAACGTTCCTATCCGTAGACATGGAGATTTTAACACCCTTCAGTAACTTGTACACCCTTCGGCTGCGCCTCAGGATGTACTTGGCTACTTCAGGGTGTTAAAATCTCCATATCTACGGATAGAAACGTAGATAACTTATAATATAAATACTCACTTTCTCACGCTTTAATTGACTTACATTGTTTAATTAATCTAAAGGTAATACGTTAAATATTTGTTTTTTTCCAACCAAAGGCCCACTTGGGCATAAATAAATTCAACATAAATAATTGATGCATAAATATTCTACTAACAAATTAAAAAATACACACAAACAACATACCGGTAATACATAAAAGATAGTAACTAGCATTCTATCGCCTTAACTAGACTGTTACATATTCCCTCTTCACATCCGGTGGCACATAAAGCCCTGCTGCACTGCCTCCATTTGTCTCTGTCTTTGGCTACTGTCCTTGCTCTTGTCTAGCTGTTCATCCTTAGTTTTTTCTCTTTCCATCTCTATCGTCTTTCTCCAAGTTGTTTTTGGTCGTCCAACTTTAACTTTTCCTTCAGGTTGCCACGTCAATGCTGTTGTCCATACGTAAGACATGTCCTATCCATCTCCATCTAAATTGCATAATGATTTCCCTTGCTTTCGTTGTTTCAGTTTTCGGTGTAATTCTTCATTTGATATTGTGTCTGAGCATCTTATTCTTAATATTTGTCACGGACATCTATTATGGAATGTGTCAAGTTTCTTTTTCTTTTGTTATGTTGTTTTCCAAGTTTCACTGCTTTAACACTAGACTATTCAAAAGTTTGATTTTTGTCTATATGGAAAATATCGAGGAGTTCCATATTTTCTTAAATTGGCCTTTTGGTTTTCCTTGTCTGTCTTCGTCACAGTCTCCTTTAGATGTTGAATAACAAACTTGCAATATGTGTCATTGCCAATCTCGAAACAGTGTATCCGTGACTACTAATAGATCATTTTTAAATGAAATAATAGTTAGAATTATTATACGTCAGTATATATTTCTATATAAAATCGAGTACAAATTAAACGTATATTTTGTCACAAAAATATAAATTGTGAATCTTGGTTAATAGAGTACTCTCTAGGTAAACAGTCATACTATTTCTCCTAGTGAAAGTACAAAGACTATAGTATTCTAACAACACAGCTGTTCCGGTACTTTCTATGATTCGGATCTTTCTGGTTTTAGCGTATTAATTCCAAGAATTTTGAGAAATACATGACGATAAAATTCCTGCTGCTGACGTAAACCTGATTGCCTCACTCTTCTGGGATTTTGATAAATTAATGAATGGTCGTGATATAAAATCTCCGTGTGTCTTTTTAAAAAAAAAAAAAAAATAGCCATTTTGCTTCAGATATCATATGTTGTCTTTGTATAATAAAACACTTATTTACTGCTGGTTATTCGGATAATAGAGAGTTTACTGTCACCCTCGACACCAACTATTTCCCTTAAGTTGGCGTCAGGAAATGGTTAATGTCTCGGGGGGAGGAGGGGTACAATTGCTGTTGTCTTCATAGACAGTAAATAGTTGTCTGCTCTTAACATTTCAAAGGATCTCAATCACTTTGCAATTTTCTATCTTTGAAAGAACGTGATTAATCTAATTATCTAATGCCTTTTTAATGTGATTAAATCTCGGCTTCGCCTCGGTCTCAATCACGACGAAAAGGATTATCATGTTCTTACATACATAATGATCATGCCACAACACAAGACATTATAATATATATTACCTAGACTAAGACAACAAGCTTTGTCTTCCTTTATTCAAAGATACTATATGCCCAGTCTCTGTTCAATGCGTGCAGGTGTCCAGTATCTGGCTCATGTTCACATGCAGGCGATCAGAATTTAAATCTGCAGATTTTAATCATTGATCAATTTCAAAGCGGATAATTTTGTTATTGACAAACACAAAGACCTTGACTATAACATTAATGCGTACTATTTACACAAGGTGAAATATAATATTTATATATCTCTGGAATTGTTCGTGACATCATAGTTAATCTATTCTCAAATAAAATGTGTTGAAATTGTAAATCGTTCCAAAAAAATGACCCATCAAGATTAACAAATTAAAACAAATATGTCTGATTAAAATGAGGATAAGTTAAGTTTCAGTACAGTTTTAAGAAAATCCCAGAGAGACTAGACATTTGTGATTAAAGTAAAATTAAGGTAGGTGTCTTTTTTCTTTATTTCTTCTAATGTCACATAAATATTGGATTGTGGAATCTCAAGAAGTGAGGAAAATGAGAAATTGTTAAATTCTTTGCAATTTAGATTTTTTTACCGTTTTTTATTATCATCTTCCAAAATTTCTGATCATTTAAACTAAAACGTCTACAGTGAAAAACATTCATTGGTCATCAAAGTTTGAACAAAATTATGAAATCGAAATTTGATACAATATTGGATGAAGGACAAATATCCATCTTGTCAAATGCCAAAGGTCCTGTATCCACAAAGTATCACAGGGAGCCTTGCCAGAAATTTTGATGTCAATCATATTTAATAATTGATTCATTTCTATAGCCTTTTTCAACTAATCACTATTAGCATTTAAAATGACACTTTTTACGAAATATTAAGGCAGTATTTGTTTACAAACTTTATAATTATAACTTCGAATATTTTATTCATTTTTGAAAATGTTATCAGAAAAGGATCAAGCGAAGTGTTAGTGGTTATGGCGGGATAATATTCATTTCGAATTCTTCGGAAAGATTTGTATGTGAATACATGATAATAATCATATTAAGTGTTTTAAAAGTGGCCAATGTGTCTATTTTTTTTATATAACACCTTTAATCATTTGACCCAAAACAAAATTAAGTGATCAATAATCAAACTTTACATTTATACAAAAATTAAACTGATGAGTCTATAATATTTTTGCTGACCAAAAAATTGTTAATGCTTCATGGTAATTGGGGCGCTTAGCTCGAGAAGATGGTCAAATATACAAAAATGTACCCTTAGCTCGAGAAGATGGTCAAATATACAAAAATGTACCCTTAGCTCGAGAAGATGGTCAAATATACAAAAATGTACCAATTCCTCGAGAAGATGGTCTAATATACAAAAATGTACCATGAGCTCGAGAAGATGGTCTAATATACAAAAATGTACCCTTAGCTCGAGAAGATGGTCAACTATACAAAAATGTACCCTTAGCTCGAGAAGATAGTCTAATATACAAAAATGTACCATTAGCTCGAGAAGATGGTCTAATATACAAAAATGTACCATTAGCTCGAGTAGATAGTCTAATATACAAAAATGTACCATTAGCTCGAGAAGATGGTCTAATATACAAAAATGTACCCTTAGCTCGAGTAGATAGTCTAATATACAAAAATGTACCATTAGCTCGAGAAGATGGTCTAATATACAAAAATGTACCATTAGCTCGAGTAGATAGTCTAATATACAAAAATGTACCCTTAGCTCGAGAAGATGGTCAACTATACAAAAATGTACCATTAGCTCGAGAAGATGGTCTAATATACAAAAATGTACCCTTAGCTCGAGTAGATAGTCTAATATACAAAAATGTACCATTAGCTCGAGAAGATGGTCTAATATACAAAAATGTACCCTTAGCTCGAGAAGATGGTCTAATATACAAACATGTACCATTAGCTCGAGAAGATGGTAAAATATGCAAAAATGTACCCTTAGCTCGAGAAGATGGTCTAATATACAAAAATGTACCCTTAGCTCGAGAAGATGGTCAACTATACAAAAATGTACCCTTAGCTTGAGAAGATGGTCTAATATACAAAAATGTACCCTTAGCTCGAGAAGATGGTCTAATATACAAACATGTACCATTAGCTCGAGAAGATGGTAAAATATGCAAAAATGTACCCTTAGCTCGAGAAGATGGTCTAATATACAAAAATGTACCCTTAGCTCGAGAAGATGGTCAACTATACAAAAATGTACCCTTAGCTTGAGAAGATGGTCTAATATACAAAAATGTACCCTTAGCTCGAGAAGATGGTCTAATATACAAAAATGTACCACTTAAGAACTAATGCAAATTATCACAAAATGTAATGTAGATAAATCTAAAAGGATGGAGACGACTATCTATATTAGAAGACTTCGTGGTATTAAAATTGATTTTTGGGCTATTAATTTCAAATTGAAAGAATACATTTTGTGAATAACATGCAACATGCTTACTTCCTCATTTAACAGTCCTTTCTTCTTTAATTGTTTTAAATATTTTTTCTGTTATTTCGTACAAGACTGTTACTTCGTAATTATCTCCAAGGGAAAAGAAAGAAATGGAGGGGGCCAATTTGAGGTCGTATGTTAGTTTTAAAAATCATAGAGGACTTACTTATTGGCAAACTTTCTTTTTATAACGTTGCAAGTCCTGATATGAAAAAGTTAATTATCATTATCAGTTACAATTAAAAATTCCTAATGTCGAAGGTTAGGAAAAACCCTACTGGAGCCACATATAGTTCAATAGTACTGTGGTCACGAGGGATAACTCTGTATGTCAAAGTTTACATCATCTGTAGTCTAGTATATATATAATGCATTGTATTGTAAGCTATTGTATTGATCTTAAGAGCAAGTTCATGATGGTGGTGTCAATTACTCTTTAATAATTTATTGAGAAAAAACAAACTTCAGTCTAAGATACATGTAGAAAAACTGTTCACGTGCAAAAACGGAATAATGAAGAGGAAAATAGTTTAATTCACATATAGGTTTAATGGAAGAAATATCTAGCACATTTCGGATGTTAAGCCATAGGATGTATTCATTTAAATCTAAATCGAAATATATTTTGTATCTAGGTAAGAACAAAATATGGTATATTTGAACCAAACGTTTCAGCTGTCAGTACAGCACACCAAGACGGTGTGCTACAAACAGTACATTGCTTATTGTGAGGGACATATATGCCCCCCCCCCCCTCTTCCTTACTTCAAGGTAAATATCTGCCCTTTTCCCCTTCCCCACTTCGCCTCAATATTTTTCGCTTATTTGTGATCCTTTTGCTGACCCAATTTTATCGTTACACTCCTGAGATATTCCTCTTTTCGACTGCCACATTTAAATATAACTACCGGGCCCCCCTCAGATGAATTGGACAAGAATATTCAGCGAACGTCGCTTGGTCTACTTTTCGGTCATTGAAACGGATACAGCCACTTCCGGTTTGCGCTGGATTTTTCATATGCATTCTGAATTCTCTAGACCGGCCATGTGTAACAATGCCATCATGATCATTTCCTCTCAAATGTAAAGTAAGCCTTTACAATACAGATAATTGTTCCAATGCAGATTATAAAAATATGTTCAACTCCAAATTACTGACATTTGATTTTTAAAGCACCTTTTTTTTTTTTTCTAAATCAATTTAGACTGGACCGGAAGTGGCTGTATCCGTTTCAATGACTGAAAAGTAGACCAAGCGACGTTCGCTGAATATTCTTGTCCAATTCGTCTGAGGGGGGCCCAGTAGATATACTTAAATGTGGCAGTCGAAAAGAGAAATATCTCGGGAGTGTAACGATATAATTGGGTCAGCGAAAGGGTCACAAATAAGCGACAAATATTGAGGCGAAGTGGGGAAGGGAAAAAGGGCAGATATTTACCTTGAAGTAAGGAAGAAGAGGGGACATATATTTCTTGAATGAAACAAGTGCCTGTGCAGTGGAATTACTAAGCAAACAACAAACATATGACAATGTTCAGACCGGCGTGGCCTTTGAACTTGAAGGGTAGGGGGTACTTTGTCCTCTTGTATAAATTAGTTGTTGAAATGCTCTTCTTACTACTCTCCTTGTGAATTCAGATATTGTTAGATGTCTTAAATCACACACTTCGTTACTCGTTCACTCAATAACTGTACCTATCATGGTAGACGGTTGATGTCTTAAATCACACACTTTGTTACTCGTTCACTCAGTAACTGTATCTATCATGGTAGACGGTTGATGTCTTAAATCACACACTTCGTTACTCGTTCACTCAATAACTGTACCTATCATGGTAGACGGTTGATGTCTTAAATCACACACTTCGTTACTCGTTCACTCAGTAACTGTACCTATCATGGTAGACGGTTGATGTCTTAAATCACACACTTTGTTACTCGTTCACTCAATAACTGTACCTATCATGGTAGACGGTTGATGTCTTAAATCACACACTTTGTTACTCGTTCACTCAATAATTGTACCTATCATGGTAGACGGTTGATGTCTTAAATCACACACTTTGTTACTCGTTCACTCAATAACTGTACCTATCATGGTAGACGGTTGATGTCTTAAATCACACACTTCGTTACTCGTTCACTCAGTAACTGTACCTATCATGGTAGACGTTGATGTCTTAAATCACACACTTTGTTACTCGTTCACTCAGTAACTGTACCTATCATGGTAGACGGTTGATGTCTTAAATCACACACTTTTGTTACTCGTTCACTCAGTAACTGTACCTATCATGGTAGACGGTTGATGTCTTAAATCACACACTTTTGTTACTCGTTCACTCAGTAACTGTACCTATCATGGTAGACGGTTGATGTCTTAAATCACACACTTTGTTACTCGTTCACTCAGTAACTGTACCTATCATGGTAGACGGTTGATGTCTTAAATCACACACTTTGTTACTCGTTCACTCAATAACTGTACCTATCATGGTAGACGGTTGATGTCTTAAATCACACACTTTGTTACTCGTTCACTCAGTAACTGTACCTATCATGGTAGACGGTTGATGTCTTAAATCACACACTTTGTTACTCGTTCACTCAATAACTGTACCTATCATGGTAGACGGTTGATGTCTTAAATCACACACTTTGTTACTCGTTCACTCAATAACTGTACCTATCATGGTAGACGGTTGATGTCTTAAATCACACACTTTGTTACTCGTTCACTCAGTAACTGTACCTATCATGGTAGACGGTTGATGTCTTAAATCACACACTTTGTTACTCGTTCACTCAATAACTGTACCTATCATGGTAGACGGATGATATTTGACGATATCTTTATATAGAAACCCAAATGATATATTTTAAGCATTTATGTTTTCATATTCCGGAGTTTGTGGTTTCTATCAGGTTTCTTTTGTGTAGGTTTGCTGCTACCAGGGATGTTACAGAACAAATGATTCCTAGCTAGTGGTAACTTAGAATGTGTTATAGTAGCTATCATGACTTGATTGGCCGTTACGGAAAATCTGTGTCACAGATGACCACGGATATGTTCCGTTTGTTGAAGTCAATGACATCATCGGATTTTAAGCGAGTAGCAGGAAAGGTGCTACCAATGAAACAGGCTGCTACTACCCTTCTACTACCCTTCTAGAAAACCTGAGTTCATCCCAGTCTGCTACTACCCTTCTAGAAAACCTGAGTTCATCCCGGTCTGCTACTACCCTTCTAGAAAACCTGAGTTCATCCCGGTCTGCTACTACCCTTCTAGAAAACCTGAGTTCATCCCGGTCTGCTACTACCCTTCTAGAAAACCTGAGTTCATCCCGGTCTGCTACTACCCTTCTAGAAAACCTGAGTTCATCCCGGTCTGCTACTAACCTTCTAGAAAACCTGAGTTCATCCCGGTCTGCTACTATCCTTCTAGAAAACCTGAGTTCATCCCGGTCTGCTACTACCCTTCTAGAAAACCTGAGTTCATCCCGGTCTGCTACTACCCTTCTAGAAAACCTGAGTTCATCCCGGTCTGCTATTAACCTTCTAGAAAACCTGAGTTCATCCCGGTCTGCTACTACCCTTCTAGAAAACCTGAGTTCATCCCGGTCTGCTACTAACCTTCTAGAAAACCTGAGTTCATCCCGGTCTGCTACTATCCTTCTAGAAAACCTGAGTTCATCCCGGTCTGCTACTACCCTTCTAGAAAACCTGAGTTCATCCCGGTCTGCTACTATCCTTCTAGAAAACCTGAGTTCATCCCGGTCTGCTACTACCCTTCTAGAAAACCTGAGTTCATCCCGGTCTGCAACTACCCTTCTAGAAAACCTGAGTTCATCCCGGTCTGCTACTACCCTTCTAGAAAACCTGAGTTCATCCCGGTCTGCTACTACCCTTCTAGAAAACCTGAGTTCATCCCGGTCTGCTACTAACCTTCTAGAAAACCTGAGTTCATCCCGGTCTTTAGTGGGGTTTACATTGTTCTATCTTTAGTTTTCTGTGTAGTGGTTTTAGACCATTATTTGTTTGTTTGTCTTTTTTATATTGACCATTATTGTATTGTCTGTTCTTATACGAGTTACGGCTTCTGATTATTGTATTGTCTGTTCTTATACGAGTTACGGCTTCTGATTATTGTATTGTCTGTTCTTATACGAGTTACGGCTTCTGATTATTGTATTGTCTGTTCTTATACGAGTTACGGCTTCTGATTATTGTATTGTCTGTTCTTATACGAGTTACGGCTTCTGATTATTGTATTGTCTGTTCTTATACGAGTTACGGCTTCTGATTATTGCATTGTCTGTTCTTATGCGAGTTACGGCTTCTGATTATTGTATTGTCTGTTCTTATACGAGTTACGGCTTCTGATTATTGTATTGTCTTATACGAGTTACGGCTTCTGATTATTGTATTGTCTGTTCTTATACGAGTTACGGCTTCTGATTATTGTATTGTCTTATACGAGTTACGGCTTCTGATTATTGTATTGTCTGTTCTTATACGAGTTACGGCTTCTGATTATTGTATTGTCTGTTCTTATGCGAGTTACGGCTTCTGATTATTGTATTGTCTGTTCTTATACGAGTTACGGCTTCTGATTATTGTATTGTCTTATACGAGTTACGGCTTCTGATTATTGTATTGTCTGTTCTTATGCGAGTTACGGCTTCTGATTATTGTATTGTCTGTTCTTATGCGATTTACGGCTTCTGATTATTGTATTGTCTTATACGAGTTACGGCTTCTGATTATTGTATTGTCTGTTCTTATGCGATTTACGGCTTCTGATTATTGTATTGTCTTATACGAGTTACGGCTTCTGATTATTGTATTGTCTTATACGAGTTACGGCTTCTGATTATTGTATTGTCTGTTCTTATGCGAGTTACGGCTTCTGATTATTGTATTGTCTGTTCTTATGCGATTTACGGCTTCTGATTATTGTATTGTCTTATGCGAGTTACGGCTTCTGATTATTGTATTGTCTGTTCTTATACGAGTTACGGCTTCTGATTATTGTATTGTCTTATGCGAGTTACGGCTTCTGATTATTGTATTGTCTGTTCTTATACGAGTTACGGCTTCTGATTATTGTATTGTCTGTTCTTATGCGATTTACGGCTTCTGATTATTGTATTGTCTTATGCGAGTTACGGCTTCTGATTATTGTATTGTCTGTTCTTATACGAGTTACGGCTTCTGATTATTGTATTGTCTTATGCGAGTTACGGCTTCTGATTATTGTATTGTCTTATGCGAGTTACGGCTTCTGATTATTGTATTGTCTGTTCTTATACGAGTTACGGCTTCTGATTATTGTATTGTCTGTTCTTATACGAGTTACGGCTTTTGATTATTGTATTGTCTGTTCTTATACGAGTTACGGCTTCTGATTATTGTATTGTCTGTTCTTATACGAGTTACGGCTTCTGATTATTGCATTGTCTGTTCTTATACGAGTTACGGCTTCTGATTATTGTATTGTCTTATACGAGTTACGGCTTCTGATTATTGTATTGTCTGTTCTTATGCGAGTTACGGCTTCTGATTATTGTATTGTCTGTTCTTATACGAGTTACGGCTTCTGATTATTGTAGTCTTATACGAGTTACGGCTTCTGATTATTGTATTGTCTGTTCTTATGCGAGTTACAGCTTCTGATTATTGTATTGTCTGTTCTTATGCGAGTTACGGCTTCTGATTATTGTATTGTCTGTTCTTATGCGATTTACGGCTTCTGATTATTGTATTGTCTTATACGAGTTACGGCTTCTGATTATTGTATTGTCTGTTCTTATACGAGTTACGGCTTCTGATTATTGTATTGTCTTATACGAGTTACGGCTTCTGATTATTGTATTGTCTGTTCTTATGCGAGTTACGGCTTCTGATTATTGTATTGTCTGTTCTTATGCGATTTACGGCTTCTGATTATTGTATTGTCTTATGCGAGTTACGGCTTCTGATTATTGTATTGTCTGTTCTTATACGAGTTACGGCTTCTGATTATTGTATTGTCTTATGCGAGTTACGGCTTCTGATTATTGTATTGTCTGTTCTTATACGAGTTACGGCTTCTGATTATTGTATTGTCTGTTCTTATACGAGTTACGGCTTCTGATTATTGTATTGTCTTATACGAGTTACGGCTTCTGATTATTGTATTGTCTGTTCTTATGCGAGTTACGGCTTCTGATTATTGTATTGTCTGTTCTTATACGAGTTACGGCTTCTGATTATTGCATTGTCTGTTCTTATACGAGTTACGGCTTCTGATTATTGTATTGTCTTATACGAGTTACGGCTTCTGATTATTGTATTGTCTGTTCTTATACGATTTACGGCTTCTGATTATTGTATTGTCTATTCTTATACGGGTTACGGCTTCTGATTATTGTATTGTCTGTTCTTATGCGAGTTACGGCTTCTGATTATTGTATTGTCTGTTCTTATACGAGTTACGGCTTCTGATTATTGTATTGTCTGTTCTTATGCGATTTACGGCTCCTGATTCCTTTGCTATCTTCAAACTTTTCTAATACTTAGTTCATTGTTTCAAAACCAAATAGGAACCCCAAAAAATAAAGCATAACATTTGAATGACCATCTCAGTGGCTATCAAACGACAAATGGAGAAGATTTGTCTCTATTATTGTGGGTGGGCATGTTGTCGATAACTAATTTTGAATCAGAAAAAAATAAGTTAAGTAATCGTATTAAAAAGGTCAGAAGGTATGCATACGGAAGTATATATATACGTAAGAGAGATTATATTAAGCCATGGCGCGTAAACATTGTAAGATTAAAATGTTAATTTCATTTTAATCCTAATCTTACTACAATGTACTTTTATAATGCTAATATTGTTTGTCAAGAAAATATTATATTCATTTTCCACGATACACTATGCACGAGGTTAAGGAGTCAACGTGTTTCCCATCGTCGTATCCACGCAATACTTAGGTATACCAATTAACGATTCTAAAATGTTGTCTTTCTCCGTATTTAACACATTTAGACATTAAGAAATTTTTGCTACGATTTCTGTCTATTCTTTATTATATACATTGTGTATTAAATTAAAGAGGTAAATATTTTTCTTTTCAATGCATAAGAAAACGTCAGATAAGAAGAGTTTGAAGATACCAAAGAGGTAATCAGAATCCATAAATCGAAGAACAGACAAAACAATGGCCAAAAGAAAAAAATACAAAAGGACAAACTATCTACAAAATATACACATAAAACTAAAGGTCAAGTAACACGAACCCCACTCAAAACCGGGGGTGAGTTCAGGTGCTTCGGCATGAAAGGATAACTACAATTAATGATAATATTTTTCGCCGAGTTTCAATTAACAACAAGTTCCTTTAGACTCCATCATATGACAAATATGCAATCCTTATCATACATTTCTTATAATTCTTATTATCATTACTTTGTTATAACACATAATTGAGGATTAATTTACACAAATGCTGCATCACTTTTTCTTTTCCCGAAATTTTTTATATTTTGTACATACATAGACAATATATATATATACGTACATTGTCGGAAAATCTAAAAGTTTATTTGTACTACCGGTATCTTTAGAATCTGACAGAGAAGCGAACCTGTAGCGAGCTTTACTATCTTGTTTCGGGGCAAGTACAAAAAAAATCCCAACAGTGTACTTATATGTGTTTATACTGTAACTTCATGTAGGCATGACAGGGGCGTAGGAGCAAAAGGGGGTGGCAGAATTGCCTGGTCCCACATTGAACAGTGTGAGCGACAAAACGTTTTCCATCCTTCAAACTATGATTGTGCGGGGTACCGTTCCCTTACCCGAGACTTGACAAGGGGGTTAACAAGGCAAATGTTTAGTTAACTTTATAGATAGTATGGTATCTATCAATTTTATGGGTGTTAAAAAGGAAATATGAGATTTATGTTCTAAATACAGAAATTTTAATCATGAACAGCTTGGTATATATCAAATCCTCATCAAATTGTCAGTCATTTAACATATTTAAAATTGTGATTATCATGTCATATACACGTGAAAAGCTATAAGTGAATAAACATTATTTTTGGTTTTATTGTACAAAATATAAAATGATTATGTAGGCTCATTCAAGCGAGAATTAAGTCAACAAAGACGAAAAATGTTTTCAAGACTGTCGATTTTAGATATTGACATTTTTTATACATGTATTGGGATTTGATTTCTCAAGTGTTTTATTAGTTGATATATGATTACAAGAGAGAATGTCGATTAATTATACTGAAAATATGTTTAATGAGATATTATTGATATAAAACCTTGTAAATAGAAGTAAAACTATTGAATCTTTCAGTAAAATCGTTATCATTTTCTATTTTTTCTTTCAGGAATATTTCTGAATCTTTAGAAACAAAATCTGGGAGTAAAATAACAGATAAAGTCAGATAGAATGGATGAATTAGATGATTTTCAGAAGGAACAATTATTCAAAATTATTAAATATGGGAATATTCGGAAACTTACTAGTTTTTTCAATGATATCGAGAACACAGATATTGATTTTGACGATATCTCTGGGAAAACACCTCTAATGTGTGCCGTTTGTTACGATGACAAAGATGATATTCGGACACATATGGTTAGAACGTTGTTGCGTCACGGTTGTAATGCAGACAAACAAGATATGTACGGATGTACCGCGTTAATGTATTCTTGTATGGACTGTCACAGTGACGATGTTACCAGGCTTTTGACAAAAAAGGGAAATAGCAACCCAAATATACAAGACAATTTTTTGAATACTGCTTTGATGCACGCAGTAGTGGCGTCGAATGCTGCGGCATTGCAGATTCTGGTTACATCGTCTGCGACCCGATCAAAAGTGAACCTAGATTTGCAAAATAACCAAGGATTAACTGCTCTAGAACTCGCAATTAAATTGAAAATGAGTGATTGTTGTAAAGTACTGGTACGAGAAGGATATGCCGATGTAAGACAAACAAAAGACTTGAAAGGATTAAGGATTCTTTTAGGAACGGAAGTTGATTCCACTGGAAAGGAACATAGTTTCATGCGCAATGACAGTTATTCCCTTTCTATACCGATATCCACAAGAAGTTCAATGTCTTCAACATCAAGATGCTCAACACCGGTTCCTGATATTAATCGACGAAATTCTTTTACTGACGACCCACCCTTGTCGTCAAGGTCAAATTATTCAAGCTCCAGTAATCAATCAAATCGTTCATATGATATAAGTTGGACCGGAAGTCCAAGAAAAATCAGCAGACGTGCTCTGACCCCATTACTCCAAGAAAATGCAAAAATTGTGGAAGTAGACGAACAGAATTTATTTGGAAATCGTACGCGATTACCCAGCATACCAAGTGGGAAAAGACTCTACATGGTAAATTCCCCATCAACATTTACTACTCAAACAGATGACTTAAATGTCGTGTGAATCAATTAATAAACCAAACTGAAAAAATAAATCTTATTGATCATGTAATATTTAATATCAAATGTCTTATTAAAATACAGTTATGTTTTGATGGCAAATCTATTGATAATAAATAACGTATTTCAAATCTGTTCCCAACAAAACCTATGCAGGCGTTACATAATATATAATGTAATGGTGATGTGGCATTTTCTATCCAATTGGATTTTGAATATTCGTTATGCTTTGACATGAAACAAATGTTATGATCATTGGTATTGAAAACAGGAAATTTGTCGTTTTGGATACGTTTATTTTGATAGAGTTAATTAAGGAGAACACCAGTTAAAACAAGATCAAAAATAAAGCATAATATAACATTAGTATATGAGGTTTGTGTTAAATAATTTCTATGAATACAGTAAATTGTGGAAACTTAAAGTAAACATTGACAAAACAAAAATTATGGTTTTTTCCACGAGCCGAACTGCAGAAAATGTACACTTCCTGTATAATGAAAAAGAAATTGAAACTGTGACCGAATTTAATTATTTAGGTGTTACTTTTACAAAATACGGAAAGTTTAAATTAGCAAAACAAAAAAATATTGAAAAAGCTACAAAAGCCATGTATGAAGTTATCAGAAGGGGAAAAAGACATAATCTATCAATCGAATGCTTGTTAGATTTATTTGACAAAATTGTAAAACCTATATTACTATATGGCTGTGAAGTTTGGGGATTTAGTGATAATTATGTAATTGAACAAATTCATTTGAAATTCTGCAAATTAATACTTCACTTGAAGCAAAGCACGCCAAATTTTATGATATACGGCGAGCTTGGTCGCTTTCCACTTTACATAGATATAAAAACTAGAGTAATATCTTATTGGTGCAAATTACTTACTGGAAAAGCTTCCAAGCTGTCGGCCATATCTTATAAACTTTTGCATAGTTTTTTTTTGTAATGGAAATATATCTGCTCCTTGGGTAAAATTTGCAAAAGATATATTGGATAATTGTGGCTTATCAAATGTATGGACATTTCAGAATATAAACTTTAATACTGAGTGGGTGATCGCTAATGTGAAATTACGTCTCCGAGATCATTTTTTACAAGAATGGAATAGCAATTTAGAAAATTCCCCAAAGGCATTGAACTACAGACTTTATAAACAAATATTCGAATTTGAAAACTATTTTAATATTTTAGAAAATAAAGACATTTTCACTTTTTGCAAATTTAGAACCACCAATACAAAATTACCCATAGAAACTGGAAGATGGAATAATATCGCAAGGGAAAATAGAAAATGTCAACTCTGTCAAGAAAATCAAATTGGGGACGAATTTCATTATATAATGCGATGCAGTTATTTCCATGACAAAAGAGAATCATGCATTGAAAAGCGGTACTTAACTAGAATTAATGTTTTGAATTTTAAAGAAATAATAAGTAGTAAAACACAATCAAAATTAAGGAAACTCTGTCAGTTGATCAGAAACATTAATTCTAGTTTACTACCTCCTGGGTAATTACTATTGTTATTATTGTATTTATTGTTTTTGTTTATTTTCTGTATATATTGTATCTCTATACCAATGTATTACGATGGTTTATGAGAATAAAGATTGTATATTTAAGCAATCTAGACACACACAAGTCGGGAAAACAAATCAACAAATGTCCAATATTAATTATCTTGTAACACACTACAATACATGTAGATACGATATTTAAATTAGAAAATCATCTGATAAACGAATCTAAGACTTCTGAAACCCTCGAACATTAATGTTTTTTTAATCCACTTGAAAGAAAAGTACGTTAATTCTGTCTATTGACAGCTCTCATCATATGAACAGGCGCTGATTTGTCCGTATTCACATTAAAGAAACGCTAGGGAAACCCAAAAGGGCAGTCAAGAATTGACAATCCAGAAACATCTGCAACACCGGCACACAAGACATAGGACGAAGACCAAAACACACACACACACACATACATGCACACAAAACAAACACACAAAAAACATTACAACATAACACAGAAAACTAAAAAGATAAACAACACGGACCCCACCAAAAATAAAGGGGAGAGAACCCAGGTGAAGGGTAAGCAGTTCCTGATTCTTATCAGACACCGCTGTGTTACTCATACAGTCAAATCAGGTAAAAGTAGTTTCGATGATAGAGGAAAAAATCTAAGTGAAAGGGAAAAGATCCATTTGAGCAATGAATATTTCATAACGGTCAAACAGTTCGTGATGAGGACCGTAGATTTTTGGAGAAACTTCAATGCATAATTGATTATTGGTGCTTAGTGCATCGGTGGTGTAATGGCTAGTGTGCTCGCCTCGAGTGTGGTAGATTGTGAGTTCGAGCCTTGATCGAGTCAAACCAAAGACTATAAAGTTGGTATTTGTTGCTTCTCCGCTCAGCACACAGCAGTAAGGAGAAAAACCAAATCGGAATCAGGATAATGTGTCCGAGTGGGGCAACATGTTTATCCGCAGACTGTTGTTTCAGTGAGCTGGCACTATAAAACTAAGCGTGATGGTCTAGTACAAAGCGGAACTCATCCTCATCGTCATCTCATTGAAAATTAACTTGTTCACGCTATGATATAGCTGATAAATGCTGAGTTGGCATTAAACAACAGTCGCTCACTCACTCACTCACTCCCTCACTCCCTCACTCACAATTATTACACAGAGAAAACTACACCGTCATTCCTTAAAGTAATATGAAAGGCAAATATCGTGGAATTTTTGGATTAAATATGTTCACTTAATATGTCACTTAATTTTAACTAAAATCAACTGCATAACATTAAAAATCCGCTCAAAAGCAGATTTTAAGAGCAAATCGCAAAATATTTGACAGCAGATAATTCTGTGTTCCAGTACAGTAATGCAAATGATATGCGCGCGACACAAGATTTGAACTCTTTCGGGGAAATTATCGCTCATGCGCAATGTTCAGTTGATGAAAAAATATATATATATATTACGAATTTAGTTTGTTACACATATTTTCATTGGTTATTCAATCCTGAATGTCAGCATATATTCGGAAAACAGACGGGGTATATATGAACGTTTTCGGTCTCCCTCATTTGGGCCCCAAAAAACAATAACAACGTGGTCGACAAAAACAGAAATATTTACGCTTCACTGAATCAATATCATAATACGGAATAATAAATGTATTTTTACCAAATTAAATGCTGTTTTTAAACTCAAAACGGTTGTATGAACAAAAAAGATATCTACACCAACCACTCAATTCGTGCAACGGGTGCAACTATCCTCGGAAAAAAATGTTCAATGCCACAAATTATGGCAGTTACCGGACACAAATCTGCCTCGTCAGTTGCAGTATATCAACGTGTTTCATCAAAAGAAAAACAAGTTATGGGAGACATTATCACAAGTTCTGTTCGTGGAAAGCAACCATCTCAACTATCCTCAATAATGCCACCGCACAGTACTTCCCGGTTGCAACTCATGCCGCCGACACAAAACAGTTCAAGTTCAACATCACTTGTTCAAATGAGAGCCAATACACATGTTTCATCGTCGGTTACGGACGTCGTTGACATTTTGGATGTAAATTATGATGATTTATTTTGTGATTATAACACTCTTACAACAGTTAATCCCGTCACAAACACCAGAACAATTCAGCAAACTCCCATGTTCCACGGCTGTACCATTACAAATTTGAACATAACAATCAACAAGTGAAAGTGTGTTAAAGTTTCCGCCTTTAAAACTTTCGAGGTCACGGGGCCACACCAAGTTTTTGCTTATTGTTAACATTTTAATTATTGAAATTGTTTGACAAACCCGTTGTTTTGTTATGTAATATATTAATGTTATAATTATAAAGTTTATTAAATTTACTGCATATGAAATTGTGTTGATTTAGAAATATTGAACAGGATTTTCCTTTATGAGACACCTCAGTACATAAAATATCACGTGACAAATATTTGACGTCATTGAACAAAGAATGTCAGAGGTACGAAAAGGGACATCTAGAAATACGGCAAATGAAAATAAAAGACGCAAAATATTTAATAAGGTTTTAAATATGAATTGGGACTATGTACGTGGTAAAAAAAAACAAAAGGAAAACAAAAATAAACAAACAAAAAGGAAACAAGCAAACAAAAATAAATAAAAAAAAGAAAAATTTTTTTTTTACGACAGTTTGGTTCTGTATTTAACAAAAAAAATGGTTAAATCCGTAATATATTTGTTATTCAGCTATCAGACAGTGTATATAATGTGACATGTCTGATAGCTGAATAACATATAATATTACGAATTTAGTTTGTTACACATATTTTCATTGGTTCTTCAAACCGGAATGTCAGCATATATTCGGAAAACTGACGGGGTATATATTTCAGTCATTGAAGAATGACGTCAAAGGTACGGACATCTAGAGATACGAAAAATGAAAATAAAAGAGACAAATTTATTTAATACACAGGGAATATAGATCCTAAGCTGGGAATGTCACATTATATACCCTGTCTGATAGCTGAATAACATATAATATTCCGTGTGTACCACATAAGAATAATTGCAAAAAAAAATGGTTCACACAACATGAAACAGACGTATTCCTCAATAATCATTGTCATGAATGTGTACGTGCTTACCTCAGCATCCATGATTGTTTATCTTTTCTTCACGAGGTCATGATCGGTAATCATCGGACCAAAACTTTCCTTTACGAGGTTATGATCGGCAATCATAGGAACAAAACAACCGAAAGTTAATCAGTCTCCACAATAATGGCGAGGACGATAAACATGCAAACGGATTTGCAGATTTCTAGTTGTTGGGAACATATTTCGACTTGAAACATGCATGAATAGCTTAGTAAAGGTACCGCCGTATTCCATATTGAATTTTCAGGGGGAAATTTTCTTCACCCAAAACTGGTGTAATATTACTTTAAAGGCGCTCAAAGTGATTTTGTTTGTTTATATTAAAAGTTGCCAATATTCGATGTTCTATACTAATTGCAGTTGAAATTTTTCATTATATCATACGTAAATAGCCTAGAACGAATGAAATACGTTGCTTTTTGATTTTCTTGTATCCATTAAAGAATTCAATGTTGACCCGTACAATATTCATATATTCCGTAACCTACAAAGTGAACATATTCGGTAAAGCGTTTGCGCATGTGCGAAATTGTTTGCGGAAGGAAAAGCACATGCATGGCGCAAATAAAAATATTGACGGATTCTACACGAAAACGACACAAATATGAGGATTTCGTGTAAAATTTAAAAAAAAGAGTTATACCGACCTACTCCATTTTTCAACACGTATACGGTAAGCATAATTCAGTATCTTTTTACGACAGAATCGTCTTTTGATAGTAGAATTGCATCGTCGTTTTTTATATTATTCTTTTTTTTTTCAGGAGAAAACGCTAGGTGATATCTCTTTTAAATTAGAGACTAAAATAATGAACTTAATGACTGTTTTTTTTTTTTCCGAAAAAAATATAATCAAGCTAACTCAAGTGTTGTCAATAATATGCAATACAATTTGTTTACAATTTTCCCATTATTATGCCCCTTTGCAGAGTTTGGGCTTGTTTTTATTGATTACATCACGTATTTCAGATTTTAAGTGTCATTCTTACTAAATACCATTATATAATATTAACTGATTACCCCAGATCCAATTTCATATATATATTTCTTAAATTATATTAATTATAACGAATTTACATGAAAAGCATGCTTCCTGGTTATTTATAGCAGTTATCAGTGTCCGGCAAACGTCGGAAAATCAACCGACTTATAATTAGGTGTGTTAATGGCGATTTTACCAACAGACATTCGAATTCTTTTCACTAATTACGACGGTAAGAGTTCCATATGGCACCCCCATCCAAAAATGGTATATTTTGGCCATGTTGCTATGCAGGTTAAATTAGCAATATAATAGAATGCAATAGTGCCAATATTTAATACACATCATAAACATATACAAAAATATTCACATTTTAATTTAATCATCAAGTGAGTAGACTTTACAAATGTCATGTAAGAAATGTTCAAACAAGTTACTTTTATTTGAGTGTCCTCAACATATATTCCATCATGTGTTTGTCAAATGTCTTTGCTCTGGTATGAGTCATTACCAAGTATGACCTCAAATATATTGCCATCTGTCATCAACTCATCGTAGCTCAGTGGTTAGCGTTGATGGCTACAAACCTGAAGTCTCACTGGATGAGTGATGAAAGAAATGATGATCCCAAACTAGGTTGGGGTTGCCAAAGTAAAATGGAGGTGTCAAAAGATACTGAGCAAAAAAAAAATAGAGG
This sequence comes from Bathymodiolus septemdierum, assembly GCA_963383655.1. NCBI lineage: Eukaryota > Metazoa > Mollusca > Bivalvia > Mytilida > Modiolidae > Bathymodiolus > Bathymodiolus septemdierum. The sequence goes on from OY726519.1 coordinate 114,428,121, forward strand.
CAAAGATATTTTTAACTTCAATTTTTTTTTAATATTATCCCCCAAAAAGCCACGCCCCAATTTTTATAATAGGCCCCTTAAAATAAACCCTTTTCAGAATCTTTTTTATCCGGGATTTTACATTTTTTAAGTGGGGGTGCCATATGGAACTCTTTCCTTGGCAACTTTTAATATAAACAAAAAAAATCAATTTGAGCGACTGTATGCCTTTAACTAAGTCACCGATAAAGTTACTCACAAAACGTTGTATCGAGTACACCTCTCAATGGATAGGTGTGAAATTTCAAATTATATATTTCATTGTTTGCATGATTTTTTTCCAAAGAAATATGCAAACGCCGTTTAGAGAGGTAGGAAAAATTTTAACGAAATTTTATCCGATTGTAGATTTCTATTAAAAGTAAGAAAAAAGTTTTTAAATGGAATTTTATCAAATAATGTAAGGGATAAAAACATTTTGTTTTATGAAATTTCATCAGATAATTATTTTTTGTGCGTTCAATTATTGGGTAATTATTAAAAATATTATTATTGGGATATTTTTCAAACTGACTTTTAGTTTTAATTGTTCATGGTTTATACCTTGGAGATGAACAATAAACACTTCGTTTAAAACGTCCATACACACGTGTACAATCCCTTAAATGTCTTTACTATTTGTATTGTATCAATAACTTCCCAACTAAAAGCAATTAAGAATGCATTGTAATCTTACCACGATAATTATTTTTACATTTAATTAAAATGTTTAGAATTTTTATTGAAAATTTATTCGATATCTCATTTAAATCGTTAAACTTACAACAAATATACGTCAATAGTTATAAAAAAAAAAATATTGAATAGATCGAAATTTATAATAATAATAATGTACAGAAGAGGAAAAAAGTGACCAGTTGTCCCCTGTCATTTATTTTGTTTAATAAATTTTATACAAGAAAAAAAAATGTGATTTTCTTTTAACAAAATATGGAAACTTTGTATTACCAATAATTAATTTAATTTCGAATAAGTCATTTTTAAACAGATTTTAGCATTGTTTGGGGAATGAGAAATTGATCTTGTAGTATAACTAAAGCATTCAATTTCTAATTAGATATTTTGTTTAATTTGATGGTAGCTTCATATAACCAACACAAATCAAGTTTCAAACATTCTATAAAGGAAAATACTGTAGTTCTCTTTCCATTATTCATTTTATTATAAGTATGGTTTATGTAAGCTTAGGATTCACTCTCCTTGAATTACACGAGTGTCCGGTGCATTTACTTTCATGTTTATCCCATCTTCATACAGACAATCTTTTGCGTTAAAGTTATTGAAGATCATTCATAGATCTAATGACTTTTTCTCATTATTCATAGATCTTTTGACCGTTTCTCATCATTCATAGATCTATTGGCCTTTTCTCATGAATCTTTTTGGAATTATTCTACAAGTTTTTTAAGGGCCGTCGTAGCCGTCATCGTAGGGTAGTTGGATTTACATATGCAATCGGTGACCATCACTACTGATGTTGTGAGTTATAACCCCGCTCAGGGCGACGTGCACAACATTATGTGATAAATTTGTCAGTGACTTGCGGCAGGTCGGTGGTTTTCTCCGAGTACTCCGGTTTCCTCCAGCAATAAAACTGACCGCCGCTTTATAACTGGAATATTATTGAAAGTCGCGTTAAACACCACAAACTCAACTCAAACTATATTTAGTACTCAGTTAACTGCGAGCATTCATTGACCCTGCTATTGTACTGTCCATGTTTATGTTGTCATTCATTGACCCTGCTATTGTACTGTCCATGTTTATGTTGTCATTCATTGACCCTGCTATTGTACTGTCCATGTTTATGTTGTCATTCATTGACCCTGCTATTGTACTGTCCATGTTTATGTTGTCATTCATTGACCCTGCTATTGTACTGTCCATGTTAATGTTGTCATTCATTGACCCTGCTATTGTACTGTCCATGTTTATGTTGTCATTCATTGACCCTGCTATTGTACTGTCCATGTTTATGTTGTCATTCATTGACCCTGCTATTGTACTGTCCATGTTTATGTTGTCATTCATTGACCCTGCTATTGTACTGTCCATGTTTATGTTGTCATTCATTGACCCTGCTATTGTACTGTCAATGTTTATGTTGTCATTCATTGACCCTGCTATTGTACTGTCCATGTTTATGTTGTTATTCATTGACCCTGCTATTGTACTGTCCATGTTTATGCTGTCATTCATATGTGTGATAATGTGCGTGTGTTTGTTTGGTGTGGAAGATAATTTGTGCAGGTTTTTTTTATTTCGTTTGAGTATATATGTATTGCCGTTGGAGATCCAGTTATTAGGAAAGGGAGGTTGGGTCACATTAACCGGTTTAACCCCGCCATATTTGTGTGCCTGTCACAAGTCATGACCTGGATTCCCACATTTTTATTCCTGTGAGTAGTTGTGTAGGTAGGGACCCTATATAGATATGTATTATTAGTATCTATATAGGGTCGACACATGCAATTTGATGTTAACATAAGATTGTATGAATATTGACACGAACAAGTTAAAATAAGGAAAAAGAGATGAAATAATAAAGAAATAAAGAAATTTTATTGAAAATAAATTTGTAAACAGAAAGTTAGAAAAAGGGGGGTGGTCCGTGCCACGAGCGCCTGTGAGTATTATGACGTGCCGCTGGAATGGGTCGATTTTTTCTGCAACTCTCAAATACATTTGTGCAATGTATATGATTGGGTGGTAAATTTTCCACTTCAATATATCAATGGGTGGGCATTATTAAGCCCATGATATAAAATGTATATCAATGTGTCACATTTCTACAAGCAAATTCAGCTTCTTTATTGCCAATGTGGCTGTTTAACACATCAAGGTGCAAAACTGACAGTGGCGTAGCTTCCATTGAGGCATCCGAGACAGTTGCCTCGGTCAAAACAACACAAATTAAGCGTTTCACCTTTCTTTTTTTTAATTCCTACATGCTCAGTGGTAATGAAAGAATCAAATTTGTGAAGTGATTTGATTCAAATAGACCATAACTGCATTATCTTTCACTATTAGTAGTGACTTATTATTATTATTATTATCAGAGATGTGTACATGTCTCCGTTTTTATATACAATGTATGAATACTTTAACAATTATGTTATAGCTAAATGTCTTTTATCTTGTGATGTACTTTTAATGTTAATTGGGTCACGCCAATATACTGTGATTTTTCCATTAAAATATTGAATTGAATTGAATTGAATTAATAAAGGAATGGATCATCAATAACTGCATTGGATATGATTTTCCTACTTTGAATAGATGAATGGATGTGGTTTCATACCGAGGGAATATATGAATTGGTGTGCTTTTCGTCAATTTTATCTGAAGCGACCTCCAACACGTTGAATATGAATAAAGATCAAGAATTTATAATGCTTCAAGAACATATATTACGGTTGATGGAAGAACAGATATATCGTTTGCTCCACTCTGGCTAAAGAGATAAATAGTGAAAAGACGACTATTTTCTCCAATTGATCTGAAGGGATCACATAAATATTTATAATTTAAGGACCTATAAATTTATAAATTTATAAAAAATACATAAATAAATAAGAAGTATGTTGTTTACTTCACGTATAACATTTTATTTTATCAAGGAAGTTAGTGTAAAAAATAAGTGTTTGCCTCCTAAGTAGGGAGACAAGCGCCTTACATGTGTTGTATAGACCACTAGGGTCTCTTCCGTCCTTATCTAGGGGAGTGCTAACCTTCTCTCCTTTCTTACAACACACTTCATTAGAGGATTTGATAGTAATTATACTGCATACTTCAACACTATTTATGCTCTAAGGTATTCAGTGAGCTAATAAATTGCAAACGTAATTTACATTTCGTTACTTATTATAATCTTTTATCAGATTTACATTTTTAATAATTTTTTATAGTGATATAGTAATTTATTGTTGTAATAATCAATAAGATTGCACTTCTAATGGAAAATTTCTTTATTTCTATATTATCAAGGGAGATAACTCCTTTTTGTATTTCAGTGAGATAAAATTATAACTTTCGAATGTAAAATGGTATACAATATCAAAACAAATATAAACGATGTCTTGAACAATATTTACAGCAATCATGATGTACAGAGAAATATTATCTAATACTAAATCTTCTCCTACACACAGGCACTTGAGGGAAGATTTCTCTATTTTTTCTCCGATTTAAACAAAAATTTCAGTAACTAATAGAAGTAAGATTTCATTTATAATATGTTATAAGGTCGTCAAATGCCGCTAAAAATACTTAAAAATCAGCAACACCCCTCTCGGTCGATAAAATATTCCAGGATATATCAGGATTTTCTTGATTGTGGGTTGCTGTTAACAATGAAGTTACTGAACTAAATGTTTCTAGTGGTAACACTTGAAGTCATCATTTCGTAAGTTTTACGGTCGCCACCATAAGACGGAGTATCTGTGTCACATGTGATCATGATTATGCTCCTTTCTTTTCTCGTACGTGATTTATCACCGAAGACTTGTCGCCGTATTTTTAACATGTGCAGCACAACAGGTGCGACCAGTGGCACAGAAATTGCTTACATTTGCGGAGCGTTTTTTCTGTGGTTAATGTTGCCCAATACATATTGAGTTTGCTGGACCATTGTTTGTACTTTGTCTCCTTTCTATTGGCCTCGTTAGTATCTTCAAACTTCCTCACATGAGCCTGAATATCTCACCTGGTAAAGATTTATTGAGTTATTGTTTATCCAAATCTCTGTAAACTTTTATCTGAGTTCTTAAACGTAAACGAGTAAATTATATCATGTCACCTCATATCAAAATGCTGCCTCATGCGAAATTCAATTGCATTCCTGGTACTGAAGAAAATTTCTGATTTTTCAACCTATTTTAAACTTGCAACATGCCATTTTCGACGTATTCTCAATTGCACTATATGTCAATCTTAGGGTTCTCATTTATACTACACTTTTATCCGAATTTCATAAGGATCCTTCGAACCAAATACTGAAGGAATTGTTGTTTTGGGGAACAAAACCGTATGTTCCCGTTTATTTGACAAAAGAAATCATATCAATGATAATAAAAACAACAACCAGCTCATGAATGTACGACGAATTCCCCAGTAGTTGCATCAATTAACAAGACTGAAAGTAATTCCGGAAATTTACGAAAGCTGGAATTTAAATATTTTGAAAAACAATTCTTCCATGCCACAGCTTGTTTTTTATTTCTGGTTCCAAAAATGTATGGTTGTTAGGTATTTAAAAACATAGATCTGAGAGTCTTCTAGGATATTAAACAAAGCTGAAATTCGAATGCTAGGCATAACTGGTGTACTTCTCTTAATCTATTCAAATATTTTGAAATCTAACTGCATTTAATATCTATTGTTTTTCTGGTTCCAGAAATTAACAGTTGCTACCGGTATGTACTTTTCCAACAAAAAGGTTGAAGAGTCTCCCTGGATATTTATCAAAGTTGGAATAATTCAAATATTCTGAATCCCGATTGCTCCATGTCACTACTATTGTTCTTCTTCCAGATATGTACTCGTTGTTGGATATTTTTCCAAAATAAAAATAAGATCTGAGAAACGTCTTGGATATTTACTAGAGTTTTGATGTTAAATATGCGAGTGACCTTATGTCATGAATATATAATAACAGGAAAAATATGGCTACGACCTTCTTCCACCAATCAGAGTACTCGTATTATTAAAATCAGTTTAATTGTGAATTTTAGCGCTTTCAGAATCTCCTAATCGCCATTTCATTAGACGGTAACATAGGGTTCGGGTTGTGGTGTTTAACGCCACTTTCAGCAATATTTCAGTTATGTCGTAGTGATAAGTTTTATTGGTGGAGGGAACTGGGGTACCCGGAGAAAACCACCGACCTGCTGCAAGTCACTGACAAACTTTATCACATAATGTTGTATCGAGTACACCTCACCAAGAGCGGGGTTCGAACTAACAACACGAGTGGTGATAGGTACTGATTGAATAGGTAGTTGCAAATCCAACTAACATACGATCACGGGCACGGCGGTCCCACCATTGAGTCAGTATCGATAAGATTGATATATTCCTTTATCACATCTCTCGAAAATATTTTTTTTTTATTTTCCAACCTTAATGGACGTTTTTTTTACCACAAACAAAAACCCCAGATTTTATAAAAATGTACATATGAATTATTAAAATATATCAATTTCCAGACCAACACAATCTGGAGTAAAACAATTAATGCACTCAAGTCTATCATGATACTCCCTCATAACAATAATGATATTTTAATAATGTCCTTCAATGCTCTTAATTCCATGTACAATTACTTGGCCAGAGAAAACTATTGAATAAGAGAGTTAATCTGTTAACAAGGCGATCAGTCGGTCAGGTAATGACTGATAAACACATTTGTGAAGGATTGGTATAATACAGAATTTCAGCATTGAATTAAAACCAACTGGTAAGCTAGGTCAACTAAGGCTTTAGCCTTTAATTTCTTTTAATAATTAAGTTTCGGCATATAATATATTTTAACATGAATATTTTTATATATGTATGGCAGTATGAAAAAAGGGAAACTTTTTGGAGCCAGATTTGAAAATCCGTTTTTTCATCAATAGCCTCACCCCCAGGGGAACGATACTCCAAATCGATTGATTGATTGATTGGTGTTTAACGCCAACATTAGCAACATCGCCAATGGCGTGTAGTTGGAATCGAATTCATTATCATTAGGGGTGATATGTACAGATGACAGAAAAAAAAGAAAATGTTTTTACAAAACCGGTACCGTGGCTGCTGCCTAGTCATTGTATTTTCCTGATGCTAACACTAGCTCCCTTGGTGAGTATTTTCCTGATGCTAACACTAGCTCCCTTGGTGAATTAAACAAATATTGCTACGAATGATTTTGTGTAGATACCAACTCACCAACAGTAGTGAGTGAGCAAGTGATTGTTGTTTGCAATTATGCACTTATATGTCGACCAGAACCATTCTCTTTTCAGAGGTGTCGTTCCCGCTAAGCTCCAACACCTCTGTCAACGCTCATTTTACAAGATTTTTGTAAAATTTAGAAACAGTAAATAAATGTACTTAAAATTGCTTTAATTATTGTAAATATCAATAAAGATGAAAATAAATCACTCATTTCAAATCAATTCTCTCTTAAAAATGCCCCCCCCCCCCCCCCCAAACTTCTTGGAGAACTATTTTGCGGAGGTAAAAATTAAAAACGATCACCCGATAGACAAAATGGAGGATAGAGTGAAACATGCCGTCAACAAGTACGACGATGTTTTGATCATGTGACTGAAAACGGTAATGATGGTCATGTGATTTTGGGACTATTTTTCGAGCGTTGACAGAGGTGTGGTGGAGCTTAACGGGAACGACAACTCTGGATAGAGAATGGACCAGAACATGCTACATTTCGATGCGATGATGATGTCCGCTTTTTACTGTACTAATACACTTCGTTTGATTTCTATAGTGCTAGCTCACTGAAACAACTGTCATCGGGTGTCGCTCCACTCGAATACATTATTCTTATTCCGAGCCAACCAGTTTTTGCTCTTACTGCTTGTTTAGCAGAGAAACAACATATACTAATTATATAATCTTTGGTCTTACCCGACTGGGTCTCGAACTCACGATCTAATACACACGAAACAAGCATGCTAACAATGTGGTTCATACAGGACAGTAAACCATATTGTTGTTGGTTAGTTGTAAAAATCGACACCAGATGATTCCAGGATGATGCCTGACAACGGTATAAATTGTGACAGTTGTTTCAAAGAATAAGGGCAATTGTATATCTTGCCAACGACAACATGAACCACTCCCAAAACTATACCACAAAAAGAGAAAACGACAAAAACTGATTACTAGTACAACATTGTGTAGGGGTAAAGTCTGTTAATGGAGTCTCTACTGTTTACTGTTGATAACTAGACCTAGCTCAAAGGTAAAGTCTGTTAATGGAGTCTCTACTCTTTACTGTTGATAACTAGACCTAGCTCAAAGGTAAAGTCTGTTAATGGAGTCTCTACTCTTTACTGTTGATAACTAAACCTAGCTCTAAGGTAAAGTCGTTTAATGGAGTCTCTACTGTTTACTGTTGATAACTAGACCTAGCTCAAAGGTAAAGTCAGTTAATGGAGTCTCTACTCTTTACTGTTGATAACTAGACCTAGCTCAAAGGTAAAGTCTGTTAATGGAGTCTCTACTCTTACTGTTGATAACTAGACCTAGCTCAAAGGTAAAGTCAGTTAATGGAGTCTCTACTCTTAACTGTTGATAACTAGACCTAGCTCAAAGGTAAAGTCAGTTAATGGAGTCTCTACTCTTTACTGTTGATAACTAGACCTAGCTCAAAGGTAAAGTCAGTTAATGGAGTCTCTACTCTTAACTGTTGATAACTAGACCTAGCTCAAAGGTAAAGTCAGTTAATGGAGTCTCTACTCTTTACTGTTGATAACTAGACCTAGCTCAAAGGTAAAGTCGTTTAATGGAGTCTCTACTCTTTACTGTTGATAACTAGACCTAGCTCAAAGGTAAAGTCTGTTAATGGAGTCTCTACTGTTTACTGTTGATAACTAGACCTAGCTCAAAGGTAAAGTCAGTTAATGGAGTCTCTACTGTTTACTGTTGATAACTAGACCTAGCTCAAAGGTAAAGTCTGTTAATGGAGTCTCTACTGTTTACTGTTGATAACTAGACCTAGCTCAAAGGTAAAGTCAGTTAATGGAGTCTCTACTCTTTACTGTTGATAACTAGACCTAGCTCAAAGGTAAAGTCAGTTAATGGAGTCTCTACTGTTTACTGTTGATAACTAGACCTAGCTCAAAGGTAAAGTCAGTTAATGGAGTCTCTACTGTTAACTGTTGATAACTAGACCTAGCTCAAAGGTAAAGTCAGTTAATGGAGTCTCTACTGTTTACTGTTGATAACTAGACCTAGCTCAAAGGTAAAGTCAGTTAATGGAGTCTCTACTCTTTACTGTTGATAACTAGACCTAGCTCAAAGGAAAAGTCGGTTAATGGAGTCTCTACTCTTTACTGTTGATAACTAGACCTAGCTCAAAGGTAAAGTCTGTTAATGGAGTGTACTGTTTACTGTTGATAACTAGACCTAGCTCAAAGGTAAAGTCTGTTAATGGAGTCTCTACTCTTTACTGTTGATAACTAGACCTAGCTCAAAGGTAAAGTCGGTTAATGGAGTCTCTACTCTTTATTGTTGATAACTAGACCTAGCTCAAAGGTAAAGTCAGTTAATGGAGTCTCGACTCTTTACTCTTGACAACTAGACCTAGCTCAAAGGTAAAGTCGGTTAATGGTGTTTCTACTGTTTACTGTTGATAACTAGACCTAGCTCAAAGGTAAAGTCAGTTAATGGAGTCTCTACTCTTTACTGTTGATAACTAGACCTAGCTCAAAGGTAAAGTCGGTTAATGGAGTCTCTACTGTTTACTGTTGATAACTAGACCTAGCTCTAAGGTAAAGTCTGTTAATGGAGTCTCTACTGTTTACTGTTGATAACTAGACCTAGCTCAAAGGTAAAGTCAGTTAATGGAGTCTCTACTCTTTACTGTTGATAACTAGACCTAGCTCAAAGGTAAAGTCAGTTAATGGAGTCTCTACTCTTTACTGTTGATAACTAGACCTAGCTCAAAGGTAGTCATTTAATGGAGTCTCTACTCTTTACTGTTGATAACTAGACCTAGCTCAACGGTAAAGTCTGTTAATGGAGTGTACTGTTTACTGTTGATAACTAGACCTAGCTCAAAGGTAAAGTCTGTTAATGGAGTCTCTACTGTTTACTGTTGATAACTAGACCTAGCTCAAAGGTAAAGTCAGTTAATGGAGTTTCTACTCTTTACTGTTGATAACTAGACCTAGCTCAAAGGTAGTCAGTTAATGGAGTCTCTACTGTTTACTGTTGATAACTAGACCTAGCTCAAAGGTAAAGTCAGTTAATGGAGTCTCTACTGTTTACTGTTGATAACTAGACCTAGCTCAAAGGTAAAGTCAGTTAATGGAGTCTCTACTGTTTCCTGTTGATAACTAGACCTAGCTCAAAGGTAAAGTCTGTTAATGGAGTCTCTACTCTTACTGTTGATAACTAGACCTAGCTCAAAGGTAAAGTCTGTTAATGGAGTCTCTACTGTTTACTGTTGATAACTAGACCTAGCTCAAAGGTAAAGTCGGTTAATGGAGTCTCTACTGTTTACTGTTGATAACTAGACCTAGCACAAAGGTAAAGTCTGTTAATGGAGTCTCTACTCTTTACTGTTGATAACTAGACCTAGCTCAAAGGTAAAGTCTGTTAATGGAGTCTCTACTCTTTACTGTTGATAACTAGACCTAGCTCTAAGGTAAAGTCGTTAATGGAGTCTCTACTGTTTACTGTTGATAACTAGACCTAGCTCAAAGGTAAAGTCGGTTAATGGAGTCTCTACTGTTTACTGTTGATAACTAGACCTAGCTCAAAGGTAAAGTCAGTTAATGGAGTCTCTACTGTTTACTGTTGATAACTAGACCTAGTTCAAAGGTAAAGTCAGTTAATGGAGTCTCTACTCTTTACTGTTGATAACTAGACCTAGCTCAAAGGTAAAGTCAGTTAATGGAGTCTCTACTGTTTACTGTTGATAACTAGACCTAGCTCTAAGGTAAAGTCGGTTAATGGAGTCTCTACTGTTTACTGTTGATAACTAGACCTAGCTCAAAGGTAAAGTCAGTTAATGGAGTCTCTACTGTTTACTGTTGATAACTAGACCTAGCTCAAAGGTAAAGTCGGTTAATGGAGTCTCTACTGTTTACTGTTGATAACTAGACCTAGCTTAAAGGTAAAGTCGGTTAATGGAGTCTCTACTGTTTACTGTTGATAACTAGACCTAGCTCAAAGGTAAAGTCGGTTAATGGAGTCTCTACTGTTTACTGTTGATAACTAGACCTAGCTCAAAGGTAAAGTCAGTTAATGGAGTCTCTACTGTTTACTGTTGATAACTAGACCTAGCTCTAAGGTAAAGTCGATTAATGGAGTCTCTACTGTTTACTGTTGATAACTAGACCTAGCTCAAAGGTAAAGTCAGTTAATGGAGTCTCTACTGTTAACTGTTGATAACTAGACCTAGCTCAAAGGTAAAGTCAGTTAATGAGTCTCTACTCTTTACTGTTGATAACTAGACCTAGCTCAAAGGTAAAGTCAGTTAATGGAGTCTCTACTGTTTACTGTTGATAACTAGACCTAGCTCAAAGGTAAAGTCAGTTAATGGAGTCTCTACTGTTAACTGTTGATAACTAGACCTAGCTCAAAGGTAAAGTCAGTTAATGAGTCTCTACTCTTTACTGTTGATAACTAGACCTAGCTCAAAGGTAAAGTCAGTTAATGGAGTCTCTACTGTTTACTGTTGATAACTAGACCTAGCTCAAAGGTAAAGTCAGTTAATGGAGTCTCTACTGTTAACTGTTGATAACTAGACCTAGCTCAAAGGTAAAGTCAGTTAATGGAGTCTCTACTGTTTACTGTTGATAACTAGACCTAGCTCAAAGGTAAAGTCAGTTAATGGAGTCTCTACTCTTTACTGTTGATAACTAGACCTAGCTCAAAGGTAAAGTCAGTTAATGGAGTCTCTACTGTTTACTGTTGATAACTAGACCTAGCTTAAAGGTAAAGTCGGTCAATGGAGTCTCTACTGTTTACTGTTGATAACTAGACCTAGCTCAAAGGTAAAGTCAGTTAATGGAGTCTCTACTCGTTACTGTTGATAACTAGACCTAGCTCAAAGGTAAAGTCAGTTAATGGAGTCTCTACTCTTTACTGTTGATAACTAGACCTAGCTCAAAGGTAAAGTCAGTTAATGGAGTCTCTACTCTTTACTGTTGATAACTAGACCTAGCTCTAAGGTAAAGTCAGTTAATGGAGTCTCTACTGTTTACTGTTGATAACTAGACCTAGCTCAAAGGTAAAGTCAGTTAATGGAGTCTCTACTCTTTACTGTTGATAACTAGACCTAGTTTAAAGGTAAAGTCGGTTAATGGAGTCTCTACTCTTTACTGTTGATAACTAGACCTAGCTCTAAGGTAAAGTCGGTTAATGGAGTCTCTACTCTTTACTGTTGATAACTAGACCTAGCTCTAAGGTAAAGTCAGTTAATGGAGTCTCTACTCTTTACTGTTGATAACTAGACCTAGTTTAAAGGTAAAGTCGGTTAATGGAGTCTCTACTGTTTACTGTTGATAACTAGACCCAGCTCTAAGGTAAAGTCAGTTAATGGAGTCTCTACTCTTTACTGTTGATAACTAGACCTAGCTGAAAGGTAAAGTCGGTTAATGGAGTCTCTACTCTTTACTGTTGATAACTAGACCTAGCTTAAAGGTAAAGTCTGTTAATGGAGTCTCTACTGTTTACTGTTGATAACTAGACCTAGCTTAAAGCATCCAAAAACAAATATAAATGCCACCAATATGACTGGCGTTTCATCCCAAGATGGCCCACCCAAAATACAAAATGGGCAAAGAAACAACCTTTGTAATTGGGAACTGGCATGTATCTACTTAATATTATATGCTCAAGCATGATCTAGAAAACACAATTTTAACCAAGGGATTTCAAGAGCCTGCACTGTTCACCCAATAGGCAATGAACAAAACAGGGAATTCCATCTGCACCAGTTACTGTGAGGATCATGGTCATGATGGTGTTTAATGCCACTTTTAACAATATTTCAGTTATATTGTGGTAGTCAGTTTGTTGGTGGAGAAAACCATGGACCTGCCACAAGTCGCCCAATTCCAAACCAAAAGAAAAAAAATCATTTAAATTGGACTTTTCAATTTGGTCTTATGGTTTCAGAGGAGATTGAAATGTGAAAAAAATTATCCTGTTGAGGCCTGTTCAATACAAATATCTTTATGTATTCCTGCCGAGACTGTTTAGGCTTGTTCAATACAAATATCTTTATGTATTCCTGCCGAGACTGTTTAGGCTTGTTCAATACAAATATCTTTCTTATGTAATCCTGCCGAGACTGTTTAGGCTTGTTCAACACAAAGATCTTTCTTATGTAATCCTGCCGAGACAGTTTAGGCCTGTTCCATACAAATATCCTTCTAATGTAGAGACATTGCACCTTATTGGTTTTCACCTATATGTACCCTCTAAAGTACTCAGTTTTAGAGATGGGAAATTAAGGTTCAATAAATGTTCACCAAGTGTAAAACTACAGTTTATAAATTAAAAGATATCGATGCAGGATAAAATTGTGTGAAACCTGTACCATGATTCTGATTACTCTCCACAAGAATGTTGACCAAGACAAAATGAAATCAAATACACTGAAAATCAACCACTGCAGCCATCAGAGTGAGCGAGTGATTGTTGTTCAACGCCAACTCAGCAATTTTTCAGAACAAGTTAATATTCAATGAAATGATGATGAGGTCCAACTTTGTACTAGACCTACACCTTAGTTGGATTTTTATAGTGCTAGCTCACAGAAACAACAGTTCGCGAGTAGACATGTCATGCCACTCGGACACATTATCCTGATTCCGAGACAACCAGTCTTTGTTCTTTCTCCTTAATGCTGTGTGCTTAGCAGAGAAGCAACAAATACCAATTTTATAGTCTTTGGTTTGCCCTGATCTGGGGTCTAGCCCACGATGTACCACACTCAAGGCAAGCACACTTACCATTACACCACGGATGCAGTTTCTGCAGCCATCAGAAGTAAGTACTTGGAAGTAATAAGAAGGGAAGACATCTGATCTAAAATTAACCACACAATCATTGAATACTTATAGGTTTATAACAAAACAAAACATTCTGTGCAAAAGGCATTTATTCTCTTTTCTGTTTTTTTCTAATTAAAGCTTAAACAATAATTTATACAGGTTTGTACATATATATGTTTTTATAGCACATATGTTTTATGAGTTTACATGATAAAAAAAGCTTATATAACATTTGCAATGATTTTTGTCTGATTTATATCACAGATTTATTAGGAAGATCAACATAGGAAGCAGACATAAATATAATAAAATAGCAAAAATAAAATAAAAAGTAAAAGTTTGCATCAGTAACCCCCCCCCCCCTCACAGACTTATCTCCCCACTCACGGCTGATGAATGGAGAAATTAAGTGGGTCGACAGACAATTTATTTGAGACAAATTTCAACTTTTGTTGAGTCGATTTCTAAAAATACAATACAACAATACAAAACGAAAAACAATCATCTTGGATAAAAATGTTCATATTTCTCTATCAGCTGGTATATAATAGGTATTCTTATAAAATTTACCATTATTTGTCTGACAGTTCAAAGAACTGAAAATCTAGACAATATTATTGTAAAACAGAAGAAAAAGTGAATAAAATACCCTAAACAGCAGATCCTTTCCTACAAGGTTACCTCATAATTCATTAAAAAGAAAATAGCTTCCCACATACGAAATAAAAAAAATCATTACAACAGAGATAAAAGTGCTAGCACTGAAGAAAAAAGATAAAACCCCCTATATAAAGTCCAAAAACCTTCATTTTCTTATTGCTTGACACATTTTATTTCCAAATATGTTGTTAATAAAAAGAGGAAATCTGCTGATCCAAGTCAAACTTTCATCTCTGTTACAATATACAGTATCTATTTAGAGAAGCATTAAAATGGAATAACAGATATACTCCTACAAGGATACCCTGTTTTTATACTCCTACAAGGATACCCTGTTTTTTGTTAAAAATTAAGCCCATACCTATAGGAACAATAAAAATATATCTTTACAATATTTACCATATTGATAGAAAAGAATCTGTAGTGGGACTACAGCATATTGTTTGTGCTAATCTTTATTTATAGGTTAGCCTTGTTATAAAGGAAGCCTTGGCCTCTTTAAAGATAAACTCTTTATCTAGTTTAGTTTGTACTGAACCAACATTCAACTTTTAGCTCTTGTCATCATTTAATTTAGCCACTTTACATATCTAGTATAGATGGCCACATGAACATGTTTGTGTTGTAATGTATTACTATTTATAATTCAATTCAATATTTTAATGGAAATAGCACAGTATATTGGCATGATCCAATTAACATTAAAAGTACATCACAAGATAAAAGACATATGATAGCCATTATATAGATGATTGTAAATGTGTGTTGAAATTGAAACCTTTTCTTACTGCGAAATGTACACGAAAACAATCTGTAAATATTTAGTAAGACATTCTTTTTTTTATTTTGTTTCTGACGTATGAAAAGATTTAGACCACACATTATTGACACAAGCTAGCATTTCAGTTAATAAATAATGGACAATTTTCTGAGAGATGATAAGTACACAATAAACCATCATCATACATTGATGTTCTCTACAGATACCTACTTTACAATAAATATCTCACTTCTTGGTTCACATTTTATTTTACTGTGAAATCATTATTAATCGTGGGGTTCTAATTTTCGCTGATTTTGTGGTTCACTTAAACCATGAAAATAAAAATCTAACGAAATACAACTTTCCCATTCATTGTTGTCTGTAATGTCATGAATTCAAGAACCCAGGGATCACTGCCTTTTGTAGAAACCACGAAAATTGGTGCCAACGAAATAAAGTATTTTAACAGTATTTAGATTTATTTTAAGAAGTTCACACTTGATCTTATTTAGATTTATTTTTAGAAGTTCACACTTGATCTTATTTAGATTTATCTTTAAAAGTTCACACTTGATCTTATTTAGATTTACCTTTAAAATTTCACACTTGATCTTATTTAGATTTATCTTTAAAAGTTCACACTTGATCTTATTTAGATTTATCTTTAAAGTTCACACTTGATCTTATTTAGATTTATCTTTAAAAGTTCACACTTTATCTTATTTAGAGTTATCTTTAAAAGTTCACACTTTATCTTATTTAGATTTATCTTTAAAAGTTCACACTTTATCTTATTTAGATTTATTTTTTAAAGTATTAGGTTTCACTTTATTTTCTTGACAAATAAAGATCATGAAATTTCCTTTTTTCAATATTGGGGATTTCATATCTACATGTTTATAAATGTGTTATTGGTACAATATAACATTTAACAAATGTAGATGAAGCATGTTATATGTTTGAATGTGTGATTGTACAGTTGTGAACAAAGATGCCAAAATTAATTTAATGTACAATATGAGTATTTCTGAAATTAACTTTTGTAGAAGTACCAAATTTATATATGCAAAGAAAGAAGAAATCCATTCAGAAAACTGTCCATCCATTTCTATTGGACAAAATATTTTGTTGGAGTGGTATCTTGTTTACAATTTTCAATGTATCCAGTATTATGAATACAGATTTATTAATTATCAACTCTAATACATATAAAATCATAATTGAAAAAGAGAAATTCAACATAAGAGTAAGGGAAATATTTTTAAAATATACATTTTATTTGACAATATGGAAAATGCAAAAATGCAATTTAATAAGTTGAAAATATATTCAATTCTATCTTATCTGACAAAACCAAAATTTATTTGAGTAAAATAATTTTGAATTCTAGATAGTACCAGCAAAGTAACTAGCTAGCATTATCTAAATGTTGTTTGTAATATATATGTATAACATAGAAATACAAAGTTAATATTGGTTTATGATTTACATTATGATGATATTTTTACATGTTATTTTTTTACGTTTTGATGAACTGAGCTGGATGACATGGGATGACATTTTAACAGAATTTTTGCCATAAACTGAGAATAAAAACACAGTTCAAATTTAACCAAAAATGATACTCATAAATGAAAATATTCATATTTTTTTAAGAAAAAAATGCATCATGGTTTCAAATTATTTACATATACAAAGTTATTCCTAAGTAATTGTAAAATTTAAAACTTTAATCAATTCAATCTTAAGCCTGCCAAGCTCAGTTACATCTCTCCAAATTCCAATTAGCCATATTTGGTAATACATCTCTCTGTACCTAGCTTACTCTAGCATAATAGATTATTTCATATTAAGATACAATATGATATGACTTAGAATGATATTGACATGATATAAACAACTCTGTGTGTAATAGACAAGGCTTGAAAACTTCAAATAGACTTGGTCGGTTAGAAAAAAATCAAATTGACCATAAACTCACTTGGTCGGCTTGAAAACTACAAATTGACCATAAACTCACTTGGTCGGCTTGAAAACTTAAAATTGACCATAAACTCAATTGGTCGGCTTGAAAACTTCAAATTGACCATAAACTCACTTGGTCAGCTTGAAAACTACATATAGACTAGGTTGACTTGAAAACTTCAAATTCAATTGGTCAGCTTGAAAACTTCAAATTGACCATAAACTCAATTGGTCGGCTTGAAGAATTCAAATTGACCATAAACTCAATTGGTTGACTTGAAAACTTCAAATTGACCATAAATTCACTTGGTTGACTCGAAAACTTCAAATAGACCTGAAATTCAATTGGTCGGCTTGAAAACTTCAAATATACCTGAAATTCAATTGGTCAGCTTCATTTCTACTTTTGGCATGACAAATAATACAAATTTTAATTGTTTTAAATCTCAATTTCTAAATCCAAAAAACAAAACCAAATTATCTTTGCCTAAATGACTGAGCTCATATGGTTAAAATGATTTATCTTTACATATACAACAGAGTGGATTTCAAGCCCTGTAGTTATTGTCTTATAATCACAGTCTGTACAAAAAGATATGATGATGTATGATGATTTTTCCTCTTTCTAAAAACATCCTTGTTTACTCTTTTTTTTAAATTGTTACTAAACATTTTTCTCCTTTTATTTTCTAGTTGATTGGGACAATATATAATTCACTGCATTGTTCTAGTTTTCGAAAAACCAAAATACCGAAACAGGATAAGCTATATTTTACAAAATTACAAAAACATATTAGTCTTTGCACACTCGTATCTCATTCTGTTGTAATTTTCAGATAAATCTGTAAAAATCACTTGGTGAATCTCAGATTGATTCTGATAAAATTGATCAATATCAGATCAAAGTAGCATTCAATTATAAAGTATTGTATCCATTTTAAATTAAGCATGGATTTAAAAGACGAGGCTGTAGTGGAGCGATGCAGACACATCTGTCTTTTGTCATACTCTTTTGGCCATAATTTACTGGCTTTGGAGCCTTTGGTCAGATAATTCTCTATCACATGTTATGGTTGAGTGATTTCACACAACAGAAGATCTAGGATTAGGCGTTGAGACAGCGATAAGTGCAGATATAGTCACTGCTAATCGTGATACACCCTTTTCTTCCAAGATATCTTGAGCACCACAAACCTGTTCCTGAAAAATATAAGTTAAAATATAATAAAAAAAATTATACATTTCTTTATTCACCAGTGAGAAAACTTGCCATCAACTTAATAACAAAGTCATTACACAATGATTTAATTATATAACAAAGTCATTACACAATGATTTAATTATATAACAAAGTCATTACACAATGATTTAATTATATAACAAAGTCATTACACAATGATTTAATTATATAACAAAGTCATTACACAATGATTTAATTATATAACAAAGTCATTACACAATGATTTAATTATATAACAAAGTCATTACACAATGATTTAATTATATAACAAAGTCATTACACAATGATTTAATTATATAACAAAGTCATTACACAATGATTTAATCATATTACAGTGTTTCAGCTAGACTTTGAAATCTTCAGGACAATTGCCAGTTTTATCAAATATCTTCACGACATTTTTTAATTTGAGAAATAGGTGGGCAAATGTCCCGAGACCGGTGCCTAGCTGAATCACTGCATCATAATGAATTACTATAGAAAAAAGAGAAAAGACAACCAGCCCATTGTTATTTTACGCTTGATTAAACAGAACGTGGCCAAAATTTTATCATTTTTCAAAGTTCAAAAAATAATGGTTTATGTGACTTAATTCCTGTTTAAACACTGCTAAAAATGTGTTATAGTAACCACAATGCTGAAAATGTGTTTTGCAGTAAACCACACTGCTGAAAAATGTTTTTTTTTAGTATACTAGTGCCAAAAAGGTGTGTTGTAAACCACACTTGAAAAAGTGTGTTGTGTTAAACAATACCACTGAAGAAGTGTTGTAGTGAACCACACTGCTGAAAATGTGTTTTGTAGTAAACCACACTGTTGAAACGTACGTTGCAGAAAACTACACTGCTAAAAAAGTGTGACACAGTAAACCACACTGCTGAAAAGGTGTGTTGTAGTAAACCACACTGTTGAAACGTACGTTGCAGAAAAATACACTGCTAAAAAAGTGTGACATAGTAAACCACACTGCTGAAAAGGTGTGTTGTAGTAAACAATACCACTGAAAAGGTGTGTTGTAGTAAACCACACTGTTGAAACGTACGTTGCAGAAAAATACACTGCTAAAAAAGTGTGACACAGTAAACCACACTGCTGAAAAGGTGTGTTGTAGTAAACAATACCACTGAAAAGGTGTGTTGTAGTAAACCACACTGTTGAAACGTACGTTGCAGAAAAATACACTGCTAAAAAAGTGTGACACAGTAAACCACACTGCTGAAAAGGTGTGTTGTAGTAAACAATACCACTGAAAAGGTGTGTTGTAGTAAACCACACTGTTGAAACGTACGTTGCAGAAAAATACACTGCTAAAAAAGTGTGACACAGTAAACCACACTGCTGAAAAGGTGTGTTGTAGTAAACCACACTGTTGAAACGTACGTTGCAGAAAACTACACTGCTAAAAAAGTGTGACACAGTAAACCACACTGCTGAAAAGGTGTGTTGTAGTAAACCACACTGTTGAAACGTACGTTGCAGAAAAATACACTGCTAAAAAAGTGTGACACAGTAAACCACACTGCTGAAAAGGTGTGTTGTAGTAAACCACACTGTTGAAACGTACGTTGCAGAAAAATACACTGCTAAAAAAGTGTGACACAGTAAACCACACTGCTGAAAAGGTGTGTTGTAGTAAACAATACCACTGAAAAGGTGTGTTGTAGTAAACCACACTGTTGAAACGTACGTTGCAGAAAAATACACTGCTAAAAAAGTGTGACACAGTAAACCACACTGCTGAAAAGGTGTGTTGTAGTAAACAATACCACTGAAAAGGTGTGTTGTAGTAAACCACACTGTTGAAACGTACGTTGCAGAAAAATACACTGCTAAAAAAGTGTGACACAGTAAACCACACTGCTGAAAAGGTGTGTTGTAGTAAACCACACTGTTGAAACGTACGTTGCAGAAAACTACACTGCTAAAAAAGTGTGACACAGTAAACCACACTGCTGAAAAGGTGTGTTGTAGTAAACCACACTGTTGAAACGTACGTTGCAGAAAAATACACTGCTAAAAAAGTGTGACACAGTAAACCACACTGCTGAAAAGGTGTGTTGTAGTAAACCACACTGTTGAAACGTACGTTGCAGAATAATACACTGCTAAAAAAGTGTGACACAGTAAACCACACTGCTGAAAAGGTGTGTTGTAGTAAACAATACCACTGAAAAGGTGTGTTGTAGTAAACCACACTGTTGAAACGTACGTTGCAGAAAAATACACTGCTAAAAAAGTGTGACACAGTAAACCACACTGCTGAAAAGGTGTGTTGTAGTAAACCATACAGCTGAAAAAGTGTGTTGTGTTAAAAAATTCATTACTGAAAAAGTGTATTGTAGCAAACATCTGTATATTTGAACACAATTTAATTGTCAACAACAACATAACAACATATATCAGCAATATATCACAGTTAATACACATAGATTGGTACCTTATTCTAAATATTACACATATATTACACTGATTATAAATTAGTCATTTTATGTATCATTCACTAGAGGCTCAGTGGGCTGAGCCTGTGTCGCTCACCTTTCATTCTGCTTTGAGGAAACTTAATACAGAACCTTCCATACATGTAGATGCTTCCTGCCAAGTTTCGTTTCATATGGTTAAGCAGTTTCAAAGGAGAAGATTTTTAAAAAATCTACCATTCAGAAACAAGAATTGCATGTGGTGGCCATGTTTGCTAACCGATTGGGACGAAATGAGCAATCTTCATAGAGGACATTCCAAAGAAGATTCCTACCATGTTTCGGTGGTAGCCATGTTTGTTAACCGATTGGGACGAAATGAGCAATCTTCATAGAGGACATTCCTTAGATGCTTCCTACCAAGTTTCGGTTCATTTGGCCAAGCGGTTTCGGAGGAAAGGATTTAAAAAAAACGGCCAATCAGAAACAAGAATTGCCTGTGGTGGCCATGGCAAAAGCTCATATTGCCTTTGGCAAGGCTTGCTAAAAAGAATATTAAAATGTGAATACCTACTTGTAATCTATAGAATAAACATGTTACACTATACCAGCATTAGTTAATTTCTAAGGGGGATAATGGCAAGAGTTATCTTTCTTTCAACAGTTTAGGAAAGGGTTATCTTTCTTTCAACAGAGGAGAACATTTTTTAGAAATCAACCAATCAGAAACAAGAATTGCCTGTGGCGGCCATGTTTGTTAACCGATCGGGACAAAATGAGCAATCTTTATAGAGGACCTTCCATAGATGTTTCCTACCAAGTTTCGGTTCATTTGGCCAAGCGGTTTCAGAGGAGAAGATTTTTTTTAATCTGCCAATCAGAAACAAGAATTGCCTGTGGCAACCAGTTAATGGATCGGGACAAAATGAGCAATCTTTATAGATGACCTTCCATAGATGCTTCCTACCAAGTTTCAGTTCATTTGGCTGAGGGGTTTCAGAGGAGAAGATTAAAATGTGAAAAGTTAACAGACAACATACGACGGACGCCAAGTGATAGCAAAAGCTCACATTGCCTTTGGCAAGGTGAGCTAATAAACCTATTTTATCCACTAATAAGCCAAAACATGCAAAACATTTCTATTACAATTGGTTATATCTACAAATGTATTAACTTTTACAATCAAAGCTTTCCAGTTCAATTCAAATGGAATGAATTATTTCCCTGGATATTTTACATTAAAATATGACAGTCTGTCCCTTTTAACTAGAAAATATGGATAATTTGGAAGTAAATCTGTGAAGATCAAAAACTCTTCTACTATCATGATTCTAGTCATATTCAAATTATCAGCACTGGTACTCATAAGGAAACTTGATTAATGCAACATATAACATTGATTTTGATTGGATCACGTTCAAATTTAAGACATAAAAATAATCCATTTACCCTTCAAAATGTCTTGAGTTATCACAAAAAATAATCCTGTCACTATTAATATTGTTTTAGATTTGTTAAATTATAATTGAAAAAAATCCAAAAATGTTTTCATGCAACACATATGCCCCCTTTTTCCCACCTATTATTGAACTGTAAGCTATGCCTGGTACAACAAACAACATCTTTCAGCTGTTATAAAGTGGGACAGGTATGAATGTAGGGTGAAAACATCATTTGACATCTAGACAGGTATTATATAAGTGATTGTATAAATAAATCTGATCTTGGCAACTGTAATAATTGTAACTAATTGTTTAGACCCAGTATTGCCAGTTTTCAATTTATTAAGTGGCATAACTCTGTTACCTTACAACACATTAAGATAAGCCAAAATCAAACTTGATCTGTGAATTGCATTTGTGTACAAACTTCAAAACATTTTGACATGGGAAACTAATATTAAAGCATGAAAATCACATTTTTGTCATTTTTTAGTTATGGGACATCATTTTTTAACCATATGAGAAATAATAACAATATTGGAACTTTTCTGTGCATTGTGGTCAAAAACATTGCATAGAGCTTTCAAAATGTTTGGCCAAGGGAAACTTAAGTTACAACAGATGGAAGGAAAAACCAACATGGGTAACACTTTATGCATTGTCTCCTTTTGCAGGGGGTATAAAGACATATTTAAAGATGTCAGTCACACATTTTACTTCTGTATCAAGCTGGATCTGCTTAAGTTTTGCTACAAACCTCAATTAGTGACAGTAAGCTCAAAGATTTACCAGCAAATAAAGTACATTGGGAAAATTTAACACCATTTTTTATTTAACATTTGAAATTCACTCAATATTTTATATGTCATATAATGTGGTTCTACAAACACTGTGCCTCATTTGTGGTTTCTATAATGTAATAAAAACGTAGATATCAAATTTAGTGTGCACGACACGTTTCTGGAATAACCTTCATTAGGTACGCTCAAAGTCAAAATATCTTTCACACATAATTGAAGTGTCAAGCAGTGTTTCATTTTTGGATCCTATTTTTATGTATGTGATTGTACAAACACAACTATTTATCACAAGAAAAAAACCTACTGTGAATACTTTCTCTAAAAATTATCAAATTCAGTTAAGTTTTTTTTTTTAATCCATGGTGAAAAAATAGGTACATGTATGGTAACCAAGATCAATGTTAAATATTGATGTTTTATCCTGCAATTGGGTTATTTTTTATCCTAATAAAAGGGTTGAAATAAACTGTTGCTTTATTATGACAGTGTCATAATAACACTTTTCACATTGGCCTAATAAAGCTATTAAGCCACACCCCTGTCATAATAACACTTTTCACATTAGCCTAATAAAGCTATTAAGCCACACCACTGTCATAATAACACTTTTTACATAGCCTAATAATGCTATTAAGCCACTCCCCTTATCAGAACTACTATTGAGGTATCAATGGGGTTTCCATTATCTTTTTTTTATTATTAAATTGAATAACTTTTTTTTTTGCAAATTTTATTGCAGGATAAATACAATATTGGTGTATTGACAGTAAATATAGAATTTATGTAGCTCGGGACGAAACGGATGGAAAGACTCGCTAAAAGCTCGTCTTTCCTCCGTTTCTAAGCCTCGCCACATAAATTCTATATTTAGCGTCAATACACCAATATTGTATATTTATCTTACTGTAAAATTCTAAAGGCAGATAAAGCCATTTTTTCTAAAAAAAAAAAAAAAAAAAATATTCAAAAACTCTAGAATCTAAGGCAAGCAACTGTTGACAGAAAAGCAATTTTTCTGAACACAATTTCTTCAAAACTCTAGAATCTAAGGGAAGCAACTGTTGACAGAAAATGTAATTTTTCTAAACACTCTAGAATCTAATGGAAGCAACTGTTGACAGAAAATGTAATTTTTCTAAATGCTCTACAATCTAAGGGAAGCAACTGTTGACAGAAAAGGTAATTTTTCTAAACACTCTAGAATCTAAGGGAAGCAACTGTTGACAGAAAATGTAATTTTTCTAAACACTCTAGAATCTAAGGGAAGCAACTGTTGACAGAAAAGGTAATTTTTCTAAACACTCTACAATCTAAGGGAAGCAACTGTTGACAGAAAATGTAATTTTTCTAAATGCTCTACAATCTAAGGGAAGCAACTGTTGACAGAAAAGGTAATTTTTCTAAACACTCTAGAATCTAAGGGAAGCAACTGTTGACAGAAAATGTAATTTTTCTAAACACTCTAGAATCTAAGGGAAGCAACTGTTGACAGAAAAGGTAATTTTTCTAAACACTCTACAATCTAAGGGAAGCAACTGTTGACAGAAAATGTAATTTTTCTAAATGCTCTACAATCTAAGGGAAGCAACTGTTGACAGAAAAGGTAATTTTTCTAAACACTCTAGAATCTAAGGGAAGCAACTGTTGACAGAAAATGTAATTTTTCTAAACACTCTAGAATCTAAGGGAAGCAACTGTTGACAGAAAATGTAATTTTTCTAACCACTCTAGAATCTAAGGGAAGCAACTGTTACATTTTACAATAATATCACAAATAAAGAGTAACATATAATTCAAAATAATACGTTTTTTTTAATAATATTCTTTATCACAGTAAAATTAATGGAAACATCTTAACTAAACTTATCAATAAAAAATACAATAAACAATTGAAAGACTTCTTCATTTAAATATCAATGATGAAATTAAAGTTTAAATATCACAAGATCAGACTTCATATAATCTTTAATGGCCACTTGAAATTTACAGAATGTCCTGTATCAAAAACATTTATTGCTGGTCCCAATAGTCCTTGTAAACTTGCATTAACATGGAAATCTTTTGAAAAAATAAAGATTCATGATAGCAAGCAAGCAAGCTTCAAATGGCCCCCTCAACAGACAAAATTATGTTTCCAGTCATCAAAGCTTTTAACATAAAAAAAAAATCTCTGTAAAAAAGTTGTTTTGTTACAAAAGCCTTAGCAATACAGAAAATAATAATAAACAAAATAAATATGATATAAAAACAGCAGTTTTAACAAATCTTAAATATACTGAAATATAAACTATTGATTTTACTTTGCATAATTTGTGACTCTATAAATAATCTGACATAACTAAAAAGAGGTAAATAAACTGACATTAAATAAAGAGGTATATATGTAATACTGGTAGGTTGTACTGTATGTCCTCCTGTCTAGGTTGTAATTAATTATTATAACAAATTTTGGCATCACCATGGTGATATATAGCAAATAGTTCATGTCACTTCGCGTCATATGGCAGTATATGGACCGGTCCATATACTGCCATATGACCTGAAGTGACATGAACTATTTGCTATATTATACTTTTTATCTAAAATAATGCAGGTGCCTGGCCGGTTCATATACGAAAATAGTGACCGGCTGCGCTAACAAAGACAAATAGGGAAAATAAAAACGTAAAGTGTAATATATCGAAATATCCTTTATATTCATGAATTTGTTAAAAATATAAGAATCTTTGATCAAAAGTGACAAAAGAAATAATGAAAATTACAACAGTTTTACTGCTATGTGGATTAATTTATTTTCATTTGAATCAATTTTAGTTGACTGACAGAAAATGTGTTGACACTTGATTTTATAGTTTTATTTGAAGAAGAACCATTTAAATCTATAAATGTAAAACACTAATAACTGTTTAAACGAAGAGATCATCATAAAAGGGAGATAGTGTAGATAATTAAACTTATAAAAGGGAGATAATTTAACTTATTAAATGTGGGCTATACGGTGATGAATGATGCCGACCATGAATTTATATATTTATAACACATTTGTTCAACCAATGATGAATAATTGCTGATGAAAAATTGATGGATTGTCATATATATCTTTAGTTAGTTTTGTAGTGGAAATTCTTCTTTATGAGAAAACGTAACAATTGTTAATTTTGTTAACATGAGGTGTTATACACTACGTTTTCGTTACTTCAACAAGCTATATATATCTTCACTTGTGCTGTTTAAACTTCATATAAGAATCAATCATTCTTATTGGAAGATTAAAAATCTTTAATTGGTGAAAAATTTCATAAATTCTCTATATTATTGGTTACAATATATTTTTTACATATGAAGTGTTACGAAATACAGAGAACACGTCGAAATATGAAATCTTTGCAAAGACTAAGCTGGTGGTAAAAACTTGACTTCTTCCACCAGTTACTGACAAACACTCAATCTGTTGTATTACTAGTAATTAATCTTCATCATGTATAAATTAATGTACCAAAAGAAAGGTCTTGGACAGTTTAAAATGTTTTGTTAGATCATTTACTGTCCAACAATTTATTTAATAAGTTTCCAGGGCTCACCAAACCAGACGAAGTGGGCGATTTTTCCACCTTGGTTTCAATGAAATCGCCCAGTTTCTGTCAAAAAGCGAAGTTTTAGTCGCCCTGTCAGTCTTTTTTTCACCAATAATCATACTTTTTCTTCAATATTCACGTAAAAGGAGCTCTCATGTTCCTGAAATTTGACCCATAGAGGGTTTGATGTTCAATATTTTATTCCACTCGTTAATTGCATCCTTTTTAAGATCATTAAGCAGCACGTTTGTTTTGTGAAAGGTAGGGGGAACATGCGGTAGTAAGGAAAGAAACATTCGATTTTCGGAAGTCTCCTAGATTTTCACTCACTTCGCCCTTAAGTCAACTGAGAGAGAAGTCAAGTTGCCCTGTTTTTACTATGTCTGGTGAGCCCTGAGTTTCAATCCAGATTTTATACAATGCCATTCCAAGATTCATCAACTTGTTGATTGGTTTTATACTATGTTTTCTAGCTCAAGAAAACCATAATTTTTTGTGTGTCATTTTTTTTACTCTAAAAGCTTTTGATCATATGCGACCCAAAGCACAATAAACAAACCATGGAATTGATGGTCAATTTGCAACTATCATCAATAGAAGACAGTGTATAATGATTAATGATTCGTTATCATCAGTGATTAACAAACAGCTAAATAGAATATTAGTAACTGTAGAAGAAAAGTCAGATAAATTGTGAGATTTTATGAAAAACATGATACCTTAAACAATTTTACATAACATATATAAGACATGTATAGGAATATGATTGTGAACTGTGGAATGGTTGTTAGGTAAAACAAGATAAACTTTAAAAAAAAACATTTCCAGTTTAAGCTGTAAAAAGTGTTGCTAGCTTCCCACTGTATACAAGCAGGAAATTATAATATTAGGAAAGAATATGGTAAAATTTAATTGAAGACTTAAGATATTTAAGTTTTATGTTAATATCTTTAATTGTCACTTTATTCAATAAATTAAAATCCAAAATCAAACTAGTGACATTTTCTTAAGAAGTTTATCATTGCTTTAATTAATTTTCTGTAGGTTCCATTAGCATGTTGTTTATACAAAAAAAAAATCCAAAAAGTGGCATTTGTTTAAATCAATTTAATTGTCACATGTATGTGTCCGGCAAGCTTGTTCGGTTTTAAAAGTAAAAAGTTATCAATTTTTATATGACAAAAATTTCTTTTTTTTTACACTTGAATTAGTGGATTTCATATTTTGAAAATATCTTCTGATTGAAAATTGGTACATTATGGTGCACTATATTTTATGGTTAACATTGGGAATACCAACAAATAACATAAAGTATATATAAAGACAGTCATGTTGTCAAACTTAACCTGATTTTTATGAGTATTTTAAACAGAAACTTGGACTACCTTCAATAAAAACTAGTTTATCTATATGTAGTGAAACCTGTCTAAACTGAATCCTGAATAAAACAGAATAATGCATAAACAAGCCCCAATGTTAGAAATCTATCTATTCCTAACACAAAAGTTGGTCCCACAGGGGTTCTGTTTAGACAGGTTTCACTCTACTATCAACTAATTATTTTCCTCTAAAATATCACAATTTTCTTAAGATCTCAAACTCAATAAAGAAACAAGAGGACAAAGGCAGTACAGAAGATTAAAATACAGAAGTAAGTGACATAATAGTCTGTTGATGTTATTCTTCGACAATTGGCTAATTGTTGCACAGTTAAGGCGACACGACCAGGTCTTAAATTCTCCACAATATCCTCGCATGCACAGATGTCATCCTGCAATAGAGGTATACTGTGTTAGTAATCTGTGCATACAAAGCTCTACATGTCAACACTGGGATAGATAGAAGCACTGTTGAACGCATGTAAAGGTATTTACCTATTCACAACTTTTCTATTTTCTTTTATCAATTGAACTATTAAAAACAATTTTTTTTTATTTTATTTTAATTTATCCAAATATCGGCTATATATAATTGTCTAAAACATATTGCTTTTATAATTCATTTGTCTTAGACATTCTCAAAATTCAAAATTAATATTGTTTGTTTTTTAAATATCCCCCCCCCCCCCCCCTCAATTTTTTTTTCTCCATGTTTCCATTGATGATAAATGATTTCCATGATATAGTTAGACATAGTGTGTTAGTTTCTACTAATAGTATCATTCACCAGTTATAGTTTAGTAAGATACAGAGTGCTGCTATATGTAGTGTACAGCTTCTATATGATATGTGTAGTTTAAGCACTCTTCAGTAGTAATATTATTAGCCTATAATGTTGTTTTTTTAATATATTTTGCATGGGAAGCAAACTAAAGCAGCAAACAGTCAAACCTTGTACAGACAGGGGAAAAGTATATCTCGGAAGAAGTATTTCTTGTTAAAGCAGAATCGATACATTAAAATATAAAATGTTGGAATCTGCAAATCCCACATTTTGAAAAAAATATATAGTGAGGTTTGACTGTTGAGCAATTTACCAAATACAACCCTCAAAGACAAGCAAGCTTATCAATAAACATGCCATAAATTAAAACATATATTAAAATGTACACCAAAAAGAGACCATATTTTTTTTATTTTCTTTAATTGCTTGCATGTTATCTTTTCAGATTGTATATGTTTCATGCAGTATTGAAGTATAAACAAAATGTTAAATAATATCATGCTGGGGACAACCTAACACTGTGCAACAATTAGCCACGTTTTACGATTGTCGAATGTTTCTGTCTCTTGAGAAAAAAAGTTCTGCAACAAAAACTAAACAAAAATTATAAATTACAATAAAACAAATAAAAATACTATAGGAAAAGATTTCAATAATATATATGTGTATAACATGTGATATACTCAGATAAGTTGGTAATCTTCTCAACAGATATTTCTGAGATTTGGGTGGATTGTAATTTACTTAAAATTGTGTTTACAATACTAAACTACATAAAATAAAAATAAAGATAATGGCAATCTCTATATGCTGCTGACAGAATTTTGAATTAAATTATATAAAATTTGATAATTTTTTACTGTACTTACCCTATACACTCCAAGTTTTCGACAGGCTTCCAAAAAATTTTCTACATTTTTGCGACATTTAGCCATTGTCAATTTTGGCTGCAAAATACAAAAATAAAAATATAAAATAAAAGACTGATGATAAAAAAAAATTAAATTCGCATCATTTCATTGTTTCAGAACTGACAGTATTACTGCCACAACATAAAAAATCAAACATCTCATTCCTTTGCTCTGGAAGGGTAAGATATCCCTGCTCCACTAGTGGCACCCATCATGTTACTCTTGTGAAAAATCTGGTGACAAGTCATGAATGAGGAAAGCATGGAATTGTGATTGCAACATACACTGACTTTAGTATAAGCAGTAATTTGCATAATACAAGTCAACAGAATTCACATTTACAAGACTAGGATGTTTATTGGTTAAAAGAATGTTGGTCTTTCAACAGTTTTGGCTTTCAGTAACACTAATTAGACTGTATTAGTTAAAATGTGCTTCTGTTGTATTTATTAACTGGCAATACTTATTTCATTATTACATCATAGATATCTTGGTTTATCCATGATTAATAAATTTTCCATTTGATCTTTACAAGCGATAATATATATTATTATATAGTAATAACTATTTCTCTATTTAATCCTTTATAAAAAATCGTGCAATATATTCTTGTATTTTACTGTTGGTCTCGATCGTCTTTATAAGATCCGGAAAAAATACCGGTGCGTTCCGAATGAAATAAAACAAAATTCATATTGCACTAGTGCAAATATCAAAATATTCTTCCTAGTGCAATGTAGTAATGATATATGAAAAAATCATATCTTGACTGTATTAATAACATTTCTGAAGAAGAAATATTTATTACTATATAATAAAAGGGTTATTGCATGAATATTGTCCTTCGCAGTGTATCATATTGCGCTCGCACGCTCACGCAATATAATATACTGCTTTGGACAATATTCACCAATATTCATGCAATAACCTATATTATAAAATAACAAGTATGATACAAACATATCGCTAATTTCTATGTGTAATAATGTGACATTATATTGGCGTCACAGATGTCATCTTGACAAATTCTCGATAAACATGCTGCCGTTGGAGATCCAGTTATCAAGAGGGGTGTGTTGGGATCCCATTTACTTGTTTAACCCTGCCACATTTTTTTTGTCTAGTCCCAAGCTAGGACCTGGAATTCTAACGTCATATGTCGTGGTCTTTTTTGTGTTCAATGAGATCAGTTAAGATAAGAGGTAATTGTTCGTTTTGTTGATATTGGTGGAATAGATGATCATCACTGTTTAAACTTTCTTTTCATATGATCGTTGATAAATTTTGCTCTAAATAGACTTCTCATCTCATATCAGGCTTCAGTGAAATCCATTTTTGCACAACAAATCAATCATAGTATATATTTATCTATACATACCACAGCAGGGGAAGGAACATGTATACTAGTCACAGATCTTGGTCTAATATTATTAGCTAGTTGACATAGTAATACACCATCCTTTAATGTTTCTGGCAAGTTATCAGGCAAAGTTACTTTTAATTTACTCTCTATTGTCTGTAAAAATACAATTTTAGTTGTAGATCATAAAATATAGTGCAGCAAATTAGTTAACTATAGTATAAATACTATTGAATTCTGAATATCAAAAATAAATCAATAGCAACCAATCTATGCAGTTATTCATGAATACATATCAGTATCATTTTTGTTTGGTTACGAGTGATTTATTTTATATATTCTCAGGATGATATATCAGGTTATATTTCACTTGTAAATTTCAGTATTTCACATACATCTGAGTAATAAATGAATGTACATGTTACAATTTGAATCAATGTTTGTCCTATACAGAACTTCATATGGTAATAAGAGAGCATACAAAGTTTTAAGGAATTCCCATTTCAAATGAAGGAGGAGATGTAATTAAAACCTTTTTTTTTTACCTTTTTATGCAATATTCTAAGTAATGTCCAAAAGGGCAATAACTCCTTCATGAAATGTCAGATAACAATGCTGTAACAATAAGTGATCCTAAATAAGGTAATAAGCATGCAGGCAAAGATTTAAGGAATTCCCTTTTAAAATGTAGCAGTTGTGCCAATAAACTTTTGTGACACAGACCGATGGACAGACGGAGAGTATGTAAACAGTATGTATGAGGAGACATAACAATTGCCAGGTGAACTAGAGTTCCTGGAGAAAACCTGAGTTAATATGTATCTTCTGGTAAACTTTCTTACTAAAGGTAAAATGCCAATACATCTCACTTTGAGCCTAGCATGAACCCAAAATACTTCGTTGGTCCAAAGGTTATTTATTATTACATTAATTGATCATCTGTCATACAAATAATTAAAACAAATTAAAAATTTCTATAACCTACCCTACGTAAACAATCCATTTGTTTTGCTTCACCATGTTCATGTTCCATTTGTCTACGCATGGTATAATTAGGATCTGGGTCTTTGTAACTTTCTATCACCTTCATGGCACTGTTTGTCAACACTAAAACACAAAAACATTGGATCTTAATATTTACCCACAATGCAGTATGGCTAAATATAATATATTCCTGTTGTGCATCAAATCTGACTATGCTCTACTTATACTCCCAATTTTTCTTTTTAAAATTTGCAGGATTTATAAATATTATTGTTAAATATGCATGCTTAAATAACATACTATCAATAAATCATTTCCATCTAGTCATATATAGGTATAGAGATTCCTATTATAATATATAATTTGTTCCCTTGATACATGTAGCTTATATAAAAGTGTAATACAAGAAATTCATTATTAATTTCACTAGTTAAACAATAAAGACTTTTTCTTGAATCCATTAGTTACAGTACCTGTTCCTCCTCGTTTACTCAGGGTAGAGTTTGTTGATCTAGGTACCGTTGTTGACGAACCTCCCACCGAAGGTCGCTACAAATACAAATATATTTCTTTAATACTCAATGAAGACAATACACTTGAATATGTACATTTACATTTCTTTGTATGTAACTTTTGGGTTTGTAACTTTACAAAAACAGTTTTTTGTTGTAAGCTCATCAAAAGATTTGTTTAATGTGTTTTGATTTTCTATACATGTCTAAATGTTGATATCTACAGAAATCCTGTTTGTATAATAAGATATAATCTGTAGTCGACCTTCACTTCGTTTCTACTACATGTAATATTTATTCTTTCCACACCAATAACCTTCCAAAGAGCAGATGATGCAGAATTTTCTATTTACCTTGACCTTGTATCAGTAACAATATTGTATTAAGATATATTTTCTATTTACCTTGGCCTTGTATCAGTAACAATATTGTATTAAGATATATTTTCTATTTACCTTGGCCTTGTATCAATAACAATATTGTATTAAAATAAATTTTCTATTTACCTTGGCCTTGTATCAGTAACAATATTGTATTAAGATATATTTTCTATTTACCTTGGCCTTGTATCAGTAACAATATTGTATTAAGATATATTTTCTATTTACCTTGGCCTTGTATCAGTAACAATATTGTATTAAGATATATTTTCTATTTACCTTGGCCTTGTATCAGTAACAATATTGTATTAAGATATATTTTCTTTTTACCTTGGCCTTGTATCAATAACAATATTGTATTAAAATAAATTTTCTATTTACCTTGGCTTTGTATCAATAACAATATTGTATTAAGATATATTTTCTATTTACCTTGGCCTTGTATCAGTAACAATATTGTATTAAGATATATTTTCTATTTACCTTGGCCTTGTATCAGTAACAATATTGTATTAAGATATATTTTCTTTTTACTTTGGCCTTGTATCAATAACAATATTGTATTAAAATAAATTTTCTATTTACCTTGGCCTTGTATCAATAACAATATTGTATTAAGATATATTTTCTATTTACCTTGGCCTTGTATCAATAACAATATTGTATTAAGATATATAAATATTTTCATAATAAATCTAAGTTGTAATTGAGTGATTGTTGTTTAATGCCAACTCAGCAATTTTTCAGCTATATCATAGCGAGAACAAGCTAATTTTCAATGAGATGATGATGAGATCCGCTTTGCACTAGACCAACACGCTTAGTTGGATTATTCTAGTGCTAGCTGACTGAAACAACAGTCCGTGAATAGACATGTCATCCCACTCGGATACATTATCCTGATTCCGAGCCAACCAGTCTTTCCTCTTTCTCCTTAATGCTGCGTGCTTAGCAGAGAAGCAACAAATACCAATTTGATAGTGTTTGGTTTGACCAGACCAAGGCTCAAACCCACGATCTACCTCACTCAAGGGAAGCAAGCCAACCATTACACCACCAGACCAAGGCTCAAACCCACGATCTACCTCACTCAAGGGAAGCATGCCAACCATTACACCACCAGACCGAGGCTCAAACCCACGATCTACCTCACTCAAGGGAAGCATGCCAACCATTACACCACCAGACCAAGGCTCAAACCCACGATCTACCTCACTCAAGGGAAGCATGCCAACCATTACACCACCAGACCAATGCTCAAACCCACGATCTACCTCACTCAAGGGAAGCATGCCAACCATTACACCACCAGACCAAGGCTCAAACCCACGATCTACCTCTCTCAAGGGGAGCATGCCAACCATTACACCACCAGACCAATGCTCAAACCCACGATCTACCTCTCTCAAGGGAAGCATGCCAACCATTACACCACCAGACCAATGCTCAAACCCACGATCTACCTCTCTCAAGGGGAGCATGCCAACCATTACACCACCAGACCAATGCTCAAACCCACGATCTACCAATCTCAAGGGAAGCATGCCAACCATTACACCACCGATGTGGTTAAGTTGTAATTGATCATCCTAGTTATTCTATAAAGTAATCAATAGGAATAATGGTGTTTAAAGCCACTTTCAACAATATTTCAATTATATCATGTTGGTAAGTATTATATAGTGAGTGAGTGATTGTTGTTTAACACCAGGTGCTTAGTTGATTATTTATAGCGCTAGCTCACTGAAACAACAGTTTGTAGGTAGACATGTCGCTCAACTCGGTCATCTTGATTGTGAGCAAACCAGTCTTTACTCTTATTTCTTAATGCTGTGTGGCTAGCTGAGAAGCAACAAATACCAATTTCATAAATACTGGTAAAATAATAAATATATTTGCTCAGTAATAAAATAAATTAAGAGGGATTGTATGTAGATAGCCATGTTGTATTCATAACACATTTCATTCTATGATAATTTCACATTACACAAGGACATTTCATGTAATGCTAATGATTACTCACTGATCACAGAAATAATTACGAGGAAAATACTAATAAATAGAAATCATACCTGTCTAGAAGTAGAATCTAAATGACCTTTGGCCTTTTGTGTTTCTACTTGTGTTAGGGTTTTAATTTGTTGATGTTTTTGTCGAAATTCTTCTTCCTATAAAATATTTATCAAACAATTAATTCCATAATATGGTAGAAAGAAACATTGTCTGTTGAAAAATACAGCATTTAACCTACAGTCAAACCTGTCTTATGTGATCTTCCAAGGGAACACTGAAATATGGTCACATAAGACAGGTGGTTGCTTAATACAGGTTTAATTGATATGAAATGCAGTGAAAGGAAATAAAAATTAAGGTCACATAATACAAGTTATTGCTTAATAGAGGTGGTCACTAAAGCAGGTTTGACTATTTTTTTTCCATCAGGGATAGCTTCCACTACCATAAAAATGGTGTTGTGTTAAGTGCATACGACTGGAGAAATCGATCATAAGTAAATAACAAGAAATATTTACATTAAATTATTGTACAAATATACAGTAATTATGTATGAAAATAAATTTGCAACATAAACTTCAAGTTAAGAAAAGCACTCTAATTTCATAATGTCACACTAATTTTGTCCATACAGAATTTGTATCAACACAGAAAAATTTGCAGAAAGTCAGTATCTACATACTAGTTTTACATATTATTTTTTATGATAGTTATAATAATGTTGTCAATGAAATACTAACAGGAGTTACATGATTCTTTTTCACAGCACTATTAGTTACTCCTGGCGTAGTTGTCCGAGAAGTAGTACGACTAGAGGTAACAGTTGAAGGTCGTGACACAGTTCCTGTTGTAGATCGAGCAGATGATGTTGGATTTTTATCAATCATTCTCGACCTTCTTGGTATAGATCCTCCAGCACTTTTTGGATCCTTATTTAACGATGTCAGAGACGATGCCGGACTAGGTCCGGCTGAACTGACAGATGACCTCGGACTTGGACTAGGAGATATCAATGGAGTCGATGGATTAGAAGGCGACTGACTTAATGGTCCACTGTAAATAAAATATCCTAGCCCTCAAATCATTATATCTATCTACTGTATCTAACATTCAATAAACAAAATAAAATATAAAACAAAATATGAAGGAACTTAAAATGGTAAGACTAAGAAAGGTGAAATAAACAGAATAGAAACAGGAAAACTTAAGATAGGGGAGGGTACCATCTACTAGTACAATGGTCTGTCTTATAATAAAGTGTATATTACCATCACCTAAATAGTTAGGATTCAAATTCATTCACTGTATAATTTTTGTGTATCTTACAAACTAGACTAATTTATTCATTCAAATGTGAAAATTCTAACTGATATATTGTTTTCATTGATATAAGTGGCAGAGCTACTATAAATAACTACATTAATCATTTCATTTATTAGAATGCACTCCTAGCTGTTAAAAAGCATGTGAAAAACACACTATTTTTATTTTACCACCCTGGAACTTTTTGTGACAGTAAATTTATGAATTATGAATGATGAATATGAATTGAAACTTGCTGTTGACATTATTTAAAATATTTCAACTTTTCAACTGTATCCTTATCTGTCATATATATTTATTCATATTTAATGCAAAAAGCAATGCTTCTAATGACTTAAACATTGCTTTGACTGGGGGTAGATCAGACGTTGTGGATAATGAAAAAAAAAGAAAATCCACAAATTTCAACAGAAACTACGTGAAAATTTGTAAATTTCAGTGGTATTCAAATGTAAGTGAAACCAACAACCATGAAAAGCCATTCTGATCTGAGTGAATCCCACCTGGGATGTAGTCCCTTCATAGAGATACCTTGGTTAATGTTATTGCTACCTATAAACTAGCTATTCCTCCACATTAACAATATCTAAAATAAATGTGGTGCACAAATTTACATCATAGCACCTTTTTGCCAGTTGATCTTGTAGAACACTTAAAGGTGAAGCAGACATACATGTTAGCCCTTAAAAGGCTTATATGGAGATACTACATTTACGTCCTTCAAAAATGTCTCAAACACAGAAAATCTTTGTCTTCATTCATCAACCATGTGTGCAGAGAACCTCTATAGACTACCGGTATATGTCTCATAACTATAGCAATGAAATATGGGCAAAGAAATGATGATTAACGATGTAGAACAAACTTATGATTAGAAACTTGATTGTCCATTGTCAAATACACCGGCATTATTATATAACCCAGCCATCCCCTTTACCAAAATCTCTTTTAAAATAACAGCAAGTTTCAAAATGTAATTGAATGTTGGTAAAAATATTATTTACTTTTTAACAACATTAGATCGAGAAGTTTTGTTAGCAGGCTGTTGAAGTTTTTTCGCTGTATCTGAGACAGTTCTTCGGTACTGAGTAGAATTTGAAGTTTTCTTGTCCTCCTTGTTGACGCTTGAAGTTTTGAGACCTGGTTTTCTGCAAGATACAACCAATAGTCATGGTCTTGTTCATTACCCTGCCACCAAAAACAAGCATGCAGGACGGTTAAGTTTATAAGGGTAACAAAATATAACACCATTTCAACAATGTTCAATGCAATTTGAAGTCAAATTCTTTACATAGTTACAATTCTCTCTCATCCTGAGAATTTTATTCTAATACAAGACATAATATTGGCTAACCACAATTCTAGCAAAATGGGAAATTTAAATTATTTTCATTTTTGAACTGTATGGCTTTGGTAACATAACAAACATGTAACTACAGTATATTTCAATTACTTCTGACAATCTTTTCTTTACAAGTCACATGTTGTTAAGAAAAATATATAATATCTCTCAATACTGAGATATCTACCGGTAATTTTAAAATTTTATACCAAAAATATTTGAAAATAAATGCCAGTACATATTCTATTATATTTTGAATATCTTTTAACTACAACGTTTCCAATAATTTTTATACCTGTAATGAACTTGCTATGTAAAAAAAAAAAGAAGTTTTGTACGTAAGCTGCAGCAAAGCTTTTAAATATGTGAACAGCTATAATAAGTGGACATCCAGGGTGGTCTGGTAAGCTTAGCTATATACATGTAGATGGATTAAATAATTAAAGAATAAATTTGTTATGAACTAAAAGTAAAAAAACTAAAATAGAACAGGCAAAATAAAATAGCAAAACAGCAATAGTAGATTCATAGGGTTGCAAAAACAGGATTCATTCTAAATATTAACTTATGTATTAGAAACCAATAGAAACATACAAACTGTCAATCAAATTATAATATAGCCATTCTACAATGGCAAAACACACTAAGGTTCTTGTCACTAGATAACATTTATCTTATGATTAACTTATATGTGCACCCTTACAAATACAATGTAGTATTGTATATACTATTCTCCTATTCTTAGTATTAACTTATATGTGCACCCTTACAAATACAATGTAGTATTGTATATACTATTCTCCTATTCTTAGTATGCTTAACAAGTTCGTTCAATTTTCGTAATGTTTCTTATCTCCACAAAGGTTAAATTTCTGCATGAGAATTCACACCAATTTCCATTCGACAGTCATTAACAATGTAAATTAAGAGCAATATTTTTAATGTTTTGGTTATAGGATTATAACTCTTCGCTATTCTTTTAAAACATCTTTCATTTGAATCTATTCTAAGTATTAAGTCAAATTTACAATATTTCATCACCAGATAGCTCTGCTTCACTTTTTTCTTTGCAATTTTGACAACCGATTTTCACATTTTTTTTTTTTGCACCAAAAATAGATTGATATTTCCATATTCTTGTGAAAAAAAAAGTAGATTGAATGGAAGAATATCTTAATTCAAGCAATAATCCTGATAACCTGCTTTACAGGGGTTTCTGAGGTAATATCTACATTTAATTAGTATTGCTAGCTATTGTAATTGGGCTGTTTACTGGAATATAGTGTTAAGAGCATTAAGTCAAAATAATATAAAATAATTTAATGCCAATTCAAAAATGTTTTTGGTTGAATTTCAAAAATTGAATCGCAGGAAATATTGCACGTTCCTTTAACACAATTGTCATGCAATAGCCTCGTTTTAAAGACAAAAAATTTTAATATATAATATGTATAACTGAGAAAAAACTAGTAAATGTACTTAACAAAATGGATTTGCAAATTTTATCCTTTAAATTTCACTTTGAAAAACGTAATCCTTTGTGACTTAAACAACAATCATAACTGGTTTATCATGATGATTTGTCACTTAAACAACAATCATAACTGGTTTATCATGCTGATTAGTCCATTATTTTTCTCTTTAAGCTATTTATTTGTTTATAGTAAGTGTTTTAATCACACAAAACAGTGCTCATCTAACAAGCAACACAATCAGTATTTGTTTACGTTAGTTCAAGTTATATCATGCTGCCATACAAAACTTTCATATTACTGATTCAAACAGATATTTTAATAGAGTAATTTTGATTGAAAATGTGAGTGTTATAAATCAGTAATGACTTAGAGATCATAACATATCAGAGTTAAACTTCCTAATACAACAAAATGCTTTATTTTTCTCCCAAACAGAATGATAAGTTCGTACAAGTTTATCAATGAGTAATACATACAACCATTGATTTGTTTTTGTAAGAATAGATTTCTCAGAGTAATATTACATCAATGGGGAAGCCCGAGATGTGATATTTCATGAGAAGTTCATTTAAAGCAAAACATTTCAATGATAGTATGCTTATCAAGGATTTGTCAAAGTGACATCACTGACGTCAATATAACTTATATTAGAGATGAATGTTAATATGTTTTTATCGTGCTTGTTACTTGATAACAGATATTATTGCCTGTAAAGATCAAAGGCAAAATTTACGAATCAACAATGTCATCAGAAAATCAAAACAAAAGCTTTTACATCTTAAAATTTCAATTTGCACCCCAAATATTGACCCTGGAGAACACATGTCACTCATATCTGGATTTACTTCACCCTCAAGGATTTCCCTACCTATATTGCATGCTATAGGTTTCTGCTGTGTGTCCATTATACTTCTGACCCACGGGGTGTCTGTCATGCCAACCATGGCTATTTCCAAAACTGTAAATAAAAACATGCATTTTCACTCATATTCCCAGCCTCATGCAAAATAGATACTAGCAAAAAGTCTAGCACACATATAAATATGTTGTATATACATGTATAATTAAACATAAACTCTATGCAACTGAATAAAATATGGTTCATCATCAAATAAAGCTTAAAATCAGGAAAACAGGGTTGTTAGGGTATTTTTTCTTATCAATGTTAATGAAGATATAATGCAGTAATCTTAAGTGGGCCTAAAGTCACAAAGGTGGGCACGATGACAAGAAGTCAGTGGAATGTACACTAGCACATGGGCATGCACTTTTGACATGGTTATGATGGTGGACATGGTAAACCTAACATCTATCCACATAACTTAAACTCACCTGTAAAATCTAGTTGATAAGTATCAGCAGCTTAATTCTTAATTTTAGTTTTGATTACAATAAATACAGGTAGATTTATTTAAAGCACACATTTTACAGCCAAAATGCAAAAAAAATAATTATATACATAAATAATGCACTTTTGCACAAAAAAATTATATATATGGGACAAAAGAGAGATTTATATACAAGATACAAGGTTATAGATATATATTATTTATATTCAGACTTCCTGAAGAAGTTCAATAGGGTCCATCTGAAACGAAATTACAAAAAAAAAATAACATGAAAAATAATTTGTTTAACATGTGGCCTTTTCTTTTTTTCCTTGATAAATATAATTTTTAATCTGTAAATGACATGAATGTAGTATCATAGTAATAGCACTGATTATAAACTTGAATTATATATGTTTGCTCCAAGCTTTACAGGTTGTTATGAGCTAAATGCAAAAGTTTGGGGGAGGGAGATGTGGTAGCAGATTCTTGAATATGTTTCTATATAATCTGTTGGGGTTAAGTTTGGAAACAATTTTATCAGAGATATAAAGTTGGTTTTATTTTGTAGAAAGATTTGTTGTTATGAAGGCCTATACACGATTAAACATGTTAAGGAAAGTCGGTTTTATACTGACCAGATTTACTTTAGAAAAGATGTACTTCTCTTTTATTACACCCATTTTGGAATACGGGGATGTTGTTTGGGATACACACTCATTATTTGATAAATAAAATCGAAAATGTCCAGAGCGAAGCTGCACGAATTGTTACGGTGGTACAAAATTAACGTCTATTCAGAAACTATACGAGGAAACGGGATGGGAAAAACATCAATTGATTTTACTTTATAAAATAGTTAACAATCAAGCACCTGGATATTTGAGAAATTTGTTGTCTGATAGAATTGACAATCGACACTACCATAACACTCGTCAGTCTGCGAATATTCTAGAAATAATTTCAAAAACAAATTCTATTCAGACTACTTTCTTTCGTGCATCATCCATAAAATTATGGAATAGACTCCCTATAGATACTCGAAATTCAAGGTCCCTGAATATTTTTAAGGAGCGTATTAAAATCCAAAATAGCAAATGTCCTGCATATTATTACAGTGGCACTCGATTGGGTAAAATTTTGCACACCAGGTTAAGAATGAACAGTAGCTCATTAAATGAGCACCTGTTCATTCGAAATCTGGTGGATTCCCCTAATTGTGCATGTGGTCAAGTCGAGTCTACATCCCATTTTTTGATATCGTGCAAAAAATATACTGATTTACGTAATGAACTCATGTATACAATCAATTATCCGGTTACTATTGATGTTAAACTTCTACTAAAGGGGTTAGACACGTTAAGTGTAGATCAAAATATAGACATTTTTATCAAGGTACAGAATTTTATTCTTAAAAGCAAAAGATTTACATCATAATTCTAAGTTGCATTTCATCTGTATTACTAATTCTATATTTTTCTGTTTTGTTATTCCACTGTCTATTATTGTTTTTTTAGATTTGTCATGCAGCATATTCTATAACTTGTTTGCTATATTAGTCAATTATAATTCATAGGAGACGGATTAGTATAAGCTTAGCTTGTGTCCGAATCCTGTCATGTTAAAACAAAATTTGTGTGTATTGTAACATTATACCACTTTATCATACCAAAGACTTCATTTTGTTAGAAACACAGTCACAGGGACAAAACTTAGCATTTTTGCTTCAGTTGCCAGCTGGGGTCCCTAACAATTTTAGTAGCCCAGCAAAAATTATTTGGGTCCAGCAACTGATTTTACACATGAAATATTAAAAATTTCTGTAGCCAGCTGGCAAGTGTCTGAAAATTTTAAGGATCCCAGGCCAAATTTGAGTATTTAAATGAAAAACTACAGCTTTATCTCCATGGAAACAACCACTATTTGAATTCACGAAATTAGGTATATTTTAATTATATCTATATTGAACTTGGTACAAAGTGATAAACCACTAATATTTAAATATCTATTACATTAATATTAACAGTTAAATCATTATTCTAAACAAATTGTTGGAGAAAAAAATCCATACCACTAATCAATGTGAAGAGAAAAACATGCATAGAAAATTAAATGCTCTTTTTCTACAACCCACACATACAGTGAGTTAAGCCATTCTGTTTACAAATCATACCTTTTAGCATTGTCTGAGGTTCTTGAGCGTGGTTTCAATTTCCTTGCAGAAGCGAAAAACAAAAATAGGTCAAGCAAACAAGATGCAGTGCAGCAAAATAACTAAAATAATTAGGTTTAAAAATAACTATGAATAATCCATAAAAAGACTGACTCACTACAAGAGTTAAAAACTTTGATGAAAATTATATGAAAATGGATATGAATGAACACAATTTTGACCATGATTTGGGTGGGGGGGCGTTACACAAAATGGGCACACAATGTTAAAAACATAACTGAATATTAAAGTTTCAATATATTGAAAGACATCTTTTTTTATTTCTTGAACACGACTAAGCTCCAAGTGTCTGGTTTGAAAACTGTAAAAGTTCAACTATGTTCCCATCCCCAATATCAGAACCTAATTTTGCGAGCTAATAAAAGTGTGATTTGTATAACTTTATACTGCTCTATTGTGACAATAACAAAATCCGATTTGAAGCACAACTGGTTCAGCCAGACTATGTCAAAATTTTAATGTCACAAAATAAGTTAAAATTTACAAGAAAAATTCAGCTTAAAAACCTACAAAACAAGACATGTTTTTTCTATAATACTGTTACTGAGAGGTCTGTAGTGTGGCAGTCTGAACAAAGGGTCAGTGTTATTGGTGTCTAACATCACATTCAGCAATGTTTTCAGTTAGATCATGACTACCAGACATTATGGGGGAGGATATCCCAGACAGATATAACAAACAGTGCTGAAACTACTAGTCATGGGTAGATATATGGAACACTTGAGGTTGGCAGCCAGACTCAAACCCATGTCAGTGGCAGTAAGTTTCTGGACAAAGTCAATTACCATTCTGCCATTCCCCTGCCCCTTCTGAACAAAGGTACATATATATTTAATATCCTCATTAGGCAAACTGGAGACTTCTTAAGAAATATGTTACTTATGTAAAGATGATAAACTTTTAACGATTCTGAACAGAGTGAGTGATTGTTGATTTATAATGGCAACAAATTTTTCAGCTATATCATGGCATAATTCTGAACAAAATTTAGGCACAAGTTTGACCATGACAATGACATATGTATTAATGTAATAGGACTTTCTACGTTCATATGAAACATTTCCTGTATATAACTATGCCTTAGCTTTGCATTGCCACAACTAAAGTGCACAATTTACCACCACAGTTTGACAATAACATCAAAGGTTTAATACCTCTTCCATGCATTTAAGCTTTCCATTATGATAGGCGAGCTATACCTACAGTGAAATGCATACTTCGTACAAAGATCAATGATTTGTATTACACGATCATGCAGCATTACTCATTAAATGTTTTTATAATTATTGTGAAACATTCAAAATTTCTGTATTACAGGAAATATTTGTGTAGTATTTGATGTATAACATGTACATAGTAAATTCTCTAAACCTGTGATGGGAACGAAAATTTCAACTGATAAAAAAAGGTGGCCATTTAAACACAGTACTATAAAATGTAGTTGACCTCTATTTTAAGGGACTAATTTAAAGTATTATTATTTTGATCAATTACTTATCGAATATTTTTGCATCAGACACCAAGTAATAGAATACCTGCAGCTTTGCGAAAATATTCGATATAACAATAAAATTTCTTCTTCGCCTACAGCGACGAACCTGTCGCTGGACGCCATGTTTGTTGTCTGTTGAATCAAGGGAAGTAACTATAATTGGAAACATGTGAGGCTCACGTGGGAATTTCCTTGGGATTTCCTCGTGAGTGGTGGACTTTACTATGAGACCTTACGATTAGCGGTTGATCCAACGAATGGATAAATATCACATGACAGTGTTTTATCAAATCAGATTCAAGATATTTATATGAG
This sequence comes from Bathymodiolus septemdierum, assembly GCA_963383655.1. Classification (NCBI taxonomy): domain Eukaryota; kingdom Metazoa; phylum Mollusca; class Bivalvia; order Mytilida; family Modiolidae; genus Bathymodiolus; species Bathymodiolus septemdierum. The sequence goes on from OY726519.1 coordinate 114,472,589, forward strand.
TATATAATATAATGATTTCTTTAGTACAGTTATTACATACCACAAATATTTCTCTGAATACATCTATACAGGTGAATATCAAAGTCATGGACAACATGTATATTCTGAATTTGATGATTTATATTATAAAACATATTCATACTATTTCAGCACACAATAAGAGTGAGTTCAAGTGGATCTATAGAATTCAGTAGGGTTTGGTAGCTAATATCATTTAACCCTGGAATGTTTACAGGATTGGACACTAGTAACCCATGAGTAGCATCAATCCAATCAAAACTGTGTTTTTCAATATGCTGGTTCAGTGCCTAAATTTGTGAGTTTCTAGAGGAAGAACTCTTTGATAGACTTTGTCCTCTAATGAGACTCTAGTCTGTAATCTAGTTCCACCTGAACTCACCTTAAATGTCTTTATATGTTTCTTTTACACTTCCTCTTTCTTTATTAGTTTTCTCTGTCATGAAATTATGCATCTTTATCTTTCATGTTTTCATTCAATAAATATTAAGTATCCTTCCTTTAACATATATATGTCACTAACTGACTGTAATGATATAAAAAATAAAATGTACATGTGTAATTTTGCTTTAAAAATCTTTTAATATGGCATCACATTGAATGATCACCAAATTTACAATGATAAGATAATTAAGGAAATTGGTACACTTATATGGTTTGATATTTCTGGCCTGATGACATTATATCCAAAAGAAACAAATAACACAGACCAAAACAAATGAACACATAAAAAAGATTTCAGAAATAAAGCCTTTTTTATTGCCACATACTTGTTTTCTACTCTGTATTGCTGGGATTCTTGCTTCTGTTTAAATTCTTCTTCTTTCTTTCTTTGTTCTTCTATTAACCTAGTTTCCTCCCTCTTTCTCTGCTCTTCTTTTCTATGTGCTTCTTCCTGCTGCTGTCGTTCTTCTTGCAACCTAAGATATAAAAAAACATAAATAAAGAATTAAAAAGAAAGCTTCAGATCAAGGTCGAGTCAAGATAGTAAACATCTATAAGTTTGTCTGTGTGTAATTCATAATTGTGTTGAACAGTCAAACAAAATTTAAGGCTCTTTCAACAAAATCCACTGTTGTCATTATGTCCCCTCCTCAAAACTGTTCACTACTGGTGAGACACATTATTTTTTATATCAATTAACAGGCTGGACAGTTTGCAGTGTGTAGTAATGATATTTATTAAAATCAAGGTTTTCACTTTTAATCAAGTTGATAGCAAACTTATGTAAATATAATATTTTGAGAAACCACTTCAGCGATCATTCAAAGTACAGTGAAACTTGTGCAATCCAATATCTGAGTTTTCTGACATCCTGTGACATCCGACAAAAATTCATGGTCCCAAAGTATTTCTGTTGACTAAAATAAAACCTGAGAATTGCGACACATTTCCCTTGTCCTTTGGTGTGTTAGATTAGACAGGTCCCACTGTACAATCTAAAACATATCTAGCTTCTTCTCTTTGCCTTTCTTCTTACGTAATATACAATATTTGGAGAAACCACTTCAGAGATGTTTCAATGTACAATACTATGAAAACAAACCTAGCTTCTTCTCTTTGTCTTTCTTCTTCCATCTGTCTCTCTAGTAACATCCTTTGTTCTTCCTGTATTTTTAGAGCAGCACGTCTACGACTTTCTTCCTCATCCTGTCTCCTCATTTCTTCTTCGTGCTGCATGCGGATCTGTTCTGCTTGTTGTTTCTTCCTGTTGTATTCTGCCTGTTGTCTTTGTAGTTCCTAATAACAAATCATGTGAAAAATAGAATGTAAATATAATACTATTTTAATTCAAATACTTTTTGCTATTTTCGATCCTTTGATACCTACTATTGATTATTTAAACCTACAATGTCTAGTGTTATTTTTTTCAATAGTTTTAATAGTCTGATAATAATCAAAGATTTTACAAGGCAACACAAAATTTTATAGCTACATACAATATCTATCCTAAATCATATCTATTCTATAATATCTACTCAGAGTATCTAGGAGACGTCATGATCATATGTCAGTTAGATTTACAACTACCTATGCAATCAGTGCCTATCACCACTAACATGAGTTTGAATCCCACTCATGGCGAGATGTACTCAATACAACATTTTGTGACCAAGTTTGTCAGTGACTTGTGTCAGGTCTGTGATTTTCTCTGGATAATCTGGTTTCCTCCAACGATAAAACTGACAGCCCCGATAGAACAGAAATATTGTTGAAAGTGGCGTTAAACATCATAATCTCTAACCCCTAGAATATCTATATTTAGAATGTCAACATATAACTAGTCATATTGTAACATATTAACATGAAGTTGTTTTTATGTCATCTTTTCTCTCTCTCCAATTAATTTTTCTTTCATTTGGACACTGACAATATCTATTATGGTTATCTAGTAAATACAACACTTCTGATATTCAAGTCCAAAGAAGAGGTGCACAACTAATTATAATATACTGGTAATCCTTAAAATAGTGAAGACTTTTCCTATTCTAACTTACTGTTTATACAATATAATCTGTTTTATTAATGTCCAAAACTGATCTTCATACTTTAAGATGCCTGCATTTTATTTTGTGTTTTACCTGGGAACGTGTGGTTTTTGTTATGTTTAATTTTACAAACCAAAGTCACATAAAGTCATGGTAAATTATCATATACTGCTTGTATCAAGACAAAATGCAAATACTAGTAAATCAACTAGTCATAAACAAATAAAATATCAATAACAATAAAATAAAGGCAAACAACAAAATACATAGAAACAACTAAGAACAATAGATATTGGAAAGTTTGTATATTAAAGCATATTTATCAGGCATATCATGCAAACAAAATTTAGTGTAAATACACCCTTCTTTTCCTCACTGTATATTTATAGTATTTTATTCTTACTCTTGAGGAAAATAAAGTTCTCACCATTATAAATATTTTTTAAAATGAAGAGAGATTGTTCCCACTATTGTAATTCTGCATATACCTTAATTAAAATGTAGATATCAAATTTAGTGTGCATAACATGTTTCTGGAATAACCTTCATCAGGTACGCTCAAACCCAAAATATTTGAAAATTAAAACATATAGATAAGAAAATATAGTATATTTAATACCTTAATAACACACACAATCAAATACTTCAATTATTTTTGTTTTCAGAAAAAATTAAATGTTACAAGGAATAGAAATTTCTTATACCTACTGTTTTAATTACATAATAACAATTAATTTGGAAAGATTATATAAATGATTGTAGCAATTTTAAATATAATTCAATTTTTTTTTTTTTTTCCCCATACTATTTCAGTTAACACAATAAATGATAAATTCCTTATATTTTACTGAGAAACTGACCCTTGATATTTCATCCTCCATGCTTTCCTGTGGATTATTACTGACAGGTGTAATCGGTCCATTTGGTGAGTTAGATCCAGTTGAGTAACCTCCATACGTTGGAGAATAGACCGGTCCAGATTGATAATATCCTGGAGTCGGGGTCTTTGGAGTCAATGGAGAATTGGGACTGGCCTCTGGACTTAATTCACAAGGATAAGGACTAGTTTTTACAGGAGGTGGTTTAACCCTATAATTGACATTTGGACTACCAGGACTTTTCGGCGATGAATACTGAAACGTGTTTGATGCTTGAGAATATCTATTTTGAAGTGATGTTGGAGATAACTGGTTGTATTTTGATTCAGGACGCTGACCAGGACTTGGTTGCTGACCACCATTTGATGGTGAATATTGTCTGTAACCAGACTGCTGTGACATGGAATTTGGGGATTGAGCTGAATACTGATCATGCCGTCGTAACGAATTTGGGCTCATCAGTTGACTGCTTCTTGTATAAGTAGGACTAGTCTGTTGATTTGAAGGATAATCTTGTGGATTATCATATGGATTATGACGATAATTTTGATTTTCATTTGAAGAACTTGTTGGGGGTGATCGGTACACCACAGGAGAACTATTATTACTATTGCTTTGATAGTCTGGATGGCTATAATGTCCTGTATTATAATTGTTTGCATATTGTCCCATGTTTTCTTGTTGAACACTTGTTTTGACCGGAAGTGGTATGGACGTTTGTGCATTTTCTGGTATTCTGGCATATGTATTTGGAGGTGACTGCATATGACCATTCATCGGATGTCGATGGTCCTTTGTGGCTTCGGCAGATCTGATGGCAAGCATATTGGCTCGTTCAGCATCCCCGTTGGCCTGTTAGATGAATAAGTAGAAATAAGGAAGCATGCATACACAGAACAGAAAGCTAAATCAAATATAACACTGTAAAGGCATTAATGTAATGTCAAAATAAGTGATTTAAAAACCTCATTTGACCTTCAGCAAGGTGAGCTAACAAACAAAACAAAAGAACAACAAAATTGACCACAATTAAACACTCTTTTGATTTTTTGTTGGGGCAAGAGGGATTTGGTTAATAAAATCTAAATAATAAAATTACTTTTATACTTCCCTTTACTAAATCAAGTATTACTAATTGCATTTTTTGAGGGTGCTTATAAAAATATACTTTGTCTATAAAGGAAGATTGATTGTTTTCCATCTACAGATTATACAAACAAAATTACACTTTAAATATACAAATGTCCTGACATAAAATAGAAAACTTGATACGACTTAGTGCCTTTACAGTGAGTAACAACAAAGAAAAGCAAACTGTAATACCAATTACATAAGTCAAATACTAAACATTATCAACAGCACTAGAATCATTCACAATGTTAAAGGATTTCAATTTCTTCACACAATTATATCATTTTTGGAGACATATCTAATACATGTAAACTTTCAATTCAAAATAAACCAAATTTATAATATTTAATTATCATGCATCAAGAACAAACAAAACCATGCACATGTAATTTATTTCATTAATATCAATTACCCTTCAACACCAAAATTTACAGTGAAAATGTTTATAAACTGTAGCTGATGTTTTGTTGGTCTTAAAGAGTCCTACTCATCAGTAATACAGTGTAACTCGTCTAAACTGAACCATAAATAAACCAGAATCCTCTATATACCAAATTTTAAGTCAAGTCCAAATTTAGGAAATCTTCGTTAATTCAACCTGTATAAACAGAACGACTGTCTTTTACAAACACAAAAGTTAGTCCTAAGGAGGTTCAGTTTAGACAGGTATTACTGTATATAATTAGAAATGTTTTTACTTGTGCAAACATTCAGCCTGATACAGTAGTTTTTTTTTAGGAAATCAGCAGATAGTGTTGACAAGACGTGTTGCATTCATATATGTGCATATTGTCTGAAAGTGTATTTATTTTACTTTTTACAACAACAAAATTTCAAGTACAAGAACTATTGACAAGATATATACATTATAACATAGAACAGCCATCTTCTTGTTTACCTCTGATGGTGACCATCCACATTTCTCTATACTGTCTGTTGTACTGTAACCTGAATCACTACTCAAGACAGTATGGCGTTTCCATTTCTCTGGAGATTCAAGGATATTTCTAAATTCATCTGATGTTCTGAAAAAGACAATTAAACAAAAGATGTAAAATGATACAAATGATATAATTTACTGGTCCGAATCAAATTCTTGAATTTATTTTTATATAGTTCTAAATAAAAACTGAAAAATTTACTGGTCTTGGTCTTGGGCCAGAGGACGGGTGTTCATTGTGAGAACTGTATATTGCATACATTGTACATTACATTTCTTTCTAAATATCCATTTCATTTTTCAACTTTTGTAATCTAACCACATATATGGCAAAAACTGTACTTGGTAAGGAATATGAGGGTGGCTCAATGAGTAAGGTAGTTGGATTACTTAACAACTCATACAAGCCCATCACCAATATGGCGTGGGTTCGCACCAGGCTTTGTAAATTACAAAAAAGGGGGCACTCGACTCGCAGCCGCAAGTGATAAACTTTACCAGTTGCTTGCCCATGGTCGGTGGTTCTCTCCAGCTTCTTCCACCACTAAAACTGGTCGTCATGATATAACTGAAATATCACTGAAAGTGGCATTAAACACCAAAAATCAATCAATCAATCAGTTAAGGAATATTTGTAGATGCTATATACTCACTGTGTAACTGGCATAGACTTTCTGGCCAGCCTCTTCAATTCAGCATCATTCGGCACACCTCTTCTCCTGTCTTCTTTTATTGCTTCTATTTGTAGATATTTCATGATGTGTTTTTTACCTTTTGTACACAACTGTAATAAACAGAGATATATCTATAGCTTTACACAGTGTTGAAATGATTACATGTCAACAATACAAACAGCTAAAAATAAACACATCAAATACAGAATAAAGTATATCAATTGTTTTAAATCTGAATCAATTCATGTAAAATTCAAACAATAGTAATGGAATTACAGTAGTTTCCCTCTAATAAGGTTCCCCCTTCAAAGTCCACCACTCTATCAGATCAGATTTTAGATGCATTGAGACAGTAAAATACTACTATACTATCCCACTCATAAGATGCCACTTTGTCATTGCAGAATCAGTGATCTTATAAGAGGGGGAATACTGCATCTCATTCCACATAGTAAACATAAAAACATGAACACCATGAAAGATCAAACATTGTTATGGATAATAGTTAATGTATTGTTGACTTACATGAGCTGGTGGCATAGTTAATGGATTGTTAACTTACATGAACTGGTGGCCTAGTTAATGGATTGTTGACTTACATGAACTGGTGGCATAGTTAATGTATTGTTAACTTACATGAACTGGTGGCATTGTTAATGGATTGTTAACTTACATGAACTGGTGGCATAGTTAATGGATTGTTAACTTACATGAACTGGTGGCATAGTTAATGTATTGTTAACTTACATGAGTTGGTGGCATTGTTAATGTATTGTTGACTTATATGAACTGGTGGCATAGTTAATGTATTGTTAACTTACATGAATTGGTGGCATTGTTAATGTATTGTTAACTTACATGAACTGGTGGCATAGTTAATGTATTGTTAACTTACATGAGTTGGTGGCATTGTTAATGTATTGTTGACTTACATGAACTGGTGGCATAGTTAATGTATTGTTAACTTACATGAGTTGGTGGCATTGTTAATGTATTGTTGACTTACATGAACTGGTGGCATAGTTAATGTATTGTTAACTTACATGAACTGGTGGCATAGTTAATGGATTGTTAACTTACATGAACTGGTGGCATAGTTAATGTATTGTTAACTTACATGAGTTGGTGGCATTGTTAATGTATTGTTGACTTACATGAACTGGTGGCATAGTTAATGTATTGTTAACTTACATGAGTTGGTGGCATTGTTAATGTATTGTTGACTTACATGAACTGGTGGCATAGTTAATGTATTGTTAACTTACATGAACTGGTGGCATAGTTAATGGATTGTTACCTTACATGAACTGGTGGCATAGTTAATGTATTGTTAACTTACATGAGTTGGTGGCATTGTTAATGTATTGTTGACTTACATGAACTGGTGGCATAGTTAATGTATTGTTAACTTACATGAGTTGGTGGCATTGTTAATGTATTGTTGACTTACATGAACTGGTGGCATAGTTAATGTATTGTTAACTTACATGAACTGGTGGCATAGTTAATGGATTGTTAACTTACATGAACTGGTGGCATAGTTAATGTATTGTTAACTTACATGAGTTGGTGGCATTGTTAATGTAGTTGACTTACATGAACTGGTGGCATAGTTAATGGATTGTTAACTTACATGAGCTGGTGGCATAGTTAATGGATTGTTGACTTACATGAACTGGTGGCATAGTTAATGGATTGTTAACTTACATGAGCTGGTGGCATAGTTAATGGATTGTTGACTTACATGAGCTGGTGGCCTAGTTAATGTATTGTTGACTTACATGAGCTGGTGGCATTGTTAATGGATTGTTGACTTACATGAACTGGTGGCATAGTTAATGGATTGTTAACTTACATGAGCTGGTGGCATGGTTAATGGATTGTTGACTTACATGAGCTGGTGGCCTAGTTAATGTATTGTTGACTTATATGAGCTGGTGGCATTGTTAATGGATTGTTAACTTACATGAGTTGGTGGCATAGTTAATGGATTGTTGACTTACATGAGCTGGTGGTATAGTTAATGGATTGTTGACTTGCATGAACTGGTGGCCTAGTTAATGGATTGTTAACTTACATGAACTGGTGGCCTAGTTAATGGATTGTTAACTTACATGAGCTGGTGGCATTGTTAATGGATTGTTGACTTACATGAGCTGGTGGCATTGTTAATGGATTGTTAACTTACATGAACTGGTGGCATAGTTAATGGATTGTTAACTTACATGAGCTGGTGGCATAGTTAATGGATTGTTGACTTACATGAACTGGTGGCATAGTTAATGGATTGTTAACTTACATGAGCTGGTGGCATAGTTAATGTATTGTTAACTTACATGAGTTGGTGGCATTGTTAACTTACATGAGCTGGTGGCAGAGTTAATTAATTGTTGACTTACATGAGCTGGTGGCATAGTTAATGGATTGTTGATTTACATGAGCTGGTGGCATAGTTAATGGATTGTTAACTTACATGAGCTGGTGGCCTAGTTAATGTATTGTTGACTTACATGAGCTGGTGGCATTGTTAATGGATTGTTGACTTACATGAGCTGGTGGCCTAGTTAATGGATTGTTGACTTACATGAACTGGTGGCATTGTTAATGGATTGTTAACTTACATGAACTGGTGGCATAGTTAATGGATTGTTAACTTACATGAGCTGGTGGCCTAGTTAATGGATTGTTGACTTACATGAGCTGGTGGCATTGTTAATGGATTGTTAACTTACATGAACTGGTGGCATAGTTAATGGATTGTTAACTTACATGAGCTGGTGGCCTAGTTAATGGATTGTTGACTTACATGAACTGGTGGCATAGTTAATGGATTGTTAACTTACATGAGCTGGTGGCATAGTTAATGGATTGTTGACTTACATGAGCTTGTGGCCTAGTTAATGTATTGTTGACTTACATGAGCTGGTGGCATTGTTAATGGATTGTTGACTTACATGAACTGGTGGCATAGTTAATGGATTGTTAACTTACATGAGCTGGTGGCATAGTTAATGGATTGTTGACTTACATGAGCTGGTGGCCTAGTTAATGTATTGTTGACTTACATGAGCTGGTGGCATTGTTAATGGATTGTTAACTTACATGAGTTGGTGGCATAGTTAATGGATTGTTGACTTACATGAGCTGGTGGCATTGTTAATGGATTATTGACTTACATGAACTGGTGGCCTAGTTAATGGATTGTTAACTTACATGAGCTGGTGGCCTAGTTAATGGATTGTTGACTTACATGAGCTGGTGGCATTGTTAATGGATTGTTAACTTACATGAACTGGTGGCATAGTTAATGGATTGTTAACTTACATGAGCTGGTGGCATTGTTAATGGATTGTTGACTTACATGAACTGGTGGCATAGTTAATGGATTGTTAACTTACATGAGCTGGTGGCATAGTTAATGGATTGTTGACTTACATGAGCTGGTGGCCTAGTTAATGGATTGTTGACTTACATGAGCTGGTGGCATTGTTAATGAATTGTTGACTTACATGAACTGGTGGCATAGTTAATGGATTGTTAACTTACATGAGCTGGTGGCATAGTTAATGGATTGTTGACTTACATGAGCTGGTGGCATAGTTAATGTATTGTTGACTTACATGAGCTGGTGGCATTGTTAATGGATTGTTGACTTACATGAACTGGTGGCATAGTTAATGGATTGTTAACTTACATGAGCTGGTGGCATAGTTAATGGATTGTTGACTTACATGAGCTGGTGGCATAGTTAATGGATTGTTAACTTACATGAGCTGGTGGCATAGTTAATGGATTGTTGACTTACATGAGCTGGTGGCATAGTTAATGGATTGTTGACTTACATGAACTGGTGGCATAGTTAATGGATTGTTAACTTACATGAGCTGGTGGCCTAGTTAATGTATTGTTGATTTACATGAGCTGGTGGCATTGTTAATGGATTGTTGACTTACATGAGCTGGTGGCATAGTTAATGGATTGTTGACTTACATGAGCTGGTGGCAGTTAATGCATTGTTGACTTACATGAGCTGGTGGCATAGTTAATGGATTGTTGACTTACATGAGCTGGTGGCATTGTTAATGGATTGTTAACTTACATGAGCTGGTGGCATGACTTACATGAGCTGGTGGCATAGTTAATGGATTGTTGACTTACATGAGCTGGTGGCATTGTTAATGGATTGTTAACTTACATGAGCTGGTGGCATAGTTAATGGATTGTTGACTTACATGAGCTGGTGGCATAGTTAATGGATTGTTGACTTACATGAGCTGGTGGCATAGTTAATGGATTGTTGACTTACATGAGCTGGTGGCATAGTTAATGGATTGTTGACTTACATGAACTGGTGGCATAGTTAATGTATTGTTGACTTACATGAACTGGTGGCATAGTTAATGGATTGTTGACTTACATGAGCTGGTGGCATAGTTAATGGATTGTTGACTTACATGAACTGGTGGCATTGTTAATGGATTGTTGACTTACATGAACTGGTGGCATAGTTAATGTATTGTTAACTTACATGAGTTGGTGGCATTGTTAACTTACATGAGCTGGTGGCAGAGTTAATTAATTGTTGACTTACATGAGCTGGTGGCATAGTTAATGGATTGTTGATTTACATGAGCTGGTGGCATAGTTAATGGATTGTTAACTTACATGAGCTGGTGGCCTAGTTAATGTATTATTGACTTACATGAGCTGGTGGCATTGTTAATGGATTGTTGACTTACATGAGCTGGTGGCATAGTTAATGGATTGTTGACTTACATGAGCTGGTGGCATAGTTAATGCATTGTTGACTTACATGAGCTGGTGGCATTGTTAATGGATTGTTAACTTACATGAGCTGGTGGCATAGTTAATGGATTGTTGACTTACATAAGCTGGTGGCATAGTTAATGGATTGTTGACTTACATGAGCTGGTGGCATAGTTAATGGATTGTTGACTTACATGAGCTGGTGGCATAGTTAATGGATTGTTGACTTACATGAACTGGTGGCATAGTTAATGGATTGTTGACTTACATGAACTGGTGGCATAGTTAATGGATTGTTAACTTACATGAGCTGGTGGCCTAGTTAATGGATTGTTGACTTACATGAGCTGGTGGCATTGTTAATGGATTGTTAACTTACATGAACTGGTGGCATAGTTAATGGATTGTTAACTTACATGAGCTGGTGGCATTGTTAATGGATTGTTGACTTACATGAACTGGTGGCATAGTTAATGGATTGTTAACTTACATGAACTGGTGGCATAGTTAATGGATTGTTGACTTACATGAACTGGTGGCATAGTTAATGGATTGTTGACTTACATGAGCTGGTGGCATAGTTAATGGATTGTTGACTTACATGAGCTGGTGGCATAGTTAATGGATTGTTGACTTACATGAGCTGGTGGCATAGTTAATGGATTGTTGACTTACATGAACTGGTGGCATAGTTAATGGATTGTTGACTTACATGAACTGGTGGCATAGTTAATGGATTGTTGACTTACATGAGCTGGTGGCATAGTTAATGGATTGTTGACTTACATGAACTGGTGGCATTGTTAATGGATTGTTGACTTACATGAACTGGTGGCATAGTTAATGTATTGTTAACTTACATGAGTTGGTGGCATTGTTAACTTACATGAGCTGGTGGCAGAGTTAATTAATTGTTGACTTACATGAGCTGGTGGCATAGTTAATGGATTGTTGATTTACATGAGCTGGTGGCATAGTTAATGGATTGTTAACTTACATGAGCTGGTGGCCTAGTTAATGTATTGTTGACTTACATGAGCTGGTGGCATTGTTAATGGATTGTTGACTTACATGAGCTGGTGGCATAGTTAATGGATTGTTGACTTACATGAGCTGGTGGCATAGTTAATGCATTGTTGACTTACATGAGCTGGTGGCATAGTTAATGGATTGTTGACTTACGTGAGCTGGTGGCATTGTTAATGGATTGTTAACTTACATGAGCTGGTGGCATAGTTAATGGATTGTTGACTTACATGAGCTGGTGGCATAGTTAATGGATTGTTGACTTACATGAGCTGGTGGCATAGTTAATGGATTGTTGACTTACATGAGCTGGTGGCATAGTTAATGGATTGTTGACTTACATGAACTGGTGGCATAGTTAATGGATTGTTGACTTACATGAACTGGTGGCATAGTTAATGGATTGTTAACTTACATGAGCTGGTGGCCTAGTTAATGGATTGTTGACTTACATGAGCTGGTGGCATTGTTAATGGATTGTTAACTTACATGAACTGGTGGCATAGTTAATGGATTGTTAACTTACATGAGCTGGTGGCATTGTTAATGGATTGTTGACTTACATGAACTGGTGGCATAGTTAATGGATTGTTAACTTACATGAGCTGGTGGCATAGTTAATGGATTGTTGACTTACATGAGCTGGTGGCCTAGTTAATGTATTGTTGACTTACATGAGCTGGTGGCATTGTTAATGGATTGTTGACTTACATGAACTGGTGGCATAGTTAATGGATTGTTAACTTACATGAGCTGGTGGCATAGTTAATGGATTGTTGACTTACATGAGCTGGTGGCATAGTTAATGGATTGTTGACTTACATGAACTGGTGGCATAGTTAATGGATTGTTAACTTACATGAGCTGGTGGCCTAGTTAATGTATTGTTGACTTACATGAGCTGGTGGCATTGTTAATGGATTGTTGACTTACATGAGCTGGTGGCATAGTTAATGGATTGTTGACTTACATGAGCTGGTGGCATAGTTAATGGATTGTTGACTTACATGAGCTGGTGGCATAGTTAATGGATTGTTGACTTACATGAGCTGGTGGCATTGTTAATGGATTGTTAACTTACATGAGCTGGTGGCATAGTTAATGGATTGTTGACTTACATGAGCTGGTGGCATAGTTAATGGATTGTTGACTTACATGAGCTGGTGGCATAGTTAATGGATTGTTGACTTACATGAGCTGGTGGCATAGTTAATGGATTGTTGACTTACATGAACTGGTGGCATAGTTAATGGATTGTTGACTTACATGAACTGGTGGCATAGTTAATGGATTGTTGACTTACATGAGCTGGTGGCATAGTTAATGGATTGTTGACTTACATGAACTGGTGGCATTGTTAATGGATTGTTGACTTACATGAACTGGTGGCATAGTTAATGTATTGTTAACTTACATGAGTTGGTGGCATTGTTAACTTACATGAGCTGGTGGCAGAGTTAATTAATTGTTGACTTACATGAGCTGGTGGCATAGTTAATGGATTGTTGATTTACATGAGCTGGTGGCATAGTTAATGGATTGTTAACTTACATGAGCTGGTGGCCTAGTTAATGTATTGTTGACTTACATGAGCTGGTGGCATTGTTAATGGATTGTTGACTTACATGAGCTGGTGGCATAGTTAATGGATTGTTGACTTACATGAGCTGGTGGCATAGTTAATGCATTGTTGACTTACATGAGCTGGTGGCATAGTTAATGGATTGTTGACTTACGTGAGCTGGTGGCATTGTTAATGGATTGTTAACTTACATGAGCTGGTGGCATAGTTAATGGATTGTTGACTTACATGAGCTGGTGGCATAGTTAATGGATTGTTGACTTACATGAGCTGGTGGCATAGTTAATGGATTGTTGACTTACATGAGCTGGTGGCATAGTTAATGGATTGTTGACTTACATGAACTGGTGGCATAGTTAATGGATTGTTGACTTACATGAACTGGTGGCATAGTTAATGTATTGTTAACTTACATGAGCTGGTGGCATAGTTAATTGATTGCTGACTTACATGAGCTGGTGGCATAGTTAATGGATTGTTGACTTACATGAGCTGGTGGCATTGTTAATGGATTGTTGACTTACATGAGTTGGTGGCATTGTTAATGGATTGTTGACTTACATGAACTGGTGGCATAGTTAATGGATTGTTGACTTACATGAGCTGGTGGCATTGTTAATGGATTGTTAACTTACATGAGCTGGTGGCATAGTTAATGGATTGTTGACTTACATGAGCTGGTGGCATAGTTAATGGATTGTTGACTTACATGAACTGGTGGCATAGTTAATGTATTGTTAACTTACATGAGCTGGTGGCATAGATAATTGATTGCTGACTTACATGAGCTGGTGGCATAGTTAATGGATTGTTGACTTACATGAGTTGGTGGCATTGTTAATGGATTGTTGACTTACATGAACTGGTGGCATAGTTAATGGATTGTTGACTTACATGAGCTGGTGGCATTGTTAATGGATTGTTAACTTACATGAGTTGGTGGCATAGTTAATGGATTGTTGACTTACATGAGCTGGTGGCATTGTTAATGGATTGTTGACTTACATAAACTGGTGGCATAGTTAATTGATTGCTGACTTACATGAACTGGTGGCATAGTTAATGGATTGTTGACTTACATGAGTTGGTGGCATTGTTAATGGATTGTTGACTTACATGAACTGGTGGCATAGTTAATGGATTGTTGACTTACATGAGCTGGTGGCATTGTTAATGGATTGTTAACTTACATGAGTTGGTGGCATAGTTAATGGATTGTTGACTTACATGAGCTGGTGGCATTGTTAATGGATTGTTGACTTGCATGAACTGGTGGCATAGTTAATGGATTGTTAACTTACATGAGTTGGTGGCATAGTTAATGGATTGTTGACTTACATGAACTGGTGGCATAGTTAATGGATTGTTGACTTACATGAACTGGTGGCATAGTTAATGGATTGTTAACTTACATGAGCTGGTGGCATAGTTAATGGATTGTTCTCTAACAGTATAATTTCCAGTGTCTCTATTTTTCTGAATGCAGTTGGTATTGTTGATATTCTGTTGTTTGAAAAGTCTATTTTTCTTAAACTTAATTTGCTGATTTCTGTAAAAAAAGAAAACATTCAAAAGAGGTTTGATTAGTGATAGAATATGTCACTAAAGAGAAACCTGTCTTTAAAGATCATCCTTATCAACAAAATGTGGTCTCTTAAGACAAGTTGTTTCTAAAAAGATGTTGATACATATGGATCTTTAAAAGTTGACATTTTTTTTTTAATAAGAGGTCTCTGAAGACATGTTTCACTGAATTTATTTCCATATTTGCTGAATAAAAGCAATGAGTCATACTTTCTATCACATGTATATATATATAACATGAAGATTAGTATCCTATGGGACATTTTCTTTTTTTTAATTAGAACTTCTCACTCTAAAAAAATGATAACAAAATATTTATGAAAATGATTGTGCTTTAATCTATGTTAATAATAGATATTTAAATAATGTACTTATAGACTGAAGTCTGAACTGAAAGACATTAAAAGTACTTTCTCTTGTAAATGTACTTACTAATATTTTGAGCTAACAAAAAATGTTTAATTAAATACTTTAACTAGATAGTAATAATGGATACAAAAAATGTTATCATGTTCAAGTTCAATATTATATATACAATCTACTTAAGTTAAAAACTCTAGGTAAAGATTGAATGTCTGTAAAATGATTTCTTAAAATTCTAATACAAAATATTTGTAGTTTTAAATTGCTTTTTTTTTTAAATATTCATCTTCAATAATTTAATCACTTACACTAGGGTACAAAATCAAATTTAATATAATGGTAACTATCAAATATTGCAGAAAATTGCTCAACAATTACAATTTAACCTATTGAATAACAGCTATAAAGTGATATTATCATACCTCATATATTAATAACCATAAATAGATTTATTACATAATGATTTTATTTAAACAATTTTATTGGCTATCATGCTGTCACCTGACATTCCGTAAAATTTGATATTGTTTGATTAAAACTCGTATTGACTTTGTTTCACTTTCGTTTTCTAATGAAATCTAAGAAAAGAATCACATTCATTTTAATGTAATAAAACAATTACAGTCTTTTGTATCGGTCAATACGAGTTTTTATGGACCTTAGAAATCAATATTCACCTCAGCCTAAAGGCTTCGGTGAATATCGTTTTTAAGATTCATAAAAACTTGTATTGACCTCAACAAAGACTATAATTGTATATAATTTGATTGGACAATGAGTAAAAATCAGAACACGTGATCACACAGGACAAAAATCATATTCCGTGAAATAAATGTCATATTCCACCCCTTTGGAAGCCTCGCGGGTTTTCTTGCCAGAGTTATCGTTCTTTGACAGGAAAAGCATCACTTGCAAGTGAACGTTACAATGTTGTTGTGGATGTGGTTTTTAAATGTCTGAGACAACGTTCCAATGGACTTAAAATATGTTTGCCAGCAGTATTTTACATGTATGTGTTTTCTTTGTTTCATTCGGTATAATAAAACATTCATAGCATGCGGGTTCAGGAAATATGAAAATTTATTCACCCACGAGTATCATATTCCCTTCGGGCATTGCCCTCGGGAAATATGATACTCTTAGGTGAATAAATTTTCATATTTCCCTCACCAGCATGCAATAAATGTATATTATTTAAAAGAATGGTGTCTGCAAATTTGAGGTGTTTTTTCTTCTGTCATTTTTTTGCAGTGAGTCACTCAATTGGTATGAAATAAAAGCTTAAGGATATGTATCAGTTGAAGATTGTGTTATTACCACTATTTAAGCATGATATAATAATATACATAGTAATTAACTGAGATAAATATTGATGACGTAATTTTAAAAAATCTGTGTAGAATTGTATTATTTGTTGATAGCTCTTTATATAAGAACCTTTTAACTCCCAACTAACAGTTGTGTCGGTGCCCTATGTTGATTCTTCAATTTGCATAAGATATATGTATAATTTGAAATAGTCAAAATAATCATATATTTTGCAAGGTCTTGACATGAATACTCTTACTGTAAACCATTATAACAATATAAATTCTCAAAGTTCATTGCTTCTTCAAAAAATAGCTGTTTAAGAGAATGGCCTGATACTGATATAAACATTCTTCCTTTGAAAAAATAAAAAACCAGAGACCACATTATTTATTCCATCTAATAAACAAAGGTGTGATATACAGAAAAAAACAGACTAAGAACATAGTTTTTAACGACTTCCCCCTCATCACAATTGATAATTAAAATTGATGTTGTACAGTGTACATTGGACGGACTGATAAGATATAA
The DNA here is from genome assembly GCA_963383655.1 of Bathymodiolus septemdierum. NCBI lineage: Eukaryota > Metazoa > Mollusca > Bivalvia > Mytilida > Modiolidae > Bathymodiolus > Bathymodiolus septemdierum. The sequence continues at coordinate 114,489,880 of OY726519.1, forward strand.
GATTCAGCTTCAGAACTTTATCATTTACAAAGATAATGACTTGTCAACTTGTTTGTTCTGTATTTGAACCCTTTTTTATTTTCTATTTAGTAAAACAAACCTATAGGTAACTCTTGTAGTATATTTCTCCTAACATTTAAAGACTTGAGCGACTTGAGATCTCCTATCTGTGGGGGAAGGTGGGATATTTCATTGCAGCTAACATCCTGTAAGAAAAAATAAAGTCCATAATCAAGTCAAAATCCACCTGTACTTTGGTTTACTACCCACTACAGGGTCATTCCTTTACAAAAATAAACAATTATATAAAAAGTCTTCTTTGAATAGGCTAAATATGAAATGTTCACAAAGAATGAGTGTAAATTTCAAACTAGAGCCTGTATCACTTATCTGATAAACAAGACTTGACTGCCTTTTTGAGCATGTCAAATTGTGATCCCGATGACTTCAACATAATATATAAGTCTATTACAGACTTTAACTGGTACACAATTGAATTTTCATTCCACAATGTTGCTTCATGTAAAATACAATTGCATTTCCATTCCTAGTTTTCAAAGACAATTTTTCTTAATTTGTCTGTCATTACAGCCTATCTTAATTTTTGGATACAAGGGCTTGATCCTCATAAATTCTGCACCTTAAATAGGTGCATGGCTTTTGGGGGTTTTTTTTATTCCAAATTTCATCTCTGCCACCTTTTTACCACTTTACCAAGTCAATATTTCATTAATTTGATCATATTCCATGTTAGACAAATAAATATGGATACCATTTTACATCCATGGTTTGTTATATTTGTATTCAGTAATTGTTTATCTTGGACCCTTACAATAATTACATGGCTTAACCATTTTAATCCATTATCATGATTATATCCCCAAAAAACAACATTGATATACATTTTATATTATTTTTTTAAATTCCAATCAAATATGTACCAATGTAATAATTTCATCATATACATCCTATTATTGCCACAATCTGTTTTATTTTCTATAATAAATATAATCTATTTATAATATTATTTCAAAATTATTCATATCACCCAATAATCTAAAAGACTTGTAAATATTTGTACATTATTTGACAAATTATATACAATTTGCATGAAGATTAACTTTTTCACCAAATTAGAAAAATGTTAAATCGAGAATTTACATATTTGACATGGTCAATTTCACTCGTAGATTAGATAATAGATAAATGTAATTTACAAACATGTACATCCACTGGTCAAAAGTATTTCTACACTATGATATTTCCTTATTTATTTCATATAAAACTCATTTTCAAAATATTCTCCCGAAGTTTTTTTCTTTGAATAAAATATATCAAAGACTTGGAGCAGGTCTGAATTTTTCTCCATCAATTAAACTGAATGCCACAATGTAAATGATATATTGCTGAGTGACGTTAAACATCATAAACTCTATCCGATTTTCTTGATATTTTCGCCTTTAAAAGCAGAATTAATAAGAGTTTATTTTACTATATACTTCTATTTTTTCCAACTTTTATTTACTAGCATTTATGATTTAAGCACAAATGTAAATTCTCGACTTAACAATTTTATAATTTGGTGAAAAAATTCATCTTCTTAAAACATATTTCAAGAATACAAATAAAATTACATGAAAATTATAAGAAAAAGAAACTATATTTACTTCTGTTTTCAATTCTGAAAATTACATGAAAATCAAGTAAATCATGGTTTTATATGAAATATTTCAGTGCAATAAGACTTTTGACTGATTACTATACATGTGTAATCAAATCGTAACTATAAAATAATGAAATTGGAGTCTAAATTTCATGTATTATGGCTATATAAAAGTTTACATGGTCCATTAACTTCTATTTACAAAGTCCTATTATATATAATTTGATTAAATTCATGTAATGTAGTAATAAAGATAAGTAATTAAAGTGTAAATATTCTCATGGCAGTCACGGTCCAGTGATCCTCTACCTGTAACATTATAGAAGTAGACAATAAACTTGAATATATTTTTCTCTGTAAAAAATTCCTTCCATCAATTACATTGCAATTTGCTCAATCAATATTTTTGTTCAGTATGAACTTTCAGGGAAAAAAAATGAATGCAACATTTATTGAGAGTTGATTCCAATGGGATTACTCAGTACATCTTTAGGCTTAGTCATGGCTGCAAAATTATATAACGTTGTTGAAATACATTTTAGTATGTGTAAATGTACATTTGTAAGTCTATTTACACCATTATTATACATTACACAAATAAAGGAAGAATGAGTTCATAGAACAGATGCTCTCATTTCAATCTTATATTTAAACTAAAAGCAACAGACAATAGCTTTCAGCTAATCAACAGGAACTAAAGTTAGAGTTCCAAAACCAAAATTAAATAAAGGGGCATAACTCTGGAACTATCTACAATTAACCTTGACCTGTGCATTGTAGTCAAAACCATTGTTTTAAATATTTTTTTTTAATTTGCCATTTTTCAATTAATCAAGGAGCATAACTATGGAACCATAAAAGAAGCAATAAACAAATTAAAACATGACCTGTGTATTAGATCTATGTATTATAGTCAAAAACATGGTGTAAAAATTTTATGAAAACAGTTGGCCTTGGGAAGATTTGAGCATGGAAACCAAAACTGGATGGACAGAAAGGCAGAAAGACAGACAAGGGTAATATTTAATGCCCTGCTGCCTTTCAGTATGGATATAAAAAGTTTATCACCTACATGCATAAATATTTGCAGGGCATGCCCATGTCTGTTTAAAACATGAGGATGATTATTGTTTCATCAGATGTACCTCTTCTGTTGATGTGTATTTTAATAAATTCACCATTATAATGTCTGTTAAACTTGTCTGGGATTGGTTGGTTGATATTTTAACAATCTAATGAATATTAGGCCTAAAAAAATATCTGTTTTCACTAAAAAAAAACTCTATCAACCTTAATATTTAGTGCCTACTGTAAAGTTGTTATTGCCATTTTAAGACAAGCACTGTACAAGTCAGTGTCCTGTATACCCTTGGTCAAAAGTCAAAGCAAGTTTTGTCTACAATGTAACTACCAAACATGGTTTTTTTTTCAAGAAAGCTAGTGGAAACACATATTTTTCAATATTTTGTGAATGAATCGAAAAAGAATTTTGTGAATTACGTTAGTATTACAATTTTTAATAACCTTTGTTTGATTTTGTCTGTTGATACTTACAATTTTTAATAACCTTTGTTTGATTTTGTCTGTTGATACTTACAATTTTTAATAACCTTTGTTTGATTTTGTCTGTTGATACTTACAATTTTTAATAACCTTTGTTTGATTTTGTCTGTTGATACTTACAATTTTTAATAACCTTTGTTTGATTTTGTCTGTTGATACTTACAATTTTTAATAACCTTTGTTTGATTTTGTCTGTTGATACTTACAATTTTTAATAACCTTTGTTTGATTTTGTCTGTTGATACTTACAATTTCCATTAATTTATCCAGAACGCCCATTTCTTCTGGTAATGATATAAGCTTGTTATGACTAGCTATTAAGACTTCTAATGATACAAGTTGTGAGATAAATGTAGGTATCACTACTAACTGGTTCCGACTGAAACAGAAAACACATAAAGGGTTAGTGTTATGGTGTTTAACGCCACGTTCAACAATATTTCAGCTATATCGTGGATATCAGTTTTATGAGTGGAGGAAACCAGAGTATCCTGATAAAAAACCACCGACCTGTCGCAAGAAAACATGTAAACCATTAGACTGTAATGCTGTTCACCCTGTTATATGTGAGGGTTGGCATTTTACTGACTAGTGGGAAACACTTTCATCACCACATCATTTCACTAAGAGGGGAGGGGCCAATAAAGCACGTTTAACCCCTCCACTTTTTATTAAAGTGTCTATACCAAGCCAGGAAATTGAACAGTCATGTATATGTGTTCTAAGGGTATTGAACGGTCACGTATATGTGTTCTAAGGCCATAGATTTTGCCTCTTTCTACGATTTTTCTATTGAATTTTAGAATTGTTCCGACAGTGTGGTATTTTTGTTTTTCATTATATCAATGACTGTCAAAATATCATCAATATTTAGTTGCTACAAATTATATGGCAAATCCTTGAAATTTGTATCTCTTGACATATCAAAATTATACATAAATCACTTTTACAAAATGTATATTAAGATATAGGTAACATACAAAGAGATAAACTCTTGTGAATTGCTAATTATAGTTCAATATTTCTACTTACAGGTACTTAGATAAGGAAGAGGGAGATTACAATATACAAATTTATATATATCTGACTGGAATAGACAGATTGAATTAATATTGAGATTGGATTTTTAGCAATTGCATACATGTACATGTACATTGTATGTCTACATCTTTGGCTACACATTTCTGGGCTCTGTTCATTATACAGTATTTCACTTAATTCAATTTATTGTCAAATTCCAACTGTCTCAAAATCTGTCCGATATTGTTAATCAGTCCTCACGATGAGCATCGGTCCTATGGCCCCAAGACCAGTAAAACTTTGTTCTGACCATTAAATTTTTCAGTTTTTATTTAGGTATATAATAATAAAATAAATTCAAGAATTTGATTTTGATTCGGACCAGTAAATTCAAATTTTCATTTCGAGGACTGTTGTTTGTGAAAAAGGTAGTCAAAACTTTAAATATTTATTCCTGTGGCCATGTAAGGGATTTATTCAACAGAGAAGCAATACATCAAGAAAACATCTTTTAAACCTTTAGGTCTACAAAATCCCTAACTAGTACCCAGAATCTGTCTATCCATACATGGTGTACTTATAGACCTCTTGCGGACATGAAAAATGTGCCTAAAAGACAGACTGAAAATCACTTATTGGCTCAAGCTATAGGCTGGTACTAGTAAATGATGAAATAATGATCCTCACCCACTTCTTGAATTTAAAATAAATTTTGGTCTAAAAATCTATCAATGCTGGAGTTCCCCACTTTGTTACATTTTTTTCTGGTTTGGTTTTAGGTTTTATGGTGTTTAATGTCACTTTCAACAATATTTCAGTTATATCGTGGAGGCCAGTTTTATTGGTGGAGGAAACTGGAGTATCCGGAGAAAATCATCGACCTGCCGCAAGTCGCTGACAAACTTTATTACATAATGTTGCACACCTCGCACTGACCGGGATTCAAACTCACATCAGTGGTGATAGGCACCGATTGCATAGGTAGTTGTAAATCCAACTACCAAACGATCAAGATCACCACGGTCCCTTCATTTTTTTTTTCAGAAAATTTATTACAACCAGTAGTAATACATGACTATATAATCAATTTCAACCTTAGTGTACCTAGAGACACCAATTAACACCTGAAGTAAAACAACATCACAGAACCTTGACACCTACAGAAACACAGAATACCAATCAACTGGTTTTTGTTCTCCTTTGTTACCTAGTGAGATGTCCATTAACACCTTATCTAACATCACTTTTGTTGATTACAATTAGTATATACAAGCTTTAGGTCACACACTTTACAGTGAAATCTAGATATCATTTTATATTCTACTGGAGTGAAATATCTTGGCTAATCCTGTAATTTGATTGGTTAATCAAGCTGGAGATATGAGTCGATATCCCTGTGGTAGGACCGGGGATATGGACATGATTTTTAGGTAAAATGGCATCTCATCATCGCTTCATATTTCTACTCCTATTGAAAATAAATCATATACTGTTGCTCTACTTAAGTACATTTTACACACTTCTGTCTTCTACATACATTTTTATACATGTACACTGTACATTTTTTTGTAATTTGATTATTTGAATTTTTTTCTCATAAACACTTCCATGGATATTTTGTATACCCTTCTTCATGTAATAACATTAAGTGTACCAGTATATGTACATTTTTTTGTAAATTATTTTGTTGTTATTCAGGTTCCACTGTACAAAGTATCCTATTATATTTAGATGTACTTGTATGTAGGTCAAGACATTTATATTAAAAGCTTTATAAAGAGTATACTCATTTACTATGTTGTTACAAAATTAAGACTAATTTATATCAAAGACATGACAAAACAATTTGTAGAGGTGGACTAATTCGTTTTTATTAAGATTATTATGTCAAATATCTGATATTTAAAATCCCCGAGACTAAAAGGCGGGGCATATGGTTTTACACCTGTTTGTATGTTCGTCCATTTGTGTCTGTACACATACAAGGCCTGAAGGGTATAGGGTACATGTTTTGTCCCTCTAAGTTCTCTTACAGTTTTCATATTAGAACCTTTCTATATTACAGGATACATGTACATATACCAAAGGCCTAAATAATAGAACAATATTACAGATTGTTGTTTTAGTGCACTGCCACTGGTACACCAGGGGTTTAAGTGTAAAACACTGATTTGTTACTTGAACATTTGTGACACAATGTCAACAAGATACATATAATGACCCTGTGAAAAAAATAAGGATTAGGAAATAAAAAACTTGACAATATGCACATCTTTGATATATGTACAAATATTCTGACCTATAAAATAAAGAGTTTCTAGCTTAAAAATGTAAGAGGAGTTTGGGCGACGAAGCACATGTGTATATGTGAAATTTCATGAAATAGACGAAGTTTAACAGATCATAATTCTGGGAAAAATTGAAGAAAATTAAAAAAAAACTGATACTATGTACACCTTACGTAAGACTAAGAGGAGTTACAGGTAGACAGACAAAGCATACATAATTTCACAATAATAGACAAATATACCGAAATTTTTTGAAAAAATTGAATAAAAATCATGCAATTAATTAAGAAGTGTACACAGGAAACTTGATCATATTACTCTCATATACATGTGAAGAACCACTTATAATTAGGGGAATTACTTTTGATGAATGAAAAATCCCCCAATAATTTATAATTCAAGATAAAAAGTCAATGAAGTGCATGACTAAACTTCCTCTGTATTTTGGGAAGAAAACAACACCTCAACTGTTTTATCTTTATCATTTTTTTATTAGTCAGATAAAATAGCAAGATAAAAGAGATATATGTCAGTATAACTTATTTAAACAGTGAATAACACCTGTCTATAACTTTACAGGGGATACCCTGTCTTAATACTATCATTGTTCTTATATAAAATACTTGGCATATTTGAGGTCAATAATCAGGTTTAAACAAATATTTGGCTTTAAGGAGGTTGAAAATCACTCTTGCTAAAAAAATATCTTCTTTTAATAATACATATCATGTGAGAATATTCATTTCACCAGCTGAATACATATACTAATTTATTTAATTGATTTCAATTACATGTACCAGTTGTGTTTTAATAGACTTATATGAACAAATAATAAACAATGACATGATGCATAAATTTAAAGTGGACTTTTCCAGATTTAAAATTCCACACATGTACATATATTTATATATGTAAACAAGTATACAAAATTAACATCCAGGTGAATAATAATGACATTTTTCAAGATGGAATATCAAAAAGATGGTTGTTGATTAAAAACAAACCAGAGGCCCCCGTTGAGCCTGTAATATTAGCCTGATTATAAACTTGTACAATATCAGTAAAAGTACAAATGTACAAGAAAAAGCTTGACAGTTAGTTCAAATTTCCACTTAGAATATAAAAAAAAAACACAATTTGAAAAAATGAATAAATTTACACATTTTCCCAAAACTTGGCAAAAGATGAAATAATGATGTTTTACTGCATATTCATCTTGTGGTACAAACTGTATATTCATCTTGGATTTACAATCACACAACAAAAATCACAGGTTTTATAAATGTACAATTGACAACAAACCTGCCTCTAAGTATGTAAATTTTAATATGAAAATAATAAAACTGAATTATTGTATGAACAAACATTGCTTCATAAAAATTGTTATCCCAAAAAGTGTTTTTTTCAAAATGACTTTACCATCTAACATAACTAGTATTTATTTCATGAATGTCTTAAACATCAACATGTTGTATACACTGTACCTCAATCAGTATGTACACATGTAGGTCCAATTGTACAAAGAAAAAGTGATTTTTGTTTAACGCCAACTCAAGCAATTTTTCAGCTATATCATGGTGAGAACAAGTTAATTTTCAATGAAATGATGATGAGGTCCACTTTGTACTAGACCAACACCCTTAGTTTTTCTTAATATTTTTTTATATTTTTATAGTGCTAGTTCACTGAAACAACAGTGGGCCCAAACCCACGATCTACCACACTCAAGGCAAGCATGCTAACCATTAAACTACCCATGCCTTAACTGTGCAAAGAATCAATCAATAAGTCTAGACATGTGACAATTAGAAACAATGAGAATCAATCAATAAGTCTACATGTGACAATTAGAAACAATGATATACAAGTATACCTATAACCTTGGTATCTCTTCACCCTCAATTTCTAACTATGAAATTAATTCTACAATTTGTTTACTATTGATTTCATGGACTATTTTAGACTGACTGGGGCTTGATACTATTTTAGACTGACTGGGGCTTGCTACATGTATTCTTGTTGGAATTAGTTACCTATTTACATCACTATTCCTAAATACACAGGTATGTCCCTTACATAATGTTCTTAATTACCCCAAAAAAATAATGGTTTGGTTTATGGTGTTTAACACCACTTTCAACAATATTCCAGTTATGTTGTGGCGGTCAGTTTTATTGGTGGAGGAAATCGGAGTACCGAAGAAAACCACTGACCTGTCTCAAGTCACTGACAAAATTTATCACATAATATATCGAGTACACCTCGACATGAACGGAGGTTGAACTCACAACTTTAGTGGTGATAGGCACCGATTGCACTGGTAGTTGCAAATCCAACTACCATACAAATTACGATCACGATCACGACAGCCCCTCCAAAATAAAATTAACATTTTCCTATTAACTTTTAAACATTCATACATGTTCTTGTATACATGTATATACATTTGTATCAGTACATTCAATTCAATCTTCCCTTATGGTTTACTTGGTCTCAAAATTATTTGGTTTTCAAATCTTCTGACAACATGGCTTTACAAGCTTCAAGACTTTTATTTTTAATTATTTGGTTTTCCATCTTCTGACTGAGCATACCTGATGATGGTTATTCCAGAATCAAGTTGTGAAATTAGATACCTACAGAAACATGTACATGTGTATGTACATTTTTATTTCTGACACACCCATGATATGGTATTTAAATGTACCATTCAAAATCTACTGTCTGACTCTGATCTATCAATGACGTTTTCTTGTATTGATTTATAAAGAAAACTTAGTGGTGTGTGAGTCATGTTATCTTCCAACTCATTCCTTCTGATGTCTAATATATCAAAATATCATCCTTTCTCATATTTAACACTCAAATGAACAAACCTAAGACAATATCATTAGAATCAACCACACATGTCAATAACACTCAACAAAATATATCTCTTTATCCTCCTCTACAAAACACTTTTTTGCCTGGAGGGGGAGGGGATGTATACATTTTCAGAGTCTAGGAAACTAAATGAGGTATACATGCATCTTCATCTCTGAATCAAGGAAACCTAATTATTCTGCCAAATACTGACCACAACAAGTAAAAGATTATGTCAGAGCCTGCACATGATAATCTAAAAAGGTTAAAACTTGAATTAGTATTGGTGATAGAGGAGACAACAGTCTTGAATGTTTCCACCGAGTGACTCATAACTATAGGTTGTGGCAATCAGTTCCAGTCAGATATTGTACAAGGGAAAACACAATTCTTGTCTTTGAATTGAAAGAGGACCCGACTGTCTCAAGGGTGTCTGTCTTTCTTAGTTATTGCTCCCAGATACTTGTTTGTTTACTATATTTCATACATTGTGACAAGTCAAGCATCTTTTTCTTTATCTTGGGGATAGGATTCTTCATAGGTAAACCAATCAATGCAATTATTTTATTCTAGGAAATTATTTGTTTACTACAACATACAGGTAATACAAAAACAGATTTAAATGGGGGGCTCTCTCTATTCCCAATTCAAAATTAACTACCAGTAGTTGTAAAAATCAATTAAAAAATAAAAATACTAGTCACTGTGAAACGTTTTTGCCAAAAAAATCATACTTTACAAGTCATCAATTAAAATCTAGACCATTACACTGAAGACATTAGCCAGTCAGGAATTTTATAATAGATTACAAGATTACAATGAAATCATGTTTAAATTAATCATAGGTAAAGGTTACAGGGTTTCCTGACATTGGTTTTAGGCTGTGACCCTGTGTGACCCTGTCATGTGAACTGTTTCCTGACATTAGTTTTAGGCTGTGACCCTGTGTGACCATGTCATGCGAACTGTTTCCTGACATTAGTTTTAGGCTGTGACCCTGTGTGACCCTGTCATGTGAACTGTTTCCTGACATTAGTTTTAGGCTGTGACCCTGTGTGACCCTGTCATGTGAACTGTTTCCTGACATTAGTTTTAGGCTGTGACCCTGTGTGACCATGTCATGTGAACTGTTTCCTGACATTGGTTTTAGGCTGTGACCCTGAGTGACCATGTCATGTGAACTGTTTCCTGACATTGGTTTTAGGCTGTGACCCTGTGTGACCCTGTCATGTGAACTGTTTCCTGACATTAGTTTTAGGCTGTGACCCTGTGTGACCCTGTCATGTGAACTGTTTCCTGACATCTGATTTAGGCTGTGACCCTGTCATGTGAACTGTTTCCTGACATTAGTTTTAGGCTGTGACCCTGTGTGACCATGTCATGTGAACTGTTTCCTGACATTGGTTTTAGGCTGTGACCCTGTGTGACCATGTCATGTGAACTGTTTCCTGACATTAGTTTTAGGCTGTGACCCTGTGTGACCATGTCATGTGAACTGTTTCCTGACATTGGTTTTAGGCTGTGACCCTGTCATGTGAACTGTTTCCTGACATTGGTTTTAGGCTGTGACCCTGTGTGACCATGTCATGCGAACTGTTTCCTGACATTGGTTTTAGGCTGTGACCCTGTGTGACCATGTCATGTGAACTGTTTCCTGACATTAGTTTTAGGCTGTGACCCTGTGTGACCATGTCATGTGAACTGTTTCCTGACATTGGTTTTAGGCTGTGACCCTGTGTGACCATGTCATGTGAACTGTTTCCTGACATTGGTTTTAGGCTGTGACCCTGTGTGACCATGTCATGTGAACTGTTTCCTGATATTGGTTTTAGGCTGTGACCCTGTGTGACCATGTCATGTGAACTGTTTCCTGACATTGGTTTTAGGCTGTGACCCTGTGTGACCATGTCATGTGAACTGTTTCCTGACATTGGTTTTAGGCTGTGACCCTGTGTGACCATGTCATGTGAACTGTTTCCTGATATTGGTTTTAGGCTGTGACCCTGTGTGACCATGTCATGTGAATTGTGTTAGACTGAGGCATGATGACAATATATTACATTTATAATACATTAATCCCTCTCTTACATTTGTATAAGGCCACCCTTCTGCAATGAAATAAGTGGTCTTACAAGAGGGGTGGCATGTTCTGAGAGGGACAATTTACTAGTATTCTACTATTTCAGTGAATCTGGCCTGATAAGAGGGGTGACCTTTGGTGGGTGTTATAGAGAGGGATACTGTATAATTATATGGAATATGACAATACATTACCGTAGTAATATACACCATGAAATTAAACTGCAAAGAAAGTACTGTTACCTATATATTGTGATCAAATCAAATTAGGAGTGCTATAAACTGTATTTAAATTCCTTTACAGATTTATGTTGTTTACAAGATTATGTTGACATAATTACAAGTCTTATTATTACAACCTACTTTATACAAATTAAGTACTCAACCACTAAGAATATGGTGCACTTCCTTAATATGTAACATAGGGTCAACACCTAACAAATACTTTGTTAGAACTATTTAATCTGGAAACAGGAATTTTCCAGACAACCCCCCCCCCCCCCCCCCTTCCCAACAAAAATACTTTTAAATTCTAACAAATGATGGTGTACAAAAATATTTATAACTACATAATTTTGTTACTTTCCAAAGAAATGAAAAAAATTACCAAGGGCAACCTAAGGATGATTGTACATTGTTTAAGTAATAATGGCTTAATAATCAGTAAAATCTAAAGGGAATTTTACCACACATCAAAAACCAAGACAGCAAGACTGAGACACTATTACTATACAACATTATTTTTACAAGAGAATAAACCTCTATCTTTATATACTACATTTGTACCAAAGAACCCACAAGACCCCCCCATAAAACTTCTCTAAATGTGATAATTCAATACCAGACAAAACAAGTCTAATTAGTTAAAAGCAATTTAGATAACTGCCATTTTTGTCATCAATTGCTCCAATAAAACAATTGTTAATCCAGACAGATATTACTATAATCAATTATGTTACCAGATAATGGCAGCACAATTATCCCAATTAAAATTCCTTCTAAAATGTTTGTAGGATCAATAATATTATAGTGTACCTAATTTGTACAGTAATACAATATATAAAATAATTATACAAACTACTTAGTCCATTATTTCAATTTAATATAGGGGATAGGGTTATGGTGTTTAACACCACTTTCAACAATATTTCAGTTATATCGTGGCAGTCAGTTTTATTGATGGAGGAAACCGGAGAAAACCACCAACCTGTCGCAAGTCACTGACAAAATATACCACATAATTTTGTATTGAGTAAACCTTGACATGAGCGGGATTCAAACTCACAACTTTAGTGGTGATAGCACTGATTGCACAGGTAGTTGTAAATCCAACTACCATACAATCAGGTCCATGATAGCCCCTCAATTTATTACATTATAGAGCTACAAATGTATTGCTGAGACCAATAATTCTGTTCAGAATGGTGGTTAGTTAGAAATGATATCAGACGGCTCAGTTTATACATGTTTAAATGGTGTACTACCTCTTATTGTAGCTTAATTAATTGACTATGTACAAATGTATAACCCCAATTATTCTAATTAGAATGATAACTGTCTGACCCTTTATCTCCAGCATATATAGTGAGGCTCACCTGTTTATATTTACACCTATATTAAATAATTCTTCAAAATTTGACATTTAACTGATGAAATATAACTTATGCATTATTTTTCATTTTAGTTTTACATATACAGGTATTGTTTCTGGTTAGAAAATAAAATAACTGAAAATCAATGAAAAATAGCTGAAACCATTTACACCCACTTTCAAAAGGTCCATCTCTGACCTGTTCTGCAATTTTAGATTTTTTTTCAGAGGAAAATAGCTGAAATCAAGTTAAATAACTGATAAAAAATCATCACTGCACATAAAGCAGATAATAATAACACAAACAATGTGTAACCTGTGATCAATTATATATTTGTTTGTATATAACCGTGGTTTTATAATTAAACATCTCTGAGATGTTAAAGAATTATAGTCAACCGTTATTCATGAGTAGAATCTTTTCAACAAAGTTAATGAGATATTTAACAAACGTGCTAGCTTAGTTGGCTGATTATTATGAAATCCATGAATTTATTTGTATTACATCAAAATCGTGTCTGGTTTTGCTCCTGCTAATTATTGTTGTATATCCTGGTAACCTTAGCACGCCAGTCTTTTCAGTTTCCCTGTGTAACCATAGAAACTTTTTTGGGGACAGGTCTCACATTTAGAGGATGCAAAACTATTTTCTTCATCTTATTGTATATTTATTTATTGTTTGTTATGTCTGTTCAAAAGCTCATTGCAATCTAATATTATTTTGTCTATACGAGAGATTTTTGCTTAAATGCCAAATAAGCATTTTTTTCATCTATATCATGATGAGAAGAAGCTATATTTCGATGAGATGATCATGATGTCTGATTTGTAGAAATTGTACTAAATTAAAACTTTTTCACTGTCCCATTGTCATATATGATATTCTTATTCGTACTGGCCTCTTCATCACTACACACATGTATTAATATATATATATATATATATTAATAGTTTATTATAATGAAATATCAATAGAATATACACCTCTAGATTAACTACATAAAAGCAGTGCCTGAAATGGACGGTCGCCCAGTTGCCAAATGCAACTAATATCTTATTCGGGTGACCAAAAGCTGCTCCAAATTAGGTAGTCACTGGCCCAACAAAAAATGTCTGGGCGATTGCCTAAAAGATCGTTAAAAATTGTTGTTTTACAGAAACCGGGAGATAAACTGAAACTTCAATGGTAGTTAACTCTTCTGTACTAGTCGAAAACGGTTTGTTACGAGCACAGCGATTGGTCCAAATACATTTTTGTAGCCAATGAATACACAGCTAATGTAATTTACTGTTCTCCTCAATTATTTATTTTTATCGAGCCAATCAATACACGTTTCCTACACGTTTTCATGTAATACACAAGTATTCACTAAATATTAGAAAAGAAACGTGGTTTTTTTGTTTCTTTATGATTTAAATATTAAAATTGTTAACTTTCACGGACGAAGTGGAAAGTTGTGAAGAGAATTCTGTCAACTTATAATGTTTGCGATCTGGTATCTTCCACGGTTCGGAAATTTATTCATTCAATCTGCTGCAAAATGTACATGTACGAATTTCATTTTACAGAAATCGGAAACCTTTTTGTGTCAATCCTTAGGTAATCATTGAAAAACTTTTCCCCAACAATGGAGAGAAAATCATTGACAGTAATGTCAAACTGCGGAAACGATCTGGCCTGTCACTTCTTTTAAACTTTTCATAGTTCATCTCTATATGTACACGGCTACATTTTAATGACAATTGGGAGTGTTTTCTTTTTTGGAACCAGAACTTTTGTTTACAAATTAAAAAATAACAGGAAAAGCTAACAGTTATATAACAGAAAATGACAGCACCGTTTGTTATTTCAACAAAGTGAGATACTTGTTTGGAATGAATAACCAACTGACATTACCCCGAACTGAGAGGTTATTTTACTTTAAATTCACTTCTTCATAGTGGATTGAAACAAGTGATGTCACTCTTCACTTTGGGGCCACCATTATGCCATTTGGGCCAGTGACTCTAATTTTTTACTGGCCCCAAAAAAATATTTGGGCCAGCCTTCTCATTTCAGGCACTGTAAAAGTAATTATTTTAACAAATTCATGATTTAAAAAAAATAGTAGAATCTTAGCTCAAAAATGTATTTAGATTTGAACATTTTATACTAACCCTCTGTTTGAAACATGGTTTGACAAAGTCAGAAATGAGAATTTTTGGCAAAGAGCAAACAAGGACCCCATAAACACACATTTTAAAATGGGCATGGATTGGCCACACACTGAGGAAACCACAAAACAGCATCACCAGACAGGCCCTCAAATGGAACCCATAAGGCAAAAGAAGCAGAGGATGACATAGAAACACCTGGCGTAGAGACAAAGAGTCAGAATTGAAAGAGCAGGGACACAACTGGAACTTGGCAGAAAAACTAGCGCCAAATCGAGTTAGATGGAGGGAGTTCGTCAATGGCCTATGCCCCCCAGTGGAGCAAAGGGCTTAAGTAAGTAAGTCTGTATGAAACAGCCTGTTGTCATTTTAATAGAATACAAACCTTCTACTAAGCCTGCTGTAAGTTTATAGACAATTTTTTCCTTACCTTAAATTTATAAATGTAAGATTCTGTAAATGTACTATTGCTTCTGGTATAGATTTAATAACATTGTGGTAACAATTTAATTCCTCCAACATGGCATGATCACATACTTCTTTAGGCACCTCAGCAAATCTGTTCTTTGACAAATCTGAAAAGAAAAACAAATGCAATCAGCAACTAAATAAGCTAAAAGACTTTTTAAAACAGAAAATATCACAAATTCACTTTATACATGGTGGCCATGTGTTTCCAGCAAGTGATCATTTGGTATCCATAATTTTAATGCCTTACTTCGTCAACCCTAATATACCGATAATGTTTACAAGCCAAGTGCTCACCCTTCAACTATTTACTTACTGTCTAAATAACCATAGTCGGTCACAGGAGCTTATAACATTTTTGTACGATGTTGCCAATCTATAACTTGAAACAGTAACTAAGTTTTTTCCACGAACTATGTTTGACAGACTTTCTTGGAAGTCCTAAGCCTAAGGACGTAATGGTCAATACACAAAATTAAGCACCGTCCACTGACCTTCTGTAATTTTCCGTCTGCATCGCTTCGTAACTGCACGTTATTTTAGAAGAAAATATAAATCATCATCTTTCTTGCAGTTGTGTTTAATTATGCTAAATCAAAATACACACACATATATATAGAGAGCCTGGTTAAATACGTCGTCTCAGTTATCGATTACAATATTTCTTTATTTCGGACAGCGTCAAGGTCAAATTATGCAATAATACACAAAATGTAGATTACACAATGCTAGTCTGCTTCTATCGTTATTTTTAGGAATGGAATTTTCCACTGGCCAGTAAAGCATATTAATCTTATTCTCTAGATTTCCATATATTTTTAGGAATGATTTTATCCAATCATAGGTCGTCAAATAAATGCAACATCGTACAATAAGTTTTGCATAATATAACATTACTTTTGCAGCAATACATGATCTTGGAATATATCATTGGATATGATGATGCTGTAATATCAAAGTGATTCATGAATGTTTCCCATGATCTGTGCACTTCTACTTAAGAAGTTCCATCTATTCAAACTAGGACTGCAATTGTCACCTCATTGCTCTATGCTTCAATATACAACATAATGGAAAATACACTCCAACTGTAGATTCTAAAAAAGAATTAACAAGATCGGTACCTTGGAGTGTATTCTAATACTTAATATATTTCCATCTCCATGACTGCGTGTGTTTATCTAATATGTTTCCACCTCCATGACTGAGTGTGTTTATCTAATATGTTTCCATCTCCATGACAGTGTGTTTATCTAATATGTTTCCACCTCCATGACTGAGTGTGTTTATTTAATATATTTCGATCTCCATGACCGAGCGTGTTTATCTAATATGTATCCATCTCCATGATTGAGTGTGTTTATCTAATATGTTTCCATCTCCATGACAGTGTGTTTATCTAATATGTTTCCACCTCCATGACTGAGTGTGTTTATCTAATATGTTTCCATCTCCATGACAGTGTGTTTATCTAATATGTTTCCACCTCCATGACTGAGTGTGTTTATCTAATATATTTCGATCTCCATGACTGAGCGTGTTTATCTAATATGTATCCATCTCCATGATTGAGTGTGTTTATCTAATGCTTACATTTTTATAGTTTAGAAAGCCAAAGTATATTGCAATTAACAAAAATGAAAATAATGATGTGATCACAGCTCACAAATGTATACCACGCCCTGCACATATCTGTAAAAGATACATTTACAAAAAAAGACATTTAAGATCAAGATCACAGTGACCTCATTTTAAATGGGACACCCGGTCATGTCCTACATATACATACAAGAAATGATGGTTGTGGGTCTCAAGACAAAAAAAGTTCTGCACAGGATAAGATCAAATTACTTATTTGACCTTGACATTGAAGATCAAGGTCACACTGACCTCATTTTTATATGTGACACCCCAGCATGCCCTAATACTTACACATACAAAGTATGAATGGTGTTGACCTCAAGACAAAAACGTTCAAACGGACAAGACAACAGACAACAATTTGAAACCAGTATACCCCCAAACTTTGTTGCAGGGGGTATGATAAAACTACTGAAATACATTTTTGTACATCCTGTCGGTTATCGATTATATTTATATATTTTTAATATCCCAAATGTTCCTAAGGAATTCATAAAAAAAACACTGAAATCAGATGAAAAATCAAATCTCCATGTATTTGAAATAGGTAGAATTACTGTACAATACCCCAAATCAATACCACCATCGATTCAATGCCAATAATCGTTGTGTTCAAAATTTAAAAGGGTCTGTCAAATAGAACATAAGTTATAGCACAAACCATTCTGTCTACAGATGGATTACGAAAACAACAGTGCCATAACATAATACCACTGTAAAAAATCTTATAAATCTGTAGATCTGCAGCTGACCGAACAATGGTGTGAGGTCAAAGTTATTAATAGATCATATTGACATGTTCTACTGTCTTCAATATCACCTCTCTGTAATTTCATATCTAATTCTTCTTTCATTATAATCAATCAAATATACTGGTTGTTCAAAACATTTTGTTAATTATCCAACAAATGCTGGGGG
This sequence comes from Bathymodiolus septemdierum, assembly GCA_963383655.1. Lineage (NCBI taxonomy): Eukaryota > Metazoa > Mollusca > Bivalvia > Mytilida > Modiolidae > Bathymodiolus > Bathymodiolus septemdierum. The sequence continues at coordinate 114,508,127 of OY726519.1, forward strand.
AAAAACGCACGCATGTTTAACATTCACTATTAAATCTATGCATTCTATTTTTGTAATTAATGAAAAGATGATGTCTTAACAACATTAATGTAAGCTTGTTACAACTTACAAAAAAAAATTGAAGACACCAAAGGGGCAATATCTGGTGATTGTACTTTAAGAGTGATGAACAAATAAAATTCTTACATAATCTTCTGGTATATGTAGGGCTAGGGTTATGTTTTAATGCCACTTTCAACAATATTTCAGTTATATCGTGGCAGTCAGTTTTATTAATATTGATGGATGAAATCAAAGTACCTGTAGAAAAGCCAAGACCTGCCACAAGTCACTGACAAACTTATCTAATAATGTTGTTGAGTACCTCATCATGAGCGGGATTCGAACTCACACAAACAAATTTAGTAACACATAGTATTTGTACAACAAGGGGCACTAATTGCTCATTATATTAATCAGAGGACAATCTAAATGAAGATCTAATGACACTTTAAAAAAAATTAAAAGTCAGATATTAATGTTTAAAGATGATTTATATTGATTCCAATACTCTTATTTTTAAATGTAATTCTTATATTTAAAAATGGTAACAAATGACAAAATCAATAATATTATTAACAAGTTTCAAATAAAAATATAAATTTGGGGGCAGTCGTGGTCGTGATCGTATGGTAGTTGGATTTACTACCTGTGCAATCACTGCCTATCACCACTAAAGTTGTGAGTTCAAATCCAACTCATGGTGAGGTGTACTCGATACAACATTATGTGGTAAAGATTGTCAGTGACTTGCGACAAGTCTGTGGTTTTCTCTGGGTACTCCAGTTTCTTCCACCAATAAAACTAATTGCCACGATATAACTGAAATATTGTTGAAAGTGGCGTAAAACACCATAAACCAATTAATCTCATTACTACATTTTGTACATATATGATAATTACAAAAACACTTTTAAGGTGAAATAATGTTATAATTTCACAAATTGAACATGGGCGACACTTCAATTATGACTGTGAGCGCAGCATCAGTGCTGGAATTGCAGAGGCATGGTACTGCACAAAGCTAAAATTACACTGACAAAATTATGAAACTGAATTAAACAGAAGTACAGGTTGATTCTTTAACATCAAACAAATTCACCTGTGACTCCCAGCATCTGGATTGACATGACCTTTTATTTTTAATACAAATTGATTAATGGCAAAACATATTTTACTTTCATATACAAATTGATGTAACTTTATTGATACAGATTGGCAGCTTTCCCAAAAATGTAATAACCTTTTCTATAACATTCAAATCTTACTGCCAAATATTTGAGGTGGTGCAACATACAAACTAAAAAAATACAGTGCAAGTCATTTAAAAGTTCAGAATTTTTCTTTAAACTAAAACAAACAAAGAGTTTAGACGTTATTCCATTGAATAAATAAACTGTCTATTAACTATTTTATTATTTGCAGGTGAATTAAAATGCACAAATGTACACACACAAAAACACTGTCAAAGCATGATCTACATTGTATACATTTTTATATACAAAATGTATGTAAGAAATCAGAAAGTGGGTCATTGCAAGTTATAGTTGACCATTCAACTGATCACCAATTCTTTTTTTTAATTTACTACTATACAACACTAAAAACCTTCAAAACACAGAGAACGATAACAAAAGCTGATGGAAATAAAAAATTTCCTGACTAAAAGTCCATTGACCATCATCCATAACTATTAAATTTTGCTTTAATGGCAGCAAACTGCACCAGTTTTACTGCAATCAGGATTAACTCGAAAACCTTATAATTGATATTAAAAAACTCCAATTCTCTTATTTTTAAACAGAATATACAGGTCATATCTGTATATTATTTTTTATATACATGACCTAGATAAGATATCAATATTTTAACAGATTAAAGCATAATATATTACAATAGGAATACATTTAAAACGAAGGTTTATAGATTTAAACATCTGATTTGATTCTCACATGATAACAAGGTCCTTGTTATATACATTGGTGAAGTCCTACAAGACCCCTGAAGGACTATAGCTGGTTGTCAATTAGCTCAGTTCATCATATTCATAGAGATAAAGATCATCTATTTTATCATCTTTATGGATCATTGTGCCAACAAATAATCCTTGTATATATGGTACAAATATTAAGTAATCACAGTGCACAATTGTTCAAGTTATCAGAGGTATCATCTATATTATCAGTTGCATGACAGTAATTGTGTTAGGGTTCAGGTTTTTTCGCACCTTAATGTACAAGGTACATTTTTTTGTACCTGGGTACATATACATGTAATAATGCATTCCAAAAATTCTAACAATCACTGGACAACTTTATTTTGAGTCAGTTTACTTAGCTGACTGTATGTGACTGACTAGCACCACATACATGTTAACCTCTGGGAACTGCTAGGGGGGAGATCTCCCCCCTACCATCTCTTCTAAGGGGGAGATTTTGCGTGTCGCCTTTAAACGCACAAAATTGTACCTTGTAGTTGCATACATGTGATAAGAGTTGCTATGCTACAACTGGAGATTTGTAAATTTTTGGCTGGAGATTTGGTCTCATAACTGGAGATTTTTTATCGACGTATTTGATGCATGTTTTTATTGTTAATTGATGTTTTCTTTTTTGTTTGTTTCAGTATTGAACCAACTGCATCCCATTTCAATATATATTGTTTACATTTCTGTCTTATTAGTAGTGTTTCACATGATGAATGAAGGATACAAACTGTATTTATAATTTATTCATAATCAAAGCAATAACAATGAAGACATAATGCTCTGAAAAATAAAGTCATAGAGCACTAAAATTAAAAAGTCACTTTGCTGCTGGTGCGTTGGGTGATAGCATACGTTTTGGCATTTTTGTGGTTTATCAATTCCATCCTGGAACTTAGTCCTTAAATAATACTTTGATCGGCTTTGGTCCCAAACAAGCCATAACAACTCAATCCGAGATGAATTCATTGCACGTTTGATCGAAATAAGAAGTTTTCCTCGGCATCAAAAGTTGTCCTGACTCCTGTTTGCACAACGGTTTATTACTATTTTTAATTGCCGCTATCACACTTCTAATCATATAAGCGTGTGCCACAAACCCACTTCCTTATCCCCAATTAACTGTCAATCAGTGGATAATTGTTGTATAATCATCAACACCTTAATTAATTTCCATGACCCAATTTACCTGTAAAGGTGTCAAACAGATCAATAACCGGATATCATTTAAACACCTTTACCATTTGTTACTCTCGGCGTTTTTCATCAGCGCAGGAGTTCCAAATGGGGAATTTCCAGAAATATTGATCGCAAAATGTAGGTCAAGATTTTATTGTACTTGATTTTTTTGTTGGGGGAGATCGTCCGGGAGGAAAAGGTGTGTGCGGGAGATTATTGTCTCCCGCGCATGAGACCCAGTCCATGCGGGAGATAAGGCTCTTACGCGGGAGACTCCCGCGAAAAGGGGGAGGGTTAACAGGTATGGCACCATTTGTATTCTTAAACTGAATGAATAAAGAAAATATAGGGCTATGCAGAACGAGGCATGATTCGACTGCAACATGTCGATAAGGGATCACTAGACAAATGCATATTAAGAGCAACTGTGGACACAGTATTTTGTTTGACACAGAATATGCTTGATCAACTGGCAACTGTATTTTGGACATTTGTCTTGCTTTACTATTTCAAGTGTTAAATATGACTTCCAAATATGCAAAATTTCAGAATTTTGGCTCCTTTTAGATCCTTTTTCAAAATAAAACAGCAAAAAAAATTGATAGTACGTCAATAACGCAAAAATATGATCACTTTGCAAAATACTGCATTGAAGTTGGATGCAAAAAAAACTATACAGGCTCCACAGAACCTGTGGTCGCTCACCAGAGATGTTAGGCAAAATGTTGTCTTTTGAAAGGATTTTGCGAGAACAAACTTGACCTGCATATTATCCATTTAAAATTTTAAACTGATTCAATAACCAGTATGATTTGAAATCACATACAGAAACCAACAAGTGTAAACACAAATTTATGTCTCGTCTGCCCCTGCAAGTTGTGTGTGAATTTTGTCAGAAAATAAAATATATCAAAGTTGTATGGCAATATGGAGAAACTGATCTGAAGTTCTGAACATGAAAACTTTTAACAAAGTCAGTAGATTTTGAAAATGAGGTGAAGGTCAGGTGACACATGTCTTCCTGACATATCCCCACCATCATCAAGGTGTGAACCAAGTATGGCCAGTCTAGGTTGCATGGTAATATAGAAACTGACCCAATCCTGAAAACTTGACATAAAATGAACCAAGTCATCAGACCATGAAAATGAGGTCAAGATCAGGTGACACATGCCCAGCTGATATAAATATGGCAAGTCCAGGTAGTATGGTAATAGATAAACTGACCTAATCACAAAAATGTGACATAAATTTAATAAATCAAGACTGTGAAAATGAAATCAAGGTCAGGTGACACATGTCTGGCTGACATGTACCCACCATGATGAATGTGTTGACCAAATATAATCAGTTTCGTTTGAATGGTAATAGAGAAACTGACCTAATTACGAAAACTTGAGGTAAATTTAACAAAGTTAGTAGACCGTGAAAAGTCGCTTTTTGGCCAAAGGAACATAATAAGTCAAAAACTTTTCCATCTTTGATTTTGGCTTTAAACGTACCTGATGATGGTTATTCAGAAATGTGTCATGTGCATTAAATTTGATATCTACGTTTTTATTTATCATGGCATGTAAAGTATCGAGGCTGCAATTTCTGCTATGAAGAAGAGTTTGAAGATACCAAAGGGGCAATCAGAATCTGTAAATCGAAAAATGACAGACAACACAATGACCAAAAGAAAAACGACAAACAACGATCTACAAAACACTGTACACAGAAAACTCTCCCTACGAACGTGACTCAGCTATAAGTAATCGGATTATCGGTTCTATTTATAACCAATAAAAATATTTGATTTGATATGACATCATCCGCTGGTATTATTAATATCTCTGGAAAAAGGTCCCCATTTCAGGAACTGTTCTCCTTATAAAAGACATGTTTAAACAATGTTAAAGGCATTACATTCTAGAAAACAACCCCCGAAAATCAACTGGCACGACGGGCAGCTGTACATGAAAATCTACTAGCCCTTGGCTTCACGAAATGATGTGGGTACGAGCCACCGCTTATTTCGAATGCTCCCATTATATCTGAGGGGGCTGCCATGGATAAGATCGGGGAAATTACACTCCTGGTCAACAAAATGTACAACCCTCTAACATAAAATCCTGCATCGTGCCAGACAGGAGTGTGAAATTACATTGGTATGGGATTTTCAACAGTTAGTCGATAGATACCTGGATCTGTGCGACTGTAAATTTAAGTCTGTAGACTTCTTTTGTCGCCTCACGTTTATATGCTCCCGAAGTTCGGGTGCATTAATGGTAGAAGTATGAATATGTACTACTATGGCACTTCAAAATCTTCAACAATATGGCTGCCAAACCGGAAATAAATTAAAAGAAAAATCATGTGACCTAAACCGGAACTCTAGTCGAAATAAAAATGAAACAATGTTCGGTAGCGGATACGAAAACTGTTCGGAGTTTGGAGTTTTAGGTGGTGTTATTTTTAAGCTTGATATTTTGTAAACAGGAAGAAAAATTACTGTTCTTCGGGAGCGTTTTAGGTTGCACCTGCCTCATATTATTAATAAACATGACTTATACTACCCTTGCGCAAATTAACTTTCGCAAACACAAAAACTTCCTTGTAAAGATGACGAGTTTAGTTAAATATGAATCAATGTCAAATAGAATGACAAATGTTCCTAGATACGGATCTATATAAAACGGTATAAAATACTATTTATAGACGGATATTCCATCGGTTGTCCACTAATACATATGAATAGATGACTGGATAACAATGTCAAGCTGGGACAAATTTCTTCTCATTCCAGTTTTCCTCCTTCAATCTACTTTTGAATATATTTATAGAATTTGCAGTCAGTGTCTTTTGACAAATTATTCCAATGATCAACGATTCGCATGGAGAAAGTATTCAAATGTTGAGTTGTGTTACATCTCTTTTTAACAAGTTTTAAATGATGCCCCGGGCTAGTTTGGTGAGAATATTTGAAATGAAATTGGCAGCGATATTTCAGACTAGCACTCTCTCAATGACCCAACTCCACAACAAATGCAATTTATTACTTCTATTGATAGTATCATTCAGCACACTGCTTGCCTTCTTATTTGTTGTATTAGAAACAAAAATAACGGTCATTTCCAATTCAATTGTAAGACTGTCGCCGTCATCGAGTATTATTCGTCTTCAAAACACGATTGTCGAAGTAGTTTGGACCTTATTATTATAGTTTCTTGTGAGTTGTTGTTTCAAATTTATTAATGAACAGAACTGACAAACATAGACACTGAATTTTTGTCTGAAAATCATTATTGAATTATGAATATTGGAAAGTGAAACGAGACATGGACACTCACCAGCAGAGATTGTATCGATAAGATCATATCTTGACGAGATCTTTGGGTATTCCCTTAATTTTCTACCACATAAACAAACTGCCCCCGTGGACTGAGCTTCTTCGAAAATCTTTTCCAAAGGTTTATGTGATGTTGGGCTCTGTGTTCCGGTGCTGAAAGTTGTCGCCATTTTGTACTTTCATGTTGGATTCAGATTACATTGCGCATGCGCATGGTTTTTAGCATAAATTTTTCGGTGTGACTTTTTACCCAAATATACCCAAATACAGCTTCAAATTATATTATTTCTATTATTTTGAGACGTTTTATGAATAATTAATGATTTATTATATATTATTTTTTTCATGAATTTCTACAAAATAGTCAGGTTTACGGACAATATCAAACGATCCCGATCTCGGTCGCGTCGCTTGCAATCACGAATATACCCTCAAACATCAAAATTGTTAGTGTATTTCGTTAGTGCCCATCAGTATATATTTTTTTCTCTGCTTAAATAGTACGGGTTTGGCAAAAAATAACAAGATTACAGGGGCGGATCCAGGATTTGCACACTTAATTTTTTTGGGGGGGGTATTTCAATTTTACGCCAAAAAATTATATTTTTTCCAATTTTAGGGGGCGCAATCTGTCCCCCACCCCCCGGATCCGCCCCTGGATTAAAAATTTCCCCGTTATAGCTTTATTTATTTATCTTTTCTAAAGAAAGACAGCCCTTACAAAAATGAATCTCGGTTCTTGAAAAGAGGGAATAATAGTAATATAAAGCTCAGTGTTCTGTACCTTGGCCTTAATAATTGTTAAAATATGCTATGAGACAAAACTGTTTATTTTAGGAAGATGTACATCCTCCTCTTTTTTTGTTACCAGACAAACCAGTTTTTGTTACCAAGTTTCTCCCTGCAATCAAGAATGAGAAATAAATAACTCAACTTCGTTTATGTACAGATAACAAAAATATACCCATAATGTATTAAAGTGTTTCCAGTTAAATAATGAGGATTAGGCACAGCCTACAGGCGGGCATCGCATCTACGCATAGACAAGTACATGTACAAATAGTAGTTTTGGGTTCTTTTCTTCATTATTCTTGATTATTTTTTTTTGTTCTTCAATTCGACTTACCCAGTTAATTCTATTGCAAAGGAGATTTTTGGGGCCGAGATATATCGGGGACAACTTTTTTTTTAAGGGCCGATCGTTCTTTAGGGGCGAAACAAGAACGTCTAACGATTGTCCATTTTTTTAAATAAATTAATCGTTTCATGTAAAGAAGCTGTACGGTTTCCTTTCTAATTTTTATTTTTTATTTTTAAACTGGATAGTTATTTTTTATTCAAATTAAAAGGTTATTTCCTCTACTTCACTCCGATTGTCCATTCTATGCTGAAACTTAGAATCCATTTCAGGTTGATATTGATCGTATATACAAAATGTATTGATTCATCTCCTTACAAACATGTTGCTGTTTAGATCGCATCTTGCGATGCTCGCTATACAGAAAATGACAGAGCCATAAAAAAAAATTATTTGTGGTAAGTGGCCAGGTTTTACTCTTATTTCGTTTTTTTTTTTTTTTGCAAAATAAGATAAATAAATAAATAAAATAACTAAAAGAGTGTTGGAAGAAATATATTTGTTGTTGTAAGTGACACATACCATATGAATTTTGAGTGTGTTTGGGTACATTTGTATTTGTTGGAAGCGGCCATGTTGGTGTATCGATGATTATAATAGTTATAAAATTGATCATTTTGATTACTCTTGTGACAAATTTATGAAATTTGATTATTTAAAAAAAAAAAAATTCATATAGAACCTTTAACTAATACAATAAATATACGATTTTATGGTGTATTTGGGTGTATTTGGGTAAAAAGTCACACCCTAAATTTTTGTCTGTTTTTATTTTTTTTACTACTGGTTCCCTAACTGTTCTGTTTTACCTTACTGGCCGAATAATTAAACAACCTTATTCAGAAAAAACTGCTGGGATCTGCTAATCTGGGTCACGGGTCACTGTAATCGGGCGGCTGTATCGAGAAACAGATACGGTGTTGAAAAAACTGTTGATACTCATACAATATTGATAAATGCAATAAAATTTTATGTTTGTCTTCAAGAAATGTGATAGACAAAACCATGTGTGAAGTTTTATGACGAAATATCTCCGATTTCTGTGTAAATTTACGAGTTGAAGTGGGGAAATTTTATGTTAGATTTCTAAAAATCTTCTACTCTGAAACCACAGGTAAATTTACTTTAGCGATGTATTTTTATCTTGGACAAGAATAATGAGCGTCCTGATTGGATGACCGATTTAAAACACACTGACTCTGCATGGTAAAAAGATGCATGTAAAAGAAATCTGTTATATTTATTCATTTGTTTGATTTTGGAATATTGTTGATCATTGATTAAAACAAGAAAAAAGGGACAAAGGGGGGTGGGGGTGAATTTTATTTGTGAATTTTACAGTTTAAATAAATGCTATGTTTCGACAGTTTAAAGAGAAAAATAAAAATTTGTTGCGACTAAAGCTTAAATCAGCGTTAAAAATTGAACAAATATCAGTGGATTTGTAAATGAAATTTACTTTAAATAGAAAATCTGAATTTATTATTTATTAATTTATTATTAATGATACAATTTCATATCCCTTGTGAGGGGGAGGGGGGTATTGATGAAAATTTGAAATAAAAACACAGGACCGGATTTTAAGCAAAAATAAAATCCAGGATTAATTTTTTATTAAAGTTAATAATATGATTTTTTTTTTTAAAGTTAATAATATGAAATATTGACATCCACACTTGCCTTTTGGACAGCACATTTCTGTGTCCACACTTGTATTGTAAAGTAAAAGTAAAGTGTATTTAGATTCGACAAATGTACGTGTACTACTAAACTGAGAAACGAAAATGAAACGAAATGAAACGAAACGAAACGAAAAATGAAGAAACGAAACGAAACGAAATGAAGTATCACAAAACGAAACGAAATATATCAAACAAAGCATAAAAGATCCAAAAACAATCAATGAAGGGGTAAATATCAACGTAATATTGAGTGGTTAGTTCGGCTATTGATAGATCTACGCTGGGATGCTTTTCTGTTGCAAAATTCAAAAAGGTCAACAAAAGTCGTGCATCAATACAGTCAATCAATCAATCAATCAAAGTTTTATTTAAAGTCGGTACATTTTATAACAATACAACATAAGCTCTCAAGAGCTTTTCAAACCGACATGCATAATAGAATTACATAAATTAAATATAGCACAATAAAAACATGTCATTCAATACAAAATTAATACATATCCAGATAATATTTATGCATACATTTCTGTGTTTTGACCTTTGGACCCCTACAGCCAGTGCGCATGTGGCAAGTGCAAGTAAATATATACTAAATTCATTAAAATGTTAGCGTTGGCGGATCCAGAGGAGGGGGAGGAGGGTCCAGGGGTTGGAACCCCCTTTTTCGGAAACTGAAAAATTACGTATATATCAGTGTCGAAAATTAGACTGAAATCGTTTTTATTTATTTATTCTGGATCTCCTTTTTGAGTGGAACCTCCCTCCCTTTTAAAATTGTCTGGATTCGCGCTTGAGTAGATTGGTTGAAACCACAGGGGCTCGCAATTGTATTTTCACATCGCCAGGTATATGTTAAAAGAGAAGGGAGGACACTTTTTTTGCTGCCCAAAGTGAAAGTAGAATTTCGGCACCTTTTTTAGCTTCAAAAACGGTTTAGTCTTTGTTCTTACCATACTATTAATGCAAATATCGTTGTTTTTTGCTGATTGACTGGTTTACAGTGGAATAACACTCGTTTTTAAATTCCAAGCGGTCATCGATCAGTCATGAGTTGAACAATTCGCATCACGGTTGTTAAAGAAAAGTTTTACTTTAGGTTCTTATAATCTGACAAAAACATACTTTTAACAATTATCCGACAAAATTAAGATTCAAAGTCAAGTTTTTTTGGTCTGATAAAAATGATGTGGTTGGTTCAAAATTGTCGTTCAAATAAATATCTGTAATTCCTTAAATCCCAGAGCTTCCGGGGGGCTTAGCCCCCCTGGGCCCTCTATCAGGGCTCTGCCTTGGACCCGCTGGGGACCTTAAGCGGTCCCCAGACCCCTCGCCTACTCACGCCCCCCCCCCCCCCCCCCCCCAACCACAAATCCTAGATCCGCCCCTGGTTATATACATAAATAAGAAAATGACAGCAAGTTACATAATATAATAAATGTATACATGAATATATTTGATAAACAGAAGTAATGGGGAAAAAGGGGGGATAAGGGGATTGAGTGCAAATAAATGATAACATCCTGAGTACAGGGTATAATTTCCAATCTATTAGTCTGCTTCCTTATATATCACGAAACCCTCAACCGGGTTTTTTACTTGTATCTACACTTCAAAAGAACCAACTCTTTGAAGCCGGGCTTTGAAGTTCATTTTCTCACATTCAGTAAACCCTTTGAAGCGGGCCAGAGCCGGTTTCTGAAACTGACACGGTGTTTTAAAAATTTAATATATATTTACTGTATTGATGCATGACTTTTGTTAACCTTTTTCAATTTTGCAACAGAAAAGCATCCCATCGTAGATCTATCAATAGCCGAACTAACCACTCAATATTTCGTTGATTTTTACCCCTTCATTGATTGTTTTTGGATCTTTTATGCTTTGTTTGATATATTTTGTTTCGTTTTGTGATACTTCATTTCGTTTCGTTTCTTCATTTTTCGTTTCGTTTCGTTGTATTTCGTTTCGTTTCGTTTCGTTTCGTTTTCGTTTCTCAGTTTAGTAGTACCCCTGTACATTGTGTATACATGTAGACACACGCATGGTTTATAAATATAGACAATTTCAGCAAGCTTTCTTTGCAGCAGTAAATATATATAGACCCCATGTACGTGTGTATGCATAGTCTTCTGATATAATAGTAGGCCCAACTAGCAGTTAAATATGTACATTTACATTCAAATCAATATTTTTTTCTATTGCACGTTCAATATTTGATTCGAACAAATTTGTGACGTGTTTACTCTGGTGTCTCAAGATGACCATTAATTTCATTAGATCTTTCTACTGACTAATCGGTATTCAATCTATCGATCTGTCAGAAGTATTTTGTTCTAAGATTAGAGATTATACTATGGTGTTTCATGCCACTTTCAACAATATTGCAGTTACATCGTGGTGGTCAGTTTTATTGATGGAGGATATAGGAGTACCCGGAGAAAACCACTGACCTGCCAAAAGTCACTGACAAAATTTATCAGATAATGTTGTATCGAGTACAAACCGCCTCAGTGTGATTCGAACTCACAACTTCAGTGGTGATAGGCACTGATTGCACAGGTAGTTGTAAATCTAGCAATCATACGACCACAACCACGACGCCCCTCAGTTGTGTTCTCAGAGTAATGGTCTAAAACCAATAGATTTGATCTTAGTATTCAACTGACTACGAGTATTCACTGATCCTGTTATTGTACTGTCCGTGTATTATGATGTCGTTCGTATTTATGATAGTGTGAGTACCGATGCCAATCTGTGCAAAATATGATAGTGTGAGTACCGATGCCAATCTGTGCAAAATATTGATTTTTTGTTCATATCTGTATTGTTGTTGGAAATCAAATTATCATGTATGGACCAGTTTAGCACTTCCACATACTTGTGCCTGTCACAAACCAGGACCCTGGTTTCCAATGTCACGGTCATTTTCAGGGGCGGATCTAAAATTGAAAAAAATAAGATTTTTTGGCGTAAAATCGTGATTTTTCACACGAAATACCCCAACAATTTTCGCGTCTCCCTCCACAATTGGAAAAAATATGATTTTTTGGCGTAAAATACCCCCAACAAAATTTTAAGTGCGCCCCACCCCCTAACTTGAAATCCTGGTTCCGCCCCTGATTTTGTATTAAAGAGAATGACTGGGGTGAGAGGTGGATGTATGTTTTGTTGATATTGGTGGAGTTGTTAATCATCACTTTTTTAAACTTTCTTTTCATATTTAATCTGTTTTATAGCGCCAACATATAAAATAATGTCATTGAGTTTTCGCACTTATTTTCATTTATTAAGGGTCTTTGATCATTGAAACATTTTGCCATCGGAAACGGATTTCTCATAAAAAGACAAACCACGAGATTTTAGAAATTAAATACGTAAATCGAGGTTTACCGATACGATTTTTTTTTAAAGGCGGGGGCCGCCCCCACCCTCCTTCCGTGAGGGACCTGTGATGGGAACGGGCTATCATGTAATACTATTCACATTCACGGTAACTTTTTGTTCAGATAACGACTACGATGCAATTTTCATTCAATTTTACTTTAAAGGTAGTTCGAAAACGTATCAGGACGAAAATTGCAGGTCCATATATAATGCTGCAATTTATAGTAAAAAAAGACGTTTGACATTGGACAGCAAATGGCAATCACACCCTAAAATATATCAGGAATATATAAAATTCGAAAACTTCTTTACGTTATTTTGATAATCCTGAAACGTCTATTTTGAGTATACTCTTATAACCGATATGGTAGGTTAAGAGATATCAGTGCAGACGAGGACATGTTAATTTTTTTGTTTATATCTAATTATAACAACATTACGTCCTCCTTTCGCTTTGTAGACAAACGAGCGATTTATCGATGGTACATCTCATTCGCACATGCGCCGGTGAATGTGACCGACTTTTCCATTGGCAGCATAAATTGTGTGCGACATTTTCCGCAAACGTAAATATAAATTACCGTCTTCCAATCAAAGTATACTACCGTATTTGTACTCTTAGACATATCAGAATCGAAATAAATCATGGAAGCCAGAATGTGTTTTGAGTTTTAACATGGGTTGGCGGATATTAGTAAATTTTATCCCTCGCCTCTGGCTCGGGATTAAATACTAATGTCTACCAACCCACGTTAAAACTCCCAACACATTCTGACTTCCATGATTTATTTCTTAAATGTTCGTTGGAGATCAGATTAAGGAGGGGTTGGGATTTCATTAATCTATTTAAGTCCGTCACATTTTTGCCATGGCCTAATAGCTATCCCTAGATGTCCAACGTCACATATCGTGGTTATTATTTTGTGTGTGTGTGTGTGTGTGTGTGTTCAGTGGTTGGGGGTGAGATGTGGTTGTTCATTTTGTCGGTATTGTTGACCATCACTGTTTTGTTCTTTCCATACTTGAAAATAGTTGCCAACTAAATAATGCAGTAGTACTCATTACAAATTTATTCATCAACCTAGGGGCCGTCATGATCGCATGCTTGTCCCAAATTTATTCATCAACCTAGGGGTCGTGGTGGTCGTAATTGGATTTACAACTACCTGTACAATCAGTCCCTATCACCACTAAAATCGTGCGTTCGAAGCCGGTTCATGGCAAGGTGATGTGATGTTTGTCAGTGACTTGCGACGGTGTCTTCCCGATTGTCCCACTTTTTGAAATTACAGGTAAAAAGGTAAGAAAAAGTGTGAGACAATCGGGAATATATTTTTGAAAACAGTGAAGTGTGTAGCTGATAATTACATGTAATTAACAGAAGTAAATTTTATAAGTATATAAAAAAGAGATTGTATTTCAATATTTATTTTTTTCAAGACATAAGGCAAACATAAATTATAAGCACTAAAGAAGGAAATAACATAATATTTACATACCATTAATAAATGATCATATGTAGCACTAAGGAAATAATATTTACATCAGTTATAAGCAAATATAGTCAAAGTAATGCAGATATCAAGCACATTTGAGACAAAATATGTTTATTTAAGAAGTTTCAACATCTAAAAAAAATGTGGAACAATCAGTACTCTCAAATTTTAAAAAGTGGGACAATCGGGAATAATCTCTTGCGACAGGTCGGTGGTTTCTCCGGATACTCCCGTTTCCTCCACCAACAAAACTGACGGCCACGATATAACTGAAATATTGTTGAAAGTGGCGTTAAACACCGTAAACCAAACCAAACCAACATATTTTAAAATCAACCTTATGGTCATGTGTTTACTGAATATTTGATCACTGTTCAATACAAATACATCAAAACTTTGTGGAATATGCATGCACAACGGTGTCAATTTTCAGGACTTGGCACCAATATAATTTGTAAACTGGTAAATTCGGGTCATGATCATAATGTCATTTTGAAGGGATTATGAAAAGAGAGTTCGTACTTGTGCTGCTTCATCCCTAAATATCTCAAACTGTATGTAGAAGTTCTATATCTTTGTAATTCTGATGTGCATTGAATAAACATAATCTAACTGAATAAGGTTTGGTTTTCGGTGATTTACAGGAATATTATGAGATATTCGCATAACGTTTGTAGCTAGTAAAGAAGATTTATTGAACTATTGCATTTTCAAATATACAAATCTTTTATTGTCAATCATGACGCCCAATATATTGAGCAGGACAATTAAGTGAATTACATACATTTGATTTCATATTGATTGGTTTGATTGGTTTTACAACAAAGAAAGAAAGAAGAAACAAACAAAGAAAGAAGGACAATATAGCAAATGAATAAATACAATAATAAAATCTGACCCTGCATGGTGATCTTGCATAATTTCCAGATATTTACTTGCACACCATGTATAAGTGTAATATTTTATTAATATTAGTATGGGAGAACCACCAGTGACTCATATTCAGTATAGTTATAGTATACATATATTTCATTAATATTATTAATATTTTATTTATTATTAAATATTATTATTTTTATTTTTTATTTTTCATTCTATCTTAATTTCCTTTGAGAACTAAATCTCTTTCTTTAAATAAAGAACATAGCAGTGAACTAATGTTCTCAATTATAAAATTATCTTCTGATGACATTAACCATATTTTGATTTATTTGGCAGATTATTGAAATTTGTATTCACATTTTTAATATTATTAATAATTTGGGTTCTCTTGTTTTCTAAAACAGGACACTGAAGAAGAAAATGGGTTTCATCTTCAACCCGTGTTACATAATTTACAAATTCTATCTTCTGTTTTTACTCCTATATATCTTCCTTTTTCTATTTCTAGATTATGAGCACTTGCTCTGAACTTAGTAAGTACTCTCCTTTCACCTTCATTTAGTATTATTAAATATTTTTCTAAGGAAATATTATCTTTAAATAGTTTGTAAGTTCTTAATTTATTACCCCCCTGTTTATTATTTCTGTCATCATATATTTCAGATCTCCATACAAAATTATATTTTTGTTTTAATTTGCTGTAAATTAAAGATTTCAAGTCTATTTTCATATTTTTAACTTTTTTTTACATCTATATTAATGTACTGCATCGAGCTTTCTATACTACCATACCAGCTATTTATGTTCAATGATTTTAATGATTTAGAGATATGTTAAACATTTCTGAAAGACTCATCCTCCTCCCAAACATAAAATTTCCGTTAAGCTTTGTGACCCGACAAGCAGTTGTTCTGGGGAATATTCCAATTATGTCTCTGCCATCGTAGGCCAGGGAAGACATCTTGAATTTCAAATCATTCCATCAAGTAACAACACTTCTGAATCTCTAAAACATTTCCAACAGGTCTTGTAGCATTGCTCCTAAAAGTAACATTACAATGATCCCTTAAGGAACATTTCTGGAAAGTCTGGTGGCTTGGCATGTAGTACTTCTGCAGAAATTATTAATTTCCTCAGCCAATGCAGCCATGTACGATTTCGAATTGCTCCGAAAAGTAACAGCACTTCTTCAGGATCGCTAAGGAACATTTCAGGCAAGTCTGGTGACTTCACATGCAGTGTATCTGCATGGAGAAGTCAAAATTGTGTTCACCAATCTAAGGCCATATCGTCCACCTTGGATTTCGAGGGGGTCCAAACACTTTCTTCACATCTGCTAAAGGAACATTTGTGGTAAGTTTGGTGACTTGACATGCAGTGGTTATAAAGAAGCTGAAAATGTGAAGACTTACGAATTACAGATAGACAGACGGACGCCAGACACTTTTCCATCAGAAAAACCCAACTGAGATCCGACTTAAATAAAACAAAAAATAATTGGATGTTGGCCACTTTTGGTCCTCACAGTTATTGGAATAGATAAGAGCTGCAACAAGTCTGTTGAAGCAATCTGAATTGGTTGAAAAATAGATGCTTCACATACAAAAACAGAAAACAGGCTTGCTTCTGTGGTGGTTTCTGATAAAAATAAACACTTTGTAGAGGACCATCTAGCTGCAATAATGTAGCTCCTGTGACAAACTTGTGTCTCGGCAGAGCTACAACGCGGTCCCATTCGTCACAATGGAGCAAAAAAAAAAAGTTGCAGTTGAAACATAAAAACTCACTATTTACGCTTCAAACATTTCATTATAACAATTACTGATGATCCCAGTCCTTGTTAAATCGGTTTGGCTGAGAAATATATGCTTTTCAAAGTTAGCAACAACCTTGTTCAAATTTATCGATCGTTTTCCATAACCGGAAACTACGGAAGGCGGAGCTTTTCTAAATATGGTATTTCTTATTACAAGCTGATGTAACATTCTAATCGTAACTACTCGGACATTCTCGCTACCCTGTTATTTGCAGGGTAGCGAAAATGGCCGAGTAGTTACGATTGGTAAACATTCACGCCTAAATCGCCAAATATAGTATCGACATCCAAATAGTGAGGCCGGAAATGACGAAATTCAAAATGTAAACATGGATTTTATTTTGTAGGAATTACATTCTAAAATACTGGTAGGTGATAAAAACTTGTTATAATAATGGACAAAAGGAAAGATTATGTCTTATTATTGATAAATGCAGGCGTCAGAAGCTCTGTAAGCGAGCGAAAAAAATCTCGGCGGCTGCTCCATTACGTGTAATGGCATCCCGTTATAACCCTTGCGAGTAAGCGAGCATTGAGGGTTTTATTATTAGAACTAAGGACCATCCAATGACCATTCTTAACAAGTTTGATTCCAATTGGCCAAGTGGTTTCAGAGAAAACCATTTACATGTAAAGTTTATGGACAATGATAATGGATCTAAAGTGATGACAATACATGATATGACCCTTTGGGTCAAGTGAGTAAACAATATTTTGATGGCATAGGTAGTAAGTCTAACAAACAATTTTGAAATTATCACATTTATTTCATAAATTTTGAAGAGTAGCTGTTTACCAGTACTCTTCACATAAAATGTAACATTAGTCATTGTAAACACCATACTATGTATCCTATAGTGTCAAATATACTGAAACAAAGGGATTCAAAATAATACAGTATTACAGTGATGACTGGTAAGTTTCCTGGTTGGTAAGTCGGCCATTCAATGTAAATAACAAATAGGCAAACTTATTTAGTTATTGAAATATCAAAGGAAAAATTCAAAAACATACATACTGCCTTTCATAAAACAAAAAAATTGAGAACAAATTTCAATGGAGAATTTTCCCCATACACACAATATCAAATATTAACCCCAGTAAGGTGGAAAAAAACATATAAAAGTAAAGCTCACCATGTCAGAAACATATGTATCAGTCATGCATGTCATTTTCTAATTTTGTAATTGATATTATTTCAATTGCTTACAATGTCTTAACTAATATTTTAGTGTACAGAATGTAATTTTATGAAATGGAAAAATAGGTTGCCGACTTCCAACTATCAAGTGAGTGAGTGAGTGAGTAATTGTTGTTTCACGCCAAATGAACAATTTTTCAGCTATTTCATGGCAAGTACAAGTTACATTAGATGAAATGATAATGATGTCGTCTTTGTATTAGACCAACACCGATGTGGTTCTCAACTATTAATAAAACAATCTTATCGTAAAATTCTTTCAGGATCAAGAAATAGATTATTTTGCTACATTTTTTAACGATCATTCCATAACATGTTAATTATTTCTGTGGAAGAAACAAAATAAAACAGCTGTTTTGCAAACATACAACAAATGTCATTTCCCCCATTAATGACACATAAAATTTGGACAACAATTATATAACGTTGACATCTTCACTGATCACTATATTTTGATATAATATGAAAGTAAAACTTCTTTAAATTACATTAAAATGAAAACATGACTAAATTTGTGTAATATTATAATGAAACACTTAAAACGTTATGGGTAATTAATCTATCAACATTAGAGATAAAGACATACTGTAATGAAGACAATAGCCACTTGTATGTAGGTATCCTTTTGATTGTACAAACAACCAACAAACATAATGTTTTCAATAAAAAAAATAAGAACATTTGAGACTATTTAAAATGCAAAAAGCCCAAAATACTAGGATCACACTATGCTGATTATTCTTTAAATACCCTAATTTTAAGCTTAACATTTTCTTATGACATACAGCACTTTTACAAGAATGGACAAAAGCATCTTACCTGTACCATCGTTAAACAATGAAATAAACAGAACTAGGGTAAACAAATACCCCTGGTTGAAACTATAAAAGGTTTGGACTAATAATGGCAGACTCTTCTTGTACAATTACAGAATTTGACCAAAAACACCTAATAATAAATACTAAAGTGCAAAGTAATTAAATGAAGTATAAAAATGAGGTTAAGATCACCTGAGAATTGGCTGACTCATTAGTAATGGTTACCGAGATATAAGTCTTGTTATAAAAACCAACACAAATTTGACAATATCAATGAATCATAACATGAGATTATGTAAAGGTCAGGTGAGATACACCCCATAGGATGAATATTTAGACAGATTATGCTGGACCCAAGAAACATGTATATGGTTAATAAGAAACACACCTTAACATAAATACTAACAGTTACAGCCAACTTCTCATGAAAAAAAAAACAATATATACATTTCATCGTAGGTCATACAACTAAAGTTTTTTTTGCCAGCAACAAACAGAATACATATGCTATTGAGACCAAAATATTACAAGACTAATATTTGTTTTGTAAAACCTATTCACTGGAGGAATATGGTGTCAAAACCAACATAAATTGTGGGTTATGTTGTTTAATGCCACTTTCAATAATATTTCAGTTATATCGTGGTGGTCTGTTTTATTGGTGGATGAAACCACAAATTGTGTTGCTATGTAACAGTAAATACATGTCAAAATATAACTTATATCAGAAATGTTATTAGAAGTGAAACAGTTCAAATGTTTCTTAACATTATAAGAAATCTTTTTTTTTTTTTTTTTTATTATAAATCTTTGGATATTTTATTCAGTCGTATGAACTTTCTGAAATATGCAAAAAAAAAACAAACAAAAAAAACCCCTAAATTAGATTGTCCTTCAATATAGAAATGTACTGCTAATGAGACTGTAAATGATTTATTGTACAATATGACTGAATAAACATTTCTTTAATTTCCTTTATTGAATTTTGAAATGTTTCCAACACCCCACTTAAGATTAGGATTATTTTGGCCATGATATTTGCTAACAATTTAACATTGTTGCAGAAGAAAAGTTTCCAGACAAATTGTTTTCTTATTAGGTGTAATTGAATTATAAACAGAACACAAATATGGTTTCTATTATCAATTCTTTTTGTACTTGTACTAGAAAATGTCCATTCAGGAGACGGATTAGTATAAGCTTAGCTTGTGTCCGAATCCCGTCATGTTAAAACAAAATTTGTGTGTATTGTAACATTATACCAGTTTATCATGAATAAATATGTTTATACCAATGTCCATTCAGCAGTGCCGGATCAAACCAAGTAGTAAAAGTAGCATATACTAGAATCTGTCTAGTGGAATCAACATCTCACGATATCATGTCTGTATAGCAAATAAACAAATACAATCACCTTACTGTGTAATTAAATAATTTATAATTTAATATCTACCGGGTATGTGTATTTTTTTTATATTTATAACATATGTTACAGGCCACACACTAGCTTAACAAGGCACTGCCAACCAGAACACTATGTTATATATAGAGTGTTTTGATTTGAATATTTTGGAATATTAGCACTAAACTTGTACTCATAGTCTCATAGATAATCAATGAAGCCATATGTAAACAGATTACATACAAACAAAGACATTACAAATACATGTACTATCATAAAACAATATGTCATTCTTCTTTCAAAACATCTAACATTCATTCTTTTAATTCAATATAACATTCATTTCTTGATCATTACAAATCCATTCAAATCTTCACTCCAAAGAAAAGAAAAGAAAACAAAACCAACTTGTATATTCGATTGTTCAAGCCAAAAATAACAGGACCTCTAATTCAGATATTAACTAATCTGGTTTTGAAATCTACAAAGTATACTTTCATTAAATTCTTATCATCTATAAAATATCTTTTTCTGAATATAAATTCTGACTCTTTTACTTACATGTATATTAGAAATTTGTATCAAAGGATTCTTTAAGAGAGACTTGAAAGTAAAAGAAATCTCATTAAATTTGATATTTTCAAAATGAAATTCTATATTGTGTATTGCAAATATTAACTGCATGCATTGTTGCTGTTGCCTTGTGTATGGAGAGGATTTATATAGGTTATTGCCTGCTATCCAATCCATTTAATTTATTTATGAATAAAATAATGTTTAAAATGAAAGAACTTGAGCTTTCATACTTTTTGTATGTGAGCAAAAAAAAACACACACTCAACAATAAATATATTATACAGATAATAGCAACTGATACAAAAACAAGAGGCTCACCTGAATCACTAGTACACTATTTAGGTTCAAACAAGTTTGTACTTTCTAAGATCACCACCTTGGTTTTTACAAGATCAAGACTACAGGTAAATGAGGAAACTTTGAAGAAGAGGACTTCATATACATAATTTGTACTATGTAACAATATCATTTTGACCTGTAGTGTCAGGGATGATTAAAAAGTTTCAGCCAATTAGACAAAAAATTGTGCATGGCAATCAAGACGCAATTAAATTTTTTTAAACGACCCCACATATATAATTTATACTAAATTAAAATTTATTTGGACTTGTAGTTTCTGAGGATAATATTGTTAAAATTTCAACCAATTAGTAACAGAAACTGCAATGGTGGCCATGTTTTGTGCTGGATCAAGATTAAATGGGGATCTTTGTAAAACCTAGAGGACCCCGAAATATCAAGTGCGTTAATTTAAAAATCATTTGGAGACGACGATAATTTCAGTTTCTGCACATCTCAGCAAAGAATTGCCCATGTCGTCCATATTTTGAGCCGGTTCAAGAAGAAATAGGAAATATTTGTAGAGGACCCCAAGAAATCCATTCCTGCAAAGTTTGATTCCAATTTTCCCCAAAACAACAATGGACGGACGCTAAGTGATGACAATATTTCAAATGACCCTGTGGGTCAGGTGATCAATAACGAGAGAGCCCCCTTATGTATATTTATTATGTCAGTTATAATATTCCAAAATCCACTGATAAAAGTTACTTAACCTGCACTCCTATGTTAAATTTACAAACAACAAGAAAATAATATAACCATTTTTAGTTTGGTCAGAAAATGAGACTTGTGCTTGGATGAATTATATATATATATATTATTGGTCTCTATCAAGCCATTTAATGACATCACCATAAAATTAAGACGTTACTAATGAATACTTAGAGGAATAAATCCTTGCTTCACGTACAATATATAATGTCAATCAAGGTGTCACATCCATGTCACTCCCATTCACATTCATTAACAAAAAAATAATTGCAGATACTACTAAGACACTGCATAGATTCAAAATGTGGACATTTAAAATAAATAGTATTTTCAGAAACTACATGAAATGTTTTGCAATTTTATGCCGATTGAAGGCTTATTATCCCCCTTATTGTCCTTCCAACAAAAACAGCTCATCTCTCGCCATCACTGTCCAGTTTTTAAGTTATGTACAGTTTCCAGGCAACAGGATGATCCTATTTAACCCTTACTGTACAAAACTAAACAATTCTAAGTGTAGATAATTGCATATGAAATATACAAAGGTACACCTGACTGTAAAAAAAAAACCATTGTCTTTTGTGTCTTTATAAAATCTTCTCAAGCTACATATGTATACACTTTCCTGTAAAAAAAACAAAAAACTTTTAAACATGTGTTCATTCTGTTTGAAAAGAAAACTGGAATAAAACTCAGGACTACTCTGTTTTTAGGATGTTATCTTTAGACTAATTTGACTTAACATACTCGGATCATTTTTACTATCCAACTTTTAAGTATTAATACTATTAAATATCAAAATGCCCATCTTGTGCATGTATATTAATTGATGCATTATGATTTTCTGAAAAAAGGATAACATAAAATATGACTGTTTCAATGTAATTTTTGTTTAATATTAAGTTTGATACTTTAATTTACAAGTTACAATGGTTTTTTCTACAAAACAGCAGGATATAACTAGAATAATGTTGAGAAACCAAACATGATAATCTACTAGACTAATACTAGAGTCTCATCCTAGTTACTTAATCAATTTTTAAGTTGATGAGAAAGAGCTTATTGAACACATTTCCATAAGATCCTCTGCAAAAAACAATGTTCAATAGTGCCTGCCATCTTTTTGACTGACTAAAAAAATGAAATCTTTGAAAAGGTTTATTAAATTACTATTATCATAACACTTGAGTTAAATCAAGTTCTTAGTTTTTGATAAATTGTTAAATACATTTTTTAATAGGGTCCTATGGTAAAACATGTCATGTCATGGCAGACATCTTGGATCTACAATCAACACAAAAAAATTAGATATACTGTAGAGAACCATACAAAGAACATTCCAGCAAAGGTCACCTTCAAATAGTTCAGAGAAAACACAAACTTTGTAGAACGTCAGGAACATATCTACCAAGTAACAATTTCATTACATATTTTGTTTCTGAGAAGGGTTAGGGTGGAGGAAACAAGAGTATCTGGACAAAACCATCAACCTGTCGCAAGTCACTGACAAACTTTATCACATAATGTTGTATCGAGTGCACCTTGCCATGAGCGGGATTCGAACTCACAACTTTAGTGCTGATAGGCACTGATTGCATAGATAGTTGTAAATTCAATTGTCATACGATTACAACCATGACCTCCCCCTTTACTGAGAAGAAGATATCTGAAATTTTATTCATTAAGAAACAATAATTGGCCTAGCAGCCATGTTGAATTTCCCAAATGAAATCAAAATATAAAAAAATAATGTAGAGGAACATCCAAGTAATATTTCTGCCTAGATTGATCCAGTGATTTCTGAGAAAAAGATTGAAATATGAAAAGCTAAAGGACAGTCAACGACGGACTGAAAGTGATGACAATACCTCACATGACCCATAGTACCAGATGAACTAAAACAACATTGAACCAACCTATCTTCCTGTGTTCTTGCTAAGTATTCACGTTCTATTAACCCTTCAATTCTCTTCTTAATTACAACAGGACTAGGCAGGAATCTGGCTTTTAACTGTTCTGTACACTGAAATCAGATATTTTGATAAATATGTTACCCTAGTTAATTGTTAATTGAAGAAAAACTGCTCATATGGCATTAAATACCATTCAATCTATTCTTTGTAATAATATTGTTAGAATAATGGGGGGGGGGGGGTAGAGGGTATAAATGGGCGTTTTAATCCCAGTAAAACAATATTAATTTGTAAAGTTCAAACATAATATACAAAAATACATATGCACTTAGAATAAAAGGAAATTATAAACCTGAACTTCAATTTTGATTGTTATGGGGTGTTTTATCATTCAAGTTAGATACCATACCACATATTGTTATATGTATAATTTTGTCTCAAACTCTCTTTGCTACAACTACTATTAAGTCTCACATTTGATCTTTCCTTTTTTTTTTTATTGGGAATAAAGGTATAAGAAGTCAACAAAGAGATTATACTTAACAAGTTAAATTTATAATTTTGTCTTGAATTTGTTTTGTTTCAATCCAAAAATTCTGATAGCTAAAACATTTTAAATTATATTTTTGAATCATGAATTTTACTAGTAAAGCCACTTACCTCTGTTACTAAGACATTGTGCTGTAATTTCTTCCTAGCTTTCATGATTCTTACTATTGCGGCTTCAATCTTACTTAGCTGTCAAGGAATTTTCATTTTCTCTCTCAAAAAAATTGTGTGCAAAATTTTGACTCATTACAATACATTCCCACACTTTTGATTCCTTTATTCAAACAAAATTGTATTTTTACAATGATTCCTTCCCAACTTCATTATTGCAATACTTGAACAATACTTTTAACATATTTACCTACAGATATACACAAACTTTAGCTTAGTGGTTTATGGTGTTTAACACCACTTTCAACAATATTTCAGTTATATCGTGGCAGTCAGTTTTATTGGTGGACGAAACCGGATTACCCGGAGAAAACCAAAGACCTGTCGCAAGTCACTGACAAACTTTATCACATAATGTTATATCAAATACACCTCACCATGAAACGGGATTCAAACTCACAACGTTAGTGGTGATAGGCCCAGGATGCATAAGAAGTTGTAAATCCAACTACCATACAATCATGACCATAACGATCCCTATAAACTTTGGTCTTGTCCTTTAAAGGGCCGTCTTTCAACAAGTCATCATATTACTTAAACCAATTTGTGACCTTGTTATTCCAGAGAAAAGGTAATTTTGGATTATTGTGACTTCATATTATTTCACTAGTGATATTATTTCACTAGTTGAAATTATATCAACCAATTAAGGACTATCACAACATCTTGAATTTGTATTTGACCCAAATAGATTATAATACTTGTTCACGACTCCTACGGCAACATTAATGACAATTTTAGTATCTTCACATACAGTAATTCTTCAAAAGAAGTAAAACATGTTTTAACCAATCAGAGGCCAGGTCAAACATTTATAATTGCTCTGAAAAGTAACACTTCTGAAAGACCCCCATGAGAGAACAATCTGGTGACTTGGCATGTAATTGTTCTGAGGAAATCAAAAAATGTCTGAACAAATAAGAAACCATGGCAGTCATCTAAATGAATATAATTTCTGGCAAGTCTGTTGACTTGGCATGCAGTAGTTCTGTGGAAGAAGTTGATAATATCCCAGCAAATTAGTGACCATGGAAGCCTTCTTGGATTAAGAAAAAGAACACATAATGTTTTGCTTAAATCTGTTCTACTTGTGTTTTATTTATATGGTAGCAAAATAGGTCATCAGAATTCAATTCAATGTAGACGACCATAAAATATGTCTGTTTGTTTCTAACAAACTTTTACTAAAGGATATTCATGTTTTCTGTCTTCATCAACTTTTGTTCGAGTTTCTTTCCTCTCTGGTTCAGCTTCACCCTTATTAGCAGCAACTAAAATCAAAGATATACATCACATTGTATTACATATTAAATGTAAAATTGAAATAGCAAAAATCTGTCTATCAATACTGACAACTTGAATAAATATTCTATTTCCAATATAAGAGATAATCAGGTAAAAGTGCAAGGAAATAATCAGGTAAAAGTGTAAGGGAAATAATCAGGCAAAAGTGTAAGGGAAATAATCAGGTAAAAGTGTAAGGGAAATAATCAGGTAAAAGTGTAAGGGAAATAATCAGGTAAAAGTGCAAGGGAAATAATCAGGTAAAAGTGTAAGGGAAGTAATCAGGTAAAAGAGAACACATTAATTTCATTGTGACATTCAACATCTTAACATTCAAAGTGTATTTTAGTAATGTCCTATAAAAGCAAATGTATAAGTTATGATTTAATTTCTACTAAGAGTAATGGTTTAACTGACAGATTTTACCTTCCTAGCTAGTAATCAGTTAACTACAAGCATTTGTTGACCCTGCAATTGTACTGTCCATGTTTATCTTATCACTCATTTTTGTGTTATACTTCATAATATCCTAGCCAAGAATCAATGGCCTTATAGTCTGTCCTTTTTCAAATATAAAAAATATCATACCTGTTTGAATCTTGACTCTGAACAGTTTTGAAGTGAACTGATCATTCACACATAACACATGACTAGGTTCTGAAAATACAATTGGAAAAAAAAACCTTTTAATATGAAGTTTTTCTTGGACCTTTTTAATAAACTAAAACAATGTTTTAATTTTTAATTCAATTGAATTACAAATATGTAATATCTAGAATGCCAAGTGTAATACCTCACATGACGACTCATTTCAATTTATGAGTGAAAATTTTGCTGAATCTGACAATGTGGAAGATGGAACGGCCAATGGCCTCACATAAATTTGTGTGAGATATTGTCTGCATCTTTAAACATATATTTTTGTTACGGTCTTTCTTTAAAGTGTACAACTGTATTTGTACTATAAGACTTTTAGAATCAAAATAATTCCTGAAAACCATAATGTGTCGTGCTATTTAACATGGGTTGGCATGATATTAGTGAATTTAATTGCATCCCTTGTTACTGATCGGGATTAAATATTAATATTCTGCCAACCCATGTTAAAACTCACAACACATTATGGTTTCAATGAGTTATTCTTAAATAATGAATGATGCTTATAGTGCTAAAATTTCTTATATCCTTCAGCAGTTGACATTAGCAAACATTACTGTACCTATTTCCTTTGTTTTTGGTTCCTTTTGGAGAACTCTTTGAGCTATTTTACCAATTGCTAAAGACTGTATTGCTCTCATTAAATCCTTCTCTGGTATATCTGTCTCACTTTTAATTTCCTGAAATATAATAATTACAGGTTTTATCAAACTAGAATATAACTTAAAAGTTTCACGCTTTACTCCATTCCTATATAGTCAAACCTGTCGTAACGGTCACCTTTGTATAATGGTCACCTGCTCATAACGGTCACTTTCGTGCTCTCCCTGTGCATTTTACTATATATTTTAATTCGATATAGCGGTCACCTGTTCAATGTGGTCAGCGGTCACCATTTATTAGTAATTTCCAGTGTAAAACCTTTGTATAACGGTAAGTTCATTTTAAAAATAATACCGGAAGTGATTTCGAAAGTTCGGTATTTTTCTCAAATGTACAAAAAATCCTGAGGTGTTACAAAATATATTGCTTAATTTAATTAACTAAATAAACAAACACTATTAAATTTTGTGAGTAATAAATTACATAAAGGAAAGTTTATACCCGGGGGTTATTGGAGATATTTATTCATTACGACGAGAGTAGAAATTCACTCACTAAAATTATTTTGCATCTAGTGCATCATGTCAAAATCATCAACATCCGTAAATAGGAAAGCTTTGAAATTAGACGACAAAGTGAAAGTTATCTGTATGAGTACGTTGGGCTTTAATACAATGGGTTATAAATCGTTGTGATCGATGGTGGGAAAAGTTGTTGAGCGAGGAGAAAGGTGTTGGTCATACCCAGATAATGAACATTCTTTAAAGAAAACGTGAGATTCAATCGACGATTTTGAAAACAATGTTTCCAGTTCAACATCGTGTTACTGGAAATTGTACTTTTGTTTATTAAAAA
Source organism: Bathymodiolus septemdierum (assembly GCA_963383655.1). Taxonomy (NCBI): domain Eukaryota; kingdom Metazoa; phylum Mollusca; class Bivalvia; order Mytilida; family Modiolidae; genus Bathymodiolus; species Bathymodiolus septemdierum. The sequence continues at coordinate 114,536,140 of OY726519.1, forward strand.
TCTTTCTTTATTCATTTGTATGTTTTATTCAAATCATATCAGATTGAGATAAACATAAGATGTGATTAAAATTGTTTATTTTCAACTAATGCAGAATATTTCGTCGAATAATCAAACCCCTTCATATAAAGGTCACCTGTCTATAGTGGTCATTTTGTCAAACTCCCCCAGGTGACCACTATAGACAGGTTTGACTGTATATATATATTCCAACAACTCCTCTTTACGTGAGAACTAAGTAATAGTTTTTTCTAGGGTTCTCTCTTTACGTGAGAACTAAGTAATAGTTTTTTCTAGGGTTCTCTCTTTACGTGAGAACTAAGTAATAGTTTTTTCTAGGGTTCTCTAAGATATATAACTGACACTTTTTAACAACTATTATCATACTTCAACAACACTCAGTAATCAGTGTAGAACAAGGGTTTGGGTTGCGGTGTTTAACACCACTTTTAACAATATTTCAGTTATATTGTCGCAGTCAGTTTTATTGCTGGAGGAAACCGGAGTACCCGAAAAAAACCCACAGACTTGTTGCAAGTTACTGACAAACTTTATCACATAATATTGTATCCAGTACACATCAGCTAAGCAGGATTCGAACCCACAACGTTAGTGGTGATGGGCACTGATTGCATAGGTAGTTGTAAATCCAACTACCATAAGATCACGACCACAACGACCCCAAGTGTTGAACAAGAATCATTTAGGTGTAAATCAAAATTACTTCATATGTCCATTTATCTCTATTATTGAAGAGCATTAGTACACACATCTGGTACGTCGACACTTGTATAATATGTTTCCTTGGACCTTTAGAGCTGCTGGCACCACTGGCATCGTCGTCTCTCTTGGCACCATAGAAAGTGGCATTCAAATCCGCATTACCTAATTGTGGTTGTAACGTCAATTGTCTACCACTATGTTTAGCCAGGTAAAACCTGAAAAGAAATAACATACATGATTTAATTCATTCTTTTTCGTAATGTTTAAATAAGTCTCATTGCAATTTGATAATAAAATATTTCTTTAGACATTTTTTTTTGTGCGCATTGTCAGTTTACCAAAAAAAACAACCCCCAAAAACCATTAAATTGATAAAAATAGATGTAGATTCATATAAGGAAAAAAATCAACACAAGAATTTATGTTTTTGGGCAATACATTCCAACTTGCAACTTCAATTTTCTAAGAAAATCAACGATAATAATTTCTACAGGTACCTTAGACACAAGTGTTAATAACTATCTGTAAGTTAACATCAACAATTAATGTATCTTTGACTAGTACTATTCCTGACTTATCTATGAAAACATTAATCAAACTGGATTGTAAACACACTATCTTGTAGAATACACATTTTCTCATTTACTGGAGCACAAGTATAATCTATGGGGATGTTATTACAATGGAACACGACTGAGTATATAAATCTAGTCATTACAATGTCAAAATTATATGACACCTACCAAGTAATGTAGTCTTCTTACCTTCTGAAGTTTTCAAATGCTGTTCTAGCTGAACTAGGTATATTACACCTAGGTGTGGCAGACTGTGTAGGCCAGAAACCTGTTGTTAATACTCGCACAGTTAAATCAACTCCACTGAGGTTAACCTGTAAAATGTAAATATCACCATTTATCGATTTGTACGCTTTCATCTTTACACACGATAATAACTATTATTACATAATGATTTTATTTAAACAATTTGATTGGCTATCATGCTGTCACTTGACATTCCGTAAAATTTGATATTGTTTGATTAAAACTCGTATTGACTTGGTTTCACTTTCGTTTTCCATTGCATTATGTATGACGTCATAATGAAGTGATTAATTTCATATTGACTTGGTTTCACTTTCACTTTTCATTTTAATGTAATAAAACAATTACAGTCTTTTGTATTGGTCAATACAAGTTTTTATTGACCTTAGAAATCAATATTCACCTCAGCCTAAAGGCTTCGGTGAATATCGTTTTTAAGGTCCATAAAAACTTGTATTGACCTCAACAAAAGACTATAATTGTATATTATCAAGTAACAAGTGTGATACAAACATATCATTGCTGCTTTCTAATGTGACGTTATATTGATATCACCTTGTTAAATCCTCAATAAACATACTATCGTTGATATGTTTTGGTTGAAATGGACTTCTCATCTCATTTCATATCTCAGGTTTCGCCTTCGATGTGATATTGCTCTGAGAAATCCAATCTTGAAAAAAAAAAATCAATGCTACTGTATATTTATCATGTTAATAAATATCCAAACACTATTATAATACATTACTTGTTTATATAACTTTAATTTCAATGGTGTTATAAATAAATGATCTTAAATCCAATACAAAATCTTTCACAATTGTAGAAGGTAAAGTACATTTCAAGTTTTACTCTCTATATCTTGTTTTATGCTTAAACAAACGTATCACTGAAAAAAAAAATGTTTTTTAAAAAGACGAATGAAAATAGCTGAAAATTGCAGAGTGAGTGAGTGATTATTGTTTAATGCCAAATGAGCAATTTTTCAGCCATATCATGGCAAGTTACATTTCGACGAGATGATAATGATGATGATATCCACTTTGTTCTAGACCAATATACTGACTTGGATTTTTATAATGCTAGCTCACTGAAACAACAGGCCGTGTGTAGACATGTCGCTCAACTCGCATACATTATTCGATTCCGAGCCAACCAGTCTTTGCTCTTACTCCTTAGTGCTGCGTGCTTAGCGGAGAATCAATTTTTCTAGTCTTTGGTTTGACCCAAACGGAGCTCGAACCCAGATCTACTACAGTTGAGGTGAGCACGCTGATCCATGCACCACCACCCAGATCTACTACAGTTGAGGTGAAACACGCTAATCCTTGCACCACCAATGCAGCTGAAAATTGAAGACACTAACTGTGCATATCAAAGAATTTTTTCATAAGTTCAATTTATTTCAACTTGAAAGGACAAAGCAAATGATGCATTTCATAGTTTCATACCTGTGCTGTGTTCAGGAATCCTTTAAATTCTTCCATAATTGTATTAGACACTGTCATATCTTTAAACATTCCTTCTAACTTGGATGTAAACTGACATCCACATTCAGTCTGCAAAAGAGGTGTTCAATACATGGCACATAGTCATTTGTCGGATAATGTTAAATAAGTTAAATCTTTAAAATTTCAGTGTAGAACAAGGGTTAGGGTTATGGTGTTTAATGCCACTTTTAACAATATTTCAGTTATATCGTCACGTCAGTTTTATTGGTGAAGAAAACCAGGAAAAAGACCACTGACCTGCCGTAAGTCACTGAAAAACTTTTATCACATAATGTTGTATCGCCCGAGTGGGATTCAAACTCACAACGTTAGTGGTGATAGACACTGATTACATAGGTAGTTGTAAATCTACCATACGATCACTACCACAATGGCCCAAGTATATTGTTTAAAAAAACTCACTAAATTATCAATTAACAAAAAATAATGCTTTCTCACCTTCAATTTAGAAATCATATTCTTCTCAGAGTCGTCGGAGCCACTTTTATTGAGCAATAACCGTCGAGCAAGATGTTGCTTGTAATACCGTTCAAATACATCTTTCTCTTGTAAAAATCTAAATAATACCATACTTTTATCTAACACTGATTCTATTTCCTGTTCTGTCATCTGAAATATAGAATGAAAATTGAAAACTTGTTGCACAGTATATGTACATTCATTACAGGTAAATCCTGTAATAAATATGCACCGAATTAGACTGCATAGAATTACCATCCAGCATTGTGCATGCATAAAAGGACAAATTATAATTAATTCAAAATTCGACTTAATGGCACATAATCTAATGATCTACAATTATATGACAAGGTTATGGTAGAGTAAACCAGAGTCTCACAAGAATCTCCATCACTGACCTGATTTATATAGGAAATGAACAAAAATCCCAAATTTACTTATTTGATGGCAAGTGATCTTGGATTTCAGACTTTCACCAAATTCACAAGTTTGATGTAGGTTTACTCTTGTATAAGTTTTGGATGAATTGGTTTTTAATGTGTGAAATATTTTCTAAGAAGAAGCTGTTTGTATGTATTTGCCATAGGGTTCTATGTTAAACTATGTTCTTTGGTAGTGGATATCTTGAATTGAAGATTGACACCACAATTATACCATCATAGTATTATTTATGCATAATTTGGTTTAAATGTGTGAACTAATTTTAGAGAAGCTCTGTGGTGGCAGCCATCTCTAATTTTTATTTTTATCAACACCAAAATCTAAAAACTAGTAGAGAACCATCCAATGATATTCTTGTAACATCACAAATTAACCTTCCAAGCAGTTTAAGATTAAAATTGAAATTTCAACAAAGAATGATCCAGTCCAATTCTGTTTCAGATTGGTCAACCAGTTCTAAAGGAGAAGATTTTTGAAAAAGTTTGATTTGGTTTGGTTTATGGTGTTCAACGCCACTTTCAACAATATTTCAGTTATATCGTGGGGGTCAGTTTTATTGGTGGAGGAAAACGGGAGTACCCGGACAAAAACCACTGACCTGTCGCAAGTCACTTATAAGTTTATCACATAATGTTGTATCGAGTACACCTTGCCATGAACGGGGTTCGAACTCACAACTCATGAGGACGAACACAAAGGGATGACAAATACTAACATGAGCCCCATCCCTAAATATATGTTATTTAAACTTGTGATCTAAGGATTAGTAATAAGAAGTCACAACAATCATTATAAGAAATTATTACTCTTAGTTAATCAAAAAGATGGAATTTTAATGCCTTATTTTTCAAATAAAAAAACTAAAATTTCCCCCCAAAAATCGGTTTTGAAAATGAGTTACTTGAACTTGATGACAGTTTTAGTAATAAAACACTACCACAACAATGTTAAGAAATTCTAATTACAAATGAATTCTCTAGTTAGGTCACAATATCCAATCTCTAAATTCTTATTTTTCTCATTAAAAATCAAGTTTTCCCCAAATGGCTGTTATTTGAACTTGATCTTAGAATTAGTACAGAAAGATTCCAACATTATATGAAAATCATTGAAGAACTTGAATACACTTGTAAGTCTACAAGAGTTGTGACGGACAGACAGGTCAAAAACATTATAGTCCTTTAATAGTTTGTAGCATAGAGTATAAAAACGTCTTGTTTGATTAGCATGATCTAAAGGGGTAATACTTACTCCTTTGACTCCTTTTTTGAGTTTTTCGTCTATAAACAGTGACAAATATTCAGGAGATTTAGGATTCAGATTTATAAAGTATTCAAAGTCTTTTGAGATCATTTGTTTAAACTGTTTATCATCACTGAAAGACTCATGTAGAAAATGATCAAATCTATCTTTCAAATCAAGCATACTCTGAAAAAGAAATAAATAATTCACATACATTATTATTACCAAAACCTTTTTTTACACATGGTTTATATAAAGTTACAAAATTTAAAAAAAATCTAGATAGGATAAATCAAAAGATTTGTTTTTATACAATTAATACTGCAACCAATATAATATCTGATATTTTTGGCCTTAAGAAAGACACAGAGTCTTCATAGTTATTGTAATCATTCAAGGTTAATAATATCCTTCTAGATATTCTTCATGACAACGTGTAACAATAATACATAATATTTCTAAAGACAGCTGTTAAAGTGAACCACCCTAGGACAATCCTGATTTGAGGTCAAAATATGTCCCATTTTTAAAATACAGTTGAATCTTAGCTTTGGCATTGAAATATTTTATAGTCCAAAATTTCAGAAATTTATGAATGTGAGTAATTGTTTGTTAATATCAATTGAGCAATTGTTCTGCTATATTATGGTAAGAACTAGTGACATTTGATGAGATAATAATGATGTCTGTTTTGTACTAGACCAAAAAAGCTTGGTTGGATCTTCATGGTGCTATCTCACTTAAACAACAGTCTGCAGGTAGATATGTTACTCCATTTGAACACATTCTCATGGTTCTGAGCCATCTAGTCTTTTATTTTGCTCCTTAACGTTGCATGCCTAACGTAAAATCAGAAAATACAAATTTCGTAGTCTTCGGTTAGACCTGACCATGGCTCAAACCCACGATCTACCACATTGGGTGAAAGAAATTTATTTAACTATTATGCAAGTGGGACAAATTGCACTAATCCACAATATTTTCTAGAGACTGACACTCACTAAGAACATTGTACACTATGAATATATAGTTCATACTTTGTCTTTATTGTTTGTTAATGCAATGATGGAACATGGACTTTTATATAAAAAAAAAGATACAAGTTATATTACATATAGGCATAGGTAACCTTAAGATGATCTTGGCTATCCTATTTAGGTCCTTTGGTTTTCTTGCTCTCAATTATTTTAAAATTATTTGACTTTCCAATCCTTTGATGAAAGTTATTCCAGTCACGTGTTGTGCACACTAATTTAGATACAGTCGAACCTCATTGTGTCGAACTCGAAGGGACCACCCGAAAATACTCATCCGAGGATCGACTTATCAGAGATTGACTATGACGTCAGCTGTTTTATTGATAAAGGTTCAGATGTGTGTTTCCATCATGTTTGAAAATGTGTAAAATATATATTTGATTGTCATGTTTACCGTTTACGCTTTGTTCGATATGTACTAGATGTTTTTGTTTGTTTCAATAAACGTATAAATAAAGAAATATCGATACACAAAACTTTTATTTATTATTCTATGAATTTGATATTTAACTAGGAAGAACTGTTTTAGATACCTAAAACTTATGTCTCCCCTTAATGCAGCCATCTGTACAACAACATTTCATTAACCTATCTCGAAAGACAAAAATGCTATGGTCCGGACAAGAAAATACTATTTAAAAAACAATTATTTGACCTTCAGGTCAAAGGTCAAGATCCAACGAAGGCCATTATGGTATGCGACACACCGCTTTATGGTCATGCACCCACATACCAAATATCATTGATCTATCTCGAAAGAAACAATTATTTGACCTTGATGTCAAAGGTCAAGGTCCAACAAAGGTCATTATGGTATGCGACACACCGCATTATGATCATGCACCACATACCAAATATCATTGACCTATCTCAAAAGACAAAAATGTTATGGCCCATACAAGAAAATACTATTTAAAAAACAATTATTTGACCTTGAGGTCAAAGGTCAAGGTCACAAGAAGGTCATTACGGTATGCAACACACTGCCTTATGGTCATGCACCCACATACCAAATATCATTGATCTATCTGGAAAGACAAAAATGTTATGGCCCGGACAAGAAAATACTATTTAAAAAACAATTATTTGACCTTGTAATCAAAGGTCAAGGTCCAACGAAGGTCATTACGGTATGCGACACACCACCTTATGGTCATGCACCCACATACCAAATATCATTGACCTATCTCGAAAGAAACAATTATTTGACCTTGATGTCAAAGGTCAAGGTCCAACAAAGGTCATTATGGTATGCGACACACCGCCTTATGATCATGCACCACATACCAAATATCATTGACCTATCTCAAAAGACAAAAATGTTATGGCCCATACAAGAAAATACTATTTAAAAAACAATTATTTGACCTTGAGGTCAAAGGTCAAGGTCACAAGAAGGTCATTACGGTATGCAACACACTGCCTTATGGTCATGCACCCACATACCAAATATCATTGATCTATCTGGAAAGACAAAAATGTTATGGCCCGGACAAGAAAATACTATTTAAAAAACAATTATTTGACCTTGAAATCAAAGGTCAAGGTCCAACGAAGGTCATTACGGTATGCGACACACCACCTTATGGTCATGCACCCACATATCAAATATCATTGACCTATCTCGAAAGAAACAATTATTTGACCTCGAGATCAACATTCAAGGTCCCACGAAGGTCATTATGGTACGCGACACACCGCCTTATGGTCATGCACCTACATACCAAATATCATTGACCTATCTCGAAAGACAAAAATGTTATGGCCAGGAAAAGAAAATACTATTTACAGGGTTCATACACTTTATTTGTGAAAAAATTCCATGACTTTTCAAGGACTTTTCCAGGATTTTTTTAGTTTTTCCAGGACCAACTTTAAGCAAACTGTCAATGAGTATAAGTGAAATTTTGAGTAATCACATTATTTATCATGTTCTAACTAATATGTATACGAGTATATAAGAAATTATCCATCATAAACAGCACACTTGGTAGCCAGTTATGCCAACGTGACCTGAACTACCATCAAAATGGAAGTGGCCCGTTGGACAATGAGACAATTACAACCCTTTCAGTTGTCTATTTAAATTTATAACTTAATTCTAGTATAGCTTGGATGTCCAGCTGTTTTTTTTTTAAGTTGTTGAATTAGAGATTCATCAAATAAGAGAACATATAGATCTTCTTTTGATTGATTCCATCAAATATGGACGGATTCCAAAGACTGCCAAAGAGCATGCTTCGGTTCTCCAAGGGCCATTTGTTTGCTATCATGTCGCCTGAGAACATACTCTGAAAAACCTGTACAATGTCTGTATAACTTATGAAAGAAAAGTAGCTTTTTACCATGTTTAATGTCAAAATTATATCTCCACTTTTATGAAATCTGTTGTTGCCACAGACTCTTCCAATAATTTTTTTGTAGGCTGGACACTGGCTGGTTCCACTTGATTATTAATCCACACTGACAGTCTCAAACTGCTTCTTTTTTTCTTTTTTTCTTATATATGTTCAGTGTTTTGTTGAATAAATGTGACTTTTAAGTCCACTTTTCCTCCTATATTACTGATGTTAATATCCTTTATACACACATTATATGCTGCAGCTTTAAATTTGTTCTGTATTTGAGACAGACACTTATATTCTGGCTTTTCAAGCCATTTAATTTTAAAAGAAGAGTTTCCAGCCATTTTGTGGCAAAAACTACAACATGCTGTATTTGTATGTGGAAGCTGTCATTTTTAAAATATGGAAATACACACCTCATAAGCGAGCTATATTATAAAATTGGTAGATGATTTATTTTTTAGAAAAATCATAATGTTTAGTGTTCCTCTGCCACTGGGCTCTTCTTCAAGGGCAGTTTCACCCATATTCGAAAAATAAAATTCCTTTTGCATTGCTCTCACTACTTCCCACATCCAACCATCTTTTTATATTCAGGGTTATCTAACCACTTGATCTGAAAATGGCAGTTGCCTGACATTTTAAAAGCCAAAAGTACGTTTTCCAATATCTGGTTTCCTACTGCAACACCGTTTAATGCAGGAAACTGTAGTACATTAGGAAACCAGTCTATACATCCGTTTGCATATTTTTACAAATAATTTGAAAGAAACAAACTTAAAATCCTTATTTTACATTTACTGCAACTGGTGCCTTGTTTCAAGTACGTCTAAAGGAAACAGTTACGACAGAAATCGGGAGAATCTCTTAATTTTAGATGTTTGAATACATTTAATAAAAATTACAGCTCAAATAATAATTTTCCATGACTATTCAAGGACTTTTCGATAAAATACAGTTTTCCATGACTTTTAAAGGCCTTTATTTTACAAAATTAAAATCCATGACTTTTCCAGGATTCCATGACCCGTACGAACCCTGTATTTAAAAAAACAATTATTTGACCTCAAGGTCAAAGGTCAAGGTCCCACGAAGGTCATTATGGTACACGACACACCACCTTATGGTCATGTACCCACATACCAAATATAATTGACCTATCTGGAAAGACAAAAAAGTTATGGTCCGGACAAGCTTCGCTGAGAAGAAGCAGAAGAAGGAAAAATCAGACTAAAACAATATGTCTCCCTTCGTTCGAAGGGGAGACATAATAAAAATGAATGTGAACTGTTTAAACGGAATAAAAAAAACGATATCACAAATTATTATCAATCATGTTTTCAATAAAGATGAAAGGAAATCGATCACCAGTGATCGTATTGTTTGTCAATTATAATCTTCTTAATCAATGTTAATTATAACGTCATATTAGAAAACAGCGGTAATACTACGTGTGTCCTTGGCAAAGCTTAGCGATTAGTGATAATTGGAATCATCTCATGCGCTGACATGATATGAAATATATTGGTTTTAAACATCAAAGGGAAAATAAACAAAATAGCGATAATTGTGAAAAGTTCAATACAAATTACGACAAATTGGCTTGGGTATTAAAATTCGTTTCAATAATTTTCTCAGGTAAAATTTTGTTCCACTTGAGCACGCCAATTTAAAAAAGGAATTAAAGATGTGGCAGATGTTTACATTTAACAGGTCAACGCTAACAAGGTCAATCAAATTGTTAAACATACATGTATAATCAAAATGTTTGTGTCGGAATTATGGAAACATGGTGCTCGACTTATGCGGGTGACTTTGGGGTATTTTAATTTTTATGAACTAATATTTTTGCTCGAGTTATCCGAGAAATCGACACAAAAGAGATCGACTTATCAAAGGTAAAAATGCATTAGGTCGACGGCAACTTTGCAGGGACCGACAAAAATGCTTGACTTATTCGAGATATCGAGACAAGCGAGTTCGAGATGAGGTTCGACTGTATCTGAGTTTTATAATACAAACCTGTATATAAGTAATGGCATTTTTCCCATCTTCTCCCTCTTCTGACACAATAGCTTTCCCTTGTTCTCTCAGGTAAATACTAATACAGTCACACATTGTCTTCAGACCATTCAACACCCGAATAAATAACTTGTACATACATGCTAAATCTAAGGAATAAATATATTGATAATCAAGATATAGTCTAGAGGTCAGTGGTCTCAAAAATCATCAACGAGATACAGGTTAAATTCACAGTCAGTGTGAAATACTGTCGAACAGACAACCGGGTCAGACAAATCTGCCATTGGTCTGACAGAAATTGTATGAGCCGCAGAACGATTGTCTGGCAGTGATTAAGTCTACATTTTGTTTATTGATGGTTTACTCCTTTTAGAGCAGATATAATTTGACTAAAATCTTTGGAAAAAGTGTTAATCTTATGAACATATATTCAATGGCGGATATAGAAATAGCTTCACAATCACAATACCAGAAGCAAATCGCAAACGAGCACAATTATTTTCAGAACACAAATGCAAGGTACTGTACACCATTGTAAAAGTAGGCAGTGCTTAAATATTTCAAATGTACAATAAATTGGTTTTTTTTGCAGGAAAATGTGTTATAATATGGCAAACTTTTATGCATCCACATGAACAGAGTGATGACAAAGATAAGTATCATAAAATCTATTTTTTGAAATCTAGTTCTCTGGTACTACCTTAAATAATACTTTCAGGCTATATTTTCATTTCTATAACATAAAACACAACAACAGTGAAACCGGTCTAAACCCTGAATAAACCACAATCCTGTATTAACTGAACTTGAAATAAAGTCACAATTGACGAAATCTCTGTATAAACCAAACACAAAAGACAGCTTTCACCGTGTATGGAAATAAATGTTTCTAACTTAGTAAGGTGAAACTAACTTTACTCAAATTTGTAGATCAAATTTAAAACAACATATATATATATATATGTGTACATATCTTATTCTGTATCTTACCATCAGTTTTATTGTTCTTTAACATGTGAACAACTCCTGAGTTTTCCATCTGAAATGTCAAGAAAAACACTTGTAAATTGGCAAAAAAAAACCTCTTCCTTTAATGATCAGATTTCTTTATATTCAAATTGAGATTTCAAACTCCTGTAAATGTTTTATTTACTTTTTCATATTCTGTTCTTATGTGAAAATGAAATTGTTGTAATATTAAGAAACAAATATATACCGAATTATTATAGAATCCATCCATCTTATATTAAACTTGTAGGTCTACTCTCCATTTGTAAGGGGCTGTCGTGATCATATGTTAGTTGGATTTGTAACTACCTATGCAATCAGTGCCTATCACCACTAACGTTGAGAGTTTGAATCCCGCTCAGGCAAGGTATACTCAATACAACATTATGTGATAAAGTTTGTCAGCGATTTTCTCCGGTTTCCTCCATCAATAAAACTGACCGCCATGATATAACTGAAATATTGTTGAAAGTGGCATTAAAATCCATACCCCCACTTAATTTGTAACTCTCAATTGTACAAAAAAATATCAATCTTTATAAGAAAAATTGCAGCTTTTTTATGAACTTGTATAATATAAATATAAAGAATATTTGCCATAACTTTTATGGAGCATGTTTGTATTAATTATTATGTTTGTCATTTGTTTATTCCGTCATGTTATTTAACATTATTTTGTTTATTTGACCTCATGTTACACGTTTATATGTATCTGAGTGTTTTCTCAATAAACTGTTCAAACTTAAATATTAACTACCTGGATTTCCAACATCATATGTCATTGGTTTTTTTTTGTGTTCAATGAGTTCAGTTAAGATGAAACGTGATTGTTCGTTTTATTGATATTGGTGGAATTAATGATCATCACTGTTTATATTTTCTTTTCATTATTTGAATATTTTGACAAGAAAAGCCAGATTGAATATGACAGAAGAAATGTAAATCTCAATTTTTTTACATTACAAAATGCTATTAAGTTTGAATGGATTCAAAGTCATACCTCTACAATTGTCTTCATGTGTTTACTGATCAACTCTTCTTCTAATACCTGAAATACAGTCGTTATAAATAGTGTAAACTTTTTTTTATACTGGGAGAGTTGTCTTTTCTCCTGGTCACAAAATCCTACACAATATAAGAAAATATTATATGGCATTACAAGCAGTTTTGAAGACTAAATTTCAAAAGTAGAGGGCACCTATTAGGTGCAAAGTCTAGAGAGGGAATGGTCTTTAGGAGGAAATGAGGAATAGGCATCTTTCAAATGACAGAACTTTTTCTAAATAAAATAAAAACAAAAGAAATTGACAAAATAAAATTTGAACATTAATATTAGTCACAAATAGCATATTGTGTTCATAAGAATAAAAAAAAAGAAAATTTAAATGACAGGAAGTATAACTCCTAATTAACTTTACATTGGATAAAAGAAAACATTTAAACATATTAAATATTATTTAAATGTAAGTAGTAAAATGACATACTCTAACAATAGGATCTTCTGTTGTACCGTCTAAGTAATGTGTAGCCCTTTCAGCTTCTTCGTTTATTCTGGCTTCTACTTTCTTTATATACACTGAAGCACTGTTTTCACCAAGAAACTTCTGACTTTCAGACTACAAAAAAAAAAAATAAACATATACAAACATTTGTATGACTTTAAATGCTTTCAACATTAATAGAGATAGAAGAAAATTAGCCTTTAAAGATTGACAGGAGACATACAGGAGATGAAACGATTAAAAGAAGAAATCAAACATAATATTCATAATATCAATTTGTGAGCCTCTTAAGTTAGTTTTTTCTTGTCATATTGAAAACTAAGGTTTGGTTTAGGTTTAACACCACTTTCAACAATATTTCAAATATATCGTGGAGGTCAGTTTTATAGGTGGAGGAAACCGGAATGCCAGGAGAAAACCACCGACCTGTCGTAAGCCACTGACAAACTTTATCACATAATGTTATATCGAGTACACCTCTCCATGAACAGGGTTTGAACTCACAACTTTAGTGGTGATAGGCATTGATTGCACAAGTAGTTGTAAATCCAACTACCATACGATCACGACCACAACAGCCCCTTGTTAACTAAGGAAATAACAGGATCATGAAATTAAATTAAGTTTATGTAAATATATCAGCTTAATTTAGTTTCATGATCCTATTATATATCAGTTTATTGACATTTTTATACGTACCCTGTAAAATTCTGCACTTTGTTCTAAGAATGGTCTCTCAAAATCTTCCTCATATACTGCCCTTGAGTCTATACCTAGTACCATCAACATTTGGCAAGCATTTTTCACTGCACCTCTACACAAAAAACACCATTTTATGTACATGTAACTTATTGAACAATCCAATGTTAAGTCATAAAGTTATAATACATAGTGATCATTACCAAATATTATTGATATAAAACTATATTTTATGTATAATATACAATTACAGCCCTTTTGATATTGACTCAATGAAAGTATATAGACAGAGGACAAAGTCTGAGGTCGATATATATTTACACTTTCATGGGTCAATAAAAATCATGTATTGACCGATATAATAAGGCTACAATTGTTTTATTATAATATCATATTATTTAAAAGTTGTGATTTGCAAATCCATTACATCATTCATATCTTAAAGTGCCAAATTGACTGCATTCACTTTCAGCTGCAATTTTTTTTTACATCAACAACACTGTAAAACTAGAGGCTCTAGAGACCCTATAATCACTCACCTGGTAAAACTTGGCAGGGTAAACCTTTAGAAACGCTAAGTCTAACAAAGATTCATATTTTCTTGTGACTTTAGACACAATTTGCTTACTACTGAATGTGTGCTCCATAAATTCTGAAAACCTAAAGATTTTGTTTTGCAAGTCAAAATTAAAATCTCCCATGGTAAGTACATTAGACTGCTTAAGTTTTAATTCTGGAAGAAGGTTATCAACAAGCATATTTTTCAAGTCTTTCTGTTTGCAGTTAGGAGCAGCATGGAACAAATCAAGTCAACTGGCTTGGTACTTTCTGAGAAGAACAACTTAGTACAAATTCCCATATAGGCTTCTATTTTCAATGAAATTCCCATAGGGTCCAATGGTAAAATAAATCGCCTGGTGCAGCCATTTTTGATTTGCGATGCACACAAAAATAAAAAGGTTGGTAGAGGACCACCCAGTCATCATCTCTATGATGTTACAATTCCATCGGCTGAGTAGTTTCTGACAAGAAGATCTTCAAAGTTTCAACCAATCAGAACACATTATTGGCCCTGGCGATTTCCGATCTGCTCCAAAATAATAAATCAGGAATAGGACCATCCAAGGAACATTCAAATAATGCAAAATATTCAATTTGTCGAGTAGTTTCTCACAAAAATGTCTTTGAATGAAATTCCCATAGGGTCCAATGTTAAACTAAGTCGCCCTGTGGTTGCCATCTTGGATTTCCGATTGGCACAAAAATAACAAAACTTGGTAGAGGACCACCCAGTCATCATTTCTATAATATTACAATTCCATCGGCTGAGTAGTTTCTGACAAGAAGATTTTCAAAGTTTCAACCAATCAGAACACATTATTTGCCCTGGCAGCCATGTTGGATTTCCGATCTGCACCAAAATAACCAGCCTGGTAGAGGACCTCCCAATGGACATTTCTGCCAAGTTTGGTCCAAATCTGTTCTGTGGTTTCAGAGAAGAAGATGAAAATATGAAAAGTTTACAGACGCGGATGACGACGATGACGGACGCAAAGTGATGACAAAAGCTCACATGGCCCTTTTGGCCAGGTGAGCTAAAAAGAGCGAAAGCACAGTTTTGATTGGCTGGATTTCCAAACAAAAATCTAATAATTTTTTTTTTTAAATCCAGTTTTAGTATTCTAAGGTTTATAAAAAAATATTGTTGGTAAGACACAGCTTATATGTCTTTTATAATTAAATTATGTGACATGAATGAGGAGATAACTGTATTGTATTTGAAAATTTGCTGGCATCATTTATTGATTTAATGGTGACAAATTGAGTTTACTGACATGTTGCTCAACTCCAATAGACATTATCCTAATTCTGAGTCAATCAGTCTTTACTCTCTTTGCTGCTGCCTACTTAGTGAAAAAGCAGCCTAGACCAATTTAATAGTCTTTAGTTTTACTTGACTGGTGATTGATCCCACAATCTACAACACTTGAGGTTAGCATGATAGCCATTAGATCATAGAGACGGTTTCCAAGTAGCTATGGGCAGTTGTTGTTTACATATCTAATCTGCAGTTCCCATAAAAAAACTGTTTCTTAGTAGATGTGTTTAGATTTCCAGTTACCTCCCCTCCAAGAAACATTGCAACGATGATGAACTGACAAAGTCAGTCAGTCAGCACAATGGTTTTTGTGAAGTAACCAAATGTGTTTTACAAAGATATTTATCTACTACATATATGCTATTTCCTTATTTTAATAAATGATATATCACCAATACTAATTTTCAGAGATATCACCTGTGTTATGGAAAAAGGTATCTTTATTAGTTGGCATAAATAGGAAGATGGTTGTTTGGTTTTATGGTGCTTAATGCCACTTTCAACACTATTTCAGTCATATCATGGCAGTCAGTTTTATTGGTGGAGGAAACCGGAGTACCCGGAGAAAACCACTGATCTGTCGCAAGTCAGTGACAAACTTTATCACATAATGTTGTACTGAGTACATCTCGCCTGAGTGGGGTTCAAACTCACAACGTTAGTGGTGTAAGGCACTGATTGCATAGGTAGTAATAAATCCAACTACTATATGATCACGACCACGACAGCCTCTAAATATGAAGAACTTTACTAGTCATTTTAATAACAAAATTAATTTAGACTTTTATTACCTGTCTACAACCTCCCCTCTCCTTTCTCTTGCTACCATTTCTAACAATGTACTGCGAAGATGATCTCTTATCATTGGATGTCGTACAACTTTCTCCCTGAATATCATCAGTCCCAGGTTGTATACATTATCTACATTGTTCTGTTGAACATAAACTCTATCCTAAATATAAAAAGAAAACAGGTGCTCAATTACCAAATTGATATCTAAGCTCAGCCATCATTCAATCAAATATCTGTTGCATGAGAATAAACTTCTGTGCCATGAGAGCATGATACAACCGTCCCCAACAGTTGCAAATTCGGAAAATGTGTCCATTTAAATTGAAAAGTTGATAGGGTCAATGAACACAATATTGGAAGGGGATGGGATCACCCAAAGACTTTTTGATTCAAATTTCATTTCATTTTATCCAGTCAAATGTTTCCAATTCTAAAACAATCAGAAGCCTTGTTGGTCATCTAGAATGAAAAACAATTTTGGAAAAGAACCATACAAGGAGTACCACAACAGACCAAGGAATGGCAACAATTCACTCGAGTCTTGGGCTAAAAAATGTATATAAAGATGCACAAGTTGTTACTGTTGTCCTACTAGCAAACTGTAATGTTTGAAAAGTGAAAACATTATTTTAATTAATTCTTTTTTCCACTTCAAAAATTCCTGTTCCAAGCTGTTCAATCATATTTAGGGCTCTACAATCCATACCAGCTCCCACTAGCCTCTGGCTAGTAAGGAAACATTTTTTTCTCGCCAACAAAAGTATGTTACTTGCCAGATTAATAAAGATAGCAATTCGTACTATAAAACTCCAATATATATTTATTTGTACATAATTAATAATGCACTGAATGAGACAGAAGATACTCAGTTGAGGAATGGACATTTGCTGATACCATATTTAAACATTTGTATGCTTAAGATTTTTATTATGATAAACAAGACTTTCACGTTTATACTTTTTCTTTCCGGTAGCAAATTTGGTTTTGCCAGCAATATTTGGGCCTGCCTTTCTGCAAATATCACAATACATAACGTTGTTATTGGAATCATAAGTAAGCCACAAAAACTCCAACTTCCAGACATTGTGGAATTTACATTTTACAGTTTTAGAACCCGAACCTTCATCACTATTTTGGCTTATACTTCCGTCGATGTTGCATCAGACAGGCCAGCTTTATGATCAGTTCATTTAACCGGTTTATTTTTAGTGAAATATTTTGAATGCAGGTTTAGTTTTTTGCTCATCGTGGTCACTTGCAAGTGCTAAAAGTATGTGATTCAAAACTTCTATGTCCGATTCAATTGTGCGATTTAAAAGACCGGATAATCCAAGTCGGAATTTATATTGAAAAATATCATCGGTGAGGGAATGAAAATTATCCGGAAATTTCAATTCGCCGTCTGGCTATCAATACAGAATTTTTACTCGCATTTTACAAAAGTAACTCGCAAATGCAAGTGTTTTGGTCGCATTGTAGAGCCCTGATATTATTACAAATTTAAATTTCATTAATTGTTTTGGCAAATCATAACAAACTATAAATGTTTAAATGATTAGAATTGAATACCCACCATATACATAAGAATGTCTCTGATCATGACCATTGATGTTTGATGATCATTCCATGTACTGTTCAGTGTTTGTAGAAAATTGTTATTTAATGCTGTTAGAACATCTTCTCTTATCTGAAATATAATAATAAGCTTTTAAAATTAAAACAACTTCAGTAAGAACACACCTGATTGGAGATTCACATAAGCCCACCTTTATGGCAATGTCAATATAAATATCAATGATTATCACACCAGGATCATTTACTCTATATTTTTCCAAACAAGAATTCACTACCAGTACATTGTATATAAATTTGGTTGGGTTTGATTTTATGGTGCTTAACGTGGCATTAAACACCATAAAACCAAACCAAACTTTCAACAATATTTAAGTTATTTCGTGGCGCTCAGTTTTATTTGTGGAGGAAACCTGAGTAACCGGAGAAAACTACAGACCTGCTGCAAATCACTGACAAGCTTTGTTTATCACATAATGTTGTACACCTCGCCATGAGCAGGATTCGAACTCACAACATCAGTAATGATAGGCACCAATAACATAGGTAGTTCTAAATCCAACTACCATACGATCATGACGGCCCCCATATAAATTTGGAGACTCAGGTTTGCTGATTGTAAGTACAATCTGGTTTCTCATAAGACACTTAATTTCTTAAAGGCATATTGTCTACGATTTTGTTGAAAATTTTTAACTGTCCATAAATAATTTGCTATCATTAAACAGTTATGCTGCAAAAGATACAATTTGTGTTCTTTTTTTGACAAAAAAGACCCAAAACTATCGTTATCGGAATTATTGTTCAGGATGACAAGAATTCAAATAAACCCGCCTCTATTCATATGACCTTCTATGTCAACCCGTCTTGAGCATGCACACTGCTTAGAAACAATAAACAACATGTCGGAAGAGAAAGTGGACTTTGACAGATTCAGAGAGAAAGAGGAATAGAAGTGCAGTATCTTCCAAATGGAACAAATGCAGGATATATGTAGGGGATCAGTTGGATCGTTGGAACGAACTGAAGGAAGTGCTACGCATCCAAACTCATGCTGAAGTGGCAAACATTTTGCTTGATAGGTAAGCAGAACACATGTTGCCTTCTTTTCTCAATCGTTTTTCATATTTTATGAATTTATGATGATGCCAATGATCATTTTCGGTAGATATTCCTGATACAGAAATTATTTATTCTACGTCTTTTAGATACAATCGGTTCGCAAATAGCTTTTTTCCTCAACTTTTATAGAAACTTACCTCAACATCCATGCTGCAGCATCCGGACTACTGGCATAAAAATAGATTTGGTCTCGCTCAGGACAGTGCATAATTAATTAGCTTCCAGTAACGATGGTCAGCTTTTTTAAATCGAAAAAAAACAACGTTTCGTAGCGTATTCATCAATAATTTGATGTTTAATCTTCATTTTATGAAGGTCAGTATGGAAAACGACAATAATTTTGGGTATGAAAAAATTACGATTTTGGTAGACAATATGCCTTTAAGATATTCTCAAACCTTGCGAAGTACGTTCGGTCAGACAGCTTGAAAGCTTCTGCTGACCAGAAAACAATTAAGAGAGAAATGTAAATTATTAGGATAATACACTTTCACAGTGCATTTGTATCTCCCATAGGAAGGCACTGTGTTGAGCCTAATAAAAATATTTTTATTTTCAAATCTTTATCAGGTTTTATAGTAAACCATATTTTGATTCAAAAATTTATTAGGATATCAATATTTGGTTGTGTACAAAATGTACTTTTACAGGACTTGCCTTGTTCACTAAATGATCAGTCACAACATCACGCAAGCCTGTATACAATTTCTCTCCATGTTTATGTAACACCATGGTATATGCATTTCTGTATAGTTCTTCAAAACTAAGTCCACTGTTATTTTTCTTTTGAATTTCTTGGATGGCATTTTTCAACAAAGTCCATATGTTGTTCACATATTTTTCATCCATTGTCATCTGCAAAGATAAAATCACATACATCAGAATAATATAATCAATGTAATACCTGAAAAAAATATACATACACGGTATATAGAATATATTTTATTGCCTAATCATAGGGCTCACATGAGGCATCATTAACAATACAAACATTCATGATTGATAAATGAGACATACACACAAAAGAAAAAGGACATTCAGTTTAAGGTCTTCAGGCCTCTACATTAACATATTTTTCAACTTGTCCCTTCGGACAACTAACTAAAAAAAAGTACTTGTCCGACTCAATCTTTTAGTTGTCCGAAAAAATTAATAAAAATTACAAAAACTAGATAATAATTATCCAGGGCTCCCACTACTTTCAAATTAGAGGGAGAAGCGACTTCTCTTTCAGAGAGCTCACAGGGAGAAGTGGGAGACAACAAAGAGAAGTGGGGAGACTTCTGGGAGAAGTCAATTGCGATTAATCGAAACATTGTTTCGCGACCCCTCTAACCAAATTTAGTAAATAGTTAAAGCTGCCTGAACTGATATGTTCTGGTTTTTTTTTATTCATAACTACTTCAAGGACATATATTCAATGTCAATTTTCATTTCTGTCTACCTTGATTGGAGTCTTGCATACCAGTGATTTTTATATGTACCCCTCCCCTCCCCTTTTTTTCCTTTTGAAATATTACTGTGTTGTGATCCAATACCACACAAATTGTAATAACTCATATTTGTGTTATATAAATCCTTGTTTCTGGTAAAAAAAAATATACCTTCATACTATATATACCAGTATCTAGGTATATTTTTTTTTACCAGAAACAAGTGCCTGTGATGATAAATAAAGCAAAGTATTTTATTTAAATTCACAGAGAAATAAAAATTTTAGTGGATCTTTTCAACCAGATCAGGAAAAAGCTTGTAATATTTGTCCATTTCAAAGGTTTCAATATTTCCCAAAAGCCTAAATCAAGTCCTCTATCGTATTTTGCACAAAAGATAAGTTTAAATTTGGTGCCAAATTGATATCCGATAATTTTTACGTGTCCGTTCCGGAGTCATTCTTGTTCTTATATTTCAAATATTGATATTTCCGTTCATTAAAGCGTTTCTGAGATTGCGATTTTAATTTTGTCAATGTCCTTGAACTTCATCAAAGCATGGAAGAACGATAAATACAATAAAATAGTTTTGATCTGGCGTTTCACTTTAGTTTTAATCAAAATAAATTATGGACAAATTGGAGATCAAACAGGGCTCTTTCATACAACAAACCCAATATTTTATACCAGTGGAAATAGATTTGTCCGTCGTACCGGCACGTTTGGGAATCTGATTTTTTCACTTGTCCCGTCGGACAACCGTATTACAAGATCTACTTGTCCGACGTCCGTTTTCACTGGTACCGGACAATCGGACAAACGTTAATGTCGAGGCCTGGTCTTTATATTTCTAAAAATATAAATATAATTATTATTGTTTAGTGGATCATGTTCTGATTTGTCCCCTATATCTCAGATCCAGTGTGAAACTTTACATATGCTGCATATTCCTTAAAGGGAAACTTCGCGATTTTTTACATGTTAGCTAAATATGTTCCTGGTGATATAAAATACATATTCACAAAGTTTTATCGACATATTTCCACAAATAACGAAGCAAATCGTAAATTTGCAATTTTATTTTCTAATTTTTCAACTAGCTTGTGACGTTTTAAACTAAAAATGCATTGTGGGATTGAAATTTAAAGTCTGGGTCGCTGATGTTAAATTCTCTTCATTTAAAGCGCTCAGAGGACTGTAATTTAAATCTAATAACCGTTGGAAAATTAAATACTGAAGTGAACAGCTACATACTTTTTTGACAAACAACTATTTTAAATGAACAAAATGTTTCATTTCCTTTATATTTACAACGGAAAGAGTGTTTTATAACAGTCACCTATATTCGCTATATATTGGATCCCTTTTACAATTATGTTCATTTTGTTTTACTGCTAATGTGCTGAAAAATATAATTTTTGATAATTTTGACAACGCGTAACTTGTGTATCGATTTCTAGATTCTGTTTTAATCCCTTTTTAATAATCATTATTCAGCATGCTGTTTACTGTTATTTTGATCTCCGCATGTAGATGTCCGCTTGTGTGTTTTCTAGCCAGAGGGTAAAATTATACAGGTGTAATATTCAAGGTGACCGGATTAATAAAATGGGAATTTGAATACACACTATTTGCTTTCCAAGACGAGTTGGTAGATCGTTTATTATCTATTAAAGATAAAGTAATCTTAAAACATTAGAATAAATATAATGTTGAAATAACAGGAACAATTTATGTTTTAGATGATAAAAAAGTATACACCATCCTTGAAATTAAGTCTCATCATAATAATTTAACGATCGATGTTCATAAAAGATGTTTTAATTTTAATATTAAATAAAAAGATTTAGGCTTAAACGTTTAGAAATGAATTTTCCTTTTCAACAATAAAAAAAAATGATTATGATTTTACTCAATCATTATTTTAACAGTCTGTGTTCATAAAAGATGTTTTAATTAATTTAATTTTAATTAAAGGATTATGATTTTACTCAATCATTATTTTAACAGTCGGTGTTCATAAAAGATGTTTTAATTAATTTAATTTAATCAAATGATTATGATTTTACTCAATCAATATTTCTTTACTATTCTTTTGTTCAACGCGTGTTGTTTGTTTGGGAACATTTCTATATAAAGCACCGAAATTAACATTTTAGTTATAGCTTAAATATGTCGAGCTCAGGTACGGAAAGTGACTCTAGCGCCTCAAGTGATGTAGATTTCGACGACTATGGAGAGTTCGGTTACCAACTAGAACCAGAATATACGGAAGAAGAATTCATACAAATGGAAGAGGCAGCGAGTGCCCAACGTCGGGAAATAGAGAACAACCCACGTCAGAACGACACAAATTTGATATCCACTGATATTCATTTAGACAAAGTTCGGAAGAGATCATGATCATGAGTGGTATAAACAGATGAAGGGCAGTCAAAAATTAAAAAGAGATTAGGCCACACCAGATTTACTTCTTGTTCTTCGGATTTTGTGCTAAAAACGTTGTCCAGAGCGAGCAAGTGATTTAAAAATGTTAATTTCTTTTCCTTTTTTTGCTTGTCATTTTTGATGAGCGAAACGTAAAATATTATGCGAAAAATATGTTTCTTATATTTTTCATGTATTTTCAGAGACCATATTTTAATTTTAAATATTTTATTCTTCAATAAATTAAGGCAAATAATTCCTGAAGTAAGAAGTGAAATGCGGGATTTACTTATTTTTATCTTCATTCTGAAAACGACAGGTACATTCACACCGGTTCACTCAGCAGGGTACCTAATATTGCGTAATGAGTTTAGGTCCACACAGGAAATCGCCAGGCAGAATATACAAGTGTCATTTTACATCCGGTCGACGGGCCTCTGACCGAATACCTGAATACATGTGTCACAATATTTGGCAATAATCAGAAACGCAATGCACATTTTGTGACCTGTTAACTAACTAAAATTTTACCCCTAAGGGTTGAAGGCATGTACAAGGAATATATACAAACAACGTACACAAGTCAAATAGACAAAAACATAATAAGAACAGAAAATAAAATGAAAACAAATTACGCTACCCGTGACTAGAATAGCAGATGCAATACACATTTTAAAGGTTCTAATAGGTGATCAAAATACACGACACTGATCACGTTGAAGTATACATTAGGAATGGGTGCATATTAATGCACACTGCCGGATCAAGGGGGTGTTCGACAATTTAGTAAAATTCGTGTAAAAATTGGCAAACAAGAGCCTGGCACCCCGTTTTCAAAACTGCTGGATCCGCACCTAATGCAGCAATGATTCATGGGCTATTTTCACAAAAAACTCGTAAGATTACCATTGATCGTAAGCTATATTGAATTGTTCATTTTTATCTTGATTTTTTTTGTGCCCCATCAGAATGATGTAGCAACAACCAAAATTATGAAATAAAGCAGGGTGAACAGGGCAGGGTAGAAATTCTTCTTGCAAAATAGACAAAAAACCATTCGTATGCAATTTTTCCTTATAGAAATAGAAATTAAAATAAGTTTATTAACCAAATCAGGGCCCCAGGAGGGCATATACAAATAACAATCATGATTGATACACAACAACAATACATCAAACTAAATATTTGCGGTGAAATATCAATAATTGTGATGAACAAATTTTTTATGACTATTCTGAGATTAATCAGAAGGGTTCACCAGTTCGAAAGACGTGATTAAAATAAACAAAATATGTTACGCTTTGTTTTTGTATAATAAACTTATTTATAATTCTCATCGTCTGTAATTGTCAAATGAAATCTATTGCAAATTATATGTTTACATAACCCTCTCAATTGTATGGCTTCCTACCCTGTAACTTTCTGTGCTTTTAGCTTGTGTATCTTTATTGTAGTGCATGCACGATCGATTACAAAGTGCGATCTTACTGAATAATGTCATTAGAACAATTTTGCCCCGTAGCATAAGGCCTTTTTGGATTTTTTTTTTTAACAAATTCAGGGCATTGTTCCGATGTCCGTTCTTTTTTTTAACTTAATTTCGTAGTTCTTCAATTTTGGAAAAATATCTTTTGTAAATGTGTCTCATTAAAGACGAACCTTTCCCACCCCCCCCCCCCCCGATTCATTTGTTTTGCCATAATCTATAGAAGCAAAACGTAAATCTGCAAAAAGTGATTGTGTAATAAATTCATATATTTAGAATAATAAGAAAAATAAAAGAATTACCATCAAGTTAAACAACCGTATGCCTGACAAGCCATATCGACACTGAATGAGGACCCCGGTTTGTCACGCTTGTTTTGGGGCATGGTAGTATTTAGACGTCACGTGATACTTGGTATTGAGATGCTATCAAAATGGCGAAGTTTCCCTTTAACAAGTAGTAAACCTGCTAAAAACATCAAGGGACAGTGCTTCTGACACACCCCATCTGTTAATTGCATGTGTATGACTAACATACCAGAATACCCACTTTCCTTGCTTGGTATTTGCACATAAATAGAA
Organism: Bathymodiolus septemdierum; assembly: GCA_963383655.1. Classification (NCBI taxonomy): domain Eukaryota; kingdom Metazoa; phylum Mollusca; class Bivalvia; order Mytilida; family Modiolidae; genus Bathymodiolus; species Bathymodiolus septemdierum. The sequence goes on from OY726519.1 coordinate 114,561,245, forward strand.
AATCTCTATTAGTGTACATTGTATATGCATACTCTGGTATGGCTATTGGCTAAACACAAACAGGATTTTTTTTTATTGTTTTTATCTTAATAAATGTAAAAATAAAAAATAAAAAATTGTAAAATCCAAAATTAAAAGAAAAATTGTAAAAACTGATAATATATAACTAAAAATAAAAAATAAATAACAATTATATCAAACAAATTTACTATGTTCCGAAATTTTTTATAAACTTAAAAACATTTTACCAGGCATGCGCCAGAAAGTAAACATCACTACGTTGATGGTTTTCCGTAACTAAAGAAGAAGAAGAAAATAAAAGGTACACAACTCAGTGTCCCAATAGACCATTCCATCATAACTGCAGTCCTGCATTCATACGTGACATTTGTGATTGGTAATATAATAATACCCTTTCTGGTAAAATGATGTCGCAGAACAATTAAATGGGTTTGTGATGTCACAAGTTTCCTGCAAAATCGTCATTTTTCCACCCATAAATGTCGCGGATGAATGTATGACCGCATTTATCGTGAAAGGGTATATAGAATAGAAACAAAAAGGGTGACAATGTAATGAAAAATCTCTGTAAAGAAAGTCATTCATTCAAATTGTCACGAGTCAATATAAAACGTGGACCATTTACTTTGTGATGGAGATTAGTATTTGATTTTCAAAGAAAAAAGGATTAGGAATGACCTACCATATAAGGGGAATTAACTTCCCTAAAATTGACTGGAAAAACTGGTTAACCAAGGGTGACAAAAATAGTGAAAACTTCGTAGAAAGTATCAGAGATAGCTATATGTTCCAACATGTTATGGAAAACACTAGAATGAGAGAAAATTGTGAACCAAGCACACTGGATCTAATACTGACAAATGATGAGAATATGATAGAAGAGCTAAATTACACTAGCCCACTTGGAAACAGTGATCATTGTAGCCTTGAATTTATACTCAAATGCTATTGTGAGGAAAAATCATGTAAAACGGAGAGATGGAATTACTTCAAAGGGGATTACACTAATATGAATACCTTTCTTCAGTGTGACTGGAATGATATATTAAAAGGAAAAAATGCTGGGCAGCAGTTTGACATTTTTATGACCAAGTTCAATGAGGCAAAAAACAAATATATACCACATATGAATACAAAAGCCAACAACAAAGCTAAGAAACACAACTATATTCCTCTGGATGCTAAAACCGTACAGAAGATTAAAAAGAAACATAGATGTTGGACTAGATACAGAGAAACTGGGGACAAAAAAAAGTACCAGGAATACGCCAAAACAAGAAATCAAGTTAAAAGCGCAATCAGAAAAGCAAAAGCTAATATGGAGAAAGAAATTGCACAAAATGCTAAAAGCAATCCCAAGATTTTTTGGAAATATGCTAACTCCAAAAGAAAAACTAACACTGGTATATCAGAGCTAAAATTTAAGTCAGAAGAAGGGGAAGAAAGGAAAACGACAACAGATAAGGAAAAAGCTTAAGTCCTGGCTAGTTTCTTCAGTAGCGTATTCACAATTGAACCAGAGGGCGATCTACCATTGATGCATCCTATAGAGGTCAAACAGGAATGCATAGACTAGAGAAAACTTTCAAAGAAAGTGAAATATTAAAATTACTACAAAATCTGGATGTAAACAAATCATGTGGCCCAGATGGTCTTCACCCTATAATGCTAAAGGAGCTTAGTGCAACAATATCAAAGCCTATAACAACTATATTTAATTTGTCTATGTGCCAAGGTTTGGTTCCTAAACTGTGGAAAGAAGGGAACATCACTGCACTATTCAAAAAAGGAGACAAGACAGAACCAGGAAATTATAGACCAGTCAGTCTGACCAGTGTAATCTGCAAAACCATGGAAAAACTAGTAAGGGAAACTATAGTAAAGCACATGTCAGCTAATAAGCTCTTCAGCAACAAGCAGTTTGGCTTCATCTCTGGGAGATCAACAACCCTACAACTCCTAAAAGTTATGGATGAGTGGACCAAAATTCTTGACAAGGGTGGGAAAATTGACTCAGTATATATGGATTTTATGAAAGCTTTTGACAAAGTACCACATAGAAGACTTCTGCATAAGATGCATAGGTATAAAATAAGTGAGAAAGTAATTAAGCGGGTCGAAAGTTTTCTTAGCAACAGAATACAAAAAGTAATTGTAAATGGCACCGAGTCCAAATGCCATCATGTCACAAGTGGGATACCACAAGGTAGTGTCCTGGGCCCTATACTCTTCGTTATATATATCAACGACATGCCAGAGATGGTAGAGTCATCCACCTACCTGTTTGCTGATGATACAAAAATTTTCAGAGAAATTCGAGAGGAAAAAGATGAGAAAATGCTTCAAGCAGATTTAGATAACTTACAAAGCTGGTCAGATACATGGCTATTAAAATTCCACCCTAACAAATGCAAAGTGATGTCAGTTGCCAAAGGAACAAAACACTATCACCTATATAATAACGATGGCAACAGAATTGAGTTAGAACAATCTGACGGAGAAAAAGACATAGAAGTATTTGTAGATGAAAATTTGTCCTTTAATAAACATATACAAAATCAGGTGAACAAAGCAAACAGCATCATGGGATTAATCAGAAGAACTTATACATATTTAGATGAACAAAGCTTCAAATATTTATTCCAAGCTTTGGTTAGACCTCATATTGAATATGCGGAAGCAGTCTGGTCTCCATTTAAAGTGGGGGATATTGAAAAAATAGAAAACGTACAAAGAAGAGCCACCAAACAAGTACCTACTTTAAAAAACATGGAATATAACGAAAGACTAAAGATGCCAACTCTGACGTATAGAAGAATGCGAGGAGATATGATAGAAGTATTTAAAATAATAAATGATATTTATGATCCTCTAACAACAGTGGATATGTTTGAGCTAAACACAACTTCAAATACAAGGGGACATAGCAAGAAGATGAAGATAAAAACAATGTGAGAAAATATACCTTCGTCGTTAGAATTGTCGAAATATGGAATAGCCTCCCAGAATCAGCTATACAGGCAAAAACAGTTAAAAAATTTGAAATCGGCCTAGATGAGCACTGGAAGCACCAAGAGTGCAAATATGACTTTACGGCAAACATAAACATAAGATCAAATTCCGGAAGTGACGTAAAGTCGCGCATCAATGATGTGGATTTAGAGGCGGACATAGTGGCAACAAGCCAGCGTCCACTGTAGTTCCTATGGTATCCTATGGTATATAAAAAATTAAGTACCTTATTTTAGAAAATTGGATCATGTGACACAGACTATTATTAATATCCTCGTCTGACAATAAGTCGGTCAGTCATTGGATAATGTTTGATTATTTTTTTTCATGTTTGAAAAGTAAACATTTTTTTCTTTTTAATTATGTTCCTCATCTATTCTTGCTCACATGTGTAAAGTTCCATGGAAAAAAGATCGATAATAATAACACACTGACCTGTATTTGTTTACCATCCATTTTCCAAATGGCGTCGTATGACGTCACATAAAGTCGGTCAAAGTTCAATAAAGCACATGATTTTGTCATAGGCCAACCAAACTTAAAAAGTAAACCAGATTAAGAAAGTACAGTATTTTAGCTTTTTCAGTGTAATTGATTTGTCTGAAAAATTTCAAAAGATGTTTTTGATTAATTTTTTGATGCAAAAATTAAACTTGTTTTCCCACATAAAAAGTATTTAATCCAGTGAATTTTGTGTTTTTGCTTTTGTCAATACAATCTATTAGACCGACATATTTTGGTAAAACAATTAATGACCGATTTCAATTTATTTTAATCACATTTATTATCACAGAGTGGTAACAATACAGTTTTGTTGATGCTATTTGTAATAATGACAGGTTTTTTTTTAACCCAGATAATCTCATTTTTCTGTCTGGTTTAATTTAATTCTCTGTTCAATTTATGCTATAAATTTTGATTATTGCTGTTAAGTTAATTCTTTTTCTATCTTCTCTGTGAATTTCATTTCAATACCCCAAGAGGTAAGGGGTATATTAGTTCTAATAATAAAACCCTAAATGCTCGCTTACTCGCAAGGGTTATAACGGGATGCCATTACACGTAATGGAGCAGCCGCCGAGATTTTTTGCGCTCGCTTACAGAGCTTCTGGCGCCTGCATTTATCAATAATAAGACATAACCTTTCCTTTTGTCCATTATTATAACAAGTTTTTATCACCTACCAGTATTTTAGAATGTAATTCCCACAAAATAAAATCTTCTCTTTGAAAATTTTGAATTTCGTCATTTCCGGCCTCACTATTTGGATGTCGATACCATATTTGGCGATTTAGGCGTGAATGTTTACCAATCGTAACTATTCGGCCATTCTCGCTACCCTGCAAATAACAGGGTAGCGAGAATGGCCAAGTAGTTACGATTGGAATGTTACATCAGCTTGTAGTAAGAAATACCATATTTAGAAAAGCTCCGCCTTCCGTAGTTTCCGGTTATGGAAAACGATCGATAAATTTGAACAAGGTTGTTGCTAACTTTGAAAAGCATATATTTCTCAGCCAAACCGATTTAACAAGGACTGGGATCATCAGTAATAGTTATAATAAAATGTTTGAAGCGTAAATAGTGAGTTTTTATGTTTCAACTGCAACTTTTTTTTGGTTCCATTGTGACGAATGGGACCACGTTGTAGCTCTGCCGAGACACAAGTTTGTCACAGGAGCTACATTATTGCAGCTAGGGGTATATTTGTTATTAAAGCAGCAGTGGAAATGCAAAATAATCTGCCATTTTGTGACTAATGGAGAGCACTTGCATGTATTTTCCCGGTAAAATCTGCCATTTTCTAGAAAGTGGTGGAATCTGAATGATCAATCATCATATTTTCAAAGTGTTTTAAAATACAATTTGCTTGGCCTACATTCCAGAAACGGTCATGAACTGTGATGACGATTATGTCAACAAACCGGAAAGATACAAATGTTTGGGGAATACCATCGATGGAAACATATTTAACAAGCATAATGATCAGGAAAAAAAGACATTAGTAAAAAGGATCTTTTTTACTTGCATGGAATTTATTCAATTCAAATTTCTCTGTTTTAATCTCATCTTGTAATTTTGACGTTGAAAAGTATTCCCTCAGTATTTATGTACGCTATGAATATACAGAATGACGTTATTGGTCTCGTGCTGCGCGAGAATTGTAAATCAAAACAAGTGATCGACTTTATTGCATGACCGAGCAGATGTCACGGTAGGATATATGAAAACAGTGAAATTCTTTCAAATTGCTATTATTTGCTGACGGTCTAAATGGAGTTTTAAAAAACCGTACAAATCTCGTACATCTATCAAACCAACAGACACCACATAACAATACTAAAATTGAAACATCCAACGTTTGTGTCGTATTTATTTACATTCATTATGCCACTTCCGTCCGCCATTTTTCTATCAGAAACGAAACTTTTCATATAAAATGTCTTTGACAGTCAGTAAATGTGAAATACAAAATATGGAAATTATATTCTCAAACAACTTATTAACAGTTAATCATATCCGTACTTACTGGAAATGCTCGTATTCGCATTTTCGTGTCTTTGCGAGGTTGTTGTCGACTCATTTTCTATGCAAAATTCGAGTCAAATTGAAATACTTTCGGCAAAATTATCAACTATGTGGAAATTATGAATTCTTCAGAGTTGACGAAAACTTAAACTTATTATTGCATGAGGTTCATTCTCGTTTCCCATTCATTTTGAGTGTTGGTTTTTCACATTCGACAACTGACGACCTAAGTTCTAACACCATATTGCCATTTTATTTCTCAATCCGCCTACAAAATAGGATATCCAATAAAAATGAAAATGACCGAGTGCAAGAAAGCTTTGAATATGTAAAAATCAGTTATCGTAATATTTTTTTTTATTTAATGTCAAAATGATTTCAAAATTTTGGAACAGCGCACAAAAATGTTTATAAGCTCCTTGATATCTAGGTCAAAAGGTCATCGTCAATAAAGTGCTCTAGCCTGGTTCCCTATTCCGTTATTGATATGATTAAACGTTACGAACTGGTAAATAAAAAGATGACGTTTTAGTTCTTAAAATAGAAAATTATTCTGAGTATATAAGCTAAACTTGTCATTTAAAGATTTACTCGAAAATTGAAAGTATAACGTGCTGTCATGAACAAAATAATCTAATCATTTTACTTTACAGAGATCTTTCTAACATTTATATATTTTTTCTTACCAAATTGCACACATTAAAAAACATATTTTCTAACATTTAGATAAAAATTACCAAATTACAAATATATCTGTATACCACGAAATAATCATGTAAGGTTTCAAGTTTTCTCTTACATCTGAGAGTAATATACTCCAAGCTTACATTCATCGCAAACTGAATTACTCCATATTCTAATTCTTGAGTGAATTTGAAGAGACATTATTTTTCTACAAAATATAACTGTCTTGGACGAATTACAAACATATCTTGTAAACATATTAGGTACTGGCGCGTGTAAACATATTTATATGTATAAAGTACATGTAACTATAATTGGCTAATACTTACACTGATGACAAGACAATAATTGATATATTGGTGCATAAGTCACGAATGTAGGAAAGAAAGTCACGGATATAAAGTCATAAGAAATACAGTCACAGGAAAGGAAAAAACTATTAATTTATTTTTTCCTAACCAAATTGTGTCTTTTGTTCCTGTGACTTTTTTCCAGTGACTTTCTTTCCGTTTACCTACGTCAATATGAAGTTTTGTTAATGCATTCTTGGTGTAGCAAAACATTGTACAAATAATGAAGATTTCCCATGTACATGTATATTGATATTGTTATTCAAATGGTCATGTATTAGCACCACCTTGAAAATTCACCATCATACATACTCATTATAGTTTACAAAGAATATAAAACGCAGGTGCAACAATGTGTAATTCTTGGTTTCTTGGTATGCAAGTATAATATTTCCTAGTAACAAATTAAATCTGAATCTCTCATTGCAAAAATTTCTGCAAGGGCAAATTTAAGATACATGTATTTGAAAAAAAACCATGCATAAAGTAAAACTGTATGAATTATTGAAATGATATAAAATAAAATAACTACACAAAGTGTGCATTGTAAATACGGCATTTATTTGAAGCGTCAATTTTTGAATATCAAAAACCAACTTGAGTAAACGTCACATACTCTTCAGATTTCGATTAAGTAATAACTGCTTCTGGATAGAAAGAGGGTGCTTTGAAAGAAAAATAAATAACGTTGGGAAATTTGTAATATTATCTCAATCTGAAATGTTTGCCAAATCTGTTCACTTGGCCTGGTAGATGATGAAGTGAACGTTTTTCTTACTTGTTCTCATTAGAGGCATATAAGGAAAACATTTTGTGGTGATATTTTCAAAAAAGTTTCCCAAATTCTTAAAACATTTGAATGAAGTGAATGTATTAATTTGGATTTTGCCCAATGAAGACCTGCAGTTTATTTCAAAATTCTGTTTTTTTTTTTTAGAACTAGTATTTACATTGAGAAAAACAAATGAGATTGTTGACCAATAGTTAAGTTCTTTACTTGTATGACATGTTTATAGTTGTGTAAAAGTATATATGAGAACAACTTGAGTTGTCTCCCTTTAAATAGCTGACTGACTATCCTCTCCCCCAAAATGCATACAATTACAAAGTCAATTAGCAAGGGCATAGTAATTTGATTTGATTTGATTTTTGGTGCTTAACGCCACTTTCAGCAATATTTCAGCTATATCATGGCGACCAGTTTTAGTGGTGGAGGAAGCCGGAGTACCCGGAGAGAACCACCGACGGACCATGGGCAAGCAACTGGTAAACTTTATCACATGCGACTGCGAGTCGAGTGCACCCTTTTTTGTAATTTACACAAATGGGCGCGAACTCACGCCGTATTGGTGATAAACTTGCATGAGTTGTTAGGTAATCCAATTACCTAACTCATTGAACCATCCGGACCCTCGCAAGGGCATAGTCAGGGCCGCCAATTTTTGGGCCCCAAGGCAAAAGGAAACTTGGCCTCTCTCCTCCAATTCTTCAAATAATGATACTCAAACTAAATCCATCAGGGTGTGACATAAGCAAGGAATCAGTACAACAAAAATTAATTGATGAATTGTGAATTAGAAAACAACTTTCAACTTGTTTATTTATCTGGAGCCTTAATTATAATGATCTGGTACACTTATTAATAGATGTATTTTATAAACTAAAAACAATAGTCAAATTATTTTATCGACAACCAAATATAAAACATATCTTCACTATAATTTAATGCTCTAGGCAGCTGAATAAGTAAACTATAATGAACATTACATAAATTGTGCATACTTATGGAATTATTAAGATTAAAGGCAGCTTACATCATACAATTGCAAAATTAGAACATTATTTTACTATTTGATACCAACAACTATTGCAGGCCTACGTTGGTCAGTTGACTTGTGCGTGTCCGAGATGTCATCCTCTTTTCTTTTTTATCTCTCTCAGTCTCTCTCTCTCTCGACATCTTTTGTGCCGACCCGCTCAGCATACCTTGATTATAATTTGTTTAATTTCCATGTTGCAGTGTGTGACAATGACAATGTGGTGACTGGCGAAGTGAAATTAATAAATAAATAAAAAATAAAGGCTCTCCTGAAGGAATCAATTGAGTTTAACAAATGTCTGATCCTGTCTACTCACCGTTAATGAGCCTGCAATCCTCGATCTGCTACTCTCAGAGGTAATTCTTAGGGACTTAGCCTGAGTCCCCATTTCCTATGTATTTGTCTATAAGGGTAATAACAAAATTACCGAACTCCGAACAATCTTACAAAGGGAAAGTCAAAACTCATAAGTATATAAACAGACAAAATCAGTCAACAACCGGAAAACTGTGAAAACCGTAATGACCCTACAGCAAATCACTTAGGCCTACATATTTCAGAGCCCTTATATACAAAAATTAGTGGGCCCCTCCACCTGCAACCCTTGATCTGCCAGTGTCAATGGTTGTTCTTAGGGGAGCCCAAGCAGTCGGGCTTGGCCCTCATTTGAGTCATTTAATACACATTTACAAGTCGAAAATCATTAAATATATGTACATGGTTCAGTGCCCCACACACCGTAACAGAAAAGTTACTATGCATCATCAAGGGCCCTATGAAAGTCATTAGTGGGCTCCTTCCTGAAGCCTGGGGCTACTTCTGTATGAAGAATTTTACATCCACTACACGAAATTGTCATTCACATATTCACGAAAGTACACATTTTCTTTTCTTTGCCTTGCTCAAGGTACACTCTTGTTTCTTTTCTTCCTCGTTTGGCTTGTGGGCCCCATAAACTCATAGGCCACTGGGCGCCTCTCCGGCTGACCCCCCTTTCAGTGGGCCTGGGCATAGTAGCCGGGAGCAAAGGAGGAATTGTATTTTTACCTCACCCCACTTATTTGACAATTTTTTTTTTAGAAAAAGCTGGATTCTTAATACAGAACCAAAAAAGAAAGAATAAATTAATTTCCCATACGTTTACAAACTTCTGTAATGGGTGGAAGAAGAGCTTGAAGATACCAAAGGGATAATCAGAATCCGTAAATCGAAGAACAAACAACACAATGGCCAAAAAAAAAAAGTACAAAAGGACAAACAACAATCTACAAAACATACACATAAAATTAAAGATCGAGTAACACGATCCTTCAATGCGCCTTCAATCTTCATCATGTATCTTTTATATATTTAGCTCACCTGGCAAAAAGGGTCACGAGAGCAATAGATAATAATATGGCAATCCCTTAGCGTCTGTCACATCGTTGAAAACTTTTTGAAATATATTTGTTTCCTCTGAAACCACCAATTTAAACTAGACTTGGTCTGTATCAGCCTTTAAATAGTATATTCAATGAAGTCACCCACCGTTACAATACATAGATCATACATGTAGGGTAAAAATCAATTGAAAATGGGTGAACAATCTGTATGGGGAAAATGTTGCAGTAGTGACCTTTTTTTACTCGACAGCTTTGAAAACCTATCCCCCATTGTCCAATCCACTCCTACGTCTGTGATAAATGTGTGTGTGGTATGAAAGTATCTTGTATGTATGAATGTGTGTATGATTTTATGCTTGTAATGGGCCCTGTGAGTATGATTAATAAAATAATAATTATTATAATATCAAATTAACTTTTATGATGAAAAAATAAATTTAAATTGATCGAAGAAATAAGTTCAGTAAAAACCCGACAGCAATATGTTTAACGGCAGGGTAGACGTTGGCAGCATAGAAGTAAATAGACACGATGACAGGGCAGGATAACTTCAATGTAATCCAAGTTAAACTAAATTTTAGAAAGTAGCTACTAAATTGCAGGGTCACCAAGAGACGATGTCAATAGGCATGATGACGTGATCAGATTAAACAATTATAAAAATAATATCACCGTGACATACCTTCATTGTGCGCTGTAGAAAAACGTTAGCTACTCAAAAAGTTTCAAATTTCGACTTTTAATTATGATATTACGTAGACCAGATGAAATTTCAATATCCTCGACATTCATACAACCAGTACGGCAATAGGTTCAACTAACAATTAAATCAGTCAATTTATATTTCATTCCATATAATGTAAATATTTTAATGTTCAATATTTGATTCCAACAATGTGACGACCTATTTATTCTGATCTCCCGCGAAAACCATTAACTTCTTTATATGTTTATAGCTAATTGATATTAAATCTGTTAGAAGTATCAGTTATGTATTTTGTTCTACGAGTAATGGTCTTTAACCAACAGATTCTATCTTCCTAACTAGTAGTCAGTTAACTACAAGCATTCATCGACCCTGCTATTGTATTGTCCATGTTTATATGTTTATATTGTTATTCATTTTGGAGATAGGATGTAGTGGTCTTTTTGGGTTGAAGCAAATCTGTGTAGGTTGTTGGTCGTTTGTTTATTTTATTTATTGCCATTGGAGATCCAATAGTCAAGGAAGGGGAGTTTTGGATCTCATTAATCGCTATAATTTCCAACTGGATTTGCAACGTCATATGTCGTGGGTTTTTTATGTTCAATGAGTGGAGGTGAGAGGTGAGAGGTGAGAGATGATTGTATGTTCGTTTTATTGATATTGGTAAATGAGTGAGTAAGTGTTGTTTAACGCCAAATGAGTAATTGTTCAGCTATATCAAGTTACATTTTGATGAGATGATAATGATGTCCGCTTTGTACTTGACCAAATGTGTAGTTGATTTTTATAGTGCCGGCTCACTGAAACAACGATCTGCTGGTAGACATTGTCGCTTCACTCGAACACATTATCCTGATTCTGGTTCAACCAATCTTTGCTCATTAATGCAGAGTGATTAGCGGAGAAGCAGCAAATACAAATTTTCATAGGTTTGACCCGACCGGACCTCGAACCCAATGTCTCCATCGAAGAAAATAACTCGAACGTCAAAGTGAGTCACAGACAGAACCTAGTTGATAAGATGTACACTTTATCTTTAAAGCTGTAAACCAAAATATGTACTTTTTTTTCATTTGGAAGATGCAGGAAAAGTAAGATAGTTTTTGAAGAGAAATAATTTTTATTTTAATTACCAACAATAAATAGATATTAAGACATGTAGGCATTATTTACAGATCACCATCGGTGAAAACATGGGAATATAACAACGATTTATGCTCCCTACTGACAGAAGCAACCAGTAAAGGATTCTTACATATTTTGATCATGGGAGACTTCAATTATCCAGAAATAAACTGGGAGAGCTGGACTACTAAAAGTGATAACACAGAACGTATAGACAATAAATTCATTGATACAGTACAAGATAACTTCATATTTCAACATGTTTCTAAGCCTACCAGATGGAGAGGAACAGACACACCACACATTCTGGATTTGATAATGTCAAATGAGGAACCAATGATATCAAATCTTGAACATATGAGTCCCTTGGGAAAACGTTATCACTGCTGTCTGACATTTGATTTTAACTGTTATGTTAATAATAAGGAGAGTCTAAAAATAGCTAGACTGTATGAAAGGGGTAATTACCAAGATTTTAAATATGACCTGGACCAGTATGATTGGTTAGAAACCCTGAAAGAAAGCGAGGATATAGACACAAACTGGGACAAATTTTAGCCATTTTAAAAGAACTGGAAAATAAATATATTCCAACAAGAACCAGGAAACAGATAGGTAGAAGTAAAAAAAACTTTCCAGTGGATAAAAATACTAGAGAAAAAAATAAGAAGAACAAACATTTTGTCTAAGAAAGCAGTCAGGAGCAAGGGCCCAGAAGTGCGGCTTGAATACAGTAGAGTAAGAAACCATGTCAAGAATATGGTTAATAAATTGAAGAAGAACTATGAAAAAGGTCTATCACAAAAAGCAAAAGAAAATCCAAAGGCTATATGGAACTACATCAAGTCAAAATCTAAAGCCAGGGAAGGAATTGGAGACTTGCATGTTGACCCTGAAGATACATTGTATTAAATCTATAAAAACGGAAGACAACAAGGAAAAAGCAAATATATTGTCTGAATATTTTTCAAGTGTGTTTACGAAGGAACCAGAAGGGGACGTACCAGTTCTAAATTACACCAGGGTTCAACAGGATATACAAGCAATAACTGTCACAGAAAATATGGTACTCAAAGTTCTGCAAACACTAAAAACGGATAAATCTCCAGGGCCTGATGGCTTACATCCAAGACTACTAAAGGAATTGTCTGAATCTATTGTAAATCCATTATGTATGTATAATATTTAACCAGTCTCTAAATAACAGAAAAGTACCAAAAAAGTGGAAAAATGCTCTGATTAGTGCTATCTTCAAAAAAGGGAATAAGTCACAAGCAAAAAATTATAGGCTAGTAAGCTTAACGTCGATTGTGTGTAAAATTATGGAGAAAATTATAAGGGAACATATCATCAAACATATGAAAGTAAATGGATTATTCTCAAAGAAGCAATATGGGTTTATCTCTGGAAGATCCACTACGTTACAGCTACTGGAAGTAATTGACAAATGGATAGAAGCACTAGATCGAGGCTATGATATTGACTGCATATATATACAGACTACCAGAAAGCATTCGACAAAGTTCCATATCGAAGATTAATTAGAAAGGTAGAAAATTATGGAATATACAACCCAATTATAGGATAGATACAAGATTTCCTCACGGGAAGATACCAGAGAGTTGTAGTAAATGTCGAAAATTCAAATTGGGAGGAAGTCACATCAGGTATACCACAGGTATCAGTACTTGGCCCTCTATTATTTGTCCTATACATAAATGAATCGCCAGATCATGTGGATTCAGAAGCCTATCTTTTCGCCGATAATACAAAGATATTTAGAATAATAACTGGAGAAAATGACCAGAATATATTACAAGAGGATCTGCGAAAAATGGAGGATTGAAGTAACAACTGGCTTTTGAATTTCCATCCAGAAGAACAACAAATGAGGGGAACAGAGCATATCAGCTCTTGGACCAAAATATTACTAAGATTAATGAGGAAAAGGACATTGGAGTAGCAATAGATTCAGAACTATCATTTAAAAAACACATATGTGAGAAAGTAATTAAAGCAAACTCAGTATTTGCAGTCATAAGAAGAACCTTTAAGTACCTAAATGCTGAAACCTTTCTACCAATTTACAAAACTCTAGTTAGAACGCATCTGGAATATGACAATTCAGTCTGGGCCCCTTATAGAAAGTAACATATTGACAAAATAGAGGGTGTACAAAAGAGAGCAACAAAACAAATACCGGGACTGGGTAGCTTAAGCTACCCAGAGAGATTTAAAAAAAAAATACTGTACCGGCATTAGCATATAGACGTATCAGAAGGGATATGATTGAGGCTTACAAAATATTACATAGCCAGTATGACCCCGAAGCGAATTCATTTCTCAAGAAGATATCAGATTCTGGAATAAGATTCAACACAAGAATAAACAGCAACCAAATTCTGCATCAGAGATTTAATACTGCGGTATTAAGGAAGAATTCATATTCAGTGAGAATAGCCAAGTACTGGAATAAGCTGCCAGATAACATAACAAATGCACCTTCAATTAATGCTTTCAAGAACAGATTAGATAAACATTGGAAAGATGAAGACATTTACTATTTAGACTACAAATCTGAAATAACCGGAAGTCACGTAAATCTAAAGTGGCACTTCCACCTTAACAAATAAATAAAACAAATATTTCTGGAGCGCAATTTTAAACGTCTGCTCACAATAAATTTTACATGCAAAGAAACAGATATATCATATACAATACAAAATGACATCGGAACGGAACCGTTTCCGGACTTATGAAATAAAATACAAATACCATGTGAAGATAGATAACTCCAATATATATGTCCGAACTTCTAGACCATGCCATATCACTATATAACATGCCCCGACCGAAAAAAAAAACAAACCCCGTTTGTTTTGATGGTCTAGATGGACGGACGGAAAACATGACATATATAAACAAAATCAGTGCTTTTCAACGCACAAACCTACATGTATTAGCAAAGTAGTTTCAAAATATGAAGTAAGCCTTATAAAGGGATGTGTATTCTATAGATGTAACCAGCAGAGTCCCAAACTCTTGAATAAAGGCTATGATATTAGCAATCGTCACATGAAGAAAAATATTCATCAGAAATGCTTAAATGATTAGCCATGAAGTATAAAGGGATTGTTTCTGGTATAAAAATGAGTGGAAAAATTTGCAAAATTACTTTTCCATGTCATGGTGCCAACAGCTAATATCATTCAAAAATATCATTGTGCTACTACATAAATAATTTATCATGAATGTTTAGGCTTTTTCTTTGAAATACATGAGTGAAACTGCGAATAATATTCATGCAGTCACCTATCCGATCAAATAAATTTGGCCAACGTCTAACTGAATTTTGTACAATTCAAAATCTTGCAACTTGTTCACACGAATTCTAACATTCGAAAATATGCATAGCAATGTCAAGATAAACGAATTTGAAAATGACAACAGAAAGTTATGGAAAATTGAAAACGTATCATGTATGTACATAATAATCATTGAAAATCGGAAATGCAATCATTTCCGCAAAGTGTGACTGTGTTATGATTGTTGTACTTCAGAATCGGAAATGCGATCATTTCCGCAAAACATTGTCTGTGTGAATACATGTAAATAATCTTTGATCCACAGTAAACATAGTAACTGTACAAATATTGTGTAAATCAAGTTAGTTATTCCACGCGTGGTGGTGGTTTATTTCGAACTTCCCTTTGTGTATAGGCATTTAACTGATCAAACGGAATCCAGATAGAGTTCTGTGCTGGTTCACCCTTAAATTGAACTTGGTATTCAGTTTTACCATTTCTGGTCCGTTGAGCTAAAACTCGCTTGATTTTGTAGTATGAATCAGACTCGGTTAAAGTTTGGCCATCGGAAGATGAACCCTCTGAGTTAAATGATGATCCACAAAACCGAACAGGACGTTTACGAATTCTGGTGGTACGTCGTAAATTTGGACGAACTGGTTGTGCAGGTGAACTACTAGTATGTTGATCTGTCTGATTTGGTTTCGATGCTTCAGATTCCAAAGCATTGTCAGGGTTGGCAGTTTCTGATTCTATGGCATTTTCGTTTGTACGCACGCTCGGTAAAAAGTAATCTGCTGGCTCGGGAACACGCACATATGCAATTTTCAAACGATCTAAATGTACATCATTTTTTAAAAGTTTGCCTGTTGACGGATTGCGTAGTTTGACAATATGATCAGACACAATTTTATGAACGACTAACGGTCCAGTGTACTTCGGCTGAAACTTTCGGCCTTGTCCCGTTTGTTCTGTAAGCATGTACACATAATCTCCGACAGACAACTTTAAAGGATTTGCATTCTTGTTGTATCTTTCGACCATTAATTCGCCAGATTTTAAAGCGTCTGCTTTAATTTCCTCTCTAATAGAACCAAGGTTTTTAGATTGTGTTACAACATAATCATGGTAATCGGCCGGTATTGTAGAAACATCTGTATGATGTTGGTGGAGTGGAAATTTTGATCTAGAGCCGAAAACTACTTCGAATGGAGAATATTTTGTTGAAGAGCTAACAGATGCGTTTATGGCAAACGTGATAGCTGGCAAGACATTATCCCATTGTTTGCCTTTTTAAATGCAAGGCGTTAGTCTTTCAGCCAGTGTTCGATGTGTCCTCTCGCATGCCCCAAGGCAATGATGGAACATGCTTGGTGTAAAATGTTGCCTGATTTCAAGTAGTTTACACACTTCATTGGTGCAGTTTGAAATAAACTCGCTACCTTTGTCAGAAATAATAGTACTACACACTCCAAACTGACAAAACAAGTCAAACATAGCTTGTGATACTGTCATGACATCACAATTCGGTAACGGTACATTGTATACCAACTTACTAAATATGTCTATTGCGGAGAATATGTATAGTTGTGCTCTTTGTGACATAGGCAATGGGCCATAAAGGTCGATTTGCCACACTTGAAATGGTTCTAATGGAGTACTATACGAAATAATGCCAGATTTTGTGTGAGCCTGGGTCATTTTTCTCGTTTGGCAATCGTGGCATGACTGAACATATTCACTCACAATAGATGGTAGTTTGTCAAAATAGAAATTTTCACTCAGTAAATCTACTGTATTCTGGATACCTCCGTGTCCTCCCATAGGAGAGTCATGAAAAATTTCTAATACAGGTTTTATAAGTATTTTAGGCAACACCAATTGATATTTGGGTTTATGGTCAAATGTTCGCCTACATTTTGCATTTCTCTTATGATATAGTAAACTATTGATCACGATATAATCCGCAGAACGCAACATTAATCTTCGGGCTTCACGTTGTAACTTTGGTAAAGTTCCTTTCTCTAGATAGTCAATAAGTGGTTTCAGAATAAGATCATTGTATTGTAAATCTTTTATACTATCTGGACTGAAATCACATTGTTTTAATAAGCCAATACCTTGTTTCAAATGTTCATCTTCGGTATTATGATCAGTTTTATCGTCGGTCTCATTTTGCTAAAAAAAAAAAAAACATTTTGTGTACAGCGTTGACTTGTATATCACTTAGCTCCGACACGTTGGTGATTTTCAGCCACTCTTGAGTATGTGAACTGTTGTCAATTCCAATTATATGGTCCGCGTGTTCTGTAAACACTTTATTTTGTAAACTATTTAATGGTTCGGAAATGCGATCATTTTCAAACGAAAGCTGCGCATCATTCGAAACTGAATCAAGTACAGGCGTTGCACTAGTAATGTACTTTTTGTCCTGTGAATTCTCAAAATAGGCTAGAATACTAAATACATATGAGGAAAAGCAATCTTTTCCATCATGCGATAACGCTACATTTAAATCTGAAATCTGCAGACTGACTATTTTCTCCTCCTGAATGAAAGCACTATTCAAATGGCACATTTCGGTATTCGCTAAATGATATGTGGAAATGCTATTATTTCCTACTTTCAAAACGGAATCATCTTCTGTATCTGCCGTATACCCTGTATCAGTATCACTTTCATTGGGAATTACACTCATATGATTTAGTTGCATTTCTTATTTAATTTGCTCCCCAGATGAATTAACTGCAATAATATCAATGATTCCAGTTTGTTCAACCACATACGGAAAATACGGATCGGATTCATCTGGACTTGAAATGTAGTCGTTTGCGTCAGATTTCATGCATCTTGATAATGCATCCGGGGCTTGCATCTGTGCAGCCGGTTTATAGCGGATTTGGAAATTATATTGTTGGAGAATGGCCAACCATCGGTCATAAATGGCTCGTTTCAGTTGTTTTTGTAATAATGGACGGAGCGCCGCATGGTCACATTCTACAACGAAATGGTGAGATCTCAAATAACTCGAACAATCGGTTATGCTGGTCACAACGCCAAGTAGCTCTAGCTTGGTTGGTCCATACGATTTTTGCCAATGGTTCAGAGCTTCCGAACCAAAACGCACAACTCGAGTGTTTTCGGATGTTCCGTCGTTTCCGGGATGTTTCTGATAAAGAACATAACCTATCCCTTTAGAGCTAGTGTCTACTGCGAGATCAAACGAGATGTCAGACCGTGGAAACGCTAAAACTGGAGAATCTATTAAACGATGCTTTAGTTCGCAAAGTGCATTCTCCTGCTCAGTTGTCCAATTGAAAACGCTTCCTTTCTTTAACAATTTTGTCATAGGTTGCGTAATGGCACTATATTGAGTAATACACTTTTTAAACCAGTTGAATAGTCCTAGAACTCGCCGTAATTGCTTAACATTTTTATGAGACGGGTATTTTTCTAGGGCTTTTATACGGTCTGGTGGTGGCTTAATTCCTTCACTCGAAATGTGGTGTCCAAGAAATACGCAAGAACTTTTTGCAAAGGAACACTTTTTCGGATTAAGTTTTAATCCGGCGTTGCGAAAACGGGTGAAAATGTCATTCAGATCTGATATATGTTGCTGGAATGTCTCTGAACACACAAGAACGTCATCCAAGTAACATAAGCATGATCTATAGGTTAGACCACGTAGCAATTTGTCCATAAACAGCTGAAATGAATTTGGTGAAGAACTCAAACCCATGGGCAAACGTTGAAATTTAAAGGTTCCAAAGCAGGTGTTAAAAGCTGTGTATTTTTAACTTTGAGGGTCAAGGTCCATCTAAGAAAATCTCCGAGATAAATCAATGGTTGTGGTAAAATTCGGAGTGCGTTCTGTAAAAGTTTCCGTAAGTTCCTGTAAATCGGGTATCACGTAACTAAAATTTTGTGTCATGGAATTTAAGTACCTAAAATCACAGCAAAAACGGAAATGTGAAATACTGTCTTCGTGACTGTATGGCGGACCTTCACTTTTAGATTTTGCCCTTTTTGTCACCAAAACTACAGGACTAGTAATTGGTAAATCTTCACTTGGATCAACTGTACAAATTACACCTTGGTTAAGGAGTTCATCAAGGTGATGACGTAGGACCTCCTTTTTATCGGGTGATAACCTATATGGCCTTTGATATTTAGGCTTTGCGTCCGGCTTCAGTATTATCTTGTGTCGTACCAGATCGCTAAATCCTAAACCAGGATTATCCTTAGTTACAAAAATATCTTTGTTTTGGTATAAGAAATCATCAAGTTTCACCGTTTGGTCAGTGCTAGAGAGATCTGATTCCGCGAAACTAAAATTTTGTATAAATTCGTCAATATCCTGAGAGTCTAACACTGTATCGTGTTGATCAGATTGGTCTGATGAAATTTCAGTTTCGGTTTTGAACAGATTAATGTTTTGAACTTTATGCTCATTACTGACTGGCTGTAATGTATAATCTGGTGACATTTGAGTAAAATGGGCTAACGGTTTTCCTTTGTGTACTATAACACAGTCATTTGTCGGATTTAAAATTTTGTTTTGCACTTGTTTGTTTTTAGCTATGGAGACAACGGCTTTCGAAACTAATATGCCTTACACAGCACATATCTGCTTGAAACACATAGCCCTTGCATTCCATAAAATCCATAATGTAACTTTCCCCAAAGTATAATCTCTGAATTAGGGGGGATTGTAGTGCGCTTTGTACAATAAATGTTCGAGTTCAACGATACTGACGTTTTATTACTGAAATCAAGAATAACCGTATTCTCAGTTAGATATTCTGTTCCTAAAATTATAGGATTGGAACTCATTTTAAGAATATAACACATAATGTTTTGATGTACACCGGATATTGTCATTTTAATCATCGCTGTTCCAATGACATCAATTTTCTGATTATTTGCAAGTACAATAGCATCTTTTATATTTACAGTAATATCACTTTTCTTACTATTCGGGAGCGACTTATAAAGTTATTAAATTATATTCACCGAACTTCCGGTGTCAATGAGTGCTGAGACTTTCAATTTATTAAAATGTACAGTAGTATATAAAAATGACGATCCCGAATTTAAAGTACATGTATGATTTTGATCCGTATCAGTAATCTCAGAACTATTGGGTGAACTCGATTCATCCCCGTTATGAATATTATTTACATTCCTATTTACATGACACGGAGATCGACTTCTAATACAACTGGCACTTGTTACTGTCCTCCTGGGAGGTCGTGCCCTGTGGCCCCCAGGTTGTTCCGGTTTCCCTGTAAGCTGTAGCAATCTTTGGCACTATGACCCCTTTTAGAACAAAGTTGATATTGAATAATATCATGTCTTTTTGACATTTTTCAAACTATGACACTGGGTCGCAAAGTGTCCAAACTGTGAACACAGCCGACACTGACTCTGGGTAGAAGGGCGACCTTCTCCATTCCAATTGCAATTTCGCCTTGCGTGACCTGTTGCATTGCATTTGAAACATGCTCCAGTGCGACGTGGTTGTTGAAAGTTTGGACTTTCTTTTAGTACAGGTCCTTGATTTTCATTAGGCCGATTTTTACATTGAAACGTTAATCCTTTAACAACGTCTGCTAACTGATTTATTTGAAGTTTCATATCAGCAAGGTCGTCGGATTGTGATTTTGTAACCTTAGAGGCAGCAATGGTTGGGTCATGTTCCCTATAATTGTATGCCTCGTCGGTTTTAGCAATAGTTAAGGCCTCGGTCGTATCATTTGGTTTTGATGCCCGAATGTAAAAAGCAAGCTTTTCTGGTAAGCCTTTAATGAACTGGGCCATGATTTCGTGTTCTGGTTTGGACAAAAGCTGACCCTTTTCAATTAGTAGACAGTAAAAGTCTTCAATGTTCTGCCCTGGTTCTAAAGACAAGTTGTGGAAAATTTCATTTTCAATTACAACCGAAGGATGTTGCCAACCAACTCTCACGTATTTGTCAATAAACAATGTTTTAACATCGTCCCATTTGGTTTCTGCATTTGTTTTTAACCCATTATACCAGGTTAAAGCTGGCCCTTTCATGTGTAAATCGAAAGCTGCTAGTCTACGGCTTTCATCCAGGGTTGAGAAAGATTCGAATTCCTTAAGAAATGTCTCTCCATTTTCATGTGGGTAACCAGAAAAATGTGCCTAATTTTTCCATTTGGGCAAACGACGTCTTATTTTTGGTTTTACGGGAACTAGAATTTTCAAAACTTTGTTGATCAAGATGTGGACTTAAACCTAAACTATATCGAGTATTTGTCTGGTTTTCGGGACTGTAGTTTGTATGAGTTAGTGTCAAATATCTATTTACAAAAGACTCGCTAGTGTTTATTGGGAAATAACTTGGGTTTGTATATTCCTCTCCTTCACTCTCATATAAATCTGACAACATCAGAACGAAACACAAGCGAGACAAAAATGGAACTGTGAGGAAGGCAATCCTTTCTACTAACAGTGGGCTCCTGGACCACGAATGTTTGATTTCATAAATTGAATACCTGTAGGCAACATAGATGAAAAACCAGGATTTTGTTTTATACTGTGAGAAAGGCAATCCTTTCTACAAACAGTCGAAGACTACATATGTTTCTATGGTTTATTACCAACAAAATTGTATATATATATATATATATATATATATATATATATATATGAAATAATGTAACAAAGGTACCAGTACATTTATTTATATAAATCTCACCTTGGTAAACTATTCAACAATTTTTCACAGCGTATAGCAATCTTTATGGATTAAATTTGTAATTCGAATTAACCACAATTTTGCCAGTATGTTATCGGGGTGAACACCATCTTTTAACAAAGAATAATTTATATTGTACGATATTGTTGTACTTGTTTTTCGACGTCTTGGCTTTTACAAGTCTTCTGAAAATTTTGGAAATATTACATGCAAAAGTCTGTTGGTATCATTAATGTAAAAATTCACAGCATTAATTTGTTGTTTAAGAATATAATCATCTTCTTTAAATGAATGTTCCTCTTGGTAACCTTGATATGCATTAAACTCATGTATTGAACAAATTGTTTGACAAAATGATAAATATTTTTCAAATCAGAAATAAGTTTGTTGACGGCACTGTTATCCCTGGATCTAAGATAAATAAAATCACCTTCTCTTTTTGTCAAATTACACGTGCCTACCTAGTTCTAATAATAAAACCCTAAATGCTCGCTTACTCGCGAGGGTTATAACGGGATGCCATTACACGTAATGGAGCAGCCGCCGAGATTTTTTGCGCTCGCTTACAGTTTCTGACGCCTGCATTTATCAATAATAAGACATAACCTTTCCTTTTGTCCATTATTATAACAAGTTTTTATCACCTACCAGTATTTTAGAATGCAATTCCCACAAAATAAAAATCCTTGTTTATTAATCTCTCTGAACATTTTGAATTTCGTCATTTCCGGCCTCACTATTTGGATGTCGATACCATATTTGGCGATTTGAGGCGTGAATGTTTACATCAGCGTGTAGTAAGAAATACCATGTTTAGAAAAGCCCCGCCTTCCGTAGTTTCCGGTTATGGAAAACGATCGATAAATTTGAACAAGGTTGTTGCTACCTTTGAAAAGCATATATTTCTCAACCAAACCGATTTAACAAGGACTGGGATCATCAGTAATAGTTATAATGAAATGTCTGAACTACAACTTTTTTTTTGCTCCATTGTGACGAATGAGACCGCGTTGTAGCTCTTCCGAGACACAAGTTTGTCACAGGAGCTACATTATTGCAGCTAGTGCCTACCCAAACATACAGTGTTATATTATGCAATGTATTTAATTCTCTCCCCAAATTATCCTGTAAATATTGTAATCTATTTTCTGCTGTAGCTAAGGATTTACACCAGAATTGTATAAAACTTTCAGGATTTACTTTTACTTGTTGTTGCAAGTTAAAACCTTTACTATCGGCTAGCAAAACTGGGGTGCGTACTGGTTGTCTTAAAGGGGGGAGCCGTAGCTGATCAATCTGGTTCTGTAATTTTCGGTGATACATGTAAAAACGTATTGCTTTTTGCTAAATTGTATGAAAAAGGCAATCAAATAAAATGTAAAAGTGTTTTGCATCAATTTGCAAATGTCACATGTTTGACAAATATAGCGGCCAAAATTTCAATGAAAAGTTTTTCACTTCACATGTAATTCGGATAAAATTCGAGCAATGTACGAATGATCTGTGAGTTAGGGAGCTTGTTGAGATCGGTAGCCTTAATTCTCCACCATCTAAAGTGTCACTTCCACCTTAACAAATAAATAAAACAAATATTTCTGGAGCGCAATTTTATACGTCTGCTCACATTAAATTGTACATGCAAAGAGGGCCTGCAAAGAGACAGTATATCATATACAATACAAAATGACATCGGAATGGAACCGTTTCCGGACTTATGAAATAAAATACAAATACCATGTGAAGATAACTCCAATATATATGTCCGAACTTCTAGACCATGCCATATCACTATATAACATAAATAGAAATGTAAACGATAACAGAAACACGAACGAGTCTGGCGAAGAGGAACCAATAGGATCATGTGCCGGAAACCATCATTAAGTATCATTAAGTAAGGATGTGAAAATATATAGAATTTGATACCTTAGGTAGTGTGTCTATCATCCAACATAATTTATACATTTCACGATGGCAGGTACTGTTTTCGCTATATTTTTTAGTACTTCTTTTATGATTATTCTAATACAATTATGATATAATACGTTTTCTCATTGGCTAACACAGGAAATTGTTTCTATTAGACTATCCATGTAATATAAATGAAGATGGCAAACTATGTGCAATTCAAATGCATTATTTACTTAAGGATTGATGGCAATTTTTGTTCGGTTCATGAAGAAATAACCTCAATCAGGTTGTACACACCGTGTAACCCGCGTAGTGGGTTAGGCAAGGATGTGTACAACCTGACTGAGGTTATTTCGAATGAACCAAGCAAATAATTTCGATCAATCCTTATAAATCAATTCAAACATTTTTTGTTGTGATATTGAAAAATATATTTAATTTTTTCAAAATAAAGCAAATAATCGGAAATAAATTTAAATAACCCCAAAAGTTCCTCATTTTAAGAAAATCACCTGATGACAACGGCACGCGACTCCTTGAGAACGACGTCTATTTTTAGATTCCGTTCATTGACAAATAACCTCAACTTTTTAAACCAATCAAAACACGTATAATCTAAAATTAATTTGCATAAAAAATTATTATTATTTTTGTTCCCATGTACCTCGTTTGGATCATTATATTTCATAATCTCAATGTATGCAAATAAATTTCACCCACAATGATGCTTTCGATAATAAATGTACTTTTTGACTATACACTGTATTTACTTCCGGTTTTCAAGATAGGAGATATGATAACTATAGAGAGACAGGGGAACATATGCATTCGAATATCTCTAGAGTTATCATCAGTCCTATCTTGAAAACCGGAAGTGAATATAGTCTTTGGCTTCCTTAGTGTTCAGTACATATGCATATAAATTCCTTGGTATTCGCCCTCTACATTCTTTTTTATATAATCGTTTTGTAGTATTTGAAACACTAACTTGATTTTATTTTATTTAAAATACAAACACTAAACGTTGCAATGTCAAACAGAACAATGATGATACCCGCCATACATAATATCGCAATTCCTACGTATCCAATTGATTTGGAGCTCGGTCTTTCATCGTGAGCGCTAGTTTTAGCTCTAATATACGATGACATTGTTTTCTTCTCAATAATTAGCTCACTCTGTAATCTTTGTTTCTCAGCATCTAAAATAACATTTCTCTCTTCCGATGTTAAAATTGAATTATGAAAATGCCACCAAAACAACAATCTGTCTTCAGATGTACATATACATACAGTGTCGTTGTTTACTGTAGTATTATCAGCAATACAAGACCATGATGTGCCAACATCAGTTGTTATGCTTTTAATACTAGTAATTGTACTTGCAGTAGATGTTGTTCTTGTTGTACTAGCAGTAATTGTTGTGCTTGTTGTCCTTACAGCAGTTGTTGTACTAGCAGTAGTTGCTGTGTTTGTTGTCCTTACATCAGTTGTTGTACTAGCAGTAGTTGCTGTGCTCGTAGAACTAGTGGTTGTACTTGCTGAAGTAAATTTAAAATATCGTAAATATTAGGTTACTGCTTTGTCGTGAATGATCGTAAGATACACTATCCTAAGACTGTACTCGCTTTATATACGATAACGTATTTACATGGGAAAATATTTACATTTGTATCTAAAAACATTTGCTATTACAGGCAAGATGTTCTGGGATTATTTTACACGAATTACATGTACATATTAATGGTATAACAGTTTTATTATAATCTCCTTAGTTTGAGAAATATGACAAGAATACAATTTCATGTACAAAATGATTAATTACTGAAATAAGTATAATGTAACCTCAACAGAAATTTGGTATTAAATGGAACAATTTTGTATACAGAAGAAAGTTAAATAAAGCATTTTTAATTCACATTATTTTTTTTGATAATAATTGAAGAGAGATAACAGGAATATAATTTTCTACAAACTTGAAGTTGGTTACTTCGCTAGGAACGACGAGTGGTGTAGCAGCCTATATGTAGTGTAGGCATTTACCTCTACATTTCTTTGAACAAGTTTAATGTCAAGCCCCTAATATATGCCAATGAATATTTGCAATTATCAGTAAGACCCCCGTCTGTCACATATGAATCAATACCTCTAATAAAAGTTTTTCTATCCTTGATATCTTCATGTAAGTTGTTAAGCCGTGCATGTGTATAATTAGGGTTTTAACTAAATTCATCCGAGATATATATATATTTTTTAAAATACAATATCTACCTTATATCGAAAAATATAGACTTGTGAAGTAAAGACTGAATTTAACATATAGGTAGAGGAATTTGTACAAATTATGACTGGAAAAAAGTAGCATTCACATGCTGAACTTTCATGATCTCCCTACCCACTGGAGACCCCTCGCCTCATTACTTTGCCTATACTTCCAATAATGCCTAGCTACGACAATGACAACGTTATATATATTTCACGTCTTCATGTTATATCTATGTTATTGGTTGATTTATTTAGATTTTTTGTGTTTTAACGCCACTTTCAGCAATATTTCAGTTATATCATGGCTACCAGATTTAGTGGTGGAAGAAGCCGGAGTACCCGGAGAGGAGAACCACCGACCATGGGCAAGCAACTGGAAAACTGTATCACTTGCGGCTGCGAGTCGAGTGTACCTTTTTTTGTAATTTACAAAGCCGGGCGCGAACCCACGCCGTATTGGTGATAGGCTTGTATAAGTTGTTAGGTGATCCAACTACCTAACTCTTTGAGCCACCCGGACCCTTTCTATGTTATTGGTGTTCTGCTTGTGTATTATATGAGGATGGAACACTCTTTACGTCATTCGTTTTACACGATTCCACATTCATATCCTCTCATAAATAGTATTGTATCACTCCGAACTACTCAGATCATACAGATGTTTCCCCACTCAACAGAGAGCAGCGGGATCGTCTGAGGTTGGTCGAGTAGTCTCGTAATGGAAAAGACGTTCTAAGTTAAACACAAACATTTTCTGGTTCTGATCATGGTTTGTCAATTTAGGACAATAAATTAGGTTTAATATTTTTTGTAAAGTTGTTTTTTAATAGGAACGTCCTCTTTTTCATGTCAATAAAACAGGAAAATGGGGAAAAGAAGAGGGTCTAATCGAATCATTAATAACACAAAAGGTATCAAATATACCTTAAACCAAGACAAACTCTTGGATAAACCGACATTAAAACTAAATATCTAGTATAAATCGGTAAATGTTATTATTGTAACTTAATTGCCTACATCATTTCATTGTTATAATTACACGTATATAAACAAAGAAAGTACAAGTGCAAATTAAACACTATATTTTCGGGATGAGAATAAGTATTTTATATACCACGGTTTTTACTATATAACTTATTTAACGAATTTAACGAATCCGACGAATGAGTTTGTCTAAATAGGTTCAAGAGTAAGAAACATTGTATGTTTTGTAACGGAAATAGAATTATTGACATTCATTGGCACTAACAATAGACCATAACCATTTGCATTTGGATTCAACAAAGTTTTATTGTAACATAATTGATCCTTTTTTTTCTTTTGATGTTTTTATTAATTATTCAACATAAAAATGTGCTGTAGAAAATCATGGTCTATATCTGGAACTAATATCGTACCATATTAATCAGCACTTAAACAAGAATTCAAATACAAATAGGCGTGGCTTATAGTATGATATATCATGTAGGTCTGTGTGTTGTACTATAGGTAAAATAGTATGATATATTATGTAGGTCTGTGTGTTGTACTATAGGTAAAATAGTATGATATATCATGTAGGTCTGTGTGTTGTACTATAGGTAAAATAGTATGATATATCATGTAGGTCTGTGTGTTGTACTATAGGTAAAATAGTATGATATATCATGTAGGTCTGTGTGTTGTACTATAGGTAAAATAGTATGATATATCATGTAGGTCTGTGTGTTGTACTATAGGTAAAATAGTATGATATATCATGTAGGTCTGTGTGTTGTACTATAGGTAAAATAGTATGATATATCATGTAGGTCTGTGTGTTGTACTATAGGTAAAATAGTATGATATATCATGTAGGTCTGTGTGTTGTACTATAGGTAAAATAGTATGATATATCATGTAGGTCTGTGTGTTGTACTATAGGTAAAATAGTATGATATATCATGTAGGTCTGTGTGTTGTACTATACGTAAAATAGTATGATATATCATGGAGGTCTGTGTGTTGTACTATAGGTAAAATAGTATGATATATCATGGAGGTCTGTGTGTTGTGCTATAGGTAAAATAGTATGATATATCATGTAGGTCTGTGTGTTGTGCTATAGGTAAAATAGTATGATATATCATGTAGGTCTGTGTGTTGTGCTATACGTAAAATAGTATGATATATCATGTAGGTCTGTGTGTTGTACTATAGGTAAAATAGTATGATATATCATGTAGGTCTGTGTGTTGTACTATAGGTAAAATAGTATGATATATCATGCAGGTCTGTGTGTTGTACTATAGGTAAAATAGTATGATATATCATGTAGGTCTGTGTGTTGTACTATAGGTAAAATAGTATGATATATCATGTAGGTCTGTGTGTTGTACTATAGGTAAAATAGTATGATATATCATGTAGGTCTGTGTGTTGTACTATAGGTAAAATAGTATGATATATCATGTAGGTCTGTGTGTTGTACTATAGGTAAAATAGTATGATATATCATGTAGGTCTGTGTGTTGTACTATAGGTAAAATAGTATGATATATCATGGAGGTCTGTGTGTTGTACTATAGGTAAAATAGTATGATATATCATGTAGGTCTGTGTGTTGTACTATAGGTAAAATAGTATGATATATCATGTAGGTCTGTGTGTTGTACTATAGGTAAAATAGTATGATATATCATGTAGGTCTGTGTGTTGTACTATAGGTAAAATAGTATGATATATCATGTAGGTCTGTGTGTTGTACTATAGGTAAAATAGTATGATATATCATGTAGGTCTGTGTGTTGTACTATAGGTAAAATAGTATGATATATCATGTAGGTCTGTGTGTTGTACTATAGGTAAAATAGTATGATATATCATGTAGGTCTGTGTGTTGTACTATAGGTAAAATAGTATGATATATCATGTAGGTCTGTGTGTTGTACTATAGGTAAAATAGTATGATATATCATGTAGGTCTGTGTGTTGTACTATAGGTAAAATAGTATGATATATCATGTAGGTCTGTGTGTTGTACTATAGGTAAAATAGTATGATATATCATGTAGGTCTGTGTGTTGTACTATAGGTAAAATAGTATGATATATCATGTAGGTCTGTGTGTTGTACTATAGGTAAAATAGTATGATATATCATGTAGGTCTGTGTGTTGTACTATAGGTAAAATAGTATGATATATCATGTAGGTCTGTGTGTTGTACTATAGGTAAAATAGTATGATATATCATGTAGGTCTGTGTGTTGTACTATAGGTAAAATAGTATGATATATCATGTAGGTCTGTGTGTTGTACTATAGGTAAAATAGTATGATATATCATGTAGGTCTGTGTGTTGTACTATAGGTAAAATAGTATGATATATCATGTAGGTCTGTGTGTTGTACTATAGGTAAAATAGTATGATATATCATGTAGGTCTGTGTGTTGTACTATAGGTAAAATAGTATGATATATCATGTAGGTCTGTGTGTTGTACTATAGGTAAAATAGTATGATATATCATGTAGGTCTGTGTGTTGTACTATAGGTAAAATAGTATGATATATCATGTAGGTCTGTGTGTTGTACTATAGGTAAAATAGTATGATATATCATGTAGGTCTGTGTGTTGTACTATAGGTAAAATAGTATGATATATCATGTAGGTCTGTGTGTTGTACTATAGGTAAAATAGTATGATATATCATGTAGGTCTGTGTGTTGTACTATAGGTAAAATAGTATGATATATCATGTAGGTCTGTGTGTTGTACTATAGGTAAAATAGTATGATATATCATGCAGGTCTGTGTGTTGTACTATAGGTAAAATAGTATGATATATCATGCAGGTCTGTGTGTTGTACTATAGGTAAAATAGTATGATATATCATGCAGGTCTGTGTGTTGTACTATAGGTAAAATAGTATGATATATCATGCAGGTCTGTGTGTTGTACTATAGGTAAAATAGTATGATATATCATGCAGGTCTGTGTGTTGTACTATAGGTAAAATAGTATGATATATCATGCAGGTCTGTGTGTTGTACTATAGGTAAAATAGTAAGATTTATTCATATGAGGAATAAATCCAGTTATCCACAGCTAATCGGACAATTTTTCCCGCAAACATTTGATTGTTCACAGATTTGAGCAAGAGTTATCCCGCTTTAATTTGACCGGGTGTTACATGACAATTTGCTGTGACATCATACTTCCTTTCTGAATCTGCAATCGAAGAGCAAGGTCACAGAAAAATTTGATCAAGGGGAAAAGTGTATTTAAAATTCCCCACCCACCCTCACCAATTATCTGTCAATAAATAAGAAGTTTTGTTCGTTTTTCTGCTGTTTTTATTTTATTTTTCAGATAGAGTCCTTCCCCTAGGTGAAACCTATCGTCACGGCTGTAGGAAAGCGAAAATAGCAACACAAAGTATTCATATTATGTTGTGTTATTTTAATGGATTTGTTTATAGGCTGAGCTTCTGTTCCGAGGGCCAGCATTTTGATATTATCATGGATAATGTGGATATGGTTTATATGAACATTATGATTTGTTGAAATATTATAATGGTTATGTGTATATATTTCGGGATAGTCCGAGATTCCTCTGCCGTCTGGCGGCTTTTACGGACTTGCTGTAGCCGTGTGACGTCAGAGGGCTATACATATGGAAAACAGTAAGATTTGCCTCTCCAACTCTTGGTCGGCACATTTCCACGTTTCGTGGCTATCGGATTTTATTTTCTATCAGAAACCCTTATATAAATCGCTTCACCAATCATTTTTCTATTCATTCATAACCATCTTACCCTCAGAAAGTGGTGTTACACTCCATTACAGCACGATGATTTTGCCTTAGATCCTATTATTCCGCCATTTGACTTCCATTTTCGAATCTACAAACGTGATCTCGCGATACTAACTGAATAATGACAGTAACGCATTGCATGATGGGAGCTACTTAATGCAGCGCGCCAAATTATTTGAGCATTATTTGCATACGTAAACAACATTCAAATCACATGGAAGACGATACATTTAAGCGTATTCTGCAGGACAAACAGCCCATCTACAGATCAAAGCAGAGCAGAAGGAAATAATACAGAATGTGTTGGAAAGAAAAGATTCAATGGCAGAGTGTTACCAACGGCAACGGGCTTCAGAAAGAGCATGTGTTACGTCCCCCCTTTTTGAACAAGGTACTACACCATTTTTTTTCTTATCGTTATCTGTAATTCACTATTGTTGTTAAAATCATTACCAATCAATATAATCAACTGTATTAAATTTTATGTTAATTGTTCTGCCTTAACAGGCGTGTATGATTGGCAATAAAAATATATGTTTGTTTGTTTATATGCAAATCATCTCCCATGATACATTGCGGTAATCGTAGTTTTCTCGTAGTCACGTGACAAATGTTTGAAAAATGGAAGACAAATGGCGGAATCATAGGATCTAAGGCAAAATCGTGCTGTAATGGAGTGTAACACCACTTTCTGAGGGTAAGATGGTTATGAATGAATAGAAAAATGATTGGTGAAGCGATTTATATAAGGGTTTCTGATAGAAAATAAAATCCGATAGCCACGAAACGTGGAAATGTGCTGACCCAGAGTTGGAGAAGCAAATCCGCTGTTTTCCGTATGTATAGCTCTCTGACGTTCCACGGCTACAGCAAGTCCGTAGAAGCCGTCAGACGGCAGAGGAATCTCGGACTAATTTCAGGCCTGCCATTGACGTTTGCCGGCGGCCCATTATCTCCAAGCCGTGGCCGTACAATTTGTACAATTTGCCATTACAAAACAATCAATAAAAGCTTATTGTTTATTATTTGTTTATTTTTATACTGCCCCGAATAGTCTTGGATAATATGATATATCATGCCGGTCTGTGTGTTGTACTATAGGTAAACATGTCAATCATGATATTTCTGTTACAAAACATATTTATTACTTGTCTTATTCCTGAACTTATTTATACAAATTCATCCTTCGGATTGTTTTGTTTTAAAAATTTTGGAAATTAAAAATTATATGTACAAAATGAAACATGACAAAGAATTTTGATACAAAGTGTGGATTTAAAAATAAAACCTATTTTTAGAGTATGAGTTAAAGCCACTACTATGACTGAAAAGTAACAACAACAAAAGTGCTGTTCCTTTACAACAACATGTGATAAAGTTTGTCAGTGACTTGCACAGGTCGGAAGCTTTTCTCCCGGTACTGCGGTTTCCTCCACCAAACTGACCGCCATGATATAACTGAAATATGCGTTAAACATCACAACCCTTATACCCTTTACATTAATTTGTGTCTAAGTGTAATGTTGAATAGTCTCTCATGCTAATTTACATACATATTCTTTCTTACTAATTTGCTTCTGAAACCAATAATTTATTTAGGATATTATCAAAAAAGAAAATTTTGTTGACATTTTGATGTAATAATGTACGTATCGAAATTGAAATATTTCTCAAAATTCAACTCTCAAGCATAATTTGATAGCAAATTCAGGATTAATTCCTGACTAATAAACTCATAACAATTATAAAACTACAGACTGGAGAACTGTGGGACTAGCTTAATACTGTTTTGTAGATATGCCGGAGCAGGACATATGTCTGCAGTTTTGAATCGTGACAGATAAAGATATTCTCACCACAATGAGGCACGTTGCAGTGTTCCCAAATTGTACCAGGATCCGTGGTGTAACACCACAGTCTGCCATAATTATCAGGTGATCTACAGTAATTCTTATGCACACTGCTCATTGGATACATTGGCCAGTGAGGGGAGGTTGCATCCCAACGTTGACATGTTTTTCCAGTCTCCGTGACGCTAATGGTTCCGGAGTAAGAAGGAATTCCATGCACATATACATAACATTCATCTGAAATATATTATACATTATTAAACCTCGACCTCACAAAGAGTAATTAATTGTATAATGTAGATCGACTTTAGTTGTTGACGTTCGACGATGATGTTTACAATTTACAATCTTTAAAGTATCAATAGATTATTACTGAGGGAAATTCAGTGTTGATTGGGATTTCTTGTTCGAAAAAGTACATAGAATATCTAAGATGAGTAAATCGACAACCCATGCCACCCCCTCCCATCCACCCCCTCCCATCCACCCCACAAAAAGCTACAAGAATCTGAAAATTCTGGAAGATACTGGGAAACTAGTATTTACCAGTATCTGTACCAGTATCACAGATACTGGAAGATTCTGGTAAAATACTGGTAATACCAGTATTGCGGCCGGCTGCTTCATATTATCCCCATTTATTTTGTTCAAAATTATTTGAGAAAGATGACATAATACAGCAAGATGTATTGTGATTGATGTTGAGTCGTTGCCGTCAGATGAGTTAGGAGTATATAAACATTTCTTTTAGTGTCTAGTATGTATTTGTGAACAGCTGCAACAAGTGAGCAGTTGACATCATATGTAAAATCTGAATTTCCATACAATATATTGTTAATGGATATATCTAACCCAAGATCTCTAATATTGTTCAACATTACATTTCTCTGATTTACAAACAATTTACAGTGTAAGAAGTAGTGTTCATTGTTTTCCACAAAATTGTCACAGTAACAGTAACAAGAATCGATCAGATTACATCTAAGAAGGTCACCTTTTAAGCTACTACAATTTTGCCTTAAACATGTATGTAGAATACTTGCCAGACGTGAACCAAACGAAAAATATTTTGGAGGTTTTACTGGATTGTTGTAGTAAGTCTTTAATCTAGATTTTAATATGCAATTACTAGGTGAATCTCTGATATATTGGGGTAAATTATTCCAGAGATGGATAGTGACTGGTGATATAGGGTTAGACGACACCGGGGAATAATGAAATTATTTGCATTTCGTAAATTGTAGTTGTTTGTCTGGTTGACAGTCCGTGGCAGCAAATCACTTAAATAATCGTGGGTATCACCCTTTACTATATTATTATAAAAAAGTGACAACTTTCTGATTTTGCGTCTGGTATTAAGTTTCTCCCACCCGGTTTCTGTATATAAAGAAGACAAACTTGCATAAGCTGTCAGACCTGTGACGATTCTATCAGCTTCAAGTTGAAGTTGCTCAAGTCTACCAGCATCGGCAACTGTACAACTGTCCCAAACTTCACAAGAATATTCAAGAAGTGGCCTAAAGAAGGTCATGTAAATATTTTCTAAAAAGTTTGTAGACACCTTAAATTTGATCTTACGCAGAACGGCTATCTGTCTAGATGCTTTGACAACAACATTATTTATATGTTTAGACCATTTTCCATCATCACTGAGAGTAACACCAAGATGCTTGTGAGCATCAACAGGTTTAATTTTAATATTATCTGTAGAGAAGCATAGATTACTGACATATCAATAAAACAAACGAATTATTTTACTATAATCTATTATTTAAATAAAGAAAAAAAATAATCTTGTACTATAAAAGAAAAATGGGTTAAGTAATGAATGTATTTATATTCTCAAACAAATAATTGTTTTAATGATTAGTTTTTATAAATTAGGAAATCAAACAGAACGACAACCACTACTTACTATATTAGGGTAATCAAAGACTTGATGAACAAACTTCGTTCTTTAGAGTGGGAAAAGGGGTCGTCGTGGTCGCGATCGTGTGGTAGTTGGATTTACAACTACCTATGCAATCAATGCCTATCACCACTAACGTTGTCAGTTCGAATCCCGCTCAGACGAAGTGTACTCGATACAACATTATGTGATAAAGCTTGTCAGTGACTTGCGGCAGGTTTTCGCCGGGTACTCCGGTTTCCTCCACCAATAAAACCGTTACACACCATAATCCTAACCCTAGAGTGGGAAATCCTCTATAGTTAACCTGATCCACAACTACGATATGTACACTCTTCAAAAGAGTGTGAAGTCTTTTATGGTCAGGCTTAACCTGGTGCATTAATTACTAATGTCACACTGTTAAAATGAATAGGAAGTCCTTTATAGTCAATCTGGTCCATTACTGTGATGCACTGGTAAAGAGTGTAACGTCGCTTTGTTAACCCAAGGAATTACATGCCGGTTTTGAATCGAATAATAATATCATCTTGGAGCGAGGAAAATTGTCAAAAAATGTACTCCTGTTAAAATTGTCTTGGGAAGTTTTCTTTATGCAGATAATATAATTATATTATTAGATATATTATTGGATATAAAAAAACAACCCACCTAAGATGAACAAATCTTCTATTAAATTTATAAATGAAAATTACTTGAAAATGTATATGATTATAAATCTATAAATATCTAGGGTGTGTCGTTACTTGGAATGGAAACTTAGCTAATTATAGTCTAGATCTTGCAAATAAAGTAAACAAAGTTTTATTTTCCATACATATACAACCAAATGTGAACACCAACCTTTTAAGGTTGCTTGTCACGTATTTGAAACCTTAGTTATATTAACATATTTAAATCAGAAATCTGCTTTATGAACTCATACATTAAATTATACAGAGCTAAGCTTCGGGCAAGCAGAAATAACTCTGCAGTAGACATGTTATCTTTCGCTGACTAAATTTCTTTAGAACAAAATTCAACTTAATTTTATTAAACACACCCTAGGCACTAAACGAAATTCAACAAATATAACAGTTAGAATAGAATTACATATGCTACCATTAGAAAGATTTGTTAAAACTCTAACTATTATGTATTTATACAGATTAAACAATGAAATCTTAACCCTCTTCTAAATGAAGCATATAATCAAACAAGAATATTAGATATACAAGGCACTTACTCCCGGTATACTTATGCAATAAATGTATCAGAAGAAATAGGTATTGAAATCAAACTAACAGATGAATATAAAACCCTAAAAGAAACAGATAAGTTAAAACCTCAAATTAAAACCAAGCTATTTATTACTATGAAAATATCATAAATAATCAAATTAATATCTTATTTGCAAACAATAAAATATTTTTTATATAAATTCTTAAAAACAAAAGATAACAATTTGAAATATTATTCATATCATACTTATAAAGAAACTACAAAGATCATAACAATATTTAGAATAAGTGACCATAATCTGTTGATAGAAACTGGAAGATACACAAAAACACCGAACATATAAACTATGTAACTGTCTAGATGATGAATCTCATTTCTTTTTTACATGTGATATCAATGAAAATACTAGAACAACGTTTTACAAATATTAGAAAGAAGCTCATTATAATTTTAATAACTGTACTGCAATTGCTGAGCTCTATTTTTAGAGAAAATGTCATCTAAACGTGATTGTTTATTGGGTTGTGTTAGAAATTTATTCGAGACATATCAGAAAAAGGGGAACATACCCAACTAGTAAAGATTTAATTTTAATTACTGGTAGATTACGAACAATCTATCAATACATGAATAGACGTTTCTAATTGAGTCTCACGATCACGAGATTATATAATTTTTTCAGAAAGAAAATAATTCTGTAACTTATCTGGATCCTTTTACATTATGCGTAATATTCGACTAGCAAAGTTTTGTTAGTAGTGTAGTCTTAATGCGAAAAATTCCATGATGAACCATCAGTATATTTCAAACAAAAATCATTCAAATTAAAGACAATAAATTATTGTGAATATAGACAATAAGTAGAGTTTGAAGATACCAAAGGGGTAATCAGAATCTGCGTGTGTATGTGGATTTTTTCAACATTTGATAGTACACCAGTATCCCCTCTTACACGTGTTCGAGTCCCGAGACCCAAGACAAGTTTTAAAACTTCCCAACACACGTTAAAAGCCAGGGTATTTCGTTATAACTCTCTGAGATTCCATCTCCAATAAGCCTGGTAGTTATGATAGGAATGATAAATTGCTGAAAGTGACGATCAACACCGATAACCTAACCTTACTTCAATAGTTATACCCTTACCTCAATAGTTATACCCTTACCTCAATAGTTATAGCCTTACCTCAATAGATATAGCCTTACCTCAATAGTTATACCCTTACCTCAATAGTTATACCCTTACCTCAATAGTTATAACCTTACCTCAATAGATATAGCCTAACCTCAATAGTTATAGCATTACCTCAATAGTTATAGCCTTACCTCAATAGTTATAGCATGACCTCAATAGTTATAGCATTACCTCAATAGTTATAGCATTACCCCAATAGTTATAGCATTACCTCAATAGTTATAGCCTTACCTCAATAGTTATAGCCTTACCTCAATAGTTATAGCCTTACCTCAATAGTTATAGCCTTACCTCAATAGTTATAGCCTTACCTCAATAGTTATAGCATTACCTCAATAGTTATAGCCTTACCTCAATAGTTATAACCTTATCTCAATAGTTATAGCATTACCTCAATAGTTATACCCTTACCTCAATAGTAATAGCCTTACCTCAATAGTTATAGCATTACCTCAATAGTTATAGCCTTACCTCAATAGTTATAGCCTTACCTCAATAGTTATAGCATTACCCCAATAGTTATAGCATTACCTCAATAGTTATAGCCTTACCTCAATAGTTATAGCCTTACCTCAATAGTTATAGCCTTACCTCAATAGTTATAGCCTTACCTCAATAGTTATAGCCTTACCTCAATAGTTATAGCCTTACCTCAATAGTTATAGCATTACCTCAATAGTTATAGCCTTATCTCAATAGTTATAGCATTACCTCAATAGTTATACCCTTACCTCAATAGTAATAGCCTTACCTCAATAGTTATAGCATTACCTCAATAGTTATAGCCTTACCTCAATAGTTATAGCATGACCTCAATAGTTATAGCATTACCTCAATAGTTATAGCATTACCCCAATAGTTATAGCATTACCTCAATAGTTATAGCCTTACCTCAATAGTTATAGCCTTACCTCAATAGTTATAGCCTTACCTCAATAGTTATAGCCTTACCTCAATAGTTATAGCCTTACCTCAATAGTTATAGCCTTACCTCAATAGTTATAGCATTACCTCAATAGTTATAGCCTTACCTCAATAGTTATAGCCTTATCTCAATAGTTATAGCATTACCTCAATAGTTATACCCTTACCTCAATAGTAATAGCCTTACCTCAATAGTTATAGCATTACCTCAATAGTTATAGCCTTACCTCAATAGTTATAGCCTTACCTCAATAGTTATAGCATTACCTCAATAGTTATACCCTTACCTCAATAGTAATAGCCTTACCTCAATAGTTATAGCCTTACCTCAATAGTTATAGCCTTACCTCAATAGTTATAGCCTTACCTCAATAGTTATAGCCTTACCTCAATAGTTATAGCCTTACCTCAATAGTTATAGCATTACCTCAATAGTTATAGCCTTACCTCAATAGTTATAGCCTTACCTCAATAGTTATAGCATTACCTCAATAGTTATAGCCTTACCTCAATAGTTATACCCTTACCTCAATAGTTATAGCATTACCTCAATAGTTATAGCATTACCCAAATAGTTATAGCATTACTTCAATCATTAAAACTAATGCTTTTATCTCATTATTAGTTTGTAACTGTTAAAAAGAGGAAATTTATGTAGATGCTATATTATAAAGGTGTTTAAAATACAATTAACGCTTTTGCAAATTATGTATTTTATACATATACATGTATTCTTATAATTTCAATTATCTTACCACATTGAATTTGTTGCGAAAAAAGAACAATACAAACGCATTTAAGCACTGATTCCATCAATCCATCCAGATAGCAATATTCTCACAAAACTGTTCCTCCGCTTTCTTTATTTGATAAACACTAATATCTAAATCGATTATTAACAATTAGCCATAGTTGTATAGAAAGGAAATTCAGTTACCATTCTGTTTTTGTTCAAACTTGTGGCTATTATAAATTTAAATCAATGTTACTTTCTTGGACCAAGATTTTAACACTTGAGATTCTTTGGCGTTTCTCCAGTTTTATAGAACACATCTGACCAACGCTAGAGCAAATCGAATTGAAAATTTACAGACATAAACAGCATTGAGCACAAGATACAGAACAAAGAAAAAAAAAGGAAAAGAAAAATCACAACACAGAAAACGAAAAAGATAGGCAACATGGCCACCACAAAAAAAAAAAGAAAAAAAAGAAAAAAAAAAGGTAGCACTTCTTGCTTCTCATAAGACACCCGCCGCGTTACTAATAATCAAGTCCAGTAAAAGTCTTGTCAGTGATAGAGTACATGAATCATCTATAAACGTGTCAAATGCTATTTGAGAAATGGCTATTACGTAATAGTTAACCAGTTTGTGATGACGACCGTAGATATTCCGTAATAGTTAACCAGTTTGTGATGACGACCGTAGATTTTGGGTAGCGAAGACATTACCATAGTAGAAAAAGTAGCATTGTTTAAGTAGCCTCTGCGTCAGCAGCTGAACTCTGTCCAGAAATCAATGTCTGAACACAAGCTCTAGAGTAACGTATGAATTGAGAAATGTAAAACACATACGCTGGTGTTGTTGGAATCTTGCTACTGATGAATGGGAGGTTGACTATTTGAAAAATCATCACGATTGTCCTAGTTTTGTTTTTGATCTTTGTTGATTTTAAGGTAAAGGTCAACGTAAGAAACAGACTTTGATTGTCAGATATTATGAAAACAAAATAACCTTTCCCAATCTTATTAAAGTAAGATCTTAAATTGTACTTCCTTTTCAGACATGTCTGGCATAAATGTCTAACTCAATCCCGTAAAGAGTCTCTTTTAATAAAATAAGAACTGACCAATCAGGTGATGT
This sequence comes from Bathymodiolus septemdierum, assembly GCA_963383655.1. NCBI lineage: Eukaryota > Metazoa > Mollusca > Bivalvia > Mytilida > Modiolidae > Bathymodiolus > Bathymodiolus septemdierum. Next base: position 114,600,815 of record OY726519.1, read on the forward strand.
GTTACTTCGTTAAGAGAACTGATCAATCTGGTGATGTGTTACTTCGTTTTAATGTTTCATCTATGTTGTCTTGTACATGTTGAATGACCTGGCAACATTTCGTTACAACATCCGCGCGATCTCAAGTTGGTGATACGATTATCATTCATGCTGAGGTCCTGAAGTAAGTTAACTATACTCGATCCTTTCTTACTATAATACCCATACATGTCTTGTTTATTTTATATCAACGAGAACACTACAACATCAAACTTCCAATGCCATGGCAGTAACTTGAGAGCGTACATAGCAGAAGTGTCCACACACCATTGTTCCTCATATCTGTGTTGTATTGAATCGCAGGTCGCATGTAATCGATCATCTGAGAGGAGGCATGATTCATGAATCCGTATTCGATAGTTTGCTGTTTATTCGGCAAGTCATCTCGCATGACAATGCTTCTAAATTTCGGAATCGTTAGATCATGCACTGCCTATTTGAGTTCTACGTTTGATAGAGGTTTGTTGGGAATACTAGACCGTATACGTGTATTTTATTCATCAGTTTCTGTAATACATTTACCAGCTTATTAGTCATCACTCCTTATTCAGAAACCTGCATTTGTATCCTCTTCAACACATCAATGTATCAATTTCATATTGCACCGGAAACATAGATAGTATATCGTAGCCTTGATTACATCCACGGACATGCTTCCGTAGTTTTAGTTTTTGTTCTAGTGAGAAGTTCTGCTATCATATACTGCAGAAACTCATAATCGTTATATTCAATACAATGAATTATGTAATAATTGCTTCCAAACGTGATGTGTCTAATAATACTGTAGATTTTAAATTCATCTACATCATATCCATAATGGTGGTTATGACGTTGAGCCTCATGCCAATCTATGTGATCAAACACTGAAAAACCCTTTATTATATCTAATAGCTGGAAAGTACATATGTACTATCTGAGGTAGATCACTGCTTGGAATCCAAGCATCAATTATCTTCTACGTGCACAACTGTTGTAAGTACATCATTATAATTACGATCTATAAGGATTTCTTTAATATCTCTTCAATATTGTAATGTCCATGAGATATATTATGTATGTGTATGTGATACTTGATATATGCAGCTTAAAGAGCAATCTTGTCTCTCTCTCTCTTCGGTATAGATGGTATAAAGGCTACTTCTGATGTTGGTCATCGACTGATAAACTTGATATGGCCTCTCTTAACATGTCGTGTAGTCATCGAATGTGATGCTATTCTATATAACATTCTTCAAACATTTTTTTTTTTTTTTATGTTCGTCATGTTCTACTTTGTAGGTATACATTTTTGCAAGTAGTCCAACAAACTCTGTCATGTTCTTTTCATCGCATCGACTTCACCTTTGAATATGCACATAGCAATCTTTTTCAAACAACCAGGCATACCAGCAGGTTGATCGTTGAGTTGTAATTAAAGTCGTACATTAGCATCTTGCACAAGTGGTGAATGGCGAACCCTGAGTAAATTATATACCGTATATAAATATATATATGTGTACACTACTTTTGTTCTTTTCATGTGAACCACCACAAATTTGTCTGTAAAGAGGGTTCGTCGGTCGAAATTAAGCTTAGCAGCCAACTTCAATGCTTGCTTTTCAGTGTTCACCAGTTTGAAATCGACTCGTTTTCAAATAGTCTATATCAATTTACCGACGACAGAGTATTTCGTCAGCTTGAAAAGGTTCTTATGCTAGCTGGTACTCTTTGTTCTCAAACCTGTGTTCACATAACTTTTTGGAAAAATTATATATACGTTCTGTGTTTAGGGTGACAGTAAATTTTTCTTCCACTGCCTCCAAGCTCCTTAGCAAACACATGAGCGTAATCATAAGACAAGCTATGAAATACATGTGCTACAATTTGGATAGGCAGCGTCCAGGGCCGCCAACAGAATTTTTGGGCCCCAGGACAAAAGGAAACTTGGCCCCCGCCTCCGATTCTCCAAATAATGATACTCAAACTAAATCCACCACGGTGTGTCATAAGCAATGAATCAGTACAACAAAAATGAATTGATGAATTGTGATTTAGAAAACAGCTTTCTACTTGTTTATTTGTCTGGAACCTTAATTATAATGATCTGTACATTTATTAAACTCATGGGCCCCAGGGCGCCGCCCCGGCTGACCCCTCTCTCAGTGGACATGGGTAGGCCTATTTGAAACTCGAGATTACATGTAATGTGCTGCCCTCTGCATTTTCCGTTATATAATCGTGGTCGCGAACGCTGTCAATATTCAAAGCTTCACCGCTTTGACAATTCACACTCACCTCGAACTGTTTCTTGTCTTCCTCCGTGATCGGTTCTAATTTCTGGTAGATCTTTGGAAATGCTAACGCTTCGGATTTCATTCTTCTCACGATTTCTTTGCCCACGTGTTCACCCCTGTAAAGTACTGGTTATTTGTACTCCCCACCTTTGTACATGTAGTAATAGCAAAATCTTAGTGGTTTATAAATAGATGTTAGAGAATACCGAAGGGGCAATAAAAAATGGACAATTCCAAATAAAACGGGGACATAGTGAGCTTGGTATTGGTTGATATAAAGAGCAGACGGATTATATTGACATGTACCCGATATCCTTGTAAAACGCTGAAAGTCAGCATACAAGATACACGATATCCTAATGGAGTATCCCTAGCTCAGGAGCTGGAATTTCAATCTTAACCGTCTTCTTGTTCTGACAGTACTACATGTCATCACTTGACGTGTGATGAAAATCAAACATCTGCGACAAAAATATCGTTACTTTGCATTATCTGAACAGACAAAAGACGAGATAAATTCCTAATATCGCAGTAATGCTTCTTGTTCTTATTGAACAGTATAACATGGATTTCTTTAACAGCTTGAGGATATTTCTAATGGGTACACACTTTTCTATATACAAAGACGTTAATAGAGATGTTTGGATTCACTCTTTCAAAACAGAGAATTGGATGTCTTCAAACTTCAACTCATTAATCAATATTTGATTCTCAGACATACATTCTAGATGATAACCTATTTCAGTATAATGTTGTCACTATTCTTTACATCGATAATAGCTTACTTAGTAGTTAGTTCCTTGTGGAGAGAAATGTAGGATCCTCCCTTCAGAGGTTAGTATTTATTTGGTTTGAACGGTTATACTAAAGACTTGTTTTAAACACCCACCCACTTCACTCTCTCATGGAATTGTCCATTTTATCCTCTGTTAAGAAGAGTTTGAAGTTACCAAGGGGGTAATTAGAATCCGTAAATCGAAGAAGAACAGACAATACAATGGCCAAAAGAAAAGGGACAAAAGGACAAACAACGGCATACAAAAAATATACAAATAAAACTAAAGATCAAGTAACACGAACTCCACTAAAAACGGAGTGAACTCAGGTGCTCCGGAAGGGTGGGCAGGCGCTGCATCACTAGTGGTACCCGTCGCATTAACTTGATTATATTATTAAGCTCTTTAACCATGATGAACACAGAGGAATGAAATATACAGTCTGCGTCTTCCTCTAGTCTGATAGCAGGATTAATATTCGTCAACTGAACCTTAAGAAGTATGTTAATCTTTACACCCCCTTTTTCACTCTGATGGGCTTTCCGAATTTGTCGACGATGTGAGATTTACTGTTATCGATGAAATTTTGAATCGCGAGTAAAAAGCGTAGATATTTTATTTAGTGCACGCGACGCGTTTGTGGAATAACCTTCATAAGGTACGCTCATAGTAAACATTTTTTAAATCCAAATAATTGAATAGACTTTGGGATCAAGTAATCCAAAAAAGCATAATAGTCCTAATCGTCTATGCCTGAGGGAGACGAACCTTATTTTTCATCAATTACATTATATAAGAACTGTAAATTGCAAACACAAATATATCTTATAAACCGTCACAACGAGGAAGCAAGATTTTAACCAAGAAAACAAAAATATTTTAAAGTAGTCCGGAACCGCTAAATTTATATTTTATAATTATAATTTGTGCTCGTCATCATTTTTAATTCGTAAATCTCAAATCCTGATGAAAATGATACAATCTATCAATTTCTCTCATATCTCAAGAAGAGTTTGAAGATACCAAAAGGGTAAATCGAAGAAGGACAAATAACACAATGGTCAACAGAAGAAGGACAAAAGGACAAACAACGATCTACAAAGCATTGCACAAAAAACTAAAGATAGAAAAGCTCAAACCCCACTAAAACTGGGGGTGAACTCAGGTGCTCCGGAAAGGTAAGCAGTTCCAATAGTGACACCCGTCGTTATACTTTAATTATAAACCTGGTGATAAGTCATGAATGAGGAAAGGACAGGAAATTGCTTATGACAAGTGTAACATATCCGTGGTCATTTGTGACGCAGATATTTCATAACGGCAAATAAAAAAAAGTGATGACCTCAACTTAACCAATAGGAACCCTTGGTTCAGTAGCGTACTTGTTAGCAGTAACCCTCTATCAAGGAAGTCCTGATAGAAACCACAAGCTCTGGAATATCGGATCAATTGAGATATATATAATCCATATATATGTAGGTGTTAGCCTACTGGAATGTTGGAAAGTTCACAATAGGAATATTGAAATCATATCTTTTGTCGTAATATTTCGTTCTAAGCCGTCACTCACTGTCAATATCGAGAGGTCTAGATATGAAGCAGACATAGCTGTATCTGTGGTATCCTTTATTTCATGCTCAATGGGATAGATGCGATCAACAAAATCACCAACCAAAATATGGTGGAATGCATCTTCGGTACCTCACAGCTCACACCGATACTCTCCTCTCATCACCTGTGGATCAGTTGAAACAATTACATTCGTTTCGCAGATTTCCGGTTACTAAACCGGAATTTAAAATTTGTTATAACAACTCAAATTTGACGATTAGGTCAAAATGAAATTAAAAAAATAATCTGATACCATATTTTTTCGTTAATGTCCAAATAAGGCATCAAAGTAGTGTAAAATAATTTTTTGATGCAGCAGAAAATAATTTAAGTTCAAATAATTCACATCCTCAAACGCAACGGAGCCAATCAGATACGAAATGAATGCGAGTAGAAGAATTTGCTTTCCAATGACCCGTAGGTGATGGGTGGTGAGTATCGGAGTGTGATCAGCTGTAGATTACTGACGATGGATGGAATGGTGCATACAAATGTATATTAATATGAAAGACATTATGTTGGAGTTGAAAGATGGACAAAGAAATTAAAAGTATCACAATCATTTATTAGATAAGAATATAAATCTTAAGACATTATACATTTAATAAATAACAAGTATATCAACATGTTTTAAACAGATAATTAAAAAATATAAGCTTTCTTTGTTCAGCATTTACATTTGTATTAGGTAACACAGTAACAGTCTAAAGAAAATGGTATATTTCTAGGATAATCATTAATTTCTGGGAGAAAAAATACGTCAAATTCAGCAAATGAAAGTTTTATATGTAGAAATGCATGTTTCAAAATTGTTTTGATGTCTCTTTAAATAAAACTACTTTATTTGAAATTTCTTTTTTTTCTTGCAGCAGTACATTTTCATGGTCACCACAGAAAGTTTTTTTTTATTTGGTGGAATATGATTTATCATTGCATGTTTTCTTGCAGCAGTATATTTTTGCAGTCACCAAAAAAAGATTGTTTTTTGATGGAATACAATTTATCATTCATGCATGAAACAAGTTTAAAGATGATAATAATTATGAAAAATAGTTTTAAAAACATTTAAAACAAAATTTATAAAAGTAAACATATAAAATGTCTTTCCATGTTAAAATAACAACACTATTCTTATGTCAGCAATTATATATTAACCAGAATATATGTCTACGTAATAAACAGTGTACAAGTGCTGGAAAACTAACCTGATTAATTATCTTAAACAGATTATAACTCAAGCGTACAGTGCTGGTTGTATGGAAATTCAATTTAATCGTATTCCAAGAAGATTAATCCTTCTGTTCAATTAAAATTTATTATTAAATCTTTTTTCAATATAAAGTTATATCATGAAATGTAACCAAATTGCAGCAACCATCTTTGGGTAAAAGAAGCCCTGACATTTTTTTTTAAAGAATAAGTTACGGTAACAATCCAGTAAGAGGCAACGAGATATTAATACTTGAAAGCAAAACACCAGAAATGATACTGTTTTGACCTTTAAGTGAACCTCCATCACATGAGTAAAACAATCCGAATCCTTTTTGCACATCCTAAGGGTTGCTGGTCAATTTTCATACATAGAAATTTGGACTAGCACATTTTAAGGCGGTCCATTGTTCTATGACACACCGGATACAAAATTTAAAATACCAAACAAACATCTCGTTAGTAGATTGTCATTAGAACTGAGGGAAGAGGATTCATCATTTAATTGAGGTTCATTAAATTGTGGCTTGGATATGATCACATTTAAAAAAAAGTAATATATGTCTTCATATCACAATATGTGTGACGAAGATCATGTGGCGCATTTTCAGGTGCGGATTCAGGTGAGGCACAAGATTACGCTCCTCGTCTACAAAATATAAACATAAAATCCTGCATCCGCTCCTGGTAGTATATATAGTCTATGTTTGGCCTTACATTACAAGTTTTTAGAATTTATCAAAGGGATTTTTAGTTTCAAGTAATCAGTGATGTAAAAAGTTATACCTCACTATCAATCGGCAAAGCTCGGGTAAATCCGCTAACTCTCCATCTTAAGTAGCGTTCGATTAGAACAACAAATGTAACTCTTGTATCAAATTTGAGTATAGGCAACACTGTCGACTCTTGTATCATTACCTAAGCGACTAGAACCAAGCAAAAATGGACGACATTAAAAAGTGTGCATCGATATTAATATAAATACTTGAAGCAGGAAATACATTAAGGAAAAAATGAAACGCTAAACTTATCTCTTGTCTTAAATTATTGCAAAAAAAAAAAAATACAACTATTGTAGATCTGTTAAAACTGCTAAAGTTCTCACAAATTATACCGAACACATCAGACGTACAAACAAAATGTGACCTGTTGAATACATTAACCCATGTCTGTTGTCGGTTATTTGACCCCACCAATCTAAAAATAATGCATACACAGTTTAAAAATAAAAGAATATGCATTGTCTGCATAATAACTAATAATGCTATAAAGAAGGTAGTTAAAAATGTGACATTGATGCCAATCATTTTCCTTTTTACACAATTGTTTTGTATTGTCAGTAATGAAAGATAGAATTGCCAGACAATGGAAAATAGTGATATATTAAAGAAAGCTTAACGGACACTTATGATATGGCTCCACAGGTCGCCTTCTATAACACGTGTGTTCCCACATAAACGGGGATGGTACACCCAACACTAGTGCGGTGTACTTTTGTTGAACTCGGTATATTTTATTTGAAAATATCAATATTCGTGTTGCTCGAGTCGTCTAATCGAACGCTGTCTTAGCCGGACGAGTTATGACGAGTGACCCCTCTATCTGTATCATTATATTTTTTTCTCGATTTTCATTTTTTAAGACTAGTGCTAATGAGCTTACATATAATTTCTATCAATATCTTCTACATAGCTGACGAATTAAGATATTACAAAAAACAGTTAATTATGATTGTAAAATACAACATTTGAATAAGAAAATTCCATATGGAAAGAAATGAAATGTACATATCGTCGATCTAGTATTGATTAAATGCATGTTTCTACTAAAAAAATGTCTGTATTTATTGAGTTGAAATTTCGATAAAAAACACTTCTTATTTAAGGAGAAATATCGAACGTTTTATGTTAAACAAGAAATACAATTTACCTGGGAGGTAAATTCATCTCGAGACAAATATCACGTTTCTTAACAATAAACTGACAACCAAATTGAAATAGGTCAAGTGAAATGTTAGAATATTTTCACGTTCTGAAACTAATGTTATCGAGTGAAATGTTAGAATATTTTCACGGTCTGAAACTAATGTTATCGAGTGAAATGTTAGAACATTTTCACGTTCTGAAACTAATGTTATCGAGTGAAATGTTAGAATCTTTTCACGTTCTGAAACTAATGTTATCGAGTGAAATGTTAGAATATTTTCACGGTCTGAAACTAATGTTATCGAGTGAAATGTTAGAACAATTTCACGTTCTGAAACTAATGTTATCGAGTGAAATGTTAGAATCTTTTCACGTTCTGAAACTAATGTTATCGAGTGAAATGTTAGAATCTTTTCACGTTCTGAAACTAATGTTATCGAGTGAAATGTTAGAACATTTTCACGTTCTGAAACTAATGTTATCGAGTGAAATGTTAGAACATTTTCACGTTCTGAAACTAATGTTATCAAGTACTCGGGAAAGTTCGGCAAAAATCCTTTTATACAAAATGTAAAAGAGATAGGATATTTTCGTATATAAACTATGTACATGGACGGCATCTAAACATGAGCGGGAGAATATTAACCATCATCATATCTAATGAAAACAATCAATATTTGTGTGTATATTGTATACGTAATAACGTGATAATGAGGGCATACACATATACAATCAAAATCTTTGCTTGTTCAAAGAAAACAAAAATCACAATGAAATATCGACCGTTCTAATACTGTTCGTATGATACTTTTCATTTTAAGAAAAGCAATCCATCCGCATTCAACAATAAATCAACTCTTTGTGTTGTTGTTGTTGTTGTAACCATAACAATAAGAAACGTTCATCTGATAGACCTAAAAAAGTAATGGGAGAAAAAAAAAACAGCGACGCGAAACATCAACCTCAAAAACACGATTACAGACAACAACAGAAACAGATACAATCCTAGACCCATGGTTTCAGACGGGCACAAAAATACATATTGTCCAACCAGAAATTGAACTTGATACATTTTGCAGTTTTAAAAATCAGAAATATAAGTAAACATTAAACCAGCAGCAACGTTGATAGCCTTGGAATCTGGTGTACAAGTATAAAAACCCATGTCTCTAGGTTTGGAGGAACAAAAAGTCAACTTCTACATGATAATTTAAATATAACAAAATAGCTTTGATCAGCTAGACACATAAGAATTCTAAGTCAGACATTATCCGACAGCCTCGTAATCGAAAGAAACAAAATGGCGACATGGAAATGATTCAGCAGTATAAACGGTTTCACTATTTGTATAGACAATTGCTTTGATATATACAATTATTTATCAACATTTGCAATAATATTGTATTTATATTTAAATTTAGATTTTATATTGCCATAATCAATATTGATGTTTGCGTTCTTCAAGTTTGGTTTTCTATCAAACATTTACTTCATTGCAATAATAATATATATCTATATACAGATCTACATAGAATTAAATATCAATGACGATTCATATTTCCTTTTTTATAATACATCATGGTAAAGGCTCATTGAAAATATACTTCACATTAGGGAATGAGAATTAAATATTTATGGCAAATAATATTTCATGTTGACATTTTTTCTGATGTAATTAAATCCCAATACAAAAATAACCGAAAATAAACGTATTGGTAATTAAAGATATTTCTCCACATAATAAAATTAAATGCATGTATCTTAAAGTTTTAACGAAAATTTACCCCACACACAAGACAATGCAAAAAAAACCCCCAGAAAGTTAAAAAAAAATTTACTTGTTAATTTTGGAGAGAAATCGTTGAACATGTACCTTGCAAAACTGCTTTTCCATAATCGTTTAAGCAAATTGTTGATACTTTACAGATCCATCCAATAATACGTCATATCTATTCTACTATGAATTTAGGAAAGCGAGAAATAATGGCCCATATCTCTGATAAGGAATTACTCAGCAACAAACACCAAACGTTTGGGCTTTTTATATCCCGGTTGTCCGGCCTGGCCGTTGTCGACACGCAGCAGCTGAGCAGCTTGTCTTGCCAATGCATACTGTTCCATAGCATTCATGGTCTTCCTTGGATCGTTGGCTTTGCTTGATACAGCATGTACTTTTTTGGGATTGATCGATATTTCCTCTAACGAATCTCTGCGTCCATAATCATCATAAGGAGGTGGAGGGCTTGGTGGCATGTGCATGTCTGGATGTGGTTTCCGGTTAGGTGCTTTGTATGGTTTTATGATTGGTTTTGTTTCCACCACTTGTGGAGGTGGTGGATGCATCACTTGTGGAGCTGGTGGATGACCTCTCGATTTTGTAGGATACGAATCCTCTTCTTCTGGAACTGCCCATGGTAAAGGTGTACTATTTTCTCTTTCAACTGCGAGTTTGACGTCAGACGTAGAAGCTGCTAATTTGCTACCATTTTGTTTCATACTGAAGACTGCAGCAGCCCGTGTTGCACTCCTTGGATCCGGATGATTTCGAATATCACCGACGTCGTTTTTCTTGTTATTATTACTTTCGCCACTGCTGTTTGCCGTAATGATTTCATCATCTTCGTCCTTGAGACGTTTCTTTTTCGCCGTCTTTTTATTTTTCCTCTTCTTGCAGTCATCATACCCCTTACATACACAATAGATTACACAGAATCCTCCATACACAAGGACGATCATGGGTAATACGCCCCACATTGCCAAATTGTTCGGATCATCGTAGAACTCCTTAATTTTCTCAAATATAGATTTTTCCGGTTCTATTGTAGAATTTAAAAGTCGTCTGCCCGTCCATCCTGGGTTGTATTTTATTGGGTCAGCTGAAAAAGAAGTAAAAACAACATTTGATTTATGCATAGTGTATTTAGATTTTTAATGTTTTAATCCCAATACCATTTAATTGGTAGAATGAATGAATGAATGAATGAATGAATGAATGAATGAATGAATCGTTATAGCATAAACTTGCTGCGGAACCGTAGATCTTTTCGGGTTTTTGTGACCATAGAGTTATGTATTTCACCCATTTGTAAATTTGCGGAATTCGGACTCCAACTGAGGTCGGGTCTTTCGGGTACTATGAATCTCGTTTGCGGAGTTCGTCGAATAAGTACAGTGATACCGTTCCGTTCAATAAATATTTTTACAAGCTTCCAGAATTCACACCGGAAGATGTGGTTAAGCAGCATATTATTATCTATTTTTTGCTTTAAGAATGAAAAATATTGTTAAAAAAAAATATACATGCCCTCAACACTCATAATATAATTTTTTGTAGTTCAAGTTCATATCAAATGTTTTAAGAAAGATAAACACTGAATGTAAAACAACTTAGCATGAGCGGATTTAGAGGGCATGTGTAGGTCGTGCACCCGTATTAAATGTGCCAAGCATAATGTTATACAACATTTGATTTATCAGAATACTAGTAATGTCTGTACTTTTTCAAACATCTTCAAATCAAAGCTCTACCGTGCACCGACTAGTGACCTAATGTGGTTCCAAGACCCCTCGCCTAGATGCCAATCCCCAATCTCTAGCGCCAATTACCTAGATCCGCGCCTTGCTAGAGAATATAGAAATGTAAATCTACCAAAACCTACAACAAAAAATATGCTAAAAATACTAAAACTCACCGAAAATGGTTGTGATTAGATGCTGAACAAACACTGTCCATAAAACTGTCGACACCGCCATGATTAGAAACTTTCTGAAAATAAAATCTACTTGTTAATATTGTGAAGTCCACTTCATTAATAAAAAAATATTTTTGAAAATGAAAATAAAAAGGAATGGCAAACATTTTCGTTGACACTCATAATCAATATTAAACTATTCAAACACGACTGATAATTTTAATTCTGTCTCTTTTAATGATATCTCTGGTGGTCGATACGATACCTCTGAATAACGGATGTATTATTCAAGATATTCTGAGTGGTATTGTGTCATACACACAAAAAACACTATTAATTATAGAAAATTTCCACAAAGTCAAACGGCGATAACAATTATTGTAAAAAAGCAACAGACTGAAAATTTATAATTAGCCTGCAAAAAGAAAGCTACAAGGAGATACACATAAAATACAAAGTGCATATGTTAGTACTTCCGGGTATTACAACCTCATCTTGTTTGGTTGTGGAAAGGTAAGAAATACCAGTCGGTCATTAGATTCTTACGTTGCAATAAGGCATACTAAATCAACTGAATGAAACTTGGTTAAAATAATCCTGGAGATGTCTTCTTTACACAGAAAATGGGGACACAAGTATCACTGTGGTGGACTTCATTATCGATAACATATTTGTCGAGTTCGGAGTGCTCATTTTGCAACAAACCATCGGCATTTCTGTTGGAACAAACTGTGTCTCTCTCCATGCTGATCGCTTACTTTATGAGGCAGAGTTTATACAAACACTTATGAAAGATAAAACGAATTACAGAAGATGAAGCCTTTAATCCTACATGTAGTTAAATTGATGATGTTCTCTCAGTTATTAATCCAAAGTTTTAATTCCATCTTATACGTCCAACGAACCTGTGATTACAGAAATAACAGAAACAGATTCCTGTACCTCATTTTTTTGCATCTACCCCACATTTGACACCTATGGTTAACTTTCTACCAGACTTTATGACAAAAGAGACGACTTCAAGATTGTCATTTTAAAATTCTCCACAATTTGATAGAAATTTACCAAAAGCTAGACGGTATGGAGTTTAAACTTCACATTTCATACGTTATGCTAGAGTTTGCAAGTAACATTCAGAGGTTTTTTTTACAACGTCACCGTCTTCTGAGTACTATATTATTAAGGCAATGATTTTTTAAGGAATCATTTCATCTTTAAAAAAAAATCGAATGATATTACCACATGACATCATTTCACTTAGAGGGATTAATTAAATTATGAGGGTTATGACATGGAAAATTTAAATTTGGATGTACATGAAACATCTGCATAGATTAATCTCCATCCAGATGATCATGATGAACTTCAAAAAGGCACGAAAAACAAATGTAGATTTATTCATGAAACATACATTAATGTCATTTTATTACAGACGTGCTGCGCGCGAAAAGCAATGTTCATACAATAGACTTGTAAGAGATCGCAGAATGAATCGTTTTTTGTTTTGTTTTTTGTTTGCCATTAATTATGATGAATTTATTTTGAAATAATTAGACTTGAACATTTACTGAGATATCTATAGTCAAGAGCTACTTTGATCAAACATTAATATTATTTAATATTCCTAATCTAATAATTTGATTTTGTCCAAGATCAATAGAATATTGTTATTTTTACGTCACCATTCATTTGTTAGCACCAAAAACGTCAAGCTGTTTTTATAAAGCAATAAAAAAAAAATCACCTCATAGAGCGTCCATATTGATTTAGTCTTTAAATTAGACATTCGAGCAGCAGAAAAAAACAAAAACATTTTCCTATAAAACTTAATATGTTTTTGCGTCTTTATGTTGTACATCGTAACTACGAGATAAGTATAGTCATATAGAATAAACAGAGTAGTGAACCGGATATTGTAGGTGGCAAGCTTTAGGAGAGGACTGGATAGTGGGGATGGGTGGCATGCTTTAGGAGAGGACCGGATAGTGAGGATGGGTGGCATGCTTTAGGAGAGGACCGGATAGTGAGGATGGGTGGCAAGCTTTAGGAGAGGACCGGATAGTGAGGATGGGTGGCAAGCTTTAGGAGAGGACTGGATAGTGGGGATGGGTGGCATGCTTTAGGAGAGGACCGGATAGTGGGGATGGGTGGCATGCTTTAGGAGAGGACCGGATAGTGGCGATGGATGGCAAGCTTTAGGAGAGGACCGGATAGTGAGGATGGGTGGCATGCTTTAGGAGAGAACCGGATAGTGGCGATGGATGGCAAGCTTTAGGAGAGGACCGGATAGTGGGGATGGGTGACATGCTTTAGGAGAGGACCGAATAGTGGGGATGGGTGGCATGCTTTAGGAGAGGACCGGATAGTGGGGATGGGTGGCATGCTTTAGGAGAGGACCGGATAGTGGCGATGGATGGCAAGCTTTAGGAGAGGACCGGATAGTGAGGATGGGTGGCATGCTTTAGGAGAGAACCGGATAGTGGCGATGGATGGCAAGCTTTAGGAGAGGACCGGATAGTGGGGATGGGTGACATGCTTTAGGAGAGGACCGGATAGTGGGGATGGGTGGCATGCTTTAGGAAAGAACCGGATAGTGGGGGTGGGTGGCATGCTTTAGGAAAGGACCGGATAGTTGGGATGGGTGGCATGCTTAAGGAGAGGACCGGATAGTGGAGGTGGGTGGTAAACTTTAGGAGAGGACAGGAAAGTGGAGGTAGCAAGTTTTGAAACTGACAAGTCATATGGCTTCAAAGCATACCCTTAAACCTCAAAGTAAATGTAACAGTATTCCTTCCATGCTAAAAATTCAACATAGTTACCCCACTTGAGCCACTCCTACACCCCTGATAAACTTTATAAGGCGGTTAACTGTGCAAACTCTAATACGGTAATACGTGTCTAGTCACTTTTCTTTGGTATTTATTCTTGTCTTGTCTGTCCATCTTCGATTTACGGCTTCTGATTACCCCTTTGGTATCCTCAAATTCTTCTTGAATGGTACACAGTTGTAATAACTGATCATACGTATATTTATCGAATTCGAAACTATGACATAATAAGGACGCATTGGGCACGACATAGAACAACCGAAGAAACCGCATCGGTGGTGTAATGGTTAGCGTGCTCGCCCCAAGTGTGGTAGATCGTGGGTTCATCGGTGGTGTAATGGTTAGCGTGGTCGCCCCAAGTGCGGTAGATCGTGGGTTCGATCCCCGGTCGGGTCAAACCAAAGACTATAAAATTGGTATTTGTTGCTTCTCCGCTAAGCATGCATCATTAAGCAGAAAAAGCAAAGACTGGTTGGCTTGGAATCAGAATAATGTGTCCGAGTGGAGCGACATGTCTACCCGCGGACTGTTGTTTCAGTGAGCTAGCACTATAAACATCCAACTCAGCGTGTTGGTCTAGAACAAAGCGGACCTCATCATTTCATTGAAAATTAACTTGTTCCCACCATGATATTGCTGAAAAATTGCTGAAATGGCAACAACAATCACCCTCTGACGTATCACGTTGGTTTTACTCATTTCGGTGTCAAACAACAGACCATAAAATTGCATTTGTATGTTCTGTTTCTCTGCTTACGCAGCATCAAGTAATACAAGTAAGACGGATTGGCTCTTTCTCTCATGATGCATTCGAGCTAAGCGAACATATCTACATTCAGACTGTTGTTTCGCTAAGCTACCACTACAAAAAATGTTCAACGTATTGGTTTATTACAACGTATTGGTTTATTATAACGTATTGGATTATTACAACGTATTGGTTTATTACAAAGTATTGGTTTATTACAACGTATTGGTTTATTACAACGTATTGGTTTATTACAACGTATTGGTTTATTACAAAGTATTGGTTTATTACAACGTATTGGTTTATTACAACGTATTGGTTTATTACAATGTATTGGTTTATTACAAAGCAGGCATCATCATCATCATCTCATCAAAATGTAATTTTTCACTTTGCATTCAACAACAATTGATCACTCACCCAACTCCATGCATATTTCTAAACACAGTGTACATTTGACAATTTTCGCGTATTTTCCATGCAACAAATAAAGATACAATTATTTATCAGAACTCCAATGCTAGACACATATAATCACGATTTTGGTACATATGTTTAATACCAATATTACACGATTATGACGCCTTCGTTGGAGGAAAGTGTTTATCTACTTGTTTAACATCTCGGATTGATTATTAGAAGAAAAAAAGTATTACGTGTTATCACATATTTTTTGCAATATGTTAGTTTTTGCATGTTCAATAATAGCTACAAATCAGTGTTGGTTATTTGCCTTCAGGGCAAATACGGGGCAAATATCCGTATTTGCCCTCAGATATCCGTATTTGCCCTCGTATGTCCGTATTTGCCAATCGTAACTACTCGGCCATTCTCGCTACCCTGCAAATAACCTCGTACGTACATAGTAGAAATTCTTCTTAAATTGTTTGCCGGAAGTTAAGTTAAGCTAAGCCGCACACAAATATAGTCCACGAAAATCCAATATGGAAGACATACTAAGTAAAATCTAATCATGCAAAACTAATTAAAACTTTAATTGAAATATAGAAAATTGCTTAAAATATAACTTTATCAAACTTTCATGTAACTGACATGTGAAAAGCAGTGCGATTTTTACGCCTAATGCATACGAGGTTATTTGCAGGGTAGCGAGAATGGCCGAGTAGTTACGATTGCGTATTTGCCCCCGTATTCAACTTCCGGTATCTGCGCAGTGGTCTGAAAGATTAGCCTATATATACTTTGCTGTCAAAGTACAAGGAAAGATGATGCATAAGATCGTATTTCAAAAAAAATTAACACATTTCAACACATTGGAATAAAGTTTAACTTGAAACGGAATAATTAGCTCAAATGTATACGTCGTGTCGAATAGGAATTTCAATTCAAATGTCAACGTCTTGGGTAGATTTTGCAAACAGTTTCTAACGTCATTGTACAGATCGACATTGTTTGGTATATTTTTGAAACCAGATTCGAAAAAAAAAAAAAAAAAAAACAAAGGCAACTTTCTTAAAAATTTATTTTTGTAATTTGTCAGTTCAAAGATCTTTTTTGCAATATAAAAGTCAATGCATGGAAAAAGGTCAATGTAAAATATGTGATAAAAAGATTATGACATGAAATTTTCCATATCGTTCCTGGTATCAACCCTCGATCCATATCAGCCCTCCAGCTTCGCTGTCGGGCTTGATATGGGAGTCTCGGGCTAATACCAGGGCCGATATGGAAAATGTCATGTAATAATCTCTTAGTATAACACTTTAATCAAGCAGAATCGTAATTATATAAAATAGACGCCCAAATTCTATGCCAATATGAAAAATAAATATTTTCAAAATGTATATATAGGTTTAATATTTTTAACTGTAAGTATCTTTTATTTAAAGAAAATCATGAAATTATATGACGGCTTTATCCATTTATTAAAGTTTAACAAACCCTAAAGATTAATTAGATCAACAGAATACAATTTGCAAAAACAAACTAAGTACAAATTAATTTTCTGTCAAAATAAAAACAAAACACTAAAAAAATCGTTTAAAAATTTAAATACAGGTGCAATATTTGAAGTCTAAAGAAGCTTCTATCCATGTTTCATGAAATTATATGAATGTTTGGTGATGTTATTCAAGAATATAAAAAAAACTTTATGCTAGGATTAACCTTATACAAATTTCACAATAAAACTCTTCTCATATTATGTCCGGTAAAAGTGGATGTCGTCTAAATAGAAACGTATCTATAGTCATCAATTCGAAGGCTTTGTATTGTCCATTTTTGACCCCAAATATATTTGAAATTCTGAAACCTTACTGCACATCAACATGTCATACACAATTCTTCAGCTGGAACAAAAAAATATTCGAGGAATTTATATATAATAGAAAGTGCGACGGACTGGTCGGATGCCATAACAATATCTCCAAACCTTCATTTAAATCACATAATATATCCGCGACTAATTGGTATTGAACTTATTGATACAAATGCCTATTGTACCGTATACAATTATTTTTTATTTCTTTATCAAGATTATTGCCCACCAATCATGAATAATCTATGTAGAAATATAATATAAGTTGTTTGATGCCGAGGACATCGACATACCTGAAATCAAGTTGTAGAGATACATGTACTAAATAGATCATTCTGTTTACCAATTAGTTCTGTTTCCGGTTGTAGGAATATGCAGTTTTAACAACATATTTAATTTGTTGTCAAGGACTTGATTACATAGTTACGTTTTACTGGAATATTTATTTTATCAATCTAAGTAAATATCAGATAACTTACGCAACCTCTACAAAGTTGAAAATGAGGACGATATATCTATGTTTACATTTTAAGCATTGACATTAAAGGGATATTAAAGCTCATTTTGGTAATTTTTTGTATCTCATGAAAACTTGCAATTGATTCAATAAATGATATTTATGAAACATTAACCCGGTTTTTATCAATGAAACTTTGTAAAAGTGACATAATTCGTTGATAATTCTGTCATATCTTGCGGTTTTTCCATTAATTGAATTTTACTTCCTAGACAAACATTCATTTCGACCCTTTTAAGTGATATTTTAACGATATTAGGGATTATATGGGCGTGCAAAGTATTTTTGGATTGTTTTTACAATTAAATTGAAAAGAAACAACCTTCGTCACGAGTTGAAAAAATATATGTTAAAACGAGCTTTAATATCTCTTTAAGGGAATACGATACAGTAGGGATTGCCAATTGATTTTTTCATGAAAATTCGTGATTTGGTCAATTTCGACATGCTCTTTCCAAATATGCAAAGAAAAAGATACCTTCGTGACTTAGTTTTCGAAATATTTACGATCTAATTTCGACCAATCTTTCGATAAATTTTTAAAATACGGATTTTTATAGCAGTAAAGAAAATATCACAATTTCAAAACGGTAAAAGATAATTGCATCCGGTTTTTTGCAATAGCTTCCTATGATAATTTCGTTCAAAGATGATGAACATGTACATTGCCAATAATAGATTAAGTAGTCCAAAAATTCTACTTATTTGTGGAATATGGATTATTTAGTGGTTTCTTCATGAATATATTTGCATGTAGAAAAAAAATGACAATTGATATTTTCTTAATATTTTGTCATGATATTCTCGCAATGATTTTATTTAGAATTTTAGCTACAGAACAAAAACCGTGCATTTTTCATGACAAACCTAGACATCTTCAATTTCGGCGCCAAATTACCCTACAATGTATTTTAATAGGTAAAACGTCGTGGAGTCTTTCCCGCCGTTTTCCTTGGATTGGATGAAAGGGCAACGCAACCGGAGAATGAAATAAATGAAAGAGAACAGCTATAGTCTGCATGACAACAAATTATATAATATTCTCACCAATATATGAATTCTATGAAACGTATTTATACGCCTTTTAAAGATACCTTTACGGCCTTATAACGAAAAGAAATTTGAGGTTTATTATTTTCGAGGCGAAAGGAGAACAAGCAGTAAATGTCTAATTTATTTTCATTGTCCTACAGTAACAAAAAAACAAAAAACGCAAATCTGTGGGATGAAAAGACGATAGCATTCATCATCCTTTCGTTAGACGAGGCGAGGCATATTTTTGTGACGAAAAGATGAAAATTACAGGAAGTGATCGGAAGTATTGGTCCTCAGAGTATTGTTGTCTTATAGTATTGGGGTTGCTCAATGAGTTAGGTCGTTGGATCTAACAACTCATGCAAGCCTAAAACCAATACGGCGTGGGTTCGCACCCGGTTTTGTAAATTACAAAAAAAGGTGCACTCGACTCGCAGCCGCAAGTGATAAAGTTTACCAGTTGCTTGCTCATGGTCGGTGGTTCTCTCCGGGTATTCCGGCTTCCTCCACCACTAAAGCTGGTCGCCATGATATAGCTGAAATATTGTTGAAAGTGGCGTTAAAACACCAAAAATCAAAAATCAATTAATCTTATAGTATTGTTTCGAGGCGGAAGACGTCAAAAACTAACCATCGTATGAAGCCCTACAGTAAATGTTTACAAAAGGGAAATGATCATGATCGTAAAACACTTCCTTTACACGACATGTAAGTCAGTCCGGGGTTCTTATAATCCCGTTAGCCGAGTTTGATTTGACCAACTCCAGATTTTTGAAACTAACATGTGACTGTACTTTGGTAAATTTGGTGATATACTGTATAAACACATCTTTTCTTCCCTTGCCTCACGTTCAATCTAAAGCGGAACAGGGTAAAGGAAAATAGTGAGAAAGGGGTTTGAGAAAGGAGTTCATGGAGAGAATAAAAATGCCGGAGTAAGGACACAAAAAAAGGGGGGACATTTAGGAAAAAACCTTGCCCCCCCCCCCCCCCCCCCCCGCCTCCTTCAGGTTAAATGGTCGGACACTACAGAGGGCGGAGCATTCTACAATGGAACACGGAGAAGAATGTTCCGCGGTATGTAGTGTACAAAAATTCTAAATTGACCAATGAAAACATTCAAAATTATTAGATTGCACCGAATTCATAGTGTCCCCACCGGTTTCGAGTATCCGAATACCCGGCGTTAATCAAGTCCTCTTTTCGGTTGTTTGTGCTTCACATCATTGTGTGTGTTTTTGTGTATTTATTTGGATATTCAATCATTTACATGTAGATTTCAAGAACTACTGACGAGAATAAATTATTCAAAGTATGCACATAACTCGTGTACCAATTATTACCTTCACAGATATGAAACAGAGTTGTTCAGTAAATGAACACCACATGTTTTGTCTCAGTTTAGTTTTGTTTGTTTGCTTGTTTTTAAAAACGGCATTATTCGGCTTGATGCAGGTGCTTTCAAATTTTTACGCAATCGGCTTTTTATGACGTCGATGCAACTTTCGCGGAAATGTCGCGCTCGTTACTGTGACGTCGCAAAAACAACATGCAGTATTCGACAAGGGCAGATAATTACTTTGCCGAATACCGCATGTTGTTTCAGAAACTTACTGAAATGTAAATCATGGGAGCAAACAACAGCAGAAGCCTACAGAAATCTAAATCATGGGAAGAGACAACAGAAGCCTACTGAAATGTAAATCCTAGAAACAAACAACAACAGAATCCGACCAAAATCTACGTCACGGGGAGAGACAACGACAGAACCTGACGGAAATCTAAATCCTGGGAAGATACAATAACGACAGACGCCTACTGAAATCTTAATCCTGGGAAAACAGAAGCAGAAATAAATCTAAATCCTTTAGAAGAGACGAGGATAGAAACGACAGATTTCTAAATCTTTTGATATGACCCTGACAAAAGCCGACAGAAATCTTAATCTTAGGAATAAAAAAAGAACGACAAAACCAGACGTAATCTTAGTCCTGGTAGATACAACAACAGTAGCTGACGAAAATCTAAATTCTTTGAAGAGACGACAGAAGCCAGAGAACAGACAATGACATAGGATGACGACATAACATGATGGAGAAATTCTGGGAGAGAACGACAGAAGCCGACGTAAATCTAATTCCTGGGAAGAGACAACAACATAGCCTCCTGAAATCTAACTCCTTGAAAAAGACAGTACAGAAGCGATGGAAATCTAAGTCATGGGGACACAGCGACAGAACCAACGACAGAACCTCATGTAATCTAAGTCCTTGAGGAGAAAAATAGCGACAGAACCTGACGTGATCTAAGTCCTGGGGAAAACAAAACCTGATGCAAATCTAAATCCTGGAAAGAGACAACGACTGAAGAAGACAAAAATCTAAGTCATGGGTAAGGACAATGACTGAAGCCTACTGAAATCTACCTCCTTGGTAAAAACAACAGCGGAACCTGATTACGTAATCTAAATCATGGGTAAGGACAATGACTGAAGCATACTGAAATCTACCTCCTTGGAAAAAACAACAGCAGAACCTGATCACGTAATCTAAATCATGGGTAAAGACAATGACTGAAGCATACTGAAATCTACCTCCTTGGAAAAAACAACAGCAGAACCTGATTACGTAATCTAAATCATGGGTAAGGACAATGACGGAAGCCTACTGAAATCTACCTCCTTGGAAAAACAACAGCTGAACCTTATCACGTAATCTAAGTCCTGGGAAGAGACAATGCAGAAGCTGACGAAAATATAAAACCTGGGATGGGTCAACTACGGAAATATAGATCCAATGACGAGACGACAGGAGCCGAAGGAAATTCGAGTCCTGATTTAAATGTAATTTTGACATTTAAACGAGTTCCTGTCGTTTTTTTTCTGGTGATGAATTTCGTGGTTCAATATTTGGAAATGTTTAATTCTGCACAATAAATGGTCGATTTGACGACATCCCGGACTACTTGAAATTTAGTCTTTTGAATGGAAGGATCTATAAGAGATTGAGCTTGGTCATTTTAAGGTTAGATTTTTAATGTTCCACTAAATATGTTTATACATCAACTCTAAATATCAGACATTCTATTTTGTCAGGGTTTCTATGTCTGCGGTGAACACGAAAGTTTTAGTTTCTTGGAGCAGTAGAGAACGTATTTGTTTTGCCCGTTCTTCATACAAGAAGAACCAATTGTAAATGTATACTAACGTGTACCTGCATAATGAATATAACGAAATGTTCAAACACACGTTAATATTCTTAATAGATATTTTAAACTTCCGTTTGAAGAGTATTACAAGAAGAGTTTGAAGGGGTAATCAGAGTCCGTACATCGAAGAAGGACAGAAAACACAATGGCCAAAATAGAAAGGACACAAGTAGAAGTACAATGATCTACAAAACACTACACAGAAAACTAAAGATCGAGCAACACGAATCCCATTAAAAAAACCTGCTCCACTAGTGGTGCGCGTCGTGTAACTCTTGTTATAATACATACTCGGTGGTACCTCATGAATGAAATTACCGGGTATTTCTTACGATAAGTGGAACATATCCATGGTCATTTGTGACACCAATATTTCGTAACGGTCAACCAAATCATGGTGGCGACCGTAAAACTTTCGATGTGATGACATCAACTTAACCTTTGCCGTATAATGATCCTTCTCTTCTATTTCATTTTTAATCCTTGTTGGATGTTTTAAGCGTAATGCAATTTCATTGGATAAGAATTAACAAAGCATCTATGCATTTCTAAAACATTATTCCAGTGATCCTGGAATTTGCCAACTAAGTTTGTCTGGCATTCTTGAAATGTCGATACATATGTATTTTAAATGTTTTCAGTAAAAACATGTTGTTCATGTTTTTTGTTATATATGTTTTACCTTAGAGTGTTTTATCTATAGTTATAAAACAAATTCTGGTTATTAGGATGTCCAACGTGTGGAACTTTAGTAATTTGAAAGTGCTATGTCATGTAATTACATCACGAACTGGTTCAATTTGACCATACAAACTTTGAGAAACAAACATTAACGTTCAACTTTACCATACGAATTTTGAGAAACAACATTAACGTTCAACTTGACCATACGAATTTTGAGAAACAAACATTAACGTTCAACTTGACCATACGAATTTTGAGAAACAAACATTAACGTTCAACTTGACCATACGAATTTTGAGAAACAAACATTAACGTTCAACTTGACCATACGAATTTTGAGAAACAAATATAAACAGTCTATTCATTCATTGTTTGGTTTTATTTTTCATGAGACATCGTAGCTGAAAGCAAAAACAAATAGACCAAGTCCAACAACCCTCACTATTTGATATATCAATATACATTTACTTGTATTATTTTTTATGTACGTTTCAAATGGTATGAAAACACACGACCGTATAGTCTGTTGTATCATGTAGTATATCAGCGTATACAATCTATATGAGAACTTGATCTCAAATTCTAAATGGCTGACATTGATCAATATATATATAGTGTCAACCGTTTCAACTATCTGAATAGATAGATCTCAAATTCTAAATGGCTGACATTGATTAATAGTGTCAACCGTTTCAACTATCTGAATAGATAGATCTCAAATTCTAAATGGCTGACATTGATCAATAGTGTCAACCGTTTCAACTATTTGAATAGATAGATCTCAAATTCTAAATGGCTGACATTGATTAATATATATATAGTGTCAACCGTTTCAACTATCTAAATAGATAGATCTCAAATTCTAAATGGCTGACATTGATTAATAGTGTCAACCGTTTCAACTATCTGAGTAAATACTTCCACTGAGTAAAAGTAGAATGAAGGGAAAAAACACAAATTAAAATCATAGTTTACAAACTTACTTCACCTTTGAAATACGAAGTCCTCTTGTATCACATAATATATGTTAATTCGATCAACAACGTTGTTCCACCATTAACTATATACGGGTATTTAAGTTGTGGACAAAATCAATAGCCACTGAACAAAAAGCTGTCTATATTTCCCCAAGGTGCCCGACGGGATTATTGGAAATTTTATAATTCAATGATTTTCCAATACTTTCAAAATCAGTTGCAAAACAAAATAATGATGATGTTTGCATTTTATTTTTATCATATGGAACAAACTGGCTACAATGCTTGTACATGTATTTGTAATTATGTGGGACAAACTGGCTACAGTGCTTGTACATGTATTTGTAATTATGTGAGTCAAACTGGCTACAATGCTTGTACATGTATTTGTAATTATATGGAACAAACTGGCTATAATGCTTGTACATGTATTTGTAATTATGTGGGACAAACTGGCTACAATGCTTGTACATGTATTTGTAATTATGTGGGACAAACTGGCTACAATGCTTGTACATGTATTTGTAATTATATGGAACAAACTGGCTACAATGCTTGTACATGTATTTGTAATTATGTGGGACAAACTGGCTACAATGCTTGTACATGTATTTGTAATTATGTGGGACAAACTGGCTACAATGCTTGTACATGTATTTGTAATTATGTGGAACAAACTGGCTACAATGCGTGTACATGTATTTGTAATTATGTGGAACAAACTGACTACAATACTTGTACATGTATTTGTAATTATGTGGAACAAACTGGCTACAATGCTTGTACATGTATTTGTAATTATGTGGAACAAACTGGCTACAATGCTTGTACATGTATTTGTAATTATATGGAACAAACTGGCTACAATGCTTGTACATGTATTTGTAATTATGTGGGACAAACTGGCTACAATGCTTGTACATGTATTTGTAATTATGTGGGACAAACTGGCTACAATGATTGCACATGTATTTGTAATTATGTGGTACAAACTGGCTACAATGCTTGTACATGTATTTGTAATTATGTGGAACAAACTGGCTACAATGCTTGTACATGTATTTGTAATTATATGGAACAAACTGGCTACAATGCTTGTACATGTATTTGTAATTATGTGGAACAAACAGGCTACAATGCTTGTACATGTATTTGTAATTATGTGGGACAAACTGGCTACAATGCTTGTACATGTATTTGTAATTATGTGGGACAAACTGGCTACAATGCTTGTACATGTATTTGTAATTATGTGGAACAAACTGGCTACAATGCTTGTACATGTATTTGTAATTATGTGGGACAAACTGGCTACAATGCTTGTACATGTATTTGTAATTATGTGGGACAAACTGGCTACAATGCTTGTACATGTATTTGTAATTATGTGGGACAAACTGGCTACAATGCTTGTACATGTATTTGTAATTATGTGGAACAAACTGGCTACAATGCTTGTACATGTATTTGTAATTATGTGGAACAAACTGACTACAATGCTTGTACATGTATTTGTAAATATGTGGAGCAAACTGGCTACAATGCTTGTACATGTATTTGTAATTATGTGGAACAAACTGGCTACAATGCGTGTACATGTATTTGTAATTATATGGAACAAACTGGCTACAATGCTTGTACATGTATTTGTAATTATGTGGGACAAACTGGCTACAATGCTTGTACATGTATTTGTAATTATGTGGGACAAACTGGCTACAATGCTTGTACATGTATTTGTAATTATGTGGGACAAACTGGCTACAGTGCTTGTACATGTATTTGTAATTATGTGAGTCAAACTGGCTACAATGCTTGTACATGTATTTGTAATTATATGGAACAAACTGGCTATAATGCTTGTACATGTATTTGTAATTATGTGGGACAAACTGGCTACAATGCTTGTACATGTATTTGTAATTATGTGGGACAAACTGGCTACAATGCTTGTACATGTATTTGTAATTATATGGAACAAACTGGCTACAATGCTTGTACATGTATTTGTAATTATGTGGGACAAACTGGCTACAATGCTTGTACATGTATTTGTAATTATGTGAGACAAACTGGCTACAATGCTTGTACATGTATTTGTAATTATGTGGAACAAACTGGCTACAATGCGTGTACATGTATTTGTAATTATGTGGAACAAACTGACTACAATACTTGTACATGTATTTGTAATTATGTGGAACAAACTGGCTACAATGCTTGTACATGTATTTGTAATTATGTGGAACAAACTGGCTACAATGCTTGTACATGTATTTGTAATTATATGGAACAAACTGGCTACAATGCTTGTACATGTATTTGTAATTATGTGGGACAAACTGGCTACAATGCTTGTACATGTATTTGTAATTATGTGGGACAAACTGGCTACAATGATTGCACATGTATTTGTAATTATGTGGTACAAACTGGCTACAATGCTTGTACATGTATTTGTAATTATGTGGAACAAACTGGCTACAATGCTTGTACATGTATTTGTAATTATATGGAACAAACTGGCTACAATGCTTGTACATGTATTTGTAATTATGTGGAACAAACAGGCTACAATGCTTGTACATGTATTTGTAATTATGTGGGACAAACTGGCTACAATGCTTGTACATGTATTTGTAATTATGTGGGACAAACTGGCTACAATGCTTGTACATGTATTTGTAATTATGTGGAACAAACTGGCTACAATGCTTGTACATGTATTTGTAATTATGTGGGACAAACTGGCTACAATGCTTGTACATGTATTTGTAATTATGTGGGACAAACTGGCTACAATGCTTGTACATGTATTTGTAATTATGTGGGACAAACTGGCTACAATGCTTGTACATGTATTTGTAATTATGTGGAACAAACTGGCTACAATGCTTGTACATGTATTTGTAATTATGTGGAACAAACTGACTACAATGCTTGTACATGTATTTGTAAATATGTGGAGCAAACTGGCTACAATGCTTGTACATGTATTTGTAATTATGTGGAACAAACTGACTACAATGCTTGTACATGTATTTGTAAATATGTGGAGCAAACTGGCTACAATGCTTGTACATGTATTTGTAATTATGTGGAACAAACTGGCTACAATGCGTGTACATGTATTTGTAATTATATGGAACAAACTGGCTACAATGCTTGTACATGTATTTGTAATTATGTGGGACAAACTGGCTACAATGCTTGTACATGTATTTGTAATTATGTGGGACAAACTGGCTACAATGCTTGTACATGTATTTGTAATTATGTGGGACAAACTGGCTACAATGCTTGTACATGTATTTGTAATTATGTGGGACAAACTGGCTACAATGCTTGTACATGTATTTGTAATTATGTGGAACAAACTAGCTACAATGCTTGTACATGTATTTGTAATTATATGGAACAAACTGGCTACAATGCTTGTACATGTATTTGTAATTATGTAGAACACAATTATGACAGCGTTTGTACGATTATTTTACTCCTCGTTAATAATCTTTCTGATAGCTGCACATCTAGATAGAAAGCAAAGGTGTCACTTATATCACTTTTTTGTGATTGTGAAATTGTGAGTAGACTACGTGTCATCTTAAACTAATTAATTTGCAGGCTACCGGACAATCTCGCACAATTTGTATACACTCTTTAAAGACGGAATGTATCATGATATACCGTCGTCCGTCCGCTCACACGGCCTGTGATAACTTAGGTTTGCGTTGACCACAATTCGCTAATTCTTAACCTCAGGATTGATAAAACTATAGCACCTTTTGATTTTGACGATTTTCACTTTATCCGTTGCATAGTTATGAAACTTTGTTTGTATTCATCATATGAGCATAACTCAAATTTACTTTGTCCAAATTTCGTGTTGGGTCGATGGTACTTTTCTATTTTTAGATTATAACTTTTGCCGCTGTAGAGTTGTGACTCTTTGTTCGTAAAACAAAAATATGCGTATCTTCATGTCTGGGGATAACTCAAGTTATCTTTGGCAAAATTTTACTATTTTTTTACACAACTTTAAGATTGATAAAAGTACTATATCTATTTGACGATTTCACTTTTTCCGTTGCAGAGTTATGGAACTTTATTCGTAAACCAATACTAATTTCGATAACGCGACACAAGTTTGCTTTAAACAAACTTCATAATAATTTTTACAAACATTAGGAGTGATTAAGGTCAAGTGTCTTTCATTTTTGAAGACTCCCTTCACATGCGGTCCAGGGTAATGAGACATTTGTTTTTATTTGTTCATCAACAATCGTTTTTTCTCACATTTCGTAGAACTAAGTTTGCTTTAATCAAATCTCATAATCTTTTTTTATACAATATAAAGATTTATCAGATGAGCTCTATTTTGATTTTGGCGATGATTGCATTTGCCGTTCCACATTTATAAAACTTTATATGTCTATATATATGGGAACTCTTTTTTCAGATTTTACAATTGTTGTCCTCATGGCGCAGCTGTTATTATATGAGTTGTGAAGGCCTAATATTGATTGCAAGGTGAAACATATCATAGAGTTATTACATTATTGTAGATGGTCATCTGGGATTTTTGGATGGAGCTTCCTCCATTATGAAGAAAAGTTTTAACATTGACGGTCAACAATTCCATCAATATAAACAAAACGAACATCCATCTCTCGAGTCAAATCGTTAAACACAAAGACGACATTTTCCAGTAGAAATACTTGTTCTGGCTAGAGACTGGCACACATAGCTTAACATATGGCTAGAGACTGGCACACTTAGTTTAACATATGGTTAGAGACTGGCACACTTAGTTTAACATATGTTCTATTTAAGTATACAATATGTACCATTGTTCTGGCTAGAGACTGGCACACTTAGTTTAACATATGGTTAGAGACTGGCACACTTAGTTTAACATATGTTCTATTTAAGTATACAATATGTACCATTGTTCTGGCTAGAGACTGGCACACTTAGTTTAACATATGTTCTATTTAAGTATTAAATATTTACCATTGTTCTGGCTAGAGACTGGCACACTTAGTTTAACATATGTGCTATTTAAGTATGCAATATTTACCATTGTTCTGGCTAGAGACTGGCACACTTAGTTTAACATATGTTCTATTTAAGTATGCAATATTTACCATTGTTCTGGCTAGAGACTGGCACACTTAGTTTAACATATGTTCTATTTAAGTATGCAATATTTACCATTGTTCTGGCTAGAGACTGGCACACTTAGTTTAACATATGTTCTATTTAAGTATGCAATATTTACCATTGTTCTGGCTAGAGACTGGCACACTTAGTTTAACATATGTTCTATTTAAGTATTAAATATTTACCATTGTTCTGGCTAGAGACTGGCACACTTAGTTTAACATATGTGCTATTTAAGTATGCAATATTTACCATTGTTCTGGCTAGAGACTGGCACACTTAGTTTAACATATGTTCTATTTAAGTATGCAATATTTACCATTGTTCTGGCTAGAGACTGGCACACTTAGTTTAACATATGTTCTATTTAAGTATGCAATATTTACCATTGTTCTGGCTAGAGACTGGCACACTTAGTTTAACATATGTTCTATTTAAGTATGCAATATTTACCATTGTTCTGGCTAGAGACTGGCACACTTAGTTTAACATATGTTCTATTTAAGTATACAATATTTACCATTGTTCTGGCTAGAGACTGGCACACTTAGTTTAACATATGTTCTATTTAAGTATGCAATATTTACCATTATAATGGAATTCAATTAACTTTTGATCCAGTGTTGAGTGTAGAAGATACCATTTTGAATTTCAGTCCATTCTAGCTTAAAATGTACAATCATTTGTCATTTAATGAAAAATCTCATATAATAAGCGAACAGCCATGTAACTTTAATGGGTTTTCTGAAAAAATTATTTGCGTCGCAAAATTTAATAGGAATAAATAATTGACCTGTCAGAAAGATACAAAGATTAAATACTCTGATCGTGCAGATTTTTATTGAGAATGGTAACAACAATTGCCTGCCTGTAAAAGAAATCTATCAAACTCGACAACTTGTAACCAACTTGGTAACCAAATATTTCCTTGTCGATAAAAATATACTATCGTCCTTGACAACATGGAAACTAACTATTGTCGGTCAAAAAATGTTCCATGCTCTAGATCTACAACATGGTAACAAACAAAAGAAACCTACACACTCGACAACACGGCAACTAATAATGACCTTCTGGTAAACGAAACCTACCATACTCGAAAACACGGGAACCAACAATGAACTTCCGGTTAAAGAAACCTACCACACTCGACAACACGGGAACCAACAATGAACTTCCGGTTAAAGAAACCTACGCACTCGACAACACTGCAACTAATAATGACCTTCTGGTAAGCGAAACCTTACCACACTCGATAACATGGGAACCATAAACAATGAACTTCCGGTATGCTAAACCTATTACACTCGATAACCTGGTAACCAACAATAATCTTCCGGTAAGCGAAACCTACCACACTCGATAACTCGGTAACTAACAATGACCTTCCGGTAAAAGAAACTTACCACACTCGATAACATGGTAACCAATAATGATCTTCCAGTAAGCGAAACCTACCACACTCGATAACACAGTCACCAACAATTAACTTCCGGTAAACGAAACCTTCCACACTCGATAACCAACAATGATCTTCCGTTAAAAAACAACCTACCACACTCGACAACACAGTAACCAACTGGTTAAAGACGTCTATCGCACTCAACAACAAGGATAGCAACACTTGCCTGTCGATAAAAGAAACCTACAGCATTCAACAACAAGGGGTCCAATCATTGTTTCCCACTTTATTTAACAATTCGTCGTACTGTATTGTAGTTTTTAATCAATGAAGTACTCTAAGGTATATTATATAGCAATATCCATCAAGTTAAAAAAGCGCCAGAGAATGCTAGTAGATGTGGAAAATTTTCTGCAACAATGAAGACGGGAGGATTTTGATTACGTGTTATTGGTAACACATTGGTTGCTCGCATGATCACTTCTTTGTAAAGTCTATCTATCATTCAAAAGCTTCTCTTATGCATATCCTGAGGTAATGAATACATCTCTTGGAAATATAGAATATTGACTGAATATCTACTGCTTTTATTGTGTAACCATCATTCTTTCTTTTCGTTATTTTTTTTTCCATTTCCTTTTATATTTTATTTAGTATGTTATAGCTTAGTTTAATATTATTTTATTGCAAATAAAACAGCAACGGGATTGGACAAAAAGTTATCACATCTTATGGACTGCCCTCTCCTTACAAATAATACAATATAATAATGGCAACAAATTTAGCACATACACAAATATAGATAATAGTTAACATAATATAGTGACACATGGGAAATTTGTTGATGTTGATGTAGATAAGATGACAGACCACTGATCAAAATCTTTTTGTTTGTCTAATATATTCTCGAACGTTATTGAAGATCATAGAATGTTTGCGTATATTAATTTCATCGTTTCCAAAGAGTAATG
Source organism: Bathymodiolus septemdierum (assembly GCA_963383655.1). Taxonomy (NCBI): domain Eukaryota; kingdom Metazoa; phylum Mollusca; class Bivalvia; order Mytilida; family Modiolidae; genus Bathymodiolus; species Bathymodiolus septemdierum. Next base: position 114,632,150 of record OY726519.1, read on the forward strand.
TTTCAATATTTTTGTGTATTTGATACATCTTTGTTAACAGAGACTTATGTTTTAGTGTTGTCATAATTCAACTATAATATTAATTATAATATACTATAGACAATATTTTATTAGCATGAACACATTTACAATAAATGATTTTGGCCATTAATAATATAAACTGATATTCTAAATGTCGTTATTGTTGGTATATATATATACAGTAACTATATATACGTCTGAAAATTAAACCAAACAGTGTTAGAATTCGATTTTAGAGCTGTCAAATGTTTGTTCTTCCCTCGACGGGATTTGAACCCACACCATTGATACACTGCAGCACCATTCGCTTAGCCTTACGTCCAGCGCCCTAGACCACTCGACCACATCCACTCCCTTAAAAGGGAGCTTCAATAATCGTAGTGTTACCTTTTCTCGTAAGGCAAATCTAGGGATAGACGTAAGACATGCGTATAAGCGTGTGTAGATGGTACATATATACTTAATATTATAATTTGACAGCAATCTAACTCAGCAATTTTTAATATATTGTATAGGATAATGAAGAATTCATTATACAGTCACAGGAAATAAAGTATATTATACAAACGTCTAGAAGCAAGTGACAACCATACAATATATCTGTCCCACTGGATCTCAAAGTTACCAAGGATACTAAATTCAACCAAATACTTACTGTATTTATATATATTTTTTAACTTTCATTGCATACACGTTGCTTGCTATAAGCTTTGTCAGTTGGGCTTTTTGTTGACCTCCATTAGGACCTTTCGTGGACCTCAGTCATGACTCTTTTGTTTAACATTATAAGAACTATGCAGGTAAAAATCGATGGTACCATAGATACTAAGAACGCAATAGTTCTGCTTTATTATTTAATTGATTTTAACTCAATGGCAGGACATTTACATTTCAGGTAGATCATTCTCAAATATCAGAACTTCGATTTTTGAAGTTTATTATTTTAATTTGTATATACTGTATGCGACAATCGATTTCCGTGTTTTTATCTACAATTGTGTTGAAATTGCTGATGAAGTCTGAGGTTATTCCAATAGTGTAACAATTACAATTCATTACTAAAGTACATAGTAATTGAAAAAGTGGGCAAAATGAATACAATAAGGGGTGATAAATCGTTGTGGGAAAAACTGAATGCAACAAAGTGTGATATCTCTATCGGTACTATTTTAAATGATACTAAAGGAGTAATCAGAATTCGTATATCGAAGGACAGACAAGACAATGACCAAAAGAAGAAGGACAGACAAGACAATGACCAAAAGGAAAAAGAAAAAAGAAAAACAACGATCGACAAAACACTGCAGAGAAAACTAAAGATCGAGCAACACGAAACCCACTAAAATCGGTGGTGAACGCACTAGTACCCCGGAAGAGTTAGCAGTGCCTGTTCCACTTGTGGTACCCCTCGTGTTGCTCCAGTTACAAACCCGGTGATAAGTCATGATTGAGGAAAGGACCGGGAAGTGCTTACGACAAGTGGAACATATCCATGGTCATTTGTGACACAGATATTCCGTAACAATTAAACAAGTCATGGTGGCGACAGTAAGAATTTCGAAGTGGTGACTTCAACTAAACCAATATCAACCCTTCATTCAGTAGCCTCCTTGTTAGCAGCAACCCTCTACCAAGAAAATCCTGATAAGAACCACAAGCTCTGGAATATCGGATCAAATGATATACTCATAATACATGTGCTGCTGGAATGTTGCTACATATAAATGGAAAGTTCACAATGGGAAAATTGAAACCATTTCTTTTGTCGTAAAGTTTCGTTTTTAACCGGCCCTCGCTGTCAATCTCGAGATATACGGATAAATATATAAATCGAAGATGGATTTTTTAAAATGACTGTTTGTCATAAAAAAAAATCCAATTTGTGATGATATATATCAGGTTAACATATAATAAAGCTGAAAATAATAACTGAAGGATACGATGTAATTTTTTCATAGTTTTGAAAAAAGGGGGGATATCCTATCCCCGGGTACCTGTGACTGCAGACACTACATCATTATGACTGGATTATGGTTGTTTAATATGGCAAACCGTTCTACTGTAATCATAAATTTTATGCCAAGAAAAGTGTTCCTCGTGGATAATATTTCTGATGAGATTTATTCTGTGGTAATATGATACCACAAACTTATATCTTATTACGTTCATTGGATATCTCATACATTATGCATACCTATAATATAAAACTTGCTTATTTAATTGATTTGGTGGTATAATATTGACTGGTTGTGGTTTACCGGATTGACTGGTTGTGGTATCAGAGTTACTGGTTTGTGGTATCAGAGTTACTGGTTTGTGGTATCAGAGTTACTGGTTTATGGTATCAGAGTTACTGGTTTGTGGTATCAGAGTTACTGGTTTGTGGTATCAGAGTTATTGGTTTGTGGTATCAGAGTTACTGGTTTGTAGTATCAGAGTTACTGGTTTGTAGTATCAGAGTTACTGGTTTGTGGTATCAGAGTTACTGGTTTGTAGTATCAGAGTTACTGGCTTGTGGTATCAGAGTTACTGGTTTGTAGTATCAGAGTTACTGGTTTGTAGTATCAGAGTTACTGGTTTGCGGTATCAGAGTTACTGATTTGTAGTATCAGAGTTACTGGTTTGTAGTATCAGAGTTACTGGTTTGTAGTATCAGAGTTACTGGTTTGTAGTATCAGAGTTACTGGTTTGTAGTATCAGAGTTACTGGTTTGTAGTATCAGAGTTACTGGTTTGTGGTATCAGAGTTACTGGTTTGTAGTATCAGAGTTACTGGTTTGTAGTATCAGAGTTACTGGTTTGTGGTATCAGAGTTACTGGTTTGTAGTATCAGAGTTACTGGTTTGTGGTATCAGAGTTACTGGTTTGTAATATCAGAGTTATTGGTTTGTGGTATCAGAGTTACTGGTTTGTAGTATCAGAGTTACTGGTTTGTGGTATCAGAGTTACTGGTTTGTGGTATCAGAGTTACTGGTTTGTGGTATCAGAGTTACTGGTTTGTAGTATCAGAGTTACTGGTTTGTAGTATCAGAGTTACTGGTTTGTAGTATCAGAGTTACTGGTTTGTGGTATCAGAGTTACTGGTTTGTAGTATCAGAGTTACTGGTTTGTAGTATCAGAGTTACTGGTTTGTGGTATCAGAGTTACTGGTTTGTAGTATCAGAGTTACTGGTTTGTGGTATCAGAGTTACTAGTTTGTGGTATCAGAGTTACTGGTTTGTGGTATCAGAGTTACTGGTTTGTGGTATCAGAGTTACTGGTTTGTGGTATCAGAGTTACTGGTTTGTAGCATCAGAGTTACTGGTTTGTGGTATCAGAGTTACTGGTTTGTGGTATCAGAGTTACTGGTTTGTGGTATCAGAGCTACTGGTTTGTAGTATCAGAGTTACTGGTTTGTAGCATCAGAGTTACTGGTTTGTGGTATCAGAGTTACTGGTTTGTAGTATCAGAGTTACTGGTTTGTGGTATCAGAGTTACTGGTTTGTGGTATCAGAGTTACTGGTTTGTGGTATCAGAGTTACTGGTTTGTGGTATCAGAGTTACTGGTTTGTAGTATCAGAGTTACTGGTTTGTAGTATCAGAGTTACTGGTTTGTGGTATCAGAGTTACTGGTTTGTAGTATCAGAGTTACTGGTTTGTAGTATCAGAGTTACTGGTTTGTAGTATCAGAGTTACTGGTTTGTAGTATCAGAGTTACTGGTTTGTGGTATCAGAGTTACTGGTTTGTAGTATCAGAGTTACTGGTTTGTAGTATCAGAGTTACTGGTTTGTAGTATCAGAGTTACTGGTTTGTGGTATCAGAGTTACTGGTTTGTAGTATCAGAGTTACTGGTTTGTAGTATCAGAGTTACTGGTTTGTGGTATCAGAATTACTGGTTTGTGGTATCAGAGTTACTGGTTTGTAGTATCAGAGTTACTGGTTTGTAGTATCAGAGTTACTGGTTTGTAGTATCAGAGTTACTGGTTTGTGGTATCAGAGTTACTGGTTTGTTGTATCAGAGTTACTGGTTTGTAGTATCAGAGTTACTGGTTTGTGGTATCAGAGTTACTGGTTTGTAGTATCAGAGTTACTGGTTTGAGGTATTAGAGTTACTGGTTTGTAGTATCAGAGTTACTGGTTTGTAGTATCAGAGTTACTGGTTTGTGGTATCAGAGTTACTGGTTTGTGGTATCAGAGTTACTGGTTTGTAGTATCAGAGTTACTGGTTTGTAGTATCAGAGTTACTGGTTTGTGGTATCAGAGTTACTGGTTTGTAGTATCAGAGGTACTAGTTTGTAGTATCAGAGTTTCTGGTTTGTAGTATCAGAGTTACTGGTTTGTGGTATCAGAGTTACTGGTTTGTAGTATCAGAGTTACTGGTTTGTGGTATCAGAGTTACTGGTTTGTAGTATCAGAGTTACTGGTTTGTAGTATCAGAGTTACCGGTTTGTGGTATCAGAGTTACTGGTTTGTGGTATTAGAGTTACTGGTTTGTGGTATCAGAGTTACTGGTTTGTAGTATCAGAGTTACTGGTTTGTGGTATCAGAGTTACTGGTTTGTAGTATCAGAGTTACTAGTTTGTAGTATCAGATTTACTGGTTTGTGGTATCAGAGTTACTGGTTTGTAGTATCAGAGTGACTGGTTTGTAGCATCAGAGTTACTGGTTTGTGGCATCAGAGTTACTGGTTTGTAGTATGAGAGTTACTGGTTTGTAGTATCAGAGTTACTGGTTTGCGGTATCAGAGTTACTGATTTGTAGTATCAGAGTTACTGGTTTGTAGTATCAGAGTTACTGGTTTGTAGTATCAGAGTTACTGGTTTGTAGTATCAGAGTTACTGGTTTGTAGTATCAGAGTTACTGGTTTGTAGTATCAGAGTTACTGGTTTGTGGTATCAGAGTTACTGGTTTGTAGTATCAGAGTTACTGGTTTGTAGTATCAGAGTTACTGGTTTGTGGTATCAGAGTTACTGGTTTGTAGTATCAGAGTTACTGGTTTGTGGTATCAGAGTTACTGGTTTGTAATATCAGAGTTATTGGTTTGTGGTATCAGAGTTACTGGTTTGTAGTATCAGAGTTACTGGTTTGTGGTATCAGAGTTACTGGTTTGTGGTATCAGAGTTACTGGTTTGTGGTATCAGAGTTACTGGTTTGTAGTATCAGAGTTACTGGTTTGTAGTATCAGAGTTACTGGTTTGTAGTATCAGAGTTACTGGTTTGTGGTATCAGAGTTACTGGTTTGTAGTATCAGAGTTACTGGTTTGTAGTATCAGAGTTACTGGTTTGTGGTATCAGAGTTACTGGTTTGTAGTATCAGAGTTACTGGTTTGTGGTATCAGAGTTACTAGTTTGTGGTATCAGAGTTACTGGTTTGTGGTATCAGAGTTACTGGTTTGTGGTATCAGAGTTACTGGTTTGTGGTATCAGAGTTACTGGTTTGTAGCATCAGAGTTACTGGTTTGTGGTATCAGAGTTACTGGTTTGTGGTATCAGAGTTACTGGTTTGTGGTATCAGAGTTACTGGTTTGTAGTATCAGAGTTACTGGTTTGTAGCATCAGAGTTACTGGTTTGTGGTATCAGAGTTACTGGTTTGTAGTATCAGAGTTACTGGTTTGTGGTATCAGAGTTACTGGTTTGTGGTATCAGAGTTACTGGTTTGTGGTATCAGAGTTACTGGTTTGTGGTATCAGAGTTACTGGTTTGTAGTATCAGAGTTACTGGTTTGTAGTATCAGAGTTACTGGTTTGTGGTATCAGAGTTACTGGTTTGTAGTATCAGAGTTACTGGTTTGTAGTATCAGAGTTACTGGTTTGTAGTATCAGAGTTACTGGTTTGTAGTATCAGAGTTACTGGTTTGTGGTATCAGAGTTACTGGTTTGTAGTATCAGAGTTACTGGTTTGTAGTATCAGAGTTACTGGTTTGTAGTATCAGAGTTACTGGTTTGTGGTATCAGAGTTACTGGTTTGTAGTATCAGAGTTACTGGTTTGTAGTATCAGAGTTACTGGTTTGTGGTATCAGAATTACTGGTTTGTGGTATCAGAGTTACTGGTTTGTAGTATCAGAGTTACTGGTTTGTAGTATCAGAGTTACTGGTTTGTAGTATCAGAGTTACTGGTTTGTGGTATCAGAGTTACTGGTTTGTAGTATCAGAGTTACTGGTTTGTAGTATCAGAGTTACTGGTTTGTGGTATCAGAATTACTGGTTTGTGGTATCAGAGTTACTGGTTTGTAGTATCAGAGTTACTGGTTTGTAGTATCAGAGTTACTGGTTTGTAGTATCAGAGTTACTGGTTTGTGGTATCAGAGTTACTGGTTTGTTGTATCAGAGTTACTGGTTTGTAGTATCAGAGTTACTGGTTTGTGGTATCAGAGTTACTGGTTTGTAGTATCAGAGTTACTGGTTTGAGGTATTAGAGTTACTGGTTTGTAGTATCAGAGTTACTGGTTTGTAGTATCAGAGTTACTGGTTTGTGGTATCAGAGTTACTGGTTTGTGGTATCAGAGTTACTGGTTTGTAGTATCAGAGTTACTGGTTTGTAGTATCAGAGTTACTGGTTTGTGGTATCAGAGTTACTGGTTTGTAGTATCAGAGGTACTAGTTTGTAGTATCAGAGTTTCTGGTTTGTAGTATCAGAGTTACTGGTTTGTGGTATCAGAGTTACTGGTTTGTAGTATCAGAGTTACTGGTTTGTAGTATCAGAGTTACTGGTTTGTGGTATCAGAATTACTGGTTTGTGGTATCAGAGTTACTGGTTTGTAGTATCAGAGTTACTGGTTTGTAGTATCAGAGTTACTGGTTTGTAGTATCAGAGTTACTGGTTTGTGGTATCAGAGTTACTGGTTTGTTGTATCAGAGTTACTGGTTTGTAGTATCAGAGTTACTGGTTTGTGGTATCAGAGTTACTGGTTTGTAGTATCAGAGTTACTGGTTTGAGGTATTAGAGTTACTGGTTTGTAGTATCAGAGTTACTGGTTTGTAGTATCAGAGTTACTGGTTTGTGGTATCAGAGTTACTGGTTTGTGGTATCAGAGTTACTGGTTTGTAGTATCAGAGTTACTGGTTTGTAGTATCAGAGTTACTGGTTTGTGGTATCAGAGTTACTGGTTTGTAGTATCAGAGGTACTAGTTTGTAGTATCAGAGTTTCTGGTTTGTAGTATCAGAGTTACTGGTTTGTGGTATCAGAGTTACTGGTTTGTAGTATCAGAGTTACTGGTTTGTGGTATCAGAGTTACTGGTTTGTAGTATCAGAGTTACTGGTTTGCAAGATAGTTACTGGTTTGTAGTATCAGAGTTACCTGGTTTGTGGTATCAGAGTTACTGGTTTGTGGTATCAGAGGTTACTGGTTTGTCAGAGTTACTGGTTTGTAGTATCAGAGTTACTGGTTTGTAGTATCAGAGTTACTGGTTTGTAGTATCAGATTTACTGGTTTGTGGTATCAGAGTTACTGGTTTGTAGTATCAGAGTGACTGTTTGTAGCATCAGAGTTACTGGTTTGTGGCATCAGAGTTACTGGTTTGTAGTATGAGAGTTACTGGTTTGTAGTATCAGAGTTACTGGTTTGCGGTATCAGAGTTACTGATTTGTAGTATCAGAGTTACTGGTTTGTAGTATCAGAGTTACTGGTTTGTAGTATCAGAGTTACTGGTTTGTAGTATCAGAGTTACTGGTTTGTAGTATCAGAGTTACTGGTTTGTAGTATCAGAGTTACTGGTTTGTGGTATCAGAGTTACTGGTTTGTAGTATCAGAGTTACTGGTTTGTAGTATCAGAGTTACTGGTTTGTGGTATCAGAGTTACTGGTTTGTAGTATCAGAGTTACTGGTTTGTAGTATCAGAGTTACTGGTTTGTAGTATCAAGAGTTACTGGTTTGTGGTATCAGAGTTACTGGTTTGTAGTATCAGAGTTACTGGTTTGTGGTATCAGAGTTACTGGTTTGTGGTATCAGAGTTACTGGTTTGTGGTATCAGAGTTACTGGTTTGTAGTATCAGAGTTACTGGTTTTGTAGTATCAGAGTTACTGGTTTGTAGGTATCAGAGTTACTGGTTTGTGGTATCAGAGTTACTGGTTTGTAGTATCAGAGTTACTGGTTTGTAGTATCAGAGTTACTGGTTTGTGGTATCAGAGTTACTGGTTTGTAGTATCAGAGTTACTGGTTTGTGGTATCAGAGTTACTGGTTTGTAGTATCAGAGTTACTGGTTTGTGGTATCAGAGTTACTGGTTTGTGGTATCAGAGTTACTGGTTTGTGGTATCAGAGTTACTGGTTTGTAGGTATCAGAGTTACTGGTTTGTGGTATCAGAGTTACTGGTTTGTGGTATCAGAGTTACTGGTTTGTGGTATCAGAGTTACTGGTTTGTAGTATCAGAGTTACTGGTTTGTAGGTATCAGAGTTACTGGTTTGTGGTATCAGAGTTACTGGTTTGTAGGTATCAGAGTTACTGGTTTGTGGTATCAGAGTTACTGGTTTGTAGGTATCAGAGTTACTGGTTTGTGGTATCAGAGTTACTGGTTTGTGGTATCAGAGTTACTGGTTTGTAGTATCAGAGTTACTGGTTTGTAGTATCAGAGTTACTGGTTTGTGGTATCAGAGTTACTGGTTTGTAGTATCAGAGTTACTGGTTTGTAGTATCAGAGTTACTGGTTTGTAGTATCAGAGTTACTGGTTTGTAGTATCAGAGTTACTGGTTTGTGGTATCAGAGTTACTGGTTTGTAGTATCAGAGTTACTGGTTTGTAGTATCAGAGTTACTGGTTTGTAGTATCAGAGTTACTGGTTTGTGGTATCAGAGTTACTGGTTTGTAGTATCAGAGTTACTGGTTTGTAGTATCAGAGTTACTGGTTTGTGGTATCAGAATTACTGGTTTGTGGTATCAGAGTTACTGGTTTGTAGTATCAGAGTTACTGGTTTGTAGTATCAGAGTTACTGGTTTGTAGTATCAGAGTTACTGGTTTGTGGTATCAGAGTTACTGGTTTGTTGTATCAGAGTTACTGGTTTGTAGTATCAGAGTTACTGGTTTGTGGTATCAGAGTTACTGGTTTGTAGTATCAGAGTTACTGGTTTGAGGTATTAGAGTTACTGGTTTGTAGTATCAGAGTTACTGGTTTGTAGTATCAGAGTTACTGGTTTGTGGTATCAGAGTTACTGGTTTGTGGTATCAGAGTTACTGGTTTGTAGTATCAGAGTTACTGGTTTGTAGTATCAGAGTTACTGGTTTGTGGTATCAGAGTTACTGGTTTGTAGTATCAGAGGTACTAGTTTGTAGTATCAGAGTTTCTGGTTTGTAGTATCAGAGTTACTGGTTTGTGGTATCAGAGTTACTGGTTTGTAGTATCAGAGTTACTGGTTTGTGGTATCAGAGTTACTGGTTTGTAGTATCAGAGTTACTGGTTTGTAGTATCAGAGTTACCGGTTTGTGGTATCAGAGTTACTGGTTTGTGGTATTAGAGTTACTGGTTTGTGGTATCAGAGTTACTGGTTTGTAGTATCAGAGTTACTGGTTTGTGGTATCAGAGTTACTGGTTTGTAGTATCAGAGTTACTAGTTTGTAGTATCAGATTTACTGGTTTGTGGTATCAGAGTTACTGGTTTGTAGTATCAGAGTGACTGGTTTGTAGCATCAGAGTTACTGGTTTGTGGCATCAGAGTTACTGGTTTGTAGTATCAGAGTTACTGGTTTGTAGTATCAGAGTTACTGGTTTGTGGTATCAGAGTTACTGGTTTGTGGTATCAGAGTTACTGGTTTGTAGTATCAGAGTTACTGGTTTGTAGTATCAGAGTTACTGGTTTGTGGTATCAGAGTTACTGGTTTGTGGTATCAGAGTTAGTGGTTTGTAGTATCAGAGTTACTGGTTTGTAGTATCAGAGTTACTGGTTTGTGGTATCAGAGTTACTGGTTTGTGGTATCAGAGTTACTGGTTTGTAGTATCAGAGTTACTGGTTTGTGGTATCAGAGTTACTGGTTTGTGGTATCAGAGTTACTGGTTTGTGGTATCAGAGTTACTGGTTTGTAGTATCAGAGTTACTGGTTTGTAGTATCAGAGTTACTGGTTTGTAGTATCAGAGTTACTGGTTTGTGGTATCAGAGTTACTGGTTTGTGGTATCAGAGTTACTGGTTTGTAGTATCAGAGTTACTGGTTTGTAGTATCAGAGTTACTGGTTTGTGGTATCAGAGTTACTGGTTTGTAGTATCAGAGTTACTGGTTTGTAGCATCAGAGTTACTGGTTTGTAGTATCAGAGTTACTGGTTTGTAGTATCAGAGTTACTGGTTGTGGTATCAGAGATACTGGTTTGTTGTATCAGAGTTGCTGGTTTGTGGTATCAGAGTTACTGGTTTGTGGTATCAGAGATACTGGTTTGTTGTATCAGAGTTACTGGTTTGTGGCATCAGAGTTACTGGTTTGTAGTATCAGAGTTACTGGTTTGTAGTATCAGAGTTACTGGTTTGTGGTATCAGAGTTACTGGTTTGTGGTATCAGAGTTATTGGTTTGTAGTATCAGAGTTACTGGTTTGTAGTATCAGAGTTACTGGTTTGTGGTATCAGAGTTACTGGTTTGTGGTATCAGAGTTACTGGTTTGTGGTGTCAGAGCTACTGGTTTGTGGTATCAGAGTTACTGGTTTGTAATATCAGAGTTACTGGTTTGTAGTATCAGAGTTACTGGTTTGTAGTATCAGAGTTACTGGTTTGTGGTATCAGAGTTACTGGTTTGTAGTATCAGAGTTACTGGTTTGTAGTATCAGAGTTACTGGTTTGTGGTATCAGAGTTACTGGTTTGTGGTATCAGAGTTACTGGTTTGTGGTGTCAGAGTTACTGGTTTGTGGTATCAGAGCTACTGGTTTGTAGTATCAGAGTTACTGGTTTGTAGTATCAGAGTTACTGGTTTGTAGTATCAGAGTTACTGGTTTGTGGTATCAGAGTTACTGGTTTGTGGTATCAGAGTTACTGGTTTGTAGTATCAGAGTTACTGGTTTGTAGTATCAGAGTTACTGGTTTGTGGTATCAGAGTTACTGGTTTGTAGTATCAGAGTTACTGGTTTGTGGTATCAGAGTTACTGGTTTGTAATATCAGAGTTACTGGTTTGTGGTATCAGAGTTACTGGTTTGTAGTATCAGAGTTACTGGTTTGTAGCATCAGAGTTACTGGTTTGTGGTATCAGAGTTACTGGTTTGTAGTATCAGAGTTGCTGGTTTGTGGTATCAGAGTTACTGGTTTGTAGTATCAGAGTTACTGGTTTGTAGTATCAGAGTTACTGGTTTGTGGTATCAGAGTTACTGGTTTGTGGTATCAGAGTTACTGGTTTGTAGTATAAGAGTTACTGGTTTGTGGTATCAGAGTTACTGGTTTGTGGTATCAGAGTTACTGGTTTGTGGTATCAGAGTTACTGGTTTGTGGTATCAGAGTTACTGGTTTGTAGTATCAGAGTTACTGGTTTGTAGTATCAGAGTTACTGGTTTGTAGTATCAGAGTTACTGGTTTGTGGTATCAGAGTTACTGGTTTGTGGTATCAGAGTTACTGGTTTGTAGTATCAGAGTTACTGGTTTGTAGTATCAGAGTTACTGGTTTGTGGTATCAGAGTTACTGGTTTGTAGTATCAGAGTTACTGGTTTGTAGTATCAGAGTTACTGGTTTGTAGTATCAGAGTTACTGGTTTGTGGTATCAGAGTTACTGGTTTGTAGTATCAGAGTTACTGGTTTGTGGTATCAGAGTTACTGGTTTGTGGTATCAGAGTTACTGGTTTGTAGTATCAGAGTTACTGGTTTGTAGTATCAGAGTTACTGGTTTGTGGTATCAGAGATACTGGTTTGTGGCTGTGATATCAGAGTAGCTAGTTGTGGTTTCTGAGTGACTGTTTGTCCTATTGAATTGACTGGTTGTGACATCAGAGTTACTGATTTGTGGTATCAAAGTAACTAGTTGTGATTTCTGAGTGACTGTTTGTTTAGTTTAAACATATTTTATTTGCTAAGATGTGCAAAAAGGATAAGACACAAGTTAAACAAACTTATGACGTCTTCTCCTATATACAATAAGCTACAACATTATTTGATAAGAGCATGCATGCATATGAATATTTCTTACAGTAATATGTGTAAATTGAAGAAGAACAGAGAACGAAGAAAAGAATTAGAGAGAGAGAGAGAGAGAGAGAGAGAGAGAGGTTGGTAGTGATGGTGTGTGTGGTTGTTCATTTGGTGAACCACTTAAACAAGAAACCTTTCAGACCTCTTTATATATTCAAACACGTGCTTGAAAATAATTTTGTTCTGTTCAATTGAAAGAATAGGATTACCACTGATTAAAAGTTTGAGGTCTATAGCACAGTCATTAGATAGCTAGCTGAGATTGCGAAACAATGTATATCTCATATTTGCATAATGGGAACAATCAAAGAAGAAGTGATACGAGTCTTCACGATTGGCCCCACAACGACAAGACGGATTTGAGACTGTTTGTCCTATTGGATTAATTGGTTGTGGTATCAGTGACTGGTTGTGATATCAGGGGTGACTGGGTATGGTGTCAATATGTCTTTGATATCAGAATGACTGTTTGTGGTACTGGATTGGCTTATTGTAGTATTTGAGAGGTTAGTTATGCTATCGGAATGACTGGTTGTGTCGTCAGTGACTGGTCTTGGTGTCGAAATAACTGGTACCGATTGTGGTATTTTAGCTATTGGTTGTGATATCAGAATGACTGGTTTTGGAACATGAGTGGCTGGCTGTAGGTGATATCAGAATGACTGGTTTTGGTAATCAGAGTGAGTGGTTGTAATATCAGAGTGACTGGTTGTGGTATCAGAGTGGATTGAATTTAATGTTAATATAGCTGGTTGTGGTGCCAGATTGACTAGTTGTAGTTGTGGTATCAGATTTACTGTTGTTGTGGCATCATGTTGACTGGTTGTAGTTCTAGATTGACTGGTTGGGATATCAGGGTGACTGATTGTGGTTCCAGATTTTCTGGTTGTGGTATCTGAGTGACTGACTAAGATGTCAAAATGACTGATTTGTGGTATCAGAGTGACTGGTTGTATTATCTGAGTGACTAGTTGTAGTATCTGATTGACTGGTTGTAGTATATGAGTGACTGGTTGTAGTGTCTGAGTGACTGGTTGTAGTATCTGAGTGACAAGCTGTAGTATCTGAGTGACTGGTTGTAGTATCTGAGTGACTAGTTGTAGTATCTGAGTGACAAACTGTAGTATCTGAGTGACTGGTTGCAGTATTTGAGTGACTGCTTGTAGTATCTGAGTGACTGGTTGTAGTATCTGAGTTACTGGTTGTAGTATCTGAGTGACTGGTTGTAGTATTTGGGTGACTGGTTGTAGTATCTGAGTGACTAGTTGTAGTATCTCAGTGACTGGTTGTAGTATCTGAGTGACTGGTTGTAGTATCTGAGTAACTAGTTGTAGTATCTGAGTGACTGGTTGTAGTATCTGAGTGACTGGTTGTGTTACCGGATTGACTGATTGTGTTATCAGAGTGATTGAATGTGATATCACAGTTGATTGGATATGGTGTTAGTATGACTTTGATATATGAAGGCTAGTAGTAGTATCAGAGTAATTATTTGTGCTGTCAAAATTGACTGGTTGTTATGTCAGTAAGTGGTTGATATTTAACGCCAAATAAGTAATGCTTCGTCTGTGATATGGTGAGAACAAGTTACATTCGATGAAATTATGATGTGGTGATATCCGCTTCGCAACAGACCAACAAGTTTGATTGGATTTTTACAGTGCTAGCTCACTGAAATAATAATCTGTGGATAGACATGTCGCTCCACTCTGACATAGCATTCTGAGTCCGAGCTAACCAGTCTGTTATTACTTCTTAGATTAGAAGAGAAGCAGTAAATATTGTATTTATTGTCTCTGGTTTGACTCATCCGGAGCTCGAATACATGATATACTACTTTTGAGGCGAGTAGATTAATCATTACACCACCGATATGGTTCGACTGGTTATGGTACCGTATACACTGGTTGTAGTATCTGAGAGTAGCTGTGATATCTGAGTGTCTGGATGTGGTGTTAGAGTGACTGGTTGTGGTGTTAGATTGACCGGTTGTGGTGTTAGATTGTCTGGTTATCGTGTTAGACTGAATAATTGTGGTGTTAGAGTGACTGGTTGTGGTATTAGAGTGACTAGTTGTGGTGTTAGAGTGACTGTTTGTGGTGTTAGAGTGACTGGTTGTGGTATTAGAGTGACTGTTTGTGGTGTTAGAGTGACTGGTTGTGGTGTTAGAGTGACTGGCTGTGGTGTTAGAGTGACTGTTTGTGGTGTTAGAGTGACTGGTTGTGGTGTTAGAGTGACTGTTTGTGGTGTTAGAGTGACTGGTTGTGGTGTTAGAGTGACTGTTTGTGGTGTTAGAGTGACTGGTTGTGGTGTTAGAGTGACTGGCTGTGGTGTTAGAGTGACTGGTTGTGGTATTAGAGTGACTAGTTGTGGTGTTAGAGTGACTGTTTGTGGTGTTAGAGTGACTGGTTGTGGTATTAGAGTGACTAGCTGTGGTGTTAGAGTGACTGTTTGTGGTGTTAGAGTGACTGGTTGTGGTGTTAGAGTGACTGGCTGTGGTGTTAGAGTGACTGGTTGTGGTATTAGAGTGACTAGTTGTGGTGTTAGAGTGACTGTTTGTGGTGTTAGAGTGACTGGTTGTGGTATTAGAGTGACTGGCTGTGGTGTTAGAGTGACTGGTTGTGGTGTTAGAGTGACTGGTTGTGGTGTTAGAGTGACTGGTTGTGGTGTTAGAGTGATTGAGTGTGGTGTTAGAGTGACTGGTTGTGATGTTAGAGTGACTAGTTGTGGTGTTAGAGTGACTGGTTGTGGTGTTAGAGTGACTGGTTGCGGTGTTAGGGTGACTGGTTGTGGTGTTAGAGTGACTGGTTGTGGTGTTAGAGTGACTGGTTGTGGTGTTAGAGTGATTGAGTGTGGTGTTAGAGTGACTGGTTGTGATGTTAGAGTGACTAGTTGTGGTGTTAGAGTGACTGGTTGTGGTGTTAGAGTGACTGGTTGCGGTGTTAGGGTGACTGGTTGTGGTGTTAGAGTGTCTGGTTGTGGTGTTAGAGTGACTGGTTGTGGTGTTAGAGTGACTGGTTATGGTGTTAGAGTGACTGGTTGTGGTGTTAGAGTGACTGGTTGTGGTGTTAGAGCGTCTGGTTTTGGTGTTAGCGTGACTGGTTGTGGTATTAGAGTGTCTGATTGTGGTGTTAGAATGACCGGTTGTGGTGTTAGAGTGACTGGTTGTGGTGTTAGAGTGACTGATTGTGGTGTTAGAGTGACTGGTTGTGGTGTTAGAGTATCTGGTTGTGGTGTTAGAGCGTCTGGTTTTGGTGTTAGCGTGACTGGTTGTGGTGTTAGAGTGACTAGTTGTGGTGTTAGAGCTTCTGGTTGTGGTGTTAGAGTGACTGTTTGTGGTGTTAGAGTGACTGATTGTGGTGTTAGAGTGACTGGTTGTGATGTTAGAGTGACTGGTTGTGGTGTTAGGGTGACTGGTTGTGGTGTTACAGCATCTGGTTGTGGTGTTACAGCGTCTGGTTGTGGTGTTAGAGTGACTGGTTGTGGTGTTAGAGTGACTGGTTGTGGTGTTAGAGTGACTGGTTGTGGTGTTACAGCATCTGGTTGTGGTGTTACAGCGTCTGGTTGTGGTGTTAGAGTGACTGGTTGTGGTGTTAGAGTGACTAGTTGTGGTGTTAGAGTGACTGGTTGTGGTGTTAGAGTGACTGGTTGTGGTGTTAGGGTGACTGGTTGTGGTGTTAGAGTGTCTGGTTGTGGTGTTAGAGTGACTGGTTGTGGTGTTAGAGTGACTGGTTATGGTGTTAGAGTGACTGGTTGTGGTGTTAGAGTATCTGGTTGTGGTGTTAGAGCGTCTGGTTTTGGTGTTAGCGTGACTGGTTGTGGTATCAGATTGTCTGATTGTGGTGTTAGAATGACCGGTTGTGGTGTTAGAGTGACTGGTTGTGGTGTTAGAGTGTTTAGTTGTGGTGTTAGAGCTTCTGGTTGTGTTGTTAGAGTGACTGTTTGTGGTGTTAGAGTGACTGATTGTGGTGTTAGAGTGACTGGTTGTGGTGTTAGAGTGACTGGTTGTGGTGTTAGAGTGACTGGTTGTGGTGTTAGAGTGACTGGTTGTGGTGTTACAGCATCTGGTTGTGGTGTTACAGCGTCTGGTTGTGGTGTTAGAGTGACTGGTTGTGGTGTTAGCGTGACTGATTGTGGTGTTACTGCGTCTGGTTGTGGTGTTACAGCGTCTGGTTGTGGTGTTAGAGTGACTGTTTGTGGTGTTAGTGTGACTGGTGGTGGTGTTAGAGTGACTGTGTGTAGTGTTAGAGTGACTGGTTGTGGTGTTAGAGTGATTGGTTGTGGTGTTAGAGTGACTGTTTGTGGTGTTAGAGTGACTGAGTGTGGTGCTTGAGTGATTAGTTGTGGTGTTAGATTGACTGGTTGTGGTGTTAGAGTGACTGGTTGTGGTGTTAGAGTGACTAGTTGTGGTGTTAGAGTGACTGTTTGTGGTGTTAGATTGAATGGTTGTGGTGTTAGATTGACTAGTTGTGGTGTTAGAGTGACTGGTTGTGGTGTTAGATTGACTAGTTGTTGTGTTAGAGTGAATGGTTGTGGGGTTAGATTGACTGGTTGTGGTGTTAGAGTGACTGGTTGTGGTGTTAGAGTGACTAGTTGTGGTGTTAGAATGACTGGTTGTGGTGTTAGAGTGCCTGGTTGTGGTGTTAGAGTGACTAGTTGTGGTGTTAGAGTGACTGGTTGTGGTGTTAGAGTGACTGGTTTTGTTGTTAGAGTGACTGATTGTGGTGTTAGAGTGACTGGTTGTGGTGTTAGGGTGACTGGTTGTGGTGTTAGAGTGACTGGTTGTGGTGTTAGAGTGACTGGTTGTGGTGTTAGGGTGACTGGTTGTGGTGTTAGAGTGTCTGGTTGTGGTGTTAGAGTGACTGCTTGTGGTGTTAGAGTGACTGGTTATGGTGTTAGAGTGACTGGTTGTGGTGTTAGAGTGTCTGGTTGTGGTGTTAGTGTCTGGTTTTGGTGTTAGAGTGACTGGTTGTGGTGTTAGAGTGACTGGTTGTGGTGTTAGGGTGACTGGTTGTGGTGTTAGAGTGACTGGTTATGGTGTTAGAGTGACTGGTTGTGGTGTTAGGGTGACTGGTTGTGGTGTTAGAGTGTCTGGTTGTGGTGTTAGAGTGACTGGTTGTGGTATCAGAGTGTCTGATTGTGGTATTAGAATGACCGGTTGTGGTGTTAGAGTGTTCAGTTGTGGTGTTAGAGCGTCTGGTTGTGGTGTTAGAGTGACTGTTTGTGGTGCTAGAGTGACTGGTTGTTGTGTTAGAGTGACTGGTTGTGGTGTTAGAGTGACTGGTTGTGGTGTTACAGCGTCTGGTTGTGGTGTTAGAGTTACTGGTTGTGGTGTTAAAGTGACTGGTTGTTATGTTACAGCGTCTGGTTGTGGTGTTACAGCGTCTGGTTGTGGTGTTAGAGTGTCTGGTTGTGGTGTTAGAGTGACTGGTTGTGGTGTTAGAGTGACTGGTTGTGGTGTTAGAGTGACTGGTTGTGGTGTTAGTGTCTGGTTGTGGTGTTAGAGTGACTGGTTGTGGTGTTATAGTGACTAGTTATGGTGTTAGAGTGACTGGTTGTGGTGTTAGAGTGACTGGTTGTGGTGTTAGAGTGTCTGGTTGAGGTGTTAGAGCGTCTGGTTTTGATGTTAGAGTGACTGGTTGTGGTATCAGAGTGTCTGATTGTGGTGTTAGAATGACCGGTTGTGGTGTTAGAGTGACTGGTTGTGGTGTTAGAGTGTTTAGTTGTGGTGTTAGAGCGTCTGGTTGTGGTGTTAGAGTGAATGGTTGTGGTATCAGTGACTGGTTGTGGTGTTAAAGTGACTAGTTGTGGTGTTAGGGCGACTGGTTGTGGTGTTAGAGTGTTTAGTTGTGGTGTTATGGCGTCTGGTTGTGGTGTTAGAGTGACTGTTTGTGGTGTTAGAGTGACTGGTTGTGTTGTTAGAGTGACTGTTTGTGGTGTTAGAGTGACTGGTTGTGGTGTTAGAGTGACTGGTTGTGGTGTTAGAGTGACTGATTGTGGTGTTAGAGTGACTGGTTGTGGTGTTAGAGTGTCTGGTTGAGGTGTTAGAGCGTCTGGTTTTGGTGTTAAAGTGACTGGTTGTGGTATCAGAGTGTCTGATTGTGGTGTTAGAATGACCGGTTGTGGTGTTAGAGTGACTGGTTGTGGTGTTAAAGTGTTTAGTTGTGGTGTTAGAGCGTCTGGTTGTGGTGTTAGAGTGACTGGTTGTGGTATCAGTGACTGGTTGTGGTGTTAAAGTGACTAGTTGTGGTGTTAGGGTGACTGGTTGTTTTGTTAGAGTGTTTAGTTGTGGTGTTAGAGTGACTGGTTGTGGTGTTAGAATGACTAGTTATGGTGTTAGAGTGACTGGTTGTGGTGTTAGAGTGACTGGTTGTGGTGTTAGAGTGTCTGGTTGAGGTGTTAGAGCGTCTGGTTTTGATGTTAGAGTGACTGGTTGTGGTATCAGAGTGTCTGATTGTGGTGTTAGAATGACCGGTTGTGGTGTTAGAGTGACTGGTTGTGGTGTTAGAGTGTTTAGTTGTGGTGTTAGAGCGTCTGGTTGTGGTGTTAGAGTGACTGGTTGTGGTATCAGTGACTGGTTGTGGTGTTAAAGTGACTAGTTGTGGTGTTAGGGTGACTGGTTGTGGTGTTAGAGTGTTTAGTTGTGGTGTTATGGCGTCTGGTTGTGGTGTTAGAGTGACTGTTTGTGGTGTTAGAGTGACTGGTTGTGTTGTTAGAGTGACTGTTTGTGGTGTTAGAGTGACTGGTTGTGGTGTTAGAGTGACTGGTTGTGGTGTTAGAGTGACTGATTGTGGTGTTAGAGTTAGAGTGTCTGGTTGAGGTGTTAGAGCGTCTGGTTTTGGTGTTAAAGTGACTGGTTGTGGTATCAGAGTGTCTGATTGTGGTGTTAGAATGACCGGTTGTGGTGTTAGAGTGACTGGTTGTGGTGTTAAAGTGTTTAGTTGTGGTGTTAGAGCGTCTGGTTGTGGTGTTCGAGTGACTGGTTGTGGTATCAGTGACTGGTTGTGGTGTTAAAGTGACTAGTTGTGGTGTTAGGGTGACTGGTTGTGGTGTTAGAGTGTTTAGTTGTGGTGTTAGAGTGACTGGTTGTGGTGTTAGAGTGACTGGCTGTGGTGTTAGAGTGACTGGTTGTGGTGTTACAGCGTCTGTTTGTGGTGTTAGAGTTGACTGGTTGTGGTGTTAGAGTGACTGGTTGTGGTGTTAGAGTGACTGGTTGTGGTGTTAGAGTGAATGGTTGTGGTGTTACAGCGTCTGTTTGTGGTGATAGAGTTGACTGGTTGTGGTGTTAGAGTGTCTGGTTGAGGTGTTAGAGCGTCTGGTTTTGATGTTAGAGTGACTGGTTGTGGTATCAGAGTGTCTGATTGTGGTGTTAGAATGACTGGTTGTGGTGTTAGAGTGACTGGTTGTGGTGTTAGAGTGTTTAGTTGTGGTGTTAGAGCGTCTGGTTGTGGTGTTAGAGTGACTGGTTGTGGTATCAGTGACTGGTTGTGGTGTTAAAGTGACTAGTTGTGGTGTTAGGGTGACTGGTTGTGGTGTTAGAGTGTTTAGTTGTGGTGTTAGAGTGACTGGTTGTGGTGTTAGAGTGACTAGTTATGGTGTTAGAGTGACTGGTTGTGGTGTTAGAGTGACTGGTTGTGGTGTTAGAGTGTCTGATTGTGGTGTTAGAATGACCGGTTGTGGTGTTAGAGTGACTGGTTGTGGTGTTAGAGTGTTTAGTTGTGGTGTTAGAGCGTCTGGTTGTGGTGTTAGAGTGACTGGTTGTGGTATCAGTGACTGGTTGTGGTGTTAAAGTGACTAGTTGTGGTGTTAGGGTGACTGGTTGTGGTGTTAGAGTGTTTAGTTGTGGTGTTATGGCGTCTGGTTGTGGTGTTAGAGTGACTGTTTGTGGTGTTAGAGTGACTGGTTGTGTTGTTAGAGTGACTGTTTGTTGTGTTAGAGTGACTGGTTGTGGTGTTAGAGTGACTGGTTGTGGTGTTAGAGTGACTGATTGTGGTGTTAGAGTGACTGGTTGTGGTGTTAGAGTGTCTGGTTGAGGTGTTAGAGCGTCTGGTTTTGGTGTTAAAGTGACTGGTTGTGGTATCAGAGTGTCTGATTGTGGTGTTAAAATGACCGGTTGTGGTGTTAGAGTGACTGGTTGTGGTGTTAAAGTGTTTAGTTGTGGTGTTAGAGCGTCTGGTTGTGGTGTTAGAGTGACTGGTTGTGGTATCAGTGACTGGTTGTGGTGTTAAAGTGACTAGTTGTGGTGTTAGGGTGACTGGTTGTGGTGTTAGAGTGTTTAGTTGTGGTGTTAGAGTGACTGGTTGTGGTGTTAGAGTGACTGGCTGTGGTGTTAGAGTGACTGGTTGTGGTGTTACAGCGTCTGTTTGTGGTGTTAGAGTTGACTGGTTGTGGTGTTAGAGTGACTGGTTGTGTTGTTAGAGTGTCTGGTTGAGGTGTTAGAGCGTCTGGTTTTGATGTTAGAGTGACTGGTTGTGGTATCAGAGTGTCTGATTGTGGTGTTAGAATGACCGGTTGTGGTGTTAGAGTGACTGGTTGTGGTGTTAGAGTGACTGGTTGTGGTGTTAGAGTGAATGGTTGTGGTGTTACAGCGTCTGTTTGTGGTGTTAGAGTTGACTGGTTGTGGTGTTCGAGTGTCTGGTCGAGGTGTTAGAGCGTCTGGTTTTGATGTTAGAGTGACTGGTTGTGGTATCAGAGTGTCTGATTGTGGTGTTAGAATGACCGGTTGTGGTGTTAGAGTGACTGGTTGTGGTGTTAGAGTGTTTAGTTGTGGTGTTAGAGCGTCTGGTTGTGGTGTTAGAGTGACTGGTTGTGGTATCAGTGACTGGTTGTGGTGTTAAAGTGACTAGTTGTGGTGTTAGGGTGACTGGTTGTGGTGTTAGAGTGTTTAGTTGTGGTGTTATGGCGTCTGGTTGTGGTGTTAGAGTGACTGGTTGTGGTGTTAGAGTGACTGGTTGTGGTGTTAGAGTGACTGATTGTGGTGTTAGAGTGACTGGTTGTGGTGTTAGAGTGTCTGGTTGAGGTGTTAGAGCGTCTGGTTTTGGTGTTATAGTGACTGGTTGTGGTATCAGAGTGTCTGATTGTGGTGTTAGAATGACCGGTTGTGGTGTTATAGTGACTGGTTGTGGTGTTAAAGTGTTTAGTTGTGGTGTTAGAGCGTCTGGTTGTGGTGTTAGAGTGACTGGTTGTGGTATCAGTGATTGGTTGTGGTGTTAAAGTGACTAGTTGTGGTGTTAGGGTGACTGGTTGTGGTGTTAGAGTGTTTAGTTGTGGTGTTAGAGTGACTGGTTGTGGTGTTAGAGTGACTGGCTGTGGTGTTAGAGTGACTGGTTGTGGTGTTACAGCGTCTGGTTGTGGTGTTAGAGTTGACTGGTTGTGGTGTTAGAGTGACTGGTTGTGTTGTTAGAGTGTCTGGTTGAGGTGTTAGAGCGTCTGGTTTTGATGTTAGAGTGACTGGTTGTGGTATCAGAGTGTCTGATTGTGGTGTTAGAATGACCGGTTGTGGTGTTAGAGTGACTGGTTGTGGTGTTAGAGTGACTGGTTGTGGTGTTAGAGTGAATGGTTGTGGTGTTACAGCGTCTGTTTGTGGTGTTAGAGTTGACTGGTTGTGGTGTTAGAGTGACTGGTTGTGGTGTTAGTGTCTGGTTGTGGTGTTAGAGTGACTGGTTGTGGTGTTAGAGTGACTGGTTGTGGTATCAGTGACTGGTTGTGGTGTTAAGGTGACTAGTTGTGGTGTTAGAGTGACTGGTTGTTGTGTTCGAGTGACTGGTTGTGGTGTTAGAGTGACTGGTTGTGGTGTTAGAGTGACTGGTTGTGGTGTTAGTGACTGGGTGTGGTGTTAGATGTGACTGGTTGTGGTGTTAGAGTGACTGGTTGTGGTGTTAGAGTGACTGGTTGTGGTGTTAAGAGTGACTGGTTGTGGTGTTAGAGTGACTGGTTGTGGTGTTAGAGTGACTGGTTGTGGTGTTAGACTGACTGGTTGTGGTATCAGAGTGTCTGGTTGTAGTGTTAGAGTGACTGGTTGTGGTGTTAAAGTGACTGGTTGTGGTGTTACAGTGACTGGTTGTGGTGTTAGATGACTAGTTGTGGTGTTAGAATGACTGGTTGTGGTGTTAGAGTGACTGGTTGTAGTATCCGAGTGACTGGCTGTAATATCAGTGTTGACCGAATGTGGTCAGTATGGCTAGTTGTAGTACCAGATTGACTGGTTGTGATATCCAAGTGACTGGTTGTGGTATCAGAGTGACTGGTTGTGGTATCAGAGTGACTTGTTGTGATATCCGAGTGACTTGTTGTGATATCAGAGTGACTTGTTGTGGTATCAAAGTGACTGGTTTTGGAACCGGATTGACTGTAAGCAATCATTATAGAAAAGGATATTGTAAAATTCTAAACAATGAAGGTGAAACAATCCGGCAGTATTGACTGGTTTGAAAACAGTCGCCACCGCATTAAAATATCGATTCTTTATCATGGCAAGTTTTACTCGATACATTATCTGATAAAGTTTGTCCTTGACTTGCGGCAGGTCGGTGATTTTCTCTGTGTACTCCGGTTTCATCCACAAATAAAACTGACCGCAACGATAACTGAAATATTGTTGAAACTGAGAGGCGTTATTAAAAAAAAACCGATACCATATCCGTAATAACCATTCCAGGAAATTGTCTTCGCGACAGACCGGATGTGAAACAAAAAGTCATCCAAATGTTGGAAGTAAATTGCCTTTGTAATAAACTGTAACAAGTATATAAGTATATAAACTTATAAATATACACGCAAAAAACATCTGAAACTCAAATAAAAATCTAATTTGAGACTTATTGCCTTTTTTAATTGACCACCCCAAGGGACCGTCGTGGTCGTGATCGTATGGCAGTTGGATTTACAACTACATGTGCAATCAGTGCATATCACCACTAAAGTTGTGAGTTCGAACCCCGCCCATGCCGAGGTGTACTCGATACAATATTATGTGATAAAGTTTGTTAGTGACTTGCGACAGGTCGGTAGTTTTTCTCAAGGTACTCGGGTTTCCTCCACCAATAAAACTGACCGCCATGATATAACTGAAATATTGTTAAACACCATAAACCAAACCAAACCTAATTCACCGTACCTGAAACTGAGCGTAAATATAATCCTGTATGTTGCCAATATGTTGTCAGATAGTACATAAATAATACAGAATATAATGTTAATTCTTTATTTGAGCACTGTTAAATGTTAAAACAACATATATATATATAGCAGTTAATAAAATCAACATAGTATATAAAATGAGAAAATTGTCTTTACAAGTTAAATATAAAATAACAAATTCTGACAGCACTATTCAATCATTGTAAGTTGATTGTTAGATTCACATTATACCTCTGTTTCTTTTCCAACAGCATGTTCACGTCTTCCGACTGTGTCTTTTCCATTTAAATGTGATTTTTTTTGTTTATCTAGAACCCTTTTTCTTAGTATTTCAGCAACACTGTGATCTCCATAACGGAATGTTTCCTTGATCACAATAGCGACATTAACAGACGACGCGCACTTGTCAATGAATTCATAACATGCACTGTTTAAATCTGGAATGTCAAATTCTGTAGCACAACAAAGTAGTCCTGTGACAGTGGAAGCGTCCATAGTTACCGATCCACAATGTAAAAATATAATAAATGAACGGAACACATCAACGTCGTAACTATCAATAATAATTGTAGTTTTGTTGCTACTTTCCGTAGAGGTACTTTTGTTTTTCTTCCTCAACTTTTTTCGGCCGTTCATCTCCTCTTTTGATTGTCTCAAAAACATACTGAGGAAAGCTCTACTCCGTGTTCCAAGAATTGACTTCAAGCCATGAACAGGGATCCTCTGTGGTCCGACCAGAAATGTGATATCACACAAGTCCGCCATTGACAAAATGAACCTGATATTATCTATTAGAGTCTTTGTACTGATAACTTTCATTGAATCATTTGCTAATTCAACATCGTCTATAGCATCAATATAATCGTCGTCGTCCGATGAAGATGAATCAACGTCTTTACTTCCTTCGTCGTCATCGGATGAAAAGTCTGAATCACAATCGTTCATTATATCTGCGCTCTCTACAGGAATCTTACACTGCCTATCGTTGCATTTTTCGTTGTTGATGTAGACCGGTGAATCGTATCCAGAGGAATTATCATCGTCGCTACAATCTAATGCTAACAAGGACACTTTCTCTCCAGCTCTTGACTTTGGTGTGCTTGTAAATAACGCCATGATTTTTTGTATACAAGTCCAAATCTTATTTATAAAATCAAAATACAATTTTTGATTTATATATGAATATTTGGTACAACTTTGACATTTGAGGTGAATTATGTCAAACTCTCGTCCTGAGTTGACACGTAGATTATGCATCAAGCGCGTTTATAATAAACAAAAAAATGTCTTCCACAGTGATTCGCGAGTTGTTGTTAATGTCGGCTTGGGTGTTGAATCAGCTTGGGCTAATCAACGTCGTTAGCTTCACCAGTCATTCTCTAGAGGGAAATAAATCTTTATTTAAAATAAATAATACTTAAAATTTTTAAAACGTGATTATATTAAAAATATATTTATTAAAGTAAGATATTCTTCTAGATGAAAAACAGATTCAGCTCTTAAGTTGGCCATTTTGCATTTGTTTTATTTAACCGTTCTATACAACAACAATTAGTGTAGCTTTACCTTTATCAGGGGGCGGGAATTTTAATAAAAATGTCAATTATTAACATTGGAGCCAAAAAGAAGAAAATTGCTTTAAAAGCTTAAAAAAAAATTTTGCTTGACATTTTAAAAACTTGCCCCCAATCATTTTTCGGTTCACTTCTAAAACTTGCCACCCCATACTTTTCGGTTCACTCCCTAAAACTTGCTATCCCATACTTTCCGGTTCACTCCTAAAACTTGCCACCCCATACTTTTCGATTCACTCCTGCTAGTTACACATGTTTTCAGTGTTTTTCATATTTTAATTAAGGATATCAGTTATTCATATCTTTATCTTTATTTCTCATAATAACAAACGACATTTACCTTATTATTTATAGTTAGAGATACATTTCAGTTTTATGGCTACTAAATGAAAAATACGAGATAAATATTAATGCACAAAAACAAATATCATTTACAAAATAGTAAAATTCTCCACGTATTTTAGATAAGGTTTATTGTTACATACAGATTCGAAAATATAAAAAAAAAACTTTCTGACAGTCTGTCAAATTCATAAAATGTGTGTTAACTTTAAAAAAATTTATTAAATGATTATGTCTAAAGTCAGAGTAGACAAGACAATGTGAAATAAAATGAGTTTCATCTTCAACTAAATATTTAGTGAGGTATTATTTCTTTCGGGTGTCGATCATATAAAATGACTGCAATTAGGTGAACAAATCTTCAAATATAATAACCATGACATATATTTCCACTAAACACATGTACGATGCATATTCGACCCACGACATTCAAGATCTTAGCTTTTATATGTCTCTGTGAGTTATACGAGTTAAAGGACGTACAGTATATTTTACAGTCAAACCTGCTCTGTAATGGGTATATAGTTATATAAAGTATCTAAAACAAGCTGGTAAAATCTTCTGGTAAAACCTGATTTTTCCGATGGAGAACCGCACTAGTGTCTTATTAAACTAGTAGTAAAGGTTGCTTCAGATATCTTACACAGTAACTGATCATGAAACACTTCAGAGGGCCGTCGTGGTCGTGATCGTATGGTAGTTGGATTTATAACTACCTATCCAATCAGTGCCTATCACCACTAACGTTATGAGTTCAAATCCAGCTCAGGCGATGTGTACTCGATACAACATTATGTGATAAAGTTTGTCAGTGACTTGCGACAGGTCGGTGGTTTTCTCCGGGTACTCCGGTTTCTTCCATCAATAAAACTGACCGCCACAATATAGCAGAAATATAGTTGACAGTGGTGTAAATTATGATAACCCTATCCCTGTTGTACCTCAACCTCTATGTTCCAGGATCACATAAGCAACCTCATTCTCATTGCTTCTATCGTGATTTTTAACCAGAAGAGAACCCTCAAGAAAAAAACTGGTAAATGTAACACCTGTCATTTTTCTTGGAAGACCCCGATCCATGTTCGACCGTTTTAATGTTTTTGGTATGTTTCTATTTAGTAGCGTTTTATTATTTTTCAGAATATAGAAAAAGAACTTATGACTAAACGATGTCAAGGTACCTTGCAGAGAAATCCGAGAAAAGGTAAAGTGAAGTATTATTCAAACGAATAATATAAATTAAAAACATTTGATACAACTAAAATTACAGCGCAAGCGAGATAACTCTATCTTGATTTCCTCACATGCCTTTATTGATTCCACAATGATATATAAATCTTATTAAAGAAGGGACTAGAGTTAGAACAGTTCCCTACATCTAAAGATCCCCCATAATGTGCAACAATTGACAGTACCATATTTTGAAAGATTCCTCGTGAGGTGTAACATTTGACTACACCATGCTTTCAACGATTCCCTTTAAAGATCATCCGTAAGATGTGACATTTAACAGTATAATACGTCTACAGACTACACGTAAGATGCATTTCTAAGATCTCCCACAATGTGTGACATTTGACAGTTCCATGCATTTATAAATTCTCCATAAGGTGTGACATTAGACAGTAACATACCCATCATTACAATAACACACAATTACACACAGTCATATTGATATTTCGTATGTAATATCATTTTCCGTCCTAGAGTTAAAAAAAATAGAATATTTCAAACAATACATGTCGTATACGGTTTGACATATCATTGGGAAGAGATGTGCGTATGGATTGGAGCCAACACTAAATATATAGCTAACTTCCAGTTATAATAACGTAATTTATCATATACTTGTAGATGATAAAGCTAATATTTTACCCTGTAATAAAACTTTGAAATTTGCTTAGAATAATAAGAGGAGTCATCTTCATTTCACCCAGTTTCACAAGAATGGTCCAAGCGGGCTGATAAAGCAAGTCTATTAACTTCTTCCGGAATGTTATTACATGCCTTTCCGTCAATATCCGTAAATTCACTTCGTGAATTTCCGGAAAACTGTGTTTACAGACAAGGCGGATTCAACTGTTTTATGAAATATTTGCACAGAAAATTATTAACTACCAATTTCTCTCTTATGATATTGAAAGTGCTTAAAAAACGTGCATTTATTGGATTTGTATATTAAAACAATAATTGTCTTGTTCTATATTTATATACATGTATTTAATTCTAGCCAAAATGACTGAACATTTTGGTACAAATCAGTTATTTCCTCTGTTGAAGTACATGTATATGATAAACACATCATATTTCATATCATACCCTTCATCAGCCCTCGTTCATATATCATCCCTTGAGCCTGACGGCACTCGGGATGATAAATGGTATGATATGAAAAATGCCATGTAATAATCTATATATACTGAAGCACCGATAACATATCATTATAATGCCATGTAATAATCTATATATACTGAAGCACCGATAACATATCATTATAATGACATGTAATAATCTATATATACTGAAGCACCGATAACATATCATTATAATGGTCTCCATTTGACCATCTTGACTTTTTCATTAAAAAAAATGTATTTCGCTTGCATCAAATCATCATTATGCACATTAAGTACTAAACTACAAAATATAAGCTCGTGCTCACTAAACATCTTCCAAGTACAATTGGTCACATACAAAAACGTTGATAAAATGTCATTCATTATGCAATACTAAATATAAGCTCACTATCTCAAATTTATACCTTCCACTTACAGGTGCCACCGATAAAAACGTCAATAAAATGTCTTCAAAGTGACCGCCATTCGGCCATCTTGAATTTGTCCAAAGATGTACTTCGCCTGCATTAATGCTTCACTATTCAATACCTCACTCATGATTTCAAACCACCTACCCGTTGCATAAAATTGCCCACCGTTCAACCATCTTGAATTTTAAAAAAATGGCATCATCATTATGCACTACTTCTCTAGAAAATATAAGCTCATGATCACAATAGGTACCGATTTGTGGACCCCCCCTTTTTTAATTTTTTAATTCATCACTTTTGTGGGACGTTTTCATTATAAACAGTGTTGAACAACTTCAAACATTACCAAATACTCAATCAGAGATCGATATAAGCCCATTTCTATAGAGTAGAGGAGGCTTTTTGTGTTTTTAGAAATGGGCTTATATCGATCTCTGATTGAGTTTTTGGTAATGTTTGAAGTTGTTCAACACTGTTTATAATGAAAACGTCCCACAACAGTGATGAATTAAAAAAAAATTAAAAAAAGGGGGGTCCACAAATCGGGTACCTATGATGATCACCAACCGTCTTCCACATACAGGTGACCACATATATTTGAAGGACAGACGGAGGTCAAATCTGTTGAACCTCCAGTGGTACCGTAGACGACTATGCGGCGAGAGAATCTTTTCACTGATCACGATTTATGATTGCTTAACACAGATGTCCATTTGAACACGCGGCTTGGCTTGATCTGGTGGAAACATTTTCACCGATTTAATCATTGGTTTAAGACCATTATAATATTAGATCTCAGAATATGACATGTATCTGATTATATACATGTCGATTTTTAAGATTTTCATGAAAGAAAAGTTGAATATGAAAACCAGAGTCCATAACACATAATGCATCACCGGATACTCCGGTTTCCTCGACCAATAAAACTGATCGCCACGATATAACTGAAATATTGTTAAAAGTGGCGTTAATCACCATAACCCTAACCCATATTTTTAGTATGTGGTAATTTGTTTTGATATGACTCTCTAAAACTGTCATCTCACCTTTCCTTTCCGTGGCCGTTGTGGTCGTGAGATAGTATGGTAGTTTGATTTATAACTATATATGCAATCAGCGTCTGTCACAACAAACATTGTGAGTTCGAATCCCGCTCATGGCGAGGTGAACTCGATACAACATTATGTGATAACGTTTGTCAGTGACTTGCGACAGGTCTGTGGTTTTCTTCGGATTCCCCCACCAATAAAGCTGACCGCCACAATATACCTGAAATATTGTTGAAAGTGGTGTTAAACACCATAACCCTACCCTTCTCTCACCTTTCCATGAACCGGAATCGAATTAGCTATTATTGTCACATTGGATACAACCAGATGTTTGTCTCTGTATACATATATACTAATAGGGTACAAACTAGATTTCTAAATAAAATGAACATGTACATATGAAACACTTTATTGTTTGTAAAAATGTAAAGAATTTCAACAATATAAAATGTCTTCAACAGACGTCATTATCACAGAAAATGCTTAAAAAGTCAAGTAACAATACTATTTATCTTTGGATAGTTCTACACTGATAGGTACAATACATTAAAATGCTTCCTTGCTGCAGTATGTACTAAAGTCTCGAATTGTGAGCATGTGTACATTTTTTTTATCCTAAAAAACATAATTAAATAGTGCTGTATAATTTAACCTCAAACATGTTGGTAAATTTACTATGATCAAACAACTTCTTGCAAGATTGTGTCATATGAAATACAAAGAGGGTTGTTTTTGATAACCATATGGAACCCTTTCCATATCTGGTTTAGAATATATTTTAAAAAACATGCGAGTTTGGGCTGAAATGTACATAAAATCATTTCAAAACAGACTAATATAATTGAATCTACTATTGTTGTAGAAATTTTAATGCATTTTATTTCGCATTAACAGGGTGTTCTTGTAATTCAAACTTATATATGAATAATAAAACAGGATTACTATTCAACTCAATGAGTTTTTATTTGTAGAATTATTGCCTATTATCTAACAAAAGGGTACTAGACTGTCATACATGAAATTGAATTCTACAATTTTACTTATTCATTTATTGACAAGCTATTTTTAGAACAAAAACGTGATCAACGTGCAAAGTTAAAAAACTAAAAAATATGCAATTATTAAACATTATTAACATTTATAGAAATTACTGTAATATCACCGACATAAAAAGCACCGATTTTAATAAAACTACAATATGCTTTAAAATACAGATATTTTCCGAGCTTGAGAAAATATACACCGTCCCTCTCCTTTACACCCCAAAAATATTCTACCCTCTCTCAAACATATAGACAGAGCCAGATTGTCCTATAGGCTAGTATAGACTGAAACCTATAGTCCCTCAAGCTTTGTGGTCCTTAAAAGATAGCTATTCTAGTTTATTTAAAGAAATTACAATACGTTTACTTCAACTATGTAAATGTAGCTAAAATATATCACGAGTAAAAAATATTCAAGACTGGTGCGGGCGAGTTAAAGGGTGGATCCGTCTGAGGGGGTCAAATAATTTCATTAGCCTAGGGGTCCCAAAAGGTCATACTCCGTCCCTGCATACAGACGTACATTTCTGATAATTCAGCTCTATTATTTGGCATATACAAACTGCATTAAAAAATCTAATCAAAATGAACCTATAGGAAATTAAATGCAGTAATTTAGTGTGATGGTTTGGTTAATTTTAGTCATCCTGAAGTTATCCAAGCTCCGAAGTACGACACGTGCTATTTTCTTTGTTCATTTATGTACAGATGGATCACAGTCACTTGAATCTACCAAACTGGGTTCCTATATTTCAACGAAATATACAACTGACAAAACAGCGCATGACAAACAATGCTAATATCGTGCAAAATAAGCCGATAAATGTATACTATTGCATTTGAATAAATATTGCAAAACTATAATAATAATAATTACAATAATAATAACACAGAGCAGGTTTTAGTTCAATAGCACTAGTACTAAAGTCGTCAAACCAAATACTCAACTAAACTGCAGTTTGCAAACTAAAGCTCCGAGTCAACTAATACATGGTCCGATTTCTTCACTGCTGTTCGACTTGCTCAAGGCATATCTCAAGACGTTATTGTTTTCACTTTCAGATTTATGTTCGGATTGTATCTGTGTCTATCGTAAGGTGCTCGTTAATTTTACACAAGAATTCCTATATTTTGAGCAGACAATGGGAGCAACCTCTATGGGGGTGCAGACTTCATGCTTTTGGATTTAATTCTCATAGGAGGTGTGCCCATTGGACCGACTTTCTTCTTTCCTATCCCCTTTTTGCTTCCTTTGGGGCTACTTTGTGTCTCTGCTTCCTTATCCGAGGGTCTTTCTCGCACTTCACGAGATTTAAACGATGATTGGTCATCATACGCTACAGTGCACTTTTGTTTAAAATTTTCCCAAGCTTTAGGGAAACCTTTGGTTATTTTATTATCTGAGCAATCCAGTTTTTTAATAGCCGGCATTTTACAGATACGCTCTGGCAATGTTTCTATAATGTTATCCGAAATATCTAAAATTTCCAAATTTTTCATTTTATCTAGCTCGACTGGTAATGCTTTTAAATCGTTACAGCAGACTTCAAGAGCTTTAAGTCGATATAAATATGGGAATCCTATGGGCATTACATCGATGTGGTTTCTAGAAATGTTAAGCTTAAGCAGTGATGCAAAAACATCAATTTGATCCTGAGGAAAATTGAGCAGTTCATTATTGGATAGATCCAGCAGAATCAATTTATTCAAGTCGCCGAAATTGTCGGGTAGCAGACTCATCTTGTTAAAAGACAAATCCAGTTGATTCAACGATACTAGCTTTACAACGGTAGCCGGAAATTCAACAATGCCATTATTTGTAGCTGACAACTTTTGTAGCTTGTTCATAGTTCCAATTTTCTTAGGTAGTTCAGTCAACTCATTGTTGTTTGCGTTGATCGACTCTAATGTTTTAAGCTTACACAGAGACTCGGTTAAACTCTTAATTGAGTTTTCAGATACATCTAAGTGTTTAAGACAACGCATATTAAAAACAGCTGGAGGTATTTCATCCATTCCTAATTTGCATATCGTCAGCGATGTGATGTTTCGTAAATGATCCTTATCCCCAATAACAACCAATGCTGAACGTAGATCAGATGGGTTTATTGTCAAAGGATTGTCAGATAAGTTCAACGCTGTCAATGTTTTTGGTAAATTCAGCTCGGTAAGACCGTTACTGGCAACATCCAGTGAGCGTAGTTGATACAGAAAGTCTATGGATCTCGGCATTGCTGCAACCTCATTTTGACTTAGATTGAATGTTTCTAGGTTTCTGAGTTTGCGCAGATCGTTCGGTATGGCTGTAAGTTTATTGTTGGATATATCCAAGAAAGTAAGAACTTGTTCCTGTCCTAGTGTATCTGGCAGCATTAAAAGTTTGTTCCCAGCGACATTGAAAGATTTCATCGTTTTAATATTTCCTATCGAATCGGGTAACTCTCGGATCTTATTCCAAGAGAGATCTAGAGTGACTAAGGATTTCATATGATCTATCTCCACCGGAATAACTTCTATCTGGTTCTTTGACAAATGTAAATGTTCAAGCTGCTTTAGATACACAGCGAATTTCATCGAATTCAAATTGTTGTGAGACACGTTCAAAGAGTTGATGCATGGTAAATCTCGTACGCCCTCAGGTAAATATTCTACCTGATTATTCTGCACGTCAAAGACCCTTAGTTTTTTCAATTTTGCAATATCGTGTGGTAACACTGGTATTTCGTTATTGGCGATGTTAAGGGTGTCCAAAGCATATCCTAAATTACAAATCTCTTCTGGTAGATTTTTAATGTTGTTGTTACTCAAATCCAAGAAATGTAAAAATTTAACATTTCCAATCTGTGCTGGCAATTCTTGTAATGAATTGTTAGACAAGTCAAGCCAAGTCAGTCTCTGTAGTTTGTCAATGTTATCCGGTATAAAGGATATCCCATTGTTTGACAAGATCATTTTTTGGATGTTTGGCTTTTTCACGGTTGCTGGTGGCATCTCCGTCAGTCTGTTGTCAGAAAGGTTTATCTCCGCTGTCAATTCATAAACGCCCTTTTTGAAAGATTTGATAAGATTACTAGAAACATCAACATAAGAGACGGGTGATTTGCCAATATTTTTCGGTAGAGTTCGGATTCTATTATTGGATGCCAACAACTTTATCAGACCAGTTGCTTTGTGTATCGGTGGTGGTAACTTTTTAATGGCATTATTTTCAATATTCAAGAGCTGTAATTTCTTCAGTTTTGCCACAGACCCAGGGAATGCAGTTAAGGCATTGTTTTGAATGTCTATATACTCTAGATTTTCCAAGGCCGAAATTGCTTTCGGTAGTCGTTTCAAGCGATTATTTTCTGCTGTAAACCGCACCGTAAACTGGCTTAACTCTTCATTGTTATAAATTTCAATCGGTAACGACTTGTAATTGCATGTTCCAAATTTTAAATGAACTTTCTTGGTATCCCCAACTCGCTTGACGTGCTTCTTTAGCGGGTCTGGTAGTGCTATTATCTTGCTCCCAGGCCCGATTGCAGGGGGTGGTTTTTCATCCTTCTTCTTTCGTCTTGCGCTCATGATGACAATCTATATATTCAGTGTTGTCAGCTGTAGATCATATCGTCTGTTAAAACACCTGTGAAGAAAGAAATGTCAAATTTCAAATGATTTAAATATCAACGAAATGAACTTAAATAAAGTTATGTGTTGGGAATCGGCCAATAAAGGACTGAAAATATTAAATCAGAGTGGATTTACCGCTATTCTACTTTGTTATGATAAATAATCCGATATTTTATTTAATCAAGAAGTATGTATGGTTATAAACAATAACGATTTACATAGGAGAAGTCTTGGTTAGGGTTAATGTATTATAAATGCATTGTTCACATCGTATGTCTGTGCTGTTCCTTTAATCTGATTATTTAAAGTAAAAACTGTGGGAAATGTCTTCAATATTTTACATTTGAGGCAATTGACATTCATTATAAAAACTGTTTATATGTTAGTACATGCATACCACCATTATATGTTTAGGATTCCGTTTAATATCTAAACATGTGCGATCTAAACATGTTAGAAATTCTACATGTATTTAGATTCCTCATTTCTTAATCTACAGGGGCCGTCGTGGTCGTGATCATATGGTAGTTGGATTTACAACTACCTATGCAATCAGTGTCTATCACCACTAACGTTGTGAGTTCGAATCTCGCTCAGGAGAGGTGTACTCGATATAACATTGTGTGATAAAGTGTGTCAGTGTCAGGTTGGTGGTTTTCTCCGAGTCCTCAGCTTTCCTCCACCAATAAAACTGACCACATCCATATAACTGAAATATTATTGATAGTGACGTTAAACACCCTAACCCTTAATTACATACATGTTTTTGTATATGTTGATAATGATTATATACTAGTTTAAATAATTACATACTGTTAATAATATTACTGAAAATTCCTACACAAAAACAAAACTTTGACTGGGAACATAAACGAAAATAAACGGGTATAAATCCGAAAATACAACTCTCAAGTGGTATATTGTAACAACTAACAGCTATGAGATCCCAATCAAGTTATGGGAATACAAAATTTGTATTTTAACAAAAGAGCGGTTTGCTTACTTTTTAAGTACACCACTCAGGCAACTACACAAGTAAAAAGACAAATTAGACTAAGACTAAGTTGTAAATAAAGAAATAATCATGCTTTGTATAAGGTTTAATTACACATCGTTTCTTTTGAGTATGAACAAACAGTCAAGATTTGGCCAATGAACAGATTTTCCCCCAACCAAACACATGTATATTGAGACTTAATTACCTTTCCAGGAAATGTCTTTAAATTTGTCCATTGTAATTCATATATGTACATGTATTTTGTTTGCAATGTGAATGTAAATATTTGAAGTTCAATAAATTATTTAAGTTCGCCACTTATTAGTAATTTAACTCACTTTCAATGGGAAAAGTAAACTTTGAAATTTACCTAATGTTCAGGCAATACACAAACTTAAATCCCTATGTGTGTTGTTGCTATGAAAAGTAATAAACATTTAAAAATTTAATTTATATTTATACAATAAGGTAACATTTTTTTTCACGAAATATCAAAAGCATGTTCTATTCAAAATATTTAAACCAACGACACACATTTAACAATTTGTTTGAGGTACTAAATGGTATAATTATTATGCAATATGAATTTAAACGAACATAATTATTCAAGGTTGACAAATTATAATCTCCGCTTGATATATGAAAGCTATTCAAAAAGATATTTACGTAGATATATAATTACTTAAACTACTGATAAAGTACACATTAATTCATATAAGTAATTAACATCTCAAAATTGTCTGAATTTATCAAATTAAACAACGATATGAAACATTAGACAGGACCATGTCGGTAAAAACAACTGTAGTTAAATGTCAACAACATCGTCCAGGCCTCAATGAATAACAATTAATACAGAGCTGTACATTAGGGGAGGATGGTCCTACTAAATACCAACCGCCTTCGACAAGTTGACAATTATGGTTTCTCTCCATTTAATGTACATGTAAGAAAAGTCTGAAGATGCCAAAAGGACAAGCAACTCAATGGTTAAAATATGACATAAAAAACACTAAACAGAAAACTTAAGATCGGCCAACACAAAACCCACTAAAAACCGGGTATAACTTAGGTACTTCGGAAGGGTACCAGTTTCTGCTCCACATGTGGGTGTGCTTTTCAATAGACAGTTGGTATCCATAGGTGTACCATATGAGTTCCTCTTCTCGTCGACTTGTTTCTTTATTCGCACGAAACAGACTTCATACAGGGGATTCTTAAGAAAAATGAACAAAAACTATATAGATGATGTCCTTTCACTAAATAATTCCAAGTTTGTTGCTTTTGTTGATCGCATTTCTCCCATTGAGCTTGAAATAAAGGATACCACAGATATAGCTAGATATGCTTCATATCTTGACCTACACTTCGAAACTGACAATGAGGACCGTTCAAAAACGAAATTTTAGGACAAAGGAGATTATTTCAAATTTCCCATTGTGAACTTTCCATTTATATGTAGCAACATTCCAGCAGCACCTGTATATGAAATATAATCTCTCAGTTTATACGATATTCCAGAGCTTGTGGTTTCTATCATGATGCTCTTGATAGATGGTTGCTGCTAACAAGAAAGCCACCGAACCAAGGGTTCCTAGTGGTAAAGTTCAAGCCATCACTTCGAACGTTTCACGGTCGCCACCATGACTGTTGATCGTTAGGGAGTATCTGTGTCACAAATGAGCAAGGATGTGCTTCGTTTGTCGTAATCACAATCCGGTCCTTTCCTCATTTACGACTTATCACTGGGTTTGTAACAGAGTAACACGATGAGTGACACATGTGGAGCAGAAACTCCCTACCCTTCCGGAGCGCCCGAGTTCACCCTCGGTATTTAATGGGGTTCGTATTGCTCGATTATTAGTTTTTTGTGTGTGATATTTTGTAGATCATTATTTGTCCTTTTTCTTTTGGGCATTTTATTGTCTGTCCTTCTTCGATTTACGGCTTCTTATTACCGCTTTGGTATTTTCAAACTTTTCTTATATTCCTGAACACAGAAATAATAATAGAACCCCATCGATTCCTGAACACAGAAATAATAATAGAACCCCATCTATTCCTGAACACAGAAATAATAATAGAACCCCATCGATTTCTGAACACAGAAATAATAATAATAGAACCCCATCGATTCCTGAACACAGAAATAATAATAGAACCCCATCGATTCCTGAACACAGAAATAATAATAGAACCCCATCGATTCCTGAACACAGAAATAATAATAGAACCCCATCGATTCCTGAACACAGAAATAATAATAATAGAACCCCATTGATTCCTGAACACAGAAATAATAATAGAACCCCCATCGATTCCTGAACACAGAAATAATAATAGAACCCCATCGATTCCTGAACACAGAAATAATAATAGAACCCCATCGAAAAATATGAGTCTTCATTTTTATTAAATCGGACTAAAATGTTTTAATTTCCTGGAAAGAGAGTGTGAATAAATTATATATGTATGAAATCAACAAACAATAACAATAGAGACATATTGTTACTGTGGATTTCGAGATCAATAAATTCCTTCGATTTTCAAATATGCACGACGATAAATCAAAAAGGTAGTTTTACAATGGGATTTAAAGTTTCAATACAAAGATGACTTTCCTATCTCGTCAATATAACGTTGTATCATAGTGCCATTGTGAAGAAAAAATGTCAATATTAGATATTGTTTCCATAGCAACTAGAATCAATATTTTCAGAAGTATATTGTGTAAATAAAACTAGAAATATTGTTTTCGACATTTAAGATATTTGTTTTCATTTAAAGAGCATAAGAGACAAATGATCCTAGTACCATGAACTGGGTGAAGTGTAAGAGACTTATAAATTATTCATGAATGTCCCTTTTCGATTACAACTTGTTGAAAATATTGGTACTGTTTTTTAATGGATTGTTTAACAGCCACAAGACTACAAAAAAACATATTTGAAAGCAATCTGCGACAAAGAGGCTATAGTTTTTTTCTGTTGTTTGGTCATATTGTCTTGTATATGAAAGCAGTCTACGTATGCATAAGATTGAATAAAGGATATAATTATAATTTGAAAACACAACTGCCATTTTTTTTAATGAAGTTTGAAGTTTATGGTTTCCATAAATAATGCATTTCCGCTATATAGTATATTTCAGCTGAAGACGAGGAACCCGGAAAGAACTTGACTTGTTTGTATTGAATAAAAACAGAGAACACACTGTATGAGGTTATTTTCGTATTAATGCAAAAGTGTGAACAGCATTTGTCTATACATTCTGTCATCAACCAGTACAGATTGTCTGATCTTGCTCAATAAACAAACTACAGGTTAAACATATGAACCAAGTGACACCAACAAATATAGATACAATGTATCAATGTCACAGTGTACTACTGTATGGTCTCGCTACAATATTGAAACATCCTTGATTATCACTGTCGAACCTACTACATTATGTCTCATTTTTAATGGTGAGGGATTGATTTTACTGTGCAAAACATATCTTGGGTTTGCTTGTTTGTTTGTTTTAGTCATTTGTTTTCTAGAACTGTTTCGTAAGTATTCAATGTGGAGGTATGGTGTATAACGCCACTTTCAACAATATTTCAGTTATATAGTGGTTTTTATTGGTGGATAAAATCGGTGTGCCGGGAGAATATCACTGATCTGACGTAAGTCACTGACACGCGTTATCACACAAAGTAAAAGCTGTATCGAGTACACCTCGCTATGAGCGGAAATTTAGTGGTGATAGGCACTGATTTCACAGGTAGTTGTAAATCCAACTACCATACGGTCATGACCACTATGATTCCCTTTTCAATGTGGTGTTCAGAAAGAAATGAAAAAATACAAATAAGATGGAAAGATTACCCGACATTAAACGTTTATAGCCACACATCTTTGTATACGAAGAGCTGTCCCCATTTTTCCTCTTTTCGAGTATAGCAAAATCTTGCCTCACATACATGATTCGCGACTTTATTAGCAAATACTCTGAAGTGAACACAACACAACTACAAATCAACAATAGACCTGCCTGTTGAACTGATCGAACTGCTAAAACACACCGATATAGAGCGCTAGAAACCGGCTTTGAATCTCCATGTTACCATTAGCACAGCATCAACCAACTGGAAAGTAGCCAGCCATATCCCCAGAATGAAGCACATGTCTCCCTCAACACGGAATAGAATACTCGACGCTTAAACTAGTTGAAAAGGAACAGGAATATTAATATGTTGTAAATACCACAGCAAAAGCACATGCACATACATAAACGCAATGCAACCAGACAGAAAGGCACTACAAAGACTAATCATCAAACCAGCCAAGACCATTGCCAGAACATACCTCCCAGTAAAGTTGTACAAAAGCAGGGAACTTGCCATACAAGACAAATTACACGTTAGAGGTAGACCATTAATGCGTACCAAGTACCGTATCAACCACAGAAGTCCTGGAAGTCAGCTACAGTTGTGTGTAGGTTCTTTAGTCTCTATGTACCTAGACTAATGTACCACAAAGTTGTCTACCAAGATGAGACAAAAATAATCGAAGGCTTCCGATACAGACCCTACACTAATGGACCACTATCCCACTCAGAAGGCAGACGTAAACCTTGCCGTCCAACCTCCCACGTCGATTCAACAACAATAAGAAGTATTAAAAGAAAAGCAAGAAGAAAGCTGATGGAGCACTAGTCTCTGTGAATGACAAGCAGTCTGAAATACCGAGATGACAGCCTGATGCTTAAACCGAATAACCAGCATGAAGTCTTAAGGTGTGCAAAAAAAATACTATAAAAAAACCCAAATCTACGATAGATCCCTAGGGATTTGTACACAGCTTAGGTATTCGTGACGATAAGATCTTGTAGTCCTCTCGTGACCAATAATAATTTATTACCAGTACGACTTTATCAATACTCCTTCTTGTATAACAGCGAAAGCTCTGCCATTTAATACTCTATGTATGTGTATGAATAATTTAGTCCTTATTTCACGCAATTTAAATCCGACTTGTATTGTATTCTCCAAACACATAATAAACAGCACATTTCTCATAATGATTTAATATATTTAAGATTGTCAATTTCAAAGTTGTCATGAATATAATAAACCTCTTGTTTTTTAATTGTGAATTTATTTTGTATGATCCTGCTATTAATATACATATAATATCATACCTATTAACAAACAAAAAAGAAAAGAAAGGGAAAAATCTTTTTTGTTTTGTTTGTATTATTCTGCTATTAATATACATGTGTTTATGCTTGGTAATTAAGATGAATTGCATGTATACATGATGGGTAGATTGCTCTATGTCTTATGTAAATTGTGTTCAAATGGTTCCATCTTGTTGTTGGAGAGGATTTGTATAGGCATAGCCTGTTATCCAATCCTATTGATTTATCAATAAAATATTT
The DNA here is from genome assembly GCA_963383655.1 of Bathymodiolus septemdierum. Taxonomy (NCBI): domain Eukaryota; kingdom Metazoa; phylum Mollusca; class Bivalvia; order Mytilida; family Modiolidae; genus Bathymodiolus; species Bathymodiolus septemdierum. Next base: position 114,672,195 of record OY726519.1, read on the forward strand.
GAAATGAAATTATGAGAGAAAGAGAAAAATGGGCACATCAATAACGTTCTTAATTCTTACAAAAAAATCCATGTGCCCTATTCAAAAGATAATTAGCACATATTGTTTGAAGAGGCTTTCAATTATACCTGTTGAATTAGACGTCATATAAATATAATAAATATGTACTTTTTACTTATGCAGTTATTGTACTTTAATTAATAAATTAATAGCACTTAAGGTTTTATGCACCTGTAATTACATTTTAATTAGTTTTAACTCATACCTGTAATTGAAAATTGCAAAATTTCACATTTCTGTACACAGTGGATCAATACAGGTTATAATGAAATATGATGGTTTTGGGAGAAGTTCATTTCTTATATTCCCACGAATTTTAAACAGTACACAATAAAACACATTTAAATCGTAATTAATGTCTAAAAATGTTTGATTGACAAATTAATTAAATCAACAGATACCTTTGATAGATTTAAATCTTGTCTGTATCAAGGATCAAACATGTCACAACTTATTCAAAATTATGCATTGAAACCGTCTTAACGACCCGTTAAATTTATCTTGTAAATTGTATACTGGATTGTATTATTTGAAATCTTTAAGATATCATCGGTTTGACCGTTACAATTTAAAGGGTCATAGCTTTTAACATAAAGGTTAAAAAGATAATTCTTCAAGTAAAGAAATAATAGAAAAATAAATAACAATGTTAATTTATCAATAAACCACTTACCTAATTGGAAAACAATTCCGTATTAAGTTTTATCATCTATTTTTTTGCCTGTGTCCACATTTATACTGGTAACTAGAGAAGCTACAGTCTGTCTCTAGGAAGACCACATTGATGTGACGTCACGCATCAATATACAAACAGTTATTTCACAGGTTCAAATCACAGTTTTACCTGTCTATAAGATTTGAGAAATTGACATGTACAGCCAAACTACTGAACGACAATGACGTGATTAACTATGATTAAGGGATTTTAACGGTTTTCTCATTACAATGAATTATTATTTTGTCATACCTGTCGTGAACCCCTAGATTTACCTGTGTTTATCACTGTTCGATCTCCTTAAATTTATATTCGGCATCTAACACCTATACTCAATCTAAATTTTAAATGCATTAAGATTTCTTCACCATATTAAAAATCGGATTAAAATTGAAAGAAAGTCATATTTCAATGTCTTTTGTTTGTAGATAAGGGCGTCGTGAACTTATATAAGATTAATGAAAATTTTTAGGTCGCCGTTTCCACTCCGTCTACATATACCGACTTATTAAAATTATTTATCACAATCAAAGATCGAATTTGATAAACATATGTCAGATCTGAAGGGATCCTTATTTTATTTAGCAACTAAAATTCATTGAAAAAAAATTTAATGTCTATTCCAAGGACATCGAAACTGAACCATCTTCGCTCGCAAAGGGATACTATTCTCTTCTGAAGAGGAAGGTGAATAGTAGTAACCCATGGCTGTCAAAAATCGCACATAGGGTGATACGAGGGAGTTTCGTGGGGAAACTGCATCCTATATCGATTCATTTTAACAATCTACCTTTTGAATCCTTGACATGCCCCTTACACCAATCACCGAGGATTTTTAGAACGTCAGATGAATGGACAACGGAGGCTGTTCAACATTCTCCTAAACTTCTATATCAGATTAAGCTTAAATCACAGATTGGATATCTAATTTTATACACAATCTCTTCACAAGTTGTACTCTAGTAACATCTCTATGACTTACAATGTACATGTATACTAAAAAGTAGAGAGTCACATGACTAGCCTGTATCGCTCACATAGTAAGAAACATGGTATTTATATATATATATATATATATATATATATGCATAATTGCCTCCAATGACAATAATCAATATATGCAATTTGTTTGCCCCTATTGTGGGCCCATTGATTGGAATAATAAATATTCTTATTCTTATTCTATAACTATTCCCTATCGTATTGCCTATAAAATGACCCACCAGGACTTGAACACTATCGCCCTCGGGGCTATTCATTGATACATATGAAAATACTGCTCCGCGCAAAATTACAATTGAATTCCCACTATTCGTTCTTCAGACGATATAAAAAAAAACAATGCCCACTGCAATCTTTGGAAATTTTTTATCACAAGTACTAGAATCCCATAAGAATTTTATCTGTCTAAGCTACATATTATAAAAAAATATATTTCATATTTCCTACAATTGAAGTTTTATACAATTAGCTTGTTGGTGCGACAAAAAATACTCAAACACTTTCTTTACAGCTTACTAGTACATGTAGGTTACAGGACCCCATAGAACCTGAACTTTGTGTCATTATTGCGCCTAATAAAATTGCAAGTCTATTGCTTGTTCGTAAAATTTGAACCACGTGGTGATGGCTCGAACCCTGAAGATGGTAGGTGTTAGGCAGAAGCGGATTGGGTCTTAAAACCGACCCGGACATCGGTCGCCTTAATACCACTTTCACCACTATTCAGTTAACTAGTATATCGTGGATGTCAGTTTTGTTGATGGGGAAACTGAAATACACAGAGAAAGGTACTGACCTGATGCAAGTATCAGGATTGTATCGAGTATACCTCGCTATGAGAGGGAATCGAACTCACAGCTTTAATGGTAATAGGCATCTACCAAACGACCTATGTCATGAGTTCCCCAGCCACTATAGAACCTGACATACCTTTATTTGTATAAACGTCAGTCGACTTGAATATACATGTCACAATTATGCTTCAAGACAAACATACTCGTATTCTCATTATTGAATCTTTCAGATTTTTTTTTATTAGGTTCCTCTATTTTATGAAGAGCCAATGTTCAATTTTGGACCAAAGGAGGCTGAATTCCATAGAACATGCGGTCTTCATTGGCGCAGTCTAATTAGAATTAGATGTTGTATCTTTTTTAATTTTGGTTTTTTGGTGATATACCAACTGTTTACTGTTTGATGCTTAAAACAATTCTAAGAACTTTGGCATTTCAGCCATGACTAAACTTTGGAGCTCAAGGGTTGCGGACCCCATATACCATCATGGTATCATTTGCGCAAAGTTTGAATCTGTATATCACCAGTTATCTTTTTTCATAGCTGGTTCGTAACAAAAAAAAACTATTTAGATGTTTCGTTCTTGCTGCATGTTTTAAATTTGGGTTCACCAGGGCTCAAACTACACTGGCCATGGGATCTACATTTGTGAAATCTTAATTCTGCACACCACAATAACAAATCATGTCATGCAGTTAAAGGGATAGGGTCTCGGAAAGAGGTTTTTTTTCTACATTATGTTTTTTGTGCCCTTATTATATTTAAAAGATAGCAAATAAAAGTTTTACGGCGTGTATTGGTTGAAAAGTGTGTTATTAACAGTGACTATGTTTGTAGAGTTTAGTTTTCAAATTAATTCATCAATATTTATCTAAATATCAAAATATACAAAGGGTACACAGTCGGTTTATTTGATCTAAGAACCGAAAGAACGACCTTTAACACCACATTTTATCGTGACAAAACTTGTCTTTTGTTCTTTTTTCTGGCCGAATATGTTAAATATTTCCTAGGCACCGAGTACTGTTACATCCGTCGCCATTTCCCTCTTTTTTTTAAATCACAAGTGTACGTCTGCGCTGCGGTGAGAATTCAAGCAAAGAGTGATACGAATTTGCTTGACATATTGTTGTGATGACAGAAATGATTTCCATGTGATGTTTTCACGAAAAGGGTAAAAAGGTAGACTTTAAATTTCCAAAACGGTCCATTTTCTATTTATTTATGTTTTATATATATTCCCTTTTAAAATAAATTACCGAAATCGTAGACAGTATGTGCCTTTAAACTTTGAACACCAAGAGCCCAAACCTCGTAGAACATAAGACCTTTAATTGCACAAATTTAAGTCTTCATTTCACACAGATATACATCATGCCATATCCATTGACCGTTCTTGAGAATACTATTTTAAAAAATTTCTCCGCTGACTAAAATTGTTTATTTTCATCTGAATCTAATATAACAATGATAAACAACAGTAAATATTGTATTACATCTGGTGTTGGTTCTCGAGAGGATTTATTTAAAGACTTATTTAATTCTCCCTTTTAGGTTTCCTAGTAGCGACTAAGGATAAACTTGAATTCTACAAATCTGAATCGTCTAACCCCAGGGATCACCCTGCCAAGTGTTTGTCCATCTAGCTGAGATTGTGACGACGCTCTGGACAATAGATAACAGATGAATAGACTATGGTCAGGTGAGAACAAATGAAGAGGATTAAAAGGCACATTTAGCTAACTCTTGTTATAACCAAAATAAGTTGTGATTTATATTCAGGATTTGTCTTCTTTAGAATAAATCTGAGTTAAGGCCAAACTCAAGGGTGATCTATAAACTATCAGCGAAAATTGTCACTTAAAATTCTACAATTCTTAAAAGTTTTCCTATTTAAGTGAACGGAGGAAGAGGTACAACGAAATGTCAAGCTTAAGTATTATTATTATCATTATTATCAAAATAAACTGAATGTTATTGTTAGATAACTCCAGAAATATCTGTATGCACTTCAGAAAAACATTTGTGACTTGCAAATTTGATATCGGAGTCTTTAATTCCGAACTAGACACATATAAACTAAAGATTAACTTCCCAATAAATCAAAAGGTCTATAAAGAATTGAAGACAGACCTTTAATCTATCAGATATAACAAATCTATTAAACAAACGTGATGAAATATCTAAAAGATAAGATTTAATCTTTTTTGCACAATATTGCAGACAAAACAACAAATTTTGACACAGATTTTAAATAGACAGAATAGAATACATGAAGGCTATATTTATACACATGATATGACTTATGTAGAACATTTCTATTTATATACATCGTAATTAAATATCAAAATAATTATATAATTGTTATTTAAAGATTGATTTGCAGATCGCAAAGATGACAAAGCAATTTATTAGAGCAAAGTGCAATAAAGATGGTTTCAATCTAACTAAAATTACATGTTATTGAAGTCGTTTTTAATTTATTTACTCATAGATTGCAACCCCGTGGGAATAATATCTCCTTCTGAAATGAGCGTCCGCTAGCATGACGAATCAAATACACAACTAGCCCTTAAACGGGAGGTAAAGAGGTAAACAAGTGCCTCCTTAAAACAACCTGCAGTAGCTCCGAATAAGGAATAGTGTTTGGTGTAGTCATCAGTGGTACATTGCCAGGCAATATTTACTGGCCATATCTATTATATACCTCTTTTTGCTGTGGCAATATAAAAATCTGCCCATTAGACGACCAAATTACAATTACAATTACAATTACAATTACAATTACAATTACAATTACAATTACAATTACCTACAAGACTTATTGTTTGTGATCTTGTTCTTGTCACAAATATCACGGATTGATTGCTCAGGTGACGTTAAACAACAATCGATCAATCAATCTATAGATGGAAGTTCGTCGGCAGTGTAAATTTATTGCATAAGGAATTGTGTATAAACAGTAGCGGCTACTTTGAAATTTCGATCCATATATCCAAATCAAGTTCCTGTTCGATTCAAATTTGCAATGAAGTGTCTGCATGAGAGTTACTTTTTTTTTTTTTTTAAACTATTCAATCAATTTAAAACGGTTAGATTGGATGTCATAATCATATCGGAAGAAATGAGGATGCTTTTTGGAGGAACGTCTAGAAATGTTTAGAAATGTTTTTACAAATATTTCGGGTCGGCGAGATCATAGTTTCGGAGAAAACAATTAGTTGATACTAGTATGAAGACAACTAGTAACTATTACTCCTCCCCCATGTAGCCTTAATGGATTTCGGATCTGATGAAAACAATCTGGTCCAAGTTATCGTTGTTGCTTGTTAAGTGAGCAGTATTTCAGCTATACAGGCATGAACAGAACAAGTTTACAGACCATAGAAATAGGCATTCAGCTATCTTGAAATATAATTGTTCAGTTTCACAGCTATTGCTCTTTCGGTTCCATAAATAGTCTTAGATTCCTCTCGAATATTTACAAAAGATGGTATTCAGAAAGCATGTCTAAGTTTTAGTTTAGTTTACTGATCTTGACAACCACCCCTTTATGATTCTGCCTGTCTTAAAAAAAATAAAGGACGATGTTTAAATGATTGATTGATTGATTGGTGTTTAACACCAACTGTAGCAGTATTTCAGCTATATCGTGGCTGTTGTTTATAAAATGAACATCCAGCTACAAAATTCATACAACAAAGCTTCTTGGTGATAATTGATTAAGTTTGAACTTTTAGTGTTATTAGTTATATACTGGTTTTATTAGATTGTAAAACAAGAACCGTGAATTATTTTTGTAATATGGAGGGACAAGTTTTCAATTTCATGGAGTTTGTAGAAAACAACATATTAACATATTAAAACGTATGTTGTTTTGAAAGGGTATACCTCACCTTTCAAATAAGGACTCCAGGTATACAAAGGGAAATTAAGTACATGACCATACAGAATTTCCAATGTTATTTTACTCAGAAAAAAAATGTTCAGGACAAAGTGGGAAGTTTGAGGGAGGGCCCAAGTCTTTTTCAATTCATGGAGTACGAATTTGTTTCCGAATACAGTTTTGTATAGCATGTAAAATGTACAAGAGATGTGTTTCCTAATAAATAAATAAATAAATAAATAAACAAATATTTTTGTCATATGTTTCATGTTTATTGTTGTTTTCACCATACTGTCAAATATTTATTACTTCTGAAACTGACAGTTCTTGTAGTACATCATTGATTCATGGAAGCCATAAAGTTCCAGTGAAAAAACCATAAAGCATAACTGATGTTGCTGATTAGTGGTATTATCAAAGCCCGGCGAAAGGAAATGTTTTACAATTTATGGAAATTACACTTTATTCCGTAGTTCACGAATCAATCTCGTTAATGGATAATTCAGGTAAAATCTCGACGGACACGATCGATGTTGTAGCTAAAAGGAATCACTTTCGCGACTCTGTGCTTAAATTGTCACTTTAACAGTTTAGTTTGATTAAAATAGATTTCAAGAAGTACATATCGATTTGTATTTATTTAAGCTTGAAAATGTCAACTATACTAAAAAATATTTCTACTGTTTAAAAAATTGTATAACATTTAAAAAGAAACTAAAGAAATAATATCAAGCGTTATCACCAATGCTGGTGCGATGTTGTACACTTTCATAGCCAGAGACAAACCATAATACCGAACACGTGGAAAATACATGTGGTTCAGGGTTCATATTTTGCTCATGTTGACACTATTCCTATTAGGGGCCGTCGTGATCGTATGGTAGTGGGATTTACAACTACCTGTTCAATCCGTGCCTATCACCACTCAAGTTGTGAGTTCGAACCCCGTTCATGGTGAGGTGTACTCGATACAACATTATGTGATAAAGTTTGTCAGTCACTTGCGACAGGTCGGTGGTTTTCTCCGGTTTCCTCCACCAATGAAACTGACCGCCACGATATAACTGAAATATTGTTGAAAGTAGCGTTAATCAAAACGAACTATATTAAGGAATATTCCACTACATGTAAAAAGTGTCAAATTAAAGCGGTCACATTTATTTTTATCTACATATGTAAGTGTAAAGTAATATTTCATAAACAAATTGTTGTTCTCACAACCTTCGAAGTTAAGAAATAAGATCTAGTTTCGTGGACAAAATGTTGTTCTATAACCCAGATGATGTGTATGCATTACCTCGAATGAACCTCCCGAGTTCAGAAATGAGATATAATTTCTCCGACAAATTATTGTTCCTAAACCTATAGTTGTGGTGCGTGTATAACCAACCTCAGAGGAAACATCCGGTGAATAGAAATAATATCTAGATTCTATAACAAAATGTTGGTACTAACCCAGTAGGTTGGTATAATTAAGTGTGGTTCATTCAATCTTTGTTCTCTGTGTAGTGTTTTATACATCATTGTTTGTCCTTTTGTCCCTTTTCTTTCGATCATTCTTCTGATTACCCCCTTTTTTACACATTTTTTCTGACACCGAGGGAAATTCTGGGGGTATTGAAAGAAGCTCCCCCGACAAAATATTGTTCCTTAGCCTAGTTGGTGTGTATGCTTAATGTGAGGAAAGAATATCAACAGTATCCGCGCAAGACGTATTCTCAACAAGGTTCTCTCAAGCACTGCAATACGGTGTCGGAGTCCACATTATTTATAGGTTCACTGTCAATAAGGAGTACTAGAAGGTGGAGCTCAACATCAATGATCAAGTGAACAAAAACAAATAAACAAAATAAACAAAGAAAAAACCAAAACAAAACAGAAAATAAGAAACGAGGCATTGTTTGTATGTCTTTGTAAACGGTATCGAAGATCCACATATACTGCAGATAATCTGTTGTACCAGATTTCAACATGTAGAAGTTTTGCTTATAAACATGTTTCTGCCAATGTTCAGTAACTAGAAGGTAAGCCATTAAAAGGTATATACATAATATATGTCATAAACATGATATTTAGTTTTTATAGCTTTATTCTTTAAAACCATTATTATGATGTATTTATAATTTGTGTTAATAATATGTTAACTTATGTAGAATATCTGAATATAAAGTGATTGACTCTGATCTGACCATGAAAGATTGTTGTGTAAATGATTTGATATGTTTATGTCTCCAATTACTGTTTCATTGTAAGCCCCCCCCCCATGAGCACATTAATTTGGTAATAACATATTTATGTTCCATCCAGACAAAGGGTATACAAATTGCACAGAATGGAAATCTTCAAACCTTTCCCCTGGCCACAGCTCGGCTAGTTTGTCAAGGGCTTATTGATAGTTAACACAGTATCCAGTTTAATGTCATTTATTAAATGACGTATACCTTTCAAAACATAAAAGAACATACAATGAACAGGGAGTGTTTTGTAAAATATAAAAACAATGTCAAAAATTAACAGTTAGAGACACTCCCTGATCGATATAACAAGTGTCTATGACAAAAAGAGGTGGCGCTCAATAACGGCCACAGTACCAAAGTTGAATTATGCAGGGGCAAACGTATACAGTTGTGGTATATTCATCATGGGAGCTATTATTGTAAAGTATAAAAACTACACTAAAAGTATAAATGAAACTTTAAACCAACCGCAAGCCATACAAACTACAGTCCATTTTTTTTTAAAGTTAGGGTTTTAAAAATCCACTACTGAAATTGACACGATAAAACTTTTATTCATTCAATATGTAACAGGATGCAAGAATAAACGGATTTTTTTTCCAACCGAATACAAAATTGATTTCTTCGGTACAATTGTGAATTTTTCAACCATAAATAATGATGAAGTCACAATATATCTATTATATTTCCTAATTAAATAACATAAAAGCGAATATAAAATAACTACACGCGTGTTTAATAATACTGTATAGAGATTATCACCTTGGTAACGTTCGTAAAACACAAGCAAACTAAAATAATGCATCGGGTACATTTTAATTTCAATCAAGTCATTGTATTCATATACAGTTCAGTTTACATTGAGTAACTCGAAGACACATCATATACTTGGGAAAATTCAAATCGAACATTCATTTGAAGCTAAAAATATTTCCAATATCTAGTATATAGGGTTAGGGTTATATCACAGGCACTCGAATTCCGGACCCCCCTTTTCCCTCATTTGGTCCCTCCCGCGATTATGGTATGGATCTTTGTCTGGAAGTATATCTTTGAACCATTTATCCATATTTTACACCATTTCGTGTTACAACTCTCTCGTTCTACTAACTTTTGTTTCTAGGTCCAGCTGCCGTATTACTTATATATACATAAAGGTATGAAACAATCGTCAAAATACAAAGAGGGAATCCTCGCTTCGACTCGATATTTTACAATAACGCGCCAGTTTTAAAAAGGACCTTCGCTTGTCCTCGTCTCAAAAATGATTTCCCTTCATTCCTATCTAGTTTATACGTACGAACAACAAATATTTATTGACGAAATTCAAGTTTATTCTCGACGACACATCCAACTTTCCTCCACTCGTGCCTATTCAGGAGGTCAGCCGAACATATTTTGTTTCTCGCTATTTCATTGGTCGGACAGATTTTCGGAACTTTTTAGCTTGTTCTTCGCTATGCAAGAAGGGGGACCCGAATCGTAACCCTTGGCTAGCGAAGATGCTTACCTGTCGGCTCTGAAAATTTTATTGTCTCGACGTAGTTTCGGGAAAATTTATTGTCTCTCGGTTTCGTCGCGTGAAATTTGTATTATCTCCCGACGTGCATTTTTCACAAATTTTATATTGCTCCCAACCAACACAAATCTGTTCAATATACGCGACGATTCTTGACATGAAAATAAACGAAGGTAAAAAAACAACCACTTTAAAATGGGCTCAAAATTTGCACAAAGCTTATTTTCAATTGTTGCTTTACACTGACCAAGTAAGAACATCCAGGATAAATAACCCTTACCTTCAAGCTGAAGTTGGCAGAACACCACCACATGTGTCTTTAGAAAATTTCTTGATGACGTTAACTTGTCTGACGCTATCAATAGGAAAGAGACATTCTATTGAAACAGGGTAGAGACGTCACTCACGATAATTACAGATTAATACATGGGCATTTCCATATTGGCCTGGTTATCATCCCAAGACCCCCATATTGGCCCGAGACGCAGTCGAGGGATGATAGCCAGGCCAATATGGAAATGCCCATGTATTAAACTATTTATTTCATACTTCCGACATCTAGAAAAGAGACACCCATATTGGCCTGAGACGAAGTCGAGGCCCATATTGCCCCGGGCCAATATGGGCCTCGATATGGAAATGATCTTGTAGTAATCCAATAACCGGTTATTTTCCCGGGGTGTGAAAATATGGACAGTTTACTTCCGGTCATATTGGTCATACAAAAATGCCTTTATTTGAACTAAGTACGTAATAATGCATCTTATACGGTAACGTCAAATTTCGACGTTTTAGGACGAAAATTCGGGTATCAAAATCAATGTCGCCTGAATGCGTTTTATTCAGTTCAAGATATATTTATCAATTTGTCTGCCTGTCTTTATATATGTGTGTGTCCGTGTTGCTATCTATTATTTTGGTTTTCCGGTTTTTATCGATACGATCGAAGGGACGAACAGACGAACGAACCGACGGACAGCTATTCCTAATACTGTATACCCATCGCTTCACGAGAGGGTAGTATAACAATAATCAAGGTGTAGCTTTTATGATAACATTTCTTTTATTGATTGAATACGTGTATCTAAAGACTGAAGAATGTCAAGATGCAACTCTTCCGGAACAGTAATTGTATCTCCTTCTAATTCAGCACAAATGAAAGAGATCGTGGCAGAATAACACGCGGCAGTTTTCCGAGGAATCAGTTGGAATAAAAATGGCTTGCTTTGTACCCTATCGTAATATAATCCTCTTATAATTCTTGAACCACGATCAGAGGTGCCACTCCAACTATCAGAAAAATTGTGTTCAATTAATTCTGAACCTGTTGTCAGTTTTTGAAGGTAGTACTCATAATTCAGATCATCAGCTAAAACTGCAATCACCATACCTTTCTCAACAAATCGATTGTATCGGAATCATATTCGACACGTTCGTCGTCGTTTTCACACGCAATTCTACCATTGTAACTCTTCTAGGCTTACCAATAAATTCTACTTTTTCTCAGCTTTGTATTTTGTCAATCACCACAGTTGTAACAAGACAAGTCTAGGATCAAAAGATCGTCTGAATTTGAAGAAATTATTTGGTGAATTTTTCTATTTTGACTGATAGGTTTAAAGTTTTGTTTTTGAGGCGTGGAGTTTCTTCAATGTACATATACCACAACGAGAGTTCTGGGGATTTCCGTGAGCATATCGTCTGTGAATAACATGATTAATTTATCTTTATGTTTAATGACCAATTATTATTTCTACATTTATACGGAAATCAAAAACTTATTTCTTCATCTCATACAATTTTATTTAAATCAGTAATTTTTTGTAAAGGTATAATATGGCTAAATTTAGAGCTTTGACGGGTTAAATGAAGATCTCTAATAATATAGAAGTCGTGCGTCATATATAGCATCTGTATATCAAGTAACTTTCAAGTCGAACCAACACATGTGCGATGTGTATAAAGCGGTTGAACATCAGCAACGTTGTATAACGTTAACAACGTAAAAATCGCTTAGTGGACAAAACTGCAAGACATTCGGTTTTGCTCCAAAGGACGTTTTAAGAATAGACACTTTTAAAAAAATTGCTCTGTCTCATTCAGTATATGTACTTTTATAATAAACCACCATTTTTCACAATTTAAACATTTATCTTATAATATGACGTCTTACTATGACAGTTTCGTTACTTGGAATTGTAAAAATTCGACGTTGGACATTTTTGCAAGACATCCGAAAACAGACGTGGCGCTTTTATGCGTTGATCTAAAGCTGTGAAAATTTGGTATTTTATTCATAATTCTAGGTACTTTTATTTGGTTTAATATCAGAATCGAATGTTTTCCCATTTTATAATTATTATAAGTCTAACTTGAAGACATTTACCACTCCTTAGAATCTTACAAAAGCAAGTAAATTCGGAATTTTCGAAAATATCCTCCTTTTCTTCAAAACGGCGTATTTTTTCATATGACATCATATAGAAAATATGATGTAAAATTGTCATGCAAAATTTCGAGCGTTTCACGCTTTCTGCAAGAGCGCACCTGTTATTTGTTTAAGTAAAATGCATATAGTTTGTTACGTCTTACACGCAAAATTTGACGTTTTAGCTATAATTCGTGTCATTTTATTAATTATTTCGGATAATTATGACAAAATTCGATCAATTTTGTAGGAGTAGGTTCATACAAGATTAAAATACAAAAAATGCATGTTTTGTGTCAACACATTTAACTAGAGACTTCATATTCAGAGAAATATATAAGAATGTTATTGACGCAATATCGTGCGTAAAGTCGGGAGCATATTTTTTCCGAAAAACTATGTCCTAGAGTAGATGGGATTTGATCCCGGGATCAGTTTTATAAGTCAAATGAGATCTCCATTAATGCCATTGGCGGAGGATATTTATAAACCTACTATGCATCTTGTTGCCTTATTTTAGAAAAAATGATTTATATAAATTTTCGTTAGAAATTGTAATGAATGATTCCGACGATCTATTTATCTTTTTAAGTACAAGTCAAAGCCATCACCTAGAAATTTAAGAAATACAATTGAACAGAATTATGTTTTCTTGTAGCAAGGTAACACTATCAATATCTAATCTAGTTTACCTCCATTACATTTCATTAGGATCAAAGTCAAGTCAAGTCAAGTAATATTTATTTAAAGTCGGAAGTATATATATATACAAACACAACATGAGCTCTTTAACCGACTTGATATTTTAATTTATTTATGCTACGAGACTCTCTTTCATGACTTGTGTATGTATGTATGTATGTATGTAGGTATGTATGTATGTACGTACGTACGTATGTATGTATGTATGTATGTATGTATGTATGTATGTATGTATGTATGTAGGTATGTATGTAGGTAGGTAGGTAGGTAGGTATGTATGTATGTATGTATGTATGTAGGTAGGTAGGTAGGTAGGTAGGTAGGTAGGTAGGTAGGTAGGTAGGTAGGTATGTATGTATGTATGTATGTACGTACGTAGGTAGGTAGGTAGGTATGTATGTATGTATGTATGTATGTATGTAGGTATGTATGTATGTACGTACGTACGTACGTAGGTATGTATGTATGTATGTATGTATGTATGTATGTATGTATGTATGTATGTATGTATGTAGGTAGGTAGGTAGGTAGGTATGTATGTATGTATGTAGGTAGGTAGGTATGTATGTACGTACGTACGTACGTATGTATGTATGTATGTATGTATGTATGTATGTATGTATGTATGTATGTAGGTATGTATGTAGGTAGGTAGGTAGGTATGTATGTATGTATGTATGTAGGTAGGTAGGTAGGTAGGTAGGTAGGTAGGTAGGTATGTATGTATGTAGGTAGGTAGGTAGGTAGGTATGTATGTATGTATGTAGGTATGTATGTATGTATGTACGTACGTACGTAGGTATGTATGTATGTATGTATGTATGTATGTATGTATGTATGTATGTAGGTAGGTATGTATGTATGTACATACCTACACAAGTCATGAAAGAGTCTCATAGCATAGATAAAAGTACAAAGACAAGCACAGCACATAAGCAAATAACATATTTAAAGCAAACAGCGAACAGGAGGCATCAAAAGCTTAGTTCAAAACTCTTTTTACCATACCTTGTTGTTTTTGGTCTAAGGTACATCAACTGTGTTTTGGTATCTAAAATTATAAGAATTTTCTTTAATTGTAATAATATTTTGAATAAATTCAGGGCTGGATTTGTTTGGAAGTCTCTAATGCCATGGTTCTCATACCTCTGATTTTAAGTGATGGTAATTTTGACCAGCTCCTAATTGTGCTCTTATCATTAAAATTTATGCAGATTCTGGCTTGAAAGGCAGAAACAGTGGTCAATTTAAGAATTTTATATTTTTAGTAATGGTGGCATGCTTGGATGAATGAGGACAAATTAGGACTATCCAGTTTATACTTATTTTATTATTATATCAAGCATTATGAATTGACAACTCAGAGCATTTAAATACATTTGTAATATGATTTCACAATAAAATGTCAAAATCATAGAACAATAGAATAACTATAATTATAAAGTGACTTGATCTTATAGCAGGAATATGAGATTTTTATGTAATTTTTCACCTTGAAGAAGGCCGCTGATCGAAACATTGAAATAATTGATGAGAATTAATTGAAGGTGATTAGATATGACTTCCCTAGTTATATTGGGGAAACCTGGAGCAGATTTATATGCATTTTTATGCCTTCTGTCAAAATTTACATTTTTGTGGTTTGCATGATTTAAAAAAAAAAAGAAATCAATACATGTATAAAAATCATATTAATTTCTGTCTGTCTTATCTCAACAAACATACAGGTTTAAAATACAAACTTAAACATAATTTATCTTGCCAAACAAATATTTCTCATCTCCAGTTTTTAAACTTTATAATTCTTAAAGAAATTATTTACACATATGACAGGTCTCTATATCATATATAAAATGTCAACAAAATATCCTAAATACAAATGTACATACATAGTTTGTATTGTTGTATTTACTTACTCAATATATAAAGTACATTTATAGAACTGGATGTGTAATTTATCCTATCTATGGAAATGAGGCTTCAAGGCAAATAAACAAAGAAAAAACAGAAGTAAATAACAATTTGAACAATTTATGTTTACTACAGAAGCCCCCCCTCTTATAAGGCCCCTCCCACTACCTGGTTAGAAAATAAAATAACTGAAATCAATGAAAAATAACTGAAACATTCTACACCCCTTTCAAAATGGTCATGTTTGACCTGTTCTGACCATGTCCAGTAACTTTGGAAAACAATTTTCAGAGGACAATAGCTGAAACCATCTTATCAGGTCAGATTTCAGATAGTAAAATACTACTAAATTGTCCCCTCAAGAGAGGCCACCCTTCTAATAAAGACACTTTTGCTCATAAAGCCAGAAGGGGTGGTCTTACATGAGGACTGCTGTTGTATCATATATTATTTCATGAAAAAATGTACACATATGTTTGATGGTACAGAATTATCAAGATAAGAAATTACACAATGATGCATGTGGTATGGATAGGTAGTAAAAGAATCAGTGAAGAAAATTTAAGTCTAAATGGGACCTGACATGGGGGAAATAGTCAAAGATTGAATTGAGGTAGACATTTTTGTAAAGATGAAAATAAATTTAGAGAAAAATAAATTTTTGTTGTTATTGGTTCAACATTTCAACCATGCCAAGCTCTGCCCAACTTTCATGGAATAATATTAAGGTTTGATAAAGTTATTTGAGACAATCACTGTCTCATCTTCTATGACTTACGTTGAAGCTAAGATGGAGAGAAATCAAAATCAACATGGAGTTAGTCAAGTATGTATATTATAAATGATATATCATATGACCATTTTTGTGGACATTTAGAACTCCAAATCCTAAAAATAGAAATTCTAAGACCTTACTGTACATCTATGGGTTATAAGCAATCATTGAAACTCACATGAATCATCTTGGAAATTTGTTTGGAGGAGTTCAAGTCATAAGAGCATGAGGCTGACGTAGGTGATGACAATATCCCCAAACTTTCATCTGTAAGTGCAGGATAACTAATGTGTAAATATACCTGTGAATGACGTTTTCATTGTTATATGATGCATCTGTGTACAAAAACACTTTCCAACAGTTTTTTTGACTGGCAGACATTTTTTTTTATCTCTGACAATGAAAATAATATAATAGGTCAGACTAAATTAATTAGCTGATTCTCATGCCATGTTTTCTGGAGAAAAAAAACAGGTGGCATTTCCCCCCTTTTAATTTAAGGGGGAAAATGATATGAGAGGTTTTTCCTTTCATAGTTTGATACACTATAGAAGTTTTATAAAATAAAAAAAATAACACAGGAATGGAATATAGTCAAGATAGAAAATAAACTTCATCTTAAGTTGATCACGATGTCGCAAATTATCAACAGTCTGTGCAACAAAATGGTTTGCATCAGTCATCCAAATATACCAGCGCAGAATAAATCGAAGTCAATTTATAATAAGGATATCTCTTTAGAAGCCATTACATTTTTTCATTGGAATCGCAGTTTTCCAGCAACATCACCTCCATATTTTTTTTCCAGCAGGTAAGAGTTATATACCTTTGAAAAATACCTGCTTTATTACAAAATCGGATGCAGAGAATTTTCGGGAAGTAAAGAAATCTCGCATTGACTTGCCAATAAAAATTGTAGTAATGTCCCGAAAATAACCATGTGTGCAAGCCTGAGAACCAAGAAATTATCTTTTCTTTGCTTAATTGTAATTTTTTTAATTCCTTTTAAATATCATAAATTTTTACTATAAAGGTTGAATTCCAGAATTATTTTTGCTGACTGTACCAGTACTACCACTATAAGGGCCTCATAATATTTGTTCTACAAAATCACAACAATCCCAGACAGTATTATTAATAACAGGTAAATTAAAAGAACATTTTATATTTTGTTATATAATACACTATATATGCTCTATAAATATATATTATTTTCAGCATTTCTCAAATAGGAAGTAGGGGGCCGTCGTGGTCAGGCGATGTGTACTCGATACAACATTATGTGATAATGTTTGTCAGTGACTTGTGACAAGTCAGTGGTTTTCTCTGGGTACTCTGGTTTGCTTCAGCAATAAAACTGAAATATTGTTGAAAGTGGCTTTAAACACCAAACCTAAACCCTTAAAAAACCCAAATAGGAAGTCATTGGTTCAACTGAGAAAACAAAATCCAGCTTTGATTTTCTTTATTGCATAATTAAATTTGCTACCTATTACCCAAATAAAATAAGAATGCTGACAATCTACCAATTCTCTAAAGATGCTTTTACGTTATCAAATTTTTCCTTCAAATTTGATTTGAATTTTATCCGTTCACCTGTTTGAAACACAAATTTGACAGTCTATACACCTATCCAACTCACTTACAATAATTGATGGACCAATCAAACAGGTTTGACGACGTGTTTACACGGTCAATTCGTGTTTGAAACAGGTCCATAGGCAAAGTTTGAAGCGAATTTGAAGGAAATATTTGACAGCGTAAACACACCTTAAATGACAGGTAGAATACACAACTGAGTGGTAGCAGGATGTAGTGATTAGGCTGTAATGTAGGAATACAATCAAGTGTAAGAATACACAACTGAGTAGTAACAGGATGTAGTGATTAGGCTGTTATGTAGGAATACAATCAAGTGTAAGAATACACAACTGAGTAGTAACAGGATTCAGTGATTAGGCTGTTATGTAGGAATACAATCAAGTGTAAGAATACACAACTGAGTAGTAACAGGATTCAGTGATTAGGCTGTTATGTAGGAATACAATCAAGTGTAAGAATACACAACTGAGTAGTAACAGGATGTAGTGATTAGGCTGTTATGTAGGAATACAATCAAGTGTAAGAATACACAACTGAGTAGTAACAGGATGTAGTGATTAGGCTGTTATGTAGGAATACAATCAAGTGTAAGAATACACAACTGAGTAGTAACAGGATGTAGTGATTAGGCTGTTATGTAGGAATACAATCAAGTGTAAGAATACACAACTGAGT
This sequence comes from Bathymodiolus septemdierum, assembly GCA_963383655.1. Classification (NCBI taxonomy): domain Eukaryota; kingdom Metazoa; phylum Mollusca; class Bivalvia; order Mytilida; family Modiolidae; genus Bathymodiolus; species Bathymodiolus septemdierum. The sequence continues at coordinate 114,690,502 of OY726519.1, forward strand.
AGTAACAGGATGTAGTGATTAGGCTGTAATGTAGGAATACAATCAAGTGTAAGAATACACAACTGAGTAGTAACAGGATGTAGTGATTAGGCTGTTATGTAGGAATACAATCAAGTGTAAGAATACACAACTGAGTAGTAACAGGATGTAGTGATTAGGCTGTTATGTAGGAATACAATCAAGTGTAAGAATACACAACTGAGTAGTAACAGGATGTAGTGATTAGGCTGTAATGTAGGAATACAATCAAGTGTAAGAATACACAACTGAGTAGTAACAGGATGTAGTGATTAGGCTGTAATGTAGGAATACAATCAAGTGTAAGAATACACAACTGAGTAGTAACAGGATGTAGTGATTAGGCTGTTATGTAGGAATACAATCAAGTGTAAGAATACACAACTGAGTAGTAACAGGATGTAGTGATTAGGCTGTAATGTAGGAATACAATCAAGTGTAAGAATACACAACTGAGTAGTAACAGGATGTAGTGATTAGGCTGTTATGTAGGAATACAATCAAGTGTAAGAATACACAACTGAGTAGTAACAGGATGTAGTGATTAGGCTGTTATGTAGGAATACAATCAAGTGTAAGAATACACAACTGAGTAGTAACAGGATGTAGTGATTAGGCTGTTATGTAGGAATACAATCAAGTGTAAGAATACACAACTGAGTAGTAACAGGATGTAGTGATTAGGCTGTTATGTAGGAATACAATCAAGTGTAAGAATACACAACTGAGTAGTAACAGGATGTAGTGATTAGGCTGTTATGTAGGAATACAATCAAGTGTAAGAATACACAACTGAGTAGTAACAGGATGTAGTGATTAGGCTGTTATGTAGGAATACAATCAAGTGTAAGAATACACAACTGAGTAGTAACAGGATGTAGTGATTAGGCTGTTATGTAGGAATACAATCAAGTGTAAGAATACACAACTGAGTAGTAACAGGATGTAGTGATTAGGCTGTTATGTAGGAATACAATCAAGTGTAAGAATACACAACTGAGTAGTAACAGGATGTAGTGATTAGGCTGTTATGTAGGAATACAATCAAGTGTAAATGAAATAACATAGATTTGATATGAAAATCTGTAATCATATATATTCCAAGTCTTCTTTGAAAATGTTTTAATCATGGTTAACCAGCAGTAGATGTAGCAGACAGGCTTGTTTTACGCATAAATATTTTGTGGTATTTTGGAATATCATCAAGATGTTCACGCTCTAGAAATTCATAATATATGTCTTTAACACCCTGCAAATAAATGTAAAAATATAAAAGCACAGAGAAGATGTACAGTAATCTACCGACGTCAGTGTTACAGTCTTTGTCTTAATTATTTTTACTCACTTGCCCGAAAGCCAAAGTTAGAAAAAAAAATTATATTAATTCAAACAAATTCTTTCAAATTTTCACTTGTCTGAACCCAGTTTTACTTGTCCCGGGCTTCGAGCATGTGGGTTAATGCGATGACTGGTGTTATATATATTGTATCATATTTTTACAATTAATTAATAACAATTATCATAGAGTGAAACCTGTCGAATATGAACCATCAATAAACGGGAGTCCTGTATAAAATGTACTTTATATATAAGTCCCAACTTAGAAAAACTTTATCTATAAACAAACACCTGTTTATTCCGAATACTTAAGTTAGTCCCAAGAAGGTTCAGTTTGGACTGGCTTAACTGTATTAAGGCTTTGTTATTTCATAATCCTATATTGTAGTTGATAAAAACTATATATGGTGGAATAGTTGACGATCACTGTTTAAACTTTCTTTTGATGACATTTTTACAGAGTGGCAGCATCAAACCACAGCCTGCCTCTCAATCATATTATATTATGTTTGTAGAATATTCATGATTTTTAAACTAGTTCTCTTCATCAAAGTAACTGAAATATTGCCCACTTCATTGTAAATAACAGGGGCCGTTGTGGTCGTGATCATATGGTAGTTGGATTTACAACTACCTGTGCAATCAGTACCTATCACCACTAATGTTGTGAGTTCGAACCCAAATCAGGCAAGGTGTACTCAATACAAGATTATGTGATAAAGTTTGTCAGTAACTTGTGACAGTTGGGTGGTTTTCTCCCATTAAACACCATAAACCAAGCAACCAACCATTGTAAATAACAATAAATCAATACAAATTACTTATACATTTATCCTTTAACACAATAGCAGATTAATACATACTATAAAATCTGTGGTTTGTAATGTATTTGTATTTTTTCTGACATAAATATTTACAAAGAAGTAGAGGAAAAATATGACATGGAATCTATAGTTTGGATTATAGTGTTGAACTTCACTTTCAACAGTTGTATTAGGGCAGAAAGTTTTATTGGTGGAGGAGACTGGAGTACCTGGAGAACACCACTGACCTGCTGCAAGTCACTGACACACATAATGTTGTATCGAGTACATCACACCACAGGGTTCAAACTCACAATGTTAGTGGTGATAGCCACTGATTGCATCGGTAGTTATAAATCCAACTACCATACGATCACGACCACGACGGCCCGCTATAGTTGGTGGGAGCAGGTATCAAGTTGTTTTATGTATATAAGTTATAAAACACATATATAAGGCATAATGTTGTTTTTGTTCTAAATGCAGAAAATAATTTTGTCTTGTAGATTAAGCATTATGTTTACATTTTTTGGCTAAAAAAATATATTACTATGTAAACTCTGACATTAAAACAAATAAAAGCAATTGATATTTTTTAAAATATGATAAACTTACTTTTATTCCTTTAGGATGTCCAATATTCTCCTCTGGTTGAGTCTACAATACAATAAATAAATCATTAGGTCAAGTCTGACATGTTGCTAAACATTTAAAGGGAAACAACTCTAAGAAAACAGAATCATTCATAAATGAGATAATACATGAGTCTCTGTCTGTACTCTTCAATTATTGAATAAAAAGAGTTAACATATGTTTACCATTTTTTAACCCTTGATTTGATACTAGGAATATCATATTATTTAAGCAGGAAAGTTAAAAGAAATCATCACCAAAATAGTCATCTAATTCCAGAGTTTACAAGTAATGGCCCACCTTTTCAATAGTAAAATGTAAAATACATAGGACAATTTAATAACAATTCTATAATCAAATTTGAGAAATTGAGATTGGTTGAAAAGAAATGGAAATGATTTGTAAACTAAAAAATACTTACCTCTTTGAAGAATTTCACAGCATAGCCTATAAAAGCCTGGTGTCAAAGAAATGGTAATGATTTGTAAACTAACAAATACTTACCTCTTTGAGGAATTTCACAGCATAGCCTATAAAAGTCTGGTGTCAAAGAAATGGTAATGATTTGTAAACTAAAAAATACTTACCTCTTTGAGGAATTTCACAGCATAGCCTATAAAAGCCTAGTGTCAAAGAAAAGGAAATGATTTGTAAACTAAAAAATACCTACCTCTTTCAGGAAATTCATAGCATAGCCTATAAAAGCCTGGTGTAAATATACTGTAAATACATCCTCCTTGACCTTTGTGGTATTACTGTAGGTCAAGGGGTTAAAGTTGAAGAAACTGTTGCCAGAACTTCTTGTGAAGGCCCTATTTCTCAACAAAGCATCAGATACATCCAATATAAGATCATTACATTTATGTATTGTGGACGATTTTCTTGCCAATTCATCAAATTCTGCTTCAATTTTCTCCTTTTTCTGTAATTCTAATGCTTCCTTATACCTTTAAAAACAAATTTACTTATAACTACACGTTACATATTCCATAAAATGTTCTCAAATTCAATCCTGTCTTCAAATACTAAAAAAAATATTGATAGATTTATGTTCCTTAAGAAAAACACAATTCCAACTACATAACTTGTGAGAGAGAAAAAAATACTTAACAATAGGCTCACACTGACATGTGCTTGTATCACTCACCTGGGAAATACATTTATCGTAGCTTATGTTAATTTTTTTTTAGTTCCAAAGACTTGAATACAATAGACCCTGGGTCATTCATTGATTGAACTTTCATATCATAATGTTTCTTTATACAAAGTACAATTGCACTTCTGGTTCTTCAAAAAGATTTCAGAAATTTTTCCCATTGCTTCCTTCTTTAAACTTAAGACCACTAAACTATGGACCTTTTGGTCCTCTTTGGACCCTGTAGACCATTGTTTCTTCTCTTCCCCGAGACCATTCTACCAAATTTTGGTTTCATTTGGTTGAGCAGTTTTGTAGGGGAAGATTAAAATGCGAAAAAATTTATGAAGACTTATGACCTAGATGACAGATTCCAAGTGATACTAAAAGTACACTTGACCTTTGACCAGGTGAGCTAAAAAATAAAGATTTGTCATTATTAGCAAATTATATGATAAAACCTCTGTTAAAGATTTACTAATACAGTGAAACCTGTCTAAAGTGAACACTGAATAAAACGGACTCCTGTCTAAATGGACTCCTGTCTAATCTGAACCCTGAATAAAATGGACTCCTGTCTAAACTGAACCCTGAATAAAATGGACTCCTGTATAAACTGAACCCTGAATAAACTGGAATCCTGTATAAACTGAACCCTGAATAAAATGGACTCCTGTATAAACTGAACCCTGAATAAAATGGACTCCTGTATAAACTGAACCCTGAATAAAATGGACTCCTGTCTAATCTGAACCCTGAATAAAATGGACTCCTGTATAAACTGAATCCTGAATAAAATGGACTCCTGTATAAACTGAACCCTGAATAAAATGGAATCCTGTCTAAACTGAACCCTGAATAAACTGGAATCCTGTCTAAACTGAACCCTGAATAAAATGGACTCCTGTCTAATCTGAACCCTGAATAAAATGGACTCCTGTATAAACTGAACCCTGAATAAAATGGACTCCTGTCTAAACTGAACCCTGAATAAAATGGACTCCTGTATAAACTGAACCCTGAATAAAATGGACTCCTGTCTAATCTGAACTCCTGTCTAAACTGAACTCTGAATAAAATGGACTCCTGTATAAACTGAACCCTGAATAAAATGGACTCCTGTATAAACTGAACCCTGAATAAACTGGAATCCTGTCTAAACTGAACCCTAAATAAAATGGACTCCTGCATAAACTGAACCCTGAATAAAATGGACTCAAGTCTAAGCTGAACCCTGAATAAACTGGAATCCTGTCTAAACTGAACCCTGAATAGACTGGAATCATGTCTAAACTTAACCCTGAATAAAATGGACTCCTGTATAAACTGAACCCTGAATAAAATGGATTCCTGTCTAATCTGAACCCTGAATAAAATGGACTCAAGTCTAAACTGAACCCTGAATAAAATGGAATCCTGCATAAACTGAACCCTGAATAAAATAGAATCCTGTATAAACGGAACCCTGAATAAAATGGAATCCTGTATAAACTGAACCCTGAATAAAATGGACTCCTGTCTAAACTGAACCCTGAATAAAATAGACTCCTGTCTAAACTGAACCCTGAACAAAATGGACTCCTGTATAAACTGAACCCTGAATAAACTGGAATCCTGTCTAAACTGAACCCTAAATAAAATGGACTCCTGTATAAACTGAACCCTGAATAAAATGGACTCAAGTCTAAACTGAACCCTGAATAAACTGGAATCCTGTTTAAACTGATCCCTGAATAGACTGGAATCATGTCTAAACTTAACCCTCAATAAACTGGACTGCTGTATAAACTGAACTTTAAATAAATTCCTAATTTAAGAAATCTTTGTTAATTTTGTTCTGTATTAACCGAACACCTGTCTACTCTGAACACAAAACTTGGCCTAATCAGATTTGGTTTAGACAGGTTTTACTGTACCTAAGATCACTGTTTCTTACATGACTAAAATTGAACAAACACGAGCTGGTCCCATGGCATTCTCATGAAAGAACGGCCTAAAAAAGATTTCTTTACTAGGGAATGGCACAACTGGTATACTGTACTGTGAAAACAAACTAGCCACCTGAAATATAATGCATGTAGTTTTTTTGTTAAGCTAATGATTTAGACTATAACTATAGGCTAAACCTTAGTTTCAAATCTCATGCAGTAAAATAAACAAGTGTAGACAGATCTATGTCTCACCTGCCCCCTTGTAAATTGTTTGTGTGAAATATTTTTCCAAAAATACATTAAATCAATGTACCATGAAACTGCACCCGCTCGATCATTAAAGTGTAATCTAAATATGGTGAATCTGGTATTAGAAACTGACCTAATCAGCAAAATGCTACGTAAATACAAAAACAAAGTCTAGAATGCAAATGAGGTCAAGTTGAGGTGACATGATCAATGTGTGAACCAAGTAGTGAGCCTAGGTCGTGTGGTAATAGAGAAACTGACCTACCGTATTATACGGACTATAGGTCGAATTGCTGATTTTCAGCTAAATTTTTGGGGAAATACTAAGATAGGTCGAAGCATTCCATAGGTCGAGGATGCCGATGATAACTTGGGTAAGTATCGTCACATGGAACGTTTTTTTTTTTTTGTACATCGGTAAGCATTTGTCCTATAACGATGTTCTTTGGTAAGTATCTGTAAGTATTAGCTCAAGAATACTATTCTTATGTGTCGTAAACGAAATAATTATGAAAGTTAAATTAAATAAAATTTTGTTTTTAAACTTGTGTTTTGGTTGTGTGTTTTTTATGAGGAGTCTGGTTTGTAAAGCCAGACATCGATGATATTCAAATCAGGCCCTCTGTGGGTGTCAAAATAGATGGTAAACGGATGTTCATACAATAAAATAATCAAGCTGTCAAAACAATGTATCATCTTGTGCAGTTTTATTGACATACCTTTAAACTGTGTTTAATTAATAATAGGATACACAAATTATGTGATCGTCTCGGTCCAGTAAATTTTCAATCAGCTGATCAGGATAATTAAGTGCTGACCGATGTTTACCTGTGTTGATTATCTCGTGATTATTTTATTTGTTCCTAATTGACCAATTCAAGTGTAGAACATTCTAATTTAACGAAATCGATAATTATTTTCTAGTATATTTAGTATAAAAAAGCTTGTTCTCCATGTTTATTATGAGATGTAATGCAACCGCCATTTTTTACTACAACGTCGAGCACATGCTAGTGTTTGATTGAAAAGTTATTTATAGCTATATTTTGATATTTTGTGATAATAATTTTATATTGTAAAACGATCCACCCTGTGATTTTTTTTTCAACAACATACATTTTTTATAGTATATATTTTAATATACAATACAATATTGAATTGATTTTCGCTAACACTTCAATCATTGAATATTGATTGTTTTCGGATGTTGAACATTTTTTCCCGCAATTGCACCCCCTGTTAGTAGTATACTCTTATTGCTTTATTTAAAACATAAACAACACCAAGAACATCGATGATTTCAATCTTATTCAGAAAAAAAAACCTACAGCAAAATAAAGGTATACCGACTACTGTAAACAAAATCGTCATTTTTATCGAGACTTTTTTTTAGGGATTCCAGATTTTTTTAACTTCATCCTTGTATAGGTCGATGTGGACGATAGGTCGAAGCCAGCGTGTTGAGAAAAAAATATATCGACCTATCGTCCGTAAAATACGGTAATCAAAAAAACCTGACATTGTTAACATTGTCACTGCTGGAAAAGCAATACCTATGTCTTGCCTTCAGCGAATTTTGCTGCAGGCAAGACAAAAACTAGGAAGAACTGTTTTAGATACTTAAAACTTATGTCTCCCCTTAATGCGGCCATCTGTGCAACAACCTATCTCGAAAGACAAAAATGTTATGGTCCGGACAAGAAAATACTATTAAAAAAACAATTATTTGACCTTGAGGTCAAAGTCCCACGAAAGTCATTACAGTACGCGACACACCGCCTTGCCCTTATGGTCATGCACCCACATACCAAATATCATTGACCTATCTCGAAAGACAAAAATGTTATGGCCTGGACAAGAAAATAGTAATACTATTTAAAAAAACAATTATTTGACCTTGAGGTCAAAGTCCCACGAAGGTCATTACGGTACGCGACACACCGCCTTATGGTCATGTACCCACATAACAAATATAATTGACCTATCTCGAAAGACAAAAATGCTATGGCCCGGACAAGAAAATACTATTTAAAAAACAATTATTTGACCTCGAGGTCAAAGGTAAAGGTCCACAAAGGTCATTACAGTATGCGACACACCGCTTTATGGTCATGCACCCACATACCAAATAAATACTATTGAAAAAACAATTATTTGACCTTGAGGTCAAAGGTCACGGTCCCACGAAGGTCATTACGGTATGCAACACACCGCCTTATGGTCATGCACCCACATACCAAATAAATACTATTTAAAAAACAATTATTTGACCTTGAGGTCAAAGTCCCACAAAGGTCATTACGGTATGCGAAACACCGCCTTATGGTCATGCACCCACATACCAACTATCATTGACCTATCTCGAAAGACAAAAATGTTATGGCCCGGACAAGAAAATACTATTTAAAAAACAATTATTTGACCTTGAGGTCAAAGGTCAAGGTCCCACGAAGGTCATTACGGTATGCGACACACCGCCTTATGGTCATGCACCCACATACCAAATATAATTGACCTATCTGGAAAGACAAAAAAGTTATGGTCCGGACAAGCTTCGCTGAGAAGAAGCAGAAGCGGAAGAAGAACAAATCAGACTAAAACAATATGTCTCCCTTCGTTTGAAGGGGAGACATAATAAGTTCACTAATCAACATACTTCAGAATTGACTGCTTCAAGGATTTTTGACAAGTAGAATTAACACTTTAAACCCAATGAAAATTATATTTTCTTCTTTTATATACTGTATGGAAAAACCGTACTAACTTCTGTAACTATTCAGAACTTCAAGTTCCTCTTTGACTAAAATATTGGGTAATATTTATAATTACATTTTTCCTTTGATTTAGCTCAAGGATATTGTCAGTATCGGTCAGTGTGATGTCACAGACATTATGATGTTACAGATAAAAACAATAACGTGATGTTACCGATAAGAACACTAAAGTCAGTTTTGAAAGTCTTGACATTCATTATGACATGTATCGCAGCTCGTCTGATCAGAATGTCTGTGATATTAGTGATAATGTCTGTATCGACCTTCATGACTGAGTGATAATGTCTGTATCGACCTTCATGACTGAGTGATAATGTCTGTATCGACCTTCATGACTGAGTGATAATGTCTGTATTGACCTTCATGACTGAGTGATAATGTCTGTATCAACCTTCATAACTGAGTGATAATGTCTGTATCGACCTTCATGACTGAGTGATAATGTCCAGGGGCGGACCCAGGATTTGTGGTTAGGGGTCTGGACCGCTTAAGGTCCCCAGGGGGTTGCTGGTAGGGTGTCCAGGGGGCCTTAAGCTCTGGGGATTTGAGGAATTACAGACATTTATTTGAACGACAATTTTGAACCAACCACACCATTTTTATCAGACCAAAAAAACTTGACTTTGAGTTTTAATTTTGTCGGATAATTGTTTACAGTATGTTTTTGTCAGATTATAAGAACCTAAAGTAAAACTTTTTTTTAACAACCGTGATGCGAATTGTTCAACTCATGACTGATCGATCACAATATTTTAACCCTTCAAAGAACTATTGGTTTAATTTTAACGCATTCCTCATTTCACTAATTGGTCTGTACTTTCTGTGCTTGTCCTTTCGGGTGATTCTAGTTAATACTTCCCCATCCGGATGGAGCTTTTCTTTTCGTCGTTTGATTCATTCATTGAAAACGTATGATTCGACCGTTTTTATTTATAGACAAACAAAAGTGGAAATTGTCAATACATGAACTTGTTGTTGATTTCTGATAAGCTAACGTAACTAAATTAGATGATCAGAATCGTTTCATGCAGCATTAATGGTAACATATTCTCCTTTGTTTGTCTATAAACAAGAACGAATCATACGTTTTCAATGAATGAACCAACGGCGAAACGAAAAGCTTCATCCAGACGGACAGTATACTGATCATTTATCAATGGGTCCCAAATTTACTCCTAATATCATTACTATTCATTTTTACTTTTGAACAGTTTCAGATAAGATTGCTGCCACAGAATAGGGATTCATTGTGGTCAATACAACACAAGCTTTTCATCTTGAAGCTACAAATTTAACAAAAATATCCCCCCAAAAAAAAGAATGAAGAAATAATGTTTAATTAGCGTGAGAAAATAGTTAATGTCTGGTACCTCGAACCAATCAGAATGGAAAATTTGTTGAATTATTGACGGCGAATTCATAGATGAATCAGCGAACACACCCAACGTCTATTTACAATGTGTATGAATGTTTTACTACAGGTCACGAGTTAACCATTCATGAAAAAGTTGTTTGTTGAACTGCTTAATTAACGTTGTATAACATATGCTTTGCGAATTTTAGGGGGGGGGGCACATGCCCCCTCTAAATCCGCCTCTGATGTCTGTATCGACCACCTTCATGACTGAGTGAAAATGTCTGTATCGACCTTCATGACTGAGTGATAATGTCTGTATCGACCTTCATGACTGAGTGATAATGTCTGTATCAACCTTCATGACTGCCTTTATTACTTCTCCACAATTTACTTACTAATTCAACAAATGTTAAATTTGAGTGGATCAGAAGATTGTGGCTGTTTTCAATCTGTTGTCCCAGTACACACATGTTGTTAATATACTGAACTAGCTCTAGAATTGTAGCCACAGGATTGAAATCTTCTGTATCTTCTTGGAATAGGCTAGACCTGTGTAGAAAATGTGTAATTACAGTCAAACCTGTCTAAACTGATCCCTGATTAAAACACAATCCTGTATTCACCAAACTTTAAATAAAGTCCCAATATAGGAAATCTATGTTAATTTAACCTTTATAAACAGAACACCTTGTCTATTTTGAACACAAAAGCTGGTTCTATGGAGGTTCGGCTTAGACAGGTTCAAATTTATTGCAGAAAAATTATTGATGTAAATGTTCTTAGTTTTGCCTGAAAAAAATCAAGTTGCATCATAGGTGGCCATTCCCAAATAAAGTTTTATAATTCTGGCACGGAATATTAAAATCGTCAAAATCAAGACAGTTAACTTTGATCAATCTTTAATTTGCATAAAAATTAAATGAGATTTGGTAAAAGAAAACTTAAAACTTTGAAAAGCAAACAAAAAGTTAAAAGAAATAATTCATGAACAAAGTCCCATAACTCTGCAATGGCATAAACATGATGAAGGGAAATCTTCAAAATTGGGGCAATGGTCTGTTTTGGCTCTTTAACTTTTTTTTATCTCCAAAACCATAAAAGCTAGATCAAATCTGTTTGAAAATACATGCAGGAAATCTCATAACTAGCTTAAAGAAAAAAATACAGTAAGGCTATGAAAAAAAATCTGTTGGAATGCTACATTTGCACATAAAAAGAATTGTATATGGAACACAAAGGGAAAAATCATAAAACTTGGTTGAAATATAAATGCTTACTCCAAATACAAAGCAAAACGAAAACTTCACTTTTATGTTCCAATTTAAAATTCTAAATGGTGGACACTGGAGATGTAGGCGGCCCTAAGGTGACACAATGGAGTTTTTGAATTTGTTTTTATGTTGAGCATTTTCAACAAATCTCGATGATTTATTTTTCTTTTTAAGTTCCTTATAAAAAAAATATCAACAGTTCTTATCTATTTATATAGTTATCTTACAATGCAGCAGAAGCTTGATCATCTCTCATAACAGTTTTCCTCCTTTCCTGTTCTCTAGGCCATTCAAAGGCAGCAATATTATGTAGCAGTGAAGTAAGGCAAAGTATCACTTGACACTATAAATAAAAACATCATAAGCAATATTACATTTAACCCACCAATTATGATTTCCATTGTTTATAAAGTAGACCTGAATTCACTGTCACTTTTGTTTAACCAATACTGTAGTCCCCCAGACAAAAGCCACCTGACAAAAAGCCCCCCCATAATGAAATAATCATACAATCTTATTACATTTTTTTTTATATTGATGGTGATATTAAAGATATCATAAAGATCAAAACTCACTCCTATACAAAAAATAAGATAACTTAAAAAACATATTTTTTTCATTGTTATGTTCATTTATTTATACTATAACTAATTGACGAGTTTTATTATCAAAAATATGTCACGAATGACCAAATAACGCAGTAACTTACGAATGCGCGCAGCACATGAGTGAGTTACAATGTTCTTTGGTCATGAGTGACATATTTTTGATAATGAAACTCGTCAATTAGTTATAGTATTTATTATATAGATAAAAAAAAATGTTTCGAATCGAATTTAATATAAAATGAGTTTAATTGCACTATATTACGTGTGTAGTGTAGGGATATACTATAATGTGTATCGCTTCAAAATACATGGCGCCACCCACCCACGACAATAAAATAATTAAAATGCTTACCTTGAAATATTATTTTAGTTAAATTTGATCAAAATTGAAGCGTACATGAAGCCAAATAACGTCTAATTTTTACGTTTCAAACTGGAAGTCTTCATATGACGTCGACAACGAAATGGCGCGAAATATAGCGAGAGTGAAATAAAAATGGTAATTTCACTAGTGAAATTATCATTTTTATTTAACTCGGAAATCACGGTATTTCATCGATATTTATATAATAAAAAGTGTTAATAAAAAAAACATTGTTTAATTGTTTAAATTGAATTTAATCAGGTAAAGTTAATCAGGAATTGTTTTTATTGATAAACAATTGATAATTACCTTTATAACCTTTGAAGTTATTAAAAGTAAAATGTGAGTTATTTTTGCATTCTGTTTGATATACTAAAATGATTTTTATTTAAGATAAAAAAAAACTTTTTCTTTACTTTCTTTGATGGGTTATTATAATTCTTAAAGGCTGTCAGAATTGTTTTTTTTTAATTTTTTTATTAAAAGTTGCCAATATTCGATGTTTTATATATATAAATACTAATTGCAGTTGAAATTTTTCATAATCATACGTAAATAGCCTAGAACGAAGGAAATACGTCGCTGTTTGATTTTCTTGTGTCCAGAAAAATTTCAATGTTGACCCGTGCAATATTCATATGACCCGACAGTGAACTCATTCGGGAAAATGTTTGCACATGTGCAAATTTGTTAAATTGCTTGGTGATGAAGAACACATGTTCAAATCGAATCGTGGAAGAACAAAAACATTAACAGATTCTACACGAAAACGACACAAAAAGGAGGATTTAGCAAGCTTTGTGTAAAAATTAAAAAAAGATGTTATACCGACCTACTCCATTTTTCAACACGTATACGGTAAGCATAATTTAGTATCTTTTTACGGCTGAATTGTATTTTGACAGTAGAATTGCATCGTAGTTTTTTTTTAATATTTTTTTTTCAGGAGAAAACGCTAGGTGATATCTCTTTTAAAATAGAGACTAAAATAATGAACTTATGTTTTTTTTTCTAAAAAAAAATAATCAAGCCACCTCAAGTGTTGTCAATAATATGCAATACAATTTGTTTACAATTTTCTCTTTATCAGGCCCCTTTGCAGAATTTGGGTTTGTTTTTATTGATTTCATCACATATTTCCGATTTTAAGAGTCATTCTTACTAAATACCATTATATAATATTAACTTAATACCCCGGGATCCAATTTCATAGATATATTTCTTAAATTATATTAATTATAACAAATTTACATGCAACATGCTTCCTGGTTATTTATAGCAGTTATCAGTGTTCGGCAAACCTCGGAACAGCAACCGATTTATAATTAGGTCGTGTTAATGGCGATTTCACCAACAGACATTCAAATTCTTTTCACTAATTACAACATTATAATATATTTTTTAAACCTGGCTTTTTGTTCAGAACATTTTATTAGTATAAAACATCGAATATTGGCAACTTTTAATATAAACAAAAAATTTCAATTCTGACAGCCTTTAAACAAATATTTCAATTATTTATGACATCTTCAAGTTCCAAAAATAACTTATTATGAAAAATGGTATTCAAAAATAATGTTTTCCCATAAACAGCAGTACAATAAGCCTAAAATGTGTGCAAAGATACCAATATATAAATAACATGTACTATTCATTATTGGGGGGGGGGGGGGGGGGGGCTTTTGTCCTAGAGGGTTTATGTCCGGGGGGCTTTTGTCCTAGACCCAAATCGACCATCAAAAACAAGTGTTGTTATTTACATGAGCATGTAATCCATTAGCATTACAGCCATTCGAAGACGAACAAATTGGAAGTCGTCTAATAAAATCAGAAATTTATGATCAAAAATGAAAAAATAATAATAATTAGTAATCAGTAAATTGATTAAGAAAAGTAACACTTTCTGAAGAATAATAACATTGAACAAATGTAATGTAATTTTCACATATTTTTCTAATGAACAAAGTTTTGAAGTGACTAGGAACCCATGACCTTTGCCTAATAATTCTTCATCATATCATGATACAAACCTTGACAAAAACAGAGGAACAGAAGAACAGTTTTCTTAATGGCTCTAGTATGTTGTCATGGAGTCCTGAAAAAAATTACAGAAGTCTTTCATAAAAAATTAGCTGTAAATATTATATAGATCGTAAATGACAAATTCATAGTATTGTCAGTAAGTGTAAAAAGATATATCTTAACAAAAAGGAAATCGGTACATTTTGTGATAAACTACATTAAAAAATAACAACATGTATTGTAAATTTCTAATGATAACTAATGTACATTTCTAATGAAGAAATCAGTTTCATTGCCAAGAACTCAAACTTGCTAAAAAATAGGCCTTTAGATCATTAATAGCTGTTAAACACACACACACCTGCTACAGTGTGTTGATACAGCATTTTGTATCACTCTCTTAAGGCATTTAGATCATTAATAGCTGTTAAACACACACACACCTGCTACAGTCTGTTGATACAGCATTTTGTATCACCCTCTTAAGGCCTTTAGATCATTAATAGCTGTTAAACACACACACACCTGCTACAATGTGTTGATACAGCATTTTGTATCACTCTCTTAAGGCCTTTAGATCATTAATAGCTGTTAAACACATACACACACCTGCTACAATGTGTTGATACAGCATTTTGTATCACTCTCTTAAGGCATTTAGATCATTAATAGCTGTTAAACACACACACACCTGCTAGTGTGTTGATACAGCATTTTGTATCACTCTCTTAAGGCCTTTAGATCATTAATAGCTGTTAAACACACACACTCCTGCTACAGTGTGTTGATACAGCATTTTGTATCACTCTCTTAAGGCCTTTAGATCATTAATAGCTGTTAAACACACACACACCTGCTACAATGTGTTGATACAGCATTTTGTATCACTCTCTTAAGGCCTTTAGATCATTAATAGCTGTTAAACACACACACACCTGCTACAGTCTGTTGATACAGCATTTTGTATCACCCTCTTAAGGCCTTTAGATCATTAATAGCTGTTAAACACACACACACACCTGCTACAATGTGTTGATACAGCATGTTGTATCACTCTCTTAAGGCCTTTAGATCATTAATAGCTGTTAAACACACACACACCTGCTACAGTCTGTTGATACAGCATTTTGTATCACCCTCTTAAGGCCTTTAGATCATTAATAGCTGTTAAACACACACACACCTGCTAGTGTGTTGATACAGCATTTTGTATCACTCTCTTAAGGCCTTTAGATCATTAATAGCTGTTAAACACAAACACACACCTGCTACAGTGTGTTGATAAAACATTTTGTTTCACTCTCTTAAGGCCTTTAGATCATTAATAGCTGTTAAACACACACACACACCTGCTACAATGTGTTGATACAGCATTTTGTATCACTCTCTTAAGGCCTTTAGATCATTAAGAGCTGTTAAACACACACACACCTGCTAGTGTGTTGATACAGCATTTTGTATCACTCTCTTTGTACTGCTCATATTTTACACTACATATAAAATCGATAACATTATTACTGGGTACGGTATATTTAATAAATCATGTGACCTTTGTAAAAAAAAGCTACCTACTTTGAAAGGAACAAAACCTATGGTAGGTAATCAGTCTGAAAATGCAAAGCCGAAAATCATCTCCATTCCATCGATGTAAAAAACTAGCTAAGAACTGATCCACTGCTGGTATACCTTCCTACAAAATAAAGGAAAATGAGCTAAGAATTGATCCACTGCTGGTATACCTTCCTACAAAATAAAGGAAAATGAGCTAAGAATTGATCCACTGCTGGTATACCTTCCTACAAAATAAAGGAAAATGAACTAAGAACTGATCCACTGCTGGTATACCTTCCTACAAAATAAAGGAAAATGAACTATGAACTGATCCACTGCTGGTATGCCTTCCTACAAAATAAAGGAAAATGAACTAAGAATTGATCCACTGCAGGTATACCTTCCTACAAAATAAAGGAAAATGAACTAAGAACTGATCCACTGCTGGTATACCCTCCTACAAAATAAAGGAAAATGAGTTAAGAACTGATCCACTGCTGGTATATCTTCCTACAAAATAAAGGAAAATGAACTAAGAACTGATCCACTGCTGGTATGCCTTCCTACAAAATAAAGGAAAATGAACTAAGAACTGATCCACTGCTGGTATGCCTTCCTACAAAATAAAGGAAAATGAACTAAGAACTGATCCACTGCTGGTATGCCTTCCTACAAAATAAAGGAAAATGAACTAAGAACTGATCCACTGCTGGTATGCCTTCCTACAAAAAAAAGGAAAATGAACTAAGAACTGATCCACTGCTGGTATACCTTCCTACAAAATAAAGGAAAATGACTTAAGAACTGATCCACTGCAGGTATGCCTTCCTACAAAATAAAGGAAAATGAACTAAGAACTGATCCACTGCTGGTATACCTTCCTACAAAATAAAGGAAAATGAACTAAGAACTGATCCACTGCTGGTATGCCTTCCTACAAAATAAAGGAAAATGAACTAAGAACTGATCCACTGCTGGTATGCCTTCCTACAAAATAAAGGAAAATGAACTATGAACTGATCCACTGCTGGTATGCCTTCCTACAAAATAAAGGTAAATGAACTAAGAACTGATCCACTGCTGGTATACCCTCCTACAAAATAAAAAATAAACAGCTGCACCATAAGAGTATGATACACATGTATAAAGTGTCTTATAACTTTAGAACAGCAAACATAAAACACATCAAACATGCCATTATGTACATAGATCATCAGATAACTGTTTCTACAAATCTCTCAAAATGTTACAGCCAATCAAAGGGCAGGCAGCAATCAAGGATTTCTTCTTGCTTTGAAAAGTGACAACACCCCCCACCGGGAATATTTCTAATATTTCTTGTGACTAGGCATGCAGTAGTTCTGGAGAACTGAGGCCAGGGCTTCAGTTTTGGATTTCGATTTTCTGAAAAGATATAATATTTCAGGATCCTAGAGGAAAATTTGTGGTAAGTTAAAGTGACTGGGCAAAATGTGAAAAGGTTACCTGGAGAAATTTAGAAAAGTTGACAATCCTGTTGAGTAAACCATTAATTCTTTCCGTGTCCTCGGCTGCCACTGTTCTGTCCAATATCTCTAAAAAATTGTGTGAATTATGAATTAAGGGAGGTAACTCTCAATATGTGTCTCTAAAATATGCCAACTATTGAACTGTCAACATTAGTTAGAAGTAATTTGACATAACATCATGTTTAACAGAATATTTATAGATATCTATATAGCTATGTGCTGATTGATTGAGAAGTATTTAGCTATATTCATGACTAAAATCAGATTACAAACAAAGAATCATGTAGGTAGCTAGAGTCTCACCTGTTCCTGTATCACTCACCTGTTCCTGTATCACCCACCTGTTCCTTTATCACTCACCTGTTCCTGTATCACTCAATTATCAATTATTATTCCATGATTATTTACAAACTGTGTTCAACCATGTTTGTTTGAGGGGCCGTCATGGTATGATAGTTGGATTTACAACTACCTGTGCAATCAGTACCTATCACTACTACAGTTTTTAGTTTGAACTCCGTTCATGGCGAGGTATACTCGATACTACATTATGTGATAAAGTTTGTCAGTGACTTGCGACAGGTCAGTGGTTTTCTCAGGGTACTGATTTCCTCCACCAATAAAACTGACTGCCACGATATAACGGAAATATTGTTGAAAGTGGCATTAAACACCATAAAGCATAAGCTACCAAGTTTGTGGTTACTGATAATTTATTTTTTATATATTTCTATAAGGTTCTTTTTAACTTTTCCTGCAATGGTGGTTATTCAATTTCTAATTGACATAAAAAATATAAACTTTGTTGTTAACCATCTTGGATTTACAATTGGCATACAAATTTGTACATTCTCTGTAGAATCACACAAGGATTGGATTTACAATTGGCATACAAATTTGTACATTCTCTGTAGAATCACACAAGGATTGGATTTACAATTGGCATACAAATTTGTACATTCTCTATAGAATCACACAAGGATTGGATTTACAATTGGCATACAAATTTGTACATTCTCTATAGAATCACACAAGGATTGGATTTACAATTGGCATACAAATTTGTACATTCTCTATAGAATCACACAAGGATTGGATTTACAATTGGCATACAAATTTGTACATTCTCTATAGAATCACACAAGGATTGGATTTACAATTGGCATACAAATTTGTACATTCTCTATAGAATCACACAAGGATTGGATTTACAATTGGCATACAAATTTGTACATTCTCTATAGAATCACACAAGGATTGGATTTACAATTGGCATACAAATTTGTACTTTCTCTATAGAATCACACAAGGATTGGATTTACAATTGGCATACAAATTTGTACATTCTCCATAGAATCACACAAGGATTGGATTTACAATTGGCATACAAATTTGTACATTCTCCATAGAATCACACAAGGATTGGATTTACAATTGGCATACAAATTTGTACATTCTCTATAGAATCACACAAGGATTGGATTTACAATTGGCATACAAATTTGTACATTCTCCATAGAATCACACAAGAATTATTCCATTGAATTACAGTTGTTTCAGAGAAATACATGTAGATTTTAAAACACTTTCCTATTAAGAGTCATATGCTAGTCTATGTTCTGTGCTAGTGGCCATCTTGGATCTCCATCCACATAAAATGTCAATTTTGGAAGAATCAATGCAATGGTTATTAGATATATTTATAGTAGGAACTATAAATTTTGATAATAAATAATGTAATTATGATTAACAATAAAGTTCTCCTCCCTCTGGCAAAGGTGATTTTATCCAAATTTGGCAATCCTATATAGGCACTTTGGCTTTATTGCTCGCAAAGACTATTAAATAAATTGGCTTTCCAATATTTCGGATTTGATCCTACCTAGAAACTATTTAATATTTATTCCCTGAAATCTACTATTGTTTGTTATATGAGATTTTAAAGGACTTTTTGGATTATGTAAACTGTGAGGAAACATGGCACACTGAAATGTTACTATAAATACCTTCATATAGTACGGCTTGAACCCAGTATGAAAATCTCGTCACAGACACAGCATCAAAGGAGTAAGACATATAATGTTGTAAAATATCACTTCTTAACACTGATCCTATCTGACTTGGTGGCTACAAAATAAAATATCACTTCTTAACACGGATCCTATCTGACTTGGTGGTTACAAAATAAAATATCACTTCTTAACACCGATCCTATCTGACTTGGTGGCTACAAAATAAAATATCACTTCTTAACACTGATCCTATCTGACTTGGTGGCTACAAAACAAAATATCACTTCTTAACACTGATCCTATCTGACTTGGTGGTTACAAAATAAAATATTACTTCTTAACACTGATCCTATCTGACTTGGTGGTTACAAAATAAAATATCACTTCTTAACACTGATCCTATCTGACTTGGTGGCTACAAAATAAAATATCACTTCTTAACACTGATCCTATCTGACTTGGTGGCTACAAAATAAAATATCACTTCTTAACACTGATCCTATCTGACTTGGTGGTTACAAAATAAAATATCACTTCTTAACACTGATCCTATCTGACTTGGTGGCTACAAAATAAAATATCACTTCTTAACACTGATCCTATCTGATTTGGTGGCTACAAAATAAAATATCACTTCTTAACACTGATCCTATCTGACTTGGTGGCTACAAAATAAAATATCACTTCTTAACACTGATCCTATCTGACTTGGTGGCTACAAAACAAAATATCACTTCTTAACACTGATCCTATCTGACTTGGTGGCTACAAAATAAAATATCACTTCTTAACACTGATCCTATCTGACTTGGTGGTTACAAAATAATATATCACTTCTTAACACTGATCCTATCTGATTTGGTGGCTACAAAATAAAATATCACTTCTTAACACTGATCCTATCTGATTTGGTGGCTACAAAATAAAATATCACTTCTTAACACTGATCCTATCTGACTTGGTGGTTACAAAATAAAATATCACTTCTTAACACTGATCCTATCTGACTTGGTGGCTACAAAATAAAATATCACTTCTTAACACTGATCCTATCTGATTTGGTGGCTACAAAATAAAATATCACTTCTTAACACTGATCCTATCTGACTTGGTGGCTACAAAATAAAACGTCACTTCTTACAGTCTTCACGCTAATCCACTTGCCCGAATCCCGGGACAAGTAAAAATTATGAAAGAATTTGTTCGAATAAATTTTTTTTTCTTTCTAAATTTGGCTTTCTGGCAACTAGGTGAAAAAATTAAGGCAAAGACTGTTCTTATTGCTAATCCTATCTGACTTGATGGCTTCAAAAATCAAACTTAATTATTAAATCTTACCATCTCATACTTTGTAAAGTGATACTTGAATTCTAAACAAAGAAAGAGAGGTTGTCCTGGTTGTGATCGCATGATAGCTTGATTTACAACTACCTAAACAATCAGTGACTATCATAACTAATGTTGTGAGTTTCAATCCCGCTTATGACGAGGTGTACTCGATATAATATTATGTGATCAAGTTTGTCAGTGTGCAGGAGTTCGGTGGTTTTCTCCGGTTTCCTCCACCAATGAAACTGACCACCACTATATAACTGAAATATTGTTGAAAGTGGTGTTAAACACCATAACCCTAAACAAAAAAGATATTATATCACAGAGGTGGAATATAAGCGATATTTGACTTTCAGTACAAAGTAAAAAGGGACACAAGCAGCTACACTTGTTCAACACTTCACATGTTTGAAAAAAAACTACGAGAACCTCTCACATAAGTATTTTGGTCAAATCTAACTGCATTGCATTACATAAAAGTTATATTTAACTCGGGTGTAATTCAAAGCTCTTACTCAATGTAAGAATAATCAAAATACTGTTACAACTATATATGTTCTAGTCAGTGTGAAATATTTAAATAAAAACTTTATGTATCTTCTTTAATATACACAAATCTAATGAACATCTAATAAATTTTTCCTTCTGCAGTTATTGTTTTTTGGGTTTAGAAGCTATTCTGTTTTTAAAATTATAAATAATACCTTATAAAGATTTATAACCAACTGGTTGATGCAAACTCATTATTGTGCATGAAAATAAAGGAAAAAGAGAATTTTTTTTTTATCAAGAATCACAACTCCTGAAAGATATATGTGAATATTGCAAAATTTCATCAAATCTGTTGTACATGCATGTAATATCTTAAAAATAGATGAAAATATCAAGACATTAATTATTTTAACCTCTATATAATCTGGACGTTCCATTAATGTTTTTAGATTTGATATCTGGACAAAAGGTTTATTCTTATACAACATTGCTTCAATGGTATCTTTTCCTGGTCTGCCCGTGCTACTAGATGCATTGGAGTGTACGATCGGAACTGGGTCTATTTTTAATCGCTTTGATCGCTACAAAATAAAAATAAACAAAGAAATAAAACATTTCCAACTTAAAAAAATACCTGTTTATAAACAGTCAATTATATTTTATATAAATACATCAATAAGTCTTTTATATGTGGATATCAAAACATCTGCCCATAGGACCCTTCCATTCCTGTGTCAACTTTTAAACTTAAATAATTTACTGTTCTCATCATACTGATACTGCTCACCTCCATCCTGATGCTACACAATAGTAAGACAATATATTTGATACTGCCCACCTGATGCTACACAATAGTAAGACAATATATTTGATACTGCCCACCTGATGCTACACAATAGTAAGACAATATATTTGCTGCTGGATGTTGATCAATCATTCAATCAAAATGACACTGCTTAAGTGTGAAATTTACAGGGGATTATAAACATTGTTGTTTTTAAGTATGTACATTATAAACAAACTCTATTGTGTATATCCATATATGTGATCACATTAAAGAGCAGACTGGTTGGCTCTGAAACAAGTTAGTGTCCGGTTTGGTTTATGGTGTTTAATGCCACTTTCAACAATATTTCAGCTATATTGTGGCGGTCAGTTTTATTGGTGGAGGAAACCAGAGTACCTGGTGAAAACCACAGACCTGTCGCAAGTCACTGACAAACTTTATCACATAATGTTGTATCGAGTACACCTCGCCATGAACAGGATTCGCATTCACAACTACCAACAACCAAATACGATCACAACCATGACGGCCCAGAGGTTAGTGTCTGGGTGAAGCGACATGCATACCCGCAGAATATTGTGTCAGCAATATAAGTAAATCTAAATAATCCAGTACAAATCATCATCTCATCGAAGGTCACTTGTTCTAGCCATATAGCTGACAAGTGCTAAGTTGGCATTAAAACAACAATCACTCACCAGTCATTTTCTGACTGCGTTTTTGGGACAGAATATCGGGCCCAGTCCCAAAGTGAAAAAGGCTCTTTTTTCCCAATTTCATGGGGGGATATTCCCAATAGTGTGGTCATAAAATTATTTGCAAAAATCGTTAATGAAACCTTTTTCAAATGAAATTAAAAAGTTTATGACCTGGTTACTATTTGTTTTGACTATACAAGCAAAATACTATGCACAAGATACAGGGAACCAGTGCAGTATATTGAATTGCTTGATTTGTTGAAAGGGACGTGTACCGGACTGTGATAAAATTTCAGAAAAACGAAAGTGTAAATTGTAGTATTTGGAATAAATTTTATATTGAAGACATTTATTGAAATAAATTTACTATAAAAATAGTAAATACGTCCTGTGATTTACGTTGATTGATATTTTGTCAATTCATTGGGAAATAAAAACGGAAAACAGTTGATGAAGCGAAATACGCAAATTATTGCCAATTGAGTTTTAAAGTTAAAAATAAATATGTCCCGAAGATGCATAATTTTATATAATATGTTAAAATATTTACCAGTAATGATGGAAGCGAGTACAGGAAACTTGAATCCTTTGGATTAAAAAAAAGTTTTTACTGCCCGAGGGCAATGAGGTTGATGACGGTAATAAAGCTAGTGAAACTGTTTGTGCTTCAAGTGAGTCCGACCCACTACTGGTCACCGACACTAGTACAGCTGATACACCATATCTCCCAGAAGTTGAAACTCTTGTTACCACTGTCAATGTCACTTCAGAAACAACAAATTCAAATTCTTTATTACCCAACACAGCTTCAAATGACATCCAACATGTAAATAGTGCAAATAGTGGCAATGTTGATAATGATTCGCAATCTGACTGTCACAGAAAAATATCCATGGCTGTATGACAGTGTGCCAGTGGTACTCCAAGGGTATTTATGTAAGTTTTGTGAACTGTTTTGTGGTCATTCTTCCTCATCACAAGAATTTGTTACTGTTGGCATTAACCTTGGTACAGTATGATCGCTATTCTATTATTGGACATCCAAACTAATAAATTTATTGCTCTTCCCATCTTTTCCCAATTCACATCATTTACGCGTTAATTTTCCCAATTATTAGGGACCTGGGCCCCAGATACAATTTAGTTGGAAAATCACTGCTCACTCATGAGAAAAAAGATATGCAGTCAGTACATAAAGAACTTACAGGAGCTCCTCTATGTTGACTAGAGTCAGCCAGATGTAGTCGTTCTGAAGCCATGGTGCTATCTAGTGTTGTCTGATTATCTCTATTCTGCTGGACTCTCTCTATAGTTATCTTCCATTTACCATCCTTACTGGGGAAAAACAACTGAAAGAGATCAAAATGAGGCTTATGCATGTTTATTATTGGGTTAGGGTTATGGTGTTTAACACCACTTTCAAGAATATTTTAGTTATATCGTGGAGGTCAGTTTTATTGGTGGAGGAAACCGGAGTACCCAGAGAAAACCACTGACCTGTCGCAAGTCACAAACTTTATCACATAATATTGTATTGAGTATACCTCACCATGAGCGGGGTTCGAACTCACGTTAGTGGTGATAGACACTGATTACATAGGTTTATTATTGTAATCACCAAGACTCAAGTCTTATACTTATAAATAGAATTTGAATTTTGGGGTTTTAACGCCACTTTCAGCAATATCATGGCGACCAGTTTTAGTGGTGGAAGAAGCCGGAGTACCCGGAGAGAACCACCGACCATGGGCAAGCAACTGGTAAACTTTATCACTTGCGTCTGCGAGTCGAGTGCACCCTTTTTTGTAATTTACAAAGCCGGGCACGAAACCCATGCCGTATTGGTGATAGGCTTGTATGAGTTGTTAGGTAATCCAACTACCTAACTCATTGAGTCACCAGGGACCTTATTTATAAATAGAAATATTTTACTCAAATTAATTTACATTTGCATGTTATTTATAGGTATGGTTGTAAAAAAAAGTGAAAAACTAGTGTTACTGTGTGAAATGTTCAAGCAGTTGATCAATTTTTCCCTGCAGTAAAATATGGTATATTAATTAGAATTGGTTTTTTTTGTCAGGTTGATATTTGAATGCATTACATATAACATGTATAGTGTGTTGAGGGTATCTTCTATCATGGATTTCATAGGCCATTCAATCAATGAATCAAAATTATGGCATATCGGAAAATCTATTTGCAATTTTCGACAGAGAAAAAGTCAGTTTTTTTCAAATGTTTTTAAAATTTCATAAACAGCAATGAATACCAGTACTGTTATTTTTCTACTAACAGTTTGTTGTTTAGGTCATAGGTTTTGACTGGCTGAATACTTTCTGATTTTTCATAAAAATGCATACACATTACTTTAAAAAAACAATTCCATAATTCCTTCATTGTCATATGATAAATGGAATGATACAATTTCCAATATATTTAATTTCACATATGCATATTGTTGCACAAATTATGGACATCATTCCTATATGATTTCATGTATTATACAGGACCATGGTGATTACAAACATTAACATGTTTCGTTTTGTTCCATTACATATTATGTACTGGTAGAAATAAAGATAACTTTGTATCACTTTTGACTTTTGTAAATTAATGTAGTATTTACTAATGAATGCTGATGACACTGACACTGGGTTACTAATTTATTATGATTATTTTTTTTTAGCATTTAATTGTTGAAATTGTAAAATCAAAATGCCATCAAATTGGAAAATGTCAGTACCTTACCTATTAGCATGTAGGGTTTTGTCGACATGGAAAAAAACCCATCTTAGGACAATTATTTACCTTTTTGTTCTTAGGAAGAACCATAGATACCAGATTAGGATAATACAATTTATATATTGACAACAATCCAATCAGATATGGCTGTGCACCCTGTAAATATAGAAGTTAAATTACAACCAGGAAAACAAATTTATCATAAAAATTTTGCTATTTTAATTGCTAGTAACAATATCGCTGATTCAAATGCTAGGATGTTAGATTTTTATTTTGTATGTATTATCATTGCTATTTTAATTTATGCTTGATCACAAATTTCATTTAATTTTGATATGTTTTATCTTACTATGCATTATATGTGTGTTGTGCATGACTTGGTATTGAATACATGTATATTTTGTACGTAGTCAATTTGAAAAGCTCATTATCTAATGATCTTCCACTATAAAATAAAACTTTGAATTTGAATTTTGTTGCAGAAAAAATGATCTAATAAGTTATTAAGTAAGCACAACAGCTTAGTAGAGTTACACCACACGAGTCTTGATTTTATCTAGTACAGTGAAACCAGTCTAAACTAAACCCTGGATAAACCAGAATCCTGTATCAATCAAACTTTAAATAAGTTCCAATGTAGGAAATCTTTGTAAATTTAACCTGTATGAACCTAACATGTATCTATTCCACACACAAAAGTTGGTCCCAAGGAGATGCAGTTTAGACAGTTTTTACTTTATCTGAAATCTTACTTGAAAACACTTTATTTAAGTTAAATAACAAACTCAGAATAATTCTTACAAATGATGACAGAGAAAGAACTAGAAATCAAATGGGTGTTAGCTTAGATTCCTAATTAATACTAAACTGAAGAAAATAGTAGTTTGTTATCCAAGCCTCACTCCATGATCCAAGTACTGCTGCTAATACCATTTTATTTCCGTTTTCAAGACATCAAACATTTTATTAATCATCTGGGTAACTAACATTTAATATAACTTGTTGCTATCTTACCACTCTGTTTTGAAGATTAAGTAGTTTTCTTACACGAAACAGTCTGACATCCTCTTTTCTGGTTAACAAAAATAACAAGTGACAAACATAAGGCATCTACAAAAAAAACAACAACACAAATTATGTATAATAAAGGCAAACAAGAATTGTTATTTTAACCAAGCCAATATTCTCCAAAATGTTTATGCAAACTTTGAAAGTGAAAACAGGATTACTAAAACATGCATTTGTATTTTGATTGGTTTATTTTGGAATACGAGTCTAAAAAATCTATTGTTTTCAGGGAAACGAAATTATATGGCTTTTCGATATTAATGGAATATACAATACACAACAATGAAAATCAACATAAACCATTTATATTGAAACATGTTTTAACAGGTCTGGCTCAACTTTGTAGGTTTAATACATTTGCCTAATAACTTAGTACAAATAGATGTAAAAGAAGATCTATATAATATCAGTCTTCTTCTTTTTCTTCCATGTAAGGAACTGGATTCGATAAACGAATGTATTTGGTTGCGCTTGAAAACTTTGCACAGTGTGGGGCAACACAGCAAGTTCTCTCTATATTATTTAAATTTACAGTATCTGATATTTTTTTTTAAATTATCCTGTGAACTCATTTTTATTTGTTGGATACCAAATTTCAAGATTTTTGTGCATGCCATAAAATCACAAAACGTAAGAGCTCACAAATTTTCTTGATTATCGTGGGCGACACCAAACCACAAAACTTAGTTCCCACAAACTTTTTTAACAAGAGAAGTCATTGGCAAAATATTAAAACCGTGAATTCAAATGTCTATTTATAACCATCTCGGTTGCTGTCAGTCAGAGTCTACGAAAACTGATACCAATAAAAATAAATGAAATAACAGTACTGATGTAACATGTTTTGGTTGCCAAGGAAGTAGAATATGAGTCCATATATATCAAGGTCATCTTCCTTGTTTATATTTAATCTATTTAAGAAAGTGGCTCACCACCTGGATTGTCTGTCAAAGAAGTATTATTTCTGTACAGTTTATGAGTGAATGATCGTTGTTTAACGCCAATTCAGCAATTTTTCAGCTATACCGTGGCGAGAACAAGTTAATTTTCAATGAGATGATGATGATATCCGTTTTGTACTAGACTAACATGCCGAGTTGGAATTTTATAGTGCTAGCTCACTGAAACAACAGTCTGCTGGTAGACATGTTGCTCCACTCAGACACATTATTCTGATTCCGAGCCAACCAACCAGTCTTTGCTCTTTCTCCTTAATGATGCATGCTTAGCGGAGAAGCAACTTTATTCCATAGTCTTTGGTTTGAGCCGAGGCGAGCACCCTAACCATTACACCACCAATACATTTGTACAGTTTAATCTATGGAGGTCAACTTTAGTGTTATATAATGTTATAGACATTGTAATATCTTAATTGATCATCTTACCATAGTTTGGTTGTCAAGGAAGTAGAATATGAGTCCATACAATTTATGGAGGTCATCTTTCGTTTCTATGTAATCATAAACCACCAATATCCACCTAAGTAAAAGGCACTGCAAAAAACACAATGATTATAAACTAAAGTTAGAAATAAAATATGATGATCTTAATAAAATAGACTCACTGCAAATACACAATGTTTATTAACTAAATTAGAAACAAAATACAATGATCTTAATATAATAGACTATCTACGTATAAGCATGCATGCAAAGTTTTGAGAAATTCCAATATAAAATGTAGGTAGAGTTGTACATACAAACTTTTTGATCAAATATTCTACATCAAAAAGGGCAATAACTCCTTCAAACTGCCTTAAGACTTAACAATATGTAAATCTTCATTTGGTAATAATCAAGCATGCAATTGTCATGTAATTTCAACAAAACCGGTACCGAAATAATCCTTTTTAGAATGAATTATCTTTTAACTTCAAAAATTAGGAATATTTTGCTTTCTATTATGGTGAATTTGCTTCCGAAAAATTATGGGATATTGTTGAAGTGCAACACCATAAAAAAAACTCTTTTTGTATAACATTTTGGCCAGCTGCTGGAAAACTATTCAAATTATAACATTTAGAACTCTGAAATTTTGACTGAAAATCAGTGAGTGAGTGATTGTTGTTTAATGCCAACTCGATGATGAGGTCCGCTTTGCACTAGAGCAACATTCTAAGTTGGATTTTTATAGGGCTAGCTCACTGAAACAACAGTCATGCGGATAGACATGTTGACCTACCATTCTTTGCTCTTTCTCCTTAATACTGCATGCTTAGAGGAGAAGAAATAGAAACAAATTTTATAGTCTTTGGTTTGACCTAATCAGAGATCAAACCCACGATCTACCACACTCGAGGCAAGCACACTAACCATTACACCATCGATACGGTTGACTGAAATTCAGTATCAATCAACAAATGAGTTACATGCAGTATTAAAAAATCATATATTTAATAAAACTAGAAATGTCTGAAAATGCTGCATGACATTGAACATTTTATATATATATTCCCTATATTGTTTAAATTGGTTTGGTTTAGGTTTATGGTGTTTTACGCCACTTTCAACACTATTTCAGTTACCGGTATATCGTAGCGGTCAGTTTTATTGGTGGAAGAAACCGGAAAAAAACCACCTACCAGTCACAAGTCACTGACCTTTGTTTAAACCGATGATAAATAAAGATTATATCCATATTGTGTTTGTACAACTATGTCTAAAAACAAAATAATTGTGCGAGCCGTATACATATATGTATCTACGAAACACATAACATCGAGTAGTGATGCAGTTTATACAACTGACAAGACATGTTTACATATATAATACTGCTTATGGCCTTATCTAAATAATTTCATAGAGTAATATTGTTAAGTAGATTTGATTACTTTATTTATTTGTGGGGGCTGTCGTGTCGTGATCGTATTGTAGTTGGGTTTTCAACTACCTGTACAAACAGTTCCTATCACCACTAACATTGTGAGTTCAAATCCCGCTCAGGGCAAGATGTACTAGATACAACATTATGTGATAAAGTTTGTCAGTGACTTGAGGCAGGTCATAAGTTTTCTACAGATACTCTAGCTTCCTCCACCAATAAAACTTGACTGCAACGATATAACTAAAAGATTGTTGGAAAGGGGTGTTAAACACCATAACCCTAACCCTTAAAATCCAGTATTTACAATACAGACCTAATGTTAGATATATATACCTGTATGTTAGTTGATGGTTTGTTGGTACACATATAAGATATAGTATTTACAACAGCCTTTTCTGGTACTACAGTGGTAGGAGTCAGAAATTTAATTAACTTAGAACATATTGATTCAGCTGAAAAAGAACAGAACAAATTAATTATATACAAAACAAATATACAATGTTTTATAAAGTTTAATTTGTTTTGTATAGTAGCTTTTATGGGCCATAATTAAGTAGAAAATTACTAAGTACTGGTACATGCTTTTGCTTGCGTGAGTGGGTGATTGTTGGTTAATGAGCAATTGTTCAGCAATATCATGGCAAGTACAAGTTACCAATATATTTAGTTGGATTTTTATTATGCTATCTCACTGAAACAACAGTCAGAGGTAGACATGTCGCTCAATTTGGACACAATAATCTTGAATCCGAGCCAACCTTGTCTTTGTTTTAACTCCTTAATACTGCATACTAAGCAGTGAAGCAACAAATACCAGTTTTATAGTCTTTGGTTTGACCTTACCGGGATTCAAACCCATGATCTACTGCACTCTGACTAGAGATGAAAATGCTAAAAATTACAGCACCAATGTGGTTGCCATTGATTTGCAAGCTAGGCTTTAAGAACTTGAAGGTCATATATAATTTATCTATCTCTAGTGTCCCGTGATATACGTAATATATAGACACCTTGTCATGAGATCAAATTTATTTTGTACTAAGCAGAAATGAGATGCCAAAATAATTTTTTTTTTTTAAACAATTTAGATTATTCTAAATGCATCTAATATATACGACAGTCCTCACAGATATCTAGTGTTTTACAACAAAGACTCAATTCTATTTTTATTCTTTTATGTACAAGTACTTTCAACATGTACACAGAAATGACCACAAATATGCATTGTCATAATTTTGATTTAAGCAATTTGCCTTAAAAATATTTAATTTATTCATGCCAAAGAAAAACATGAGATATATATTATTATTATTATGTGACATACATTATATGTTTGTACAAATGACATATGTCTGTATATATGACATGTTTGTTTGTACTATGTAACAAACAGTTTGGACTTGTAGTTTCTGCAGATATATTTCAAAAACAAGAATTGCCAATGATAGCAACGTCTTTGTCGCATCAAGATTAAATAAAGAATCTGATAGAAGATCTACTAAAATACATACAATGTTCAATAGTTCGAGTGGAATGCACCCTAAGCTATGAATCTAGATAGCTTTGTCTGACACTGAAGTGATACATACAATGTTGAACAGTTCAAGTGGAACACACTATAAGCTATGAACCTATATAACTTTGTACGACACTGAAGTGATACATACTATGTTTACAAGAACCAATGACATCCACTAAGTCTATAATGTGTTCTGGTGTCAAGCCTTTCGTACTAGAGATATTCTCTAAGCTGTCCAAATGTAGCTGTAGTTGTATATTCCCTCGTATTTTGATTGATTCTCTACCTAGAAAATTGGAAACGAAATTCAAATAAAATGATGATATATATATATATATATATATATTAGCAGCTTATCTTTCATTCTTCATTAAGTAGATCTGGAGGTAGATGACTAAAATATACATTGTACTGCAACCAGTATTTCTACTTATATACAGTTTGCCTATCCTTTCAAACTGCTTAAACTGTTATATTGCAAAACTTTAATGCGTTTCTGTCAAATGAAAAATAAAAATAGAGTTGAAAAACTTTAATGTGTTTCTGTTAAATGAAAAATAAAAATAGAGTTGCAAAATGGCACTTCTGAAAGTTGTACAGAATATATATTTGAAGATTATTTTTATACTGGTCATTCAATTTTTGGTTGCAGTGTTATATAAACATGTAATTTAATAAGTCTATTCTGTATATTATATTGTTCATATAACTCAAAATTCCAAGGGGTTGTTGTGGTCGTGTTCGTATGGTAGTTGGATTTACAACTACCTATGCAATCAGTGCCTATCACCACTAATGTTGTGAGTTTAAATTAAATCCTGCTTATGGTGAGGTGTACTTGATACAACATTATGTAATATAGTTTGTCAGTAACATGCGGAAAGTCAATGGTTTTCTCCTTCAATAAAACTGACCACCACGATATAACTGAAATAGTGTTGTTGAAAGTGGCGTCAACGTTAAATACAATAACTCACCCCTAACTCCAAAATTTAAAAAAATTCTTCATAAAGAGTGATATCATGATCAGAGAAAAATAAATAGACTTTTGAAAAGTCAGGAATTTTTACACACATCAACTTAGACTTTTGATTGGAGTATCCTGCGCAAATCTAATTGATATGCTTGATAAATATAATACATCTATGGATCTATATGTATCTATAGAGAAAAAGGAAAATAAAAATGACAGGCCATCAGATGCAACATCAATCTGATTAAAATCAGATCTCTCACTTCAGTCACTTGCTCCCTTTACTGATAGATCACAGATCTGAGAAAACTCCATTACATGTCATATGCGAGCAAAATCATGTTATGAAAATATATTTATATACAGTTATGACCTCAGATATTGCTCATAGGGACATAGCATGCAAAGCCAAAGCAGTTAGCAATATTTTCATTTTTTCGCAATCACCAGTTTCATTTTAATCATTGGATGGTACACAGGGTCACCCAATCAGATGACCTCGGAATCCTCCTTGATGTCAACTGGTAAGTAAAATGAAAAGGAAAACATAAGCAGATGCCTCAAAAGGAATGAAAACAGAATTCTTGCAATATTATGTAAAGTTTTATACCATGCATTTTTTTGTTTTGTTCCACGATTAAGAGATATTGGGGGGGTATCTACACGTTCCTTTCAGTGTGCATACATTACATATATATTGTATTCACTATTGAAGTTATGTCTATGACTAATCTATCGCTCAGCCTCAGGTCGCACCTGCTCTTAAAATCAAAATATGGGCTAACGGACTCGGATTCATGATAGATTAAATCTTAAATTATCAACCTTCCGTAAAATATTTTACAGCTTCATCCAATCTCTTTCTTAGTGATGTGTTTAATGCTGTTGGAGACCTAGTCATCTTTTCGAAAATTAAAGATTTTCCGCCAATGCAACGTCGTTGCACAATTTGAAATTATAATATTTTTCCACAATATTAAAAGCGCGAACGTGATCGAGTATCATATTATAATTTTAAACCAAGGACGGTTGACAATTCCGATTTTTATTGCCATAAAGAAAAACTGTTATCATGTTTGACATGTTTGACTCATTTTATTGATAGTCAATACTTCTTCTTCTTCTGTTTGTAGGAACACAATGGATTTTCCCTGTATTTTGGAGCGTGGGGTATTTTTTTAAGCGACAAATTGCTTTTAGTCCACTAATATACCGTGAATTTAAATCTTAACACAATTTTTTTTTAAGTTATGTCATATCAAGTTTGTATTTAACATTTATTTACAGCCTTATCAAACTATTTTCTTACCTATTAAAATAAGAGAAATAATCTATAAAATTTATGCTAATATAAGGCTATTGCCATACAGATTTTTTTTTTTTTTTTTGGTAATTTAAAATATAAAATACAAAAATACAACAAACTTTATTTTAAATTTGAAAGATAAAATACAGGAATTTGTGTTATGCTTAAAAGATAAAATTCACACGATAATTAATGTAAATATAGCTTTTAAAATCGACTATCCTATAACAAAACAACACATACAAGCATATCTAATAAAAGCAAACATCAATTTATGCAGATTAACATGTATACACACAAGATACAAAAGGAGGTATCAACTGAACAAAAGCAAACTTAATATAAGAGGTTCATGCATTTAAGCAACAACAACATATATATATATATATATACCGAAAAGAATTTAAACCATACCTTGTTGTGCATACCCTGAATAAAACTAATTCATCTTGATGCCTAAGATTATATTTTTTATCTTTAATTGAAATTAATCATGAAGATAGCTTGGACTTTGTTTATGTATAATTTTGAATGTTTCAACTGCTATAGTATTTTCACAGTCTTCATAAATGAAACTCGGAGCTCTTTTCTGAATTTTTCATTTTAATTATTTTAAAGGTATTATTTTCGCTCCAAAAGTGCCATGTTACCGGAGAGCAATTAAAGTGTGAAAGTAATCAACTGTAAGGCGACCTAATATTTACCTATTTAATTGTTGGGATGCTTTTTTTAATTATTTTTTTATGCAAATTTCTGATATACGTTTATTAAAATTTAGGTGAGAATCAATGATTACATCTAACAGTTTAACATTTTCTTCACATGTAATTTTATTTCCTTTTAAATTAAACGATAAATTTTGACTATTTTTTTTAGTATCAATGACAATATCCTGAAATTTATCAGGATTTGCTTTCATTAAGTTTCTCGTCGACTCGGTTCCTTTATTCGTACGAGACAGCCTTCATGCCAGGGCTTCTTAAGTAAAACCAAAAGTAGCTAGTTCGAATCTTTAAGTTTACGTTCCATTATATAGATGATGTCCTTTCACTAAATAATTCTAAGCTTGGCGATTTTGTTGATCGCATGAATGCTGATCAGTCTATCCATTTGAGCTTGAAATAAAGGATACTTCTTTTCTGTTTCTGTTTCTGTTTCTGCCATGTAATTGCCTCCTTCATCATGTTGAAGATTATGCAATGACTTTCTGGTTACGACAAACATTCAACAAAGTGGAAATAACTTAGAGGTTAAGATATTACTACAGCTACCACTAGTACTGCGTCATACCTTGGCTTACAACTCGCAATTGACAGTGAGGGTCGGTTAAGAACGCAATTTTACGACAAAAGAGATGATTTAAATTTTCCCATTGTGAACTCTCCATTTATATGTAGCAACATTCCAGCTGCACCAGCATATGGAGTTCCGAGTATATCTTTCAGTTGATCCGATATTATAGAGCTTGTGGTTCTTATCATGATTTCCTGGATAGAGGATTGCTGCTAACAAGAAAACTACTGAATCAACAGTTCCTAGTGGTTAAATTGAATCAATAACTTCGAAAGTTTTACAGTCGCCACCATGACTTAATTGATTAACCGTTATGGAAATGACCACGGATATGTTCCGTTTATCGTAATCACAATTCCGGTCATCAAGTTCTTCATTCATGACTTATCACGCGCATTAAATTTGATATCTACGTTTTAATTTTTTTTTCTATTATTATTATCACCGGGTTTGTAATTAGAGTAACACGACGGGTGCTACATTTTATTTCATGAAAATAAATGATTAAAAAATCGTTATAAAAATAATATGAAAAAAAAAAATGATGAAAAAAACAAACCATCAACACAAATGATAATAACCTCGGCATAGGATACAGGGCACAAATAAATAGATAAAAAGTAAAAAAAAAAAAAAAAAACCCAAAGCAAAACAAAACAAAAAAAACCCAAAAGCAAAAAACAAAAAGCCCCAAAACCCCCCACATAACGAAACAATTCCGCAGAAATTGACTTCCCCGTCCTTGATTCTATGGTTTATAATTTGCCTCGTTTACAGTTCAGCAATCTCATTTTCTTCAAAGAAAGGTACCACGCATATTTTGTTATTAGAAACCCAGTGCAACAGAAAATTTGAACACCCATTCATTTACATTTTAATATAGATAAAACACAGTTATAATATAACAAATGCAGTAACAAGTGTTGGCAACTTTGGAAAAAGCAAGATGGTGTGCGCATGCATTGCCATTGATGCAATGGCCGAATGGGACTCTTTTTCATTTCCTGTCTTATTTGTTGCGGCGATACAAAAATATAACATATTTAAAAAAAAACATGTCATTTTCCCACATAAGTCCTTATTCTATTGGGGATAATTGTGCCAGCGTATCCATCACCAAAGAAAACAGACGCCGTATGCTAGACACTTCGGCACCGGGACAATTCGGAACTTGTGTTTTTTTCTTTGATTTTATGTACAAAACTTCCAATTATGGAAATACAATATTCTTATTCGCCAACAGTTAAAAGATTAATCTGTTTTCATAACGGTTATTTCTGATTTGAACAAAGCGTAACATATAATATTTTCTCTTGTGTAAAGAAAACATTTTTTGTTTATTTTAATCACGTCTTTCGAACTGGCAGACCCTTCTGATTAATCTCAGAAGTCATAAAAAATATGGTTGTTGTTTTTATAAGGAAAAATTGCATGTGAATGGTTTTTGTCTTTTGCTTTTTGGGGTTTGCAAGAAGAATTTTCTACCCTGCCCTGTTCACCCTGCTTTCTTCATAATTTTGGTTGTTGCTATATCATTCTGATGAGGCACAAAAAAAAATGAAGATAAAAATGAACAATTCAATATAACTTACGATCAATGTTAATCTTAATTTGTTTTTGTGAAAATAGCCCCAGAATCATTGCTGCATCAGGTGTGGATCCAGCAGTTTTGAAAACGGGGTCCCAGGCTCTTGTTTGCCAATTTTTACCCAATTTATATTTGAAAGAAAATGCGGTGCCGATTTGAATTTTTTTTTTTCAACGGTGCCGAAATGTCTTGGTGCCGAACTGTCTTGTTTCCACTAATACCACCTTGTCGACGCTCTAGAAATACACACAACAGGGCATTTCAAATAGAATTCTGTCATATTGACACCAGAAAGATGTCATTTTTCCCAAGAACAGTGAGGGATTGGAATCTGCTGCCACCAGACATTGTGGAGCTGGACACCTGAAACCTTTAAGGCCAGAATTGTGTCCCTTTAGCCGCCAGGCAGTCCCAACATGTATATACATTTGTAGTTTTAATTGTAAATAAGCCCCATTAAATCATTATCCCACACATTTGATTAGTTCAACTATAATGCGCAGTCCAAAGTCATTGCATAATCTTCAACACGATGAAGGAGGCAATTACATGGCAGAAACAGAAAGTGTTGTAATAGTCTTAACTCATCAAGATTGGTCATGGACATTCTATTTTTAATTCATATATCATGACATCTGCTCGGCCATGCAATAAAGTCGGTCACTTGTTTTGATTTACAATTCTCGCGCAGCACGAGACCGATCAGCATGCCCATTCACGTGCTACAGTACGTGTTTCACGTAGAATAAAAATCATGCACGTATAATTGAAAGAACCCTACATGCGTGCACGTAGAGCACTGTATAAAAATTACCTTTTGTTTACAATTCACCTCAAAGTACGTATAATAGAGTTGTTCTGATTAGTTAATTTCGGTAATATTATCCAATCGGAGCGATCCTTGCATATTTTAAGTGAGATGATATGATTTATAGACCGTGTCTGTCCCAATGTCTGTCACGAAAATATTACTTTGTGGTCGTCCAGTTGACGATTGAAATTTATACACTCCCAGTTTCCACTGCCAATGGCATTAAATTCCGTTTTCAGTTTTATTAAAATGTCAGACAGAGACTTAAAATTTGTTTTTTTATTCTGTCAGACCGACACGTTCCCATTTGTAATCGAAACTCCTATACGTAAATGTAAACATCCTTTTAGTAGGAATGAGCACCTGCAAAACGTGGAACATTAAAACTGAAATATATTACTGAGCACAGAAATAAGTTGACTTCCACACCCCCCAAGTATCAAAGATTGTTTGTGTTTAATTAAATATTTTTGAGATGCTTTTATATTGAAGATGACAACAGATTCATATTCTTAACTGAAATTAAAAATGTAGGTAAACCGGAAACTGACATTGATGTATAATATTCGGAACGTGATCGAACCATTAGATATGGATTGTTAGCCATATCTGCCTTATGTTTTTAGATAAAATTATGTATACAGAAAACATTTAATTGAGGTGTTTAATGATCATGACTATATATAGGTAATCTTGCATTCAGTTCTGTATAAAAAACAAAATTTGTCAGGTTATATACAATATTACAAAAAAATGGTGCGACACAAAGGCCATGGGTCAGACAGAACCCCACTTCCTGTCTGACCCAATGTCAGACAGAAAAAAAAAAGTTTTCGCCAACTCAGGAGTTACTCTGCGTAATATTTATAAAAAACAGCATGGTGCACGACCTTGCGTGGAGAAAATGCAGTTAATTTTCTTTGTACCCCCAAATGAAGAGTTAGAGGGTACATTGCACCCCCAAAAATGAAGGTAAAAGGGTACATGTACCCCCAAATGAAAAAACCTGTGGGCATGCTGACCGATGACGTCATTCTGTATATTCATAGCATACATAAACACTGAGGGAATTCTTTTAAGCTTCAAAATTACAAGATGAGATTAAAATGGATAAGATTGAATACGGTTGTTTCGAATCATGTCAATTGCGACCACGTTCTGTCTTTTTCGTATCTTGACGTCTGAACTAATCGACGGGCGACTTCCGGTGTTTACGCTATTACTGTGACAACGTCAGCATATCATAGTCGTAGATGCAGTAGATTATAATTAATTGTAATATGGAAAGCGTCCAGTGAAGAGAACGAAGAAAGATAAAAGGTGGGAAACCGACAAAATCATTCCAACAATGTACCAAGTAAGATGACAAATAAACAAGAGTTGGAAGAGGTGGAAGCTTGAGAAGGAGTGTCACCAAAAAATGTCTTGACACTGTTTCGCTAATCACAGACCTTTCTTCGTCAGCGTTTCTTGAATATAAAGAAATAACGTCGGATTTATTTTCTGAACTGCTGCTGTAATCAGTGTCATAACGTCTCTTTTTAGATCTGTCTTTCCGCTTTTTGTGAGCGGTAGCTTCACGATCTGGTTTGGAAACTCTTTTTCGTTTCCTGCAGTGTTTAGATTTAACACTGGCATCGGATTCGCGATCTGACTTATTGTCAATATTTAGGGTTTCTTGTATGTTACACCCTAACCTCCGTCCTAATTTTTTAGGATTCGAGGATGAAATCTTAGTCTTGGAAAATTTCGGTGCCATCTTTTTCACCGACCCAAACCTTGTGGTCTGAAATTTTTTCTTCAGTTCCCGATTCATTGCCGCTGGCCAAATCATCAGTACCACCGGAATCCTTCATAAATAATAAATTCCAAAGAAAAGGTGGTCGAATATCTAGAGCACAGAAACCATCCGGCAAACAAGAAAAATTATAAACACTGAAATCGTACGGAGTGATGTTCACTCGACGCTAGCCAGTAGGGGAATGAATGAATGAATGCACGTGGGAACATGCATTTAATCTTTGGGATAGGCTAGCCAGGTTGCGCATGCACATCATGGCAGCAGGAGATAAGTACATTTCAGTATCTTGTTGAGGTTATGATATGAAATTGATAATTTATAACCAGATCAAAGATACAGCTCTTAGATGTGCCTCTTGTTAGTTCACCTGGACCAAAGGTCCATGTGAACTATTGCCATCACTTGGCGTCCGTCGTCTGTAAACTTTTCACATTTCAAGCTTCTTCTCCGAAACCACTGGGCCGATTGGAACCAAACTTAGCAGGAATGTTCCTTGGATGGTCCTCTACAAATTTACTGTTTTTCGTTCCAGTCGGATATTCAATATGGCTGCCAGGGCCAATAATATGCTCTGATTGGCTGAAATTTAAAAGATCTTCTTCTCTGAAACTAATGAACTGACTGAACCCAAACTGTAAATGAATGATCATTGGAATGTCCTTTACCAAGTTTCTGTTTTTTATGCCGATCGGAAATCCAAGATGGCCGCCATCGCAGGACATAGATTAACATTGGATCCTATGGGAAAATGTTCAAATGCCTTCTTCTCAGAAACTACAAATATGATTAAAGCCAAACTGTACATGAATGTTCGTTGGACAGTCCTCTACAATCTCAAGGTTTTTTGTTCTGATATGAAATTCAAAATGGCGGCTACGGCAGGACTTAGTTTAACATTGGACCCTATGGGAAAAATGTTTCAAAATACTTCTTCTCTGAAACCACTTGGACAGTTGAAACCAAACTGCCCAGGAATGATCATTGGAAGGTCCTCTACAAAATTTACGTTTTTTATGCCGACCGGAAATCCAAGATGGCCGCCACCGCAGGACATAGATTAACATTGGACCCTATGGGAAAATATTCAAATGCCTTCTTCTCAGAAACTACAAATATTATTAAAGCCAAACTGTACATGAATGTTCATTAGATGGTCCTCTACAAACTTTACGTTTTTTGTTCCGGTATGAAATTCAAAATGGCGGCTACGGCAGGATTTAGTTTAACATTGGACCCTATGGGGAAAATGTTTCAAAACGCTTCTTCTCTGAAACCACTAGGACAATTGAAACCAAACTGCCCAGGAATGATCATTGGAAGGTTCTCTACAAAATTTATGTTTTTTATGTCGATCGGAAATCCAAGATGGCCGCCACCGCAATACATAGATTAACATTGGACCCTATGGGAAAATGTTCAAATGCCTTCTTCTCAGAAACTACAAATATTATTAAAGCCAAACTGTACATGAATGTTCATTGGATGGTTCTCTACAAACTTTACGTTTTTTGTTCCGATATGAAATTCAAAATGGCGGCTACGGCAGGACTTAGTTTAACATTGGACCCTATGGGGAAAATGTTTCAAAACGCTTCTTCTCTGAAACCACTAGGACAGTTGAAACCAAACTGCCCAGGAATGATCATTGGAAGGTCCTCTACAAATTTTATGTTTTTTATGTCGATCGGAAATCCAAGATGGCCGCCACCGCAATACATAGATTAACATTGAACCCTATGGGAAAATGTTCAAATGCCTTCTTCTCAGAAACTACAAATATTATTAAAGCCAAACTGTACATGAATGTTCATTGGATGGTCCTCTACAAACTTTACGTTTTTTGTTCCGGTATGAAATTCAAAATGGCGGCTACGGTAGGACTTAGTTTAACATTGGACACTGGGAAAAATGTTTCAAAACGCTTCTTCTCTGAAACCACTTGGACAATTGAAACCAAATTGCCCAGGAATGATTATTGGAAGGTCCTCTACAAATTTTATTTTTTTATGCTGATTGGAAATCCAAGATGGCCACCACCGCAATACATAGATTAACATTGGACCCTAAGGGAAAATGTTCAAATGCCTTCTTCTCAGAAACTACAAATATTATTAAAGCCAAACTGTACATGAATGTTCATTGGATGGTCCTCTACAAACTTTACGTTTTTTGTTCTGATATGAAATTCAAAATGGCGGCTACGGCAGGACTTAGTTTAACATTGGACCCTATGGGAAAAATGTTTCAAAATACTTCTTCTCTGAAACCACTTGGACAGTTGAAACCAAACTGCCCAGGAATGATCAATGGAAGGTCCTCTACAAAATTTACGTTTTTTATGCCGACCGGAAATCCAAGATGGCCGCCACCGCAGGACATAGATTAACATTGGACCCTATGGGAAAATATTCAAATGCCTTCTTCTCAGAAACTACAAATATTATTAAAGCCAAACTGTACATGAATGTTCATTAGATGGTCCTCTACAAACTGTACGTTTTTTGTTCCGGTATGAAATTCAAAATGGCGGCTACGGTAGGACTTAGTTTAACATTGGACACTGGGAAAAATGTTTCAAAACGCTTCTTCTCTGAAACCACTTGGACAATTGAAACCAAATTGCC
Source organism: Bathymodiolus septemdierum (assembly GCA_963383655.1). Taxonomy (NCBI): domain Eukaryota; kingdom Metazoa; phylum Mollusca; class Bivalvia; order Mytilida; family Modiolidae; genus Bathymodiolus; species Bathymodiolus septemdierum. The sequence continues at coordinate 114,731,936 of OY726519.1, forward strand.
CAGGAATGATTATTGGAAGGTCCTCTACAAATTTTATTTTTTTATGCTGATTGGAAATCCAAGATGGCCACCACCGCAATACATAGATTAACATTGGACCCTATGGGGAAAATGTTTCAAAACGCTTCTTCTCTGAAACCACTAGGACAGTTGAAACCAAACTGCCCAGGAATGATCATTGGAAGGTCCTCTACAAATTTTATGTTTTTTATGCCGATCGGAAATCCAAGATGGCCGCCACCGCAGGACATAGATTAACATTGAACCCTATGGGAAAATGTTCAAATGCCTTCTTCTCAGAAACTACAAATATTATTAAAGCCAAACTGTACATGAATGTTCATTGGATGGTCCTCTACAAACTTTACGTCTTTTGTTCCGATATGAAATTCAAAATGGCGGCTACGGCAGGACTTAGTTTAACATTGGACCCTATGGGAAAAATGTTTCAAAACGCTTCTTCTCTGAAACCACTTGGACAATTGAAACCAAACTGCCCAGGAATGATCATTGGAAGGTCCTCTACAAAGTTTATGTTTTTTTTATGCCGATCGGAAATCCAAGATGGCCACCACCGCAATACATAGATTAACATTGGACCCTATGGGAAAATGTTCAAATACCTTCTTCTCAGAAACTACAAATATTATTAAAGCCAAACTGTACATGAATGTTCATTGGATGGTCCTCTACAAACTTTACGTTTTTTGTTCTGATATGAAATTCAAAATGGCGGCTACGGCAGGACTTAGTTTAACATTGGACCCTATGGGGAAAATGTTTCAAACCGCTTCTTCTCTGAAACCACTAGGACAATTGAAACCAAACTACCCAGGAATGATTATTGGAAGGTCCTCTACAAATTTTATGTTTTTTATGCCGATCGGAAATCCAAGATGGCCGCCACCGCAGGACATAGATTAACATTGGACCCTAAGGGAAAATGTTCAAATGCCTTCTTCTCAGATACTACAAATATTATTAAAGCCAAACTGTACATGAATGTTCATTGGATGGTCCTTTACAAACTTTACATTTTTTATTCCGGTATGAAATTCAAAATGGCGGCTACGGCAGGACTTAGTTTAACATTGGACCCTATGGGAAAAATGTTTCAAAACGCTTCTTCTCTGAAACCACTTGGACAATTGAAACCAAACTGCCCAGGAATGATCATTGGAAGGTCCTCTACAAAATTTATGTTTTTTATGTCGATCGGAAATCCAAGATGGCCGCCACCGCAATACATAGATTAACATTGGACCCTAAGGGAAAATGTTCAAATGCCTTCTTCTCAGAAATTACAAATATGATTAAAGCCAAACTGTACATGAATGTTCATTGGATGGTCCTCTACAAACTTTACGTTTTTTGTTCTGATATGAAATTCAAAATGGCGGCTACGACAGGACTTGTTTAACATTGAACTCTATGGGAAAAATGTTTCAAAACGCTTCTTCTCTGAAACCAAACTGCCCAGGAATGATCATTGGAAAGTCCTCTGTTTTTTATGCCGATCGGAAATCCAAGATGGCTGCCACCACAGGTCATAGTATTAACACAGGACCATATCGGGAAAATACAGAAATATCTTCTTCTCTGAAGCTATTGCACTGATTGAACCTAAACTGTGCAGCAATCATTGGAAGGTCCTTTACAAACTTTGTGTTTTTTATGTTGATCGTAAGATGACTACCAGTACATAGTTTTTACATAGGACCAATTGGTTTTTTTAATAACCAGGTGAACGATACAGGCTCTTGAGAGCCTCTGGTTTAGTTTTAAGATGCCTTAATTATTTAAATTAACTCGTAGGATCACTTGCTTGTGTTATTTGAACATGATACAGAATACCATTCACTTCTCTTCTACTTTTTGTTTTAGATAAATTAATATGATAGGTCCACAGAAACCAGGAAGGAACAGAGGATATGATCCCAGCAATAACAACGCCCCATTACAGTTTGATGCTAATAAAGGAAAACCTCCAATGCCATTAGAAGGTAAGTCAATGTAAGCCATATTGACTTGCAAAAGTGTGTTTATGCTGTTAAATTTTCCCTTCAAAATTTTTATTTGAAAAAGGTGCACAGGTAAAATTTGAAGCGAATTTGAAGGAATTATTTGACTGTCACCGTATAAACACACCTCAATGAATCTTAGTAATGGATGAAGGAATTATTTGACTGTCACCGTATAAACACACCTCAATGAATCTTAGTAATGGATGAAGGAATTATTTGACTCGCCATATAAACACACCTCAATGAATCTTAGTAATGGATGGAGGAATTATTTGACTGTCACCGTATAAACACACCTCAATGAATCTTAGTAATGGATGAAGGAATTATTTGACAGTCACCGTATAAACACACCTCAATGAATCTTAGTAATGGATGAAGGAATTATTTGACTGTCACCGTATAAACACACCTCAATGAATCTTAGTAATGGATGAAGGAATTATTTGACTGTCACCGTATAAACACACCTCAATGAATCTTAGTAATGGATGAAGGAATTATTTGACTCGCCATATAAACACACCTCAATGAATCTTAGTAATGGATGGAGGAATTATTTGACTGTCACCGTATAAACACACCTCAATGAATCTTAGTAATGGATGAAGGAATTATTTGACAGTCACCGTATAAACACACCTCAATGAATCTTAGTAATGGATGAAGGAATTATTTGACTGTCACCGTATAAACACACCTCAATGAATCTTAGTAATGGATGAAGGAATTATTTGACTGTCACTGTATAAACACACCTCAATGAATCTTAGTAATGGATGAAGGAATTATTTGACTGTCACCGTATAAACACACCTCAATGAATCTTAGTAATGGATGAAGGAATTATTTGACTGTCACCGTATAAACACACCTCATTGAATCTTAGTAATGGATGAAGGAATTATTTGACTGTCACCATATAAACACACCTCAATGAATCTTAGTAATGGACGAAGGAATTATTTGACTGTCACCGTATAAACACACCTCATTGAATCTTAGTAATGGATGAAGGAATTATTTGACTGTCACCGTATAAACACACCTCAATGAATCTTAGTAATGGATGAAGGAATTATTTGACTGTCACCGTATAAACACGCCTCAATGAATCTTAGTAATGGATGAAGGAATTATTTGACTGTCACCGTATAAACACACCTCATTGAATCTTAGTAATGGATGAAGGAATTATTTGACTGTCACCGTATAAACACGCCTCAATGAATCTTAGTAATGGATGAAGGAATTATTTGACTGTCACCGTATAAACACGCCTCAATGAATCTTAGTAATGGATGAAGGAATTATTTGACTGTCACCGTATAAACACGCCTCAATGAATCTTAGTAATGGATGAAGGAATTATTTGACTGTCACCGTATAAACACACCTCAATGAATCTTAGTAATGGATGAAGGAATTATTTGACTGTCACCGTATCAACACACCTCAATGAATCTTAGTAATGGATGAAGGAATTATTTAACTGTCCCCGTATAAACACACCTCAATGAATCTTAGTAATGGATGAAGGAATTATTTGACTGTCACCGTATAAACACACCTCAATGAATCTTAGTAATGGATGAAGGAATTATTTGACTGTCACCGTATAAACACACCTCAATGAATCTTAGTAATGGGTGAAGGAATTATTTGACTGTCACCGTATAAACACACCTCATTGAATCTTAGTAATGGGTGAAGGAATTATTTGACTGTCACCGTATAAACACACCTCAATGAATCTTAGTAATGGATGAAGGAATTATTTGACTGTCACCGTATAAACACGCCTCAATGAATCTTAGTAATGGATGAAGGAATTATTTGACTGCCACCGTATAAACACGCCTCAATGAATCTTAGTAATGGATGAAGGAATTATTTGACTGTCACCGTATAAACACGCCTCAATGAATCTTAGTAATGGATGAAGGAATTATTTGACTGTCACCGTATAAACACGCCTCAATGAATCTTAGTAATGGATGAAGGAATTATTTGACTGTCACCGTATAAACACGCCTCAATGAATCTTAGTAATGGATGAAGGAATTATTTGACTGTCACCGTATAAACACACCTCAATGAATCTTAGTAATGGATGAAGGAATTATTTGACTGTCACCGTATAAACACACCTCAATGAATCTTAGTAATGGATGAAGGAATTATTTGACTGTCACCGTATAAACACGCCTCAATGAATCTTAGTAATGGATGAAGGAATTATTTGACTGTCACCGTATAAACACGCCTCAATGAATCTTAGTAATGGATGAAGGAATTATTCGACTGTCACCGTATAAACACGCCTCAATGAATCTTAGTAATGGATGAAGGAATTATTTGACTCACCGTATAAACACGCCTCAATGAATCTTAGTAATGGATGAAGGAATTATTTGACTCACCGTATAAACACACCTCAATGAATCTTAGTAATGGATGAAGGAATTATTTGACTGTCACCATATAAACACACCTCAATGAATCTTAGTAATGGATGAAGGAATTATTTGACTGTCACCGTATAAACACACCTCAATGAATCTTAGTAATGGATGAAGGAATTATTTGACTGTCACCATATAAACACACCTCAATGAATCTTAGTAATGGATGAAGGAATTATTTGACTGTCGCCATATAAACACACCTCAATGAATCTTAGTAATGGATGAAGGAATTATTTGACACTCACCGTATAAACACACCTCAATGAATCTTAGTAATGGATGAAGGAATTATTTGACTGTCACCGTATAAACACACTTCATGGATGCAAATATAGTCTTGTTGGAACCATGGTGTATTGATATAAAATAGGTCCTATTTTCATTCGATCATAGGGTATATCCCTTTGTATATGGAAATGCAATTGTAAATTTCCTGAATCGTCATTGTGAAATGTAAATTCTATCCAAGCAGTGATCATTTGAAATGAATCATCTTGTAAAAATGAAGACTCCAGGGTATATGTATTTGTGGACCAAAGATTAAGAAATACTGCAATGACAAAAATGAATTTTTTTCCATTGACACTTTACACTTTTGTTGATTTTTGTCATTTATGGAAATCAAGCATTTTTTTAAGCTTTGTTCTGCTGAGTGATTCAGACTCATGTGATCCTCTTCACTAGTTTCTTTATTTTATGATATACTTTTAAAGTACTTAAAACATCTATTATTTAACTAAATTCATAGATGTGTGTGCTACAATAAATTAACTGTTTAGCAAAAGTATTTGGTATGTTTTACAGAGTTATATTTTTATATATATATATATATATATATATATATATATATATATATATATATATACATACAGTTTTCTTCAATCATCATTTTTATTTTTATTTTTTCTGCTTTTAAGGAAATCAGGGTAGCTTTCAAGGTAATCCGAGCAGCAATAATATGCAACCTCCAGGAGGTATGAATATGATGGGTGGAAACCCTGGGCCTATGGGAGGGATGAACATGATGGGTGGTAACCAAGGACCACCTGGAGGTATGAACATGATGGGTGGTAACCAAGGACCACCTGGAGGTATGAACATGATGGGTGGTAACCAAGGACCACCTGGAGGTATGAATATGATGGGTGGTATGGGGTTTGGAGGACAAATGCCAGGGTTCAGTGGTGGTGGAAGTGGTGGAATGATGCCAGGACAAATGATGGGAGATGCCAATATGCAAATGATGTATAATCAGGTAATTAAAGGACTGTAGACCAAATTAATTGTTTGTTCTTAATTAACTTGATGAAAAAATACTATAAAAAAAGAATGTTTAACCAAAATGCATTTGTCTTGGTGTGGTTTCTTTTCAACATATTATCTTGAAAGCCATGTCAAGTAATTCCTTAACAACTGTCTTGTTAATATATCCATGACTACCTTGGTAATATTGTGGAAAATTTTGTTGTTAATTTCTAATATTTTACCATCTGATCTTGTACATGTAAGACATCAACATAGATCTCACAACTTTGAACTGGATTTCCAAACAAAAGGTGACATCAGTTGACCATATCATGTAAGGGTTTAACAGTACTTAAAAATATAGAAAATTGTCAGGTTGTCCTGTATGATTTTTTGTTGATGTAATCATGCAGAATGTGGTTGCCCTGGTCATATTTTAGTCCAAATTTATTTTCCCATAACAAATTTTAGGGGTCTGAAATGACTAGATGCCTGCCAATTTCTAGGAATGGTTTTAAGATTTTAAAATGTATTTCCACATATTATCCATAAGGCCAAAAAAAAAAAATATGTGTGTTTCCGATCGACCGACCGACCCTAAAATTTTACCTCTGACCCTAACATTTTTTATGCCAAAAAAAATAATAGATCGTCAAAATCCGGAAATTCGTCTCCGTTTCCGTGTTTGTTTCCGACTTCAACAATTTTCTATATTTCCTTGTACATTTGATCGATGTTTGGAACCAAAGACATTGTACTGCATGTCAAATAATTAATAAGCTGTAGTAAGAAAGAAAGAAACAAGTTTGTATGATTTTAGAGGAAGGAGCATACCGACCTACCGACCCTAATTTTGAAGACCATACAATCGGAAACACACATATTTTTTTTTTTGGCCTAAAGCTCATATACTTGTATGACAAAATATTCAAGTTAAATAATTCAATTGTTTTATCTATTTACAGTATAATAATTGGGGACCAATGAGTCAGAATGGACCTAATATGGATGGATCCCATGGTATGGGTCCAGGTCCAGGAACAATGATGGGATCAGGGTCGACCATTCCAGGACTAGATCTAGCCATGCTTGCACAGTTTATGCCTAAAGAGATTCTAAGAGTAAAGAGTAGTGTGTGTTATCCCCCACCAATGAATGCCCCACCACCTTCTGTACGTGAACGTCCCCCTGGATGTAGAACAATCTTTGTAGGAGGGATACCAGAAAACAGCTCAGAAGATATGTTGGGAGAGATCTTTGAAAACTTTGGCATCATCTGTAGTATCAGGAAGGGAAAGAAAAATTTTGCCCACATTAGATTTGAGCATGAAGAAAGTGCTGACAGAGCTCTCTTTATGTCAGGTAAACAAAAAGAATATCATTTGAATCAAAATAAACTTTAAGAAAAAAAAAAATTAGATTTTGGAAATGTATATAAATTTGGAATGTTATAATAATGCAAATGGTTGGAAGAACTGTTAAGTTCATCTTTTTTGTAAGAGGATTTGGGTAGGTAGGGAATTTTTTTCTCTCTTTTAAAATGTGGTATAATTGGAATAAGATACCTTATCACTATGGAACTTGGGAATATCCAGAATTAAAAACATTTGTTTTTTTTTACAGGATATAGAATGAAAATTGAGGACAAGGATGACAAAGAAAACACCGGTCGTCTCCATGTAGACTATGCCAATGCTAGGGATGACCAGTATGAATTTGAGTGTAAACAGAGAGCTTTATTAAGAGAGATGAGACATGTACAGAGAATGGAGGATGCTAGACTCCGCCCACCTAGTCCTCCACCAATCATACATTACAATGAACATGAAGCTTTGACTTTATTGGACAAATTGAAATGTAAGACTTCCTTTATCAATTTCCTAACTACCTGTATGTAAATTAGTCTGTCCATATTCTCTTCAAAGAGAGTTAAGCATGTCAATTTCATATTTTTATCATTGGTGTGATAAATAATACATTTTTGTTTAAATCGTAAATAAGAATTTAAAGAAAGATATTTTTTCAATAACAGAATAATTAAAGTATTACCAATCAAACTGACCACCACGATATAGCTGAAATATTGTTGAAAGTGGCGTTATAAACCAACTAACCAACCTAACATTAAAGCATTTTTTTACAATTTAATCATCTCTTGCTAAACTGTTCAACCAAATGGAATCAAACTGGGTAGTGATGATCCTTAAGAAGAGGTGATTCAGACTGATACAATATCCCCCTAGCGAAAGGACATCTCCTATATGCCACCTAGGGATCCACTGGAAAGCTCTGTAGGTTGAACCCTTTGAACCGGCACCGATACCCAGCAATAAAATAAATCTTTACCCTGTGAGTGATACAGGCTCATGTCATACCGTTCTTTTTCTGTAAGATTATTAATTGTATGTCTTTAATGCATATTCTTTATATTAATAGCTGAAGATAGTTTTGTTACTGCTGTGCATGTGTTGAATACTTGGCTTGAGAGAGGAGACTGCAATAAACGCAATGTGTCACACTTCTACACCTTAATACAGTGTGCTAATGCTCGGGTCCGTCACCTACAGGGAGAAAAACAAACGGGAGAGGAGGAGATCGAGAGAGCCAAGATGAAGTATAAACAACTCCTGGAGACTATACTGCAACAATGTAAGTATATTTATACAGATTGTTAGTGACTACAGATCGTTACAGACTTGGTATGTTGAACGTGACAAAAAGAATTGGGTGAAACGTGCATGATTAAAACTTTTCATTATGGAACAGTAAGAACATATGGAAACTTGAAATTCTAAAGTAAATGTCTATTGTATGGATGAATTGATGAATTTGTGTGAAGATTTTGATGGACACCATACCAACTGTAGTAAGTGATCATCATGGGGACTTGTTGCCTATGCATGGTTTAGCCAAATATTTGACAAATAGAGTAGACCTTTCCAAAATGTCTGGTTTTACACGTGGAAATCATATAGAAACTATTGTTTTAGAGTAAGCCAATTAATATGAAGGTGACAAGTTAGTACAAGGAAAAGCTAATAAAAATAATTTAGAAAACCATAATTTCATAATTATTAAATTGTTCTCTCGTTAGGAAGTATATATGATGGACAAAATTATAAAGAAATTCCCTGTCTTCATTCAAACCAGCTGCATGATGGTACATCTATGATTTAAAGTGAATCTTAGATGTAGCATCATGTAACTGGTGTGATAGAATAAAACCTTGTGGCCGAAATCTTTGAATGAAAACAATGATTTTCTTAATTTCATAGGTGAATTTAGTAGAAATACTCTTAAATTATTAAATAAATGTATGTGTATAGCGAAATAAACAATTTTATATGTTTATTACTGATTGGATCTATTGATTCAACACTTTAATAGAAATGTACACCTCGTAGACGTTAAGGGACCAGAGTTAAAAGAACATGTTTCAATAAATTATAAAAAAAAATACTAAGATGTTCCGATGAATTTTACAAACTTTTTAAAGTAAAAGTTTTATTTAAAGACTTTGGTAAGTATAAAATTGATTGAAGATTTTGTTTTGTACAAAAGTTGACAATTTTAACATATACTGTATGATTGTTATTATGCCTAAACAGCAGGTAAAATGGTAAAAGTCAAATACACATGGTAAACTAGGAAATATTCATGCTAAATAAAGAAATAAATGCAAGAAAGTTTTTCAGAAAATGTCTTCACATGAGCAATTGATCTTCATGGTCTATTCATAGGTCTAAAGTCCTGTAAAATACAATCAGACCTTCAATTGATCTTCATGGTCTAATCACAGGTCTTAAGTCCTGTACAATACAATCAGACCTTCAATTGATCTTCATGGTCTAATCGCAGGTCTAAAGTCCTGTAAAATACAATCAGACCTTCAATTGATCTTCATGGTCTAATCACAGGTCTAAAGTCCTGTACAATACAATCAGACCTTCAATTGATCTTCATGATCTAATCACAGGTCTAAAGTCCTGTAAAATACAATTAGACCTTCAATTGATCTTCATGGTCTAATCACAGGTCTAAAGTCCTGTAAAATACAATTAGACCTTCAATTGATCTTCATGGTCTAATCACAGGTCTAAAGTCCTGTAAGATACAATCAGACCTTCAATTGATCTTCATGGTCTAATCACAGGTCTAAAGTCCTGTAAAATACAATCAGACCTTCAATTGATCTTCATGGTCTAATCACAGGTCTAAAGTCCTGTACAATACAATCAGACCTTCAATTGATCTTCATGATCTAATCACAGGTCTAAAGTCCTGTAAAATACAATCAGACCTTCAATTGATCTTCATGGTCTAATCACAGGTCTAAAGTCCTGTAAGATACAATCAGACCTTCAATTGATCTTCATGGTCTAATCACAGGTCTAAAGTCCTGTAAAATACAATCAGACCTTCAATTGATCTTCATGGTCTAATCACAGGTCTAAAGTCCTGTACAATACAATCAGACCTTCAATTGATCTTCATGATCTAATCACAGGTCTAAAGTCCTGTAAAATACAATCAGACCTTCAATTGATCTTCATGGTCTAATCACAGGTCTAAAGTCCTGTAAGATACAATCAGACCTTCAATTGATCTTCATGGTCTAATCACAGGTCTAAAGTCCTGTAAAATACAATCAGACCTTCAATTGATCTTCATGGTCTAATCACAGGTCTAAAGTCCTGTACAATACAATCAGACCTTCAATTGATCTTCATGATCTAATCACAGGTCTAAAGTCCTGTAAAATACAATCAGACCTTCAATTGATCTTCATGGTCTAATCACAGGTCTAAAGTCCTGTAAGATACAATCAGACCTTCAATTGATCTTCATGGTCTAATCACAGGTCTAAAGTCCTGTAAAATACAATCAGACCTTCAATTGATCTTCATGGTCTAATCACAGGTCTAAAGTCCTGTACAATACAATCAGACCTTCAATTGATCTTCATGATCTAATCACAGGTCTAAAGTCCTGTAAAATACAATTAGACCTTCAATTGATCTTCATGGTCTAATCACAGGTCTAAAGTCCTGTAAAATACAATTAGACCTTCAATTGATCTTCATGGTCTAATCACAGGTCTAAAGTCCTGTAAAATACAATTAGACCTTCAATTGATCTTCATGGTCTAATCACAGGTTTAAAGTCCTGTAAAATACAATCAGACCTTCAATTGATCTTCATGGTCTAATCACAGTTCTAAAGTCCTGTAAAATACAATTAGACCTTCAATTGATCTTCATGGTCTAATCACAGGTCTAAAGTCCTGTAAAATACAATTAGACCTTCAATTGATCTTCATGGTCTAATTACAGGTCTAAAGTCCTGTAAAATACAATCAGACCTTCAATTGATCTTCATGGTCTAATCACAGGTCTAAAGTCCTGTACAATACAATCAGACCTTCAATTGATCTTCATGGTCTAAAGTCCTGTAAAATACAATCAGACCTTCAATTGATCTTCATGGTTTAATCACAGGTCTAAAGTCCTGTAAAATACAATCAGACCTTCATTTGATCTTCATGGTCTAATCACAGGTCTAAAGTTCTGTAAAATACAATCAGACCTTCAAGAATATCACTTGCAGGCCAGTATTTATTATAAAAAAAATCCCAAGAATATAGTTCTGGCAGGTGGGAGTTAATTTTTATTGGGAAGACTTATTAATACAAAATGTGCTTGTATAAATGAGATAAAAAGATTGACAAAATGTTCAAATCTTTATTTAATATGTCTTAAAAAAAGTAAAAATAAAGTGAATATTTCCTGGTTGTCCACAAACAAGAAAAGATGGAAATTGACTGATTCAGAAGAAAGTGGCTCTCATCTGAAGACACTTTCAACAAAACCTTTGGTAAGAATATTCAGTAGTCAAATTTGCTATGCTGATAGCTAATATTTCATCAAAAACATATATATTTAAACTTGTGGAGGCTTTTTCCAGAGAAATACATTTGTAGTATCTTTTTATGTACTTTTTGGATGAGGTAAGCTTTCTTCAGAAACAGTCACATAGTATTACATGATGTACATTAAATGGTATGAGACAGTCAGGGGACATTATTTAAGGATATTGGAATAACATATATTGTGGAAAATTTGAAAAAAGGTAAAATTTTGAACTTTGATTCGATGACAGCCATGCTGATGTGAAGATTCCAAAATCCTACACGAACAAGATGAGCAGTTAGATGGTAATAGTTCAGAGGTCAAAGCTGTAAAACCCTGCTATATCTGTAAATAGATATTGAAAAAGCAATAGAAGTCACAAAATTAATCAATGCAGTAAAACAAAGGGCAATTATAGCAAGAGTTTTACAGCATGTCAAAATACCAGAAGGTTGTCCATTTCTTTTGAAATGCACCAGTTTTGAGAAATTTGGGCAACTAAACCAAAAGAAACAGACTGAAAGTGGAGGATTATATTTCAATATTTGTAAGAGAATGGTATGTTATAACATGATATTTTTTGTTCTCCATAAAGTCGAACTGATAGAGAAGGTTTTTGCTGGAACACAAAAGCAGAAGAACTGGGACCATTTTACGAAAGCTCAGCGCAAGAATTTAGAATTGTGGTATAAACAGATAAAGGTAGGTTAGGAAGTAGGGTTAGGGTTTTAAATTTTAATACAGTAGTAAACACGTTGGCCCATATTATTTTATACATTCCACAGAACCCAGGACATTCATTATTTAGATATTTTTCAATTAATAGCAGGTTAAATGAACGTTCATACGCCAAGAACCAAATTTATTTCAGCCCAGAGATCCTAGTTTGAAAAATTATAAGTCCCCAGGGCTCACCACACATAGTAAAAACAGGGCGACTTGACTTGACTTCTCTCTCTCTTGACTTAAGGACGAAGTGAGGGAAAATCTAGGAGACTTTCGAAAATCGATCCAAATTTTAATGTTTCTTTTCCCACTACCGCATGTTCCCGTACCTTTCACAAAAACGAACAATGATCTTAGGATGCAATTAATGAGTTTGAAATAAAATATCGAACATCAAACCCTGTATGGGTCACATTTCAGGAACATGGGAGCTCCTTTGATGTGAATATTAAAGAAAAAGTATGATTATTGGTGAAAAAAATACGGACTTGAAAAGACTGACAGGGTGACTGAAACTTCGCTTTTTGACAGAAATTGGGCGACTTCATTGAAACCAAGGCGAAGAAGTCGCCCACTTCGCCTGGTTTGGTGAGTCCTGGACTCCCACTAGTGCATTCTTAGTTAATTTTCGTAACAATTGCTGAGTCGCAAACATGAGTTGAAAGTATCTCTGCCACCATTTTAATTTTCCCTTGGTCTGGAATACAAAGATACATACCAACAGAACCAATTCAAAGCTATGAATATATAACTTTACCTGCAAGATGAGAAGGGTTCATAAAAATCTTATAGTTTAGTGTCAAGTTTAATTAAAACCGGTCCGATTGTTTTGGGATATCTATAGAGTAATAAGAATGAGACAATTAGGGATTGACCATGTAAGCTGTATATAAATGGTATTACTGGTGAAGAAGAGGAATCACACAGGTAAGTGGCCAGGTAGGTATCAGTGCAAGGTAAGTGCAGGATAAATTAAAGTACAGAAAGTAATAGTCAATATAAAGCTGGCTGTGTTGATGTAGATAAGTCAAGCTGAAAGAATTGTCTGATGTCAAATGTTGTCATACGATCCAGTAATACAGCATTTCTATGATGACATATTAACATGACTAATTATTCATTTTCTTCTCATGTTTTTTTTATACATTTTTTTTAAACAGCATTAACATAGAGCATTTACATAAATCTGAAGTAATTCAAGTAATTTTATTTTTTAAATTTTAATCATACATTTACTTCCAGGAAAATTTCAGATAAACTGCAACAATTTTACCTACTGATAGAAGCAAAATCTTTTATAATAAAGTATCCTAAATTATTTATGAAACGTGTTGAATAATTGTCTCAATGCCAATGCCCCTGTATAATTCATCTTAAAAGATTAATGTATAAGAAATGATCAAACTATTAATATAATTGTCTTCTATTCCAATGCATAAGACAAATTGTCTTTCTTTACATCTAGGAAAAAACCAACCCAAAAATAATAATAAAAAAGACAAAAACAAAAAAAAAGAGATTTGTACCTATAAGATGTTGATAAAAAATCCTTGTATTTTGTTGTTTACAGGAAACAAGACAATCCCAGATGGATGAATACTTCGACGATCGTAAGGAAGACGACATGGAGATGTCAGACAATGAAGATGAACCGACTGCAGCAAAGAAAAAGAAAAAGTTTGTCTCAGCAGTCGATGAAATGGTGGCAAATGCAAATCAAGGTGAGTTTTCATCATCATGAAAAGAAATTATAAACAGTGAAGGTCACCAAATATAAACAAAACGAACAACTCCCTCTCACATGAAACCATTGAACTTATAGATATTAGCAGGAAGTGAAGTGACGTCATCTGTCTCTTATGGATGCATTCTTCTTTTATTTATGATTATTCAGAATATTCTTATTTTCACCAAAAATCATATTTTTTTTTATCTGAATCTACTTACAAATTCAACTAAAATAAGTTTGGATAAATCCTTGAAAACTATATCTAACAGGCCCACCTTCCATTCAAAATGGCTATATCTTGAACTTGTTGATTGCATCTTTTAAGATTGTTGAGCATCACATTTGTTTTGGGTAAGCTTGTGATTATTTTTTCTCTGATTTAATTAAAATAGAAGTTTTATATTGGCAAAGTTCTGAAATGAGCACTGATAAAAGTTTTTTGTGAACGAGTTGAAAAACTTAATGCAGGCAAAATAGGCTTGTAAGTACTCTTTTTCTGAATTTTTATACGCCCGTCTTGAGACGGTCCGTATTATGTGATTGGGTATCGCGGGTGGGCGGGCGTCCACACAGGTTTCCGCACAATAACTTTAGTTCTGTATATCAGATCTTTACCAAACTTGGCCACATGATTCCCCTGTGGAAGGGGAAGAACCGTATTTATTTTGGGGGCATTAGGTCAAAGGTCAAGGTCACCGTTACTATAAATAAAATTTTTGACAACAGGGTCGTTTCCACATAACTTTAGTTCTGTATATTGGATCTTTACCAAACTTGGCCACATGATTCCCCTGTGGAAGGGGAAGAATCTTATTTATTTTGGGGTCATTAGGTCAAAGGTCAAGGTCACCGTTACTATAAATAAAAATTTTGACAACAGGGTCGTTTCCACATAACTTTAGTTCTGTATATCAGATCTTTACCAAACTTGGCCACATGATTCCCCTGTGGAAGGGGAAGAATCTTATTTATTTTGGGGTCATTAGGTCAAAGGTCAAGGTCACCGTTACTATAAATAAAATTTTTGACAACAGGGTCGTTTCCACATAACTTTAGTTCTGTATATTGGATCTTTACCAAACTTGGCCACATGATTCCCCTGTGGAAGGGGAAGAATCTTATATATTTTGGGGTCATTAGGTCAAAGGTCAAGGTCACCATTACTATAAATATAATTTTTGACAACAGGGTTGTTTCCACATGATAACTTTAGTTCTGTATATTGGATCTTTACCAAACTTGACCACATGATTGCTCTGTGGAAGGGAAGAATCCTATTTATTTTGGGGTCATTAGGTCAAAGGTCAAGGTCACTAACTATAAATAGAATTTTTGACAACAGGGTCATTTCTGCATGATAGCTTTAGTTCTGTATATTGGATCTTGACCACATGATTCCCCTGTGGAAGAACCCTATTTATTTTGGGGTCATTACCATTATACCGTTTGATAATTTATATAGACGGGCGTATTTTGTGATGCACACATTTCTTGTTTAGAAATTTATTTAAGTTTTACCTCAACAACACGTCAATAAAGTAACCAAGCTTCTCCTGTTTAAAAATGCCTTTTCCAAGCCATACATGGTCTACAGAGTAGCATGGGATACCAGAATGATGTTCTATGTTCATAGTTGTTAAACAAAATTTTGTTGTTGTCAAACTCGGTCCTAAAATAACTAAACTTTAAATGTATCCTGTTTCAGAGCACATTAATTATTTGAAAAGTGAAAATGATTCACTGAAATGTCAACTGGATGCCTACAAAAATGAAGTTGAAATGATAAAGGCAGAACAGAAACCTATAGATACCAGTGCAAAGGATGCACAACTTAAAATGTTCCAATCAGCCTTACAGGGAATGCAACAGGTAAGCTGATGGGGGGAACACTTAAGTTGACTGTTTTAAGGTTATCCTACCTGCCTGAACTTATATTTTGTGGCTGGTAGTAAATCCTACACACAACTGTTATGACAGAATTCACCCTTGGTGACAGATCCTGCCATAAAATACACTACCATTTGTAAATGAATAGAATTAATTTCATTCATGCATCAAATCTCAGAGGTCATAAGAACATTTAGGTAGTCTATAAATTATTTGAAATGATAGCATACAGTAAATGTGCAGTCAAATTTGTATATAAAGGCCACTCAAGGGAACCTGAAAATGTGAATAATTTGAAAAATGAGACAGTGGTTTGTCATATAGAGGTGTTCTTTGAAGCAGGTTTGAGTGTTTATGTAGAATACTTGCAGTTTTGCCATTTGTCACATTTTTTGGAGATGTTTTTCAAAAATTGTTTGTTATGTTGGTCCTAATTGCCAAAAAATCATTAAGGTCTGACAATTAGAATAGATGAGCATTGACAGTCTTGATATCTGATTGAAATTTCCTTGGGGTTATGTATGTTTTTGGAGCTTTTCAGTATTTATATGAATATATGTGTACTTTAATATATTATACAATATGTATCTAAATTTGGTTGGTACAATGTATCTATTGGTATACCCCCCTCCCAGAGGGTGTGTCGGGGGTAGAATAGGCACCAGGTTTCTCCGTCCTAGAGGCACTAGTCCTCTAAAAGGGGCCAACCCCGTGGGAACCCTGGGGTATAGAAATGGGACCGAGAGCTTCTTTGGCTTGAAGGGGCGTCCGTCGGTTGTGCGGGATGTATAAATTCACAACCAACCCGTCCTTCAGATGAGACGTAAATAAAACTGAGGACCCATGTTGAGAGATTGCCACCCTCTTCGCACGTTAAAGAACCCAGTGTAACAGCTCATGATGAGCATTGTGCTCATGATGAGTGGTCCATAGGAGACCTGTTGCACTGGCTAAATTCTCCATCCCTACCCATCACTTTTCCTTGTTACGAGTTCCGTGGCGTTTAATTTTTTTTTTTTTTATTATATGTCCCCCCGTTTTCAACCTACATATTAATTTATTGTTCTCGTCCTGAATATAGCTGAAAAATTTGCTCTCTTGACGTTAAACATCAATCAATCAATCAATCTATTGGTATGAATTTAACTTGGGGAAACCATGAAAATACAGAACCAACAAATTTTCCATTTGACAGACAATGTTTTAGTCTTGATAGTCCTAATGACCTGCAGACAAAAAAGATCTTGAGTACTCTGTTTTCTATAATGAAGTATTAACTTGATCAATGAAACAAAGAGTATTATGAACAATATGTAGCCAGAGTCTTGTGGGTAGAAAATTTGAAATTTAAGAAAAAAACAAATAGACAGTTTAAATGTTGATTGGGAATATGAAAAAAATGGCTTGAACTATTCTTTTAAGTATAATAAACCAAAGAAAGTAAGATTATTATATTCCATTGACACCTTTGTATATATCTTTAGCAACTTATCCAAGCTAAGCAGGAGTCCAAAATGGTTGAAAAAGAAAATGAAAAGCTTAAGCAAGCTGTTCACAAAGTGAAAAAAGAACTGGAATCCAAAAAAGAAGTTAAGAAAGTTGATACCGGTACAGAAGAAGATGATTTAAAGGAAAAGACAGAAGAGGAGACTGAGACAGATGGAGAAAAAGAGGTCAATATTTAGTGCCATAATATGTAGATCAGTACACTGTTGAAATAAAGACGCAGTCACACAATATGATTTTCCATCCCATTTTTTCTTTCGATTCGCTTTCAATAAAAATTGTATCGTGTGAACTCGAAAATCTAATTGAAACGTCATTTCAAAATTAGTTGGCGCCCTATTTCCATCCAACAATCTGGTGAGAATTTTATCGTTAGAACGGTAAGAAATTAAAAATCAAATGGAATGTTAGATTGTGTGAACCTTTAATTGTGCTGCAGATGCAGAATCATGGCCATGGTAACTAGTCAACTCGTACCAAAATTTGCAAACTTGTACCATCGTCAACTCGTACCACTGCAAACTCGTACCAATGCAAGAATAATAATTAATTAATTGGCTTTTAATATTTTTTTTTTTTTTTTTTAATGACAGTCATTAGTCGATTTGAAAAGCTCTTTTGTTTTATGTATGTTATGATATATATCGACTTTAAATAAAACTTTATTTATTTATTTATTATTATTTATGACAGTTGAAAGTAGTTGCAAAATAATTATGATTAAACATCGTAGTAAAAGTAAAATAATTTTTATAACTGCATGCATGTTAATTGCCGGAATTGAAAATGGGACTTTGAATTAAGCCAAATTATATGAGATAAAAATGAATGACAACCGTGAAATATGTGAGGTTCCTGGAGTGTATGAAAAACGAATAATATTTTGTGGTCAACTTGTGGTACCTTTAGAGGACTGTCCCATTTAAAAAGAAACGATAAGCCTTTGTAATACTGAGTCTCTTGGTAAATTAAGCAAATTATTGAGGTTGTCAAAAATTATGTTGCTATGGTCACATGATGCATTTGGGTTATTTTGGAGTTACCATGTCAATTTAAAATTTCCGTTACAGAAAATAAACGACCTGCTGATAGAATATGTCATAAAGGCTTACCTAGGGTTATTGTAAATGTGCATGTATAACATGCATTTTTATATATCCTGTTATCACCGGTTTTTGACAGTTATTAACACACAAATATTAATATATATGAGCCGGGGTGGCTCAATGAGTTAGGTAGGTGGATTACCTAACAACTCATACAAGCCTATTACCAATACGGCGTGGGTTCACAGGGCCCGGCTTTGTAAATTACAAAAAAGGGTGCACTCGACTGGCAGCCGCAAGTGATCAAGTTTACAAGTTGCTTGCCCATGGTTGGTGGTTCTCTCCAGGTACTCCGGCTTCTTCCACCACCAAAACTGGTCGCCATGATATAGCTGAAATATTGCTGAAAGCGGCGTTAAACACCAAAAATCAAATCAAAATCAAATATTAATATATCAATAGTATGACAAGAATCAAAGCTAAGAATAGTAGAAAAGTTGTATAATACTAAACTCATAGATTGATAATAAAAATTATGATGCAAAAATATGAGTATAAAGCGTAAGTTATGGTAAGGCCAAAAAAATATATATGTGTGTTTACTGTCACATGTCAAAAAAATCTAGGGTCGGCATTATTATTTTTTTTTTTTTTTTTTTTTTATATAAACTATCGGCAAAACCGGAAATAGTTGTTCCCGGTTCCGGAATCTGATTCCGGTATTTCATTTTTGAAATTTCCGGTAAGCCGTCATTTGTTGAAACTGTTTTATGACGAGTTACACAGTTTTCCTACCTTCTTTGCTCTCAATTTCGACAAAAACCTAGCGGTTGAATAAATAAAACATTGCTGCTGATTAAACAACAAAAATGGTTATCCGAATTCTGTGTAAAAATTGATAGGGTTGCAAGCAAAAATTAGTGTCGAATAATTGCCGATTAAAAAGGTTAGGGTCGGCGGCTGAAAAATAGGGTGGGTCGCAGAGCTCCAGATAAGCTGCATATTTGCGTTTTTTACGCTATGAAAACGAGTAAAAACGCATGTATTATCAGATCAGAGTGTACATTTACTCATACATATTGCTGTGTAAGCAAACTTTCCAAATTCGGATCGTACTTGTACGCTGTTGACAATAATACATCGTGTACATAAACAATACATTTTTGACTTTGAGAAATTCCCCGTAATTACTTCTCTTTATACTTTTCGAAAGCGAAAGTGTATACATCCGAGGGGTACTGAATGTTTGCCTTTCTAAGCATCGATGTCAAAAGAGATCTGATTGGATGTTTAGGATAAATCATCCAATCGCGGTCAATATTACAAATAAATGCGGTTTAGTTAAGAACTAAAACGAAAGTGAATTTGGGAACACGTTGTTCGTTGAAAATGAGCAAGAACATGAATAAGCGCGCTACGGAAAATTATATACTTTTTTAAGAGTTCCTGACAGTTTCATCTGTGTCTAGTGACAGTATAGTTAAAGGAATCATTGATGATATTATCAACACGGCTGTGAAAACTGCCGAAGTCGACGAGCAAAAAACTAAATATTTACAGCATTTTATTAATAAACATGACACAATTGTGTCAAATTAAACAGAGATATACATTTCACTTGCATCCTGTGTTTATTGAATAACACTTGTGTCCAACATAATTTTAAAAGTGTACATGTAAGCAATCTTTTCTGAAGTAGAGAGTACAACAGTGCAAAGGAAATATGCAAATACGCATCATTTTCAAAAGTAGGAGGTAATTACCTTTTGGACTTGAAAATATCTGGAGCTCTGGTGGGTCGGGTGACCGTAAACACACATATTTTTTTTTTTGGCCTAAGAACTGTTTTACAGGTAGGAGAATGTGTTGTTGATTAAGAAAAATAACCATTGTATTGTGTGTTTGCTGTGTAACCACATGAACAGAATTATCATTGTTTATTTTTAGTCATATAATTTATACACGAGTTTCATATTCGTATTGCAAAATCGTTCAATCAGAATGCTGTCTCTACTGTATACTGTACTCTGCAAAAACTTGTACTCAAAAGAGTTTTATGGATTTTATCATATAGCCTATATAGCTTATAGTCCTATTTTTCTTATATTTTACAGGTAGCTGAAGAAACTCTAGAAGACAAGACAGATTCCTCCATACTTTCTGATGTGGATGTCAGTAGTACTGGTCTAAATCTTACAGAAAAAGAAGCTAGGCTTATTGGTATGTGTTGGAGATTTACTAGTACTAGTAGTCCAAAATTTCAAATTTTCAATGATTCATTGAAGACAGGGACATCAATGGCTACGATCCTAGAGGTGGGGACATTGATCATATGGTAGTTGGGTTTACATCTATCTATTCAATCAGTACCTATCACCACTAAAGTTGTACGTTTGATTCCCACTCGATGACAATGTGTACTAGATATTATATTATATGAGAAAGTTCTTCAGATACTTGTGGGAGATCAGTGATTTTCCTTTGATACTCTGTAAAGCTGAATAACTATTGTTGAATGTGGTTTAATCACCCTATCAATTTAACCCAGTCACAAGTGCATGGTAGTTGGATTTAAAATCTACATAAACAAGCAGTATCTGTTGATATTAAGGTATGAACCACATCGGTGATGTAATGGTTGGCGTGGTCGCCTAGAGTGTGATAGATCGTGGGTTTGTAAGTACACAGCATGAAGGAGTAAGAGCAAAGACTGGTTAAATATGTCCTAGTGAGTGACATGTCTAACTGCTATTAAAGTATGAACCGCAGCAGTGGTGTAATGGTTGGCGTGCTTGTCTTGGGTGTGGTGGATCGTGGGTTGGAGCCCGGTCGGGTCAAGCCAAAGACTATAAAATTGGTATTTGTTGCTTCTCCGCTTTAGCACGCAGCATTAAGGAGAAAGAGCAAAGACTGGTTGGCTCGGAATCCGAATAATGTGTCCGAGTGGAGCAACATGTCTACCAGCGGACTGTTCTTTCTCTTCATTCACATAAAATGTCATTAAAGGTAAAACTTGCTTACTATGTTCAAAATGTCAGTCAGGTAATAATATCTTTTACATTTCAGGTCTGGTTGCCTGTTTCTTACATGTACACCCAATGGGAGCAAGTGTGGAGTATATCTGGTCCTACATAAACCAGTTAGGCATTACAACCAAGACCAGTCATTTAGAGGATCTGTTAGATAAGCTACCTTTCTTGTTTAGGATGCAAACTACAGGAGTTGGTGCTTTAATTGAAAGGAAGTGGCAGTTTACAGGATATAAAGATATGAATATGCTGGAATTTTTGTGAAAAAAATGTTTCCGAGACTGTATTTTGCGAGAAAATAAAACATTATGAGACCGTATTTTATGAGAAAATTTTATAAGAAAAAAACATTAGGAAGCTGTATTTTTTTTTTTTTTTTTTTTAGAAAAAAAACCCCATTATGAAACTGTATTTTGGAAGAAGAAAAAAACACTATGAGACTTTTATTTTGTAAGAAAAAAAACATGAGACTGTATTTTGTGAGAAAAAAAAACATTGTGAGACTATTTTATGAGAGAAAAAAAACATTGTGAGACTATTTTTTTTAAAACGACTATTTTGTAAGAAGAAAAAAATTATGAGACTATTTTGTGAGAAAAAAAAGCATTAAGAGACTATATTCTATGAGAGAGAAAAACATTACAACTCTTTTATATAAGGAGGGAATGAAGTTTGCAATGGTTTATAGATATAGTGACATGAATGTGTATCAGGTGAAAATGATTAATTGTGAGCTTGTTAGAATTACTTGCATGGCAACATTCAGTTTTGTTTAAATCATGACAAATTATTGATCCATTACTAATTTTCTATTTTCCTTACAACATTTTTATGTATCCAGTTCATCAATTATTGATGTTTTACTTTATACCAATAATGGAAACAAATAAATTAAATTATTGATTCCTTAAAAAGTTTAAAAAAAGAAGCTTTTTCATTAATTCATATATCAATTATTTTCGTCATTAATATTGCTGTATAACATTCATTTTTGGTTATTTAATTTTTTCTGTCATTAGTATCGTTATTTCACATTTTAATCTTTTTTCTTTGAGATCACAGGAGCAAATATAACCAAACTTGATTGAAATGTTGCTCGGACCAATATGTGTATTTCATTGGAAATTCAACGTGGCTTTTAGACCCATGATGTTTTCTGATTGACTAAAATTCATGTTGGCGGTCAGTTTTAACATGGAACCATGTGGGAAAATGAATAAAGTTTTCTTAGAAACCTCAAACTATACATGAATAACCATTGGAGGCTCCCATATTTATGTAAATTGAAAATCAAAGTTGGCCATCCATCACACAACAAATTTCACCAAAAAACTCTAGGAGAAATATCTCGAAAGATAAATCTTTCACTCATTAGATAGAAAACATGGCTGGTTCTCTTAGGAATATGTTTTTTGTGTCTTATCGGAAATCCAAAATGGGTGCCACCACAGAACAAAAATGCTATAATATCACACCATGGGAAAATTATATGAATATTCATGGGATGCTTCCTGATAAAGTTTTCATTTTTTGTGTGGATCATAAATCAAAGTTGGCTGCCGCCAGTGGACATTGTTTAATATATGACCATATGGAGATCTATAATTCTCTGAAACTACAAACTTCCTAAATCTAAACATACCATGAATAACCAGTTAAGCAATACAAACTCAGGTGAGCCTCTAGTTGATAATTTATTTTCAGTTTCATTAAGATTGGTATCTACATTTTTTATTACATACATTGTAAGTAAAGTTTGTTATATTTGTTATGTTGTCACCTGTAATTCAGAGATGTACATGTTTATTTTTTGTTTATTGATGTCGTATGTAATTTTTAGCATTAAATATGAAATAATCTGCGATTGTCATTTTTATTTCTGAAATTAAAAAAGTTTGTATTGCTTTTATGAAATATTTTGAAGAAAAATACACACCATTTGATGATGCCACACCACATTGGTGGCGTAATGGTTAGCTTACACACCTCAAGTGTGGTAGATCTTGGATTAGAGCACTGGTTGGGTCAAACCAAAGACTATAAAATTTGTATTTGAACCAGTACTATAAAAATACATCGAAACTGACATAATCATGAAAACTAGACATAAATTTAACGAAGTCAGTAGACCATGAAAATGAGGTCAAGGTCAGTATGTAAACACCATGTGAACCAAAAATGGTGCATCTAGGTTTATGGTAATGGATAAACTGGCCTAATCACGAAAATTTGACATGATTAACATCACTGGAAAAGTAATTCTTATATCTCTTTCAGTGATTATTGTTGTAGGTGAGAAAAAATGTGTTCCAAAAATGGATTTTTTTTTATGCTATGTGGGTATATAATTTGTCTGTTCGTTCATCCATCTTGCTTCACTTTGTGAATACAACTTCGCTGAGGTCGTTTGTCCTATATCTTTCATATTTGGTCATAATGTGTATTAAATCATATTATCCAACTGAAACAATGATTTTTGTAGGTGTTATGTTAACTTTTTCAATATAGCTATACTTTGTGAATGCATGCTGTCCTTTGAGACAGTAAATTATTGGTTTTTTTATACCTCGGAGGGGGAGGGGGGTATACTGTTATACCTCTGTCCACCATTCCGTCCAAGATATTTTTCTCAGCAAATATTGATGGCAGAAATCTGATATTTGGTCACAAGCTTTATATAGGTACTCGGAAACGTTTTTTGACCCGTCAGATTCCTACTTCCTGTTGCCGAAGAGCGGGGGCATCATAAGTGAGCATTAGCTCACAGTATATCTTGTTTTTTTTTAATTGGTCAAATCTATCCGAAATGGGAGGTGCACATCTTCAATGCATAAACAACGTTCGAATACTGTTAAATGTTACAGATTAGACAAACAAGGTACCTGCTTTATGATGCAACTAAAATTCCATCCGTGAAGAGTTTGTGTGCATGAATACCCAGATATGCATATTTTGACAAAAACATTTAGAAAATCATATCCTTTAAAACCACTAGACCTATTTAAACCAAACTTATTGAACAATGAAATATGTTTAAATAAAAAATAGGATAATTTTATTCAACAGATCAGTTCTCCATCCCAGATTACCATAATTACTAAAATAGAAACTTCTTCAAAGGATGAACACATCTGTGGTTTAATGGTTAGCATGCTAACTTTGAGTGTGGTAGATCGTGGGTATGAGCCCCTGTATATGCTTAATGGAAAACATTACCTTAGACATACTTTTATCCAAGTATAAAATTGCATTGTGTTGAATATTATGCAGCTCGCCTAAGGATGGTGTGTAAATGGCTGCCTTTCTTTTGAAGAGTGTCGTGCTCCTTACATGTAAATGGCTGCCTTTCTTTTGAAGAGTTGTGCTCCTTACATGTAAATGGCTGCCTTTCTTTTGAAGAATGTCGTGCTCCTTACATGTAAATGGCTGCCTTTCTTTTGAAGAGTGTCGTGCTCCTTACATGTAAATGGCTGCCTTTCTTTTGAAGAGTTGTGCTCCTTACATGTAAATGGCTGCCTTTCTTTTGAAGAGTTGTGCTCCTTACATGTAAATGGCTGCCTTTCTTTTGAAGAGTGTCGTGCTCCTTACATGTAAATGGCTGCCTTTCTTTTGAAGAGTTGTGCTCCTTACATGTAAATGGCTGCCTTTCTTTTGAAGAGTTGTGCTCCTTACATGTAAATGGCTGCCTTTCTTTTGAAGAGTGTCGTGCTCCTTACATGTAAATGGCTGCCTTTCTTTTGATGAGTGTCGTGCTCCTTACATGTAAATGGCTGCCTTTCTTTTGAAGAGTGTCGTGCTCCTTACAAGTAAATGGCTGCCTTTCTTTTGAAGAGTGTCGTGCTCCTTACATGTAAATGGCTGCCTTTCTTTTGAAGAGTTGTGCTCCTTACATGTAAATGGCTGCCTTTCTTTTGAAGAGTGTCGTGCTCCTTACATGTAAATGGCTGCCTTTCTTTTGAAGAGTTGTGCTCCTTACATGTAAATGGCTGCCTTTCTTTTGAAGAGTTGTGCTCCTTACATGTAAATGGCTGCCTTTCTTTTGAAGAATGTCGTGCTCCTTACATGTAAATGGCTGCCTTTCTTTTGAAGAGTGTCGTGCTCCTTACATGTAAATGGCTGCCTTTCTTTTGAAGAGTTGTGCTCCTTACATGTAAATGGCTGCCTTTCTTTTGAAGAGTGTCGTGCTCCTTACATGTAAATGGCTGCCTTTCTTTTGAAGAGTTGTGCTCCTTACATGTAAATGGCTGCCTTTCTTTTGAAGAGTGTCGTGCTCCTTACATGTAAATGGCTGCCTTTCTTTTGAAGAGTTGTGCTCCTTACATGTAAATGGCTGCCTTTCTTTTGAAGAGTGTCATGCTCCTTACATGTAAATGGCTGCCTTTCTTTTGAAGAGTGTCGTGCTCCTTACATGTAAATGGCTGCCTTTCTTTTGAAGAGTGTCGTGCTCCTTACATGTAAATGGCTGCCTTTCTTTTGAAGAGTTGTGCTCCTTACATGTAAATGGCTGCCTTTCTTTTGAAGAGTTGTGCTCCTTACATGTAAATGGCTGCCTTTCTTTTGAAGAGTGTCGTGCTCCTTACATGTAAATGGCTGCCTTTCTTTTGAAGAGTTGTGCTCCTTACATGTAAATGGCTGCCTTTCTTTTGAAGAGTGTCGTGCTCCTTACATGTAAATGGCTGCCTTTCTTTTGAAGAGTGTCGTGCTCCTTACATGTAAATGGCTGCCTTTCTTTTGAAGAGTGTCGTGCTCCTTACATGTAAATGGCTGCCTTTCTTTTGAAGAGTGTCGTGCTCCTTACATGTAAATGGCTGCCTTTCTTTTGAAGAGTTGTGCTCCTTACATGTAAATGGCTGCCTTTCTTTTGAAGAGTGTCGTGCTCCTTACATGTAAATGGCTGCCTTTCTTTTGAAGAGTTGTGCTCCTTACATGTAAATGGCTGCCTTTCTTTTGAAGAGTTGTGCTCCTTACATGTAAATGGCTGCCTTTCTTTTGAAGAATGTCGTGCTCCTTACATGTAAATGGCTGCCTTTCTTTTGAAGAGTGTCGTGCTCCTTACATGTAAATGGCTGCCTTTCTTTTGAAGAGTTGTGCTCCTTACATGTAAATGGCTGCCTTTCTTTTGAAGAGTGTCGTGCTCCTTACATGTAAATGGCTGCCTTTCTTTTGAAGAGTTGTGCTCCTTACATGTAAATGGCTGCCTTTCTTTTGAAGAGTGTCGTGCTCCTTACATGTAAATGGCTGCCTTTCTTTTGAAGAGTTGTGCTCCTTACATGTAAATGGCTGCCTTTCTTTTGAAGAGTGTCATGCTCCTTACATGTAAATGGCTGCCTTTCTTTTGAAGAGTGTCGTGCTCCTTACATGTAAATGGCTGCCTTTCTTTTGAAGAGTGTCGTGCTCCTTACATGTAAATGGCTGCCTTTCTTTTGAAGAGTTGTGCTCCTTACATGTAAATGGCTGCCTTTCTTTTGAAGAGTTGTGCTCCTTACATGTAAATGGCTGCCTTTCTTTTGAAGAGTGTCGTGCTCCTTACATGTAAATGGCTGCCTTTCTTTTGAAGAGTTGTGCTCCTTACATGTAAATGGCTGCCTTTCTTTTGAAGAGTGTCGTGCTCCTTACATGTAAATGGCTGCCTTTCTTTTGAAGAGTGTCGTGCTCCTTACATGTAAATGGCTGCCTTTCTTTTGAAGAGTTGTGCTCCTTACATGTAAATGGCTGCCTTTCTTTTGAAGAGTGTCGTGCTCCTTACATGTAAATGGCTGCCTTTCTTTTGAAGAGTGTCGTGCTCCTTACATGTAAATGGCTGCCTTTCTTTTGAAGAGTTGTGCTCCTTACATGTAAATGGCTGCCTTTCTTTTGAAGAGTTGTGCTCCTTACATGTAAATGGCTGCCTTTCTTTTGAAGAGTGTCATGCTCCTTACATGTAAATGGCTGCCTTTCTTTTGAAGAGTTGTGCTCCTTACATGTAAATGGCTGCCTTTCTTTTGAAGAGTTGTGCTCCTTACATGTAAATGGCTGCCTTTCTTTTGAAGAGTGTTGTGCTCCTTACATGTAAATGGCTGCCTTTCTTTTGAAGAGTGTTGTGCTCCTTACATGTAAATGGCTGCCTTTCTTTTGAAGAGTTGTGCTCTTTACATGTAAATGGCTGCCTTTCTTTTGAAGAGTTGTGCTCCTTACATGTAAATGGCTGCCTTTCTTTTGAAGAGTTGTGCTCCTTACATGTAAATGGCTGTCTTTCTTTTGAAGAGTGTCGTGCTCCTTACATGTAAATGGCTGCCTTTCTTTTGAAGAGTTGTGCTCCTTACATGTAAATGGCTGCCTTTCTTTTGAAGAGTTGTGCTCCTTACATGTAAATGGCTGCCTTTCTTTTGAAGAGTGTCGTGCTCCTTACATGTAAATGGCTGCCTTTCTTTTGAAGAGTTGTGCTCCTTACATGTAAATGGCTGCCTTTCTTTTGAAGAGTGTCGTGCTCCTTACATGTAAATGGCTGCCTTTCTTTTGAAGAGTGTCGTGCTCCTTACATGTAAATGGCTGCCTTTCTTTTGAAGAGTGTCGTGCTCCTTACATGTAAATGGCTGCCTTTCTTTTGAAGAGTGTCGTGCTCCTTACATGTAAATGGCTGCCTTTCTTTTGAAGAGTGTCGTGCTCCTTACATGTAAATGGCTGCCTTTCTTTTGAAGAGTTGTGCTCCTTACATGTAAATGGCTGCCTTTCTTTTGAAGAGTTGTGCTCCTTACATGTAAATGGCTGCCTTTCTTTTGAAGAGTGTCATGCTCCTTACATGTAAATGGCTGCCTTTCTTTTGAAGAGTTGTGCTCCTTACATGTAAATGGCTGCCTTTCTTTTGAAGAGTTGTGCTCCTTACATGTAAATGGCTGCCTTTCTTTTGAAGAGTGTCGTGCTCCTTACATGTAAATGGCTGCCTTTCTTTTGAAGAGTGTTGTGCTCCTTACATGTAAATGGCTGCCTTTCTTTTGAAGAGTTGTGCTCCTTACATGTAAATGGCTGCCTTTCTTTTGAAGAGTGTCGTGCTCCTTACATGTAAATGGCTGCCTTTCTTTTGAAGAGTGTCGTGCTCCTTACATGTAAATGGCTGCCTTTCTTTTGAAGAGTTGTGCTCCTTACATGTAAATGGCTGCCTTTCTTTTGAAGAGTGTCGTGCTCCTTACATGTAAATGGCTGCCTTTCTTTTGAAGAGTGTCGTGCTCCTTACATGTAAATGGCTGCCTTTCTTTTGAAGAGTGTCGTGCTCCTTACATGTAAATGGCTGCCTTTCTTTTGAAGAGTGTCGTGCTCCTTACATGTAAATGGCTGCCTTTCTTTTGAAGAGTTGTGCTCCTTACATGTAAATGGCTGCCTTTCTTTTGAAGAGTGTCGTGCTCCTTACATGTAAATGGCTGCCTTTCTTTTGAAGAGTTGTGCTCCTTACATGTAAATGGCTGCCTTTCTTTTGAAGAGTTGTGCTCCTTACATGTAAATGGCTGCCTTTCTTTTGAAGAATGTCGTGCTCCTTACATGTAAATGGCTGCCTTTCTTTTGAAGAGTGTCGTGCTCCTTACATGTAAATGGCTGCCTTTCTTTTGAAGAGTTGTGCTCCTTACATGTAAATGGCTGCCTTTCTTTTGAAGAGTGTCGTGCTCCTTACATGTAAATGGCTGCTTTCTTTTGAAGAGTTGTGCTCCTTACATGTAAATGGCTGCCTTTCTTTTGAAGAGTGTCATGCTCCTTACATGTAAATGGCTGCCTTTCTTTTGAAGAGTGCTCCTTACATGTAAATGGCTGCCTTTCTTTTGAAGAGTGTCGTGCTCCTTACATGTAAATGGCTGCCTTTCTTTTGAAGAGTTTGCTCCTTACATGTAAATGGCTGCCTTTCTTTTGAAGAGTGTCGTCTCCTTACATGTAAATGGCTGCCTTTCTTTTGAAGAGTGTCGTGCTCCTTACATGTAAATGGCTGCCTTTCTTTTGAAGAGTGTCGTGCTCCTTACATGTAAATGGCTGCCTTTCTTTTGAAGAGTGTCGTGCTCCTTACATGTAAATGGCTGCCTTTCTTTTGAAGAGTGTCGTGCTCCTTACATGTAAATGGCTGCCTTTCTTTTGAAGAGTGTCGTGCTCCTTACATGTAAATGGCTGCCTTTCTTTTGAAGAGTGTCGTGCTCCTTACATGTAAATGGCTGCCTTTCTTTTGAAGAGTGTCGTGCTCCTTACATGTAAATGGCTGCCTTTCTTTTGAAGAGTGTCGTGCTCCTTACATGTAAATGGCTGCCTTTCTTTTGAAGAGTTGTGCTCCTTACATGTAAATGGCTGCCTTTCTTTTGAAGAGTTGTGCTCCTTACATGTAAATGGCTGCCTTTCTTTTGAAGAGTGTCGTGCTCCTTACATGTAAATGGCTGCCTTTCTTTTGAAGAGTGTCGTGCTCCTTACATGTAAATGGCTGCCTTTCTTTTGAAGAGTTGTGGCTCCTTACATGTAAATGGCTGCCTTTCTTTTGAAGAGTGTCGTGCTCCTTACATGTAAATGGCTGCCTTTCTTTTGAAGAGTTGTGCTCCTTACATGTAAATGGCTGCCTTTCTTTTGAAGAGTGTCGTGCTCCTTACATGTAAATGGCTGCCTTTCTTTTGAAGAGTGTGTGCTCCTTACATGTAAATGGCTGCCTTTCTTTTGAAGAGTGTCATGCTCCTTACATGTAAATGGCTGCCTTTCTTTTGAAGAGTGTCGTGCTCCTTACATGTAAATGGCTGCCTTTCTTTTGAAGAGTGTCGTGCTCCTTACATGTAAATGGCTGCCTTTCTTTTGAAGAGTTGTGCTCCTTACATGTAAATGGCTGCCTTTCTTTTGAAGAGTTGTGCTCCTTACATGTAAATGGCTGCCTTTCTTTTGAAGAGTGTCGTGCTCCTTACATGTAAATGGCTGCCTTTCTTTTGAAGAGTTGTGCTCCTTACATGTAAATGGCTGCCTTTCTTTTGAAGAGTGTCGTGCTCCTTACATGTAAATGGCTGCCTTTCTTTTGAAGAGTGTCGTGCTCCTTACATGTAAATGGCTGCCTTTCTTTTGAAGAGTTGTGCTCCTTACATGTAAATGGCTGCCTTTCTTTTGAAGAGTGTCGTGCTCCTTACATGTAAATGGCTGCCTTTCTTTTGAAGAGTGTCGTGCTCCTTACATGTAAATGGCTGCCTTTCTTTTGAAGAGTTGTGCTCCTTACATGTAAATGGCTGCCTTTCTTTTGAAGAGTTGTGCTCCTTACATGTAAATGGCTGCCTTTCTTTTGAAGAGTGTCGTGCTCCTTACATGTAAATGGCTGCCTTTCTTTTGAAGAGTTGTGCTCCTTACATGTAAATGGCTGCCTTTCTTTTGAAGAGTTGTGCTCCTTACATGTAAATGGCTGCCTTTCTTTTGAAGAGTGTTGTGCTCCTTACATGTAAATGGCTGCCTTTCTTTTGAAGAGTGTTGTGCTCCTTACATGTAAATGGCTGCCTTTCTTTTGAAGAGTTGTGCTCTTTACATGTAAATGGCTGCCTTTCTTTTGAAGAGTTGTGCTCCTTACATGTAAATGGCTGCCTTTCTTTTGAAGAGTTGTGCTCCTTACATGTAAATGGCTGCCTTTCTTTTGAAGAGTGTCGTGCTCCTTACATGTAAATGGCTGCCTTTCTTTTGAAGAGTTGTGCTCCTTACATGTAAATGGCTGCCTTTCTTTTGAAGAGTTGTGCTCCTTACATGTAAATGGCTGCCTTTCTTTTGAAGAGTGTCGTGCTCCTTACATGTAAATGGCTGCCTTTCTTTTGAAGAGTTGTGCTCCTTACATGTAAATGGCTGCCTTTCTTTTGAAGAGTGTCGTGCTCC
This sequence comes from Bathymodiolus septemdierum, assembly GCA_963383655.1. Taxonomy (NCBI): domain Eukaryota; kingdom Metazoa; phylum Mollusca; class Bivalvia; order Mytilida; family Modiolidae; genus Bathymodiolus; species Bathymodiolus septemdierum. The sequence continues at coordinate 114,763,339 of OY726519.1, forward strand.
TTACATGTAAATGGCTGCCTTTCTTTTGAAGAGTGTCGTGCTCCTTACATGTAAATGGCTGCCTTTCTTTTGAAGAGTGTCGTGCTCCTTACATGTAAATGGCTGCCTTTCTTTTGAAGAGTGTCGTGCTCCTTACATGTAAATGGCTGCCTTTCTTTTGAAGAGTGTCGTGCTCCTTACATGTAAATGGCTGCCTTTCTTTTGAAGAGTTGTGCTCCTTACATGTAAATGGCTGCCTTTCTTTTGAAGAGTTGTGCTCCTTACATGTAAATGGCTGCCTTTCTTTTGAAGAGTGTCATGCTCCTTACATGTAAATGGCTGCCTTTCTTTTGAAGAGTTGTGCTCCTTACATGTAAATGGCTGCCTTTCTTTTGAAGAGTTGTGCTCCTTACATGTAAATGGCTGCCTTTCTTTTGAAGAGTGTCGTGCTCCTTACATGTAAATGGCTGCCTTTCTTTTGAAGAGTGTTGTGCTCCTTACATGTAAATGGCTGCCTTTCTTTTGAAGAGTTGTGCTCCTTACATGTAAATGGCTGCCTTTCTTTTGAAGAGTGTCGTGCTCCTTACATGTAAATGGCTGCCTTTCTTTTGAAGAGTGTCGTGCTCCTTACATGTAAATGGCTGCCTTTCTTTTGAAGAGTTGTGCTCCTTACATGTAAATGGCTGCCTTTCTTTTGAAGAGTTGTGCTCCTTACATGTAAATGGCTGCCTTTCTTTTGAAGAGTGTCGTGCTCCTTACATGTAAATGGCTGCCTTTCTTTTGAAGAGTTGTGCTCCTTACATGTAAATGGCTGCCTTTCTTTTGAAGAGTGTCGTGCTCCTTACATGTAAATGGCTGCCTTTCTTTTGAAGAGTTGTGCTCCTTACATGTAAATGGCTGCCTTTCTTTTGAAGAGTTGTGCTCCTTACATGTAAATGGCTGCCTTTCTTTTGAAGAGTGTCGTGCTCCTTACATGTAAATGGCTGCCTTTCTTTTGAAGAGTTGTGCTCCTTACATGTAAATGGCTGCCTTTCTTTTGAAGAGTGTCGTGCTCCTTACATGTAAATGGCTGCCTTTCTTTTGAAGAGTGTCGTGCTCCTTACATGTAAATGGCTGCCTTTCTTTTGAAGTGTCGTGCTCCTTACATGTAAATGGCTGCCTTTCTTTTGAAGAGTGTCGTGCTCCTTACATGTAAATGGCTGCCTTTCTTTTGAAGAGTGTCGTGCTCCTTACATGTAAATGGCTGCCTTTCTTTTGAAGAGTTGTGCTCCTTACATGTAAATGGCTGCCTTTCTTTTGAAGAGTGTCGTGCTCCTTACATGTAAATGGCTGCCTTTCTTTTGAAGAGTTGTGCTCCTTACATGTAAATGGCTGCCTTTCTTTTGAAGTGTCGTGCTCCTTACATGTAAATGGCTGCCTTTCTTTCGAAGAGTTGTGCTCCTTACATGTAAATGGCTGCCTTTCTTTTGACGAGTTGTGCTCCTTACATGTAAATGGCTGCCTTTCTTTTGAAGAGTGTCGTGCTCCTTGCATGTAAATGGCTGCCTTTCTTTTGAAGAGTGTCGTGCTCCTTACATGTAAATGGCTGCCTTTCTTTTGAAGAGTGTCGTGCTCCTTACATGTAAATGGCTGCCTTTCTTTTGAAGAGTTGTGCTCCTTACATGTAAATGGCTGCCTTTCTTTTGAAGAGTGTCGTGCTCCTTACATGTAAATGGCTGCCTTTCTTTTGAAGAGTTGTGCTCCTTACATGTAAATGGCTGCCTTTCTTTTGAAGAGTGTCGTGCTCCTTACATGTAAATGGCTGCCTTTCTTTTGAAGTGTCGTGCTCCTTACATGTAAATGGCTGCCTTTCTTTCGAAGAGTTGTGCTCCTTACATGTAAATGGCTGCCTTTCTTTTGAAGAGTTGTGCTCCTTACATGTAAATGGCTGCCTTTCTTTTGAAGAGTGTCGTGCTCCTTGCATGTAAATGGCTGCCTTTCTTTTGAAGAGTGTCGTGCTCCTTACATGTAAATGGCTGCCTTTCTTTTGAAGAGTGTCGTGCTCCTTGCATGTAAATGGCTGCCTTTCTTTTGAAGAGTGTCGTGCTCCTTACATGTAAATGGCTGCCTTTCTTTTGAAGAGTGTCGTGCTCCTTACATGTAAATGGCTGCCTTTCTTTTGAAGTGTCGTGCTCCTTACATGTAAATGGCTGCCTTTCTTTCGAAGAGTTGTGCTCCTTACATGTAAATGGCTGCCTTTCTTTTGAAGAGTTGTGCTCCTTACATGTAAATGGCTGCCTTTCTTTTGAAGAGTGTCGTGCTCCTTACATGTAAATGGCTGCCTTTCTTTTGAAGAGTTGTGCTCCTTACATGTAAATGGCTGCCTTTCTTTTGAAGAGTGTCGTGCTCCTTACATGTAAATGGCTGCCTTTCTTTTGAAGAGTGTCGTGCTCCTTACATGTAAATGGCTGCCTTTCTTTTGAAGAGTTGTGCTCCTTACATGTAAATGGCTGCCTTTCTTTTGAAGAGTGTCGTGCTCCTTACATGTAAATGGCTGCCTTTCTTTTGAAGAGTTGTGCTCCTTACATGTAAATGGCTGCCTTTCTTTTGAAGAGTGTTGTGCTCCTTACATGTAAATGGCTGCCTTTCTTTTGAAGTGTCGTGCTCCTTACATGTAAATGGCTGCCTTTCTTTCGAAGAGTTGTGCTCCTTACATGTAAATGGCTGCCTTTCTTTTGAAGAGTTGTGCTCCTTACATGTAAATGGCTGCCTTTCTTTTGAAGAGTGTCGTGCTCCTTACATGTAAATGGCTGCCTTTCTTTTGAAGAGTTGTGCTCCTTACATGTAAATGGCTGCCTTTCTTTTGAAGAGTTGTGCTCCTTACATGTAAATGGCTGCCTTTCTTTTGAAGAGTGTCGTGCTCCTTGCATGTAAATGGCTGCCTTTCTTTTGAAGAGTGTCGTGCTCCTTACATGTAAATGGCTGCCTTTCTTTTGAAGAGTGTCGTGCTCCTTACATGTAAATGGCTGCCTTTCTTTTGAAGAGTGTCGTGCTCCTTACATGTAAATGGCTGCCTTTCTTTTGAAGAGTGTCGTGCTCCTTACATGTAAATGGCTGCCTTTCTTTTGAAGAGTTGTGCTCCTTACATGTAAATGGCTGCCTTTCTTTTGAAGAGTTGTGCTCCTTACATGTAAATGGCTGCCTTTCTTTTGAAGAGTGTCGTGCTCCTTGCATGTAAATGGCTGCCTTTCTTTTGAAGAGTGTCGTGCTCCTTACATGTAAATGGCTGCCTTTCTTTTGAAGAGTGTCGTGCTCCTTACATGTAAATACAACAGCTCCTAATCAACAATTGTTTGTTAGGTGGTCATTTGTGGTAAACTTTTTTTTCAACCATATCCTTCATCCTTCTTTTTGCTTGTGACAATCAAAACATCTATATGCATGCCTTCCACAACCCCCTCCCTCAATCTTTTACCTACATCAGTTATTGTTTGTCAAAAGAAGAGTTTGAAGATACTAAAGAGGTAATCAGAATCTGAATATTGAAGAACGAACACAATGGCCAAAAGAAAAAACAACGATCTACAAAACATACACATAAAACAAAAGATCCAGTAACACAGACCCCACTAAAAACCGGGGGTGAACTCAGGTGCTAATTGTTTTCATCATGACTATAGCTACCTAAAACACTGCTACTTGACATTAAACAATCAATCCATCGATGTGGCCATTTTATATCCATGTTTTTGTTTCAAATATTGTGAAATACACAACTATTTCTGTTTATAAATAATGTTTGTGTGCCCATTATACATATGAATAGAGTACATTGCTTTGTCTATCCAGATAGTGATTTTTTGTTTCCTCTTGTCAGCATTTTACCGTTAACTTGTGGTACTCAAACCTTCACCTTTAAGATACATGCTATACAATAGACCTTTTACACATTCCTGATTTAATTCTAAAATTATGTTTTTATACCATTTTTATAAGAGTTATTTCCCTTACGACAGGTAAAGTTATATCCGGTTTAGGAAGAGAAATGGAAATGACAACGAATTTGATTATAATTTTCTCATAATTTGTAGATATTTGAACATTGTAAAAAATCAGAGGATAATCTTATAGCAAATAGAAAATTAAGTTGTTATAATGGGAAAAATATGTTATTTCCATTGAACTTTACTTTTGCCCATATTAAAGGGAAAAACAACTGAAAACATATAATTTTAGAATAAATATCCAGAAATGTGCAAATGGTCTATTGTATTTGATGGTCATTATATTAACATAAGGAAGACAGATAGTGAGTATCATAATTTTCATCATTATTAGGAAGACTGATATCCTAATGTAAAACAAGACTGATATAAACATCATGTATTTTCACCTTGTAAAGAAAATTAATTGAACTATTTTCACAGTGACAATTCAAGATTTCTCAAATGATGACACAAAGGGTCTATTGTATCAGAATCATGGCACTGTTTTGTTCATATAGACTGTAATGGAAAAAATATTGGCTAAAACGTCAAAATAAAACAAAAACTCTGCACTGATTTCTTTAAATTTTTATATTGTTCTTAAAAAAGAAAGAATGATTAGTGTGATATAATGTTTATATACTATCCTTGCAACCACAAAATTCCCAAATACAGAATTGTGTAGCATCAATAGATATTAATGTATTAGGGAAATCTAAAATAATTAAACAGTATGATCTCATTTATCAAGTAAAAATACATATACATATACATATTTCATCATTTTATACTGCCATTGTCACCCATTTATATTTAAATAATTAATTAAATTACAAATTACATGTATATCTGTTGTCAATCAACAATACTTTACATATATTTCTTCTCTTAATAATACAAGATAATTTTATTTGTTCTCTCCATAATACAAGATAGTATCAATATAACTGTATTGTACTAGATTATCTGTAGATAAATAAATATTCTAAAACACCTAATTTAATGTACTAAAACATTGCCAAAGTACATGGGTTACGTCTCTAATTTGAGAAAAATAGGCAACTCATTAAAGGGAGGTAACTTGTGTTTAATTACAGGGAGGTTCAATTTAGTTGCTTCACTGAGAAAGTTATTACTTGATGGTCAGAGACCGTCAGACAAGTTTCCAGGCTGCCAACATTGTTTAGAAAAATAACTCTTTCAGATTTATTACCAATTTCACAGTTATATTATGAATCTAATATCCTGAAGTTTTTACTAATGCCATCTAATAGTTCAGATCTCATCAAAATTTGGATTTTAATTTGCTCATTTTAAAAATTAATTCCATACCCTTGTTTCAAAACATTTACAAAATATGTGCAGATAAGCACAAGATAATCATAAAGATTTTCTAAAAAAGTAAATAAATGAATCTTACAAGTAAATATTTGTCAAAAATATTATGATATCTTTAATACTTCTCTTAGTTCCTTCTGTACAGAAGGCAGCAATTAGAATTTATAAATTTTCTCATTTCCCCCCACACCTTTTGTCCAAACAAATAGCACAAATTATTGGAAGGTTAGTAAAAAATATAGATATTCCTTTAGAGAAAAAGTCTTATATAAACCTATTTACACTTCCTATCTTTTTATCTAATAATTTACTATTTAAAAATGACATGAACTTGAAATTATGACATAAAGCATGCACATTTAAAATGGCAAAATGGACTAGGAGTTTGTTCAATGAATTTACAATTATGGGCAAAAGTGTTTTGAACAGTGAATTCAGAGCTAGCATGAATTTACAAAGATGGATAAAAATGCACAATGCATTATGATATAATATTATTTGTTTATTTGTTATTTCATACAAATAATAACCCACATACACAACATATTGTAAACAAATTATCAGTCTTATAGAAATCATATTGTAAACAATTTATCAGTCTTATAGAAATCATATTGTAAACAAATTATCAGTCTTATAGAAATCATATTGTAAACAAATTATCAGTCTTATAGAAATCATATTGTAAACAATTTATCAGTCTTATAGAAATAATATTGTAAACAAATTATCAGTCTTATAGAAATCATATTGTAAACAAATTATCAGTCTTATAGAAATCATATTGTAAACAAATGTATCAGTCTTATAGAAATCATATTGTAAACAAATGTATCAGTCTTATAGAAATCATATTGTAAACAAATTATCAGTCTTATAGAAATAATATTGTAAACAAATTATCAGTCTTATAGAAATAATATTGTAAACAAATTATCAGTCTTATAGAAATCATATTGTAAACAAATGTATCAGTCTTATAGAAATCATATTGTAAACAAATTATCAGTCTTATAGAAATCATATTGTAAACAAATGTATCAGTCTTATAGAAATCATATTGTAAACAAATTATCAGTCTTATAGAAATCATATTGTAAACAAATGTATCAGTCTTATAGAAATTGGCACCCTTCTTATTAATTCTTTTGATACAATTATTGAAACTTCATATTTTTAACCAGCTAAGTTTTGAAGTCAAATTTAACAATATATATGAGCAAAAGACATGTGAAAGAATTAAACAAATATATAAAAATCAAATTTAAAAACAGATAAAAGCAAGAAATCTATTGTATATACTACACTACAGCTCAAAGCCAATTCTATCTGCAAATTAATAATACATTTTTAATTTTTTTAATGAAGAAAAAAGGCTACCAACAGTGATTTTCTACACAATTAGTGATACTTTAATACTTCATATTATCAAAATTCTTCATACAATGACCTTCCATGAGCTATTCTAAACTTGTTTGTCTAAAACAATTTTGTTACTATCAAGGCTTTAAAGATTTTGAAATTAAATACAGGTTACCAAGGTTTTTAAGATGTTGAAATTAAATACAGGTTACCAAGGTTTTTAAGATGCTGAAATTAAATACAGGTTACCAAGGTTTTTAAGATGCTGAAATTAAATACAGGTTACCAAGGTTTTTAAGATGCTGAAATTAAATACAGGTTACCAAGGTTTTTAAGATGCTGAAATTAAATACAGGTTACCAAGGTTTTTAAGATGTTGAAATTAAATACAGGTTACCAAGGTTTTTAAGATGTTGAAATTAAATACAGGTTACCAAGGTTTTTAAGATGTTGAAATTAAATACAGGTTACCAAGGTTTTTAAGATGTTGAAATTAAATACAGGTTACCAAGGTTTTTAAGATGTTGAAATTAAATACAGGTTACCAAGGTTTTTAAGATGCTGAAATTAAATACAGGTTACCAAGGTTTTTAAGATGCTGAAATTAAATACAGGTTACCAAGTTTTTTAAGATGCTGAAATTAATTACAGGTTACCAAGGTTTTTAAGATGCTGAAATTAATTACAGGTATTCCCTAAATATCAAGTTAATATTATGCACACTGTTAATAAATGATCTGTAATTTAAAACTTCCATAAATTATATTAATTTAATTTATTAAATCCATTTCAATACATTTCTTATTTAAAGATAAAGAATAAGTCATATGAAATATTGTAGAATCAAGATAAAAGAATAAAAAATATTTATTACAAATTGATAAAAGTACATGTATGAATTCCTACGTTAATAACGATTGTACAAATTCATTCCGACAGTTCGAAAATCTTTCGTTTTTCTTGTCTTTTTCTTTTTTTTCATAGCAAAAGCTGTTATATGGACAAGAACGAAAGTGCAGTTGACTATCATCCAGTAAAATGTATGTAACAATTTGATCTAAACGTAAATTCCTGAGACGTCTAGGCTATAGGAAACATATCTCTATTTAAAAAAAAGTCTTTTTACTAAAAGGCTAACGTTGGATTATCATGGAATATCTAATTAATTAAAACTGACATCCACGACTCGCCAAAGTAATACAAATAATGGGACATAAACAATGACAAATTTTACATGTATGTGTAGTACATATCTGTCAACACATCATCTTTATCTAATAGAATCGTCCAACATTTAATGGCAACTTGGAGGTAAATTATTCCTAATCAACATAAAATTACATCTTAAAATTATTAAAAAGATAAAATTTACAGCTAAAACAAAAATATGTTACATTTGTACAAAAACCACAATTAAAAAAAACTCCTGAAATTGTGTTATTTTACTAAAACTACAAATAATTTAAATTTATGGAATAATTTCCTGGAAAATCTACACAAGCAACAGCAGTTTATTAATAAAGGGCATACATGAAACTGCTTCAGTATTTTAGACATTTATTCACATCAACCTACTCTTTAAATCCTTTCTGAAGAGAAATGTTTAAATCAAACTTGTAGCCAACCATTTCAGTCTGTACTCACCATTAAGTAATAAAATGCCTATATTTTTATTATCTTGTACATTGATATTAGTTGTTAGTACATGTAAATTGTGAAGAAGATTTAATTTTATTTTGAAATCATAAATAACAATCTACATGTTTAGAGATTCTTTTTAATATATTTTGAGAACGTGGACGGAAACATGGCCAATGTTTACAAGTTACAAAGATTTTTGGGACATTTTATGATTGTCAAATATTTCAATTTGTATTTCAGCTGCCTAATTTAAAGCTATTATTATTGTGTCTTTATCAAATATGAACCATTTCCCCTGGAAATGTATAACTGGTTTGGTTTGGTTTACGAGGGTCCCAGTAATTTTTCAGCTTAATTAAGACTACCAAATTGATTGATAGAGGAGGGAAGCCATTACATTGATAACATACTGACTGATGACCCCATACATCACCACCCCCTAAAGGTAGATGTCTGGAGACATCCCCACCCCTAAAGGTAGGTGTCTGGAGACATCCCCACTCCCTAAAGGTAGGTGTCTGGAGACATCCCCACTCCTAAAGGTAGGTGTCTGGAGACATCCCCACCCCTAAAGGTAGGTGTCTGGAGACATTAACACTTGAGGTGGGTATTGGAGTGTGAACTCTCGTGAGTGGTGCGAGACTTGTAGTCAGAAGTCAATGAACCTGAACCACTCGGCCTCCTTTATATAATTCTATATAACAACGGTTTATTTAAAGAAGATTTTATTTGCTTACCGGTAAATATACCACTTCATCTTTGATTAAATAAAGAAATCACTTTATGAACAAGTGAGAAGAATGTAAAAGATGTGTAACGTTTATAACAATTGTTTGATTGGTGTTTAATGCCAATCGATCATAAAACTTCTCTTAAAAAGCTTAAAAGTACAAAATGTAGATTCAACATTTGTAGAATAAAAAGGAAAGTTTGGCCAGTTGACATGCATACCCTTTTAATGTCAGTTTCAAGTAATGCCACAGAAAGATTACAACTATTACCCTTGATCATAATTCAAACACAATATTTGAGTCTATGATTATACAACTGTTGCTCTCATTGTTTTTATATTTCATCATTATTGTGTTGTTACTAGTAATAATGTATACCGTTTAAAAATATATCACAATTTTTCCGTTGAATAACAAATACATGAAATATACAACTTCTGTTATCGGAAATATACACGTGTTAATACCGTATATTCTAAACCCCTCAAGTATAAAGAAAATTTTATACTTTTCTTACAACTTGATGTTTTACACCAATCATAAGTCTTCTTCTAGAATTTTTAAATATCCAATCAAAAACTTCATCTCTAAATGTTCTTGGAACATGAGAAGGAAACTAAGAAGAGCACTGATTGGTCAGTATGAAAAAACTAAAATGTATCACAAATTTCCGACTACAAACTTCTTGGCAGTTTTGTTGTCCTTCATTCTACAACCATTCAAACAACACTCCTTGGGCCTTCATCAACCTTTGTGAGCCAATGAAAGTTATCATATTCAGTTTCATAACTTGTCTTTTGCTGGAACCCATATTGTTGGTCCTGACTGGTCTCGGATAACCTCCTTAACCTTTGTGTAAATTTCAACAGCTGTATCACCTTGTACAACAGCTGAAAAAGAAAAACAAACATTGATGGATTAAACACCTGTTATTGATACTGAAAAAGAGACACAATACAGGCAATAATTTTTCCTTGCAAAAAAAAACCAGGCACACTGCAGGCTATAATCTCTCCTCATTTCTTGAAATAGAGGTATTATTATTACCTTTCCATAGTCAACAAATCAGAAACTGATTCCTCGTGGAGGCAATCTCTTTTGAGTGAGTGAGTGATTGTTGCTTTGTCATCTATATTATACATTGTAGCAAGAACAAGTTACATTTGATGAGATGATGATGACCAGTTGTACTAGACCAACATGCTTAGTTAGATCTTTATAGTGCTAGCTGACTGAAACAACAGTCTGCTGTTAGACATGTCACTCCATTCAGCCCTAGTATCCTGACTCTCAGCTCTTACTTCTTAATGCTCAGCTGAGAAGTAGCAAATACCAATATCATAGACTTTGGTTTGACCCGACCAGGGCTCACATTCAAAATCTACCGTATTGCACGCGAGCACACTAACTATTTATTATACCACCCCACACACACAATATGTAGTGAGTGATTGTTGTTTAATGCCAACTAGGCAATTTTTCACCTATATCATGGTGAGAATAAGTTAATTATTAATGAGATGATGATAAGGTTCACTTTGTACTAGACCAACACGTTTAGTTGGGTTATTCTAGTGCTAGCTTACCGAAACAACAGTCCATGGATAGACATGTCGCCCCACTCGGACACATTATCCCGATTCTGAGCCAACCAGTCTTTCCTCGTTCTCCTTAATGCTGCGTCTTAGCGGAGAAGAAACAAATACCAAATTTATAGTCTTTGGTTTTACTTGAACCCACCATCTACCATACTGGTGGCGAGCACGCTAACCATTACACCATCTACCGTACTCGAGGCGAGCATGCTAACCATTACACCATCGATGTGGTTGTGCAATATGTATGTATAATAATCATGGAACATATATTACCAGTAAAATACTCTCCAAATTCATGTTCTAATTTCATTGTTCTCTCAAATGTCATTTTTGCTTGGTCTTCTGTAATTCTCTTGTTCATATCCCTGTAATTTATACAATAAACATCTATACATTACATCCCTGTAATTTATACACACCAATAAACATTTATACATTACATCCCTGTAATTTATACACACCAATAAACATCTATACATTACATCCCTGTAATTTATACACACCAATAAACATCTATACATTACATCCCTGTAATTTATACACACCAATAAACATCTATACATTACATCCCTGTAATTTATACACACCAATAAACATCTATACATTACAAACATGATCTCATATTAAATGTGATGAAAGATCTCACCCATACATACAAATAGACCTCGATTTGACAAAAAACCAATCACTGAATAGCAGTTATCCATTGCTAAATAAATTTGATCAAAATTTAGATACATATTACCCATAGATGACCAACTGCTCAAAAAGTTTGCTAAAAAATTAAGTCTTGTTTCATTATAAAACTATGAACTCACTTTGATATAACAAAATTTGAAACATTTTGTTGTTGTTGAAAAATTAATAATCACTCCCCCTAGTTTAAAATTTCAAGTCAATCTAATAAATAGAACTCCATGGGTCATATGATACTGTGGTAGTTTAATTTAAAAGAATGACAGCGAAAATTGATTGAAATAGCATATGAATACATGGTATCATAGAACCTGTGGTATCATAGGAGCAGACTATAATGTTTGAAAACCAATAAAAAAAACATCATTTTGCACATAATTTCAAAACAACAAATGTCATAGATCTCAACTTGATCTGTATGTAATCTGTTTTGAACTTGTTTTTAAAATTTCAAGTGATATGGAAAACTAAAATTTGAGATTATATCCAGAAAGTTGATGCCACTATCCCAACTCAAGTAAATAATCAGTTATAAAACACTCTAGGGATGATTTAAGAAATAAATCATGGAAGCCAGAATGTGTTTTGAGTTTTAACATGGGTTGGCGGATATTAGTAAATTTTATCCAGAGCCAGAGCATTGTGAGTTTTAACATGGGTTGGCGGATATTAGTATTCTATCCTGAGCCAGAGGCGAGGGATAAAATTTACTAATATCCGCCAACCCATGTTAAAACTCAAAACACATTCTGGCTTCCATGATTTATTTCGATTCTGATATGTTTAAGAGTACAAACACAGTAGTATACTTTGACTGGAAGACGGTAATTTATATTTACGTTTGCGGACAATGTCGCACACAATTTATGCTGCCAAATTCGAGCAGACGATAATTCATCAAGATGTACATTTACGACGGGAAAGTCAGTCATATGCACCGGTGCATGTGCTAATGAGATTATACCCAATCGATAAATCGCTCGTTTGTTTACAAAGCAAAAGAAGGACGTCATGTTAGAATTGCAAATTTCCCATTGGTCTTTAAACACAAACATATCTATTATCAAGCAACATGTCTAGTACCAACATATTACCACTGATGTGATGTTATATTGATGTTACCTTGTAAAATCTTCAATAAACATACTATCCTTGATATGTTTTGCTCAAAATGGACTTATTGTATCTCAGCATATGAAATATCGGGCTGTCATGGCCATATGGTAGTTGGATTTACAACTACCTATGCAATCAGTGCCTATCACCACTAACATTGTTTAGTTCGAATCCTGTTCATGTGAGCAGTACTCGATACAACATTATGTGCTTAAGTTTGTCAGTGACTTGTGGCAGGTCAGTGGTTTTCTCCAGTTCCCTCCACCAATAAAACTGACTGCCAGGATATAACTGAAATATTGTTGAAAGTGGTGTTTAACACCATAACTCTAACCCTAACTTATATGCAATATTGCTCAGAGAAATCCATTTTCGCAAAACAAATCTACAACAGTATATATACAGTTACACAGATAAATAATACCTTAAAAATAATATTTATCTGCCAACTTACATTACAGATTCTACAGATTTTGGTTTGATGAGGATGGCCACAGGATACAGTCCAGCTACTTGTAATCTCTTGATTGCATTACCACTAACATCTAATATACAATGTTTCCCCTGAAAATAAAAATAATATTGTAGAGCAGTCAAAACAGACATTACCACTAACATCTAATATACAATGTTTCCCCTGAAAATAAAAATAATATTGTAGAGCAGTCAAAACAGACATTACCACTAACATCTAATATACAATGTTTCCCCTGAAAATAAAAATAATATTATACAGCAGTCAAAACAGACATTACCACTAACATCTAATATACAATGTTTCCTCTGAAAATAAAAATAATATTGTAGAGCAGTCAAAACAGACATTACCACTGACATCTAATATACAATGTTTCCCCTGAAAATAAAAATAATATTGTAGAGCAGTCAAAACAGACATTACCACTGACATCTAATATACAATGTTTCCCCTGAAAATAAAAATAATATTGTAGAGCAGTCAAAACAGACATTACCACTGACATCTAATATACAATGTTTCCCCTGAAAATAAAAATAATATTGTAGAGCAGTCAAAACAGACATTACCACTGACATCTAATATACAATGTTTCCCCTGAAAATAAAAATAATATTGTAGAGCAGTCAAAACAGACATTACCACTAACATCTAATATACAATGTTTCCCCTGAAAATAAAAATAATATTGTAGAGCAGTCAAAACAGACATTACCACTAACATCTAATATACAATGTTTCCCCTGAAAATAAAAATAATATTATACAGCAGTCAAAACAGACATTACCACTAACATCTAATATACAATGTTTCCTCTGAAAATAAAAATAATATTGTAGAGCAGTCAAAACAGACATTACCACTGACATCTAATATACAATGTTTCCCCTGAAAATAAAAAAAATATTATACAGCAGTCAAAACAGACATTACCACTAACATCTAATATACAATGTTTCCCCTGAAAATAAAAATAATATTATACAGCAGTCAAAACAGACATTACCACTAACATCTAATATACAATGTTTCCCCTGAAAATAAAAATAATATTATACAGTAGTCAAAACAGACATTACCACTGACATCTAATATACAATGTTTCCCCTGAAAATAAAAATAATATTATACAGCAGTCAAAACAGACATTACCACTAACATCTAATATACAATGTTTCCTCTGAAAATAAAAATAATATTATACAGCAGTCAAAACAGACATTACCACTAACATCTAATATACAATGTTTCCTCTGAAAATAAAAATAATATTGTAGAGCAGTCAAAACAGACATTACCACTAACATCTAATATACAATGTTTCCCCTGAAAATAAAAATAATATTATACAGTAGTCAAAACAGACATTACCACTAACATCTAATATACAATGTTTCCTCTGAAAATAAAAATAATATTAAACAGCAGTCAAAACAGACATTACCACTGACATCTAATATACAATGTTTCCCCTGAAAATAAAAATAATATTATACAGTAGTCAAAACAGACATTACCACTAACATCTAATATACAATGTTTCCCCTGAAAATAAAAATAATATTATACAGTAGTCAAAACAGACATTACCACTAACATCTAATATACAATGTTTCCCCTGAAAATAAAAATAATATTAAACAGCAGTCAAAACAGACATTACCACTAACATCTAATATACACTGTTTCCCCTGAAAATAAAAATAATATGAAACAGCAGTCAAAACAGACATTACCACTAACATCTAATATACAATGTTTCCCCTGAAAATAAAAATAATATTATACAGTAGTCAAAACAGACATTACCACTAACATCTAATATACAATGTTTCCCCTGAAAATAAAAATAATATTAAACAGCAGTCAAAACAGACATTACCACTAACATCTAATATACACTGTTTCCCCTGAAAATAAAAATAATATGAAACAGCAGTCAAAACAGACATTACCACTAACATCTAATATACAATGTTTCCCCTGAAAATAAAAATAATATTATACAGTAGTCAAAACAGACATTACCACTAACATCTAATATACAATGTTTCCTCTGAAAATAAAAATAATATTAAACAGCAGTCAAAACAGACATTACCACTAACATCTAATATACAATGTTTCCCCTGAAAATAAAAATAATATTATACAGTAGTCAAAACAGACATTACCACTAACATCTAATATACAATGTTTCCTCTGAAAATAAAAATAATATTAAACAGCAGTCAAAACAGACATTACCACTAACATCTAATATACAATGTTTCCCCTGAAAATAAAAATAATATGAAACAGCAGTCAAAACAGACATTACCACTAACATCTAATATACAATGTTTCCCCTGAAAATAAAAATAATATCATACAGCAGTCAAAACAGACATTACCACTAACATCTAATATACAATGTTTCCCCTGAAAATAAAAATAATATTAAACAGCAGTCAAAACAGACATTACCACTAACATCTAATATACACTGTTTCCCCTGAAAATAAAAATAATATTATACAGCAGTCAAAACAGACATTACCACTAACATCTAATATACAATGTTTCCTCTGAAAATAAAAATAATATTAAACAGCAGTCAAAACAGACATTACCACTAACATCTAATATACAATGTTTCCCCTGAAAATAAAAATAATATTATACAGCAGTCAAAACAGACATTACCACTAACATCTAATATACAATGTTTCCCCTGAAAATAGAAATAATATTATACAGCAGTCAAAACAGACATTACCATTAACATCTAATATACAATGTTTCCTCTGAAAATAAAAATAATATTAAACAGCAGTCAAAACAGACATTACCACTAACATCTAATATACAATGTTTCCCCTGAAAATACAAATAATATTATACAGCAGTCAAAACAGACATTACCACTAACATCTAATATACAATGTTTCCCCTGAAAATAAAAATAATATTAAACAGCAGTCAAAACAGACATTACCACTGACATCTAATATACAATGTTTCCCCTGAAAATAGAAATAATATTATACAGCAGTCAAAACAGACATTACCATTAACATCTAATATACAATGTTTCCTCTGAAAATAAAAATAATATTAAACAGCAGTCAAAACAGACATTACCACTAACATCTAATATACAGTGTTTCCCCTGAAAATAGAAATAATATTATACAGCAGTCAAAACAGACATTACCATTAACATCTAATATACAATGTTTCCTCTGAAAATAAAAATAATATTAAACAGCAGTCAAAACAGACATTACCACTAACATCTAATATACAATGTTTCCCCTGAAAATAGAACTAATATTATACAGCAGTCAAAACAGACATTACCACTAACATCTAATATACAATGTTTCCCCTGAAAATAGAAATAATATTATACAGCAGTCAAAACAGACATTACCATTAACATCTAATATACAATGTTTCCCCTGAAAATAGAAATAATATTATACAGCAGTCAAAACAGACATTACCACTAACATCTAATATACAATGTTTCCCCTGAAAATAGAAATAATATTATACAGCAGTCAAAACAGACATTACCACTAACATCTAATATACAATGTTTCCCCTGAAAATAGAAATAATATTATACAGCAGTCAAAACAGACATTACCATTAACATCTAATATACAATGTTTCCCCTGAAAATAAAAATAATATTGTAGAGCAGTCAAAACAGACATTACCACTAACATCTAATATACAATGTTTCCCCTGAAAATAAAAATAATATTGTAGAGCAGTCAAAACAGACATTACCACTAACATCTAATATACAATGTTTCCCCTGAAAATAAAAATAATATTATACAGCAGTCAAAACAGACATTACCACTAACATCTAATATACAATGTTTCCTCTGAAAATAAAAATAATATTAAACAGCAGTCAAAACAGACATTACCATTAACATCTAATATACAATGTTTCCCCTGAAAATAGAAATAATATTATACAGCAGTCAAAACAGACATTACCACTAACATCTAATATACAATGTTTCCCCTGAAAATAGAAATAATATTATACAGCAGTCAAAACAGACATTACCACTAACATCTAATATACAATGTTTCCCCTGAAAATAAAAATAATATTATACAGCAGTCAAAACAGACATTACCACTAACATCTAATATACAGTGTTTCCCCTGAAAATCAAAATAATATTGTAAAGCAGTCAAAACAGACATTACCACTAACATCTAATATACAATGTTTCCCCTGAAAATAAAAATAATATTATACAGCAGTCAAAACAGACATTACCACTAACATCTAATATACAATGTTTCCCCTGAAAATAGAAATAATATTATACAGCAGTCAAAACAGACATTACCACTAACATCTAATATACAATGTTTCCCCTGAAAATAAAAATAATATTAAACAGCAGTCAAAACAGACATTACCACTAACATCTAATATACAATGTTTCCCCTGAAAATAAAAATAATATTATACAGCAGTCAAAACAGACATTACCACTAACATCTAATATACAATGTTTCCCCTGAAAATAAAAATAATATTAAACAGCAGTCAAAACAGACATTACCACTAACATCTAATATACAATGTTTCCCCTGAAAATAAAAATAATATTATACAGCAGTCAAAACAGACATTACCACTAACATCTAATATACAGTGTTTCCCCTGAAAATCAAAATAATATTAAACAGCAGTCAACACAGACATTACCACTAACATCTAATATACAATGTTTCCCCTGAAAATAAAAATAATATTATACAGCAGTCAAAACAGACATTACCACTAACATCTAATATACAGTGTTTCCCCTGAAAATCAAAATAATATTAAACAGCAGTCAACACAGCAACATAGAAATAACACAGAAATGTTTATAAGATAGACAGTATAACATAAACCATTTAAGCTTTCATACTATATAAGTTGAAAACAAATTTAATATTTAATTAAAGTAGTACATAATTCCCTTTTACTCCATATTCCTTATATTTGTAATTGTTTAAGAACAATAGGTATGAATCCTCAAAATTTAATCTATTATTGAAATTTACAGTTCCTAAATAATGTAATTATGAATAAAACAAAGGTTCTCCTTTACTCAGGCATAGGTGAACTTAGCCCAATCTGGCTATCCTGCTTAGGTTGGTTTTATTGCTCCAAAAGACTTGTAAATTATCTGGCTTTTTCTGTGTGTATATTTCTGTGATTTAACTGAAATTCAACTTCAATCTTAACAAAGTTCTTCCTTCTAAATTCTAATTATTTGGGTATTCAAATCCTCAAAACTGACCTTTTCTGCAACTTCTTTGACTGATGCTACACTGGTTCCATATAAATTATCATTGTATTGCCCAGCTTCAATAAATAAATGGCTTTGTATGTCACGCTCCATTTGTTCTCGAGAATCTACAAAATGATAATCACGAGCATCTTCTTCATAATCTCTTCTAGATCTTGTAGTATCTGAAATTGTCATATACAATTATTATCTATGTCTGTTTTTTTATTCCAATATAATTTTAGCATTTCTTACAAGGTTTGGTTTAGGTTTATGGTGTTTAATGCCACTTTCAACAATATTTCAGTTATATCGTGGCAATCAGTTTTATTGGCGGAGGAAACCGGAGTACCCGGAGAAAACCACCGACCTGTCGCAAGTTACTGACAAAACTTAATCACATAATGTTGTACACCTCGCCCTGAGCGGGATTCAAACTCACAACTTTAGTGGCGTTAGGCACTGACTGCACAGGTAGTTGTAAATCCAACTACCACGACCACTCCAGCATTTCTTATAAAGAGAAATAAAACTTGCAAAAGAAAACAACCAACTCAAGAAAATTTCTAATTGAAGTTTTGTGGCATTAACAATTTCATATGACCTAAAGTATTCAAAGCAAAACACAACACCTGAACTCTTAAAATAATTTTTGCCAAAGCAAGACATTTACATCATATAGGATGCAGCATCTTGATTATCTACAATGCTTACCAACTTTTGACTGGTCCCTTTGACTGGTACCCTGGTATTTGCACGAAATAGTGTGAATGCTTTTTGTCTTGTATTTTCCCTCTTTAAGTGCAAGTAAAGAAAATTTGAATATAAATTGTGAAATACAATCACCAAAGGCATTAAGGAAATGTGATAGGGATTGCTCTGCCCATCATAATTGACCAGTATCAAATAATGATTGTTTTAGAAAACCTGTACTACACCCACATTTGAAAAAGTGCTTATAAATTAAAAGACTAATGACTACATGAATACTTACGAGGAACACAGCTGCCAAATTTATCTGGGAATTCTGATATTAAATCATCATTAATTCTGTCTTTTAATGGACCAAGTATAATTACAGGTCTGGTGTATTTCACTGCAATAAAGTAAAAAAAGATTATACAAATGTTTCCAATATTTATGTTCGACATTTTTCATTTAAGGGCTACACCAGGAGCAGCATGATACCTTTATTGTCCAACACATGACTCTTTGGGTAAGGTGAGCTAAAAAAATCATAAAATTGGTTAAATTACTTTCAACATACAAAAAAACCCAGAAAAAAAAACTTTTTTAGGATTACATTCCCCCAATCATTATTCTCTGCCAAGGATCACTGTGATAGAATTTCAGAAAGATCGGTCACCTAGAATAAAAGTTATTGCATGGAAACTATTGTCTACAGTGTACAGAAGGATGATCACAATGATGACAGACCCATAACATATATTAGTTTTAAATGACTGATTTTCATAATACACAAATGCAAAAATTTAGTTTTTCAACCATTTCAGTTGTCACCTCCATTTCACTGTCTTTTTAGTTGTTGTTTTCTTGGTGACATGTTTTATTGGATCCTAACCTGTCGTCCCCTTCCGTTATCTAGATCTTCAGCAACCAAACAAATATACCCCCCCTCCCCAATTTTTTTTTATAAAAACCCTGCAGATTCACTGCATGTCAAAAGACCACTTTATCAGAAATAACAACATTAACAAGGTACTGTTCCACGGTGGTAGGTATCTAGGATCTTTTTCAAAGATAAAAACTTACAAATGATCACAGTTAGACAATTTGAACCTATCAGTTAAAATAAATTTCAATAAAGAAAGTTTACAGGTTTATATATTTCTTACATTCTTGTTGTACAACGGCTTCATAGGACAGGATTGGTTCTTCTCCTCCTGTAATTAAACACAAAAATATCAATATCAAATCTAACATGAAGAACAATGGCCAATTTAAATACACAAATCAGTTTATAACAATAAGGTTACATGTATATTATACTGAATGATGTGATATCTAATATGAAGTGAAATGATACAAAAAGTCAATGAAGAATCCCTATTCAAAAGCAGTGTTTTAAAACAGCTGTCTGTTAGATAGTGTATCCTACTCCTGACACCAATAATTGTAACTACTCTCACACACAAAGCAATTTTTTCAAAAAGAGGAGAGTGACACATGTGTCTAAACCAACCTGAAAATAATGGGAGATTAAATTATATCTTGATGTCATGATTTTCAATACATTTGTAATTCAATAATTTCACCAAACAACTTTACGTTCTCAAAAGCCTGTAAATTGTTATTCTTCTTCTTATTGTAAGTTTCATTTAAATCAAAATGATTAATATCCAAACATATACTTTAAATATCATTCCAAATTTCTCACTGAAAAGATTAGCCAGTTCCTATTTTTAGGGATGGAAGATTTTCTTGTCTTGTACCTACCCATACAAGATAAGAAAAAAATCATGCACGTTTTCCTGGAAAAAACCTTTTCACACCACGGTTCCGACTTTATTCTCATCAATAAAACCACGATTCTACTACATAAGTATCTTTAAATTAATCTATGTATACTATTCTGCTAGCTAACGATTTAATGATCTTGCACCTTTCATGTCCTTTGACTTTTCTCATCCATTTCTACCGTGTCAATGATTGCTTACTTGGAGTAAATAATAGAGTGCTCTCCTTTGTTAGCAACTAACATAAAGAAAGAAATTACCTCCCTTTGACCAAAGTCAAATAATTTTTTTACAGGTATTTATCGCTTTTGTAGTAGCATTTATAATATATTTATAAAAAAAATTGTATCTTATTATGAAATACAATTAAATTACTGCCAAGACATGGATGTATATTGATAAATCAACATTTTAACTCAGCAACGGAAAACAATTTTGTGGGAAAACGCTCGATGGAATGTAAACAAAACAAAGCTGTTTAGTGAGAAATAAAATGAAACACCGGAAAAAAGTACAAGATAGGGAAATATCTAACACCCTTGGGTAAGATTTCAATCGTTCTCTAACTCGGCAAGCCTTGTAAGATAATGATTGAAATCTTACCCTCGGGTGTTGGAGATTTCCCTATCTTGTACTATCGGTGTTAGATTCTATATATCTTTCGAACATTTATCATTTTTTCAAGTTTGAGAAGACAAGAACAATGAACAAGATCATTCATAAAGAGCTATAATTTCAATATTCACATTGGTCTCTATAATTTATTCAACACATTGTTTATATAATCCATAAATATGAAGCCAATACAAGGACTACACAATAAAGTAAGCACTACATGTAATTCATGGACTACCAATACATGCTACATACTCGTAAGATAGTTATCTATTGTTGGTAAAGAATTTCACTCTATTACTTTTGGTAAAGAATTTCACTCTATTACTTTTGGTAAAGAATTTCACTCTATTACTTTTGGTAAAGAATTTCACTCTATTACTTTTGGTAAAGAATTTCACTCTATTACTTTTGGTAAAGAATTTCACTCATTTACTTTTGGTAAAGAATTTCACTCTATTACTTTTGGTAAAGAATTTCACTCTATTACTTTTGGTAAAGAATTTCACTCTATTACTTTTGGTATCAACCCATGTTAATATTTGAACAAAATAAACCAGTTGAAGACCTGGAACCTCATAAGATTATGACACCTTTATTAAACTATTTTAAATTTTATGATCAAAGTGAAAGTTGTAAGTAAAGCACCCACCGACCAGCAAGAAACTACTAAATATCCTGTACATCATCCACAGCTATAGAAAGAATGACTTGTGATTGCTTAATTATAGTATGACTGCTACTGATAAGTTCAAAAGTTATACCGTAATTAACACACTTGATCAATGAAAATAAGGTCAGATTCAATAATTATAACTACAATATTTCATAATATATTAAAGAATTATGCTAATAAATAGAATACAATGTATGAGCAAACATTTCAAGATATTTGAAGACAGGCGTTAACATGTATTTAATACACAAATTTCAAAAACTGCTATAGGTAATTAACACATTCTGAAATCTCCCACATGTTCTGAAACTACTACAGATAAAAAAACAGATTTTCTGAAAAATACTGTATGTTGTTAACACATATCCTGAAAACCACAAGTGAAAATAAATGTGACTAGAACAACCCTTTTTTCCAACTAATATACTATTTTATGTTGTTATTTTTCATGGTCAATTCAATCAGATCTTGATTTAGGGAGGAATTTTCATAGAGCCTTCTATAATGGCTTTGAAGAAATTTTATATCACAAGATTTAAATAATCATTGGTTTTGTGCACATCAAATAATTTACCACAAAACAGAGAAAGCATTACTGTTGGTTATCAGTACCTTTCTTTTTCATTAATAAATTGACTAAAAATAGATCAAAAGGGAATACATTTTCTTATTTAAATAACTTCTATGACATAGGACACTTTCAAAAAGCCTTGGACCAAAAGTAAAAGAGGATGGATGGATAGAATGATCCAAATTAATTAGTTATAATAATAAAATAAAAAACTTTTTGACTTATTTTAATTTGTAAATAAATTCAAATTTAAATAAAATTAGACAAAAAAACTGACAGCAGAGCTAATGAAGAATTGATACAATATGATGATTGATAATTTGTGTAGATTTAAAAGGGAGGTAATCGATAACACACTTGCTGATCTGATAATAGTTTTATTTAATTACACAAACACTACAAAAACTTTCCTGTTTAATTCACCATCCCAGTAATGTTAAACAGTCATAATTCACCATCCCAGTAATGTTAAACAGTCATAATTCACCATCCCAGTAATGTTAAACAGTCATAATTCACTATCCCAGTAATGTTAAAGTCATAATTCACCATCCCAGTAATGTTAAACAGTCATACATTTCTAATTCACCATCCCAGTAATGTTAAACAGCCATAATTCACCATCCCAGTAATGTTAAACAGTCATAATTCACCATCCCAGTAATGTTAATCAGCCATAATTCACCATCCCAGTAATGTTAAACAGCCATAATTCACCATCCCAGTAATGTTAAACAGTCATAATTCACCATCCCAGTAATGTTAAACAGTCATAATTCACCATCCCAGTAATGTTAATCAGCCATAATTCACCATCCCAGTAATGTTAAACAGCAATAATTCACCATCCCAGTAATGTTAAACAGCAATAATTCACCATCCCAGTAATGTTAATCAGCCATAATTCACCATCCCAGTAATGTTAAACAGCCATAATTCAGCATCCCAGTAATGTTAATCAGCCATAATTCACCATCCCAGTAATGTTAAACAGCCATAATTCAGCATCCCAGTAATGTTAATCAGCCATAATTCACCATCCCAGTAATGTTAAACAGCCATAATTCACCATCCCAGTAATGTTAAACAGCCATAATTCACCATCCCAGTAATGTTAAACGGCCATAATTCACCATCCCAGTAATGTTAAACATTCATACATTCTTTAAGTCACTATCCCAGTAATGTTAAACATTACGGCCATATATTCTCATCTCTCATGCATTGCTACAAACTTTTTTTTAATATTCTTCTTGACAATATATCAAGGATTGTATGCAAGTTGCTCAGAGCTGTGATACCTTTTATTTCTCAGCAGCATTTTAAGTGACAAATTGCCCACTTTCTTTTATGACAATTAACAGACATCATAGTTTTGTTCCTATTTCTAAAACACTACTAAAAGCAAAATGGACAAAGCTGCTAGCGCTACTTTTAATAAGTAGCTTGGTGCAAATTTGAAGAAATAAAGCTGTCAAAATTGTTTAAGAAATAAATGACTGATTCAACAACTCTGAAGTAACTATAAAAGAGATTTGTCATACATCTTCAAGGAATTAACAATGGACATTCATGCAGAATAAATAGTGACAGTAATAGATTTTCTTCATGCTATCTGACTAATTTATTTCAAAGCCTTTTTTACGTGTACGACTTGATTATTATTATGGCAGTACAGAGAGAGAGATAGACAGGGTGCTTTACTTACTCCCGTTAGCCTCATTGTCACCCATTCCTAGTGGAAAATAGAAAAGGAATATAATGTTATGAGTTAGTGAAACATATCACGAGTGAAAAAGCATCATGTAAATGCTATGAAGAAGAATAAAGTGCATGAGATCATGGTAAAGACACAACTATTTCATACATAAGTCAAAGAATCTAAGCTGAAACAAAGATAATCAATACTGAAATAAAACAGATATCCACTCCCCCCCCCCCCAAAAAAAAACATCAAAGACAGGATACCCTCCAAAAAATATAGTCTGGATTCCCCTCCCTCCATAAAAAAAAAAAAAAAGCCAAGGCAGGTTGAGTTTTTTTTCTCTCAAGAAAATATATCTATAAATGTGATAGGTTACTGTTTCATTTTATCAGAAGAATGACCAAATATCTTTACCCTAGACTAATTCTTTCAGGACTTCATTAATAACATTTGAATCCACAGCTTTACTTTCATACAACATGGCAATCTCATTTCTGACACAGTGAAACCTGTCTTAACCAAACCTCCTTGGGACCAAATTTGTGTTTGCAATAGACAGGTGTTTGGTATATAAAGATTAAATGAACAAAGATTTTGTGCATTGGGTCTTTCATTTATACAGGATTCCAGTTTATTCAGGGTTTGATTTATACAGGATTCCAGTTTATTCAGGGTTTGGTTTAGACAGGATTCCAGTTTATTCAGGGTTTGGTTTAGACAGGATTCCAGTTTATTCAGGGTTTGGTTTAGACAGGATTCCAGTTTATTCAGGGTTTGGTTTAGACAGGATTCCAGTTTATTCAGGGTTTGGTTTATACAGGATTCCAGTTTTTGCTGGATTTGATTTATACTGGATTCCAGTTTATTCAGGGTTTGGTTTAGACAGGATTCCAGTTTATTCAGGGTTTGATTTATACAGGATTCCAGATTATTCAGGGTTTGGTTTAGACAGGATTCCAGTTTATTCAGGGTTTAGTTTAGACAGGATTCCAGTTTATTCAGGGTTTGGTTTAGACAGGATTTCAGTTTATTCAGGGTTTGGTTTAGACAGGATTCCAGTTTATTCAGGGTTTGGTTTATACAGGATTCCAGTTTATTCAGGGTTTGGTTTAGACAGGATTCCAGTTTATTCAGGGTTTGGTTTATACAGGATTCCAGTTTATTCAGGGTTTGGTTTATACAGGATTCCAATTTATTCAGGGTTTGGTTTAGACAGGATTCCAGTTTATTCAGAGTTTGGTTTAGACAGGATTCCAGTTTATTCAGGGTTTGATTCATACAGGATTCCAATTTGTTCAGGGTTTGATTTATACAGGATTCCAGTTTATTCAGGGTTTGGTTTATACAGGATTCCAGTTTATTCAGGGTTTGGTTTATACAGGATTCCAGTTTATTCAGGGTTTGGTTTTAGACAGGATTCCAGTTTATTCAGGGTTTGGTTTAGACAGGATTCCAGTTTATTCAGGGTTTGGTTTAGACAGGATTCCAGTTTATTCAGGGTTTGGTTTAGACAGGATTCCAGTTTATTCAGGGTTTGGTTTAGACAGGATTCCAGTTTATTCAGGGTTTGGTTTAGACAGGATTTCAGTTTATTCAGGGTTTGGTTTAGACAGGATTCCAGTTTATTCAGGGTTTGGTTTATACAGGATTCCAGTTTATTCAGGGTTTGGTTTAGACAGGATTCCAGTTTATTCAGGGTTTGGTTTATACAGGATTCCCGTTTATTCAGGGTTTGGTTTATACAGGATTCCAATTTATTCAGGGTTTGGTTTAGACAGGATTCCAGTTTATTCAGGGTTTGATTCATACAGGATTCCAGTTTGTTCAGGGTTTGATTTATACAGGATTCCAGTTTATTCAGGGTTTGGTTTATACAGGATGCCAGTTTATTCAGGGTTTGGTTTATACAGGATTCCAGTTTATTCAGGGTTTGATTTAGACAGGATTCCAGTTTATTCAGGGTTTGGTTTAGACAGGATTCCAGCTTTTTCAGGGTTTGATTTATACAGGATTCCAGATTATTCAGGGTTTGATTTATACAGGATTCCAGATTATTCAAGGTTTGGTTTAGACAGGATTCCAGTTTATTCAGGGTTTGGTTTAGACAGGATTCCAGTTTATTCAGGGTTTGGTTTAGACAGGATTCCAGTTTATTCAGGGTTTGGTTTATACAGGATTCTATTTTTTGCAGGGTTTGATTTATACAGGATTCCAGATTATTCAGGGTTTGGTATATACAGGATTCCAGTTTATTCAGGGTTTGATTTATACAGGATTCCAGCTTTTTCAGGGTTTGATTTATACAGGATTCCAGATTATTCAGGGTTTGATTTATTCAGGATTCCAGTTTATTCAAGGTTTGGTTTAGACATGATTCCAGTTTATTCAGGGTTTGGTTTAGACAGGATTCCAGTTTATTCAGGGTTTGGTTTATACAGGATTCCAGTTTTTGCTGGATTTGATTTATACTGGATTCCAGTTTATTCAGGGTTTGGTTTAGACAGGATTCCAGTTTATTCAGGGTTTGATTTATACAGGATTCCAGATTATTCAGGGTTTGGTTTAGACAGGATTCCAGATTATTCAGGGTTTGATTTTTACAGGATTCCAGTTTATTCAGGGTTTGGTTTAGACAGGATTCCAGTTTATTCAGGGTTTGGTTAGGACAGTTTATTCAGGGTTTGGTTTACACAGGATTCCAGTTTATTCAGGGTTTGTTTTAGACAGGATTCCAGTTTATTCAGGGTTTGCTTTAGACAGGATTCCAGTTTATTCAGGGTTTGGTTTAGACAGGATTCCAGTTTTTTCAGGGTTTGATTCATACAGGATTCCAGATTATTCAGGGTTTGGTTCAGACAGGATTCCAGTTTATTCAGGGTTTGGTTTAGACAGGATTCCAGTTTTTTCAGGGTTTGATTTACAGGCTTCCAGATTATTCAGGATTTGTTTTAGACAGGATTCCAGATTATTCAGGGTTTGGTTTAGACAGGATTCCAGTTTATTCAGGGTTTGGTTTAGACAGGATTCCAGTTTATTCAGGGTTTGATTTATACAGGATTCCAGATTATTCAGGGTTTGGTTTAGACAGGATTCCAGTTTATTTAGGGTTTGGTTTAGACATGATTCCAGTTTATTCAGGGTTTGGTTTAGACAGGATTCCAGTTTATTCAGGGTTTGATTTATACAGGATTCCAGTTTATTCAGGGTTTGATTTATACAGGATTCCAGATTATTCAGGGTTTAGTTTATACAGGATTTCAGTTTATTCAGGGTTTGATTTATACAGGATTCCAGTTTATTCAGGGTTTGGTTCAGATATGTTTCACTGTATCTAAATTGTAATAGATGTCAAATGTACTAGGAATAGCAATATAAAGAACATCATCATGCATTTCTACAAAAAGTAAAATTAAAAACATTGTATGAAATATCATGCCAGATTCTATAATCATTCCAACAAATGACAGAAATAACATTCCAATATGACGAACATTTCAATCAAATTATTCACTCATTCTCAATAATCCACAGATTTATACAATAGATTCACAGATAGCAGCTTTATATATAATAAAATATATACATTAAACAAAACATATACATGATCATTTCAATATCAAATCATAAAATGTATCCTATAAATAACTTTC
Organism: Bathymodiolus septemdierum; assembly: GCA_963383655.1. Lineage (NCBI taxonomy): Eukaryota > Metazoa > Mollusca > Bivalvia > Mytilida > Modiolidae > Bathymodiolus > Bathymodiolus septemdierum. Next base: position 114,791,238 of record OY726519.1, read on the forward strand.
CATATCAAATATACTGTTCAGCATGAATTAGTTAGTACATCTCATCATATATTTATTCTTAGGTATTAATACTAACAATAGTTCACCAGAAGCTGTTAATTTTAAATATAGTTCATCACAAGCTTAGCTATTACATTATATCATATATTTAGATTAAAATACAGGTGTTTTGTATATGCATTATCAATGATTGTTCCGAGCCTATATCGTTTACCCTATATTGCACCCCTAGACCTATATCGTATGGGTGTCTTCTTCGAAGGCCGCGTTATATTGATCGTTTTTCCAAAGTACATCTCTTTAAATTTGAAAAGTGTTACAGTAGGTAAGATTTGGTTACAAAAAATTCAAATTAACCATAAAAATTAAAATTTTACAATAGATTTTTCAGATCTATGGAATTGTTATGGATGTATATAAATATTAGAATTGAACCAAATCTTACAAATATAACAATTTGAATACATATGAAAGAAATTTAAATAAACAGCTGCGCCAAGAGCGCATGATACGCCCGTCGTCAACATTCATACAATATTTGTAAAGACTTTCTTTCCCATAACTCTTGAATGAAAAATCTAAATTTCACCAAAAAGTATAAAGACCGTAAGACTATCAATTCCAATAACTGTGCGAAGTTTGAAGTGAATTGGCCAAGGGGTTCTCAATTTACAGCACAACATACGAAAAATCACCTACAATTTGATGAATAAAGTCCCATAACTCCGGAATGAAAAACTGAAATTTCACCAAAAAGTATACAGACCGTAAGAGTATCAATTCCAATAACTATGCGAATTTTGAAGTGAATTGGCCATGAGGTTCTCAATTTACAGCACGACATATGAAAAATCGCCTACAATTTGATGAATAAAGTCCCATAACTTTGGAATGAAAAATTGAAATTTCACCAAAAGGTATACAGACCGTAAGACTATCAATTCCAATAACTGTGCGAAGTTTGAAGTGAATTGGCCAAGGGGTTCTCAATTTGCAGCGCAACATACGAAAAATCGCCTACAATTTGATGAATAAAGTCCCATAACTCTGGAATGAAAAACTGAAATTTCACCAAAAAGACCATAAGACTATCAATTCCAATTACTATGCGAAGTTTGAAGTGAATTGGCCCAGAGATTTTCAATTTACAGCGCGACATACGAAAAAATCACCTACAATTTGATGAATAAAGTCCCAAGACTCTGGAATGAAAATTCGAAATTTCACCATAAAGTATACAGACCGTAAGACCATAAATTCCAATAACTCTGTGAAATTTGAAGTGAATTGGCCAAGGGGTTCTTAAGTTAGAGCGCGACATGTGAAACGAACGGACGGACAGTCAGACATTGGTATACCATAATACATCCCGTCTTAAAGACGGGCGTATAAAAATGATAAATTTTAAAGGGGAAGTAACTCTATTCAGATAGAAATATAGTGAATATCTAAATACATGTATTATCAAAGGCATGGTTGAAATATATGATATAATGAACATTAGATGTCAAAATCTGTATCACATACCGTATCAACCCTCGACCTATATCACACTTCGGGCCGGTGGCCCTTGGGGTGATATAGGGTTCTCGGGTTGATACGGCATGTAATACAGATTTTGACATGTAATATTCAGTATGTATTACGTAGTTTCATGAGAAGTTATTATTTCAGATAATAGATCACCAGCATATTGTCTATAATCATCAGAAATTATCACTACTAACTACATAACTCACCAGAAGATTTTCTGTTAATAAGTATAGCTTACCAGAACCCAAATTGTTATTGATATGCATAGCTCAACACAAATGTTACTGCTAGTACTAAGTAAAGTTTACTAGAAGCTTAGCTGCTATTTCAGAGGTTAGAAAAGAAGCTTCACTGCTATAAAGAAGTGAAGTTCACAAGTAGCTTTACAGCTGTAAGGAGGTGCAGTTCACCAGTAGTTTAAACTTGTTTCATTCACAAACATATAAATAAGATTGGGCTATAAACAGCTCGTGCCTATACAAGCTCTCTGATTTTTACATGTACTTAGTCGTAAGACTGTATAGGTGATCAAAATTAATGTCTTAAGACTACTAGTCATTAAAGAACATAAAAGGAATTACATCCAATTAAGCAGAAAGAAAAAGTAAATTTTATAAGCATACTACTCTATATTAATATTTATTTCTTTTTCTCTTTATTATAATTTATGATTTTTTTCTCTAACAATGGAGAATTAAAATTATCCCCAATATCAAATGTTTACTTGAATATAAAATAGCACTGTCATGTAATATAACTATATATCTGTATGACTGTACTTACAAGAACAAGTTATAAAATAATCATTTGTACAATGAAAGTTATTGTGACAAGAAAAGCAAGTCTATATTCTACAGCAAAGCATGAGAAATATAAGTTAAAAGTTTTACAATAATTTATAAATATTTTTACCTTCCGCTAAAAAAAGGAAGAAAAACATGTATAAGCAAATTAAAATTTAAATACTTGTTACCTAAAACACATCATATAAATGAGGTAGCTTTTCATTGTGAAAATCCATAGAGCACGTTATATTGGAAAAATAAAGGAAAATATGTCAAGAATGTTTAAAAAATACACAAAACCCTTCTGATTCCATACCGTACACCTTAACTCTCCACAAGTTTTTAGTTACACTTTTAACACCCCCCCCCCCCCCCCCAAAAAAATCATAAATATTTACTAAAAAACAGTTTTTTGAAGTAATCACTAAAATCTCAATTAACACTTCAAATACAAACAAAATACTCTCCCTAGTCTTAACAAGTCTCTAGTCTTAACAAGTTTCTATACAAACTATCAAAAATTTAGAACTTCATGCAAATGTTTATCAGGCAAAATACCTAATTCAACTAGTACATGTCAGTATAAATTCTTGTCTTGTATAACATGCAGATTAAATACAGATGACAATCTTCCTGTTTCAACAATACTTTACACCATTGTTTTATCAGTTTGTATTTACAGTCAAACCTGTATATAAAGACCACTCAAGGGAACCTGATAATGTGGCCTTTATTAGCAGTTGCCCTTTATATACAGGTTAAAATTATATGCACTATTCATTAATGGGGAGAATGAGGCTGCCCTATATAGAGTGATTTGTTATTTAGAGGTGCCCTTTATAGACAGTGATTTGTTATTTAGAGGTGCCCTTTAAGGCAGATTTGACTGTAGTTGTTGGAATTTTAAGTTCACTGAGGTGAACTTTTATACTTTTGAAATATTTTCCCATTCATCCTAGTACATTAAATGAGGCTGACCATCTTTTCTCCGTGTGTGTATATATTTTAAAATTTGGCAAAAGTTGACATAGAAGGGAGATAACTCACTGACACTTATCCTATACTTAAATTTTGTTTGAATTTATCCACAATACTAAATTGTTTTTCCGGATATACCTAGTTACTAAGGAAACACAGATATGTTGATGAAAAATTTAAACAATTGGTATGTGACAGGTAAAAAATCTTCAACCATACTCAACCATTTTTAGAAATTATGGATTCTGACATTTCCTTACATGAAAACACCCTCATTGATTTGAATACACTTCATACAATCAAATATTCAGTCTGCACCAAAAACCACTAGGCTTAAACCCAAGTCTAGTAAAAATTGGTTCTGGTTAATAAAAATTGCATTAAATTCACTAAATCAAATAAGAATTTTTTTTTTCTAAAATACCGTTTGGGCTAGTTTGTCAAAATATTTTTGGCACAGACTGAATGAATATCTCCATTTTTTGGGATGAATACTCCTGATTCACTAATTTCTGATGAGTAAATTGCACTAAAAGTGATTGTTGAAACATACTGAAGATAAAACATCTGATTTTGCATACTATGTTCAGACTAGTTGTAACTGTGGGTAACTTACGTTCATCAGCACTGATGTCCTCACTACCACTCTGATCTTTACTCTTCATGAATGGAAATCGTTTAGAAAAAGAAAAATTCTTCTTCTTTTTGTCTGTAGCTGATAAACTTTGTTGCTGTAAAAAGTCACATTGTGTCTATATTAAAATAAAAGACATAAGATATGATTAAATAAGAATCTTTGTAAGCATGCTCATACACCCTATGCCCCACACATTATTGAAAAAAAAAGTCCTCCTCCCAAAATATGCTTACTCTTTAATTAGAATGCTCTAGTTAGGTAACAAGATCCATTTCTCAAAATCCTTATATTTCAGATTTAAAAAAAAAAGATTTTCTCCAAAAAGTACTTTTTGCATTTGGTTTTAATTCAAACTTGTTATAAATAGAAAGTTTGAACACAAAAGAGATTGGTAAAAAAAAAGTCTCTACAAAAACTCTATGAGAATCAGATATGAAAAGAATGGTTTATTTCTGTAACTAGGAGTTGTGACAGACAGATGGGTGGATCATAAAACATTTTATTACCTAATTGTAAAGTTTTACATGTTTTATAAAGTATTCTTTATTTTCAACTATTTTAGGGGTTCTGACTTTCTAGTGTTCTATTGCCTGGCTACCTTTGACCTTTACTGTGCTTGGTCAAAACAATCTCATGAATATTTATTACTAATACGAAATCTTGTCTAGTCTAAACCGGATTACAGCGTATGAAAGTGTCGTAATCTAACACGATTTAACCCTTTGACTGCGACGTTTCATGCATAATCGTTACTTCGTGTGCTGTAAAATATGCAAATTGCACAGTTGTTCAGTATAATAAAACACTTATAGACTTGATATTCGGGTAATAGTACTTTTAAGTTTTATTGTCCCCTCTGTACCAACTATTGTCCTCGGCATTGCCTGGGACAATAGTTGGTACCTTGGGGAAAATAAAAGTGCTATGACCCTCATACCCAGTCAATAAGTGTATAATACTCCTTGCTAAATCATATGTAAAATATTAGATTTTGTCAATCCTCATATATTTTTTAAGAATGTTTACATACGTTAGTGAATAAGACAATTACAAGACATTTTAGACTTACTTTATCCGTATTTGATGTTGTTCTACCAGTGAACTTGACATTTTTTAACCTTGCTCTTTCTTTTCTATCCACCCTGTAACAATAATACAATCTCATCTAGTCTTAGAACAGATTACAGCATTTAAAACATTTCTTCCATATATCATTTACACATAATCAAAAGCTATTCATTTATACTTTTGTCAACCTATTAAAGTCATAAAACAGGTCATGACAAATTAAACCTTAAAAAGATCAGTTCATTATATAAGACAGATCTTGTTTAATTTCCATGAATTTTGTAATGATTTTCTTTCAAACATGACTAATTCCATTGTTTGCCTGGGTAGTTTTTTTCAAGACAGTGTCTGTTCATTGTTATTGTGTAAGAATGTTATTACACTATATTGTGCTATCAGAATGTACATATACACCACAATATAGGTGAAATACTGCTTAAATTGGCATTATACACCAATCAATTCATCTTCTCCCTAGATAATATTTTTCAAATATATTATGATTTATCAGTAATTTTTCCATGTTTCATATGATCTTGTAAAAGGATATTGTCAGAATCAAAGGACTGACTCTTGATACTGAAAATATTGGTCAGTATGGTGTCAAACAAATAACGATGTAACCGAAAAAAAACTAGGAAGAACTGTTTTAGATACCTAAAACTTATGTCTCCCCTTAATGCGGCCATCTGTACAACAATAAGTTACACATTATGAGTTGAATATGTTTTAAAAACAATTATTTGACCTTTGGGTCAAAGGTCAAGGTCCCACAAAGGTCATTACAATACATGACACACCACCTTATGGTCATGCACCCACATACCAAATATCATTGACCTATCTCGAAAGACAAAAATGTTATGGCCCGGACAAGAAAGTACTATTTAAAAAACAAGGTTCCACGAAGGTCATTATGGTATGCAACACACCGCATTATGGTCATGCACCCACATACCAAATAAAATTGACCTATCTGGAAAGAAAAAAAAGTTATGGTCCGGACAAGCTTTGCTGAGAAGAAGCAGAGAAAAAAATCAGACTAAAACAATATGTCTCCCTTCGTTTGAAGGGAAGACATAATAATAACGTTAGTTGTGAAGGTGTTGATCATCTGTCTTATGTGACCCTATTTCAATGTTCCCTTGGAAGGTCTGATAAGACAGGTTTGACTGTATTTCAAAGTTCATACAAATGAAAATAAAAATGCTAAAACTTAATACCTTGATATCAGAAAACGGTTTATGATTCCATGCCTTTGAATTATATCATGCTTCAAAATTCCATGTAACTCTAATAAATAATAACACTAACCTTCGTTTACTAGGAATAATACCAATTCCTTCCTCTTCACCATCCGGCATCACTCGTTTAGCTTGCCACCATTCATCATCACTAGCATTTGTTACATGTAAGATGTCTCCATAATGAAATTCTAATCCTTTACTTGGTAAACCACTGTCTTTAGAAGGGTCATAGTCAAACAAGGCTCTGTAAAGTAACAATATATATACATTTAATGAAGGATTATGTATATTTATTCTTTTCTTCATAAAATGCTCGAAACACTTTGCCCCAGAGTTTATCAACAAACACATAAACTTGAGCTTTAGAAAAACTCAAGTCTTGATTTAAGTAAAGGGTCTAGTTAAAAAATCTAGTTCAGGTAAAAACTGCTTTGTAGACTGCCAGTTTAATGCCTCATACAATATACATGTAGGTGGGTTTTATAATAAAATATGCAAAATGTTTTTTTTAATTGCAGCCTATATTAAACTATTTACACCAATGCTCTGACCCCTGATCTGATAAACATTGGGACTTCTTTTGTAAAGGATTTAGTCTTGATACCACTAATGATCATTTATACTGATTCATCAGATGAATATTAAACAATGCTTTTGCTTCGCAGCCTATGTTGAACACTGGATTGACATGGGACAGCAGTTTCTACAGAGATGAAAGTGCTCACTGATGAGAAAAGAAGAAACCCCATATAAAATGCCTGAATACCTTCATTTCTAGCTGCTTAGACCAAATTTGATACATTTTATTTCCAAATATTTTGCCCAAAAAAGAAAAAATCCACTGACCTTAGGAAAACTTTAAATTCTGACGGTGGGATCTTTATTTGTCAAAATTTAAATATCTATATCCCAATGATGATCGACACTGAATACAATTGCATTTCAATAGCAGTTTCAACGATGAAAATTAAATAAAATGTTTCCCATTTTGTCCATGTTAATTTTGGACCTTAAGAGCTTGAATTTACATATAACAACAGAGTTTTATGTCAAATACAATATTATATTCTGAGCTGGTTCTTATGAAAAAGGTTTTTTTGGGGGAAAACAGTTTATATATTGTCAAAAACTTCTGTCATAACTTAATCTTTTCTTCATCCCATATCTACTGGAATATGTGACTGAATTGTCTATTAGAATGTCTTTAGGTGTTATCCCTGTTCTATTTATAGTAAGAACAGACATTTTGATTGACAGTCTAAGAATTAGTTACTCTTTATCTTGTAGTTGCTGTCTATAATTACCTGACAAATAATGTTCTTTTCTGTGTTGTACGTAAACTTCCTGTACTAGTGTTCATCATCTGTTCTCGTAAATCTTGAATTTTTGCTTCAAATCTGTTATACTCTGCAAAAAATGATTGTACATATGTGTTAGGGGTATGAATTTCCTCTTTCTACGATATTTCAATTGTATTTAGAACTGGTCGAGACGGTGCAGTATTTCAATAATTTTAACATTTGTTAAAAGTTGAACATTAATGGTGAATTTATTTTCAGATATAAAAGCAGAAAGCAGATTTTAAAGAATTGCATCAGAAATAAATTTTTAAAACAATAGTGAAAATTTAAACATCAATCACCAAATAAAATATTTATCCAAGACTTAAAAACCCTTCCTATTGTTAGCTCTTTATAATACTTAAAAACCCTTCCTATTCTTAGCTCTTCAATTCCACAGCCATTTACTTCTGACAATATTTTGATGAAGCTTACTATATGTCAGTCTTCACAAAGTTGTCTGAGGATTCATTGGACATTCGGTCCAGTGGAAAAACAAGTTTCACTGGACCGAAGTCAAATTTACCGGAACGAATAATAGAAATTGATATTATATATAAAAAAAAATTTTTTTAACGACGTCTGATGGCAATTTAATAGAAATTGATATTATATATATATATATATATATAAAAAAATAATTTAACAACGTCAGATGGCAATTTAGTACACAGTCAAATTAGACAGGGAGTCTTTATGTGATTGTTCATGAGCAAAGTAATGTCAGAGTCGCCATACATATCCAGTAGTGCATAGTTTCCAGTGAATGTAACTAAGTAAATGTAAATATCTGTGTTTACCTATTCCTTTTACTGTATGCTGTATGTGTATACAGAGTTGTATTTTCATTTGTAAATGAGCAAAAGGTAGTAAATAATTTTTATTTCATAAGATTATAAATTTGAAAATATATTCTGCAGTTTGGTAAAAAACTGTATTAAAAAAACTGTATTGAAGTATCCAATACACATCTTTTTGGAAAATTTTAGGACATCAATGGAAAAAAATATACACTAAAATTTACATTTGCAATTGAAATACAAATTGACACGTTATTCACTTTAGCCTTGGTTACTAGTATCAATAAATTATAATGCAAATATTTTTCAATTGAATGTTCTTTTGTATGTTGTTATCAAAAAGGTAAGACTGATGTAGCCAACAATCTGTATCTAATTGTCCGATCTCCTTCCGAATTTTACATCATCAATGTCAACTTCCTGTTTTCATCCCTTATCAATTTCAGTTGACAACATGAATCGGTTGCCATCTTCAATATATATGCATCTCAAAACAAATTCAATTAAACATATGCAATCATTGATCCTCGGGGTTTGTGGAAGTCAACATATTTCTGTGTTCAGTGATATATTTCAGTTTTTATGCTCCACGTAATTGGAAGTGTTTGGTAATGCTAAAGGATGCCTACAATACGAGAAGAAGAGAAGTTCCGATTCATTATCATTCTGACAGAATAAATAAACAAATGTCAAGTCTGCCTGACATTTTAATAAAACCGAGAACGGAAATTAATGCCGTTCTAGAAACGCTATTGGCAGGTGGAATAAATTTCAATCACCAACTGGGCGACCGTTAATTTGCATCCCTGTCAGAGTCCTCTGTATCAGCTTTTCGTTTGACTTTTTTCCTGGGAATCGTAAATTCAACCAATTTGAAGCCCAACACAGCTTTCATCTGTGGAGAGCTACGATTTTTGGTATCAGCTAAACGGCAATATTTGAAATTTTACCGGTTCCAGTCGGATTTCATCGGTTTTGACCGAAGGACCGACACACTTCATGAAGACTGATATGTGCTTCAGGGAAATATTAGGAAACCTTATTATTATATCAATTCTATTGACCAATGAAATCTATATTTGATTTTTGCTCAAGAACAGTAACTCTTGTTACCTTCTGGTCTGTACTGTACTTCTAAAACAACAGTATCTCCTGCAGCTTTCAGTATACCAGCTGCCTCTTCATGTGTACACATACTGATATCTTCACCGTTAACCTACAAAAATAAGATCTTAAATCACACCTAAAACTTACACATTTGTTTTTCTTGATTTGTTCTTGTTTTTCTATAGGTTTGGTTTATGGTGTTTAATGCCACTTTCAACAATATTTCAGTTATATCGTGGTGTGCAGTTTTATTGGTGGAAGAAACCGGAGTAACCAGAGAAAACCACTGACCTGTCGCAAGTCACTGACAATCTTTATCACATGATGTTGTATCGAGTACCCCTCGCCATGAACGTGGTTGGAACTCACAACGTTAGTTCTTTAAGAAAAAATGATTTTATATACATTACAAACATTCTTAAGACTGTTACATTAATTCAATCTTCAATGATAATTTTTGCAAGGGGCATAACTCCATCAAATTTAAGATTGTAATTTGCCATACTTCTAACATTACATATCATTACATAGTTGATGCAATATAGGACAATTAAGTCAACTGAAATAAAAGATTGTTTGAAAGTTAAAAAAAAAGGAAGATATTCTTTACAAAGTGCAGGTTTCTAACAATAGCTGTCCAAATATAAGATGTTTTACTTTAATAACAAGAAAAATCATGGCCATGATAATATGGTAGTTGGATTTACAACTACATGTGCAAGCAGTGCCTATCACCACAAAGTTGTAAGTTTGAACCCTGTTCATGGCGAGGTGTACTCGATACAACATCATGTGATAGAAGATTGTCAGTAACTTGCGACAGGTTGGTGGTTTTCTCTGGTTTCCTCATTTAATAAAACTGACTGCCACAATAAGACTGAAATATTGTGTCGCTAAACACCATAAAACCAAACCATTTCACAGGGTAATAGTTAGTAACCTTAGGCTGTATGGATTAGCAACACCAGGTATATGGGTTTTATCAAGATGTGTCATTAGCCAATCACAATCAAAGAATTTTCTTTAAGCCAGGGATAACGTCTATGATCAACTCTACCACGTTTTTAGCCCTATACAACTCTTACTTACTGTCATGATTTGGTCGCCTCTCCGCAGCTCTCCACACAGATCAGCTGGTCCACCAGCCAGTATAAATGATATAAATATTCCCTCCCCATTTTCTCCTCCTACAATGTTAAATCCTAAGCCTGTTGATCCTTTCTTTAATTTCACTCTCCTTGGTTCCCTGAAATAAAAATTATGATGGTGTTTCATTAAATCAATATCGGATGAATTGGGCTATTGGTAGGTGTCAGGAAACCTTAACACTTGAGATGGGAATCAGGATGTGAAGCCACGTCAGTGATGTTAGGCTTGTGATTAGTAATCAGCGACCTTAACCACTCGTGATCAGGCACCCATACTCATAAAGGTTATACAATGTACTTGTAGTTTCTGCCAAAATTGCCCTTTACAGAGGACTACAGAGCCATATAGGTGTATTTTAATGACAATTTGTCCACTCTCTTGATGAATGTGTTCTGTTAAAACAGTCAATGACATGGTTGTTAAAGACTTGCAGTAAAGTTAATCTTGGATGTCAGTTATCTTCCAGGATTGTATTTGATAAGCGATGCATTGCCAAGATTATATCTGACTACCAATTTCAGCATGCTGTGGGTATACAATCTCTATTGATCAATAACAGCCTTGCAAATCTGTCTCCTTCATATTAAGTCATATTTCTTACTAAACATTATTATACAACACTTTTCTTGTACTAGAACAGATTTGAAAGCCATCATAAGAGATAAAGAAACTGACATTTCAAGTAAAAACATATTACATATATAAAAGTACAATCAAACCTCCTTAGGACTAACCTTTGTTTAGAATAGACAGGTGTTTGTGTTATAAAGGTTAAATTAACACATATTTCCTACTTTTTATTTAAAGTTTGGTTTATACAAGATTCCAGTTTATTCAAGATTCAGTTTAGACAAGTTTTACAATATAATTATATAAAGAATATTGTGTATTCATTACTTCTATGTTTATTTCTAAATATTTGTCTTCTTTTAAATTTGTATTGAATGAAATTCATAATATTTGAAATCATATTAAAAGCATTCCCATCATAATTTTTATTTCACTAAGTCTGTTTAAATATATTTATTTTGCTTGTGTTTTTGTGCTGTCTAAAAAACAGCTGGCACTGGTAAAATATAGTAAGTTAATGCAGTAAAATCTGACTAAGATCATTAAAATTACTTGTCCACTTGTATGTTGGTGGGTATAAAGGACTTTTCTGATAAAATGAAGAAGACTTGAGCATAATATTGCAAAAACAAATTAGGAAATAATAATTGTGGTTTTCAGCATAATGTCAATAGTGCCATATTATGACTGTAGACAATTTGATTACTTATTGGTATATTTTGCACACTTATTCAAGTCAAAGTATTCGGTTGGAGTACATTCGTAAAATATAATAACATTACACTCTAACTTGTATTATATATACAAAACAATAAAAAAATATATTTTCATGTCAAAAAGCAACAAAATTAAACTTCAAATATTGTACCATAAGAACTTTCTTTAATAGGCAAATTACTTTTTAAATTGACTGTATAAATTGACAATTTAGGTACATTTATATACTTACATCTGTGTGAACAAGTCCATGCTATTAGAGGAAAACCAAAAATGATGTAACTGAATCATTTAATAGTCTATTAAAAATCTGTATTATCACAAAACATCCAGTAATCAACTTTATAATATACACCATGGTAAATGGCTTCTGATAAACTATAGTATTTAAATACAGTGAAATGGGTATCAAAAGTATCCTGGGAAGTTGACAATTATGTAAAAATGTCAAATATGATTAATCTGTCATTTTTCCAAACAAAGAAACAGCTGACAGTAGCATGTACTGAAGCAAAAAAAAATATTTAATTTATTTTAAATGAAATACTTGACTAATGTAATGATTTTGTTTGTGATACTCCTGTTTTTATTAAGAGAACAGTTTTGATCAGCATAGGTGTAAGGGATACAATATTCCTTTTACAATCATTTACTAAAAAGGACCATGGAAAAGGTGTGTATCATCAGTTGTGTGGAAAAGGTGTGTATCATATACAAAATCAGTTGTAGTAATACACAATAACAATTTGGTGAGTTAATGTTGTCAATTATCAAAGCACATGTTCAACATCCTTAAAAATCAGATTTACCCTACTTTCTATTAAATATATTTCTACATGCTGGTTATTCCCAATATGGATTTGTTCTTTCAAGCCATCAATGAGACAAATATAATCACACATGTGGAAAAACAAAAAAGATGGTATATAATGAAATGTTTCTGTCAGAAGTAAGGCTATGGAGGGGGACAAAAAGAAGCAAGGCTATGGAGGGAGACAAAAAGAAGCAAAGCTATGGAGGGGGACAAAAAGAAGCAAAGCTATGGAGGGAGACAAAAAGAAGCAAGGCTATGGAGGGAGACAAAAAGAAGCAAGACTATGGAGGGAGACAAAAAGAAGCAAAGCTATGGAGGGAGACAAAAAGAAGCAAGACTATGGAGGGAGACAAAAAGAAGCAAGACTATGGAGGGAGACAAAAAGAAGCAAGACTATGGAGGGAGACAAAAGGAAGCAAAGCTATTGAGGGAGACAAAAAGAAGCAAGACTATGGAGGGAGACAAAAAGAAGCAAGACTATGGAGGGAGACAAAAAGAAGCAAGACTATGGAGGGAGACAAAAAGAAGCAAGACTATGGAGGGAGACAAAAAGAAGCAAGACTATGGAAGGAGACAAAAAGAAGCAAGGCTATGGAGGGAGACAAAAAGAAGCAAGGCTATGGAGGGAGACAAAAAGAAGCAAGACTATGGAGGGAGACAAAAAGAAGCAAGACTATGGAGGGAGACAAAAAGAAGTAAGGCTATGGAAGGAGACAAAAAGAAGCAAGACTATGGAGGGAGACAAAAAGAAGTAAGGCTATGGAAGGAGACAAAAAGAAGCAAGACTATGGAGGGAGACAAAAAGAAGCAAAGCTATTGAGGGAGACAAAAAGAAGCAAGGCTATGGTGGGAGACAAAAAGAAGCAAGACTATGGAGGGAGACAAAAAGAAGCAAGGCTATGGAGGGAGACAAAAAGAAGCAAGGCTATGGAGGGAGACAAAAAGAAGCAAGGCTATTGAGGGAGACAAAAAGAAGCAAGGCTATGGTGGGAGACAAAAAGAAGCAAGACTATGGAGGGAGACAAAAAGAAGCAAGGCTATGGAGGGAGACAAAAAGAAGCAAAGCTATGGAGGGAGACAAAAAGGTGCAAGACTATGGAAGGAGACAAAAAGAAGCAAGGCTATGGAGGGAGACAAAAAGAAGCAAGGCTATGGAGGGAGACAAAAAGAAGCAAGGCTATGGAGGGAGACAAAAAGAAGCAAAGCTATGGAGGGAGACAAAAAGAAGCAAGGCTATGGAGAGACAAAAAGAAGCAAGACTATGGAGGGAGACAAAAAGAAGCAAAGCTATGGAGGGAGACAAAAAGAAGCAAGGCTATGGAGGGAGACAAAAAGAAGCAAAGCTATGGAGGGAGACAAAAAGTAGCAAGGCTATGGAGGGAGACAAAAAGAAGCAAAGCTATGGAGGGAGACAAAAAGATGCAAGACTATGGAAGGAGACAAAAAGAAGCAAGGCTATGGAGGGAGACAAAAAGAAGCAAGGCTATGGAGGGAGACAAAAAGAAGCAAGGCTATGGAGGGAGACAAAAAGAAGCAAGGCTATGGAGGGAGACAAAAAGAAGCAAAGCTATGGAGGGAGACAAAAAGAAGCAAGGCTATGGAGAGACAAAAAGAAGCAAGACTATGGAGGGAGACAAAAAGAAGCAAGACTATGGAGGGAGACAAAAAGAAGCAAGACTATGGAGGGAGACAAAAAGAAGCAAGACTATGGAGGGAGACAAAAAGAAGCAAGGCTATTGAGGGAGACAAAAAGAAGCAAGGCTATTGAGGGAGACAAAAAGAAGCAAGGCTATGGAGGGAGACAAAAAGAAGCAAGACTATGGAGGGAGACAAAAAGAAGCAAGACTATGGAGGGAGACAAAAAGAAGCAAGACTATGGAGGGAGACAAAAAGAAGCAAGGCTATGGAGGGAGACAAAAAGAAGCAAAGCTATTGAGGGAGACAAAAAGAAGCAAGGCTATGGAGAGACAAAAAGAAGCAAGACTATGGAGGGAGACAAAAAGAAGCAAGACTATGGAGGGAGACAAAAAGAAGCAAGACTATGGAGGGAGACAAAAAGAAGCAAGACTATGGAGGGAGACAAAAAGAAGCAAGACTGGAGGGAGACAAAAAGAAGCAAGGCTATGGAGGGAGACAAAAAGAAGCAAAGCTATGGAGGGAGACAAAAAGAAGCAAGGCTATGGAGAGACAAAAAGAAGCAAGACTATGGAGGGAGACAAAAAGAAGCAAGACTATGGAGGGAGACAAAAAGAAGCAAGACTATGGAGGGAGACAAAAAGAAGCAAGACTATGGAGGGAGACAAAAAGAAGCAAGACTATGGAGGGAGACAAAAAGAAGCAAGACTATGGAGGGAGACAAAAAGAAGCAAGACTATGGAGGGAGACAGAAAGAAGCAAGACTATGGAGGGAGACAAAAAGAAGCAAGGCTATGGAGGGAGACAAAAAGAAGCAAGGCTATGGAGGGAGACAAAAAGAAGTAAGGCTATGGAAGGAGACAAAAAGAAGCAAGACTATGGAGGGAGACAAAAAGAAGCAAAGCTATGGAGGGAGACAAAAAGAAGCAAGGCTATGGAGGGAGACAAAAAGAAGCAAGGCTATTGAGGGAGACAAAAAGAAGCAAGGCTATGGAGGGAGACAAAAAGAAGCAAGGCTATGGAGGGAGACAAAAAGAAGCAAGACTATGGAGGGAGACAAAAAGAAGCAAGACTATGGAGGGAGACAAAAAGAAGCAAGACTATGGAGGGAGACAGAAAGAAGCAAGACTATGGAGGGAGACAAAAAGAAGCAAGGCTATGGAGGGAGACAAAAAGAAGCAAGGCTATGGAGGGAGACAAAAAGAAGTAAGGCTATGGAAGGAGACAAAAAGAAGCAAGACTATGGAGGGAGACAAAAAGAAGCAAAGCTATGGAGGGAGACAAAAAGAAGCAAGGCTATGGAGGGAGACAAAAAGAAGCAAGGCTATTGAGGGAGACAAAAAGAAGCAAGGCTATGGTGGGAGACAAAAAGAAGCAAGACTATGGAGGGAGACAAAAAGAAGCAAGGCTATGGAGGGAGACAAAAAGAAGCAAAGCTATGGAGGGAGACAAAAAGATGCAAGACTATGGAAGGAGACAAAAAGAAGCAAGGCTATGGAGGGAGACAAAAAGAAGCAAGGCTATGGAGGGAGACAAAAAGAAGCAAGACTATGGAGGGAGACAAAAAGAAGCAAAGCTATGGAGGGAGACAAAAAGAAGCAAGGCTATGGAGGGAGACAAAAAGAAGCAAGGCTATTGAGGGAGACAAAAAGAAGCAAGGCTATGGAGGGAGACAAAAAGAAGCAAGACTATGGAGGGAGACAAAAAGAAGCAAGACTATGGAGGGAGACAAAAAGAAGCAAGGCTATGGAGAGAGACAAAAAGAAGCAAGGCTATGGAGGGAGACAAAAAGAAGCAAGGCTATGGAGGGAGACAAAAAGAAGCAAGACTATGGAGGGAGACAAAAAGAAGCAAAGCTATGGAGGGAGACAAAAAGATGCAAGACTATGGAAGGAGACAAAAAGAAGCAAGGCTATGGAGGGAGACAAAAAGAAGCAAGGCTATGGAGGGAGACAAAAAGAAGCAAGGCTATGGAGGGAGACAAAAAGAAGCAAAGCTATGGAGGGAGACAAAAAGATGCAAGACTATGGAAGGAGACAAAAAGAAGCAAGGCTATGGAGGGAGACAAAAAGAAGCAAGGCTATGGAGGGAGACAAAAAGAAGCAAGACTATGGAGGGAGACAAAAAGAAGCAAAGCTATGGAGGGAGACAAAAAGAAGCAAAGCTATGGAGGGAGACAAAAAGAATCTACCGAGTTGTCATAAATAAGAACTGATAAGATGCAATGATTAATATTAAAAGTCGATACAGTGGTCCCTCACTAATAAGGCCACCCCTCTTACAAGGTCAGATTTCAGATGTACTAACATTCTACTAAATTGTCGCCCTCAGGAGAGGTTATGCCTCTTATAAGGCCACTTTTTCACTGCAGAAAGGGGGTCCTTATAAAAGGGGGAATACTGTTCAACAAACCATTAAATAATCCATCCTTCCTTATTCTGCTGAAATACCAGTTAAAAAAAACTCTATATGTATTTGATCATATACAATTACATGTACATTTTTTGTACATGAATATATTATTAAAACCTTCAGATCATCCGAGTTTGTCTACTAACTAAAACCACTGATACGATACAGTGATCAAACTCAAAAGAGGATATTACAAAACTAAATAATTCACCATTTTTGCTTCATACTGAATTTTAACCTTTACATTAATTTCTTCAGAGACTTTTTATAATATCATTACTGACTTGAGAGTTCACTGACACCAATAACAGAAATCTATTGATTAATGTTACTATACATGTTAGAATTACTTATTTTGTCTGTTGCTGGATTCATATTATATAATATTGACATTCCTTGAAATTAAGGACAGCAATTAACACAAGTTGTTTTAGATGGAACTAACATGAACATCAAAATTTCATAATATAGTAGTCCCTTCTCTTATATGGACAAATATGTTGCAATGGAAAAGTGGTCTTATACGAGAGGTGGCCCCTCTACAGGGGAACAATTTAGTAGTTCTCTTATAAGGCAATCCCTCCTGCAATGGAAGTGGCCTCTCTTGAGGGAACAATTTAGTAGTCCTCTTATAAGGCCATCCCTCCTGCAATGGAAGTGGCCTCTCTTGAGGGAACAATTTAGTAGTCCTCTTATAAGGCCATCCCTCCTGCAATGGAAGTGGCCTCTCTTGAGAGAACAATTTAGTAGCCCTCTTATAAGGTGATCCCTCCTGCAATGGAAGTGGCCTCTCTACAGGGGAACAATTTAGTAGTCCTCTTATAAGGCCATCCCTCCTGCAATGGAAGTGGCCTCTCTTGAGAGAACAATTTAGTAGTCCTCTTATAAGGTCATCCCTCCTGCAATGGAAGTGGCCTCTCTTGAGAAAACAATTTAATAGTCCTCTTATAAGGCCATCCCTCTTGCAATGGAAGTGGCCTCTCTTGATGGAACAATTTAGTAGTATTTTACTGCCTCAGTGGATCTGAAATATGGTCTGATTTTGGGGGGGGGGGGGGGGGGGGGGGCTTCTGCAGAACATTAGGGTCCTTTGTTCACTGTAGTACATGTATCAACATTTAGGCTCATCCTATGTTAGTAATAAATAACTCATATAGAATATGAAACTGTACAATAGGACTTAACAGTGACTGAGCGAGTTATTGTTATTTAATGTCAAGTGAGCTATATACCATGGCTAGAACAAGTTACAATGATAAGTGTAGACATCAATTGTTGAATTCATGTGGATCTCAGACAATGTTTAAAAGGTATGTTTTTCTGGGTTTAATCTTCAAAAATTGCAACGGTCAGTGTATCAATGCACATGTTTAAAGTTGATTAAAAGGTTAAGTTATATTTAAGACAAGGGCCACAAAAATAAGGAAAGGACTACCAGGTTTATAGTGCTACTATTACCATGACTATTATACCAAGAAATGAACCCAGATGTCAACATCAGTACTGGATGGTTTTGTAAAGATCATCATGAGTGTTTAAAACACACAAAAAAGCCAGGATTTAAAATCAGCTCTCGACCAAAATCATCAACATTTAGATATTTTCAAAATTCTACAAAAGTTTATTCAGAAATATACCCTTTCTCAGATCAATAACAAATCTGTTCTGATGTCATGTTTACTAAACCAAGATCACCATTTTTAATCATGCATAAACCATATATTTTCCTCAATAGACCTAGCATAAGACAAACATACTATCATTACTACAAATCCCCTGATAGCCATGAAATTCTTTAATCAAGCTTGATATACAAGTGTATTTTTTATTCTCTTGGTTGCAGATTTACAATCATATCCATACCCTTTCTAATAAATTTTTCTCTTGCCATTCCCATGGGACCATTTAAGCTAACAGTAGTATAAATATATAACTGTAATTTACTAGTCCCATGTGTTATGTGTTTTGTCTCAACATAAACCTCCATTATTGAAAACAGCCCAGGTCAAGAAAGAGATCTTAATAAAGATGTTATTTGTCCCAATCAGACCACATTTTACATTAAATACATTACAGTATAAATAACAGTCATGACTCATTTTTCTCTACAACTTCCCCCATTACATTAAGTAGACATTTTTTTAAGGTTATTTTTAACACAAAAATAAATGTTTGCTACCCAACTATATTCTTTTTGATGAAATATTTTAAGTCAAAAAGGGCAAATACTCCTTCAAAATTGGTTCGATCAAACCACTGTTACGATATGTAAATCTTCATATGGTAATAAGTAAACACACAAAGTTTAAAGGAATTCTCATTTAAAATGTAGGTGGCGTTGTATGTACATACTTTATGATCAAATATTCTAAGTTTGATCAGACTATTCTTGAACTAAAAAAATTGTCTAAAAGTATAAATATATTCAAAGATGTTCAACTCAGTTCAAATTCTGCATCTCAATCTCAATACCCTATTACTAAAATTTACGAATAGTGTGAATCCCCTTTCTTCTGTGTATGGATACAACACAGGATACACTGGTCCATTTAAGTTACCATGCTGCCACACAGACAATGCAGCTTTAATAGAACAGAAATGGGCAAGCTAGGTAA
Organism: Bathymodiolus septemdierum; assembly: GCA_963383655.1. Taxonomy (NCBI): domain Eukaryota; kingdom Metazoa; phylum Mollusca; class Bivalvia; order Mytilida; family Modiolidae; genus Bathymodiolus; species Bathymodiolus septemdierum. The sequence goes on from OY726519.1 coordinate 114,810,645, forward strand.
CCATGGAGATAAAAAAGAGAAGAATGTATCCAAAGGATACAGATGTTTCCACCTAAAGAAAACAGGAACAGAACTGGAAATCTAACTTAGGTTGTCTTTTATGGCTCCTGACTTTGTGTACAAATCTGAAATGATTTGCTTAAGGGGAGGTTCAGTTAACAAGCAGAAACCAAATGCTAGACATACTACGAACATACACAAAACCTAATGCCCCAGATGACTAGCGGCGGTGGCATAAAAAACAAGAAAAGCAAAGCTATGGAACAACATAGGCTACTAATACATTAAATATTCTCTCACACACAACTGATGAAGATAGTCCAGTATATTTGTACCCTGTGACCCCACAATAAACTTTTATGACTAATAGTTAACAAATAAAGGTATACATAAGTAGGTACTATATACTTCCTTCCTTTATTGATTATTTGAAAATAACATTGTATTAGCTTATACATGTATTTATATCTATAAATTATCAATTAATACATAAATTGTATCATTTCTATTCAAATTATTGATTTATATTTACACATGAATTTTTAACCAAACCATTAAAGGTTTTAATTTACATAAAATACCACATAATTCTGAAAAAACCTATTTCATAAAGAAGTAAGGTTCAAAATGTCTTTAGTCCACATCCTTTTTATAGCATCAATAAATAGTGCTAGACCACTAAAAAAATCACTATACAATACAACTGTTTGTGTTCTAACAATTCATTATATTTAAACTTTTTTAAACATGCAAAGTGTTAATACATATGTACTGTAATAGTTATTGTTATACACCTGTATATTATACAGGTAAAATAGAGTAGTTTTTGATGTCAAATAAAAACATAAAGAATATCTACATCTATTCTGTACAATGTACAATACTGTTTGATTCGTTGTTTATGGAGTAAGCTGGTTAAGGGGAGGTTACTGACTTAAAGCATCAGATAAAACATTACAAAGATTAATCAAACACACCCTAGCCAAAAGATTTCTTCATGGTGAGACATAAGTGATCAAACTGTTTACACTTAGTTACTATAAGATCTTGTACTTGAATCTTGTATTCTCATTTAATTGTCATGGTCAAAGATTCACAAAACAATCCTATTCCATCATTTTCGTATACACATTCTTTGGAGTCATGTGTAATCCAAAGGACAATTAGAGTAGAATTGGCACAGTAATCTAACTGACCCTCTTATTCCACACCATGATAGGATGCGAACATTTAATACAGCATAAAATAGAATATTTTCTTGTTCAACTAAATTAAACTTTACACTGAATATGGGAAGGTCTAAAATGCATTAGTAGGAAAACATGGAAGTAAGCCCAAAATGGGTACTTGAAAGGTCATATCTTGAAAAAATACTCAACCTAGGATAAAAATCTAAACGGATTCTAAAAGCTAGTGTTAAGATCTATCTTTTAAAGAAGCTTTTAGAATCCGTTTAGATTTTTATCCTAGGTTAAGTACTTTTCAAGATATGATCTTTCAAGTACCAATTTTGGGCTTACTTCAGTGTTTTAGACCTTCCCATGTAAAGGGTATACTACACTGTTATCTTTTAATTATTATCGTTTACATGTACAGAGAATGCTTCAGTTTCCATAAAATGTTAAACATATTTAGATACAAAGAGAAAAATTCATCATTTCTTAAAATTAAAATGTATAAACACATGGTCTCTAAACATGTTTACATTTCATTGTTCAACAGATATATAATTATACAGTGTCATGAAAATAAACTGAAACATTCTATGAATATTTAACACCTTTCAGAAGGAACTGAAATGATACACCTGTGCACCATCTTTACAAAATATTCATGCACACAAATTTCAATAATATTCTATTATGATGAGAAGGTGAGATATTATTTCATGTTAAGCTGTGAACTTTACAATATAGACAAACAAATCATTATCACGACCTTTACAAGTTGGTCTTGTAGACATTTATTTCTAATTGAATAATTTTTATAGTGCCATAGTTGACTGACATGTCGCTCCACGGACACATTATCCTGACTCAGAGTCAATCAGTCTTTGCTCTTACTCCTGGATGAGGCATGGCAGAGAAGCAGCAAATACCAATTGTTTTATAGTCTTTAGTTTGACCTGATCTAGGATCAAACTAACTAAACTTTATAAATTTGATATTGCCAGTGGCAAGGTATACTTGTTGCAACTCTATGTGATAAAGTTTAGTAATTACTGGAGGCTGATTGTAGATTTTCTCAATTATTCATTTCCCATCACCATTAAAACTGACCATGATTTTACATATTGTTGACTGTTACATTAATCCTCCCAAAAACATAGACAGGACCTGGATAGTCATAGGCTTTTATCTATTCAATGATTTGAGGTGAGAGGTTTGGTTTATGGTGTTTAATGCCACTTTCAACAATATTTCAGTTATATCGTGACGGTTAGTTTTATTGGTGGAGGAAACTGGACTACCTGGAGAAAATCCCATACCTGCTGCAAGTCACTTTATCACATAATGTTGTGTCGAGTACACCTCGCCATAAACAGGGTTCAAACTCACAACTTTAGTGGTGATAGGCACTCATTGCACAGGTAGTTGTAAATCCAACTACAATACAATCACAACCATGACAGTCCGTATTTGTTCATTTTGTTGATAATATAGGAGGAATTGTTGACCATATCTGTTTAATTATGAAAAGAAAGTTTAGACAGTGATGGTCAACAAATCCACCAATATCAACAAAATGAACAATCTCAGTGTCTCACCTCAAATAATTGAACATAACAAAAACAACAATATATGGCATCAGAAATCCAGGTCCTGGCTTGAGACAGGCACAAAAATGTTACAGGATTAAATCAGTTAATAGCATCTCAAGTTTTCTTTTCATAGTAATCTTTCAATACAGGTTTATTTAGGTTTATGTTGCTTAACACCACTTTCAACAATATTTAAGTTTTATTGATGGAGGAAACCGGAGTACCCAGAGAAAACCACAGACCCATCGAAAGTCACTGACAAACTTTATCACATAATGTGGTATAGAGTACACCTCGCCATGAACGGGGTTCAAACTCACAACTTTAGTGGTGATTTGCACTGATTGCACAAGTAGTTGTAAATCCAACTATCATATGATCACGACCACGATGGCCCCACCTTTCAATACAAAATGAATTTTACAAAGATTACCAAAAACATAGGCCTCCCATGATGCAAATGTATTAAAGCAGAAGTAAAATGGCAGGATTTCCTGTGTAATTTGTTAGAGAAGTAATTTACATACAGTATTCCCTTACTGATAATAACTTCATTATCCCAATCTTAAATTTACATGCTATAACCTAATTAATATTTCATGCACCAGTGGTTTGTGTAAATTAACACTGTATATAACCTGACCATTTCTTGATTAAATAATATCATATTATTCAAATGATTTACTTCTAGATATTAGGATTGGGTCAAAAATTCCTTGTGTTCTAATCAATTCATATCATCAAAATTCTGATATACAGACAAAAACTAATATGAAGAATACAGTTGTTGTTTTGTGTTGGTCAATGTAAAAATCTATTTAAACAGAGAGGGGAAAAATAGCTCATGCTACGAAATCTGTCAAGGTTTTTGGTTAAAATTCTAAAACATTGTGATTTATAGAGTACAGATGTCAATTCAGTCAGGTTTTATAGACATTCAAATCAAGAAATAAAGTTTTAAACTTTTTTCATTCAGGCAGGAGGGGCTATCATGGTCGTGATCGTATGGTAGTTGGATTTACAACTACCTGTGCAATCAGTGCATATCACCACTAACGTTGTGAGTTCGAACCCCACTCAGGCGAGGTGTACTCGATACAACATTATGTGATAAAGTTTCCTCCACCAAAAAAACTGACCATTGAAAGTGACGTAAACCACCATAACACTAACCCCTAACCCATACAGGCAGAGTCTAGCAGTCCAGGTTGAGTTCTATAGATTACAAGATCTGTAGGCCTTTAGGTTCTAGATTGAATAACCTTGAGGGTTCATCATCTGGATTATAGTTAGGGTTATTGAAGTTTACTATCACTTACAGCTAGCTATTTATCAGCTATGTTGTTAACTGACAGACTTATTGGGGGAGGGGTACCCAGATATAATGGTCTGACCAGTGAACCCCCCACACTTGGGTAGGTGTCTGGCAATTGGGTTCAAACCCACATAAGTAATGTCAGGCTTGTGGTCGGAGGTCAACAAACATTACAACTGGGCCACCCCAGCCAATGCCTACCCTCCCACTCAATCTAGATCATGACTTAAGTGCATCAGGTCCTGACATATTCATGTACATACTGCACTTTGAGATTGGGATTTGTTGAAGGACAGATTTTTAGATACAAAGAATAGTAACTTAGTACACCCAAACAGGATATCAAATATATTGTATAATTCTGGATAATAGTCCATTAATTTAATAAACGGATGGAATTATTAGAGTATCCTGGTAGATCAGTAATCTGGTGATCATAAATGTTCAGAAGGAATCTATCTATAGAATATATGTATGAATGATATTCAGAAATATTCAGAAAAAACTACAATATCTCCTTTAAAGTCATGAAAACAGTCTCCCCTTAGAACCAATATGGTCAGATTTAACAAAAATATTCCTATCAAAACTTATATAAACATTGCTTTAGTCTGAACTCTAAAATTACCTATTAACAGAAGTCTAATCTAATATATTATGTTTGCCATAGAATTCTTCCTACTATTAATAGATATCTCACTGTATAATGGAAACATTTCCTTATAATATAATGTATCCAGAATGACCCCCCCCACACATCAGGTATAAATTACCCACGATTCACTGTCTAAATGTCTATCCCCCATCAATGACTATATTTCACATTAACTCCATTCATTTAAATTTCTTTATTTATCTTATCAGTACTGATGAGACTCTTTCTATTTCAATAAATTACTAGATATTATGTACATTACCTATAGACATATATTTTACCCCTCCATAAAACACAGTCACATTTTCCTCAATGTCTTACCTTGGTATATGAGGATCATAGTAATATGGCTCCTTTTTCTGTTTTGACATTCTAGCAAATTGTCAGATATCAAATTTCCAGGTAGATTATCTAAGCAATATGTCTTTTAGTCCACCATTTTGCATTCATTAATAAAATATTCCCACTTGCATTTAACCTCAGTCAGATCATACCACACACATAACTTGCACACATAAGAAGAAAAAAAATTCACTGCATATTCAACTAGTTTTCCAATTCATTTTCTGAACATTATTGTCAACTGTGAAATACTGTTAGATTAAAACGTTGACATGACCTGAGGTGAATTGATCCAGCAGAAGACGGAAATGAGAAAATACAGCGTCACTTCTTATGAAGGTCACATTTTAAGACAAATCAGGTTACACAAGATGTATTAAGAATAAATATTACCAGACAGTGATTAAAAATCATTAATCTATAACCGTTTGAACAAGTTGATCAATAATTAAATTCAGGTATATTCATAAGCAAACACAACACAACACCACACTTTAAATTCTAGAGGATCCATAAAGGGGGAATTAAATACCTCAATAATTGACAGAAAATATCAAATATTAAATAGCCTGAGGAAAGGAAAGTCAATAATTATCCCCTTCAAAGTATGATTTGTAGTACCTATTGTAAATCTGTTATCTGCCTTAAGTTAGAAATATGATTTAATGGATAAAAGCTGTTGATATATCACCAGATAAATTAATCTGGATTTACCTACGACTTATAAATGACAAAGAAACAGATTTAGCTGATATTTTAACCAAAAAAACCTCAAACATTTAACTCATACTAAGACTTTTTAATGGTATTTTTTAGTCACCTGGTGACAATAGGTACATATAAATAGCTATTTATATATATATAAACATTATCTTCAATTAATCATCAAAGCAAGTCAATTTTAATCCTATTAATAAACAGATATTTACATAAATTTTTACAATACAATTATAATTTCAATAATTGGCCTAAATATGTCAAGGACTTTTAAAATTATTAAACAATTAAGAAGATAACAAATATATATACAAATGTATGTAAATTTATGTGAACATGAAAGGAAATTGATTTAAAACCCAGATAAAATAAAGTATCATCAGTTTTATTGTTGTTCTTCATCTCAAAGTCAATTCTGAGCTTCACTCAAACATCTAAGTGACTGTGAAACTGGTCCTAGTGACAAGGGTATAAAATACCTAAATATGTGTATAGTGAACCTGTCTAAGCCGAAACTGTAAACAAACCTATATAAGGATACAAAAGATATATATTTACACTGTGTGGTAACTTGACTGGTTTCTATTTTGGACTCGAGGGACAGTCTGTGATGGTATGGTAGTTGGATTTATGTTTTCAGAGTACTCCATATAGCCTCATGTAATTAAAGTTGTCAGTGACTAGCAGCAGGTTGACTTGACTACCATTATATAACTGAAACCCTCATAACCCTAACACGTCATGTTGAAGTTATGGAAGAAAACATTTGTAGAAAATATCTTTTCTGCAGTCTTCAAATCAGTTGACCTACTTCAAACTGGATTCCTCCCAAAGTTTTACTGCGATTTTGAAGTCCAAACTACATTGTACATTGTTTTTTAATTCAAATCGTTAGTAATGTTTTTCCACATTTCATACAATTCAAAGTGAAAATAGCTGTTAAAAAGAGAACAAAACAAGTTTTCCTATTTGATACTAAAACACATACATGTAGTTCATTTTATTAAAGAAATTAATTTATAAAAATTGGTGAATATTAATCCAACAGTGTGACATTTTATGTTTTTAATTTTACAATTATACTCTGTGTCACAACGTTCAGTTATTCATTGAAATGGTGGGAAATGAAAACTACTTACAGCATTGCATCAAACTAAAGTGCATCTGAGAGATAATTCTTCATGAAACCTAAAATTCCACAGTGACATATCTTTCATTTGAATCATTTTGAATGTAAAACTTTCATTCGTGCATCACAGATGATTTAACATGGAGTTTTTGGCGATTGCCAAGAAACTTAAGTGCATTTGGTAGAATATCCTCAGAAATTCTTATTAATCTCAATCATTTGGTAGGATATCCTCAGAAATTCTTATTAATCTCAATCATTTGGTAGGATATCCTCAGAAATTCTTATTAATCTCAATCATTTGGTAGAATATCCTCAGAAATTCTTATTAATCTCAATCATTTGGTAGGATATCCTCAGAAATTCTTATTAATCTCAATCATTTGGTAGAATATCCTCAGAAATTCTTATTAATCTCAATCATTTGGTAGGATATCCTCAGAAATTCTTATTAATCTCAATCATTTGGTAGGATATCCTCAGAAATTCTTATTAATCTCAATCATTTGGTAGAATATCCTCAGAAATTCTTATTAATCTCAATCATTTGGTAGGATATCCTCAGAAATTCTTATTAATCTCAATCATTTGGTAGGATATCCTCAGAAATTCTTATTAATCTCAATCATTTGGTAGGATATCCTCAGAAATTCTTATTAATCTCAATCATTTGGTAGGATATCCTCAGAAATTCTTATTAATCTCAATCATTTGGTAGGATATCCTCAGAAATTCTTATTAATCTCAATCATTTGGTAGGATATCCTCAGAAATTCTTATTAATCTCAATCATTTGGCAGGATATCCTCAGAAATTCTTATTAATCTCAATGTTGACAGACAGTGTAAGACCACATTGTTTTCATATTTTACTCAGAATGAGAATATGGCTTAACATAAACAGAAAGTTTTTTCAGCTAGATCATGAAGAGCACAAGTTACATTTCAATGAGATTATGATGATATCTGCTTTGTACTAAACCAACATGCTTAGTTGGATTTTATTAGTGTTAGCTTACTGAAACAAAAGTCCACTGGTAGACCTGTCACTCCCTTAGGACACATTATTCTGAGCCAACCAGTCTCTTACTCCTGAATGCTGCCTGCTTTACAGAGAAGCAGCAAATACCACTGTTATATTATTTGGTTTGACCTGACCCAGTTTGAACCACTTTTATAGTATTTGGTTTGACCTGACCCAGTTTGAACCACTTTTATAGTATTTGGTTTGACCTGACCCAGTTTGAACCACTTTTATAGTATTTGGTTTGACCTGACCCAGTTTGAACCACTTGTATAGTATTTGGTTTGACCTGACCCAGTTTGAACCACTTTTATAGTATTTGGTTTGACCTGACCCAGTTTGAACCACTTTTATAGTATTTGGTTTGACCTGACCCAGTTTGAACCACTTTTATAGTATTTGGTTTGACCTGACCCAGTTTGAACCACTTTTATAGTATTTGGTTTGACCTGACCCAGTTTGAACCACTTTTATAGTATTTGGTTTGACCTGACCCAGTTTGAACCACTTTTATAGTATTTGGTTTGACCTGACCCAGTTTGAACCACTTTTATAGTATTTGGTTTGACCTGACCCAGTTTGAACCACTTTTATAGTATTTGGTTTGACCTGACCCAGTTTGAACCACTTTTATAGTATTTGGTTTGACCTGACCCAGTTTGAACCACTTTTATAGTATTTGGTTTGACCTGACCCAGTTTGAACCAATAATCTACTACACTTAAGGCGATCATGCTAACCATTACAACACCAATGCAGTTGAAAATATAAAGTCAAAATTAAGAAAGAGAGGTAAACAATTCAGCATCCCATCAGAAACAAAAATGGTGACCATGTAATGTTAAATCTCCATAGAGAAAGTCAAGGATGTATTCATTCAATCAAATTGTCAAGGGAGTGTATAAAACATGGACCATTTACCTTGTGATGGAGTATAGTATTTGAATTTCAATGCAAAAGGGTAAGGAATAGGTATATAAAGGGTAAGGAATGGGCATATACAAAATTAAGTACCATATTTGACCAAAAATGGATGACAAACGCCAAGTAATGGGAAAAGCTCAAGACTCTGGTGAGCTAAATATTACATCTCTGTGAGTCTAACAGCAACGTTATGAAAATTACAATTGCAGTCTTTCTTATACCAGAACTCATCCAAGATAAGGGGACCATCTAATGACTATTTGGATCAAATTTGGTTTCATTTTATCAAGAGATTCTGATGAAGATTTTAAAACATTTCCAATTTCAAAACCAATCTGAAATCATGACATACATCTTGGAAACTAGACAAAGGTAACAGGACACAATTTTGGAGGAGGGCTATTCAAGGAGTATCATATCCAAGTATGGCCCAGTTTGGCCCATTGTAAATTTGGGGTAAATAAATTATCAGTCCCTACCCATCACCTGTCCTTGTTTCGAGTCCCGTGGCGTTTAAATTTTTAAATCTTCTCGTCCTGAATATAGCTGAAAAATTGCTCGCTGGATGTTAAACACCAATCAATCAATCATTAAAAACTAGGAAGAACTGTTTTAGATACCTAAAACTTATGTCTCCCCTTAATGCGGCCATCTGTATAACAATAAGTTATACATTATCAGTTGAATGATGCCATTTAAAAAACAATTATTTGACCTTGAGGTCAAAGGTCAAGGTCCCACGAAAGTCATTACGGTATGCGACACACCGCCTTATGGTCATGCACCCACATACCAAATTACGGCAAATATAATTGACCTATCTGGAAAGACAAAAAATTTATGGTCCGGACAAGCTTTGCTGAGAAGAAGCAGAAGCGGAAGTGGTAGAAAAAATCAGACTAATACAATATGTCTCCCTTCGTTCGAAGGGGAGACATAATTAACAATCTGATACATCTTATTTTCAATATACTAGTACAAGGTTTACATCATCAATATATTATAAATAATTTTGCAGGAGGTGCACATCATAAACTTATTTAATCAATGCCAAGTTTCATTAAATAAAAACTAATAGTTACAGATTACATCAACTTAAGGTACCCTCTGCAGCATTTTATCAGTTTATATCTGTACAAAATAGGAGGTGCACATTTTCAATGTATATGTAATCACTGTGTCAAGATTGAATTAGAGGCTCAGTGGGCTGAGCCTGTGTCACTCACCTTTCATTCTGTTTTGAGGAAACTTTATACAGAACCTTCCATAGGTGCTTCCTACCAAATTTTGGTTCATTTGGCTACTCAGTTTTAGAGAAGATTTTTTTAGAAATAACCAGAAAAAAGAATTGCCTATGGTGGCCATGTATGCTAACAGATCGGGACGAAATGAGCAATCTTTATAGAGGACCTTCCATAGATGCTTCCTAACAAGTTTCAGTTCATTTGGCCAAACGGTTTCAGAAAAGAAGATATTTTTAAGAAATTGACCAATCAGAAACAAGATTGCCTGTGGTGGCCATGTTTGTTAACGTAGCAGGACTAAATGAGCAATCTTTATAGAGGACCTTCCATAGATGCTTCCTACCAAGTTTCGGTTCATTTGACCAAGCGGTTTCAAAGGAAAAGATTTTTAAAAATCGACCAATCAAAAACAAGAATTGCCTGTGGCGTCCATGTTTGTTAACGGATCGAGACGAAATGTGCAATCTTTATAGAGAACCTTCCACAAACGCTTCCTACCAAGTGGCTAAGTGGTTTTAGAGGAGAAGATTAAAATGTGAAAAGTTAACGGACGACGGATGCCAAGTGATGGCAAAAGTTCACATTGCCTTTGGCAAGGTGAGCTAGAGCTAATAATATTGAATGAAAACTGCTGCAGTAACAGATTACATTTACTATGAACCCTCTATGACAAAAAAAAACTAAGCTCAACATATGGAAATCTTTTTAAAAAATAGTTTATATCTGTCCAAAATAAAAGGTGCACATTTTCAATGTATATACAATCACTGTGGCAAGATTGAATAATGTTGAATGCAAACTGTTGTAATTACAGATTACACAAATTAGATATCATTTCTGTGTTTCAGAAGAATGATCAGAGAAAGTGATCTCTAGACCTGCACTCACAACAGCAATGGCAGGTAAAAAATTCAATGGATCAGGAGAGTTAGTCCTATGGTGCTCATCTTGTATTTTGTTAGACTAACTTCAAAGGTACTTTCATCTCATGTTTGGTTCAATTTCATTACACAATGGCATGGACACAGAAAATGTGAGATCTCCTGCTTAAGAATTATCAAAACAAAGTTGACAGCAAGGAATTAGTGGCTCATGTGATAAACTGGAGTCCAGCAATTCACTATGTACATGAAATATTAAAACTGCTAGTATAATAGTTATAACCTGAAAAATTTGATAGGCAAACACTCAAATATATCAATCGCTTGGGGAGAATTTTTTACTTTTCAAATTTATCCTGTTTTATCTGATACATTGTGGTATTTCTATAATGTAATATAATGACAAATGTTGTCTCTCGTGTATATGTTAAAATGGAGACAAGATATTTGAACGGTAGATAAATTTATAGAAACAGCTCTGTGTGGTTAACACATCTATAGGAATGACATCAACCTGTATCATTACAAGTTTAATCTATAATACTACCATAATTATTGTTGAAAGTGGCATTAAATACCACAAACCCACCCTATATATAATTAACCATGCAATTAACCTTTGTTTCATCACAAAAATTTTCAAATTTCATAAATGTCAATTAATCAATGAAAAAAAACAGGAATAAACAAAAATTAAAGCAAGCAATCCAAAAAAATAAAAATAAATAAATAAATAATTATATTCTTCAACCTGATCATGCATATATATGTATAAGTAATAAAATATGAAAAAATCTTCAATCAAAAATTCAACCAGACAAAAACAGATCAATAAGACTGAAAAATGAAGAAGTTAAAGAGAATATCACAGACAACCACTTAATTAAAATACTTTAACAAGAAACAGAACTTCATTAAAATTGTCTTCTATGTTACAGTGACACAAGCTGCCATTAGTAAGATAAATGTATATCCTGAGTTTTATGGGAATATTAGGTCATAACATTGAGCATACTGTATGACTATAGTGATATATATGGTAGTGGAAATCATGAACAATAGACCATTTGTACATTCTCAATTTGATTCTAAAATTATACTTATACAGGAGTAATTTCCCTTATGGGGGACAAAATGGTTCCCATTCCATGAAGAAAGGACAAAGAATTGGGAGTATAATTGTCTGAAAATTTGTAGATATTTGAACATTTAAATTTTGTACAGAGTGTGAGAAAATTATATGTTATTTTTGTTGAACTTTGCATGAAATGAAAACTTTTGTCTACAATAAAGAGAAGTAACTCCTACAAAAACATAAAAAAAACATATAATTTGAGAATCCAGTGGGAAATGTGCCAATGGTCTATTGTAGTGATTCAGTATGAACATTATATAGCTCAGAACAAACAATATCTTTTAACAAATGGCTACTGTGTTGCTGAAACACTGAAAACATTTCATTTAATAATTGATCTTAAATACATAATGCAATAATTAATATTTATCTAGTTAACACAACTATTTACATGTGTTCCTTCTTTCATTTTCTGTTATAAAAATCTATTTCACCTCTAAAATCTTAAGCTTTATCTTTTATAAGTTAGTTAACATGTCCAGTTTAGAAATGTACATTTGATTTAGCATTATATCACTACAGAGATGAAATTAAAGAACAGGAGTGAAGAAGGTGGTAAAAGGAGACAAAAAGAATATGATCAAATTTGTAATTTTATTATTCATAAATATCTGACATAAGAGCATTATATATATATATATAAAAAGCTGTCATATATTAGAAATGTTATTATATAAAGCACAAAATTGCACAGGTTAGACACGGCAAGTTGAACCATTATCTGTTAAAAATATCTCGTTGTCTCCCTTTATTAGCGTCGATTCTTCCTAATCCTTAGAAAGAGAAGAAGAAAGATTTATTTTAGTATTTATAGACCATCACCCGAAAAAGTCTGTAAACAATAGTGTAATTAACAAACTGAAATATTCCAGCCAAACAGATTTACTGATACCCTTAACATCACAAATTTTATATGTGTGTCATTTATAACTTTCGAACAGAAAAAAAACCATACTGAACTCATACGCTTGAAAAAATATCTGTGATTTTCAAATACCTGCTTACCAGCGATGAAAATTGACCAAATTTTCAGGATGGACAATTTTTCATACAATATCGCCTGACGATCTACATTGAATGACAATTTTATCATCGGACATCGCCTGATGATCTATGACGTTAACCACTACTAAACTGTATTTTTTTTTACTACAATTACTCTAACGACCGTAGTTACATTTCGACAGTATGTTGGAGAAAAGGAAAGATTTAAAGAAAATTTTATAGTGTAAAACTTAAATAGGCAAACAGATTAAAGAAATTGTGACTAGTAATGTGTTGTGATCACAGATGATATTCAGAATGGTACAGAACTATACTTATGAAACATGTTGTGCACACTACATTAGATCTTTAGGTTTTTATTGCTATTATTTGGTCAATACCTCTGTTGGTGGACTTTTGATCCTAACTACTGACATGGTTTATTAGATATATTTATTACTGAAATTTACAGTTCCTAAATAATGTACATTATCAAGACTATGGTCAATCTGCCTCTGGCATAGGTAACTGTAGCCAATTTTGGCTATCCTGTTTAGTTCCTTTGGTTTACTTTCTCTCAAAGAATCTTAAATTATTGGGCTTTCAAATATTATTTATTTTTTATTGTGAAATGGTAAAGATATTCACTGAAAGGGAAGACTACAATATTAGAAAACGTTGTTGTCGATATATTTTGTTTAAAAATCTATATGCTAGGTGTATAATTTTTTTTTTTGGGGGCCTTTATTTAAGAATATTGAGATTTTACTATTTATCATTAGAATGAATTTCTGTTATCATTTATAATTTAAACAAATCTTTCATTGCCAGTCAATCCAATGTGTGTAACACCTTACTTGAAATGAACTAATCCGGCCAGTAGATAAATAATAGACCAGTCTAAATATTTGTATTGCCTGAGTAAGACAAGTATGTAGATGAAGTACACGACAAAACATGAGACAATACGAAGAAAAAAACCAAGAATAATGTTAAACATTCTAATATTTTCAAGACTAGGAACCAAAATCAATCACAAGCCTTAAATATCTTTCATAAAATGTGACACCATTGTCTGATTCCAGTCTTGTACAGTTGTCACTAGTTGTTAATAAAACTATGCTTATTAATATAAATATGAAAATAAACCATTTTAATTTTACATAAAATTGAATGACAGGGTGTTTTGAGTGTAATTTATCAATATTTAGAATGTCCTCATTCTTTAATTTACAAGGAACACAAGGAGCATTATCTTATCATGCTGTAGGTTTATTGTAAGTATCATAGAAGTAACAGGGATGTGATAGATATGAAATTATTCATTAAGGTAATTAAAACATATCTTGGGTCTTAGCATAGTTAATCATGTTGGTTCCTTTACTCTATGCTGTCACAAAAATTATCAAATTAAAACACACATAGTGTCATGTATCAGAAATTTATTTTTAGAAATCTACACGAAGTAAAAACCGCCTTTTAAGATTTCAGTACTAAACACATGGTTCATTGTTATTAGAGATTATAAAAGACTATTTATTATTATTAAATAAAAGTGAAGGTTTATATGTGAAATACCACTCATCTGTGTATGTCAATGTGATTTTTTTTTAATTAGAATAGAGTTACTTCCCTTTGTATACAATCCCAATTTATGTAGCATGCATAATTATGTATGAAAATAACCAAAATTACACAATGCAAAATAATAATAATAATTTAAATAATAAATAATAATTAAAAAATAAATAAATAATAAATTAAAATGCATAAAAAATAAGTAAATGCAAAACAAAAAATTTCTAAAGGTGTCAAACCACTAATTCAACAATCTGAGCTTGGAACATATACGATAGTAGTCCCTTTTCAAGAAAAAAGTTCCTTTCACTTTGTAGTATTGTGAAAACTATTAAATGGAATGGACTAATTAAAATTGATAATTGAAGTTAAATAAATAGGGATTATTTTGAGCCCAAATTTGATGGATTTAGTTGTATTTTAATACCTCTATGGAGGATTTGATGCATGACCTATAAATACTGTATTTCTTGGGGATGACCGAGCTATTTTCAGAGTATGTGTTTTCCGTAGCATGGCATTTCACCGCAAGATTTTAAACATATCCTGATATTTTGACAGAACGTAGAGGAATCATGTACGTTTCAGAAAATATATGGTCTTCGAAAGGTTAAACTTAAGATAAAATGACTAGGTAGGCTCGAAAAAACACAAATTTAGTAGAAAACCTTAAAGAAATTAATTATTGGTTTTACACCTTAAGACAAAAAACGTCAAAATTATCTTTTGTTGCTATCATGTTCAAATTAGCCTAAAAATGTCACAACAGACCCAGAGTGACATTTTTCATACAAAAATGTTACAAAATGCATTGTGGTGTCAGATTACATGGTCAAAATGCATGTTATGTAATATTTTGGAATATTGCTCCCAAACACTGGATATACATGGATACCGGGTATTGCAATTCATTTTCTTTTTTTTTATGACTTTATAATTATTGGGAACATGTTATTGAATGTGTTTTTGCAGTAGAAGGGCATATAATATTGAAAATATGGTTGATATTAAGAATTTTAAAAATTTCATCACACAGCAGTTTGTCGACTTCAAATATAGGATATGGTGATATCATGATTGGATTTTTTTCAATCCTACACATTTTTCCTGGTAAATTTTGATAGTTTCAGTTAGAATACATGTACAATGTACTTACAAAATAATATAAGGTTATAGAAGCAGTTTTAATTGAAAATTATGTAGTAAAAACCTGGTAATTTAAGTGATCCCAGAAAAATTATTTTGACTACTTAGCATTTTCTGTTAATTTTTCAAATTGTCAATTTGAATTTCATGTTTTAGAGTATTATTTGGCTGTAACAGTACATTTGAACATCCAGCTTACTTAAACAGTGAAAAAAACGATGTGGAAGCATATATTTATTGAGTTTTGGGGGAAATTATAGGTGTGCATCATCAGAAATTCCAAGACTTGAATATCAATAAATCATATTTTTGCAAATTTGATGGAATTAGAAGGAATTTCAACTAAAGATGTATATACAAAAACATATTTTATGTCTTAAACTACATAAGATATGGGATAAAAGCATGAATTAACAAAATTAAGAATGATCTGAGCTCATTTTATGGGACAAAAAAAGGGGGGGCTAAATGCAAACATTTCATAATATTTAGCTATTAAAAATACAACTGAGGCATATATATGTGTTAAAATTGCTTATTATGTTAGAAATTAGCTTAATAACTGTAATATATAAGAGAATAGGTAAGTTTTGGTATATTACACAATCTGAACTCAACAGCTGTAAATGGAGATATTTTCATTAAAAATCTTCAAGCGGGTACCTTTGCATTTGAACACTTATACTTGCAAATATCAGACAGCCACATACCTTATGAGGTTTTTTTGGGTTGATATTGTCTAAGGAATAGAAATTAGGCCAACAAATGGTGAAAGAAACAAGTTATTTTGCTCTTTAGGTGTCAAACCACTAATTCACCAATCAGAGCTTGGAACATATATGATAGTAGTCCCTTTTCAAGAAAAAAGTTCCTTTCACTTTGTAGTATTGTGAAAACTACTGAATGGAATGGACTAATTAAAATTGATAATTGAAGTTAAATAAATAGGGATTATTTTGAGCCCAAATTTGATGGATTTAGTTGTATTTTAATACCTCTATGGAGGATTTGATGCATGACCTATAAATACTGAATTTCTTGGGGATGATCGAGCTATTTTTAGAGAAGGTGTTTTCCATAGCATGGCATTTCACCGCAAGATTTTAAACATACCCTGATATTTTGACAGAACGTAGAGGAATCATGTATGTTTCAGAAAATATATGGTCTTGGAAAGGTTAAACTTAAGATAAAATGACTAGGTAGGCTCGAAAAAACACAAATTTAGTAGAAAACCTTAAAGAAATTAATTGGTGGTTTTACACTTAAAACAACAAGTTTCTGAATTTGTATCCAAATTGTTAAAATTAGAATGAATTTTCTATGATTCTAAGTTACAAGTCATTAACCCCTCATTTTGTTTTTTCTTAAAATCAAAATATTGCTTGAAAAATGATATCAGCTAAATTTTAGCATTCATACGTTGAAACAGCTTTTGCTGTTTTCAAACTTCAGAAATGTCCGATTTTTATTAAAATTATTAATATCAATTGTTTCTATTTTTTAGTTGTTTATCAACCTGCATATTTATTCCAGTTTTCAGAGCCTGAAAGTGTTTCTTTTCTTTCTCATCTTAATTCACTAAAACTATTTAAAAAGTTTACCGCATAAATATTTACAACCATGCAACTTACCGTGGAAGATCTTCATAACTGTTTGGTTTTCCTGGGGGCGTAGGAGGAGACTGAGAGGCAATTCTATTATCTGGACTTGATGTAGGGGCAACTACAGCAATATTATCTTTTCTTGGGGCTGGAAGATAAAGTTCACTTTGTAGCACTTAAAAAAATCATATCAAAATTTGAAATTCAAATCAAGTTCTTATAAAGTTACTTTGTATCCTATTTTGAACGTATCATTTATGTTTTTTATACTTCATTACAAAAATATTAAAATATCAGATTATTTTTGACACAAAAACAATGTCTCTCCCCCTTCAATTCTTTTTGATGAAATATTCAAAAAGGACAAAAATATTTTCAATAAACAGCTGCACCATGAGCGAATGATTCATATGTTCCCCTACAGTCGCAAAATCTGAAATAGTTTCCCTATGGAAGAGAAATGTGAACATCAAAAATCGAAAAAGAGTTGACTTTGGTCAGTCTTTACAATGTATAAAAATTAGTTGTCAAATGGAATGTGGAAAAATATTAGTGTCTTCCATGAACAAAGTCCTATTACTCTAGAACCACAAGGGTGGAAATCTTTTAAGCTTGGTCACAGCAAACTTAAGTTGTCGTCTGACATTTGAAAAAAATCTTCTTTTTTTTTGCAAAACAAAGTTTCATAATTCTGCAAGAGCAAAAGTGAAAATCTTCAATATAGAAAGGCACCCTAAATTTATCACTTCTAAGGGTTTGCAAACACTTTATGATGTTTGGTCAAAGTAAACTTGAGATTAAAATGTGAAAAGTTAATGCACAACAGATGCAACAGATGGCAGACCCAAAGTGATGAAAAAAAAAGCTGACAAGACCTCTGACACGGTGAGCTAAAATGCAAACTGATTTTGTAACAAAAACGACATGAGCAAGTTACTAAACAATTCACAACCAGCATGTTATCTTATAAGTGGAGCTTAAATAGGCCTATGGACGGAAGATGTCATTGTCAAAGATAAACGAATATCATGGATAGTCAGCAGTTAGGGTTATGGTGTTTAATGTCACATTCAACAATATTTCAGTTACATCGTGGAGATCAGTTTTATTGGTGGAGGAAAACGGAGTACCAGGAGAAAACCACTGACCTGCCACAAGTCACTGACAAACTTTATCACATAATGTTGTATAGAGTACACCTTGCCATGAGTGGGATTTTAACTCACAACTTTAGTGGTGATAAGACACTGATTGCATAGGTTATTGTAAATCCAACCATCATACGATCATGACCAGGATGGCCCCTCCATCTACCATACGATCACGACCATGAGAGCCCTTTCAATGATGAGATGTTGCTGTAAGTTATTGTACAGGTTGTTTTACATTAAGTGGTCAGGCAGTCATAAAATATGCACAAAATGGTGTGTTACATTACCAGCAAATTTCTTTAAAAAAAACTCATTACCTAATAAGATATTTTTGAAATTTCAATAAATAGGTCCTTAAGACAGGTTTTATTATTTCATATCTAAACAAACTTTTAATGGAAGGGTCAAGGAAAATGAATGTTAATAACCCTTAATAATGTTCCAGTACAAAATGTCAATCTTTATTCACCTCCTTAGAAATGTACTGCATATAATTATAATGACTTACTTGGTGGTGAGTTTTCTGATGGTTCTGGCTGATAAGATGGTTTTGCTATTGTCAGTCTTACAACTTCTTGCGTAGCTTTTAAAGCTGCAACAGCTTCCTCGTGAGATACATTATCCAAATTGGAATTATTGACCTGAAATATACATTTTTTTCATAAGCAACGATCTATATCTATATTATCTTCAATATGACAAATGTAAGTTAAACCGACATTATAAAACAATCTAATTTAAATAATCAAAGGTTCCAGTCCACTGATTGGACACTACTTCAAAATCAAATTCCTTGAGGTTCAATGATATATATTTACCTATGAACAAAACAATCTAAAAGTTTACCAACCGATGAAAGGTGATGAGAATACCTAACATGGGCCTTTGTTCCAACTGAGCTATTATGAATGCACAGGCCAAATAATTGAGTTATCATGAATAAATTGAGCTGAAAACAACTACAATTTTTTTATTTCAAGTTATCTAACGAAACAAAATAAATATGAGATTGAGATAACGGGGTTCAACTGTATTTGTAAAACTGACAGTGAAAATCTGTATCAACCTCAAGAAAATTGTACAATCTCAGTGTAAAATAATAATATAAATCCTAATGTAATTGTAATGAGAACGCCAGTATTTACAGCTATGAGTCTGTCTCCTGTAGTCAGTCTACCATCTTGTTCAGCAGCACCACCTTCAATGATCTTTGTAACAAATATTCCATTATCCCCTGGTATGTGTTGATTTCCAACCCCACCAGCAATACTAAAACCAAGACCTACAAAAAAAAATGTATCAATTTGTAATTATAGGTACTTTATATATTAAGCAAAATCTGTTCTTATGATGCAGTTGTGGAAAATGGTAGATTATGCCAGAAATAAGAGATAAGATTTGTTTGTAAAATACAATAACAATATTGGTCAATCGCTGCTATGAATGGGCCTTCTATTAATAACCAAGATCAAAAATGAACATTTTATAATTTGTCAGAGCCGTATTTAGAGGTCACCTTTGGGACAAAGAAAGGGTGGTCTTATAAGACAGGTAACCTCTTAAAAGAGGTTCAATTCATATGAAATTTTCTATAACAGACAAGACAAAGGTGACCTTTTAATACAGGTGACTGCATGGGCAGGTCTGACTGTATTAGCCATTCCAGAACGACAACAGAATTCAAAATATGTATATTATATTTTTTATGACCATTTTCAGTATGTATTGATCCACTAAATAGTTCAAGAATAGTGCAGAGTTCAGATACCTACACATAATCACTTGTATTGTAATCTTCATATAAAATATACAACACCTTTGTGTATGCAACCATCAATTAACCTTTATAAAGATTTATCTATTTGACCGCCACGTAAATATTTACATTGGAATGTCCTGGTTTCCAAGATAATGCAATGAACATTTTAAACTATTTTAAAGATCAACGTCTTAGAGCAAATTATATACACCAATTAACATCCACAAACTAGAGGCTCACCTGAGTAATTTATAAAATTTATAAATTATCATATAATTATACCATGATAATACATGTACATTGTGTATAAACAGTATTTATGGTTTCTAAGGAGATATTTTAACATTTCTACATTGGTTCCTTTTCAAATTATTCAAATTATTCATACACTGCATGTTATTCTTTAAATTCTGATCAACATAAAAAACAAAACAAAAGGGTTACCAATTAGAATGGCTTGATACGATTGCAGCAAATCAACCATTTTTGTCATCTTTGTGTCTTTGTTTTAGAAATGGGCAACACTAGAATAACCTAGGTCAATCTGAACCTTTATGTTGTGACAAGAATCATTGTTAAATTTCTTAATGATCGGTCAAGAAGTAAAGAAATTGTGAAATAATTTTGTGTCTAGATGGGAAACAACAATGCCAAGGGGACGAAACACCAATACCACAATACATGCAGTCATATAATTGTTGTTTTATAAATAATATAAACTTTGCTGAGAATCATCTTAGATTTCTTATCACCACAAAAATGTTGTACATTTTCTATTAGACCATTCAAGGAACATTTCTGTCACTTTTCCTATTAAATGGTTTTTAGAAATATTATTAAGTTTTACCCCACAAGAGATTAATTTGTAGTGGCGGTGATCTATAATTGCTGATTCCCATAAAACATCCAATGATCATTCATGCATAATTTAGATTTAATAAAGTTGGTGGTATCTGAGGAAAAACTTTTAATCATTTTCTCATAGTTCTTTGCTTAATTAAATCCTGTAGTGGTGGCCATCTTGGATTTCTGATCTGAACACAAAATACACACTTTGTAAAGAACTATCCTAACAACATTCACACCCTATTAAATTTCAAACTAGTATATAGTTTTTGAACAAGGCTTTCAGATTCAGCATTAAAGGCTATGGTTGCCATGTTGAATTTTAGATAGGCATTATAATCATGTTCACCAAAGTGAAAATCCTGAAAATCTGTGTCCATTTAATACAGTAATTTCAGAGATCAAGATGTTAATGCACAATGCCAGCAACACAGGACATAGAGGACGATACATGTATCTATTGATGAGTTGATCAATCAAGAGATAACTGTAAGATGAATAACATCAATTAAACTTGTAAGATCTTTTCTAAATGTATGACGAGATTGTTTTTCGTAATCGTCATCAATATATACTGTCCTTTCTAAAACAACAACAGAAATTTACATCATTTGTGGCTTTGCAAAAGAAAGATAACTCGTTCACAGTGAAGATATACTTTTTCTTAGGGGCCGTCGTGGCCGTGATTGTATGGCAGTTGGATTTACAACTACCTATGCAATCAGTGCCCATCACCACTGATGTTGTGAATTCGAATCTCGATCAGGGCAAGCAGTACAACATTATGTGATAAAGCTCATCAGTGACTTGCGACAGGTCGGTGGTTTTCTCCGGGTCCTCTGGTTTCCTCCACCAATAAAACTGACCATTATGATATAACTGAAATATTGTTGAAAGTGGCATTAAACACCATCAAACAAACAAACAATTTTTCTTTTTCAAAACTGACAAATGTAGTACAGACAAAACATATAAACAATCCATGTTTTACAGCACGTTTCCTACCTTTATTGCCCTTCACTAATTCTATTTCAATAATATTTTCAGCAGGTGCTCTCAAGCGTTTGACATACTACAATAAAAAAACATGAAATTAAAAGTCAGATTAGATCATGATCATTTAAAATAATTAGTTTTAACATTTTGTTTTTGTTGTTCTTGTTATAAAATTGTACTCTTGTTTCTGGTTGAGATATATTGTTAAACTCTACATTTATTATTAAACATGGTATTATCTATTGTATGCTGGGTGAGAAGACACCAGGATATTATAGTTCTTAAGTGAGAAGATACCACGATAGTATAGTTCTTAAGTGCAATCCTTCCTTATAAAAAATATCATAATTCACAACTTTCTGAAATTCTACCATTTCAAATAATGGCTTCTTGCCAAATTTTAGCTTAATTGATGCAGTTGTTTTTTAGGACAAAATCTGAATCTGTGTAGTGTTTTATAGATGATTGTTTATTCTTTTTTGTTTTTATCATTGTATTGCCTGTCCTATAATTAACAGCTTTTAATTTACCCAATTATATCTCCAAACATTTCTTCTATTACATTATCATTTTGTAATATTAGAAGAAACTGTTATATTTTATATACCATTAAAGGTTGCCGTTAATACATGTATTTAATTTCTTATACAGTTATTGATAGTTAATTATTTTACTTTTTTTATTTGTCTCGTAAAAAAACAACCCAATTTGTTGGAAGTATATGTTAAAAGATTATTATAACATGGCATGCTTCTTTGGCTTTGTAGACAAACGATCAATTTATCGATGGTATAATCTCATTCGCACATGCGCCGGTGAATGCGACTGACTTTTCCATCGGCAGCATAAATTGTGTGCGACATTTTCTGCAAACGTAAATATAAATTACCGTCTTCCAATCAAAGTATACTACCGTATTTGTTCTCTTAGACATATCAGAATCGAAATAAATCATGGAAGCCAGAATGTTTTAGAGTTTTAATAATTCAGATATTATATTTATGAGTTACATATATAAAACGAACAGTAAGAAAATAAAAAAATTAAAATTTCAGCAGTTAATCAAAGAAATAACACCTATTATATAAAAACAGACAGACAATTAATTGTCTTACATTTCAGGTACATGAAAGATTAACTAACAGAACATTATACTATTTTTGGTTCTCTTTTTACTATAATTAGTATAGTTATTGGTTAACCATTTTATTGTCTAAGTTTCGGGAAAAAAAATGTAAAATGGAGAAAAGCAACCAAAACAAAGTCGCATATGATTTTGCTACTATGGAAGACAGAAAGTTCTAGTCCATATTTGATGATAGAAATTTCTAATTCAAACCATGTAAAGAAAATATTTCATGTAACTTTTAAGTATATTTGTATAGATAGTTAAACATTGGCATATGTTGGGAGTGATAGAGTGTGAATGATTGTTGTTTAATGCCAAGTGAGCAAGTTTTAAGCTATGCTATCATGATAACAAATTACATTTTGATAAGATGATGATGACTTCTGCTTTGTACTAGACCAAGATGCTTAGTTAAATTTTTATTGTGCTAGCTCACTGAAACAATAGTCCACAGGTAGACATGTCGCTCCTCTCAAACATATTACCATGACTACGAGCCAACCAGTCTTTGTTCTTATTCCTTAATTTTGCCTGCTTACTGGAGAAGAAGCAAACACCAAATTTATAGTCTGGTTTGAATCGACTGGGACTCGAACCTATGATCTACAGCAATAGAGGTGGGCATGAACACAATTACCTCACCAATGTGTGGGACTCAAACCTATGATCTACAGCAATAGAGGTGGGCATGAACACAATTACCCCACCAATGTGTGGGACTGAACCTATGATCTACAGCAATAGAGGTGGGCATGAACACAATTACCCCACCAATGTGTGGGACTCAAACATATGATCTACAGCAATAGAGGTGGGCATGAAACAATTACCCCACCAATGTATGGGACTCGAACCTATGATCTACAGCAATAGAGGTGGGCATGAAACAATTACCCCACCAATGTGTGGGACTCAAACCTATGATCTACAGCAATAGAGGTGAGCATGAAACAATTACCCCACCAATGTGTGGGACTCAAACCTATGATCTACAGCAATAGAGGTGGGCATGAAACAATTACCCCACCAATGTATGGGACTCGAACCTATGATCTACAGCAATAGAGGTGGGCATGAAACAATTACCCCACCAATGTGTGGGACTCAAACCTATGATCTACAGCAATAGAGGTGAGCATGAAACAATTACCCCACCAATGTGTGGGACTCAAACCTATGATCTACAGCAATAGAGGTGGGCATGAAACAATTACCCCACCAATGTGTGGGACTCAAACCTATGATCTACAGCAATAGAGGTGGGCATGAAACAATTACCCCACCAATGTGTGGGACTCAAACCTATGATCTACAGCAATAGAGGTGGGCATGAAACAATTACCCCACCAATGTGTGGGACTGAACCTATGATCTACAGCAATAGAGGTGGGCATGAAACAATTACCCCACCAATGTGTGGGACTCAAACCTATGATCTACAGCAATAGAGGTGGGCATGAAACAATTACCCCACCAATGTGTGGGACTCAAACATATGATCTACAGCAATAGAGGTGGGAATGAAACAATTACCCCACCAATGTGTGGGACTGAACCTATGATCTACAGCAATAGAGGTGGGCATGAAACAATTACCCCACCAATGTGTGGGACTCAAACCTATGATCTACAGCAATAGAGGTGGGCATGAAACAATTACCCCACCAATGTGTGGGACTCAAACCTATGATCTACAGCAATAGAGGTGGGCATGAACACAATTACCTCACCAATGTGTGGGACTCAAACCTATGATCTACAGCAATAGAGGTGGGCATGAAACAATTACCCCACCAATGTGTGGGACTGAACCTATGATCTACAGCAATAGAGGTGGGCATGAAACAATTACCCCACCAATGTGTGGGACTCAAACCTATGATCTACAGCAATAGAGGTGGGCATGAAACAATTACCCCACCAATGTGTGGGACTCAAACCTATGATCTACAGCAATAGAGGTGGGCATGAAACAATTACCCCACCAATGTGTGGGACTGAACCTATGATCTACAGCAATAGAGGTGGGCATGAAACAATTACCCCACCAATGTGTGGGACTCAAACCTATGATCTACAGCAATAGAGGTGGGCATGAAACAATTACCCCACCAATGTGTGGGACTCAAACCTATGATCTACAGCAATAGAGGTGGGCATGAACACAATTACCCCACCAATGTGTGGGACTCAAACCTATGATCTACGACAATAGAGGTGGGCATGAAACAATTACCCCACCAATGTGTGGGACTCAAACCTATGATCTACAGCAATAGAGGTGGGCATGAAACAATTACCCCACCAATGTGTGGGACTCAAACCTATGATCTACAGCAATAGAGGTGGGCATGAAACAATTACCCCACCAATGCGTGGGACTCAAACCTATGATCTACAGCAATAGAGGTGGGCATGAAACAATTACCCCACCAATGTGTGGGACTCAAACCTATGATCTACAGCAATAGAGGTGGGCATGAAACAATTACCCCACCAATGTGTGGGACTCAAACCTATGATCTACAGCAATAGAGGTGGGCATGAACACAATTACCCCACCAATGTGTGGGACTGAACCTATGATCTACAGCAATAGAGGTGGGCATGAAACAATTACCCCACCAATGTGTGCGACTCAAACCTATGATCTACAGCAATAGAGGTGGGCATGAAACAATTACCCCACCAATGTGTGGGACTCAAACCTATGATCTACAACAATAGAGGTGGGCATGAAACAATTACCCCACCAATGTGTGGGACTCAAACCTATGATCTACAGCAATAGAGGTGGGCATGAACACAATTACCCCACCAATGTGTGGGACTCAAACCTATGATCTACGACAATAGAGGTGGGCATGAAACAATTATCCCACCAATGTGTGGGACTCAAACCTATGATCTACAGCAATAGAGGTGGGCATGAAACAATTACCCCACCAATGTGTGGGACTCAAACCTATGATCTACAGCAATAGAGGTGGGCATGAAACAATTACCCCACCAATGTGTGGGACTCAAACCTATGATCTACAGCAATAGAGGTGGGCATGAAACAATTACCCCACCAATGTGTGGGACTCAAACCTATGATCTACAGCAATAGAGGTGGGCATGAACACAATTACCCCACCAATGTGTGGGACTGAACCTATGATCTACAGCAATAGAGGTGGGCATGAAACAATTACCCCACCAATGTGTGCGACTCAAACCTATGATCTACAGCAATAGAGGTGGGCATGAAACAATTACCCCACCAATGTGTGGGACTCAAACCTATGATCTACAACAATAGAGGTGGGCATGAAACAATTACCCCACCAATGTGTGGGACTCAAACCTATGATCTACAGCAATAGAGGTGGGCATGAACACAATTACCCCACCAATGTGTGGGACTCAAACCTATGATCTACAGTAATAGAGGTGGGCATGAAACAATTACCCCACCAATGTGTGGGACTGAACCTATGATCTACAGCAATAGAGGTGGGCATGAAACAATTACCCCACCAATGTGTGGGACTCAAACCTATGATCTACAGCAATAAAGGTGGGCATGAAACAATTACCCCACCAATGTGCTTCAATAATATATCAACATATAAAATGTTAATAGAAGTACAATTGTGTAATATTCCTGAAGTAGGGGCCGTCACGCTTGTGATCGTATGTTAGTTGGATTTACAACTACTTGTGCAATCAGTGCCTATCACCACTTAAGTTGTGAGTTCGAACCCTGTTCATGACAAGGTGTACTCGATACAACATGTGATAAAGTTTTCTCTAGGTACTATGGTTTCCTCCACCAATAAAACTGACTGCCACGATATAACTGAAATATTGTTGAAAGTGGCGTTAAACACCATAAACCATCAAACCCTATTCTTTAAGTTTTGTGAATGTGAGAGAGATTTGTCTGATATTTATATTCTTACCAGAACAACTCTAGTACCAGCCTGTTTCAGGCCATCTACAGCTTCAGAATGTGTAGCAGTAGAGGTATCTGTTTCATTTACTTACCAGAACAACTCTAGTACCAGCCTGTTTCAGGGCAACTACAGCTTCAGAATGTGTAGCAGTAGAGGTATCTGTTTCATTTACTTACCAGAACAACTCTAGTACCAGCCTGTTTCAGGGCATCTACAGCTTCAGAATGTGTAGCAGTAGAGGTATCTGTTTCATTTACTTACCAGAACAACTCTAGTACCAGCCTGTTTCAGGGCATCTACAGCTTCAGAATGTGTAGCAGTAGAGGTATCTGTTTCATTTACTTACCAGAACAACTCTAGTACCAGCCTGTTTCAGGGCATCTACAGCTTCAGAATGTGTAGCAGTAGAGGTATCTGTTTCATTTACTTACCAGAACAACTCTAGTACCAGCCTGTTTCAGGCCATCTACAGCTTCAGAATGTGTAGCAGTAGAGGTATCTGTTTCATTTACTTACCAGAACAACTCTAGTACCAGCCTGTTTCAGGGCAACTACAGCTTCAGAATGTGTAGCAGTAGAGGTATCTGTTTCATTTACTTACCAGAACAACTCTAGTACCAGCCTGTTTCAGGGCATCTACAGCTTCAGAATGTGTAGCAGTAGAGGTATCTGTTTCATTTACTTACCAGAACAACTCTAGTACCAGCCTGTTTCAGGGCATCTACAGCTTCAGAATGTGTAGCAGTAGAGGTATCTGTTTCATTTACTTACCAGAACAACTCTAGTACCAGCCTGTTTCAGGGCATCTACAGCTTCAGAATGTGTAGCAGTAGAGGTATCTGTTTCATTTACTTACCAGAACAACTCTAGTACCAGCCTGTTTCAAGGCATCTACAGCTTCAGAATGTGTAGCAGTAGAGGTATCTGTTTCATTTACTTACCAGAACAACTCTAGTACCAGCCTGTTTCAGGGCATCTACAGCTTCAGAATGTGTAGCAGTAGAGGTATCTGTTTCATTTACTTACCAGAACAACTCTAGTACCAGCCTGTTTCAGGGCATCTACAGCTTCAGAATGTGTAGCAGTAGAGGTATCTGTTTCATTTACTTACCAGAACAACTCTAGTACCAGCCTGTTTCAGGGCATCTACAGCTTCAGAATGTGTAGCAGTAGAGGTATCTGTTTCATTTACTTACCAGAACAACTCTAGTACCAGCCTGTTTCAGGGCATCTACAGCTTCAGAATGTGTAGCAGTAGAGGTATCTGTTTCATTTACTTACCAGAACAACTCTAGTACCAGCCTGTTTCAGGCCATCTACAGCTTCAGAATGTGTAGCAGTAGAGGTATCTGTTTCATTTACTTACCAGAACAACTCTAGTACCAGCCTGTTTCAGGCCATCTACAGCTTCAGAATGTGTAGCAGTAGAGGTATCTGTTTCATTTACTTACCAGAACAACTCTAGTACCAGCCTGTTTCAGGGCAACTACAGCTTCAGAATGTGTAGCAGTAGAGGTATCTGTTTCATTTACTTACCAGAACAACTCTAGTACCAGCCTGTTTCAGGGCATCTACAGCTTCAGAATGTGTAGCAGTAGAGGTATCTGTTTCATTTACTTACCAGAACAACTCTAGTACCAGCCTGTTTCAGGGCATCTACAGCTTCAGAATGTGTAGCAGTAGAGGTATCTGTTTCATTTACTTACCAGAACAACTCTAGTACCAGCCTGTTTCAGGGCATCTACAGCTTCAGAATGTGTAGCAGTAGAGGTATCTGTTTCATTTACTTACCAGAACAACTCTAGTACCAGCCTGTTTCAAGGCATCTACAGCTTCAGAATGTGTAGCAGTAGAGGTATCTGTTTCATTTACTTACCAGAACAACTCTAGTACCAGCCTGTTTCAGGCCATCTACAGCTTCAGAATGTGTAGCAGTAGAGGTATCTGTTTCATTTACTTACCAGAACAACTCTAGTACCAGCCTGTTTCAGGGCATCTACAGCTTCAGAATGTGTAGCAGTAGAGGTATCTGTTTCATTTACTTACCAGAACAACTCTAGTACCAGCCTGTTTCAGGGCATCTACAGCTTCAGAATGTGTAGCAGTAGAGGTATCTGTTTCATTTACTTACCAGAACAACTCTAGTACCAGCCTGTTTCAGGGCATCTACAGCTTCAGAATGTGTAGCAGTAGAGGTATCTGTTTCATTTACTTACCAGAACAACTCTAGTACCAGCCTGTTTCAGGCCATCTACAGCTTCAGAATGTGTAGCAGTAGAGGTATCTGTTTCATTTACTTACCAGAACAACTCTAGTACCAGCCTGTTTCAGGGCATCTACAGCTTTAGAATGTGTAGCAGTAGAGGTATCTGTTTCATTTACTTACCAGAACAACTCTAGTACCAGCCTGTTTCAGGCCATCTACAGCTTCAGAATGTGTAGCAGTAGAGGTATCTGTTTCATTTACTTACCAGAACAACTCTAGTACCAGCCTGTTTCAGGGCAACTACAGCTTCAGAATGTGTAGCAGTAGAGGTATCTGTTTCATTTACTTACCAGAACAACTCTAGTACCAGCCTGTTTCAGGCCATCTACAGCTTCAGAATGTGTAGCAGTAGAGGTATCTGTTTCATTTACTTACCAGAACAACTCTAGTACCAGCCTGTTTCAGGCCATCTACAGCTTCAGAATGTGTAGCAGTAGAGGTATCTGTTTCATTTACTTACCAGAACAACTCTAGTACCAGCCTGTTTCAGGGCATCTACAGCTTCAGAATGTGTAGCAGTAGAGGTATCTGTTTCATTTACTTACCAGAACAACTCTAGTACCAGCCTGTTTCAGGGCATCTACAGCTTCAGAATGTGTAGCAGTAGAGGTATCTGTTTCATTTACTTACCAGAACAACTCTAGTACCAGCCTGTTTCAGGGCATCTACAGCTTCAGAATGTGTAGCAGTAGAGGTATCTGTTTCATTTACTTACCAGAACAACTCTAGTACCAGCCTGTTTCAGGCCATCTACAGCTTCAGAATGTGTAGCAGTAGAGGTATCTGTTTCATTTACTTACCAGAACAACTCTAGTACCAGCCTGTTTCAGGCCATCTACAGCTTCAGAATGTGTAGCAGTAGAGGTATCTGTTTCATTTACTTACCAGAACAACTCTAGTACCAGCCTGTTTCAGGGCAACTACAGCTTCAGAATGTGTAGCAGTAGAGGTATCTGTTTCATTTACTTACCAGAACAACTCTAGTACCAGCCTGTTTCAGGGCATCTACAGCTTCAGAATGTGTAGCAGTAGAGGTATCTGTTTCATTTACTTACCAGAACAACTCTAGTACCAGCCTGTTTCAGGGCAACTACAGCTTCAGAATGTGTAGCAGTAGAGGTATCTGTTTCATTTACTTACCAGAACAACTCTAGTACCAGCCTGTTTCAGGCCATCTACAGCTTCAGAATGTGTAGCAGTAGAGGTATCTGTTTCATTTACTTACCAGAACAACTCTAGTACCAGCCTGTTTCAGGCCATCTACAGCTTCAGAATGTGTAGCAGTAGAGGTATCTGTTTCATTTACTTACCAGAACAACTCTAGTACCAGCCTGTTTCAGGGCATCTACAGCTTCAGAATGTGTAGCAGTAGAGGTATCTGTTTCATTTACTTTAACAATCACATCATTCATTCTGAAAAAAGAAAACAATAGTATCATTATTACACTTTAATTAAATTATGGCAAGGTTACAAGCTGATCTTATTTGTAGTGAGTGAGTCAATGATTACTGTGTAACACTAAGAGAGTAATTCTTCAGCTATACAAACATGCATTATATGGCAAGAACAAGTTACATTTCAATGAGATGGTGATGTCTGCTTTGTACTGAACCAACATGCTTAGTTGAATTTTTATAGTACCAGCTTACTGAACAGACTGTCCACTGGTAGACAAATCGCCTCACTATGATACACTATCCTGATTTGGAACCAACCACTTTTGCTCTTATGGACTCCTTAATACTGTGTGCATAGCGGAGAAGCAGCAAATATCAATTTTATAGTCTTTAGTTTGACCCAACCTGAGCTCAAAACCCATAATCTACCACATGAGGCGACCACACTAACCATTACACATGAGGCAACCACACTAACCATTACACATGAGGCGACCACACTAACCATTACACATGAGGCGACCACACTAACCATTACACATGAGGCGACCACACCATTACACATGAGGTGACCACACTAACCATTACACATGAGGTGACCACACTAACCATTACACATGAGGCGACCACACCATTACACATGAGGTGACCACACTAACCATTACACATGAGGCGACCACACTAACCATTACACATGAGGCAACCACACTAACCATTACACATGAGGCGACCACACTAACCATTACACATGAGGTGACCACATTAACCATTACACATGAGGCGACCACACTAACCATTACACATGAGGTGACCACACTAACCATTACACATGAGGTGACCACACTAACCATTACACATGAGGCGACCACACTAACCATTACACATGAGGCAACCACACTAACCATTACACATGAGGCGACCACACCATTACACATGAGGAGACCACACTAACCATTACACATGAGGCGACCACACTAACCATTACACATGAGGCGACCACACTAACCATTACACATGAGGCAACCACACTAACCATTACACATGAGGCGACCACACTAACCATTACACATGAGGCGTCCACACTAACCATTACACATGAGGTGACCACACTAACCATTACACATGAGGCGACCACACTAACCATTACACATGAGGCGACCACACTAACCATTACACATGAGGCGACCACACTAACCATTACACATGAGGCAACCACACTAACCATTACACATGAGGCAACCACACTAATCATTACACATGAGGTGACCACACTAACCATTACACATGAGGCGACCACACTAACCATTACACATGAGGCATCCACACTAACCATTACACATGAGGCAACCACACTAACCATTACACATGAGGCGACCACACTAACCATTACACATGAGGCAACCACACTAACCATTACACATGAGGCGACCACACTAACCATTACACATGAGGCGACCACCATTACACATGAGGCGACCACACTAACCATTACACATGAGGCGACCACACCATTACACATGAGGCAACCACACTAACCATTACACATGAGGCGACCACACTAACCATTACACATGAGGCGACCACACTAACCATTACACATGAGGCGACCACACCATTACACATGAGGCAACCACACTAACCATTGCACATGAGGCGACCACACTAACCATTACACATGAGGCGACCACACTAACCATTACACATGAGGCGACCACACCATTACACCACCAATGTCATCATTCAGACTTGACTAAATAAAATGATACAATGAAATAGGAGTCCATTTACATTGTACTATAACTTATTTGTGATTTAGACCCTCTAATACCTAAATATAACAGACGAATAATACTCCCATGTACAATATAAATAAACATGTATTGTATTTGGCAACATGTCTGTGCATTGCTATACCCAAACATTTATTTTTGTATTCTTTTGTTAAATTTGACAACATGTCTGTCCATTGCTATATCCAAACATTTATTTTTGTATTCTTTTGTTAAATTTGGCAGATCAATTGTAAAATTGCTAAATTTAGGTGACCAATCTATAAAATCATTATATTCTCAGGGTTCTCAAAATGTGCCGGCGACCGACGATTTCCCCGTTTACTTTCACATTCTCGCCGGTTAAAACTTTATCAAGCATGTGTTTTCCAACAATTTTTATGTTTATGTGAATTGTCATTATCGCGTTTTGTTGATCTATATCTTCTAATCGATTACTTTTACTATTGCAATCAACCGAACACTAACAAATCCACCATTTTCTAAATATATCTAACTCCCGGTGACATCACGGTGGGCACTCCGGACATTCTACTACACAACATTTCGGACTTCACTTGGTTCTACTATATAGATGCGCGAAGCGTTCCGAGTGGAGTATTTGCTCATGAAGGATGCGCAGTCGTCACATTCCAAAAGCTGGGATATCCCTATATGGAACGTAAAAACAAGCAAGGAAATCGATGAAGATTTAACGGTTTTTCGGTCATTTAAAGTTTTCGGATAATTTTCAAAGCGAGAACGTTACTATTATGCTTGATAGCATCACTCGTGATTCTATTTTTTGTAGTAAAGCACGAATTTTGTTGCAAGTCAAAAATATTGTTTTCATGTCATTGATGATTACGAAAAGATTACTAGACGTTGTGTCCTGTGAATTTAAAAAAAAATGTTTAAAGAAAGGAGGTCACGTGGAAGCACTGAAGGTCCAGTGAAATTCTTATCTACACGGGACCTTCTGTTCGGTCAAAAAAAGTTAAGTTTCACTGGGACTGGATTTAAGCCAACATTTCTTGAGATTTCATTCATTATTCAACGTGAGAGTAATATTCAGATTAAAATATGAAACCTCTAGTTATTTATAGTTATATATTACAACATTTTTCAATTCTTCTTGCAGAAGAGATATTCTGAGGCTGATTTTGTCATGAAAGTTTCCTGGAAAATTGCTTTGTATAACGTTGTTTTTCACCAGCTGCCACTGATACAACATTGTAGTATATTTTACAAAAAAAAAATGCCTTTCAGAGTACCAAAATTTTTAGGAGAATTCATTGGCAAAATATGCTCAGAATGCATCTCCTACAATCTAGAATTTCCCGCCTACCAGAGGGGGGTTACCCCCTCTCGGGCTCTCCCCCACTTGCGCCTGCGGCGCTCGGTTTGTGCCTCCGGCACTCAACTCCCCCCCTACTTTATAAATTGAGACTCCTACTTCAATTCTTTTTGAGAACCCTGTATTCTATTTCAATACATAATGAACTTCAATATGGTGACCACCATATTCAGAAAAATTAATACCGTGAAATATTACAATGTATATACAATTATATAGAGTCAATACATGTATTGTAACAGAGCTGAATTAGCTTCTATTGTGTAAAAAGTCAAGTTGAATGGTCGGCCCATGACAGTTTTATATTTATTTTATATTTAACATCAGTAACAATGATCTTTGGTAACCACTTTTTGATCCTATCAATTTTTTCTAATTTATTTAAACGAGGATTCTGTATTATTGTTTTTAACACTACTTTCAACAATATTTCAGTTATAGAGGACTGTTATATTACATTCTCAATTTGATATATAGCATTGTGATTTTTAAAATGGAACTTGAACAATAAAAATGATTTAGGACTAGACACTGTAATTTTGCCATCCATGGGCCACGGGTATATAACGAGTGAGAATACCCCCGGATGTGTTGGGAAGCAGAGAATGAAACTATCCTACATTTAATTATAATTATGATCAAGGAATGTATGGTAATTATATCCTCATTAAGAAGTACTATAGCAATTGTTAAAAGTAATCATACAGAGTGAAATTCTTTCCAGATCTAACATTATAATTTTGTCAAATCAAAAACTGTGATATTTACTCAAACAACAAAGCCCATTTTTCATTAAAACAAAATCAATCATTTCTGCACTGACATCAATCTGTATAAAAATCTAATTAATTTTCCATCTACATGCAGAAATGCAATTGTTCAAATAAAACCAAATAAAACATCTAAACAAACAAAAAAGGCAACAAATATTATGACTGTCAAGTCCTATGTGAATTTACATGAACAAAAAGACAAACAATTAGGTATTTTTCCTGTGTTGGTTGTTTATTCAACAAACATTTTCACACTAGAACCACCATGTCAATATTAGCTGTTTTCAATGGTTATATTAAAATTAAAAGAACAAAGGTCAGTTACATTATTTTTCGAAAAATATTTTATGAACACTAGTTAAATAGCTATCCTTAGGGAAGTCAAGGTTGCTACATAAATGTGAACTATCATGACCATTATTATATGAGTGTGGACACAGTAATGATTGTTTCTGATTTCATACAGATCAAATATAATGCTTAAATTTGAAATAGACGAATCAAAATGGCAGTATAATATGATCAACTACACATCATGATCAATTATCCTACTAAATATCAAAGCGTTCGCACCAACAAGCTGAAAGGAGTTGCGTTGCATTCACAAAGTATAACTACATTGAAATTGCATGAAAACATTAAAGTCCCATAACTCCTACAAAAATCGTTGAATCAAAACGGAGGTACAATATGATCAACTACACATCATGACTAATTATCCTAATAAATATGAAAGCTCAGAGGATTTCTATTTACAAAGTGAAGCGGGATGGACGAAAGAACTGACAAATCAAAAACCTATATGCCCTCATGCCATCTTATGAGGGGCATCAAATCCTACATGTACATTTAATGAGTTTCTGAAGTCTTGTGGTTACTTCAGTGTATTAAAATATCAAAACAATAAGTCAAACTTTTGTCGTACTTTATATAAGTCATATTTCTTTTTCCAACAAATTACCCAGTAACCCAATTACCAACCATGGCCAGTAATAATCCATTTACAGTATTCTCCTCTAACAAAAATCATTCTACAATAGTGTTAATTTTATTGCCAACGAAAGGACATTTTTTGTCCATTTTGAACATGTAATGTTTTAACTACTGGTAATAGCTTTGCAATATAAATAGCCTTTGTCATAAAATTTGTCGATACAGAGATATCTCTCAAAACATATTAACACAGATAAGATAGATATATTGGAACAACACTTTGATTGTTGTTCTTCATTTCTACATTACAGTGAAACCCTAAACTGAGAGAAATCCAGGTTTTACAGCAAAGTGAAGAACAGCTCTCTAGTCTACAGATGAAGTAGTAAATATCACAAAATTAAAGTAAAATCTATGAATAATACATTTCATCTTGCGGAGTTAGTATAAGATGATGTTAATAATCATTGAATAGAATATACCAGTGTCAATGGTCTTGGACAACAACTCTCATTCAAAATAATTATGAAAGCTTAAACAGTGATGGTCAACAATTCCACCAATAAAAACTAAACGAACAGTCACATACGATGTGGAAATCCAGGCAACTGTTTCACTAAACTCAGTCCTCATGATGACCACCGGTCCTCCGGCCCAAGATCAGTAAAACTTTGTTCTGTCC
The DNA here is from genome assembly GCA_963383655.1 of Bathymodiolus septemdierum. NCBI lineage: Eukaryota > Metazoa > Mollusca > Bivalvia > Mytilida > Modiolidae > Bathymodiolus > Bathymodiolus septemdierum. The sequence continues at coordinate 114,847,083 of OY726519.1, forward strand.
TCATGATGAGCACCCATCCTCCGGCCCAAGACCAGTAAAACTTTGTTCAGTCCTCACGATGAGCACCAGTCCTCCAGCCCAAGACCAGTAAAACTTTGTTCAGTCCTCATGATGAGCACCGGTCCTCCAGCCCAAGACCAGTAAAACTTTGTTCAGTCCTCACGATGAGCACCGGTCCTCCGGCCCAAGACCAGTAAAACTTTGTTCGAACCAGTAAATTTTTCTGTTTTTATTTAGAACTACAGGTATATAAAAATAAATTCAACAATTTGATTCGGACCAGTAAATTCAAATTTTCATTTCGAGGACTGTAAACATCAATCTTTGTTCCTGAGAAAGGACTAAAAACAACAATACCACTTTTTAGTGCTTGCAAGTTAAGATTGAAGATTTACGAGCGACTACTACCACTTTTAACTTATTGAAGATTTACAAGTGACTACTACCACTTTTAACTTGTTGAAGATTTACGAGTAACTACTACCACTTTAAATTTTATGATCAAATTTTATCATAAGTCGTAAATAATATCTATTAGTGAAACGGTCACAACTCTTAAGAGTGCACTTACTTCTACGTTTACAACTTTCGACTGGGGGCAGACACAACAATGTGGCGGGTTAAACCTGTGTTCAAATCCAATATAATATTACATATTGTATGTCAATAATATTAGCAGGAAATGAAGAGATTTTTTAATATGCCTAACTTCTCAAATATACTTTTTAAGGATTCTCTTCAAATTATTTTTAACCCTAATGATATCAAGATAATTTAATGAAACATTTCACCAAAAAAGTAGCTTCATTTTGATGCTTGTATTGATATATACCACCAATCACATTTAAATTTACCACAACTCCTTAAAATATATCTAGAGAAAACACTACTTAAAATTACATGATAAATAAAAAGCATACATCTGTAATTATTACCTGCGAATTTGAATGGCATATAGCACAGGCTCTGCCCTCGACACAAAAATTTGGCGTCCTGGATATATAACCATGCTTAATACAATTCCTTTGAGCACAAAACAATGTTTCTGAACTCATCAAACTGTTTGTGCGTAATAAACATTTTATCTATCAGCACACACTACATATTAAACAATTTGTACATGTGACAAACTATGAACAAAGTCATTAATGAGAATGCATCAATATCGACACTTGTAATACTTTATAAACATTTATTTCTTCTTCGATAATATGATAATATCGTTCAACTTAAAAAAACCAACAACCATATTATATTCAATTATCTTCAACGGAATACCGAGGAAGTATAATCCAATTGTACTTATGAATCTTTTATAACTTGTTATATTGCTTTATGCTCACAGTTCCATATTGAACCAACATAACATTTCTGCATGTTTCACGAATGACACCTTTGGCAATTTTTGCTGAAATTGTATGTTCAAATAAAGTTACATCAAAGTTCTAAATTCGTGACATAATTGTCGATGATTAACAATTATTGATTCTAACGACAAAAAAGTATTGGAAAGAAAAATGGGAAAAATGTCTCACAGCATAACATTTTAATTGTACATCAATTATACATTGCAATGCATTTTAAATTAGGACTAGCACAATAAAATGGCATAATAACAAAGCCTAGTTTGTTTTTAAATTCTTAATAAATCTTGTAAGTTACATGTAAGTATCTACTGCCATTGTTGTATATACACTAGTGGATGAAAGAAAGCATAAAAATTTATTTTCAAAATATTAAAATTAATAATTAATATTTCTTTGTTATATTTTTAACTTACATTTATCTATTTAATATTTAATTAACGAATATTGATTTCTTACCTATTGGTCAGTCATAACAGGATTCGACATTAACTTTTTGACCAACTTGTCCATTCGGGCAACTGCCATATTGATTTTACTTGCCCGAAACTGTAAACTACTAGCCCGAATTCTTAAGTGCCATATACATTTGTATGCATGTAGTGCAGAACTATGCAATCTACAATGACCGTTCATAGAGTAGAATAACCCCACATATTAATTATTTACACCTTATGATGTGGGCATAGTGTTAGTGCATCATTTGGCTATATAATTACGTACCTATCAATTTGCGGGAATATGAGTTTTATAAATACGGGTGATTGATGAGAATTTCTGAAATATTTTTGTTACAAAATTTAAGTATAAATGTTCCTTATCATAGACTGACAACGACTGTATAGTTTGTTTGAATTTTTATTCCAGTAATCTATCACCCTTTCAATATTTTGATCGCAAAGGCAATACACATCAGGGATAATTTTCTAAAATTAGAACACCGCAAATAACTCTAGCTTTTCATTAGCCGGCGAAAATAAATATGATGTTGATGCAGCGCCGCCACCTAATTATGCATTCACGATTGGCTAATATAAATAACACGATTTTTATTTGAGAAAGGGGAATTCAGTAGTCAACAAAATAAAACAAAATGGCGTAAAATACACGATACATACGACGCGATGTTTAGGTAAAATTCGCAGCGACTTCCAAAACTGAATAATTCAATATTAATCATTTTGCTCTTCAGGAATTGAACATATCACAGAATCATTTTCACTTGCCCGATTGGACAAGTTGGGTGCCGTTTTCACTTGTTCGAAGACGCATTTCACTTGTCTCGGGCAATCGGACAACCGTTAATGTCGAACCCTGCATAACATTGTAGGTATTTAAATTTTGCTTTAACAGTTTTAGCAATGTATGCAAGTTTGCATAGCAATATGAAAAAACTTATGATATCATTAGAAAATTGACTCTGGCTTAAAACGGATTCAAAATCAAGAGAATGCCATGTTTCTCTTGAGATCTGATAGGACATGCCTTAGATCATGCTCAATACAGACATGGGTGTCACAGCTGTTTACAAGGCTATTGGTTGAATATGCTAATATTAGCAGAGTAGTTGCACAAGAGATCAACGTCCTTCTTGGCAATCAAAAGTAACCTCTCCAGCTGATGACAGCTATATTCCTCTTTTAAGTCTTTATTACTTCTATTCATAATCTCAACTAATGTTGCTTAAGGCACACAGGTTAATGTATAATCAGTCTAAAGCAGATTCCATAATGCTAATCTTCGGCCTAAACGTTACAAACATTGCTCAAAGACACTGACAACAAGATCTAGGATGGTGACAGACAGGATAAAGTAGGGAGTTGAACAACGAAGGAGTCATGTGGCCAACAAAAATCACAAAACCAACCATTCTAGTGGATCTTTGACCTTGACCTTTGACCTTGAAAATCAATAGGGTTCCAGATTCTCTTAAGGACTAAGTATGTACCAAGTTTGGTCAAAATCCATTGAAGGATGTTGATTCTAGTGTTCACAAGAATGTTACAGGGTAAAAATTAGACCCTGTGACCTTGACCATCAATAGGGTTCCAGACTCACCTAAGGACTAAGTATGTACCAAGCTTGGTCAAAATCCATTGAAGGATGTTGATTCTAGAGTGTTCACAAGGATGTTACACGGTAAAAAATTTGACCCAGTGACCTATGACCTTGAAAATCAATAGGGTTTCAGATTCTCTTAAGGACTAAGTATGTACCAAGCTTGGTCAAAATCCATTGAAGGATGTTGATTCTAGAGTGTTCACAAAGATGTTATAGGGTAAAAATTAGACCCTGTGACCTATGACCTTGAAAATCAATAGGGTTCCAGATTCTCTTAAGGACTAAGTATGTACCAAGTTTGGTCAAAATCCATTGAAGGATGTTGATTCTAGAGTGTTCACAAACATGTTACAGGGTAAAAATTAGATCCTGTGACCTATGATCTTGAACATCAATAGGGTTCCAGATTCTCTTAAGGACTAAGTATGTATCAAGTTTGGTCAAAATCCATTGAAGGATGTTGATTCTAGAGTGTTCACAAGGATGTTACGGAAGGACGGATGGACGGACGGTAGCATTACTATATCCCTTCGCAACTTCATTGTCTATATTTCATTTATCTGTACGTAACTGGTAACTTTTTTGTCACAGGAACTATCTGGTTAGCAAATTGCAAAATGTTTAACAGGTTCTGTAATGTAAACCAATAAATTTTCACAGCTATTAATTTCAGTGTTTTGCTACTTCAAAACTATTTCAAGGAGATTTAAGCTTGCATTCTCCAGCATCTTGAAAATATGTTGATGCTTATGGACATTGATCCAAAATATGTGTGATTTTCATTTCCTGTAGAAGTCATGAAGGCTAATAGCATGGGAACTTTTATTGGTTTACAATATTCATTCATATTTTAGAATTAATAACTGTGTACAATTAATATGTTTCTCTTATAACTGATGTAATAATTGAACAATCATTTCAATTTTCTGTTGATGGATTGTTTATCACAAGTTGCCTGTCATAAAACCCTTGATCTCCAGCAGTAAAGTCTACAAAACCTTTGATCTCCAGTGACAAAGTCTTTGATCTTTGTTCTCCTTCCATCCTTTGTGAAGCCTTTTGAGGTCATTTCACTCAATTAAAGTCAATTGAGGTAATCTGTCTTTTCTTCTGCTCAAAGATTTTTCAGGTTTCTTTTTGTATAGTTATGTGGCTCTGTTTCAGGTAATAGGAACCATCTACATGGAAAGTGATTTTACTAACGACGACAGCCATAGAAACATTGATGGGAAATACTCTTATTGATCAGATCTCTCTGTGCAGAACAGCATTTATATACAATTTCTCTATAGCAGTACAGTGAAACCTGTCTAAACTGGAATCCTGTATAAATCTAACTTTAAATAAAGTCCCAATGAAAGAAATCTTTGTTAGTTTAACCTGTATAAAGCAAACGAACACATATATTAGTTCAGCTTAGACAGGTCTCATTGTAATAAAATTTATTGAAAGTTTTCAATAATTTATAAAAACAGTATCTTTGGTGTAAAATTATTCTGTAATCATGAGATTATAATTATTTTACAAAAATATTACAAATATGGACAAAACAAAGTGAAACCAACCGAAAAAAAAAAAAAAAATCCTATGTTGGAAAATAATTTCAGGGTTCACAATGAACTGCAAAGACATGGGGGTTTCAACAGTAGAAAACTGAAGGAGTAAAGACAATTTTCTAGAATCTCAAATCCCTTCTAAGATAACCCCTCCCCTACTATACCTTTTCTCTCTAGTCACTGCTGTTCAATTATAATACTTTGAAGTTTCAAGTACCCTATTATATATAATGCTTTTCTAACTTTTTTGATACTTTGACTTTTAAAGTAAACCATTCCAAGACACTAATTTAAGACATTATGTCATGTACATAGTCATTACATTCTTTACAATAGGTATTTTTAGAAACTAGGAGATAGACAACTGATACGCACAATTGAAGGGGAAAAATCCATCTTATTAATGACAGTAAAATAGAATGATATGGTGTTTGTTTTTCCATATTTAACAATAATACTATACAGAAAACTAGTCTATAAAATTGTGAAACTGCATAAAAGTTTCCTGAAAAGGCCCATCAAAACTTTTATAGTGTTCTCTGAGGTGGTCTTTGATTTTCAGGATCCTTTTACAATCTAGAAGTTGTTTATAAATATATCAAACAATAATAAACACAACAAACAAAAGGTTGTCATCAAATTGCTCACTTAATTACTTATTTCTTTTAAATGGTGCTGAAGAATCTATAAAATCAATTAACATGACAAAACTAATTTCACCCATTTTGCTTCAATAGAAAATCTCAATGTACACTGTACAATGTGACTTTTGTCAACAATTTATATAGAATTGGTTTGGAATCTAGATAACTAGTAGCACGCTCTAAATTTTCCATTTGATTTGGAATATTACATGCTAAAACCCATTACAGGTGTGAACAGGAGTATGGCATCCATATTTTTTTGCTTTTAACATCAAGCAGTGTCACTACATTAGTTGAATTTGATACCAACATTATCCAGTGAGACCAATCATCGTGTAAAACACAGGTGTGATCAATACTAAATAGATGACTTCCATCTTAATTTGCCTTGCTTGATTACTGTTCCTTCAGCAATTAAGTGTACATTACCGATTATTCATTTATGAAATAAAACAAGGAATAACACAGCACTTAAACTTATTATGCTGTTACCCATGATTTATTATTTATAACATTTGTATCGACATCAATGCACTACCATTGGCACACTGGCATGTTTCCATAAACGATAGTACCTTATATAACCAGCGACAAAAATGATTTTCAAATTTAAAATCATAGATATTTGATAGTATGATGTCAACAGAAAGTTAGTAGAAAATCCCGCAAGCTTTGCAAGAAGTTAGCAAACCATATTTTTAGTTTCCAGGAACAATACAGGATGCTTGTAAAAAAAACACAGTCTTAAAATTATTTTTCAGTATAATTTGCAGGTTGCTTATTGCAAACATTTCTTTCATATTAAGCATGAACAGGCTCAATAAATGTTTTACTGACAGTCATATAACTACTTGATGGAATATATGTAACACATGAAGTTTCTGAGAAGATTAGTGAAATGTCAGCCGATCAGAAAGCGTTACTGGCCTATCAACCATGTTGAATTTCTAAATAAAACAAAAATAACATTGACTATTACCATCTCTGCCAAGAATGTTTCTATGTGAAAAGATAGACGAAGAGGGGTGCAAATTAAGTGAATGAAAGATATCACATGAACCTTTGATGGCCATGTTTTACATAAGCTCTTAGGAAATGATTGTTTTGTGTGGAGGGCCTCACATACATTATTTGTACAAACTAAAATCATTTGGACTTGTTGTCATAGAGGAGAAGACAGAAAAGTTAAGCCAATTAGGAATAAGAAATGTCCATGTCAGCCATGTTTTTTACTAGATCAAGAAAAAATGACAAATTCTTGTAGAGGACCTCAAAATTATCATTACTGCCAAGTTTGGTTCCAACTGGTCTAGTTGATTAAGAGGAGGTGATCAGATTGAGAAATGTTAACAACAACAATTTATTGTTTATAACAATTTTTATTTGCTCATAGAGACAAAAAGTATAAGACACAAGTTTTACCAACTTATGAAGTCTTCTCCTTGGAATTACATAACAAATATAACACATACATGTACATATGAAAAAGAGCATGCACATTAATGAAAGTACACCAGTAGCAATTACACATGTAAAAGAGAACAGAAAAACATTGTAAAAAGGGGGGAAAGGGAGTTTTGTGTGGACACGATGATCATGTTGGATATATTTATAAGTTTATACAATGAGGAATCGCTTAGATCTTCTAATAAACTTGTAAATTTCTTTAAAAATTAAACAGTTATCTTCATAAGTTAGATTTTGGTTTCCTCTAGTTAGTAAAGCAAGATCGATTTTCATTCTAAATCGATTTATGCAAATTAACAGATCCCTCCTAATATCGGTGTATCTACTACATTCAAAGAAGAAATGAAATGCATCTTCTCGAGGAACACCACAAGCACAATTTGGATGCTATATTTGATTTAAATAAATCGTTCAAGAAAGAAGCTGAACATCGAAGTTGTGTTAATATCACATTTAACTTCCGTGGACCATACATGAAATGTTTTGGAACAATATTTATTTCATTTGCATTGCTTAGTAATGCACGTTTGAATTTTAATGGGGTGTCAAGACAGAGTTTTTAAGTTTATTCCATTCTCTAACAGAAGAAGGAATAAATGATGAATTCGTCGAAGAAAGTCTACAAAAAGGGATTATTAGATCGCTGCCATTACGTAATGGGTAGATTGTTTTACTTTGAATAGTGGGGGGAATTAAATCATACAGATATTGCGGTGCTAGATTATTGTATATCTTATAAAACAATTGAAGTTTTCTTCTGTGATGCCTACTATGTAATGGTTCCCAGTCAGTTTCGAAATATAAAGAATTTGTAAATATGGGCAATCCAGTTACAATTCTGGCAGCTTCTAACTGTATTTTTTCTAATTTGTTTGAATGGCACGTACAGGACCGACCATTTAACTTGCAGAGGGGGTTATGGTTTTTTATTTCGTTCAGAAATTTATTTTCGGACAACGCAAGAGTTAGAATATTTATTTTTTTTGTCGCGCAAAGCGCGAATTTTTTTTTCCCAGAATTTAACATTAGGTTATATGACAAAAACTCTGAATCAGATTATTTTTTTTTCCTCCACCAAAATCAAAATATTTTTTTCAGCAACATTGGGAATCATAATATTTTTTTAGAAAAAAACCATAACCCCCCCCCCCCTGGAAGTTAAATGGTCCATCCCTAACCACAGTTATCCCAAACTTCACGCGCGTATTCAAAGATGGGACGAATATAAGCAAAATACATTTTTTCTAAGCTTTGTCTATTCATTTTAAATTGTAATTTTCTAATACTCCTAAATGCTTACTTATAGTTTTGGCAATATTTTCTACGTGCTTGCTCCAGTTTGCGTCATGAGATAATGTTTTACACCTAAATGCTTATGACTGGAGGTATTGGATATATCCATATTTGAACAGATCATTATTTCCGTTTTGTCTGGATTTTCCAGACCAAGTACTAAGTTTATTTAGGTCATGATTTATAACTAATTCCAAAGTATCAGGATTGGAACTTGAATACCCCAAGGATGTATCATCAGCAAATAATCTAGTTAAAGAAAGAAGTTGTTCACCAATATCGTTTATATATATATGAGGAATAATAGGGGACCAAGCACAGATCCTTGGGGTACACCAGCAGAAACATTAGACAATGATGACGACGAATCTCTGATGACTACTTTTTGTTTTCTTTCATGAAGATAATTTTTACACCATGATAGTAATTTTCCTTTTATTCCATATGAATTCATTTTATGTATAAGTCCATTATGCCATACCTTGTCAAAAGCTTTTGAAAAATCACAAAATACAAAACAACTAAATTCTTTGTTTTCTAGTGAATTTAAAATAGTGTTATATAATTCAATTAATTGATGAACAGTTGAGTGTTTGGGTAAAAAGCCTGATTGGTATTCGTAAATAAGTTTGTTACTGTGTAGACGGTTGTAGACATGTTTATAAACTACCTTCTCCATAACTTTTCCTACATAGCTTATAAGGGATATGGGTCGGTAATTAGAGGGTAAGGAGGAATCTCCCTTTTTGAATATGGCAATTACATGAGCTATTTTCCATGCAGATGGATATTTACGTTGAGACAAAAATTTGTTAAATATAATTCTAAGTGGTTTTGCTATCTTTTATGGTGACATTTTTAACATCTTATGACTGATACGGTCAGGACCAAAAGCTTTTTTCGGATCATGAGTATGCAGTAGGTCTTCTCTCGTATTTGAATATCACTAATAATATTATCTGTTCTATTCTCAATTTCGGGAAGGTCTTTATTTTCTTCGCTTAATTTAGATATTAGTAGGTATGCAATCCCTAGCTATTTCTAAAAATGTTTTAGTAAATTCATTACACATATCATCTACATCATCAAAATTTCCTATCTTATCATTCCAATCAATATCATTTATATTTTTGTCAAACTTTTCTATGTCTATTTTGTCATATTGCCAAATTTCTCTTTTAAAAGTAGTTGAAATTCCCTTGGAACAATCAATATATGCAACGGCTGCATCATGATCGCTGATATTTCGTGGTATATTTATAACATCAGAATAAATAGACTTAAGACTATCACTTAAAATAATCAGATCTTACAAAGTGCTAGAATTTTCAGTAACTCTGGTTGGTTTATCAATAACATTTTTAAAAACAAATGTATTCATGATATCTACAAGATTGTTATTGTTTACACAAAATAAGTTTGAATTCAAGTCCCCGACTAGCACGATATTTTCGTTGAACTGAGTGGCCAACTCGATTGCATACAATAATCTGTTCCAGTAATCTGGGTCAGTCCATTGTGCCCATTAAGTATTACATACAAGAAAGGATTGATTGACCTTTGGCATTAATTTCGACCCAAAGTGTTTCATCAATTGAATTTTCTAGTTCTTGTTTTCTTACCATTCGCATCGTATCTTGAGCATAAATTAATAGACCACCACCCACATTTGTTCTATCTTTACGCTGGATTATATTTGAAAAGGATTCTAGAAAAATGTTGCATTCGTCAATTTGTTAGTCAAGGTGTGTCTCCGTTAATAATAGGATATCAAAATCTTCAGCGAAATCATTGAGAAAGTCAATTTTATTTCTTACGCTACGTACATTAAGATTACAAAGAGAAATTGTTTTGTCTAAAATGACATTTTGTGAACTGGAAGAGCTTGGTCCTTGGAGGCCTGGATTAGTTTCGACGTTGCCTACCATAAGTATGAATGTTAATAGGAAAAGAAGAAATACTGTATTTACATTTGGATTTAAACTTTGGAGACAAAGAAGTGCAGTAAAAAGGAACGAGCAATGCAGGTTAGTCAAAAATATATCTTTGTATGAATAAGTGGAAAATGTTATTGATCTATTTGATTTCCTCGTACGAGCATGAAATAATCCAATAGCCATCCTGTATGCCTCTAGGCTGTTACCCATTTGGGAACAGGACCACCAATAGGCATTCAGGGCAACATAATTGTCTCATTTTATGTACATATATAATATGCAAGCCATCGTGTCCACAAACATAAGAAAGGGTAAAAAGGGGACAAAATGAAAACAGTTGGAGCAATAAAAATGTACAAGCAAGTGTTGAGTAAAATAAAGATAACATTTACTTAAGCTATCCATGGAAAGATATGGCACCAAGATCTAGCATTAGAGGAAATTCATTAAAGCTTTACCCCCAAAGAGCCAGAACACAGCTAAGGAAATACTCGTTTGCGATGAGAGTAGTCAAATAATGGAATAGTCTGCCAGAGAAAATAGTAACATCAAAAACACTTAACACCATTAAAAATAGACTAGACAAATATTGAGAAGACCAGGATCTTGTGTATGAAGATTTCAAAGCATATATTAAGCTAGAAGGAAGAGACGTCGATTCGAACATGTCAGAGGAAGAAATAGAGTCCGGTATAGAGGAACCTTTGGATCCTGCACTGGAAAACATCGCTAGGTATCGCTAGGTATTTGTTATGGAATACACAATGGGGAAAATAGGATTTTATCAGAATACACATGTTTGACTTTGATTCAATATAATAATTCCTTTACAAAGATAAATATCAAAAATTCAATAACAGATATAGGAGAAAGAAGACGGGGTTAAATACATACATACATTTGTACATGTAAAAATATATTATACAAGAGTTCACATAAGTTTACACAAAAATACACATACACATAACAATTCATATAATTTTACATCTTAACATGGCAGATAACTCACTTTAGAAAAAAAAAAGATATGGGGTTACATGTTGACTTTGAAGATAATATATAGGTACTCAAATAATCCAAATTTAATTTCTGATGATTAGCATTTTGTATATTATCAATAAGGCAATTATTTGTGACATAATAAATACTAGATTAAACTTGGACACAATGTTTCAACAGAAAGAAAAGGGGTAAACATATATTTGAATGATTATATTAACAGGCACCTTAAGTGGAAAATGATACTATTTATAAAACGAACCAACCCACTGATCAACAAATAAATATGACTAATAATAGTCAATTATATATGTGCACATGTATGATGTATAGTCGAGATCACCGTGGAAGTATAACGAACGTTCCAATCGATCAACAAATAAATATGACTAACAATAGACCACCATACATGTATACATATATGACGTACAGTCAAGACCACTGAGAAATTACAATGAACCCGCCCATTGATCAACAAACAAACATGACGTCTAAAAATAGACTAAATAGTAAATATATACATGACGTGGATGTATTGTCGAGATTACCCTAGAATATGAACTCATTGACCAGATATCCAATTGTCAGCTTCTTAAGATGGAGAAAAATCTTAATTACTGAATATTAATATTCTGAGCAAAAAAAACAAACCAAAAAAATCATTATTGTTTGCATAAACCGAATAATGCAAGGTCTCTTGTTACACAACAGTAATACAGTGTGATATGAAGTGTTAAAGTTTGTCAGCTTACAATTTATTGTAGAGTATGATGAGCTGTATGATAATGGTTGCTGCTAGATTATAAATCAAAAACAATATTTTTGTTTTCCTTTTCTTCTTCAATCAATTATTTTTATTCCGTCCTCGTTATTTTTTCTTAAATTTTTCTTTCTTTTTTTTTCTTTGCTCAGCACATACAAATACGACAATGCTATTTTGTTGCATATTTTTTTACTACAATGTATTTGATTTTTTGGGGTTGAGAGATTTATTAATTTAGAACATGAACTACACCAAACAAACATTCGAAAAGGGAGGAAATAAATATAAAACAAAAACAAAAACAACAAACTAAACAAAACCAATTGAGTATTTACATTATAGTTTACTTGCTGGCATGTCATGTTGAAAGATTACTCTTGACTGTTTGGACTGAGATTATTCTGGACACGTACATTTTCCATACCACTAATGGGTTCAACAAAATCTATGTTTCTTAGTAGATTGAGGATGTCGTCATGGTTACGAATGAGTTGTTTGGTGGAGGATTCAGATTTTTTAGCATATACATGGCCATCATTCGTCCAATACACATTAATGTCATGATTAAATTTGAGCTCAGCCAGTTCTTTGACAAGGTTTGTTCTGAAAGTGGTGAGAATTTCCGTACTGAAGATTTTGTCCGGATCTCCCTTTAGACACTTTTTAGCACTGTATACTTTCTCGCGGATTCTGTATGATAGGAAGTGCACAATAACCTGATTTACCATTGTGGACTTTACCGATGACATGGGATCTACCGATATCTTCTTTCTGGATACCAAGTTTGAGCTTCTTATTACCCACATTTAAAATTAGGTCGTCGGTATCGACAGGGTGGATTATACGACCAGATCTGTCTATAGGGACTTGAATATTATGAAACCGCAGGCTGGTTCTACGTGAATACTGTTCCTGATTTTCGAGTCGAGTTTCCAGAAGGTTAATTTGCTGATATAGGTCGCCAATCTCTGTGTTATATTCATTTAGTGTTTGTTCGTTTGAAGTAACCCTTTTGTTTATGGCTATTACAAGTTCAGCTTGCTTTTTTATAATTGATTTTTGTTCCGTTATTGTTTCATGTTGTTTTTGTATAGTTTCCCTTAAAGACTTAATATGTTCATCCAAAGCAGATTTGACCTGTGCCTCAACAGTTTTACTCGATGAATGTGCAATTGACTCGCACAATTTATCAGAAATTACAGGGATTATGTGGTCAAGAACCTCAGGACTTGTCAAAGCTTCAACTATTTTATCTGCAATAGTTTTTCTAAGACCCAAGGTTTTCTTTGATGTTGTTGAGCTTAAGTCACCCAAAGTTCCCGGTAAGTCATCTGGACTTTCTGGATTTACCCTTTTTTTGGAACGCATAGGTCTTGAAGGTGTATCAGTATTGATTTCAGAGCTATTCACGATATATGTATTTGGTTGGGAACTGGACAATAGTGAATTTGTAGGTAAGTTATTATCGTCTTTGTTTACATTCATGGATGTGGCCATATTGGTCAGTATTGTCCACAGTTGACCAACGTGAAATGTGGAATTAAGAAAATACAACAATTATTTTGATACTGAAATGCTAGCTCATATATGATGAATGTGTTATTTTCCTTTGTAAATGTAGTAATTGACTAATAACACATTCTTCCAATAACGAATCCCACTAAAAAGGAGAGCTCGATTACATGTACATGTTACTCTTGTACATGCCCTCTTCCTAACAACAATAGACAGACAACAGATGACACAAAGTGATGAAAAAAAGATAAAAGTTCAGGAATAGCCAATAGATATTAGTGGAATTGTTAACCATCACTGTTTAAAATTTCTATTCATAAACTCGGTTATTTAAAATATTTAACTTTTAATAAAAAAAGAAGTCTTTTGAAACAAACCATATGCTGGAGTTATTTTTTTAATTTTTATTGTTAAATCAATAGACATTGAACATCCCAAAAGATGACAATTATCATTATGACTACTGAATGACAACCTCGTGTAATTGGATTAAATCAGATATGATCCATCACTGACAATTTGACACTTCAATTTTATTACGCTTGAGACATGTTTTTATCTACAATTCATAGTAACATTTACCACACTCCTCCCTAGAGTGTTCAAAATATTTAGAAAATAATCATTGAACTTCTACACCCAATAAGTCTCATTATGTAATACTAGTGCAAGGTGATAAAAAAAACATCCTGATACTATTTTACATGATATACCATGAACTATCAAAAGTTTAAAGAATTTACAGTCAATCATATCATCATTTCTAAATAGCATTTTCATTTCCAGGTATTAAAAACAATCATTGCTTAAAACAATGTAGAATTTATGCTTATTTTAAATATGTCAAACCTTTATTCTTAGAGAAATTTACAAACATGTCAAAACAATCATAAGTAAAATGTCTACTCTCTGTTATAAAAACTCAGTGTCTTCTAGAATGTTAAACAACATTAAAAACATTTATAAATCAATCAATTTGCCAGTATTTCACAGTAAAGCAAAGAATTTTGATCAAGGGGAAGTAACCATATGTCATAGTCTTTTTATTGTTGTTCAATGATAAGAGGTGAGAGGGGATTGTTTATCTTGTTGACATTGGTGGTATTGTTGATCATCAATGTTTAGAGGGGATTGTTTATCTTGTTGACATTGGTGGTATTGTTGATCATCAATGTTTAGAGGGGATTGTTCATCTTGTTGACATTGGTGGTATTGTTGATCATCAATGTTTAGAGGGGATTGTTTATCTTGTTGACATTGGTGGTATTGTTGATCATCAATGTTTAGAGGGGATTGTTCATCTTGTTGACATTGGTGGTATTGTTGATCATCAATGTTTAGAGGGGATTGTTTATCTTGTTGACATTGGTGGTATTGTTGATCATCAATGTTTAGAGGGGATTGTTCATCTTGTTGACATTGGTGGTATTGTTGATCATCAATGTTTAGAATGGATTGTTTATCTTGTTGACATTGGTGGTATTGTTGATCATCAATGTTTAGAGGTGATTGTTTATCTTGTTGACATTGGTGGTATTGTTGATCATCAATGTTTAGAGAGGATTGTTCATCTTGTTGACATTGGTGGTATTGTTGATCATCAATGTTTAAACTTTCTTTCCATTATTATTTCTTTACAATTAGAGCACCATGAAAGTCACACTATCACTCTATTTTTTACAGTTTCAAACTTATTCACTCTATAATTTAATGATAAGGATATTAATTTATGCTATCAGAGAAAACCGAAGGGGCAATCAAAAATGGACAATCCAGAGAAACAGGCAACGTTGGACACACAAGACACAGGACGAAGACATACAAAACACAACACTGAACACTAAAACGACTAGCAACACGGACCCTACCAAATACTGGGGGTAAAACACACGGACCCTACCAAATACCAGGGGTAAAACACACGGACCCTACCAAATACCGGGGGGAAAACAACAACATTGACCCTACCAAATACCGTGGGTAAAACAACAACACAGACCCTACCAAATACCGGGGGTAAAACACACGGACCCTACCAAATACCAGGGGTAAAACAACAACACAGACCCTACCAAATACCGGGGGTAAAACAATTACTCTTCCCTTCTCCACGGACAACTTGGCAATGCAAACTGACTTGTCTGATAGGCCAGTAGTAGTTGTGCAAGGTTATAAATTGCATAATTATCAAAGATGAGATCTCAACTACAATGTACATTTTTGTATATATACAGAGAGATAATTATGAAACTTTGTAACCCCCAGATTTTGACATCTTTTCATAACTTCTTGAAATTTAAAGTTCACAACTCACAAAAACATAGCAAGAAACATAAATAAATGTAATACAATGTTTGTGCTATATTTTCATTATCTAGCTATATATAGTTGGACCTTTGAGCTAATTGGCAGAAACATTTTTCTTCTGTTGAAGATTGCACATATATGAATTATTACAATTTGTGTGGTATTAGATCACATCATAGTAATATTTGAAAAGGGAAACTAGAGGCTCAGTGGGCCAAGCCTGTGTTGCTCACCTTTCATTTTGCTTTGAAGGAACTCAATACAGAACCTTCCATACATGTAGATGCTTCCTACCAAGTTTCGGTTCATATGGCTAAGCAGTTTCAAAGGAGAAGTTTTTTAGAAATCGACCAATCAGAAACAAGAATTGCATGTGGTGGCCATGTTTGCTAACCGATCGGGACGAAATGAGCAATCTTCATAGAGGACATTCCATAGATGCTTCCTACCAAGTTTCAGTGGTAGCCATGTTTGTTAACTGATCGGGACAAAATGAGCAATCTTCATAGAGCACATTCCATAGATGATTCCTACCAAGTTTCGGTGGTAGCCATGTTTGTTAACTGATCGGTAAGAAATGAGCAATCCCAATAGAGGACATTCCATAGATGTTTCCTACCAAGTTTCGGTTCATTTGGACAAGCGGTTTCAGTGGAGAAGATTTTTTTAAATCGGCCAATCAGAAACATGAATTGCCTGTGGTGGCCATGTTTGATAATGGATTATAATCAAATGTTCACTCTTTAGATAGGACCTTCCATAGATGCTTCATACCAAGTTTCAGTTCATTTGGCTGAGGGTTTTCAGAGAAGACTAAAATGTGAAAAGTAAACGGATGACAGACGACGAACACCAAGTGATGGCAAAAGCTCATATTGCCTTTGGCAAGGTTTGCTAAAAAGAATATTAAAATGTGAATACCTACTTGTAATGTATAGAAAAAACATATTACACTATATCAGCAGCATTAGTTAATTTTTAGGGGAGATAATATCAAGAGTTATCTTTCTTTTAACAGAGAAGATTTTTTTAGAAATCAACCAATCAGAAACAAGAATTGCCTGTGGCGGCCATGTTTGTTAACGGATCAGGACGAAATGAGCAATCTTTGTAGAGGACCATCCATAGATGCTTTCTACCAAGTTTCGGTTCATTTGGCCAAGCGGTTTCAGAGGAGAAGATTTAAAAAAAATTGCCAATCAGAAACAAGAATTGCCTGTTGTGGCCATGTTTGTTAATGGATCGGGACGAAATGAGCAATCTTTATAGAGGACCTTCCATAGATGCTTCCCACCAAATTTCAGATCAATTGGCTTTGCGGTTTCAGAGGAGAAGATTAAAATATGAAAAGTTAACGGACAGATGTCCTTTAGGTAATTATGAATAAAAAGAACAGAACAAATCAGATCAAACAGCTTTATAATTATTTACTAAATTTGGGCATGGTAACTTCAGAGGGGTCACGAAACAATGTTTCGATTAATCGCAATTAACTTCTCTCAGAAGTCTTCCACTTCTCCCTGTGAGCTACCTGAAAGAGAAGTCACTTCTCCCTCTAATTTGAAATTAGTGGGAGCCCTGTACATATGTTAGCTGGACTCCTCCTAAGGGAAGTATATACATAACTTCTGGTCTCAAATACATGTAGCTATCAAGATTATCTTTTAATTAGGAAAATATAATTTTTTAACACAGGACAACAACTCCAGAATGGTGATCTCATGAAGTGGAAAAATAATCATGGTAACCAATGGATACATGCATACAAAGTAAAAAATGTCCATGACAAATTCCATCTGTTATTTACCACCATATCTAAAGGATTACAGACGGACAGACACACATGTGATAACTATATCCCCTACATATCTAAAATTGGGGAAAACAAAAGAGATCATTAATATACATCAGCAACATACAATATATATAGAATAACAGCAGTTTTGAAGGTAGAGACAGACAGTATCGCAGCAAATCTGACAGGACGACCTGTGATACTAATTAGTGATAATACATGTCAAGATCTTCAAAGCTGGCTTTATTGTTTTTATCGGTGATGTCAAAATGTGTTTGACGTCACAATGACCGATAAATTTCAATATCAGAGTCAGTTCTTGCACATGCTAGTTAGGAACTGACCAAATATTTTTGTGGATCAAGGTCAGTTCAGTGATCCAGACTTTATCAGTGGCACACATCAAAGGGAAAAATTCACACGAAATAACCCAAAAAATTTCGCTCCACTCTCTGCAATTGAAAAAAAAAAAATATGTGATTTTTGGACGTAAAATCTTGGGTTTTTCACACGCAATACCACAAAAATTTCCGCCCCCCCCCCCCCCTAACTTGAAATCCTGGATCCGCCCTCCTGCAGGTAATCACCAAAAAGTGATCACATGAGATAGGTGGCTGCTTAAACAAGGGCAATGCAAAGCGTGGCGTATCCCCTCTCCTTAAAATTTGCCCCGGTGACCTTGACCTTTGACATATGACCTTGAAAATCAATAGGGTTCCAGATTCTCTTAAGGACTAAGCATGTACCAAGATTGGTCAAAATCCATTGAAGGATGTTGATTCTAGTGTTCACAAGGATGTTACAGAAGGACAGACGGTAGCGTTACTATATCCCTTCGCAACTTCGTTGGCGAGGGGATAATAAGTTTTTACTCTACACTTATCTGTAATCATTTAGATCTTGAAATAGTGACCTTTCTTTCAAGGTTATTTCTTAATAACTATAGCCCAATCAAATTTCTACACAACAAAAATATAAACTTATGCACTATAATATATTTTAGACAGGGTATATAAGGTTACGTTCTCTGACACAACATTCCAACCACTTTTAGACTGATGGAATATTTACACTGCCAACTTTCTTTAAAAAAAAAAAATATTTCCACAGATTGTGAAGTATACATGAAAAAGATTTTTCAGAAATGATATATATAAACTAAATGCGTAGGTATATTAACTCATTATCAGCTGTTTAAGTCATAACCACCTGTTAAACTACTAAAGTAATTACTACCAACACTTTGGTTTTACTTATATATTCTAATAAGTTTTATTTTTATCCTCTTTACTTATTTTTATTTAAACTGGCCTATAACTTAAGACACCTATAAAATAAAGCTTGCTTAATTTGCAATTTTAGAACATTGACCCTATCGGTACTTGAATAATTATTTTATCTTTATTGTTAAAGGTATTCCAATACCCCAATCCTCATAAATAAATATATATTTCAATGTTCGTAAATATTTACATCCATCTAAGACTGAAAATTAATACTTTTAAATTAAAAAAATAGTACACATGAATCTCTGAATCTCGTTTTATATCGCCAAATGTAATGACAAATTTTCACAGCTGGAATATAAGATAGGTAAACTACATGTACTTTTAAATGGTTTGAAAAATTTTAACACTATACACTGACCTTACTAACATTGTTTTCATGTATGAAGTTTCTGTCATTTCTAATACTGCAAATAAAACTTTCCAGAAATAAACAGCTTTGGGTCCAACTACACTTGAAGCATACTGAATTACTTCATGAAGAATCATGTATAAGAAAAGTTGGAAGATACAAAGTGGCCACAAGCCATAAATCATAGGACAGACAACACAATGGCCAAAAGAAAAGGGACCAATGGACAGACAACACAATGGCCAAAAGAAAAAGAACAGACAACACAATGGCCAAAAGAAAAGGGACAAATGGACAAACAACGATCTACAAAACATTACACAGAAAACTAAAGATCCAACATCATGAACCCCACTAAAATCTGAGGGTAAGTATTTGTAATAAGTTTGTTTAATTGAAATAAGAAATGTTCTTCTAAACTGTAATTATAAGTGTAGTCAATAAAGTAGATGAAATCAAAAAGAAGATAGGGTATGGGTTTGACACAATTTTATATATATTCTTAAAGCTTGTACAATATAATGCATGTGTACTGTATTTGCCACGACATATAGCATGATGGCAGTGTTAAAATCAATTTCAAAGCTTTAATTTTCATTTTAATCATGCACTAAAATTCACTTGATTGAAATAACAATAAACTGAATGACGTCAAGGCATACCATAAAATCATGCTGTTTAAACAAAATGTTCTCACTTAAAGGGAAGTAACTCTTATTGCAAGTAGGTTGGGACAATTTATTTTGTAATAGACAACTCTACTTAACATACAATAGACATCATGTATCAATCATTAGTAAACATGGTGCTTTACTCAAATAATAAATTCTTGTCCACATAATAGAAGGGTTTATGATCTGATGTTGAAAAAAACCCAAGTTAATTAAGAAATAATTTAATTGTAGAACAAGGTTTAATTTGATTAGATAAGTAACATGTTCTGTGTAATTTATAGGACAAAATCAGCTTCTGTGATGGTAGTAATTGACTTTGATCATCATTATAGTTAATATATGTTTGACTTTCACACTCATATAAAAACCAAAGCACGGTCAAATCAATTAAATCACTTATTTGCCCTTGATTTTTGCATTCAAATTTTTTAAATCTTTTTTCTCTACACTTTTAAAATAATTACATTGATTGTAACCACAAGAATTTTATAACTTTAACCTAATTAACTGTTCAAATGTTTGTATTTTACATTTGATCAATCTTACACCAATACTGTGATATTCATGTTTATTGGAGGGGGTCTGGGGGGGACTTCAGAACATCAGTATAACATGTACCTAAAAAGAATTGTTCTATTTGAGCAGTTAAATTACATTGACTGGAACAATCTTTGTTATATACAGTCACTGATCAAAAGAAAGCTTTTGTAGTACCTGATTAATGTTGAGTGATGGTAAGAAACGATAACAGTATATGTCACCGAGGACACCATCAAATATGATTAGAACTACACTTGTTTCTGTTCTTTATAGACACATTGGCAGTTGTTTTGGGCTCTTTGACATTACAGGATAAATACAATATATATACATTGTTTAATGTCACTGCAAAATATGGCAGAAAAGATCACCATAGGTTTGCTTTTCTACCCGTTTCTACAGCTGGAACAAATCAATTATATATTTTCCAACAATGTACATATATTGACTATACTCAACCAATATAAAGGTCTAGCACATCTTTACAAACTAATTTACATATATTGATTATACTCAACCAATATAAAGGTCTAGCACATCTTTACAAACTAATTTACATATATTGACTATACTCAACCAATATAAAGGTCTAGCACATCTTTACAAACTAATTTACATATATTGACTATACTCAACCAATATAAAGGTCTAGCACATCTTTACAAACTAATTTATGCTTCATATATACTCTTGTACTTTTGTCAATTTTTACATTCCTTTTCTTAAAGTTATAAAATAGAAACAACAATCTATTCTTTTTAAATATTCATTATTGATGCACCAAAATCACAAATTTCAGTGACATTTCTGGCAACCTCTAGACACAGTATATTCTATGAATCCCCAAATAATCCCTTTACAATACAAGATTTGTTGGAAAAACAAGTAAAATCTGTTCAAAATTACAAATATTCCTTACAATTCAATTTTTACTACAAAATTTAATGATTCCTCGATTTTAATTTCGACAAGGGCAACGCAAAGCATGACGCATCCCCTCACCTAAAAATTTGACCTGGTGACCTTGACCTTTGACTTTGAAAATACATAGGGTTCCAGATTCTCTTAAGGACTAAGTATGTACCAAGCTTGGTCAAAATCCATTGAAGGATGTTGATTCTACAGTGTTCACAAGGATGTTATGCGGTAAAAAATTTGATCCGGTGATCTTGACCTTTGACCTATGATCTTGAAAATCAATAGGGTTCTAGATTCTCTTAAGGACTAAGTATGTACCAAATTTGGTCAAAATCCATTGAAGGATGTTGATTCTAGATTGTTCACAAAGATTTTATGTGGTAAAAAAATTGACCCGGTGACCTTGACCTTTGATCTATGACCTTGAAAATCAATAGGGTTTCAGATTTTCTTAAGGACTAAGTATGTACCAAGTTTGGTGAAAATCCATTGAAAGATGTTGATTCTAGTGTTCACAAGGATGTTACAGGGTAAAAATTAGACCGCGACCTTGACCTTTGACCTTGAAAATCAATAGGGTTCCAGATTCTCTTAAGGACTAAGTATGTACTAAGTTTGGTCAAAATCCATTGAAGGATGTTGATTATAGAGTGTTCATAAGGATGTTTCGGAAGGACGGACAGTAGCGTTACTATATCCCTTCGCAACTTCGTTGGGGAGGGGATAATTATTTCATGTGACTATTTGAATTAGTCGTTTGCGAATGATTACATTAGAGACATCACAATACCAACCCAGGTTATTAAGTATAACCAATGTTGTTCCACGTGGATCATCCATTCAGATTGCAGTATTCACAGCAAATTAAATTATATGAAATGTGAAACAGGAAAAGCTAATTTCTCAACTACAAGAGTCATTTCTGTACTTTCTCAGAACCATGAGTTGTGTTCATTGTTGAAGGATTCACAGCAGATGCAGAATGAAGAACAGCATTAAACGGCTGTTCTAATATATTGATGTGTAATTAGCTAGATATTTTTTTTCTATTTCTATATCTACTCTTTAACTATTTCATAGCTCTTACCAAATGACTGATTCAAAACTTCTAGAAACATACTCTTACTAAAAGGCAAAATTTCATACACAAGATTTGTTTTTAAATACTGTGCGTGGTATTCTTATTTTCGTGGATTTCACGGTTCACTTAAACCAAGAAAATTACAATCCAACGAAATACAATTTTCCCATTGATTGTTGCCTGTAGTATTTGAAACCAAGAATTCAAGAACCCATGGATCACTGCATTTTATAGAAACCATGAAAATTGGTGGCAACGAATAAGAGTACTATCACAGTACATGCATAAATTCTAATCAAATTCACAATGGTTACAACAATAAATTAATGGGAGAAGACTCTTACTTCAGTCTACCATCAGCAGCTGCAGCACCACCTGGTATGATCTTGGTGATAAAGATGCTTGGATCATCTCCAATATGTGGGTTGTCTGCCCCTCCAGCAATGCTAAATCCAAGTCCTGTGTTTCCCTACAATATAACCAAAACTTTAATGTATATTTGTATTGTGCTAAATCCAAGTCCTGTGTTTCCCTACAATACGTGTATAACCAAAACTTTAATGTATATTTGTATTGTGCTTTCAGGCAAAAAACGTTTTGAGATCGATTGATTGATTGATTTTTGGTGTTTAACACCACTTTCAGCAATATTTGAGCTATACCATGGGGACCAGTTTTAGTGGTGGAAGAAGCTGGAGTACCCGGAGAGAACCACCAACCATGGGCAAGCAACTGGTAAACTTTATTACTTGTCGCTGCGAGTCAAGTGCACCCTTTTTTGTAATTGACAAAGACGGGCATGAACCCATGCCGTATTGGTGATAAGCTTGTATGAGTTGTTAGGTGATCCAACTACCTAACTCATGCAGCCACCCGGGCCCTTTTTGAGATCGATATTTAGCTAAGTGACTCATGAGCTTTTCTTACTCACTTGGAGTAAAATGTGGAAAAGGGTAACAATGATGGATCGAAGACAGAAGCCAAGAGACACTAAATGCTTACCTTTGGCTAGGCGACCTAAAAAGTCATTTTTTGTGTGTATTTCTTTAGAGATTTTGTATTCAACTCATCAAATAGACTGATTTGCAATGGTTTATGACACATATTTAAAGATTAATGTGTCATACCACTTTCTATTCGCTTGTAACTGTAAGTTATATTTTCTATGTTTACTCAATTGGGGTGATTTATATACAGTTGCTTTGACAGAACCTTGATAGATTCAGTTGAAAATTTCAATTTGCATGATACCCTTTCATATTTGAGTGTACACAAAAAGATTGACTTTTGCGGTTTTTTTCACAGGTAAAAAAAATCTTCCCTGATCTCTGCCTTAATGTACTGTTTTCACTATAGAGTATGTTTTTACTTAGTGCGCTGTTTGCACAAGAAAAATAGTAGGAAATAATTATATCCAATGTCAATATCATGTAGCTCTGTTAGACATTGGGCAAAGAGACATTGCGATCAATTATCAAAACTTATTTAAACTTACTACTCCTAAGGGCATCTCTCTCATCACACCCCTACATCACCATTCATCTCTAATAAAAATTTATCTTCCCCAAAGAAATCACTTTCTATCTATACCCATCATGGCCATTTATAGTCAGCATTGAATGACCATGTGGTTAAGGATGGAGGGCACTGACTTCTGACCACAGGCATAACACTACCAATGTGGGTTTGTGCTCTGTTACCCATTATAAGTATTAACTATTCTAACAGCTACCCAAGGTCAAGGGTTTCACTGATCGCTTCCTTATCTCTACACGAGTTTCATACTTAAGTCACAATATAGCTGAAAGTGCCGATACACACCAATAACATAACTCACCCCACCATTTACCTAAAATAAATAGTCATCCTCCCCAAAGGTAGTTATTCCTATCCCCACCCCCTTCCCTTTCATCTACAATAAAAACTTACCCTCTCTAAAGGTATCTCTTCATATTCCCACTCTCCTTCACCATTCATCTACAACAAAAACATATACATGTATATTATAGATAATCAAAGTGATACATGTTGATCTATAATTACATATGATACATCTATAATTATTTATTAGTATCAGAATAATTCTACTATTACAAGTTGCCAAGGATCAAATGTACCTTTTTACTACAATAAGACAGCCATTTCTTATTTATAATACCAGCACATGTTGCAATTCGACAGACAGGAATTTTTCAAAGGAAGTCAATGTTAAAAATTGAATCTAAAATAAAACTAGAGGCTCCCAGGAGCCTGTAATTACTCACCTGGTTTTCAATTTGACATCTACAGTTGATAGAAAATGGGGGTGTTACACATAATTTTGAAAGTGGGCCACCCAAAGATCATTTCAACTCAAATTTCTGAGCAAAAAATTTTGATGTGATTTTTATCTCATAATATTCCTAAACGGAATAAACTGGCAGAAAAACCCAGAATATATGCTAAACTACTCATTGTCATGTAGCTGCAGTTAAAATTTGAGTTCATTTTGATTTGTAATAAAGCAGAAATTGATAATTAATGAATTTCTATTTTTAGTAACAGCAGCCATTTTGAATGGAGGGCAGGGCTGTCGGACACAATATTGAAAGGGGACCACCCAAGGACCATCCCAGCCAAATTTGCTTTAATTTGGTTCAGTGGTTTCAGAGGAGAAGATTTAAATGTGATCTTTTATCAAAATATGTCTAATTTGTATAATCGGTATAAATCGGTTGAAAGAAAAATTTCACAGAAAAACCCAGAATAAGTGTTCTATTTTTAGTAACAGCAGCCATCCTGAGTGGAGGGAGGTTCTGTCAGACATAATTTTGAAAGGGACCCACCCAAGCACCATCCCTGCCAGATTTGGTTTAATTTGGTTCAGGGGTTTCAGAGGAGAAGATTTAAATGTGAAAGTTTACGACGTACGACGGACGGACGCAAAGTGATGGCAAAAGCACACATGGCCTTTGGTCAGGTGAGCTAAAAAGTTGTTATTTTGGGAGTTGGTCCCTTTCGCCCCCCTTCAACTCCTTTTATTTCAGAAAAAAATTAATAAAAAGATTATTTGAAAATGCTTCACAGTAACACTACATGTATCACCGTGTACAAGCAAACATTAGGGGAGGGGGTTTGTAAACCAAGGGGTGTATGTTTTTTTAGGTTGTTTTTACAAGTCGCAGAAAGAAAAGTGAGTATGAACTATAAATAAAACGTAGAAAGGGACAATGTTATATACTACGGAACTCAGTAGAAAATGGGCTTTCATTTGGTATTTTTCTGGGTTCTCTGAAGCATCCTGGTTTTGCAAACACTTCAACAGTTTGCATCAATGATGGATGTTTACATAGGGGGGGGGACACTCATGTTTACTTGCGTGGGGCTGTTCAAATATATCGATGCATAGATGCTACAAGAAGAAGTTTATGATTATGTGGGGGATTTCACTGTGAAGAATGGTCAATTATATTATAATTTGTGTTCTGTCAGGTTAGGGTAGGTATAACATTTGACAGAAATTGATGATAATTTCGACTCGACCCCCAAAATTAGAAAATATGAGCAAACTGTCGAAGTGTTTGCAAAACCAGGATGCTCCAGAAAACCCAGAAAAATACCAAATGAAAGCCCATTTTCTGCTGAATTCCGTGGTATATAACATTGTCCCTTTCTACGTTTTATTTATAGTTCATACTCACTTTTCTTTCTGTGACTTGTAAAAACAACCTAAAAAAACGTACACCCCTTGGTTTACAACCCCCCCCCCCCCTCTAATGTTTGCTTGTACAAGGTGATGTATGCTGTATAGAAATTCAACATTTGCTATTAAGTTTATGCTATCATCACTTATTTATAAGAGTATTACTCTAAACATATCTGATCATTAAATAAACAATGCCAAGCTGACTAATAAAGGTTGTATTATTGACTGTCTGACATACATTTCAATATCACATACATGTTTTTAATGTACATTTTTAGTGAAACATTTCTCCATATATCCCATAGTGTATATAATATTTGACATCCAGGAAAATTTCATTAATCTTCTTGAGTTCTGAAGTTTTGTACGCAACCAAATAAACCAGGTTAAAATTCAGTGACAGACTATCACAACTGGAATCATACAAAAGTCGTAACCTTGACTTGAAATAAATATTAGCTTCTTAATCTGTTTTACAAAAAGTACAAAGGTTGTTATTTTCTATTTTCATCTTCATTCAGTAAAAAAAACTATTTAGTTGTCAATTTTTTATGATTAATTCTAACATGAAACCAAATTAATTTAGAGTCCTCTGTGATATATTAGGGTAATTTGAATATCTTGTCCCAAATACAATATATGTATAGGTAATATTAGCTTAATTTCTCTATTTACATCGTCAGAAACTATCACATTACTCTCTTTAAATCAAATTTTATACATATCGTGACATCCCTTCTTGTTTTGTAGAAAAGGCAAAATGCTAAATGTAGAAATGATCGTAGTAATTTTCTTTCTAACTTTTGAACATTCATACAAATGATTCAGATTAATAGATGGACACTATGACAGCATAATATTCTAAGAAATTACAGTGTACATTAAGAATTAGTCTGTATATTCATTTAAAAACTAGAAAAAAAATACCACCATAATTTGCCCTGTTCACACTTACTCATCAATTTCAGATTTGAAATCCGATTTAGCATAAAAACCGGATTGCATTCACACTTATTTCGGATTAAATGTGTATTTGTGTTTCCAAATTCAAACCACCTCAGGGTGTTAGTTCGATTGATTGGTGCTTAACGCCAACTTTAGCAATATTTCAGCTATATCGTGGTGTTGGTTTGAAAGCCGATTCCAAACTAGTTATGTGAACACAAAACAAGATTTTCTTCCGACTTAAATATATTATATATCCAAGCTTTTTTTCGTGGCATGTATATATGATAAATGGATCGACATCAGACAAATAAAAGTTAACCAAGCCTGTTGCCTTCTGAAAAAAACAAAGTCTGACTTCTTTTTTTATGCTTTATCATTTGTTGAAAATCCCACCAATAACCACATTCACCATGTTTTATTTACATGCTACTCAAACATGAATATTCATGAGCCATTACAATATCAAAAATGATAAAACTGGAATCGTAAGTGTGTGTGTTAATGCAAATGTGATTTCAAATTTGATGTTTAAATTAGATATACCGGTAAATGGGATATTCTTATTCCGAATCGGTGCTCTCACTACTGTCAAATTAGAGGGAGAACTGATTTCTTTTTCAGACAGCTCACAGGGAGAAGTGGAAGACAACAGAGAGATGCTGGGAGACTTCCGGAAGAAGCTAGTGCCGATTAATCCAAACATTGTTTTGCGACCACTCTGAAGTTAAGCTGCCCAAATTTAGTAAACAGTCTTAAAGCTGTCTGATCTGATTTGTTCTGTTTTTAATTCATGAAAAAATAAAATAAGAAAATTGAAGTTTTCTTTTTCAATTCAATGTTGTTTTCATGAGATTGACCCATGCTTTTATTACCCCTTTGATCTAAATGAGCTAACAAATACCTATACTGGGAACTGAACTTGGGCATGTTCAGGGGTTTCAAAGTTTTTTATAACAGGAGGTACTTCTTAAATTTTAGGAGGTACCTAAAAAAGTAGGCCGGGGATCTGGGGCCTGCATGAGGGCCGTAAGGGGTCCAGGGGGGGTTTGCCCCCCGGAAGCTCCTGAAATCTAGCATTTTGTGGACCAAAAAATATACTTCAGAGACCTCAAACATTAAGTTTTTGAAAGAAAAATCCCTTTAGAGTTCAGATTTCACCAAGACCATGCATAATGGATCCCCCCCCCCCCCCCCCCCCCTCCCCCCAATTTCTTTATTGAATATTTCAGTTTACAGAATTCAGCCAAGATTATTCATAGATAATCCACCATAACTTAAAAAAAAACAAAAGGACCATAAAGAGCTACAGTTCTGCAGCTAGGCTTGACCAAGCCATTGTTATCAAAGCTTAAACTTCTCAAAATTCTTTTGTTGACTTTGTCCTTTTCTTTTTCACAATACCTTGGCTTGTGAGTTTTTTTACTTTATTACCAGTAATTAAACTCATCAAAGACCATTGGCACGGATCAAGACTTATAAGTGTCATAATTAATGAAACATAAATTTAATTTGCAATCATCATTAATAAAAATTTATAATTTTAATAAATAGATCAATACAAATATAATTAAACAAAAACAATATATATTGTTACTTTCACGACTTAAGTGCAAAAAAAAATGTTCGAACAAAAACGATTTGCGGGAAGACATTTATACATTTGAATCACAAAAGTTAAATTATTTTGAAAAAAAAAGTGGGGCCGGCGTTTTAACATTACAATGTAATTCGTATTTGAGCCATGTCCGGTCCTATTTCAAGATTCCTAGAAATTTTCTGTCCCTTATCTCCTCGTACCCCCTTTTAAAAATGCTTTTCAGCACACTTTCATTTCTGTGAACAACCGCGGTAGGGCTCCGTCAAAATATGTAAATAAATAGCCATGTAGGTTTTTATTTTTTTATACCGGAAGTTAAACAATATGGATGGAGTTAAGCAACAAGACAGTACGCCCCAAAATGATTCGACCCTGGGTTTTAAATGGATAAAAAAAATCGCACAAAATATTGTGTAGTCATATATTTATATTTACATAAATATTAAATGATCATACTTATATTACTGAAGATTACACTAGTTTGTGTTTGAACATAATTTGTAATCAGGTCATTTTTTATTTTGAAATGATGTCAGCCTTGTTTCGGTCCGAGTTTTACACAAGGATGAAAAGATATTGGGGTGAAAATATATCTATTTACTGCATGCGCAAACTGCTATTTACGATTCTAAGGTAAAGTTATTTTTAAAACAGGGAATATCCCGTCAACTTGGTCGTGGCTGAACGCAGTTGTTCGATTTGAATGCGAGAATTCAGCAATTGACGCGATCATTAATTTTTTATGAAAAATATTCCACAATCCAATCGTACTTGTGGTTTTGACCACCGCTAATTTTGGGGGGGTTCAGTAATTTCTGCCGGTACTATGCACGATCTCAGACGGGTAAAAGTACCGGGTACCGGCCCACTTTGAAACCCCTGGCATGTTGCACTTTTGCATTCACATTCATCCATGGTTGTGTAAAGAGTTTATACATGTACCTGTACATAATTGTGGTAGGAAACAAAGACAATAAACTCTCCCTCCTTTTATAAACACCAATAAAATGTAACAATGTAAACAAATTCTCCTCTCTCTGACTTAACTAAACACTAATAAAACTAACAATCTAAACAAATTCTCCTCTCTCTGACTTAACTAAACAACTAATTTGTCATTAAGATACTCAAACCTACAAAATTTTACTATAAATATTTGGATTCAGTTGTTTGTATATGTAAACAAACTTAGGGAGAAACATTTCAGATAAAATATCTTAAATTTTTACGTTTGGTTTGACTTTACCATCAATTCAAGATTACTATCATAATTTCCACTTATACAACAAATGTATCTTAAATAAAAACAATTTTGCCAAATGATTTTTTTTTAAAACTTCCGAGATTATCTGATTTTTGTAGAAACAGAAATCAATGCACACACAAGATGAAGAAGATAAGATATAAATACTTTCTCTTTTCTTTCTCTCCTATTCATTATCATCTAGACCTTGATATCGTGGCAGATATTGCATGTTTTTACTACAAATCAACAAATGATGTGACTTTACCCTTTGGTTTCCATTAATATATCCCAAAGTCTGATGTAACCTCCATTCTTATGAGAGAAAACTCTGTAAACAACATGGCAGCAATAATCAACAAACAGATCGTAACTAGACTGGCAGAAAACATTGTTATACTTGACTCAAATTACTTCTACAGATGCATTCTCATCATTTATACACACCAAATGTCAAAATACAAAACTATTAGGAAATTTAATATTGGCAAACATCAATATCTGATGAGACAGAATTATTGACTAAGCAGTCATAATATTTAAAAGTCAGAGCATTTCCAGGATGCAAGGTCAACTTTATATCATTTACAAAAGTCTTTTCTACAGTAAAGTCAAAGCATTGGTTCTTTTGAAATATATTTATTAACATCTTTTTGTATTACT
This sequence comes from Bathymodiolus septemdierum, assembly GCA_963383655.1. Lineage (NCBI taxonomy): Eukaryota > Metazoa > Mollusca > Bivalvia > Mytilida > Modiolidae > Bathymodiolus > Bathymodiolus septemdierum. The sequence goes on from OY726519.1 coordinate 114,877,771, forward strand.
ATTAGACTTGCAAATTTATTAGAGACTTGAAACAGGTTGACAACAAACGGACAATCATTTGAGATACCTAGGCCTGTTGCATGATTGTGTATAGCAAAACAAAATAAGGATGCACTAAAAAATACCCTTTCAGTATTTTCAAATTTTTCTTCAAATACCTTATACAAAATACAAGTCTATTTGCAAAAACCAATTATTTACCATAATAACTTTGAGCAATGATTAATCAAGGGGTTTTGGATATACAAATGAACCATATCACCCAACTTAAAAGATTACATGAACTTGAACTCTAATGGAAACAGATCATAAGACTCATGTGATAACATCTGAATTAAGTTGAGCTCACAACAAACATGAACTCTCTATAGTTTTTAGTGTAAAGAGTAGAATACAACGTTCACATCTGTCTTAAGCTGATGGTCCATAAGAGACCTGTTGCACTGGCTAAATTATCCGTCCCTTCCCATCACCTTTCCTTGTTTCGAGTCCCGTGGTGTTTAAATTTTTAAATGTTCTCGTCCTGAATATAGCTGAAAAATTGCTTGCTGAACGTTAAACACCAATCAATCAATCTTAAGCTGTCTTTATGATATGGTACTCTAAATCTTAAAAACTGTCTTAAGCTGTCTTTATGATTATTACAACTTTCACATCTGTCTTAAGCTGTCTTTATCATACTCTATATCTTAAAAACTGTCTTAAGCTGTCTTTATGATTATTACAACGTTCACATCTGTCTTAAGCTGTCTTTATCATACTCTATATCTTAAAAACTGTCTTAAGCTGTCTTTATGATTACTACAACGTTCACATCTGTCTTAAGCTGTCTTTATCATACTCTATATCTTAAAAACTGTCTTAACCTGTCTTTATGATTATTACAACTTTCACATCTGTCTTAAGCTGTCTTTATCATACTCTATATCTTAAAAACTGTCTTAAGCTGTCTTTATGATTATTACAACGTTCACATCTGTCTTAAGCTGTCTTTATCATACTCTATATCTTAAAAACTGTCTTAAGCTGTCTTTATGATTATTACAACTTTCACATCTGTCTTAAGCTGTCTTTATCATACTCTATATCTTAAAAACTGTCTTAAGCTGTCTTTATGATTATTACAACGTTCACATCTGTCTTAAGCTGTCTTTATCATACTCTATATCTTAAAAACTGTCTTAAGCTGTCTTTATGATTATTACAACTTTCACATCTGTCTTAAGCTGTCTTTATCTTACTCTATATCTTAAAAACTGTCTTTAGCTGTCTTTATGATTACTACAATGTTCACATCTGTCTTAAGCTGTCTTTATCATACTCTATATCTTAAAAACTGTCTTAAGCTGTCTTTATGATTATTACAATGTTCACATCTGTCTTAAGCTGTCTTTATCATACTCTATATCTTAAAAACTGTCTTAAGCTGTCTTTATGATTATTACAACGTTCACATCTGTCTTAAGCTGTCTTTATCATACTCTATATCTTAAAAACTGTCTTAAGCTGTCTTTATGATTATTACAACTTTCACATCTGTCTTAAGCTGTCTTTATCATACTCTATATCTTAAAAACTGTCTTAAGCTGTCTTTATGATTATTACAACGTTCACATCTGTCTTAAGCTGTCTTTATCATACTCTATATCTTAAAAACTGTCTTAAGCTGTCTTTATGATTATTACAACTTTCACATCTGTCTTAAGCTGTCTTTATGATTATTACAACGTTCACATCTGTCTTAAGCTGTCTTTATCATACTCTATATCTTAAAAACTGTCTTAAGCTGTCTTTATGATTATTACAATGTTCACATCTGTCTTAAGCTGTCTTTATCATACTCTATATCTTAAAAACTGTCTTAAGCTGTCTTTATGATTATTACAACTTTCACATCTGTCTTAAGCTGTCTTTATGATTATTACAACGTTCACATCTGTCTTAAGCTGTCTTTATCATACTCTATATCTTAAAAACTGTCTTAAGCTGTCTTTATGATTATTACAACTTTCACATCTGTCTTAAGCTGTCTTTATGATTATTACAACGTTCACATCTGTCTTAAGCTGTCTTTATCATACTCTATATCTTAAAAACTGTCTTAAGCTGTCTTTATGATTATTACAACGTTCACATCTGTCTTAAGCTGTCTTTATCATACTCTATATCTTAAAAACTGTCTTAAGCTGTCTTTATGATTATTACAACTTTCACATCTGTCTTAAGCTGTCTTTATGATTATTACAACGTTCACATCTGTCTTAAGCTGTCTTTATCATACTCTATATCTTAAAAACTGTCTTAAGCTGTCTTTATGATTATTACAACTTTCACATCTGTCTTAAGCTGTCTTTATGATTATTACAACGTTCACATCTGTCTTAAGCTGTCTTTATCATACTCTATATCTTAAAAACTGTCTTAAGCTGTCTTTATGATTATTACAACGTTCACATCTGTCTTAAGCTGTCTTTATCATACTCTATATCTTAGAAACTAGGTTGTTTTCATCAGCAATATTTTTTCCATGTTCTTTCATCCATATTATAAATGGAAAAACTATATACAGTGGAAATTTATAAATGTAATGAGTTTCCATGGCATTACCATATCAAAGATGTACAAAATAATTTATATGTATCTTAGTTACCTCCCTTTTATCAATCTCCAACACATTCTTAACTATATTTATTTGTCATAAGACATTATAGTCTACTGTGTAGTTAATGATAACATCAATCTTATTAATATCACATATCTCACACCATGACATAGCAGTTAAGGGGAAGCAAGTTAGAGATGTGATTTTAGTTAAATTGTGGTAACATTTACTTATATTTTTGAATATTTGAAGTAAATTAAGGCTTTTATCTGACTTTTATATACTATATGTCAATATCCCCAGTTTTCATTGTGTAGGTTCCCCAATCTTACATAGACGACAATAATACAAGCAGACCTTGACGACTGGTCAAAGAAACTTACTTAAACATGTTAAAGTCAAAAGAAAGACTCAAGTCTTCAGTTTTTACTCAAATTAGAGTTGCTATATTCAGATTTGTTTCCCATTCAACCAAACAAATCATGGAAAGGCCCATAGTATAAGTGAGACATCAAGATATGTCTGTCTTTTCACCCCCTAACACTTTTTGTAAGTATTCTCAGAAAAATTAAAGGATTTAAATTTGCTTGAAACATTAGTAGTGTATGTACTAGCTGCATATCAGAAACGACTCAGTGGCTTTTACTTCTGGAAGCATAATCCTGATCTGAAATCTTACTCAAATTTTTCTTGATTCCAAACTTAATTGTCTGCAATATAATTACAAATGTATGTTGTTGTCTCCTGTATTAGAGATGCCGACTTATCGTTATTTCGGCCGCCATTTTGTTTTCCGGTAGCTGCTGATACATGAAAATGCAATTTTTGATGTCAGATTTTTACAGATAATACTATATAAAGATATAATTTTTTTACATTAATTAATTATCTAAACATTGTTTGAAATCTTTAAAATTTTTGTTTCTTTTAATATGGAATCGTTTAAATATAACGTGTTCGAATCGAAATCGCTGTTTTCGGAATTTTACCATTCACGGCACGGTTTTTTCACCAGGGTCCCCCATTTCAATGCCTTGCCCGGCATGTTCCTGACGTTATATAGTTCTATAATTATTATCCAATTAAAGCGCAGATTCGTAGCTTGCGCATGGTCACAGTCGCTTCCGATTTCCTGAGCATGCTAAACGGAAAATGGTCGTCTCAAAAGTTCCAAGATGAACAAATCAATGAAAAATTTGGAGTAGCGTTCTCCGATGACGATATTTGTATTTTCTGTTACAATATCAATGTAGGAAGTATACCATCTCAACCATATTAGATCATGAACATAGATGATTTTTAGTATTTAAAACGCCCCTAAACATGTCTGAAGGAGAACGTCGTACATCGCTGGAAGTGGAAAGTAAATAATAACATCAACGACGCTGGTTGTAACACAGGTGTATAAACCTTCTCAATGTTTTAAACGTACGATTTATTTTTTGCATTGCTTCTTTTCAAGTAGTTTATGAAAAACTTCTTGTCAATTTATAATACTTCCAACTTGCGTTCAAAACAAAAGTAAACAAACCGAAAAGGGGGGGTGTAAACAGAGATGAAAGTTTTCCTCTAATCCGCTGATTTCCTCTTTTTTTTAAGGAAAATATTTGGAAATAAAATGTTTCTAGCTTGGTCCAAACAACTAGAAAACGAGGGTATGGGTTCACTTTCTTCTATACTATAGTCTGTGTACAAAATATTTGTTTTTTTTTATACTAGACTATAGTCTTCACTCTTCAGAAAGTTAATTCTATTCTTATTTTTGTCATGGTGCTACATTTTTATTTGTATTTGCCAGCTTCCATGGATACTCGACCATGATTGAATATTTACATACTAAATTCAAATAAAAGTAAACAAAATGTTATAACTTATTGCAATAGATTGCAATTAGAATAGTAATGAGCAAGACTGAAACTTTGACACGGAGAGTAGGGTTAGGGGGTGGGTTATGGTGTTTAATGCCACTTTCAACAATATTTCAGTTATATCGTGGTGGTCAGTTTTATTGGTGGAGTAAACCACAGATCTGTTGCAAGTCACTGACGAATTTTATCACACAATAATGTGTTATCAAGTACACCTTAAGTTACCATGAGCGGGATTCGAACGACATGGAGAGTAAGATTGAAACAAATTTACTTGCTCAAATTGTAATAAAGGGAAACCTGAATATAAACAGCATCCTATATAAACAACATAACTTTATTTTAAATAAAGTTCCAGGTTCCAGATGTAGCCTTTTGTAGGAAATGTGTAAACCGTGCAAATAATATCCATCTATTTTAAACACAAGCTGATCTTAAGGAAGTTCAGTTTAGAGGTGTTTCACTATCATGCTTGTTGGGTGGTTGATGCATATAGCATCACTTTCAGCAATTGTACAGCTACATTATGATTGCAAGACATTGAGGTAGGAAAACAAAAACACCTACAGGTATATCAAGCCGACCAGTTAAATTTTCGGCAAGGGGTAGGTGTCTGGAATCTTCACCCCTTGGGGGGATTACATATTGGTGGTATATTTGAAATGAAAAGTATTTAGTTTAAGTTATTAGTTACTTGAGGTTATAGAGTTTTAAAATATCTTTAATTTGGTACCTTGATGATCAAATTCTGACTAGAAACGACGGAGTAATCTTAAAAAACGTAAATTTGCACAACAAATTTTAAAGCAATGGCAGCCATTTTGTTTTCAAAATGGCCACCATTATGACAATTATTCCGTAATAAAATGCTAAAGCAAATAAGAGGTCATTGGTACAAACCTCCATATCCATTTTTTTCAGTAATATTAATTATATTGATAAAAAAATTGATCAAATTATCTTGGAACAGGTTCCCTGTCTGAGGAATTTTATGAAAAAATGGCAGCCATTTTGAACAAAATGGCCGCCATTTCTTGTGTCGACAAAAAAACATCACGTCCAACAGAACGTGCACAACACTGTGGTATTGTCTTCAAAATTTTGTACGGACATCATTTTTAGTTTAGGAAATATGAAGCTTTTTGTGTCATTTTTCCATATAACTGCTGTGAAACGGTGACATTCTCAAATAGTGTTGAATACTAATTGCACACCCACCTTTATGGATTCATAATTCCACAAAAAGATGTAAAAGGTGATTCATATGTTATAATTGCACTCAAAACAAGTATTTCTACACACAATTTCTTCTATTATGATGTCAGATAAGTTATTTTCTGACAAAATTATGGCATTGTGAGCCATAATGGACCTTTCGGTCAAGATCAAAAGTGGCTCCGACACATTTTGGACAGTAAAACAAATGGCGAATATTACTTCAAACATATTCAGTTTCATTTTTCTGACAGAACAACTTATAATCTATGGAAAAAAACAAAAGTAGAGACATTATCTGCTGTTTGCACAAAAAACCAGAACTCTAAAACAGTCATTAAAACCATTATTGATGGCGGCCATCTTGGGAAAATTATTGACCAAAAATAGGCAATTTCAAATGCTCATAACTTTTGAACCGAACCCTTCATCCGATTTTTACAAATGAAGGCTCAAAATTCTTCTTAGATTGAGCTCTATCTAATGGTTAAAAAACAGCAAGCATCCCCTGTAAATGATTTTTGACTGGCATCTCTAACTGTATATATATATATACCTGTGTAGGTGCCTTGTCGGAAAATATCAAATTTATTTGTACGAGCTTTAGAAACAGGTAGAAAAGCAAACCTGTGTTGAGCTTTTCTAGCCTGTTTTGCAGCAAGTGCAAATCAATTTTATATTTACCGACAATGTACATATATTGTGTTTATCTTGCAATATCAAAAAGTCCAAAATAACTGCCAAATTGTCTGAAAATAGCTGAAACAAATGCGGTCTACGAAATTAAGCGGTAGTCTGAAGCCTGATGCGTGTAAAATTGTACAAGCGCATATAAAATGAGTAGCTCCACAAGCCAGACGGGCCTGTGAAAAAAAAAGTCATATAGTTTCAAAAGTTGATTTCATAAGATATTGTGTATAGATATTTAGTTTATTGTTCTCCGTTTTCCATTGCTGCCAAGTCAATGCAAAAAATGGGTAGGCAACCAAGTCCCTTTAAGATTTTCCGATGTTCGAAATAGATTTAGGTGTGTCTGTTTGTTGCAATTTGATTGGTTGATATTTTTATCATCATGTAGGTTTTAAAAAAGGACGAGAAGCAGGGCTCACGTTAGAGGGTAAAGAAGTTGCTTTGTGAAGGTTGACTTCGATTTCTCGTTGGTCAAAAGCAAAGTTCAAGTATCCTTGTAATCTTGAAGAGTCACCCTATGTTGCCCGCATATTTTTGCCACGTGCCATTTATGAAAATGTCGACATCGTGTTTATTGAAATCTATGGTATTCATTAAGTATTTTGAAAGTGACTTTCTTGAAAAGTAATCCATTTCGGTTTAAAGAAACTTTAATTTCGTTCAATATCAAATAAAAATGGTACCATGAGAAAGGGGGTGCAATCAGGCACTGTGCTAGGGGAAATGTAGATCGAAGCTACTTTTAACCAAACAAACTTTTGATTTATTTTTTCTCAATCCTGTGACATAAAATCTGAGTTCTCATATATAATATGTTCATATTTGGCAAAGGTTGGTTATTCAAAATTCGTTGAAATGAGATTTTTATCGATCTGCTTCCAAATCTGATCGGTATTTTTTATTTAAAATTGCGATCTATTTATAGAACTGTTTATATGCTGACAGACCTGTGTCAATGTTAATACCTCTGCAGTTAAAAAATAAACTTTGAACTACAGTAGTTTTGTTCCATTGTTGCACTCTGATTTGAGGTCTGATAAATAATAATTACAGCCTTTACTTGCTTCAGTTTATGACTGTCAGTGTCGATATACGTTCGTGCTATATTTGCATTTCCTAGCTATCTATATAGTTGGACCGTTGAGCAAATTGGCATAGACATATTTCTTCTGCTGAAGGCTACACAAATATGACTTTTTACATTTTGTGTGGTATTAATTCAAAGCATAATGATATTTTTTTTTAAAAGTGGGGGTGGAGTACATATTAAAAATGATCACCAAATTATATGTCACACGAAATGATTACACCATAAGTTTTTTTATATACATTGTAAGAGTCTTATAACAATATTGGTTGTGATGATGATGATGATGAGGAGGACAGTGATGATGATATGGAATATACTGAGAATGCTATTGACAATATGATTTTAGAATTTTCAAGAGATTAATATAAACATGGATCCAAAATAAAGTGTCTTTTTGTTTTTTTACTTGCATTCTGGTCTTCCCTAATGCATAATTGACATGTCCACATAATTTTTTTGGTACATCATCATGTTTTGAGTTTTGGTGGTTTGAATTAATGGTCATTAATGTAGTTTTCAAATTCGGGCCTGTAAATATTTGAACTTACAGGCCCACCCCTAAAGTTTTTCGTGAAGACTGCAAATGTTGTTATAATCATTTCCAATGGTGTTCTCTGTAAAGTCTGCACTTATACTGTTACCATTTCTTACTGTCCCTCTACATGAATCAGGTACCAGAAAACCGTTATTAGGTCCAATGACTAAATAACACTGAAGTGTATTTGACCCCGTTTTATTAGTACTCAAAATGACACAATTGCATGATAACTACAGATATTTTATCACTGATATTGGATACAAACTGTATCTATATACTAATGAGAAAAGTTTGAAGATACCAAAGGGGTTATCAGAAGCCGTAAATCGAAGTACAGACAATACAATGGCCAAAAGAAAAAGGATGAAAAGAACAAACAATTATTTACAAAACACTACACAGAAGACTAAAGATTGAACAACATGAACCCCACAAAAAATCAGTGGTGAAGTTAGCTGCTCTAGAAGGGTAAGCAGTTCCTACCCTACTAGTGGCACACATCGTGTTACTCTTGTTACAAAGCCGGTGTAAGTCGTGAATAAGGAAAGGACCAGATTATAGTTATTTGTTATGCTATGAGATGATATAAAATTTTAATGGCTGCTTCTAAATGAAATTATCAAAAAATATAAAAAATATTTTTCTCAAACTGTAAATACATGCAGACTTTTTACATAACATATTTATTTAAACATTGTTTCAAGCATAATTCCTGAATCTGCATTAAAATTTGTCGCTCTAACTTTCATTTAAAGATAAATTTAAGTAAATACATACTTTCATGTAATTCAACCACATCAGAACACACAAGAAAGCTCCTTTTCACAACTGATTAACAAATGTAGACACATTGAAAACTTTCTCATGCAAGTGTTGTACATTATGAATTCAAGCCTAAAAAAATGCTAGTACAGTAATTTATCAGTGAATACTACAAAAGTATATGTAAGCAAACATATTTCCAAAAACACAATAGCAGTTACCCTGTTTTTTAAGTATGGTACCTGGGTGTGGACAAGTTATTATACATCTAATACAGTACTTACATATTCTGAATCACCAGCATCTGATCCTTGAGGCTGAAAGATAAAGATAACCCATTATTATCATCTACACTATATATATATACTGGTAATATAACATGTGAAGATTGTAGAAAGATCTTCTGTGGTCAAAATAATAAACAATAGCTTTATTATTACTAGTGATGTGGATAAAAATAAAAATAAACAATAGCTTTATTATTACTAGTGATGTGGATAAAAATAACAATAAACAATAGCTTTATTATTACTAGTCATGTGGATAAAAATAACAATAAACAATAGCTTTATTAATACTAGTGATGTGGATAAAAATAACTAGTATGAAGAGAGAATAGTAACCTGACATTTTCCTAAAAAATACAACTACATGCAGGTAGTGCTTTGAGGGCTGGGTGAATGCCACTTTCAACAATATTTCAATTATATTGTGGTGGTACAGTGCTTTGAGGGCTGGGTGAATGCCACTTTCAACAATATTTCAATTATATTGTGGTGGTATAGTGCTTTGAGGGCTGGGTGAATGCCACTTTCAACAATATTTCAATTATATTGTGGTGGTACAGTGCTTTGAGGGCTGGGTGAATGCCACTTTCAACAATATTTCAATTATATTGTGGTGGTACAGTGTTTTGAGGGGTGGGTTAATGCCACTTTCAACAATATTTCAATTATATTGTGGTGGTAGTGTTTTCAGGGGTGGGTTAATGCCACTTTCAACAATATTTCAATTATATTGTGGTGGTACAGTGCTTTGAGGGGTGGGTGAATGCCACTTTCAACAATATTTCAATTATATTGTGGTGGTACAGTGTTTTGAGGGGTGGGTTAATGCCACTTTCAACAACATTTCAATTATATTGTGGTGGTACAGTGTTTTGAGGGGTGGGTGAATGCCACTTTCAACAATATTTCAATTATATTGTGGTGGTATAGTGCTTTGAGGGGTGGGTTAATGCCACTTTCAACAATATTTCAATTATATTGTGGTGGTACAGTGTTTTCAGGGGTGGGTTAATGCCACTTTCAACAATATTTCAATTATATTGTGGTGGTAGTGTTTTCAGGGGTGGGTTAATGCCACTTTCAACAATATTTCAATTATATTGTGGTGGTACAGTGCTTTGAGGGCTGGGTGAATGCCACTTTCAACAATATTTCAATTATATTGTGGTGGTAGTGTTTTGAGGGGTGGGTTAATGCCACTTTCAACAACATTTCAATTATATTGTGGTGGTACAGTGTTTTGAGGGGTGGGTTAATGCCACTTTCAACAATATTTCAATTATATTGTGGTGGTACAGTGTTTTCAGGGGTGGGTTAATGCCACTTTCAACAATATTTCAATTATATTGTGGTGGTACAGTGCTTTGAGGGGTGGGTTAATGCCACTTTGAACAATATTTCAATTATATTGTGGTGGTACAGTGTTTTGAGGGGTGGGTTAATGCCACTTTCAACAATATTTCAATTATATTGTGGTGGTATAGTGTTTTGAGGGGTGGGTTAATGCCACTTTCAACAATATTTCAATTATATTGTGGTGGTACAGTGTTTTCAGGGGTGGGTGAATGCCACTTTGAACAATATTTCAATTATATTGTGGTGGTACAGTGTTTTCAGGGGTGGGTGAATGCCACTTTCAACAATATTTCAATTATATTGTGGTGGTACAGTGTTTTGAGGGGTGGGTTAATGCCACTTTCAACAATATTTCAACTATATTGTGGTGGTACAGTGTTTTGAGGGGTGGGTTAATGCCACTTTCAACAATATTTCAATTATATTGTGGTGGTATAGTGTTTTGAGGGGTGGGTTAATGCCACTTTCAACAATATTTCAATTATATTGTGGTGGTACAGTGTTTTGAGGGGTGGGTTAATGCCACTTTCAACAATATTTCAATTATATTGTGGTGGTATAGTGTTTTGAGGGGTGGGTTAATGCCACTTTCAACAATATTTCAATTATATTGTGGTGGTATAGTGTTTTGAGGAGTGGGTTAATGCCACTTTCAACAATATTTCAATTATATTGTGGTGGTATAGTGTTTTGAGGAGTGGGTTAATGCCACTTTCAACAATATTTCAATTATATTGTGGTGGTACAGTGTTTTGAGGAGTGGGTTAATGTCACTTTCAACAATATTTCAATTATATTGTGGTGGTATAGTGTTTTGAGGAGTGGGTTAATGCCACTTTCAACAATATTTCAATTATATTGTGGTGGTAGTGTTTTGAGGGGTGGGTTAATGCCACTTTCAACAATATTTCAATTATATTGTGGTGGTACAGTGTTTTGAGGGGTGGGTTAATGCCACTTTCAACAATATTTCAATTATATTGTGGTGGTACAGTGCTTTGAGGGGTGGGTGAATGCCACTTTCAACAATATTTCAATTATATTGTGGTGGTAGTGTTTTGAGGGGTGGGTTAATGCCACTTTCAACAATATTTCAATTATATTGTGGTGGTACAGTGTTTTGAGTTGTGGGTTAATGCCACTTTCAACAATATTTCAATTATATTGTGGTGGTAGTGTTTTCAGGGGTGGGTTAATGCCACTTTCAACAATATTTCAATTATATTGTGGTGGTACAGTGCTTTGAGGGGTGGGTTAATGCCACTTTCAACAATATTTCAATTATATTGTGGTGGTAGTGTTTTGAGGGGTGGGTTAATGCCACTTTGAACAATATTTCAATTATATTGTGGTGGTACAGTGTTTTGAGGGGTGGGTTAATGCCACTTTCAACAATATTTCAATTATATTGTGGTGGTACAGTGCTTTGAGGGGTGGGTTAATGCCACTTTCAACAATATTTCAATTATATTGTGGTGGTACAGTGTTTTCAGGGGTGGGTTAATGCCACTTTCAACAATATTTCAATTATATTGTGGTGGTATAGTGTTTTCAGGGGTGGGTTAATGCCACTTTCAACAATATTTCAATTATATTGTGGTGGTACAGTGTTTTGAGGGGTGGGTTAATGCCACTTTCAACAATATTTCAATTATATTGTGGTGGTAGTGTTTTGAGGGGTGGGTTAATGCCACTTTCAACAATATTTCAATTATATTGTGGTGGTACAGTGTTTTGAGGGGTGGGTTAATGCCACTTTCAACAATATTTCAATTATATTGTGGTGGTATAGTGTTTTGAGGGGTGGGTTAATGCCACTTTGAACAATATTTCAATTATATTGTGGTGGTACAGTGTTTTGAGGGGTGGGTTAATGCCACTTTCAACAATATTTCAATTATATTGTGGTGGTATAGTGTTTTGAGGGGTGGGTTAATGCCACTTTGAACAATATTTCAATTATATTGTGGTGGTACAGTGTTTTGAGGGGTGGGTTAATGCCACTTTCAACAATATTTCAATTATATTGTGGTGGTATAGTGTTTTGAGGGGTGGGTTAATGCCACTTTGAACAATATTTCAATTATATTGTGGTGGTACAGTGTTTTGAGGGGTGGGTTAATGCCACTTTCAACAATATTTCAATTATATTGTGGTGGTAGTGTTTTGAGGGGTGGGTTAATGCCACTTTGAACAATATTTCAATTATATTGTGGTGGTACAGTGTTTTGAGGGGTGGGTTAATGCCACTTTCAACAATATTTCAATTATATTGTGGTGGTATAGTGTTTTCAGGGGTGGGTTAATGCCACTTTCAACCAATATTTCAATTATATTGTGGTGGTATAGTGTTTTGAGGGGTGGGTTAATGCCACTTTCAACAATATTTCAATTATATTGTGGTGGTAGTGTTTTGCAGCCCATTCTTTATCTTATAACTTCAAAAGGAAGCATAAATAATTAAGTCCTTTTTAATGACAAATTTCTAAAATTAACCTTACAAAATGAGAGTAGATACAATAATGTTTGTCACCATGAAGCCACTATAAAAACAAGATCCTGAATTTAGTTTCCATTACCTTCCCTTGACTCATTCGCCCCTGCCTCTGCAGACACGTATGCACGTCAACTGATAATTTGTTTACTTCCCGGATGACGCATATTTGCGACATGATCCGCCATGTTGGATTTCCCGAGTGACGCAAATAAGCGTCATTTAGGTAGGTCATGGTTTTTTATTAAACTACGTTTGATTGGTTCTTGAGAATCAGGTGAGGAATGAATCAAGGGATTCTCTAATGAATATTCATTAAACAAAAAAATCCACATGGCGTTTCATTCATATTCATATTCGAAGTAAGTTCAAAGATTCAGATCTTACCGAAAAATTCCACTTAAAATTTATTAAAGAAACACTTGGGGTGCACTGCAAAGCATCCAATGTTGGATGTAGAGCAAAACTTAATAGACGACCTATTCATATCAAAATAATTTATTCAATATTCAATTTTCTTCATCATATTTTAACCTCTGAAAACACTTTAGTTCTTGATATACAATGTATTTACTGATTTGAAAAAACTCAAATGAGTGGATAAAGAAGATGAGGAATATGCTAAATAGCCTAGGTATGTCTTTTATTTTTAATGACTTTTCAAATATAAAATACAACTTAAATTCAATTAAACAAAGAATAAATGATCAATATTTGCAATTGCAAAATGCTGAAATCCATGAGTTCCAAAAATTAAGGTTTTTTCCAGGAGATTTACAACATGGGGCAAAGACCTCATTTTGTTAATACTTTAAAGAACAGAAATGACAGGGCTGCTGTTTGTAAAATTTGCATAAGTGCACATTCTTTAATGATTGAAAGAGGAAGGTACTTCAATATCAATAAAAACGAAAAACACTGTTCAATATGCAAAACAGGACAGGTAGAAGATGAAAATCACTTTATTTTAAAATGCAAAAGATTTGAACAAATCACTCAAATTTTATGATAGTGTCGAAAACACTGAATTTAATTTTTTTTTAATAATGCTAAGAATAAAACTAACTTCCTCTTTCATCTCAAATTGTTTAGCAATAAGAAAATCTTTATTACTGTAACTCATACTCCAGGCCAAAAAAAATAAAATGTGTGCTTACAGTCACCCGACAGACCCTAATTTTTGCTAGCAACCCTATGAATTTTTACACAGAATTCGGATAACCATTTTTGTTGTTTAACCAGCAGCAATGTTTTATTTATTCAACTGCTAGCTTTTTGTCGAAATTGAGAGTAAAGAAGGTAGAAAAACTGCATAATAATAATTCGTTATAAAACAGCTTCAATAAATGACGGCTTACCGAAAATTTCGAAAATGAAATACTGGAATCGGATTCCGGAACGACTATTTCCGGTTTTGACGATAATAATAATAAAAAAAAAATTAATCCCAACCGACCGACCCTAGATTTTTTTGACATGTGACAGTAAACACACATTTTTTTTTTGGCCCCATGCAGATAATTTTTTATAACAATAATTATTCATGTTCATTTATTTACATATTATGTATAATTTGTATCACATTTTATTATATAATTGGGCTATAACCATATCCTGTTGATGAGTTTGTGCCAATAAAAGAATTTGAATTTCATAATTTTCAATGGAATTTACTACGAATTATTGATCTGCATGACTGCAAATATGTAAACAAATGGCGGAATTTGACGATTTTAACTTCGATATGAGTTCTGATGAGAGGGAATTTGAAGGATTTACACACGAGGATATTATAAAAGCTATTGAGAAGGAGGCACAAATAAGACAAATAAACGACGGGGAACTTTCTGATAATAGTTTTGACGAGGATGATGGATTTTTATTAATTAGTGCATTATTATGGATTAAATAAGACAAAACACAATAAAGGTGAAAGAATGACTTTATTTTCTATACATTTACAAACTACCGGTATGATATAACATGAAAATAATCATCACAACAAAATAATTACTCCTTGATAACTATTTTCAATTATTTAAAAAAAACCACCCACTCTCTTATACAATGTACATGTATGCTGCAGCAGCCATTTTCCTTCAGGGAACAGAGTGCTGCAGTATAAATAATTATCAGGGAAGCTGTACAGTGATCTAAAAATAGCATCAGGAGGGAATGGGTTAAGAAAAAAATTAAAACATTTATAAACTTTATTTTAGAACAAATAAAACAAAATCAAAGCACTCGAGGCAATGCAAGACAGTTGTTTGTACTCTTAGGAATATCCAAGAACAATATATAAGAATAATTCTATTTATTCATCAACATTGCTTACAATGCTTTGGCTTTGCTTATCATCACTTTCAGCAATTTTTAAGATATAATACAATTACCAAACTCATTGGGATAGAAGAAAGACTGGACAGCTATAATGAAGAGATAGATGTACACTTGTTTTCTGTTGCTCACAAGTGAAGAAATAGCATGATGTAATGATTCAGCTAGGCACTGGTCTCAGGATGGTTGCCCACCTATTTCTCAAATTGTCCTGAAGAACTTTATATGAAAATTTATTTAAATATTAAAGAATGTCCTGATGGAATTTTGATAAAACTGGCAATTGTCCTGAAGATATCAAAGTCTCGCTGAAACACTGGTGACTAACCAGTGTAGTTAGAAAGAGCTGTACTAACTACAGGGACGAGGAAAGTTTCAATTTCTGACATGTTTTAGTCTTAAAAATAAAGGGCTACTCCAGATGAAGCATGCTATGACTACAACAAGTCAACTGCAGATTCCCCCTGCACCAATTTTACTGCAATAAAGGGTCAATTATAAAATCATAACTGATAGAAGAAATCCACTTGAATACTACATAAAGCCCTTTAAACATTCTCCAATTTCAATTCAAAGAAACAAAATGCCCAAAGCATGACAAAATTATATGAAAAATATAAGACCTATGTACATCATTAATCCAATACCTGGAATTTACCACTGTGAAAACTCTATTAATAAAAAGTTCCATGAAAAGCCCCTCCAACCCCTTTTGACTGGCTTATAAAAATATTGATTTGAAACATATGACAAAAAAATTTAGCTAAAAACACAGACATGCTCTTACCTGAAAAAGAATGTTATACATAAAGATACAAGAAGACATTTACATTTTTAAATTCATTGTAGGGATGAACTTGGTTGCTTCCCATCATACAATACATGATGTTATAAAGATGGGAAATATTGTTGTTAAAAAAACAGTCATAAAATGGCTAGTCAGACAGAACAATGATAGATATATATATATATATCATTACAGATCTTACATGAACAGCTTACACAGAAATAATGTCAAAATAACTCAATTGCTGTGAAATATACTCCATTTTAATGTTTTATGTCTAACGATACATAAGATTAAGATATCAGGACATTTGCACAGATAGTGTGAAATGTTGTCACCACACATCACCTTAATTTTCATCAAAGACTACAGCAGAACCATTAATGTATTAAGCATTGCACTCAGATGACTATGTAAAAAACTAAATAATCAGTTTATATAAACTACATTTTTTTTATCTGTAAACCTATCACATTTTTTTTATTTCTTCAATATCAATAATTTGATTTATTTAAGACAACAAATTAATTACAGATCCTATGAGATTAATTCAAGTAGAGGCAACTGGATTTTTTTTTGTATGTGAAAGGATATTTTTTTCTAATTTGCTTTTATTATAAATCTAGCCTGATAAATAGTTAATAACATGTTTGACTTTACTTGACTTGCAGCAATATCTTACAATTTCCTTTAGTAATTACTAGAAAGCACTTACATAAGCTGTGCCTGATGTGCAATCCCACTGAATAATGTATGTAATTTTTACTCATATTTTGTTCCACAAATATTTGAATTGAATTTCATAAATCATTATTATCAAACAATGTGACTATTATGGGTAAAATAATAAGTGTTATATAAGACATTAATTCACTTTCATTCTGCCATTCTCAAAAAGATGTTTTACTTAAACAACATAAAATTAAAAAGCAATAAAAATACACAAATCTTCAAACAGAGAAATGTTGGTAATCAACAGTCAAGTAAATCTTTGGCCCCAATACAATAAATTTGATAGGATAAAACTGAGAGTACAAAATATGCCATTCTAATTCTGTATCTCTTTATAATATTAATATTATACTGTCTGACTCTATAGTTTCCAAACAAGTTGACCTTTCAACTAAGTACCTAATCAAAATTGATTTTACCTCTGAAGTTGTTCTACTTTTACAGAGCACCAGTAGCCCTTTTCACAAAAATTTGTAAGTATAATCTGAACTTTTTCACTTACGATTAATCCTACGACAATTCCTAAGTCATTTTCACAAAGATTATCTTACGACAAATTTTAGTCTTACGACTAAAATTACACTTGCGATAAAAAAAATTCATGTGTGTGCTCGATACAACATTATGTGATAAAGTTTGTCAGTGACTTGCAGCAGGTCGGTGGTTTTCTCTGGTTTCCTCCACCAATAAAACTGACCGCCACGATATAACTGAAATATTGTTGAAAGGGGCGTTAAACACCATAAACTATCTTCCTCAGCAACCTAGTTTCATTTTCATTGAACAATGTTTTTGTATTGCTTTCAATATTATCTGAACTACGATTTTGCAGAAAAGTGGTCCCTTTATCACAGACACTCTCAAGAGAATATATTCATACAATTTTTTTTTTAAATAAACATATTCTATAAAACATTCCCGGCACTAATTTATAAGCAGTTTTTATGCTATGATGTTACCATAACAACAGGTCTTCTATCTCGTCTGAGGGGCCTGGGTGGCTCAATGAGTTAGGTCGTTGGATCTAACAGCTCATACAATTGCAAGCCTATCACCAATAGTGAATACGGCGTGTGTTCGCACCCAGTTTTGTAAATTACAAAAAAGGGTGCACTCAACTCGCAGCCACAAGTGATAATAAAGTTTACCAGTTGCTTGCCCAGGGTTGGTGGTTCTCTCCGGGTACTCCGCCTTCCTCCACCACTAAAACTGGTCGCCATGATAAAGCTGAAATATTGCTGAGTGGCATTAAACACCAAAAATTCAAATTCAAATTCATTCCATCTCATCTGCATTTACAAAAGCAAGCCGTCACAAGTGACAAGAAGTTATGATGCATATAATATATATTGCAAAAGTTTTGTAAAATCAGTGTTGGAACACTAAACCAGTTGGCATTTACATCCTTGTGTAATGAAATCTGAGTATGAGACTGTGTTTGTATGTTTATATTTAATATTTATCTAATATATGAATTGGTCAACAATAACTCCACAAAATATGAACGGGTATGATTTTCGTATAAAGGAAAGTTTCTTATGCATGTAAATTATAATCATCTATAAAATTTGTCATTACTTGGAGTTATTCGTCATCATCCACGCATGATCACTTTTGGTAGAAGTCTTTTTTAAGGGAGTTCATCTGGAGTTGGGAAAAAAACCCTATTCATATATATTATCCATGCTGGATAATATTAGTTATCTTGGGTGTAATCAGGGGTGTACAGAATTTTACACCGGTGTTGAAAATTCATACACCCTGAGGTGCGGAAGGGTGTATGAATTTTCAACACCGGTGTAAAATTCTGTACACCCCTGATTACACCAAGATAACCGAATTTATTTCTTATGAAGCTTTCCTTTACTTCTTGTTATACCGGGGTGTAAAACTGATTTTTTTTTTATGTGTATCCAACAACATTTTACATGCTTTAGGATCAAAACAAAGAAGGAAAACCACCATGAATCCAAAAACATTTTACTTTGTAGAAGACGATGATAGCAAAGTGTACGACCAAAACCATTTTACTTTATAAAAGACGACTGGAGCAAAGTGTACAGTGTGCGACTAGGACCATTTTAGGTTATAGACAACAAAATCATCAAATTTTATGTAAATGTATCATTTCATATCATGCTATTGCTGTGCGTAGTTCAAAATTATTTTTTTATTTTATCCCGGGTGTAAATGGTTTAGCTAGGGTGGGGGGCTATTTACACGCGGGTAACTAACCAATCAGATTGCAAGATTCTTGCTTCTTAAGAAATAATTCATTTTATCTGTTGTGTTTCAGCAAAATATTTACCCCCCTTTCCCAATTAATCCCATCCCACATAAAATTAAACACTTGGTTCTCTTACTGATGAAAATTTATCTAGATTTTTCTGAGATAACCCAAATTAAGATGTGTTTATGTATTGCCAGAGTGTTCGATGATCATCGAAGTTGCCAGAAATTAATAAATTATATTACTAATATAAAGGCAATATCGAAACGATATTATTGGATCCAGAAACTTCCAGTCCTATAGCGGCTGTTCATACAAAATTTTTGTAAGCGGAGTAGATGTTTAGAAGGAAAATCCTGTATTCCTGTTTTTATCAAAAAAAATTAAATAATGAAAAAGAAGAATTCTCCCCAAGTTTGCAAGTAGTCTTTTCGATTGTCTACCGTTCCCAATTTGAAATCTAAAATTAAAAGATTTATCCCGATTTGTTTTTGTCATATGGTAGTTGATATGTAAACGACACACTTTACTGCATTGAAAAGGTAAATGTACGGAATGCATCGTTATAGACTCTGTTATTAGTCACGCCAAAAAGGAGTAAACAACAATATCATTTGTAGTCTGTTTGTATTAAACCATATTTATTTCAATAAACATTTATCAATATGTGTAATGAGGTTTGTCATACGGTCAGAGAAAATGTGCTAACGGTGAATTGCTCTCTTATTTTCAAGCCGAAGCGCCAATGCATCGTCCATCTTTTTTTCTATTTTTTCACTTACGATAAAAGACGAGACAAATATTTCTTTTACGTTCAAAATTTTACACTTACGACAGGGTAGTTTTACACGTAAAGTTAGGACTATTTTTACACTTAAGATTATCGTAAGTATTTTTGTGAAACTCTTCTTAATCTTAGTTTTACACTTACGACAATTTTTTATCGTAATAATTTTTGTGAAAAGGGCTACAGAATGTAAATTTAACTATTATATGAACAAAAACACAAACCACTATTAAATTGATAAAATCACCGTAATTTAAATCATTCTTCTCTGTACTCATTGATCAAATTAAGAAATACATTACATGGACAAAAATTCTAAATGATCCAATAGGTTTCCTAATCAAACTATACACAAGGGAAACTTTCAAGACTTCCCTGTTCTTGTACAAATAAAACCATAATGCCTTTATTTCATTGGTTGTCATGCTGATACTGTGATTGTCTAGGGATTTCTCCCCTGATGCTCATTAGTGGGTAACAACTTCAGAAGACAGGGACATTCGCGATTGAATGCTTTAAAGTGATTATTATCAAATTATACAGGCAAAAATATTGATAATTCCACTGCACCAACATGTTTCAATATTCTACAAGTCAAATCTTTTAGCAACCTGTGATGGCAGGGTTTTTATTTATATTGGAACATTCAAATTGAAAATTAATGATTAAGAATTTTAAATAAAAAAAAATATAAAAAATAGTAGATGCATTATAGAGAAGTACAAGCCTTACATTATTAAAATTCTTAATAAAAAAATTCAGACTTTTTAGCTTGATTCACAACATTGATTGAAATATTCTTGAGGTACAGCTTACATATCAATTTGGTTTGAATCTGTTGAGGAACTATTTTGCAAGAACAAAAACAGATTCACACTTTTTAACATCTTAACAGTAAATCTTACATTCTTGACAAAAAACTATTGTTTTCGAACTTGACAGATATATTGTCTTTATATACCTTTGTAGCTTGTGTAATACATGTACATATAAATTTTGACAGTTAAAACCTGTTGAACTATTTTCCTAGAGTACAAACAAGAACATTTTATTACTTTTTTACATCTTAAAGGGGCATAACTCTGTTGATTCTTGACGAGAGAATATGGTTTTTGAATTTACATGAGATATTGCCCATATATAACTTACGTATAAATTTGGTTTAAACCTGTCAATGAATAATGATACTACAGCACAATCAGGATTTCATGTACATGTACAACAAATTGGAAAAAAATAATACTGAACAAAACCACTCTTGTTGCTAGATATCTACATGTATCTTCAAAGTAAGGGGTCGATTTGACCTGTATTTTGTATGTAGTCGATTTGAAAAGCTCATTAGAGCTTGTGTTGTAATGTTTAATTAATATCGACTTTAAATAAAACTTTATTATTATAAGGGGGGAAATATCAAAATTTAAATATTTCTTTGCGTTTTTATCAAGTCAAACCATTAACTTAAAATATGTATCAAATTCTGTTGCAGGTTTTCCACAGAATCACAGAAAAAAATTGGTATCCAAGAAATTCTGAGTTCTTTTGTAGTAATCAATCAAACGCCCTAGTGTGAA
This sequence comes from Bathymodiolus septemdierum, assembly GCA_963383655.1. Classification (NCBI taxonomy): domain Eukaryota; kingdom Metazoa; phylum Mollusca; class Bivalvia; order Mytilida; family Modiolidae; genus Bathymodiolus; species Bathymodiolus septemdierum. The sequence continues at coordinate 114,899,120 of OY726519.1, forward strand.
CACTGTAAATCTGACTTCTATATTCTCCTTCTGAAGATGTTTAACATTAAAAACATTGACCAGTGATCCCAACAGGCCAAGACAATCAAATCTTACAACATAAAATAAATGCCATTCCACAATATGTAGGAATAAGTTTGACAGCAGTTGAAAATTTGATTGCTTACAGTAAAGGAGGATTACATGACAAGATTCTAACTACCAAAATCATCACCAGAAAGTTTTACTTTGTTGCACCAGGAACAAGCTCTGAATTACAGTATTAAATTAAAAAAATAAGGATAACCTTGGCAACAGCCATAAAAAAAAATATACATGTACATGTGCTATCTCTGAAGGTCAAAGTCAAATCAGTCTGTATAGGAAATCACTGAAAATTTAAAAGGTAATTTTACAATTAAAAGAATCACAATCTTAGGAAAAACAGTTTTGGGATATCCAGTCTACTATACAAGAACACAGACAACTAATTTCTCTGATTTTTATATTTATTGTTTAAATAGAAAGGTCAGTGGCAGGTTTTACACAAACTTTTTACAGGAAAATGATCCAATATATCTATACAAATCCAACTAAAGTAAACACCTTTGACTGACCGCTATACAGTGAATGATTATTGTTTTAATTAAGGATTGATCACAATTTTTGTTCGGTTCATGAAAAAATAACCTCAATCAGGTTGTACACACTGTGTAACCCGCATAGTGGGTTATGCAAGGGTGTGTACAACCTGATTGAGATTATTTCGAATGAACCGAACAAATAATTTCGATCAATCCTTATAAATTAATTCAAACTTTTTTTTTATGATATTGAAGAATATATTTATTTTTTCAAAATAAGGCAAATAATTGGAAATAAATTCAAATAACCCCAAAGGTGTTTCATTTAAAGAAAATCACCTGATGACAATGGCACGCGACACCTTGAGAATGACGTCTATTTTTAGATTCCGTTCATTGACAAATAACCTCAACTTTTTAAACCAATCAAAACACGTTTAAAATGACATGCGACTCTAAAATTAATTTATTGTCAAATGATAAATTTTTCAATTATATCATGTCGAGAACAAGTTACATTTTGATGAGATGATGCCCGTTTTGTACTAGACCAACATGCTTAGTTGGATTTTTATAGTGTTTTAGGGGGGCTGTCGTGGTCGTGATCTTAAGGTAGTTGGATTTACAACAACCTGTGTAATCAATGCCTTTCACCACTGTGTCAGTGACTTGCGGCAGGTCTGTGGTTCTCTCCGGGCACTCTGGTTTCCTCTAGTCCACCAATAAATCTGACCACCACGATATACATGTAACTGAAATATTGTTGAACAACATAACCTAACATAAAGTGTTAGCTCACTGAAACCAGTCTGCGGATAGACATGTTGCTCAACTTGGACAGTTTATTCTGATTCAGAGCCAATCAGTCTTTGCTCTTTCTGCTTAATGCTGTGTGCTTAGTAGAGAAGCAACAAATACCAATTTTATAGTCTTTGGTTTGACCCCAACAGGACTTGGATCCATAATCTACTGCACTCTAGGCAAGCTATACAAGTTTCAAAATCATCTACATTCTTATTACCATCTGAGACAGCCACACTAAATAAGTCACCACTCGATATGATTCCCCCCTCTGTAACCATGTGAACCTTATCATTATGACTTTAGTCAGTAATATAGCCATATACTGGTAGATAACTCAATATTGTTAACTATATACTTAAGTCTAAGACAAATCCAACTGTCAACTTTACCTCTTGTTAAGTCAATTATAGATCCTTTTAACACCATAATCACAGCATTGAGAGATCTACTAAATTGTTGTCCATTTATAGCCTAAGACAGACAATCTAATCACTACTGATGATGCTAACAAAGGAATCGACTTAAGAAGAAACAGAAAATATGGCCACATTAAAACAATATGAATGTTCAAAAATTCTATACATATTTCTTAAGCTTATTTTTTACAGAATATTTATAACTAAGACAGCAACATTTTACCCTCAAATAAAAATAGTCATTTACAGTTTTTTTTTAAATATTTATTTCCATCTCACACAAATAATAATCATCTTATTCCTATACATGTACTGTATGTGTGTTCATTTTAGTCAACATTAAATGATAGTCCAATAGGATATTCTAGGGAGAAAATGACAAACCTATAGCTACAAAAACACAAACCCCTCCCCTGGCAAACCTTAACATAAAAAAATACAAATAACCCCTAGTTCAAAATTTATATGGAAACCAGAAGCTCTCAAAATCACCCACCATGTTTTCAATTTGAATTCTAATTTCTAAATATCCATAAGCTAAAACAAATATTAACCAAGTTAAAATTCAAACTTTAACAGATTCCAGTTGAATATTAACATATTTCTGTTTTTAGTAATGGCAGCTATAGGCTGTCCACACAATTTAGAAAGTGGACCATTAAAAGATCATCTCAGCCCAGTTTGGTATAGTAGTTTCAAATTTTTGATGAAAAAAGCCTAATTTTCATAATCAGTAGAAATCTGCAAACGTTAATTTGCACGTACACATTCAGAAGTATATATGAATAATTTTTAAAATAGTTTTGTACAAGTTTTTGTTGCCACGATATAACTGAAATATTGTTGAAAGTGGCATTAAACACCATAACACCCCCCCCCCTAAAACAATGAAAATGAATTTTCATGATCAAGACACAGAGAATAACAACAGAGACAATATTGGCATGTCTATGGTGATTTAAAAATTTGCAAGGATAACACTAAAATATATTATTTTTAATTGTTTTGTTTACTTTATATCTATTACACCTTGTTTTTTGCTGCCAGAGTCCTATGGGAAAACAGCTATATATGGTATTACAATACAATACAATACAATGTATTACACCTGCAGCCTACAACATCACACCAGTTAAAATATAGATGTTAAGAGCCTCACTGATACTTAAGGAGTAGTTAATGGATATTAATGAAGGTGGAAATCTGAACACAAGACAATGTTTTGACACATCAGAAAGTAGTTGACACTTCTGTCTATGAACAGGATGTAGTTTGTCAAACTGCCATTTATACAGGCTATTGATTCTTACACAATGAGGCAAATCAAATGGCTTTTCTACAAAGTTTCTTCACCTTGGAGGAACTCCCCATTAAGGAAACAAATTCTCTATTAAATGCAAAAGAATAGAAAAAAATGTGAAACACTGGTAAAATTTATTAGGAGAACATCCTCCTATTTTATGCTTAGATCATTAGATAACTCAAAAGGCAGAAAACAACCTGTATTATTACACAAAATAATTGCAGCTAAAGACATAATTTATTGGTCGTTATATAACATTATGTGAGCAGTAATTCATCTGTTTTGATGACCATAATAAGTTTGCTAACAATAAATCTTGTACCTACATGTAGATACATGTACATTTTGTACAGGTAACCAGTACATTTTGTACAAATAACCAGAGAATCACAGTTTAGAAAAAGAAAAGGATTTCCTTGCAAATAAGAATGATATAAACAGATTCCAATTACCCATGGATTGAGGATGAAAGCTATATCGAATAGTAAGATCAGATCTTTCTTGATATGAAAATTAGATGTTATGTTGTTATGGAAAATATCTGATACTGAGGTTTTCATATGAAATGACACTCGGGTGATGAGTGGTGAGAATCAAAGCTTGATAGACCCTAGGTTATCCACGATGACAAGAATCAAAGCTTGATAGACCCTAGGTTATCCACGATGACAAGAATCAAAGCTTGATAGACCCTAGGTTATCCACGATGACAAGAATCAAAGCTTGATAGACCCTAGGTTATCCACGATGACAAGAATCAAAGCTTGATAGACCCTAGGTTATCCACGATGACAAGAATCAAAGCTTGATAGACCCTAGGTTATCCACGATGACAAGAATCAAAGCTTGATAGACCCTAGGTTATCCACGATGACAAGAATCAAAGCTTGATAGACCCTAGGTTATCCACGATGACAAAAATCAAAGCTTGATAGACCCTAGGTTATCCACGATGACAAGAATCAAAGCTTGATAGACCCTAGGTTATCCACGATGAAAAGAATCAAAGCTTGATAGACCCTAGGTTATCCACGATGACAAGAATCAAAGCTTGATAGACCTTAGGTTTTCCACGATGACAAGAATCAAAGCTTGATAGACCCTAGGTTATCCACGATGACAAGAATCAAAGCTTGATAGACCCTAGGTTATCCACAATGACAAGAATCAAAGCTTGATAGACCTTAGGTTTTCCACGATGACAATGCTCGCTTTATTCTGTTGCAAGGTTCTTTGTGTTAAAAATCAAAGTTAACAAAAGAAAACTGCAGATAGAAAACAATTACAGACCTATAACATAATATGACAACGAAATTATAGTGGTCATATCAAAACTGATAATAAACATTTCTTAGTCTCAAGACAATCAAACAGAAATTAAATGATTTTATCCATGATAATGAAAACACACTGTGTTAGTCTTTTGACACTAAAAATTAGAACAAAATTCCTGGCTTTGTCTCTGACAATCAAATGTACTGAGCATGAACCATGTTATCTCTACCCAAAAAAAACTAAGATGACTGTCATATCTGTTGTTTGAAGATCAAACTGACTTGTCAATTGAAAGCACTGTTAATTAAGGTTTGCGACATTCTGAAGTTAATGTGTGTCTTATAATATAATTCCTGTGATCAAGCACATCAATGTTATCCCTTATCACACCACTCCTAACAATCTCTTTCACCTTGATACTTTGATAATAGAATTGAAACATGAAATGTCATTGATTTTACTTTGATTCTAACTATATCTATTAGAAGACATGCAACCTCAGATTGGTGTCCTGTGGTCATCTAGTTTCCTTGTGGAAACAACTGGACAAATACAACAGATCAATATATCTGTACATCATACAACATGTGGTTCCCTTACTATATTTGTAGGGGCAGTCGTGGTCATGATCAAATGATAGTTGGATTTACAACTACCTGTGCAATTAAATGTAGTGCCTATCACCATCAAAGTTGTGAGTTTGAACCCTGTTCATGGCAAGGTGAACTCGATTCAACATTATGTGATATGGTTTGTCAGTGACTTGTGACAGGTCGGTGGTTTCCCCCAGAATATTGTTTCCTCCACCAATATAAAACTGACCACCACGATATAACTGAAATATTGTTGAAAGTGACGTTAAACACCATAAACCACGAACCAATATATTTGCACATGTGGTTTCTTTATTTCTTAACTTCTTCCTACTAGTACTAAGGATTCTAATTATTGTTGTTTAACACCAATTTCAACAATACTTCAGCTATTTGTGGCAATCAGCTGTATTATCAGTGGATAACTGACTACTTATGGCAGTATTTTGAAAATTGGCATTTTACCTCTTATCTTGGAAACTGTAAAATATAGAGGAAATATGTCAACATATGTCAGAAAAACATCAAAATTAGATGAAAAATAAAAATTCTACATACCTTTTAAATTTGTGAAATTTCAGAATTTTTGTCCCTTTTTTAAACATGTTTTCAAAATACAATAACAAAAGCTTAATACCCACAAAAATAAATATTTTGTAGAAAACCCATAAAAATTTAATGGAAAATAAACTAGAGGCTCCCAGGAGCCTGTAATCACTCACCTGGTTTTCAATTTGACATATAAAGTTGATAGAAAATGGGGGTGTTACACATAATTTTGAAAGTGGGCCACCCAAAGATCATTTCAACTCAAATTTCTGAGCAAAAGATTTTGATGTGATTCTTATCTCATAATATTCCTAAACGGAATAAACTGGCTGAAAAAATCTCACAGAAAAACCCAGAATATATGCTAAACTACTCATTGCCATGTAGCTGCAGCTAAAATTTGAGTTCATTTTGACATGTAATACAGCAGAAATTGACAACTAAAGAAATGTCTATTTTTAGTAACAGCAGCCATTTTGAATGGAGGGCGGGGCTGTCGGACACAAAATTGAAAGGGGACCACCCAAGGACCATCCCAACCAAATTTGCTTTAATTTGGTTCAGCGGTTTCAGAGAAGATTTAAATGTGATCTTTTATCAAAATATGTCTAATTTGTATAATTGGTATAAATCGGTTGAAATAAAAATTTCACAGAAAAACCCAGAATATATGTTAATCTACTCATTCTCATGTAGCTGCAGTTAAAATTTGAGCTCATTTTGATTTAAAATAAAACAGCAATGGACAATTGAAGAAATTTCTATTTTTTGTAACAGCAGCCATCTTGAATGGAGGGCGGAGCTGTCGGACAAAAATTTGAAATGGGACTACCCAAGGACTATCCCAGCCAAATTTGGTTTAATTTGGTTCAGCAGTTGTTGACTGATTTTGTCTGTTTATATACTTATGAGTTTTGACTTTCCCTTTGAAAGATTGTTCGGAGTTCGGTAATTTTGTTATTACCCTTATTCAGAGAAGAAGATTTAAATGTGATCTTTTATCAAAATATGCCTAATTTGCATAATCGGTATAAATTGGTTGAAAGAAAGATTTCACAGAAAAATCCGGAATATATGTTAAACTACTCATTTCCATGTAGCTGCAGTAAAAATTTGAGCTCATTTAGATTTATAATAAAGCAGCAATGGACAATTGAAGAAATTTCTATTTTTAGTAACAGCAGCCATCTTGAATGGAAGGCGGGTCTGTCGGACACAATTTTGAAAGGGACCCACCCAAGGATCATCCCTGCCAGGTTTGGTTTAATTTGGTTCAGGGGTTTCAGAGGAGAAGATTTAAATGTGAAAGTTTACGACGTACGACGACGGATGCAAAGTGATGGCAAAAGCTCACATGGCCTTTGGCCGGGTGAACTAAAAAGCTAAAATTTTAAAATGACCTACTCTGGCTTCTTGTTTGGAAATGGATACTAGGACTAGAATCAGCCAAATCAATTCCAAACTTAATTCTGAGTCGAGGATGATTGTGTTAAAATCTCAGAAAGGTTGGTCATCTAGAACAAATATTATTGCATAGAAACTATTTTGTCTGTCGATGGAGGAGGACAACTACATCATGTACATGTAGGACAGATCTATAACATAAGTCAACCACAATAGTTCTGTGGGAGCATAACAAGTTTACTATAAGTAAGAAACAAAGGTTAAATTCTTTTCTTCAAAACTATTTTGCCTAGAGGCAGTCAACTCTTGGTGGGTTGGTCAGGTTAGGACAACTTACAGCAAAATTTTTGTTTTTAATCTTAAAATACAGATGTACCATGGCATCATGTTAACTGGTTATGTTTTTTATTTACTAACATACAGAACTACAAAGAAATTAAGTCAACCAATCAGAATTGTGCATTGAAATAACACTAATACATTACAGTACATGTAAATGTACAACAGTTGGCATGAAACAAATATTTGTTATTGAGTGTATTTGGGTGGAGAAATAACAAATACTTTTCTCCTCAAGACTGCTTCTCATATTTTCTCACTGCTCTTATTTAAAAAATTAACTTTGAAAATTGACATGTTTGTTGAATGTACTAACCTAGGCCTACATTTCATAGCTGTAAGTCTTACATGTAGTTTAAATTACTTCTAAAGTTGACTAAAACACAGAAACAAAGAAATAATCGTGTTAATCCATTTTTCTTGTCATACTTACTAATATGTAATTCATTGATTCATCCTCGTAAGTTATTGTATCCACATATTTTTTAAAACTAACAGATCTTCCTTTGTTCCGAGAGCGCAACACCCAGAAAGAAAAGATTGATCCGAGGTACTTGGCATTCTTTGAATCGGAGCTATCCTTCATTTTCAATTAATAGTTCCAACATAGATGACACTTCACTCCATCAAATACCAAAGGGAGAATTCCTTTAGAAATCTATAAAACCTCCTCAAAATGACAAAAAACATTGCCTAATTGTCATTCAAGCCTTGGTTTAGCATGACATTAATGTAGTTTGTGTTCCAGAACACTATATTTTATCAGTTAGATGATCTAATAGCTTCCCTATTAATTGCATGTCCAGTATCAGATGTAACTATATCCATATTGTCAATTTCCTCATAAAGTTTGCCATGAAATTGACACATTTCTTGATTTAACCAGACAGAAAAAAAATCACAAAAGATTGAACATAAAAAATAACAATATTGAATCCTATCAAATTATTGATCTCGTTATTTTTTTGTTACTCTAAAATCGTTTCTGTTAAAATAAAAACAATTCCATATTTAGAAAATCGACCAAAAAAAAAACCCAGGTTTTTTTTCGTATAAATCATTATATGTAAATATTAAATAATTTTGAACTGTCAAAAAATGATAGTGTCATGCCAAAAGCAATCACAAAATGCCTCAATTGGAATCTTTATGATCATATTTGTTCAAATTAAAGGAATAAATTCCACAGATCTGTCATTTTTATGTTTTCTTAGAAGAGTCACTAAATCTTTCAATCAAACAAGCCGTTAATATTCCACTATAATTCAAATCCAATACTTCCCCCAACTAAACTAATGGAAATCTTCAAGTTACACAAAATATAAAACTCTCCAGTAACTGAACATTTTACAAAAGAAGCAGAAAGATGAGGGTATTTTATCAGATCAAAAAACATGCTACACATGTATTTAGATTTAAATGTCAACAGGATAACAATGGAGAGATGTATTCTATATTATAGCAAAAAATTAAAATTAAAAAAGATTTGAATTATTTTAGTTGTAAAAATTGGGAAATTTTGCTACTGTAATGCAAATATAATGTACATGTAACAATGAAGCCAGATAAGGTAATTCAAGGCCATCTTAAGTATACATGTACATGTACCATGCATAATTTTTGTTCAGTTTAGTTACACATGTACATGTACAGTACATGTAATATGAATGGAAGCTGTACTAAGATTTGGTTTGGTTTATGGTGTTTAATGCCACTTTAAACAATATTTCATATTTATATTGTGGACGGTCAGTTTTATTGGTGGGGGAAACCAGAGTACCTGAAGAAATACCACTGATCTGCCACAGGTCACTTTATCACATAATATTGTATTGAGTACACCTCGCCATGTACAGGATTCGAACTCACAACTTTAGTGGTGATAGGCACTGATTGTACAGGTAGTTGTAAATCAAACTACCATATGATCATGGCCACGACAGCCCCTGAACAAACGTCTACTTTTATATTTTTAGTCACTTTTTCATCAATATCTGCTATAACATTATGCTACAGCTATAATACAAATTTAAAAGATTTATTTGAATATTGTGATACAATGGCATATGAATACACTTTGGTAAGATGAGATTATTGATGTGTAAACTTGCTGTCTCATCCAATGAAATGCAAGGAAAAACAATATGCAAATTAAAATGGAGATATGTTTCTCTAAACTGTTACATGTTTAAATTCCTTTTAACCAAAGAGATGAACAATTTTTTGTATGATACATGTACCTTTGGCCACTGACATTTTGATTTTTCATGTCACAAAAAAAAAATATGAAAAAATTTGACACTATTAATAAAAATATCAAACCCTGAAGGTTGAAAATAATAAAGCCAACTGCTGTTACAAATTAATCCTCTCTTTATACTGTCTAGTAAAACATTAAAGCCAATTTCTGAGACCAAAATCAGTAAATAATTTCTTTAAAACCATTTAGTCAGAAATAGTGAAAGGAAAAAGATAATAAAGAAGACTATTAAACTGTCTGTTTTATACTATAAATCATTAACTGTGTATGTATAGATTATTTTATGATTTCACAAACCTTATGTGCATGTTTTATGAAGTTTTATAAAGAAAATGATGGAAATCAATGTGTATGATCTCACATAAGAGAACGTCGATTGTGTGCAAAAACCTAAACTAAAGGCTCACATGAGCATGTCAAAAGGTTCTGTACACAGATATTTGATGGAAAGCAAACAAATGGATGGACGGACAAACAACCAAAAACACAAATGTTTCTGAAATGGCTTAAAGTTTACTTTCTTACTAATGTTGTATCGATCAGGGCGAGGTGTACAACGTTATGTGTTAAATCTTGTCAGTGACTTGCGACACGTCTGTGGTTTACTCAGGCTTCCTCTACCAATAAAACTGACCGCCACGATATAACTAAAATATTGTTAAAAGTGGCGTTAAACACCATCAAACAAACAACAAACAATATCTCTGAAAATTAAACTTAATGTGTTTCAAGGGTAGCAATTCTAAAAAAAAAAAAAAACTTCAACAGTGCTCATTTGTAGGAAAGAGTCGGTCAATAGAAAGTTTCTGTATAAATTCAGAGTAAATATAAAAGAATCCTATCGTACTTTACAATTAAATACCCATGTTTCAATATCCCAACTACAACATGCAGGGTAAAACAAAATAAAGTTTTTCTTATCTTATTTTAACACTTAATTTACAGAATAATAATCTAGTCTGGAATATGTTTCCATTTCACTATTTTACTTAATTATCAAATTGTTACTTTTATTTCATAGAAGTTATTATTTGAAATTTACATCTAGTAAAGTTAAATTTGCAAAAAATGTTCCTAGTGATGAATACAGGAAAGTCATACAGGAGTACAAGAAATGGAAATTTAAGGGGACAACTACGATCATCAATGGAGAACCAGCACTAGATACAATGATTACAGACACCTGCAAATGTCAGCCAATCAATGAATCATGTCATTTCTTACCATACATGTAAATGTTACAGTCCTATTATAACAGTATGACAGACACCTACAAAAGAACCACAAAAGTGCCTCTCGTTCTGCTTTTAAACAGACATTAGTGGAATTTTTTCCCATCAATGTTTAAACTTTCTTTTCATAATTGTATATACTGTATGCTCCCAAAATAACGATTTATTTTATCTGATGAATATGAAAACAAAGACAGAGAATCTGACAATGACGCAAAGTAATTGAGAAAGCTCAGTGTTTACCCCAAAAACAACTAAAAACTACCACTTCTTCTACAACCATTAAAGTTCAAGCTATTCCTGATGGACAAAATTTTATACATGATCTGAGTTCTTACATATATATGCATGGCATTTTCACAATGAAACATTACATAATATTCCTCACTGAAAATATCAATAAATATTCAATAATCTAAAAATTATGTCACATACTGATATCAGCTCTTTCATCTCAATATAAATAACAGTCATTTAGCCATCCTTATCACAGAATAAAATGCATGCTGGTTGTAAATAATAAACTTTAAACAACTATGCTTGTTCCTGAATGCAATTGTTATATATTATAATTGTATATACAGTATTGCTATGTATGACACCACGATATAACTGAAATATTGTTGAAAGTGGTGTTAAACACCATAACCCTAACCCCTATATTTCTATGTATATCAGTTAGAAATAGTAAAATGTGTTTACAAGAAGTGAAAATACTCATCACCATCTTGAAAAACAGTGATAAGACTATATCCTATACCACCAATGGTCCTCTTATCAGACAAGATTTTAGATGCAATGAATTTGTAAAATCTACTATATTTTTCCCCTCAAGAGAGGCCACTTCTCCTATAACAGAGTTTTTGAACAAAAATTATGACTGCAGGACAATAGGTCCTACACTATATCAGTTTCTGCCAGACCTAAACACTTTAACAGAAATTTCTGAAAGCATGTAATTTTTATTCCATGACAATCTATATGTATTTGGCCATATACATAAGTGTTATTAAAATGTAACATTTTATTTCATTCAATATAATTTTATTATTATATAACATTTAATTCAAATAAATTCTCTTTCAATTTCAAGCTCCACCTCCAGAGCTAATTTTTTAGATTTCTGTTTTCCCCTTGTTTACCATACTTTGTACATATTGTACATATCATGACATTTTCATCACCGTCATATTTTAACCAGGGACGACCTTCGCACCATTTTGCGTTGAAAATCCGTTCAGGCCTAGTCTCCTTTTCATATTTAAATCTTTTTTCTTCATTTGTTGCACTGTCACTTGTGACTTGTGCCGACCTTTTTAATCCAGGACGAGCACCCTTTATAAATTTTAGGGACAACAACAGTTCTTTGAATCTGGTAAGGACATAAGATATTAAGATACAAATCGTCATCGGTACCTTTGTTCCGCGAAAAACACAGTAGTAGAGAAAATAAACATTTTAAATCCTTGCCGGTTAATTAAAAAAATCAAAACTCAAAATGGGTAAAAGGTTTTGATGATGGTGAAGTAAATAAACAATCTGTTACAAAAATAGAATCATTTTTCTTAGAAATCGATGTCGCCTTTAAACAATTTCCATTAGTCGGAAATAGTTTTAAGTTCTATATTTGGTAACTGTCGGCAATCACAAGATTGTACGCGATATTCTTTAAAGGGATTCCCGTAATCCCACCAATCAACGATAATGTTACAGAAGGACTGCTGATAACTTTGTTTACCGGATTTGCTATTTATGAAACCTGGACAAATACGACCGTTATATTTAAAACCAAGGTTGCATAAGCAATCTGTTAAACAAGAAATCAATAACCACGGGACATGTTTGGCAAAGCCATTATATACAAAACAACAAAAACTGTTTGGCGGACAATAGGACTGCCAAGTATGAGGCTTCTGTCAGAACTGCCGAAAATCTGCCCCCTTTTGTCCGACGAATTTCAAAAACTCTGCTACAAGGCCATTTTTCATTGCAGAAAGGGAGGTCTCATAAAGGGGTGAAGTATTGTATTGGGATATCTTTAAATAAGCTTGAAAACATGTAACATGTTAGTGCTATAACTCATTAATCTGAAGAACTGTATGTATCTAGACTTATGGAAAATTAGGTTGACATTATTAATATACACATTTAACTACAAAAAAAGTAACGTATTGGTCATCATTTTTTGTATTTGACCAAAATAAATGACACACCTATAAACCAATGGTCAAGAAAATTCATGACTACCTTGTTCTTCTGGTTTCAGTGAATTTTCAGTATATTTACAAAAGTTGGAAAACAATTTTGTTTCTATCAAATATTAAAAAATTCAATTGTTCCATGCAACATTACAGTTCTTTTAATATTAATAAGGTTGTAATGTCCTTTTTTTTTTAAATTAATGATTATGAGGGTCTTCCATCAAATTAACGAAAATTGGAATTGCAATCTTTCCCCATATCAAAATTAATTCAAGATATTCATAATGATTCTTTCAACCTTCATGCGAAACAATTTTGATATCAAACCATATTATTTACTGATAAGCTGGACAACATTCTCCAGAAAAAATAAGATATTATAATCTATTTGATCAATCACTTCCATCTAAGAACTTGTCTAAGATATTCATATTTCACCCTTCATGCAAATAAAATTTAGAAATTAAGTCATTCTTACTCAAATGATCATGTAAACAAAACTAAATTCTGAAAATCTCTCTTTCTGTGTATATAATTAAAAAAAATAAATGACTTAATTATCATTTTACTTAAGCATTCTGTTTCATCACAGAAGCCAGAATAATACTACCTGTAGATCCAATTTTAAGCAGAAAACATGCCCAAGTCACCCGCAAGTGGAACTGAAGCCAGAATAATACTATCGGTAGATCCAATTTTAAGCAGAAAACGTGCCCTAGTGAAACACAGACCAACTAACTATACAGGAGCCAAAATTCATGTCTGATTAACACTAAATTTTTGGTGACTATTAATGGACAAATCCTGTAAATAGTAGTTTAATGGAAGAATAAATTTGCTCCATTTCAATCAATGTCCAGCTTATATATTTTTAAGGTCACAGACTAAAAACTGTGCTTACCGGTGGTGGAAGAGTGTGGTCCATTTCATCATCATTGAATGTAGATACCACTGGTGGCTTAACTGGGGGTATGGCCACTGGTGTTTTCTGTTCTATCTGTTTGTCCCGTAGTTCTGGTGGAGGGGGAGGTAATTCTTCATCTGGAGGTGACACTGTCTTCTATAAATAGATATTGATCACATGTTATATATTGTCAGTCTTCATGCTAACCAACTTGCCCGAAGCCCGGGACAAGTAAAACTGGATTCGGTCAAGTGAAAATTATAAAATAATTTGTGTTTGAATAAATAGAAAACTTTTTTCTAAATTTGGCTTTCGGGCAAGTAGGTGAAAAAAATTAAGGCAGACTGTATTGTTTATTGTTAACAGATATACCATTCAAATCTGTGGTAGGTACATTTGTAGTGATGGGAATCTGTCACATTTTCAAGACCAATGATCGATGACAATTACCTACTAACTGTATCACTGATTATAATCACACAAATAGTCTTATTTCAAGAGTATAATTGACAAAACTAAAAAGTTGAATAAAATTGTACCGTATAAGAACAGAGACTACAATATTATTTTTTCATTTGTTGTGGTCACTGGTGATTTTCAAAAATTACTGACCAGGCGACCATTTCACTAAAGTGATCGTAAATCGTAAGTCTAAAATCACTCTTAAGATTTCCTTACGTGCACGTATACGTACGTTTCACTGTATCATACATTGTATATACCCAACAGCTCGGAAGCTGATTACATTAATAATCACATTTTAAATGTGCTAAAATACATTTTTAAAACTCTAAAGTGATTTTTGAAATGAATAAACCAAAGCTATTAGAAAAAAATTTCTAAGTGTAAAATTTTACCGATATTTGAGAAGAAATTTATTTTATGGAATATATTTTAATAAATTTCATGCTAATGTAAGGGGAAATTTCAAAAATGTGACCATTGATTTGGCAATACATTCACATTCTGCACCGATATTCCGTTTGCCGTGCATTTCAATTGCCCGGAAAAAAATCTTACATTTACGCGAAGAACTTACACATGACAATTGTGCGGATTTCTTTTTACCTTTCTTTAAAGTATATTTTGTATTTTCATAATATTTTATGGTTTTTATAAGCACTGTTGCTGCAACTTCTTATTTACCTCTTTTACCAGCCAGAAATGACTTAATCTGTAACCCCTGCCCACCAAGGGGGGTGAGTAGGATTTGGGTAGTTTTATTGCATCACTGTATTCACACATATAAAATAATATGTTTCACCAACACATAAAACAACAAAAAATTATTATCGTTGATTGAAATCTTTGTCCAGGTAAATCAAGCCAGGTGAGATCAAAGATTACGCAATAAAAACAAAAATTCTATAATCCATTGATTGACTTGTAACATGTAAAAAAATTGTCATTGTAGTGACTAATTAGTTTTAATCAGCAAATGAAGAAGAATGGATTGTTACAATCATTTTTCTACGATTTTTTGAAAATTCAAGTGACGAATTGTGTATGGGAAATACTCGTCACTTTCAAAAATCAATCGTCAATGACGAAAGTGACGAGCGCTAGCTAAATCACTGACTAGTCTGGACAGTAGATAAATAATAGACTAGTTCAAATAAGTGTATTGACTGAATGTCAGAAGTACATTAGGACAATTTGTGCCAAAAACTTTTTCAACAACTAGCCCAGGGGTCAAGTCAGGTTCCACAATTCACTAGCCCTCCCTGATATTAACTAGCCTGAATAAAAGATATAAATTGTGCTACGAGGAGTCCGGAGCTCTTCCTAGTTGGCAGGTGGGTCGTTGTTGGAATATTTTTATCGGTAATTAGTCATATTATCAAAATGAAATCTCTCTGGATTTTTCTCTTGTTAACCACGATACAAAGCATTTTCCGAACTTGATTCAGGTGAACTCCACGAGGTTAACAACGTGACAAATGCATTTGTAAGGGTAAACAAACAGCGACGAGACGTTCACGCATACAAATAATCGTACCAAGAAGTTATCTGAATACTCTGAGCTTTTTTTGTAGATAAAGGTGATCGATTTTCACTAGTCCGTTCGGGCTAGCATTATAAAGCTTTAACTAGCCCTCTGGTTATTTTACTAGCCACGGGCATCGGGCTAGTGGCTAACGTCGCACACTGTTGGGATAAAACTGCACTATGCTTATCATTATGAAGACAAAAACAAAGAATAAAGCTAAAAAATCTGTCAACATACTTCTGCAATCACTCAACACAATCAATTCAAAGAAAAAAAACCATCAAATTTGAATGACAAGACAGAAGGAGGAAAATAAGTCTATATTGAAGATCAGGGATTTCTTCCACCAGTAAGAGAAATTCTGTTTTTCACCAGAGTAGAGTGCAGTGGAAGGAGGGTAACATATGACTACAAGACAATCTTACTGCCTTAACAGCAAACATCATACAACTACATATCATTATCACGTTACAAACATGTCAAGTTTATAGAGTAATTTACCTCAAATTTAGGGTGAGCATTTGTGATGGGTGGTTCTCTTTCCCATTTGTTAGCTATCTGTAATGTTTCCAATGTCTTTTGTTGTGTAGATTTCGTGTCATCTAATAATGTATACTCATAAAATTCTTGTATGTCTAAAATAAATGTTAAAAAATAAGATTACAAGAAGAAAATGCTACGGTAATATTTTACTCTTTTTATTCAAATGTGAAATATTACAGAGGACTACGAGGTATTACTCAACATTTACTGTAGCAACGTGCATGTTTAAACCACAATGGATTACTTTTCAAGAAAATCACTTTCAAAATATTTATTGAAAACAATAGATTTCAATAAACACAATATCAACATATTCATAAATGACACATGGCAAAAATATGCGGTCGATATAGGGAAATTATTCAAAATTACAAAGTGATTTGAACTTTGTTTTTGACCAATGAAAAGCGAAGGAAAACCCCAAAAGGCGACTTATTGGCCCTCATCGCCCTGTAGCATGATGAGCCCTGGTATTGAAAATTTTCATTGATAGCCTATATGACCTATAAAATGATGGATCCCTGAACTAAGTGGATTCATCACTTGAAACTTTGTTCTGTATTATTTAGACTTACATATTGTTTATTTCTTCTTATCATAATATGAAGCTTGATTGACTTTGTTTCATATTTTCATTGTTTTGGTGTGTACACATGTAAATTGCATGTTGTGTATAATGTTACATGTTCTAAAATGTAACAAAAAAGTCCCATCTAGGGTGTGAAAGGAGGCAATCAAAGTCAACTTTAACCTAGTGGATTAAGAGGAGAATGTTCAAATTTGAAAAGACAAAGATTGTATATATATATATAGGACAATAACAACACTACAAAATTTTCAATCTTACCAAGAAGTGCCTGAAAAAGACGACTTTTGAAAATTCTGATCACTTTCTCTATGGCAACCTTTAGCTGTGTATCCTGTGGTTGTGATAATCTCAAGTGGTAGTCCTCTAATAATTCTAACGCCCTATGGGCATCTGTGAAAAGAAAGGAAGATATATAAATCTAATAGTTACAAAAATTAACCATCATCTTGTATTTTATTTTGATTTTCTCTTCTGGCATTAACAATTTTAATAGTAATTTTTTTTTTATTGTATCATGTTTTTTAAACATGGTGACCCTTCATACAGTGGATATCCAGAGAACAGGGGTTAAAAAATCTGCTGGTCCAAGGTCCGGCGATTTGTGGGTTCGGGCCTAACATTTTCTAATCATGTAAAGACCGACGGACCAGTTGAAAATGTCCAATTAGGGACTTGAATTAAATGGGTGGTTAAAAGTCTGAGTGACAGATGTTACTGCATAATTTTAATCCAACATTGATTGCCTCTTTTAATATTGTTAACATTGGATTATGTAATCTGAAATAATTCAAGATCGCTATAGTGCTTTTTGAAGTGTGCTTTGCTCTGTATGAACCTCCGGTAATTAATGGATCACACACACCCAGGATAGTTGTAACAGAATAGTTTAAGATCAGTTTTGCGTTTTACGGAAGCGGTAATTCTTTCGATGATACTCAAGCGTATTAGTGAAGCAGTTCAAATATAAAAATGGCCTGAGTCATTGACCAGTTTGTTTATTAAAGTTACATAGCGGCTCGCGATACTGACAACAATAAATTACATAATGAAAAAACACCACAACCAACAAAAGGACAAAGATACGATAGGCTAAAAAAGAAGAGAATATTTCAAACATCGTGGAAGGAAAAAATTTCTTGTGTTGAGGCAAGTGGTAGGCTGATAACTCCGGCGATCTAATTTCGTTGAAATTAAACTTCCGAAGACATTTTCTGCTGTATCTCCAGAGATTATACTTCCGAAGACATTTTCTGCTCTGTATCTTTGGAAGTCTAATCTCAACGAGATTACCGGCGATCATGCTAATGAGACTTATGAAGTAAATATGTGGGGTAAATACTGTAAAATATCCAGAATTTGCAACAACAAAAAAACAAAAACACCAGTGCTTTCTTAAAAGGTATAACCAATATGCGAAAATTAACTATTTGATAGCCCAAGACAAAATGAAAAGCAGCATCTGATCAGGTACAGTACAGAAAGGGACATACCGTGATTGATCACTCCGAGAGACATAATTTTTAATCCTTTAGACATATTATCACGGACATAAACCCACTGTGATAGACTTAAAAAGGACCATAAAACAAGGTGGTAGGGATTAAATTTTATGGCTCTCTGTCACCTGTGCGCCGATTGATATTTTACCGCCAATTAAGAGATTAGCGTTACCTGTTCTACCTGTTGACTTTTAATATCGTAAGCCATAATTATTGCTACTGAAGGATGTATTTTTGACAATTAATTTTGTATCCTCTTGCTGTTAATATTTGACTGTTTTTTGCTTTTCATTGCCAAAGAATGTGTGTCTTGTTATCGTTTTCGTTTGTTTTAGAAAGTTCTACTTTATGACCTCAAGTTCTATATTAAGAATTTTGTTGAAACCGCAACTGAAATTTATCTTGTTTAATTTTAATTTATCATTTTTTTTCTTCTGTTGGGTTGAATTCAGTATGTATTGAATTATTCGTAAATACGGGCTACTTCATAAATGTATTTTTTGTTTATAAGTTAAACTGCAGGTGCAGGTTTTTGAAGCACAGACTTTGCAGACTTCAAATTGATTATTGGTTTATTTTGGACTTTTACCTCTCATATTGAACAAAATTAACAACTCAAGTAAACTGTTTTACACACTTGGCTTGTTACGCAATTCCGTTATAGATGAAAATAATTTTCTTTAAAATTGCAAACAAAAACCTATAACAATCCAAATTTACGTAGCCTAATGGCTACAAAATGAACAAAAAGTGGAAAACGAAGAGCATGCTTTTAATTTGTTCCATAAACTTTGGGGGTTTTTTGGCTGTATTTTGTCACAAATCTATTGGGTTGAAAGCCAATTAAGATTTGAATTTGAATAAATAAATAAACTGGTGATATTTGATTTTGGTCAGATACTGTGTAATGTCAAACATTTGTAGGGGTAAAATCATGATAAAGGTTAATTCCTTATTTCCTTTCACGTTTCTAAACTTTCTGCAGATTAGCCGCTAATTTCCAAAATATATCCGTAAATTTAGTGACTTTTGGACATGTACTTCATTGAACTGGAAATATGCTTTAAAACGTAACAAACCACGCATATTGCGCATGTGTTTATGAAACTTCATTTGTGCACAAGCCAGGTTACGTTGTGTACGCGTGTCAATAAAATACTAGGTGTAGATATGCAATACACAGCCAAGGTTAAAAATCTATGAAACAAATTTGCACAACCCATGATTTCACTGAATTGAAGTTGAATAATTATTTATTATTTACATTTTATTCATCAATTCAAATGAACTCTCCGTTCTCGTGCTATTTTCTCGATCTCAGGATTTCATTCAAGGATGTTTAACGTTTTGAGGAAAGAAATAAAAATGTTTTTTTTTAAATTCTGAGGGAAATCTGAGACGTTATCTGAAAAAATAATAATAGGCGATATAAAAATGTAATTTCACCTGTACATCTTATCTGACTAGTTTACCTGTAAAATGACACAATTGATTACAAGATTAACACCTGGTGTTTTATTGCCCCTGATCACTGACATGAATTTAAAATTTTAATCCCCATCACTCTCCTAGACATGACCACTATCACGGTATGTCCTTTTCTGTACTGTATTAAGTTGCCAACCTAAAATAGTCCTTTTAATAAAAAATATAATTATGTCACTCAGTTACTACTACCGGGAGGGGGGGTTATAAGTTAATTTTATGTTCAACAAATTTTTCAGGACCAGTAGATTCCTGGTGCTCACTGGTCCTGGACCAGTGCACTTTTGGAAAATAATTTAACCCCTGGGAAAGATGCACGATACTATTTCTGAATCTTGATCCATTGTTGGTTGATATAAGGCATGTTTTCAGTGCACTTTACGGATTCATGTTTGTCATTCATAAAATCATTAACCTGTCACTTCAATACGAACAATGTGAGTCTGCCCTTCACACATTTCAATGTCCAGTGTGTTGGCGCATGTGGTTTGAAAATAGTTCTAGACATAAATAAGGGCAAGACTTTCATTTGAAACACTGTGAAACTACTAGCATAATGTGCAGTTAACACTTTTAACTATGGTACATTGTATATAGTTATAGTGTTTAACGCCACTTTCAACAATATTTCAGTGGCTGTCAGTTTTACTGGTGGAGGAAGCCGAAATACCAGAAGAAAACTACAAACCTGCCGCAGTACAGCTATGGTATAACAAATTGGTATAATTCATTAAAATATACAGGTGTAGACAATACTTAACACATGATGTCCTCTGTCTTAAATCATTTATCATAATTTAGATGATGCTCCCACTATTGAAGCTTTACAAATTGTCAACTTGACAACACTCACAGAAAACAGTCTAAACAAACATATTTCATTTTCAGGTTGCTTTCTACACAGATATGTTTATTGTTAAAAAGTGTTGTCGTAAAACCTAGTGTGCTAACAACGGTGCCGCACCAACACACCAGATTTGACAGTATACTACAGTAATTTGACGTGTGTGGGAAAGTCTCCCTGTGAACTATATTCAGGAACTTTATCAAACCATTCCAACACTCACAGATACATAAAATAATTAGGATGAAGGGTCACCTGACAAAATATTAAGGTAGGATATTGTTTTAAACATTTTTATTAAACGTTTGTTCTGAAGTTGAAATTTTGCAGCAATAACATTACGACGTTAAAATTATGAATACTTATATCCATTGACTGTTGTACAATACTGTATGGTAATTCTATGCATATCTATGTTATTCATAGTAGTGCGTAAAATTAGACAGTGCACAACATTACACGTAACGACAACAAGTTGAACAACACACCAGACTTGACAGTAAATAAATACAGAATGAGATGTATACTTTCGTTTCGTGTTGAGAGTGGACATAGCATTCTTGACGAGAACACTCTGCTTTGGACCGACAATCTT
This sequence comes from Bathymodiolus septemdierum, assembly GCA_963383655.1. Classification (NCBI taxonomy): domain Eukaryota; kingdom Metazoa; phylum Mollusca; class Bivalvia; order Mytilida; family Modiolidae; genus Bathymodiolus; species Bathymodiolus septemdierum. Next base: position 114,920,508 of record OY726519.1, read on the forward strand.
TCAACAGGTTGCAGTCCTCCCTAATTTCAAAAACAGATATTTTTTGCATGTTCAAAGCTAAAACTTTTTGGAAGTTAACAGTTGTAACTTGTAAGTTGTATTCCAATTTATGTTACAACTTCCGAGATGAAAAAGAATATGTTTAAATAAACAAAAGTATCCGATTACTTAAGTATTCTTATTTCAATTAAATGTATGCTTTTGATTTTAATAAGCGTTTGGTTTTTAAGGACTCTTGTTTATTTTGAACGCACCTTGTTTTCTGACCGGCATGGCAAAAAAGCTCACACCCACTTCCAGTATACGAGTTGTTCACTTCAGTATTTTTATGTGCAAATATATATGCAATTGATTTGTGATTATTGCATTTGATTTTTTATCTTTTCTCTGGATAGATAATGCAGAATGTGTTCTCCGATGACAGTTAACGTTAATCAGGAAACGACCACAAACAGGAAACAGCAAAGATGGCGGCTATTCAAAACTATTAAATCACGTGACAAGGGAGATATCATTAGTAAACAGTGACAAGATCCATCTGTCCCATCAAAAATTAGACACCGTGAATCATTTCTGTTTATATTATAGAAAGTAAATATTTTCTGTGGTCGACCAAAACTAGGATGAATTCACCAACAAAAATAATGTTAAATTGCTATAAATAGATGTATTTATGTACAAAAAATAATGGTATTTTAAAATTTGACCAAACATAATAATAATAATAATAATAATAATATTTATTCAGGTACATATTATAAAAATATAAAGCTAAACATATTAAACATCGTATTAATGCTAAGTCCTTTAATGATTCAAAAGCTTTGTACTCTTTCATAGAAGACGACCTTACAAAACATACTTCTCAAACAGGGGGTCGAACCTATTTGAGGCCTGTTTTTTAATTCTTAACCATTAACACTATTACATGGTTTTAAACTTTTTTTTACGGTGTGGTTTTAACCATGCGGTTAAATGGTTAAAGAACATCTTAACTGGGATCGAAGCACGGTTGAATATGTTTGAACCTTGTTAATTACCAGTATATGTTTGTAATAGGAACATCTGGGTATTATAAACCCATTTCCAAGTTATTTATTGACATTCTGCATTGTTGTAATTGTTTATAAAGAATTAAATTATTTAATTTGTTGTTTTTTGTGTTGTTTTTGTTTTGTTTGTGTGTTTAAGAGTTGAATTGTTTTATTTGTTAATGAAGAATTAATTTTAATTTGTTAAAAAATAATCAATGAACTAGAAAATTTCTCTTAAATATTGTTCTTCAACCATTGCGTTTTTTTATCTATCTTAAACATGTTTATGGTTCATGATTTAAACATGTTTCAGATTGTTTTCAACCATAAGCAAGTTTGGGAATAAAAAAGCAGGCCTTCTGTTGGAGAAGGGGTTATTTTGGTTGGAGACCAACAAGATGGCGGAAAAAAACGTCAAATTTCCACACCAGTAAGTGCATTCTTTGCTATTGTCGGTGTTTCATTGAAATGTATGCTTTAATACCATAGCGTTTCGGCAACTTGATTATCAGATATGACAATGTGTGTTTGTTTTAGGACATCGGTTTGCTCTAAAAAAAAAAGTTATTGACATAAAACCAACCGGCGAAACAGGATATTTTTTGTCATGGGTACATAAAAGGACCATTTCTGTACATTTTACGGATATAATGTTAGGTTTTTTAACATAAAATAACGAGTTTTAACCAATTAAGAATTTTTTGGTTGGAGACTCGAGGTATACGACACAAATGGTTGGTGCTAGTTTTCTTAGAATAATTCTTACAGAGTGATAACGACAATGTTCATAATATATGGTGCAAAAATAATTTCAGATTAGTTAAAACATTTGCTAGTTGCTCTATAAATGCAAAATATTTCAGGCATAAGTCAAATTAAATCTATTTTAAACGTTCCCTTCAGAGTAGACATTTGCATTTCGTGCGTTTTAGGTCGTTATCTCATGAACAAAACTCCGGTTCCACATGTTGAAGACCTCGTGGTTAACACTGGATTTATATTTCTATCGTTGCTTTTGGTGGTATGCAGCCTGGTATAGAATAGAATAGAATAGAATTTTTATTTTCCAGATTAAAGGGCCCACAAGGGGCAAAAATAAATCAACACAACAACATATATGTCTAGACAATATCATGAAAATGCATCCAACAGTGCACAGAGGGAAAGAGTCACTTGATTGATAGGGAAAAAAACAGTATTCACAAATATAATGGTATAATTCATGGCATTTCTATCCTATACAATATTATATTACCATTGCAGACTATTGAATGTGAAGGCACGTGCGTACGACACGGGTTTCGGAAATCCTAGCAATATAAGTTCAACAATATAGATAATCATATATAGACCTTTAGTAAGGGCGACATGATGGTTTATCGGCATAGAAACATTATTGAACGAGACTGAAAGCCAAGTTCGTATTACGCTCAGTCATGATTATCATGTCACATGTAACTTATCAGCCAATGAATGAATTGATAAACTACCTATCATAATGTAATTTTAAGTTCAAAACGGGTGTTTCACGAGCTTCTTGAGTGTAGGTTCGTGATGATTTACTATTGTTTACCCGACTTTTTACTATATTGCACATATATTGATAAGACTTCAGACACTTGTGGTACCGCAGTCAAGTTTTCAAAAGATGAAGGGATTTTTGTTTCGCTTGCGACGAATAGTTGCAGGACGCGAAACATGGGGATGTATGGCTTTCAAGCACAGAGAGTTGGCACCAGAACCAGACATACAAATCCAAATTCATTCAGGCACATACAGACATCAAAAGACTGCTACAAATACTCATACTTCCCCAGGTCTATCACACTTTGGAATCAACTGCCTACAACATTTACCACTGCAGACACAGTTGACGGTTTCAAGAGCATGATCCCAGTATCTGCCCAGATTCCAATTTTCACACCATAATCACTCATAGTAGTTATCAAATGTATATAGTTCTAACCTTTGATTCATTGTTTATTGTATATATGTTAAACTTTATGTATTAACTAAATTTAATACGGCGCTCGGCCAATAATTTTCAGTAGTGAACGACGGCTAGAAATGTAAAGAAGAAGAAGAAGAGCAACGGCGTCGTAGACTGTTTTGGGTTAAGTTAATATCTCAGAAAGTATAAAGCTTCTAAGATTACCCATACTTGGTATAATGATGCATCACTATGTAAAGTATCCGCCAGTATCATGACCTTTGACCTTGACATTTTTATTTCTAAAATGAGGATTTAACAGTAGTTGTGTAGTGCCTTCTGACGGGACAAAACATCCAGTGTTAACGTTTTCTTTCAATGTCTTAACAAAGCCAAAAATAAGTCATATACCTCTAGTCTCCAACCAAAAAAATTCTTAATTGGTAAAAACTCGTTATTTTAGATTTAAATACAATAATTGAACATTCATATTTGGGTCATTCTCTGACAACTTTTACAATAGTGACGGTAAAGACTGCAATTGTGTCCCATTAATATTACTACAGAAAAACAACAAATTTGAATTAAAATAAAAGTTGATATGTCGGTTGTTCATGTTAAATTGTATTTATTTCATTAAAAGATTTATAAATACGCAATAATGGATTTACAAATTATCTTTTTTACCGTCACATATAGAATAATACACGTGACGGTAATGTCCCATAACAGGGATGATTATTAAACAACATTATTAAAAAAAAACTGGTAGAACGTGCTAAAGTGGGCCACGGGTCACTGTAATCGAGCGGCTGTATCGAGAAACAGATACCGTGTTGAAAAAACTGTTGATAATCATAAAATATTGATAAATGCAATACAATTTTATGTTTGTTTTCAAGAAATATGATAGACAAAACCATGTGTGAAGTTTTATGACGAAATATCTCCGATTTCTATGTAAATTTACGAGTTGAAGTGGGGAAACATCCACAGGTAATATTAGCGATGTATTTTTTTTTCTATCATGGACAAGAATAATGAGCGTCCTGATTGAATGACCGATTTAAAACACTGACTACGCATGGCAAAAATATGCATGTAAAAGAAAGCTATGTTATATTTATTCATTTGTTTGATTCTGGAATATTGTTGATAATTGATTTAAACAAGGAAAAAGGGAACAGGGAGGGGGGTTGAATTTTATTTGTGAATTTTATAGTTAAATAAATGTTATGTTTCAACAGTTTAAAGAGAAAAATAAAAATTTGTTGCGACTAAAGCGTTAAAAATTGAACAAATATCAGTGGTTTTGCAAATGAGATTTATTTTAAATAGAAAATCTGAATTTATTATTTATTAATTTATTATTAATGATACAATTTTATATCCCTTGGGTGGGGGAGGGGGGTTATGATGAAAATTTGAAATAAAAACACAGGACCGGACTTTAAGCAAAAATAATAATCCAGGATTATTTTTTTATTAAAAATATCCAGGACCCCTGTCTAAATGATTTTTTTTTTTTTAAAGTTAATAATATGAAATATTGACATTCACACTTGCCTTTTGGACAGCACATTTCTGTGTTCACACTTGTAGAAAAAAAGAATTAAAGCTTGAAAAGTTGTGTTTCATTATGTTTTAATTTCTATCTTTACCGTCACGAAAATTTAACGTTGCAAAACGTCTAATATACAAGTGACTCTGAGATCGAAGTCACGTTGTTGCTTTCCTTTTTACTTCATCGATGTAAAGAAATGGCGTCGTGGATCGACTCTCAGCAGGATTCAAAGAAACAAGCCAGTATCTCCATTAAAATGCATTAGTACCTTTTTTCAACATCTTTACCAAACATAATAGAAATTCCTCAGTTCACCTGCTACAACATTTTAAACGTCATGTAAAAATAAAACGTTGTTCCCGATAGCAATGCACATATTTCACCTTTAGAAATATTTTCTGTAATACACGGAATCAATACCGAAATGCGGAATTGTCTCTACCGTAACTGTCTTTGCCGTCACAATTTCATATTACAATCGTGACAGTAAAGACAACCACACCTTTAATCACGTTTATTTAGCATCAGGAATGACTTTGAGCACCGTTAAAGGCGTAATATTCAACCTCGTGCATTTGATTTATGTTGGTAGTTGTTATTATAAACCAAAATGTCTTTACCGTCACATACGTTTTCTTTACTGTCACACATTTTTTTTCCCGCCACGCACTCATAAATGTTTTATGTATATTATATTTGTAATTATACAACATATAATGACACTGTAGTAGCACATATGTAACCCAGTTCAGTTATTTTTTACCATTGAGCAATAGTTAAAGATTTACAGAAAAATATAGAGAACATCTGGAATCAACTAAAACAGGGGATAGACAATATCATCAATAAAAATCTTCCATCCAAACAGTCTAGTGCCACCTTCACAAACCCCTGGGCAAATACTACGATCAAGAAACTATCAAGACGCAAAAAGAAAGCATATAGCAAAGCCCGGAGATCTAATTCTGAACAAGACTGGGCAAAATACAAGAGACTAAAATCACTATCTCAAAAAACCACCAGACAGGCACATAACAAGTACTTATACGACATCATCAGCCCAAAGCTAAAAGACAACAATAAACAATTTTACAGCTATATCAAGAGCAAAAAACAAGATGCATCAGGTATATCCTCATTAAGAGACAACCAAGGATACCTACACAGTGAAGCAAAAGACAAAGCAGAAATACTAAACGCGCAATTTAAATCTGTGTACACACAGGAAGACTATACAAACATACCACATAAGGGACCATCACCGTATTCTGCAATGCAAAATATCACAATCACTGAAAATGGGGTATATAAATTGCTGAGAAACATTAAATCTCACAAAGCCACAGGACCAGACAACATACAGGCTAGATACTTAAAAGAACTGGCACTAGAACTCACCCCGGCTATCACCTTCCTATTCCAAACATCTTTAGAGCAAGGTAAACTGCCTAATGACTGGTTACAAGCACACATAGTACCTGTATTTAAAAAAGGTGACAAAAACACTGCATCCAATTATCGACCGGTGTCATTAACATCTATACTATGCAAAACACTCGAACATATAGTAAATTCAAGTATCATGAAACATCTAGATATCCATAAAATACTAACAGATTCACAACATGGGTTTAGAGCTAGAAGATCCTGCGAAACCCAGTTGTTAGAGACCCTTGATGACATCACCAAAAGGGCAGCAAATAACAAACAAATTGATATAATTCTACTGGATTTCTCGAAGGCCTTTGATAAAAGTGCCGCACAAAAGACTGTTAAACAAGCTAAACTACTATGGCATTCGCAGCAACACACTGCAATGGATCTACTCATTCCTACATGACCGCAAACAACTTGTACTTTTAGAAGGGGTCAAATCATCTACAGCCACAGTTGACTCAGGGGTGAATACCTAGGCGTTACCATAAGTAAAGATCTCACTTGGAAAGCACACATCAACAACATCACTAACAAGGCCAACAAAACACTAGGTTTTATTAAGCGAACTATTCATGGGTGCACTCAGAAAGTAAAACAACACACTTTCACTACAATGGTAAGACCAACATTGGAATATGCATCCACATGCTGGGATCCTCATAGCAAAGATCTGATTGAGGACATAGAACAAGTGCAAAAAAGAGCAGCACGTTTTGTGTACAATAATTACAAGAGTAAAGAACCAGGGTGTGTTACAAACATGCTAGACACACTAAATTGGGAGCCTCTGAGTCAACGAAGAGCCAAAAACAGAGTCACCATGTTATACAAGATCATTAATAACCAAGTGACTATAGAGACCCAAACACATACTTAAACAAAAGTGACACACGTACTAGAGGGGAACATAAATATAAACAAATTGCAACTTCAAAAAACATATATAAGTATTCTTTTTCCCCCACACCATCAGAAGTTGGAACTACCTCCCGGCAGCAGTAGCACAGGCTACAGACCATGACAGCTTCAGGTCTGGTTTGGAGGGTATACAATTCCCTCCAGCCTTCATGTAATTCCACTTGTTAAATTGTAAATATGTAGTTATGTAAATATATTTTTATCAATCTATAAATTCAAAATTTATAGTCTCCACGCCGGGATAATTTCACTCGATCCTTCGAGTCTATCCTGTATTTGGAAGAAGAAGAAGAAGAAGAAGAAGAATATAGCAAAAATATATACATCCCGGATCTCAACTTTGAAATTAGGACACACAAACCTTTTCAATACTTCGCAGATATAAGAAAAATTATATAAGTAATTCTACATGTATCAACAGAACAATTTATTCGTTTATATTCATATCGGTTTTATTGTTTATGTTGAAGGAAAAGTAAGAAAATATGCGTTTAAGGTATGGTGACGGTAATGACAAATATTACCCCCACAAGAGAATAAAAGACGTAGACAAAATATATTTCTGATAAAACAGCTTGCCAAACACTTAATTCTGTCTCAAGGATGGTTAATTAAACGAACTATACAAAATGAATCATTTGTGACAAAATTCCCTTTCATACTGATAAATCTCGGTATTTGGAAAAGTTGTCGGAGAATGACCAATTTAATTAGAATAAAGCAGTGAACATATATAACACGAAAAACCTAACATTATATCCGTAAAATGTACAGAAATGGTTCTTTTATGTACCCATGACAAACAAATATCCTGTTTCGCCGGTCGGTTTTATGTCAATAGCGTTTTTTTTTTTTTTTTTTTTTTTTAGAGCAAACCGATGTCCTAAGACAAACACATATTGTAATAACTGATAGAAACGCTATGGTATTAAAGCACACATTTCAATGAAACACCGACAATAGCAGAGAATGCACTTACCGGTGTGGAAATTTGACGTTTTTTCCGCCACCTTGTTGGTCTTCAACCTAATTAACCCCTTCTCCAACCAAATAGGTTCGACCCCTGTCAAGTAGTAGTGTACAGGGGCGGATCGGGGGGGGGGGGGGGGGGGGGGGGGGGGGGGGGCGCACGTTCCCCTAAAATTGAAAAAAATAAGATTTTTTTGGCGTAAAATCGTGATTTTTCACACGAAATACCCCAACAATTTTCGCGCCTCCCTCCGCCCTTGGTGTAGCCTAACTACCTTTATTTGCATGTCTTCTATATTGCTGTTTATAATATAAAATCATATAGTTAAATATCATATATCATATTTTGTATGTGTTTTACAATGTATAATGTATTGTCTTTTTTTGCACTTATTATGTTGGTTTTGGGGGGGGGGGGGGGGGGGGGGGAGGGGGTTTGTGCTTTAAGGCCACTTTCAGTAATATTTCAGCTATATCATGGCGACCAGTTTTAATGGTGGAAGAAGCCGGAGTAACCATGGGCAAGCAACTGGTCAACTTTATCACTTGCGGCTGCGAGTCGACGGTGCACCCTTTTTTTGTAATTTACAAAACCGGGCGCGAACCCACGCGTATTGATGATAGACTTGTACGAGTTGTTAGGTAATCCAACTGCCTAACTCGTTGAGCCATCCGGGCCCTTATGTCTGTTTTATGTATGCTATGTGTTGAACTGAAAATGTTAAAGATGCTGTGTTGACAAATATTCTATGAACTTTATCATATCCGTTATATTGCATATCATATGTATTTTTTACTTAAAATGTTTGTATATAGTACATATTTGTTTGTATCATAAATGTTAGACGCATTTGCAGGTACCCCGTCTGCAGGTGCCCCCGTTGTAAAGGGGAAGTTCTGAATAATATATATATATATAATAATATTAACTTCATTGTCAAATTTGTGTAGTATTTTGTATGTACTTGGATCACGCCTATCATATGTGCTATTTCCTGGTAGATTTTTTTTACTCTCAGGCTATTTCCAATAAAATAATTTTTAATTTAAAAACATGATAACTGGGATGATTTCTTGTAGAAACTAATTGAATGTTATTATTCACTTAGAGAGATTAATTATTGACAGATATATGGTAGAGTGGAACGTATTTCCGTTGGCAAAGGTTTTGCCAACCAATTGCGCTATCTTTTCGTATCGGTTTGGCCGAGGTATCAAAAATGATCTTGTATACGACCCTTGCTTATATTAAAATACCAGTTTATATTGGACACAAGTTATTACAACACTAGTTGTCCCGGGTAGTTGAAGGGAAGAACACTTTTTACTTTTGTGGCCTTTGTACCAACGTAACCATATAGTGCTAGTAGTTCAAAAGATACCAATATATTTGTACATGAAGCGAAACATGAAGACCGAGTATATACTCTGCATGAACACATTCTGCCTAACGGTCAACGTACCCTCACTACGAAAAGACCCTCATTTATGTCAAAAAAACCACAGACTACCAAAACGTCCCATGTAGAATTTGTATCAAACCAAAACTATTTTTTATTATATTTGCTTTTATATTCCAGCAAACTTGACTATTGCTATATCATGTTGTTTCTTTATAATGTCACAAGGAGATAGTTGTTCCAGTGTTTTCACCGACAAACGACATTTTTGCAAGGAGGATATTTCGTCACGAGTAAAAAGAACACATTTCTGATTGAGTCTAATGTTAGGTATTTTAGCAGATTAGGATTAAGCGACGGAGATATCAAAATTGTAAGAAAGTGTTTTGGATCCAAATCGGACTTATGACATTTTTGTAGAATGTCAGTGATATAGCAAACAGTTCATATAAAGGTTTTTATTGAATTTTATCTTAAGTTTGGTTTGGTTTATTGTGCTTAACCTCCACATTCAACAATATTTCAGTTATATCGTGACGATCAGTTTTATTGGTGGAGGAAATAAGAATACCCGGAGAAAACCATCGACCTGTCCCAAGTCACTGACAACCTTTATCACATATTGTTGTATCGAGTACACCTCGCCATGAACGGGATTCGAACTCACAACTGTAGTGGTGATAGGCACTGATGGCACAGGTAGTTGTAAATCCAACTACCATACAATTACGGCTACGCCGACCCATAATATTCTCTTGAAAATGCGTTTCAAGACAAATAATACACTACTGCTGAACTGACTATTACAAAGCAAAATCAAAAACAAAACAAAAAACAAGAGAAACAAATAAATAACAACATAAAACATTCATAAGTAATACATGTAGTTGGTCACACGTGAGTGATTTTAAGTGTTGTTGTTAGTAATAGTTTGTTTGTTAACAATTTTACACCCTCTACACATTCGCAGGAATCATTGAACATTTGAAAGAAGACTTAACATGAACTATTGTGGTTTTCTTTCTCTGGTAACGTTGGAGATGTAGATACATTAAAACTATATTTTACATTCTCCTTTTCAGAACTACTGAATAAAAACTCATCATGAACACTCCTTGGATATTTCTTTACAGTTTTGTTGATAAACACGGAACGAGTTAATATTTGATGAGACATGCACACGAAAGCGAATTTTGTACTTAATGAAAAACATACCGTCATTCCACTTTCATGCAATATTATTAACACATCGATAATGCATATACCCAGTCAAACTGTAATAGCCATGGGTGAGGAAGAAGGCAAAAATATTCCGAGAAGATATAACCAGACTTCAACTTCTAAGTTGCCACTTTTAAATCAGAAACACCAAGGAAAGACTACAAGGAACAGATCACTACAAAGCATTAAGGTTTCCAGTTTCTGTGGATTTCCTGATATCGATGGTGTTAATGGAAACAAAGGTGTTGCAGCTTATGACACAGAAACTAAAACTTTAGGGACACAAGTGATAGATCATGATTTGAAACAAACTGTTAATCATCTAGAAGAAAAAGACGTGCAAAACATAAAACAAACAGCCAAGTCAACTGACAGCCAAGTCAACCGACAGCCAAGTCAACCGACAGCCAAGTCAACTGACAGCCAACGCTCTACGATAAATACATATGTAAATCAAGGTATGTTTTACATTCACAAAACGTGAGTTATTTCTGGTTTTAAAATATTAATTAATCCATTTTTTATATGTTTCTCTGATAGGTAATCGATATGGTCACATTAGAGCGTGGTTCACCAACACATTGGACAGTTAAACGAGGTTCTTGTCTACAATACATGACGATTAGCTACCACACCGTCATGTAGTCTGCTCGACTGGAATACGGAAAAAGTTGGATTCGATCTGGGGACTATTGTATCTGGGATCTAGCACTATAAAATTCCAGCAGTGTGTTGATTAATTACTAAAATCATCGTCATGTCATAAAAAGTAACTTACTCTCGCCATAGTATAACTGAAAAACGGCATGACTACTTGACTTTAAGCATTAATTACTCGCACACACACTTAATTGTCGTCAATGTATCTTTTTCAAATTCGACTCGACTATCTGACAAGTTATTATTGGCTGGAAACGTCTTGTCTGAAACCGACTGTTCATTTGAATCAACACTTTGACAATTGCTTTCTGGTTTCGTATCGATTCGAACTCGACAGAATTTAAAGTAATATTACAGATACAGTAATGACAATCCGCGATTCTTCCGGGGGAAAAGTTAGCATAAGTTATTCTTCGGAGTAATTAATTTGTTATGGTATGTTAGTATTTATTATTTATAAATTGCATGTGTATTGCAATTTATTTTGTTCAGTTTTATCAAAATTAGAGAAGTACCTGTACTATAGAATTGACCGTTTTTTTTTAAATGTTAGTCTTTCTTAGAATCTTGCAACGAAGACTTCAGAGCTGTTTTCCACTTATACTCAAATTGAATAATCAATTACCACAGTAGACAAGTATATACGTCAAATAAATTACAAATATTCCTAATAAGGAAGTGAGGTAACTGACAGAAATGTCACATCCCTCCGAAACTGACATCAAGATACTCGAGTTTGTTATATTTGCTACATTATGTTATATTTTCAACAGACAGTTAGCATTCATATGGGTACTAATTGTGCTCCTCATCTCGCTGATTTGTTCCTTTATTCGTATGAGGGGGACTTCATGCAGGGGCCTCTCAAGAGACACGAAAAGAAATTAGTTCGATCCTTTAATTTCATTTTCCGTTATATACATGTAGATGATGTTCTTTTACTAAACATTTCCAGATTTGGTGATTACGTTGAAGGATACCACAGATACATGTAAAGCTATGTATGCTTCATACCACTAGAAATTGCCAGTGAGGCAAGGTTAAAAATGACGCTCAACGACAAAAGAGTTGCTTCAATGTACTCATTCCTCAAGCTTTGGCTGTGGACCTGCAAGTGTGTGTGTGTGTGTGGGGGGGCAAACATTTGAAGTGGTCTGAAAAGTGTGTGTGTGTGTGTGTGGGAGGGGGAGGGGGAAGCTTCAGGAGAGGACCGGAAAGTGGGGGCAAGCTGTACATGCCACCCGCCCCTGCATTTATCTATAGCAACTTTCCAGGAGAACCTGCATATGGAGTATATATATCTCAGCTGATATGATATTGTGGAGTTTGTGGTTCCTATCGATTTCATTGATAGAGGGTTGCTGTTAACAAAGAAGCTATTAAACTAAGGGTTTCCTAGTGGTTAAGTTGAAGTCATTATTTCGAAAGGTTTACGATCACCACCATGCCTTGGTAATTATTACAAAATATCTGTATATTTGTAGTCTTTTTGTCGTAATCACAATTCCACCCTTTCCTTATTCACGATTTACCACCGGATTACGACAAGAGTAACACAACGGGTGCCACTAGTGGAGCAAGAACTATTAACCCTTCCGGAGCTCCTGGGTTCACCCTCTATTTTTGTTTTGTTTGTGTTGCTTAGTCTTTATTTTTCTGTGTAGTGTTTTGTAGATCATTGTTTGTCTTTTTTCGCCTGGCCATCGGGTTGTCTCTCTTTCCATTTACGGCTTTCGATTACCCCTTTGGTGTTTTCAAACTTTTCGCAACTTTGTAATAATGTTCCATCAAACCCTGAATGACATATGAACCCTTCTGATATTATCAAATGCTTGCTATGTTAATTTTGTTTTGTTTGTTTTATTTTTGATAACAACTAAATTTTGATCAGAAAAATAAATTTCTATATCACTGAACTGCGTCTTAAAATAGTAATTCCCGAAACCATGAATGTTCTGGATCAAGTTTATACTTTCAGTACAGTTCAGGGATTAACAAAATCATTTGTGTGGCTAATACCTGACAACGTTACTAACTTAGGGCCAAGTTGAACATTGCTCTGTTGGAATATATAAGACAATTCTATTTGCTCTTTCCATATTGTCTGGATGAGGTGACACGTTCTACTACCCTGTTTTGCTAATTTCTCAAAAGACCCTTGATTTTACTACCTGTCCACCATCTCATGTCACACGAAGTATGTTGGAAATGACATATGAGCTGAAAAGCTTAAATTATACAAAATACACGGAATTGTTCGATAAACTACCAACAATCAACCAATCAACAATTTGTTGACCAACAATCAACCAATCAACAATTTGTTGATTGGTTGATTGTTGGTAGTTTATCGTCAGACGACACATATTTCATTCATATTCAGGACGGGTTCAAATATATATTTAATAAAACATTACAGAAATGAGAGATTAATTGTCCAACCGGGACAAGGATTGTTGACTGCAACACTTTTAAATTATAGGGAGTTGGGTAGGGACATAAAAATTAAGCTTTTTACAGCACTGCAAACCGTCACAGGAACACAATGTTTCTTATGGAATATTTGCCTGTTTAGGTTTAGTGTTAAATTCCCTTTTTTTCCTACAGAATATCAACAGACAAGAGTTGAAAATGTTGGCTTCAGAAGACAGCATATAGCAGGTGATCTTGTCAAAAATATTACTACATCTGCACCAACAGCGTTACTAAGAGATGTTAAGTATGAACCATCATCCAGCGGGACAACAAATCGTCAACGTAATAGAATGTATGATGATGGGCCACTTTCCACCACCAACAAAAATAAAAGGTAATATAAACATTATATTAATCCGTGAGAAGAAAAAATAAAATGTAACTAACACCAGCCACAAGTTAGTAATAAAATGTAACTAACACCAGCCACAAGTTAGTAATAAAATGTAACTGACACCAGCCACAAGTTAGTAATAAAATGTAACTGACACCAGCCACAAGTTAGTAATAAAATGTAACTAACACCAGCCACAAGTTAATAATAAAATGTAACTGATACCAGCCACAAGTTAGTAATAAAATGTAACTAACACCAGCCACAAGTTAGTAATAAAATGTAACTGATACCAGCCACAAGTTAGTAATAAAATGTAACTGACACCAGCCACAAGTTAGTAATAAAATGTAACTAACACCAGCCACAAGTTAGTAATAAAATGTAACTGATACCAGCCACAAGTTAGTAATAAAATGTAACTAACACCAGCCACAAGCTAGTAATAAAATGTAACTAACACCAGCCACAAGTTAGTAATAAAATGTAACTGACAACAGCCACAAGTTAGTAATAAAATGTAACTAACACCAGCCACAAGTTAGTAATAAAATGTAACTGACACCAGCCACAAGTTAGTAATAAAATGTAACTAACACCAGCCACAAGTTAGTAATAAAATGTAACTGACACCAGCCACAAGTTAGTAATAAAATGTAACTGACACCAGCCACAAGTTAGTAATAAAATGTAACTGACACCAGCCACAAGTTAGTAATAAAATGTAACTGACACCAGCCACAAGTTAGTAATAAAATGTAACTGACACCAGCCACAAGTTAGTAATAAAATGTAACTAACACCAGCCACAAGTTAGTAATAAAATGTAACTGACACCAGCCACAAGATAGTAATAAAATGAAAGACAAAAATACCACACCAGCAGAACAGTTATAGCACAAATACCACAGCAGCAGAACAGTTCTAGCACAAATACCACACCAGCAGAACAGTTCTAACACAAATACCACACCAGCAGAACAGTTCTAACACAAATACCACACCAGCAGAACAGTTCTAACACAAATACCACACCAGCAGAACAGTTCTAACACAAATACCACACCAGCAGAACAGTTCTAACACAAATACCACACCAGCAGAACAGTTCTAACACAAATACCACACCAGCAGAACAGTTCTAACACAAATACCACACCAGCAGAACAGTTCTAACACAAATACCACACCAGCAGAACAGTTCCAACACAAATACCACACCAGCAGAACAGTTCTAACACAAATACCACACCAGCAGAACAGTTCCAACACAAATACCACACCAGCAGAACAGTTCTTACACAAATACCACACCAGCAGAACAGTTCTAACACAAATACCACAGCAGCAGAACAGTTCTAACACAAATACCACACCAGCAGAACAGTTCTAACACAAATACCATACCAGCAGAACAGTTCTAACACAAATACCACACCAGCAGAACAGTTCTAACACAAATACCACACCAGCAGAACAGTTCTAACACAAATACCACACCAGCAGAACAGTTCTAACACAAATACCACACCAACAGAACAGTTCTAACACAAATACCACACCAGCAGAACAGTTCCAACACAAATACCATACCAGCAGAACAGTTCTAACACAAATACCACACCAGCAGAACAGTTCCAACACAAATACCACAGCAGCAGAACAGTTCCAACACAAATACCACACCAGTAGAACAGTTCCAACACAAATACCACAGCAGCAGAACAGTTCTAACACAAATACCACACCAGCAGAACAGTTCTAACACAAATACCACACCAGCAGAACAGTTCTAACACAAATACCATACCAGCAGAACAGTTCTAACACAAATACCACACCAGCAGAACAGTTCTAACACAAATACCACACCAGCAGAACAGTTCTAACACAAATACCACACCAGCAGAACAGTTCCAACACAAATACCACAGCAGCAGAACAGTTCTAGCACAAATACCACACCAGTAGAACAGTTCTAACACAAATACCACACCAGCAGAACAGTTCCAACACAAATACCACAGCAGAAGAACAGTTCCAACACAAATACCACACCAGTAGAACAGTTCCAACACAAATACCGCAGCAGCAGAACAGTTCTAACACAAATACCACACCAGCAGAACAGTTCTAACACAAATACCACACCAGCAGAACAGTTCTAACACAAATACCATACCAGCAGAACGGTTCTAACACAAATACCACACCAGCAGAACAGTTCTAACACAAATACCACACCAGCAGAACAGTTCTAACACAAATACCACACCAGCAGAACAGTTCTAACACAAATACCACACCAGCAGAACAGTTCTAACACAAATACCACAGCAGCAGAACAGTTCCAACACAAATACCACACCAGTAGAACAGTTCCAACACAAATACCACAGCAGCAGAACAGTTCTAACACAAATACCACACCAGCAGAACAGTTCTAACACAAATACCACACCAGCAGAACAGTTCTAACACAAATACCATACCAGCAGAACAGTTCTAACACAAATACCACACCAGCAGAACAGTTCTAACACAAATACCACACCAGCAGAACAGTTCTAACACAAATACCACACCAGCAGAACAGTTCCAACACAAATACCACACCAGCAGAACAGTTCTAACACAAATACCACACCAGCAGAACAGTTCTAACACAAATACCACAGCAGCAGAACAGTTCTAACACAAATACCACAGCAGCAGAACAGTTCTAACACAAATACCACACCAGCAGAACAGTTCTAACACAAATACCACACCAGCAGAACAGTTCTAACACAAATACCATACTAGCAGAACAGTTCCAACACAAATACCACACCAGCAGAACAGTTCCAACACAAATACCACACCAGCAGAACAGTTCTAACACAAATACCACAGCAGCAGAACAGTTCTAACACAAATACCATACTAGCAGAACAGTTCTAACACAAATACCACAGCAGCAGAACAGTTCTAACACAAATACCATACCAGCAGAACAGTTCTAACACAAATACCACACCAGCAGAACAGTTCTAACACAAATACCACACCAGCAGAACAGTTCTAACACAAATACCACACCAGCAGAACAGTTCTAACACAAATACCATACCAGCAGAACAGTTCTAACACAAATACCACACCAGCAGAACAGTTCTAACACAAATACCACACCAGCAGAACAGTTCTAACACAAATACCATACCAGCAGAACAGTTCTAACACAAATACCACACCAGCAGAACAGTTCTAACACAAATACCACACCAGCAGAACAGTTCTAACACAAATACCACACCAGCAGAACAGTTCTAACACAAATACCACACCAACAGAACAGTTCTAACACAAATACCACACCAGCAGAACAGTTCCAACACAAATACCATACCAGCAGAACAGTTCTAACACAAATACCACACCAGCAGAACAGTTCCAACACAAATACCACAGCAGCAGAACAGTTCCAACACAAATACCACACCAGTAGAACAGTTCCAACACAAATACCACAGCAGCAGAACAGTTCTAACACAAATACCACACCAGCAGAACAGTTCTAACACAAATACCACACCAGCAGAGCAGTTCTAACACAAATACCATACCAGCAGAACAGTTCTAACACAAATACCACACCAGCAGAACAGTTCTAACACAAATACCACACCAGCAGAACAGTTCTAACACAAATACCACACCAGCAGAACAGTTCCAACACAAATACCACAGCAGCAGAACAGTTCTAGCACAAATACCACACCAGTAGAACAGTTCTAACACAAATACCACACCAGCAGAACAGTTCCAACACAAATACCACAGCAGCAGAACAGTTCCAACACAAATACCACACCAGTAGAACAGTTCCAACACAAATACCACAGCAGCAGAACAGTTCTAACACAAATACCACACCAGCAGAACAGTTCTAACACAAATACCACACCAGCAGAACAGTTCCAACACAAATACCACACCAGCAGAACAGTTCTAACACAAATACCACACCAGCAGAACAGTTCTAACACAAATACCACAGCAGCAGAACAGTTCTAACACAAATACCACAGCAGCAGAACAGTTCTAACACAAATACCACACCAGCAGAACAGTTCTAACACAAATACCACACCAGCAGAACAGTTCTAACACAAATACCATACTAGCAGAACAGTTCCAACACAAATACCACACCAGCAGAACAGTTCCAACACAAATACCACACCAGCAGAACAGTTCTAACACAAATACCACAGCAGCAGAACAGTTCTAACACAAATACCATACTAGCAGAACAGTTCTAACACAAATACCACAGCAGCAGAACAGTTCTAACACAAATACCATACCAGCAGAACAGTTCTAACACAAATACCACACCAGCAGAACAGTTCTAACACAAATACCACACCAGCAGAACAGTTCTAACACAAATACCACACCAGCAGAACAGTTCTAACACAAATACCATACCAGCAGAACAGTTCTAACACAAATACCACACCAGCAGAACAGTTCTAACACAAATACCACACCAGCAGAACAGTTCTAACACAAATACCATACCAGCAGAACAGTTCTAACACAAATACCACACCAGCAGAACAGTTCTAACACAAATACCACACCAGCAGAACAGTTCTAACACAAATACCACACCAGCAGAACAGTTCTAACACAAATACCACACCAACAGAACAGTTCTAACACAAATACCACACCAGCAGAACAGTTCCAACACAAATACCATACCAGCAGAACAGTTCTAACACAAATACCACACCAGCAGAACAGTTCCAACACAAATACCACAGCAGCAGAACAGTTCCAACACAAATACCACACCAGTAGAACAGTTCCAACACAAATACCACAGCAGCAGAACAGTTCTAACACAAATACCACACCAGCAGAACAGTTCTAACACAAATACCACACCAGCAGAGCAGTTCTAACACAAATACCATACCAGCAGAACAGTTCTAACACAAATACCACACCAGCAGAACAGTTCTAACACAAATACCACACCAGCAGAACAGTTCTAACACAAATACCACACCAGCAGAACAGTTCCAACACAAATACCACAGCAGCAGAACAGTTCTAGCACAAATACCACACCAGTAGAACAGTTCTAACACAAATACCACACCAGCAGAACAGTTCCAACACAAATACCACAGCAGCAGAACAGTTCCAACACAAATACCACACCAGTAGAACAGTTCCAACACAAATACCACAGCAGCAGAACAGTTCTAACACAAATACCACACCAGCAGAACAGTTCTAACACAAATACCACACCAGCAGAACAGTTCTAACACAAATACCATACCAGCAGAACGGTTCTAACACAAATACCACACCAGCAGAACAGTTCTAACACAAATACCACAGCAGCAGAACAGTTCTAACACAAATACCACACCAGCAGAACAGTTCTAACACAAATACCACACCAGCAGAACAGTTCTAACACAAATACCACAGCAGCAGAACAGTTCCAACACAAATACCACACCAGTAGAACAGTTCCAACACAAATACCACAGCAGCAGAACAGTTCTAACACAAATACCACACCAGCAGAACAGTTCTAACACAAATACCACACCAGCAGAACAGTTCTAACACAAATACCATACCAGCAGAACAGTTCTAACACAAATACCACACCAGCAGAACAGTTCTAACACAAATACCACACCAGCAGAACAGTTCTAACACAAATACCACACCAGCAGAACAGTTCCAACACAAATACCACACCAGCAGAACAGTTCTAACACAAATACCACACCAGCAGAACAGTTCTAACACAAATACCACAGCAGCAGAACAGTTCAAACACAAATACCACAGCAGCAGAACAGTTCTAACACAAATACCACACCAGCAGAACAGTTCTAACACAAATACCACACCAGCAGAACAGTTCTAACACAAATACCATACTAGCAGAACAGTTCCAACACAAATACCACACCAGCAGAACAGTTCCAACACAAATACCACACCAGCAGAACAGTTCTAACACAAATACCACAGCAGCAGAACAGTTCTAACACAAATACCATACTAGCAGAACAGTTCTAACACAAATACCACAGCAGCAGAACAGTTCTAACACAAATACCATACCAGCAGAACAGTTCTAACACAAATACCACACCAGCAGAACAGTTCTAACACAAATACCACACCAGCAGAACAGTTCTAACACAAATACCACACCAGCAGAACAGTTCTAACACAAATACCATACCAGCAGAACAGTTCTAACACAAATACCACACCAGCAGAACAGTTCTAACACAAATACCACACCAGCAGAACAGTTCTAACACAAATACCACACCAGCAGAACAGTTCTAACACAAATACCACACCAGCAGAACAGTTCTAACACAAATTCCACAGCAGCAGAACAGTTCTAACACAAATACCACACCAGCAGAACAGTTCTAGCACAAATACCACACCAGCAGAACAGTTCTAACACAAATACCACACCAGCAGAACAGTTTTAGCACAAATATCATACCAGGAGAACAGTTCTAGCACAAATACCACAGCAGCAGAACAGTTCTAACACAAATACCACACCAGCAGAACAGTTCTAACACAAATACCATACCAGCAGAACAGTTCTAACACAAATACCACACCAGCAGAACAGTTCTAACACAAATACCACAGCAGCAGAACAGTTCTAACACAAATACCACACCAGCAGAACAGTTCTAACACAAATACCACAGCAGCAGAACAGTTCTAACACAAATACCACACCAGCAGAACAGTTCTAACACAAATACCACACCAGCAGAACAGTTCTAACACAAATACCACACCAACAGAACAGTTCTAACACAAATACCACAGCAGCAGAACAGTTCTAACACAAATTCCACACCAGCAGAACAGTTCTAACACAAATACCATACCAGCAGAACAGTTCTAACACAAATACCACACCAGCAGAACAGTTCTAACACAAATACCACACCAGCAGAACAGTTCTAACACAAATACCACACCAACAGAACAGTTCTAACACAAATACCACACCAACAGAACAGTTCTAACACAAATACCATACCAGCAGAACCGTTCTAACACAAATACCACAGCAGCAGAACAGTTCTAACACAAATACCACACCAGCAGAACAGTTCTAACACAAATACCACACCAGCAGAACAGTTCTAACACAAATACCATACCAGCAGAACAGTTCCAGCACAAATACCACACCAGGAGAACAGTTCTAACACAAATACCACACCAGCAGAACAGTTCTAACACAAATATCACACCAGCAGAACAGTTCTAACACAAATACCACACCAGCAGAATAGTTCTAGCACAAATACCATACCAGCAGAACAGTTCTAACACAAATACCACAGCAGCAGAACAGTTCTAACACAAATACCACACCAGCAGAACAGTTCTAACACAAATACCACACCAGCAGAACAGTTCTAACACAAATACCATACCAGCAGAACAGTTCTAACACAAATACCACACCAGCAGAACAGTTCTAACACAAATACCAAACCAGCAGAACAGTTCTAACACAAATACCACACCAGCAGAACAGTTCTAACACAAATACCACACCAGCAGAACAGTTCTAACACAAATACCACACCAGCAGAACAGTTCTTACACAAATTCCACAGCAGCAGAACAGTTCTAACACAAATACCACACCAGCAGAACAGTTCTAACACAAATACCACACCAGCAGAACAGTTCTAACACAAATACCACACCAGCAGAACAGTTCTAACACAAATACCATACCAGCAGAACAGTTCTAGCACAAATACCACAGCAGCAGAACAGTTCTAACACAAATACCACACCAGCAGAACAGTTCTAACACAAATACCACACCAGCAGAACAGTTCTAACACAAATACCATACTAGCAGAACAGTTCCAACACAAATACCACACCAGCAGAACAGTTCCAACACAAATACCACACCAGCAGAACAGTTCTAACACAAATACCACAGCAGCAGAACAGTTCTAACACAAATACCATACTAGCAGAACAGTTCTAACACAAATACCACAGCAGCAGAACAGTTCTAACACAAATACCATACCAGCAGAACAGTTCTAACACAAATACCACACCAGCAGAACAGTTCTAACACAAATACCACACCAGCAGAACAGTTCTAACACAAATACCACACCAGCAAAACAGTTCTAACACAAATACCATACCAGCAGAACAGTTCTAACACAAATACCACACCAGCAGAACAGTTCTAACACAAATACCACACCAGCAGAACAGTTCTAACACAAATACCACACCAGCAGAACAGTTCTAACACAAATACCACACCAGCAGAACAGTTCTAACACAAATTCCACAGCAGCAGAACAGTTCTAACACAAATACCACACCAGCAGAACAGTTCTAGTACAAATACCACACCAGCAGAACAGTTCTAACACAAATACCACACCAGCAGAACAGTTTTAGCACAAATATCATACCAGGAGGACAGTTCTAGCACAAATACCACAGCAGCAGAACAGTTCTAACACAAATACCACACCAGCAGAACAGTTCTAACACAAATACCATACCAGCAGAACAGTTCTAACACAAATACCACACCAGCAGAACAGTTCTAACACAAATACCACAGCAGCAGAACAGTTCTAACACAAATACCACACCAGCAGAACAGTTCTAACACAAATACCACAGCAGCAGAACAGTTCTAACACAAATACCACACCAGCAGAACAGTTCTAACACAAATACCACACCAGCAGAACAGTTCTAACACAAATACCACACCAACAGAACAGTTCTAACACAAATACCACAGCAGCAGAACAGTTCTAACACAAATTCCACACCAGCAGAACAGTTCTAACACAAATACCATACCAGCAGAACAGTTCTAACACAAATACCACACCAGCAGAACAGTTCTAACACAAATACCACACCAGCAGAACAGTTCTAACACAAATACCACACCAACAGAACAGTTCTAACACAAATACCACACCAACAGAACAGTTCTAACACAAATACCATACCAGCAGAACCGTTCTAACACAAATACCACAGCAGCAGAACAGTTCTAACACAAATACCACACCAGCAGAACAGTTCTAACACAAATACCACACCAGCAGAACAGTTCTAACACAAATACCATACCAGCAGAACAGTTCCAGCACAAATACCACACCAGGAGAACAGTTCTAACACAAATACCACACCAGCAGAACAGTTCTAACACAAATATCACACCAGCAGAACAGTTCTAACACAAATACCACACCAGCAGAATAGTTCTAGCACAAATACCATACCAGCAGAACAGTTCTAACACAAATACCACACCAGCAGAACAGTTCTAACACAAATACCACACCAGCAGAACAGTTCTAACACAAATACCACACCAGCAGAACAGTTCTAACACAAATACCATACCAGCAGAACAGTTCTAACACAAATACCACACCAGCAGAACAGTTCTAACACAAATACCACACCAGCAGAACAGTTCTAACACAAATACCACACCAGCAGAACAGTTCTAACACAAATACCACACCAGCAGAACAGTTCTAACACAAATACCACACCAGCAGAACAGTTCTTACACAAATTCCACAGCAGCAGAACAGTTCTAACACAAATACCACACCAGCAGAACAGTTCTAACACAAATACCACACCAGCAGAACAGTTCTAACACAAATACCACACCAGCAGAACAGTTCTAACACAAATACCATACCAGCAGAACAGTTGTAGCACAAATACCACAGCAGCAGAACAGTTCTAACACAAATACCACACCAGCAGAACAGTTCTAACACAAATACCATACCAGCAGAACAGTTCTAACACAAATACCACACCAGCAGAACAGTTCTAACACAAATACCACAGCAGCAGAACAGTTCTAACACAAATACCATACCAGCAGAACAGTTCTAACACAAATACCACACCAGCAGAACAGTTCTAACACAAATACCACACCAGCAGAACAGTTCTAACACAAATACCACACCAACAGAACAGTTCTAACACAAATACCACAGCAGCAGAACAGTTCTAACACAAATTCCACACCAGCAGAACAGTTCTAACACAAATACCATACCAGCAGAACAGTTCTAACACAAATACCACACCAGCAGAACAGTTCTAACACAAATACCACACCAGCAGAACAGTTCTAACACAAATACCACACCAACAGAACGGTTCTAACACAAATACCACACCAACAGAACAGTTCTAACACAAATACCACACCAGCAGAACAGTTCTAACACAAATACCACACCAGCAGAACAGTTCTAACACAAATACCATACCAGCAGAACAGTTCCAGCACAAATACCACACCAGCAGAACAGTTCTAACACAAATACCACACCAGCAGAACAGTTCTAACACAAATATCACACCAGCAGAACAGTTCTAACACAAATACCACACCAGCAGAATAGTTCTAGCACAAATACCATACCAGCAGAACAGTTCTAACACAAATACCACAGCAGCAGAACAGTTGTAACACAAATACCACACCAGCAGAACAGTTCTAACACAAATACCACACCAGCAGAACAGTTCTAACACAAATACCACACCAGCAGAACAGTTCTAACACAAATACCACACCAGCAGAACAGTTCCAACACAAATACCACACCAGCAGAACAGTTCTAGCACAAATACCACACCAGCAGAACAGTTCTAACACAAATACCACACCAGCAGAACAGTTCTAACACAAATACCACACCAGCAGAACAGTTCTAACACAAATTCCACACCAGCAGAACAGTTCTAACACAAATACCATACCAGCAGAACAGCTCTAACACAAATACCACAGCAGCAGAACAGTTCTAACACAAATACCACACCAGCAGAACAGTTCTAACACAAATACCACACCAGCAGAACAGTTCTAACACATAATTGAAAAGATATAGAGAAACAGAGGCAAAATCAATAACCTCACCACATATAAACATGACCGATCACTCTCCTGGTTTGGTACTCACACCTCAATAAAAATAGCTGGCCCAAACCACTCCTTAGTGAAATGATTCGGCCATGCAAGAAAACGAATAACGCTTTGATTGTTGATCTCTATTTCAAAGTAAATGTTTTATAGCCAGTATAAAACAGCTACAGGAGCAGAAAGGACGAATAAAGACACTCAAATCACTGACATGAAAAATATTTCATTTCCAACCAGGACATTTAAAACTGAAATTTAACGAGCGATTACAGCCATAGCAAAACAGACTCTCTAGCTGAAACCCCGTCATAGCAAAACAGACTCTCTAGCTGAAAACCCATTATAGCAAAACAGACTCTAGCTGAAACCCCATCATAGCAAAACAGATTCTCTAGCTGAAAACCCATCATAGCAAAACGACTTTCTCAGTTTCTAGTTGAAAACCCATCATAGCAAAACAGACTCTCTAGCTGAAAACCCATCACAGCAAAACAGACTTTCTAGCTGAAAACCCATCATAGCAAAACGACTTTCTAGTTGAAAACCAAACATAGCAAAACAGACTTTCTACCTGAAAACCCATCATAGCAAAACGACTTTCTCAGTTTCTAGTTGAAAACCCATCATAGCAAAACAGACTCTCTAGCTGAAAACCCATCATGGCAAAACAGACTCTAGTTGAAAACCCATCATGGCAAAACAGACTTTCTAGCTGAAAACCCATCATAGCAAAACACACTTTCTAGCTGAAAACCCATCATAGCAAAACGACTTTCTAGCTGAAAACCCATCATAGCAAAACATACTTTCTAGCTGAAAACCCATCATAGCAAAACATACTTTCTAGCTGAAAACCCATCATAGCAAAATGACTTTCTAGCTGAAAACCCATCATAGCAAAATATACTTTCTAGCTGAAAACCCATCATAGCAAAACATACTTTCTAGCTGAAAACCCATCATAGCAAAACATACTTTCTAGCTGAAAACCCATCATAGCAAAACAGACTCTTGTGACTGTGATGTAGAACAACAATTATTTTTCTTTTATTTATTTACTTTAATTTGTGTCCAAGTGTAAAATTGGATCGTGTCTATGTTCATTTACATCCATATCCTTTCTTACCAATTGAGCATTTGTTTTCTGTGTAAACACAAGAGTATGTAGTGCCCAATTCATGTTTGTAACAGACATTTTTACATTTTACATTTCAGTCTCAAAGCAAAACCGAAGTCTCTAATTGACGAACTGAAGGAATCAATTTCATATGGAAGTAGATGGGTCCCGTCTATGCAAATGAGGAAAGAATTACCTCCTCCTAGTCCAAACAGTGTAGTTTTCAGCATGAGAAAAAATGACAAGTACTCACACAAAGATATTAAAGACTTAATAGAAAATGAAACTGGATTCAAAGCTCGATCAATCCAGTATGATCCAGTTAATGTTCGTACTGGAAGTTCGGAAGTTACTAGCAGATGGATTGTACAGTTTGGATGCTTATACGAGACTTACAGTATTCTACAAAAGGGAATGGAGATCAATGGAGAGAAAATAGTTGTGAGAAAGTTGGACGATATTTACAAATTGGAATTAGCAGCATACAAAATGAAAATGGAGGAAAAAAGAAAACAAAAAGAGAAAGCCACTATTGTTTTTGTTCCAAAGAAATGTGCAATTAAGAGAACCCAATCTACCATTGAAAAGAGTGTCCATGTCAGCCTTTAAGAAAAATATAATATTCAGTGGAATTATAAAAAAAAAAGAAAGCCAGGTGTGTTGATTATTTAACCTTGCCACATTATGGAGCCAGCTCAACTCAGGACCTGGATTTCCAATGTCATATATCATGATCTTTTTTTATATTCAATGATTTGAGATGAGAGATTATTGTTTGTTTTGTTAATATTGGTGGAATTTTTTACTATCACTGTTAAAACCTTCTTTTCATAATTTTAATAATTCATAACTTTTAAAACTTATAAATTAAAGAATTGTGTATATATGTTGTAGCTGGTAAATTAATTCATTTAAAAGTTCTTAATAGTTACTACATGGTAGCAATCTTTATATTTTCAAATAAGCTTTTTTGTCTGCATCAGTGGTGTAATGGTTAGTGTGCTTGCATCGAGTGCGGTTTTATCGCAGATCGGGACACACCACAGATTATAAAATTGGTATTTGTTGCTTCTCTGCTAAGCACACAGCATTAAGGAGAAAGAGCAAAGACTGGTTGGCTTGGAATCAGGATAATGTGTCCGAGTGGGGCATCATGCCTATCCATGGATTGGTGTTTCAGTGAACTAGCATATGCAACATGTTTGGTAATTTACTCCAATATTTGATTAAAAAACTATGAACCGACAGCCTGTATAAAGAAAGAGGACTTTTAAACAACTATCCCAAACATTGTGTGTATTCTATATGACAATTAAACAACTATCCCAAACATTGTGTGTATTCCATATGACAATTAAACAACTATCCCAAACATTGTGTGTATTCTTTGACAATTAAACGACTATCTCAAACATTGTGTGCATTCTATATGACAATTAAACAACTATCCCAAACATTGTGTGTATTCCATATGACAATTAAACAACTATCCCAAACATTGTGTGTATTCTATATGACAATTAAACAACTATCCCAAACATTGTGTGTATTCTTTGACAATTAAACGACTATCTCAAACATTGTGTGCATTCTATATGACAATTAAACGACTATCCCAATCATTGTGTGTATTCTATATGACAATTAAACAACTATCCCAAACATTGTGTGTATTCTATGACAATTAAACAACTATCCCAAACATTGTGTGTATTCTATGACAATTAAACGACTATCCCAATCATTGTGTGTATTCTATATGACAATTAAACAACTATCCCAAACATTGTGTGTATTCTATATGACAATTAAACGACTATCCCAAACATTGTGTGTGTTCTATGAGTGCCCGAAAAAAAAAAATTTGGGCCAGTAAAAAATTAGAGTCACTGGTTCAAATGGCATAATGGTGGCCCAAACATTTTGTAACATTTTTTTTTATGAAAAAAAAGACATCAGATATCAATATATAAACAGTTTTCAGATTAATTGTTTTTTATCAATAACATTAAAATTCATTCTTTCACTAGTCTCGCGAGGGTTGGGGGGGGAGGCTCTTCAAGGTAATTTTGGTAGGTACAGGTGTGCAGCTGAAATTGCGAAAACAACCCAATGCATATATTGCTATCAAATGAAACCTGAATTTACTTGTTATTACCTTTTTGACAACCTTGACGCCATTGGCTAGGGTGGTCTTAAGAAACGATGCTAGTCCATCGGATGGGGACAATAAAAGGTTTGGTTTGTGTAAGGGGAGATCAATGCCATGATCACATTAAAGACATCCGGAAAAGAGTAGACTCATGCCACTATAAGGACCGCTCTTGCACTCCCCAGAGTGAAGAGTGACATCACTTGCTTCAATTCATTATGAAGAAGTGATTTTAAAGTAAAATAACCTCTCAGTTCGGGGTAATGTCAGTTGGTTATTCATTCCAAACAAGTATCTCACTTTGTTGAAATAACAAACGGGGCTGTCATTTTCTGTTATATAACTGTTAACTTTTCCTGTTATTTTTTAATTTGTAAACAAAAGTTCTGGTTCCAAAAAAGAAAACACTCCCAATTGTCATTAAAATGTAGCCGTGTACATATAGAGATGAACTATGAAAAGTTTAAAAGAAGTGACAGGCCAGATCGTTTCCATAGTTTGACATTACTGTCAACGATTTTCTCTCCGTTGTTGGGGAAAAGTTTTTCAATGATTACCTAAGGATTGACACAAAAAGGTTTCCGATTTCTGTAAAATGAAATTCGTACATATACATTTTGCAGCAGATTGAATGAATAAATTTCCGAACCGTGGAAGATACCAGATCGCAAACATTATAAGTTGACAGAATTCTTTTTATTGTTCACAACCTTCCACTTCGTCCATGATTTTTAACAATTTTAATAATTAAATCATAAAGAAACAAAAAAACACATTTCTTTTCTAATATTTAGTGAATACTTGTGTATTACATGAAAACGTGTAGGAAACGTGTATCGATTGGCTCGATAAAAATACATAATTGGGAAGAACAGTAAATTACATTAGCTGTGTATTCATTGGCTACAAAAATGTATTTGGACCAATCGCTGTGCTCGTAACAAATGGTTTTCGACTAGAACAGAAGAGTTATCTACCGTTGAAGTTACAGTAAAATATGTCCGGTTTCGGTAAGACAACAATTTTTAATGGTCTTTTAGGCAATCGCCCAAACGTTTTTTGTTGGACTACCTAATTTGGAGCAGCTTTTGGTTGCCCGAATAAGATATTAGTCGCATTTGGCGACTGGGCGACCATCCATTTCAGGCACTGCTATGACAATTAAACAACTATCCCAAACATTGTGTGTATTCTATGACAATTAAACGACTATCCCAAACATTGTGTGTATTCTACGACAATTAAACAACTATCCCAATCATTGTGTGTATTCTATGACATTAAACAACTATCCCAAACATTGTGTGTATTCTATGACAATTAAACAACTATCCCAAACATTGTGTGTATTCTATGACAATTAAATGACTATCCAAAACATTGTGTGTATTCTATGACAATTAAATGACTATCCAAAACATTGTGTGTATTCTATGACAATTAAGCAACTATCCCAAACATTGTGTGTATTTATTCTATGACAATTAAACGACTATTCCAATAAGTGTGTGTATTCTATATGACAATTAAACGACTATCCCAAACATTGTGTGTATTCAATAGGACAATTAAACGACTATCCCAAACATTGTGTGTATTCTATGACAATTAAACAACTATCCCAAACATTGTGTGTATTCTATAACAATTAAATGACTATCCCAAACATTATGTGTATTCTATGACAATTAAACGACTATTCCAAACATTGTGTGTATTCTATGACAATTAAACAACTATCACAAACATTGTGTGTATTCTATGACAATTAAATGACTATCCCAAACATTGTGTGTATTCTATGACAATTAAATGACTATCCCAAACATTGTGTGTATTCTATGACAAGTAAATGACTATCCAAAACATTGTGTATTCTATGACAATTAAACAACTATCCCAAACATTGTGTGTATTCTATATGACAATTAAACAACTATCCCAAACATTGTGTGTATTCTATGACAATTAAACAACTATCCCAAGCATTGTGTGTATTATATGACAGTTAAACAACTATCCCAAACATTGTGTGTATTCTATGACAATTAAACAACTATCCCAAACATTGTGTGTATTCTATAATGACTATATGACAATTAAACAACTATTCCAAACATTGTGTGTATTCTATGACAATTAAACGACTATCCCAAACATTATGTGTATTCTATATGACAATTAATCAACTATCCTAAACATAATGTGGTTCAATAACACAATAAAATGACTATCCCAATCATTGTGTGGTTCAATAGCACCATAAAACAACTATCCTAATCATGATGTGGTTCAATAGGACAATTAAATAAATATCCCAAACATAATGTGGTTCAATAGGGCCATAAAACAACTATCCCAAACATTGTGTTGTTCAATAGGACCATAAAACAACTATCCCAAACATTGTGTGGTTCAATAGGACTATTAAATAAAAATCCCCAAAATTGTACGATTCAATAGGACCATAAAACAACTATCCAAAACATTGTGTGATTCAATAGGGCCATAAAACATCTATCCAAAACATTGTGTGGTTCAATCAGACCATTAATCAACTATCCCAATCATTGTGTTGTTCAATAGGACCATGAAACAACTATCCTAAACATTATGTGATTAAATAAGACTATGAAACGACTATCCTAAACATTGTGTGTTTCAATAGGACCATGAAATGACTATCCAAAACATTGTGTGGTTCAATAGAACCATGAAATGACTATCCTAAACATTGTGTCATTCAATAGGACCATTAATCAACTATTGTGTTGTTCAATATGATCATGAAATGACTATCCTAAACATTGTGTGTTTCAATAGGACCATGAAATGACTATCCAAAACATTGTGTGGTTCATTAGGACCATGAAGTGACTATCCTAAGCATTGTGTGATTCAATAGAACCATGAAATGACTATCCTAAACATTGTGTGGTTCAATAGAACCATGCAATTACTATCCTAAACATTGTGTCATTCAATAGGACCATTAATCAACTATCCTAAACATTGTGTTGTTCAATATGATCATGAAATGACTACCCTAACCATTGTGTGTTTCAATAGGACCATGAAATGACTATCCAAAACATTGTGTGGTTCATTAGCACCATGAAGTGACTATCCTAAACATTATGTGGTTCAATAGAACCATGAAATCACTATCCTAAACATTGTGTGGTTCAATAGAACCATGAAATCACTATCCAAAACATTGTGGTTCAATGGAACCATGAAATGACTATCCAAAACATTGTGTAGTTCATTTGGATCATGAAGCAACTATCCTACACATTGTCTGGTCCAATAGAACCATGGAATTACTATCCTAAACATTGTGTGGTCCAATAGAACCATGAAATGACTATCCAAAACATTGGTGGTTCAATAGAACCATGTAATTATTATCCTAAACATTGTGTGGTCCAATAGAACCATGAAATGACTATCCTAAACATTTTATGGTTCAATAGAACCATGAAACGACTATCCAAAACATTGTGTAGTTCATTAGGACCATGAAGTGACTATCCTACCCATTGTGTGGTTCAATAGAACCATGAAATGACTATCCTAAACATTGTGTGGTTCAATAGGACCATGAAATGACTATCCAAAACATTGTGTGGTTCAATAGGACTATGAAATGACTATCTTAAACATTGTGTGGTTCAATAGCACCATGAAATGACTATCCAAAACATTGTGTGGTTCAATAGCATCATGAAACAACTATCCAAAACATTTTGTGGTTCAATAGGATCATGAAATGACTATCCTACACATTGTGTGGTTCAATAGGACCATGAAATGACTATCCTACACACTGTGTGGTTCAATAGGACCATGAAATGACTATCCTACACACTGTGTGGTTCAATAGGATCATGAAATGACTATCCTACACACTGTGTGGTTCAATAGGACCATGAAATGACTATCCTACACACTGTGTGGTTCAATAGGACCATGAAATGACTATCCAAAACAGTTTGTGGTTCAACAGGACCATGAAATGACTATCCTAAGCATTGTGCGATTCAATAGGACCATGAAATGACTATCCAAAACATTGTGGTTCAATAGAACCATGAAACAACTATCCAAAACATTGTGTGGTTCAATAGAACCATGAAATTATCCAAAACATTGTGTGGTTCAATAGGACCATGAAGTGACTATCCAAAACATTGTGTGGTTCATTAGGACCATGAAGTGACTATCCTAAACATTGTGTGGTTCATTAGGACCATGAAGTGACTATTCTAAACATTGTGTGGTTCAATAGAACCATGAAACGACTATCCAAAACATTGCTTGTTTCAATAGGACCATTAATCAACTACCTAAAATTTTGCATTGTTCAATAGGACCATGAAACAACTATTGTAAAAATTGTGAGGTTCACTATATTGCAGAATTATTGGAGATGGAAGGTTTTAATGACTGAATCATTGTAAATAATTCTCAAAGAAGTTTATCCAAGGCAAAGGATCATTGTTATAAAACAAATTTCAATTCAGTTAATAATATTTAACTATAAGATAATTAGGTACACTATTAATTTATTTTAAATCTGTAGAAAATTCTTTTTCTTCTTCCACTGGATCAAAGTTTCGACCAAACAGACGTTCGTAAATAAACAGTTCATGATCACATAAGAGCGCTCCTATTATAAAATTTGCAAGCATAACAGCAAGTATTGATGTTTTAAATGGAAAAGTTGTCTTGAGCATGTTCAAAAACAAAGCTCTGTGTTTAATACTTGGAACAGAATAGGTGTAGTTTGCTCTGGCACTAACCATACAAAGTAATGGTGCCAAAATTAATGGATATCCAATGCCACTAACGACCTGAACAAGTCCACTTCGTGTACCTAGACATAAAGGACAAGCGCTATAACCTGTAAGTATTTGGTCTGTGATTAGATCTGTATGGACTCTGTCAGCAACAGCTGCAGTAAACAGGATAGTTCCGCCAAACGTAGATATACGTCCAAAATTTTTCAACTTAAACATACGACGATAGTGGCTCACGATAAAAGCAGCACTCAAGCCAGCAGTTCCTCCTGTCACTACAATGTGGTATCTCAGAGCCCATCTGTAAAGAAAAAATGGAAAATTTTACAATTTCAATATTGCAGTAAAAAAAGGCAGTAATTTATTTTTTCTAAGGAAATAGAAATGTCATATTGTTGCTAACCCAATTAAATTCGAGATGAATTAATTTCCTTTCCAATGACACAATGGTGTTGAGTGGAGAGTATCACAGTGTGATAGGGTTGGGGGGGGGTATACAGACGATAAGTGGTGCATTAATGTAGAAAAATACTGGTCTCAGCCACTGCATTAGTATATTACATACATAAGGTCCTACATGTATGTTAAATCCCCGTCATTTCTACATTTTACTGTCTGTTTGTTTGTTTGTTTGATGGTGCTTAACGCCACTTTCAACAATATTTCAGTTATATCGTGGCGGTCAATTTATTGGTGGAGGAAACCGGAGGACCGTAGAAAACCACTGACAAACTTGATCATACTGTCCATTTTGCTTAAGAGTATTAAGTTACCATTTCAGCATATAAAGTATCTCTAATCAGCAATATTCTATAATGCTACAAATAAAATCCAATAGTATGTCATCAACCATTACAAAATCTGTTTGGAAAATAGAAAAAATTGAAGTAAGAATTAACTACTTAGACGATTAGGAAACAGACTAGACAGACAAACATCGAACAGCACTACCAGTCATTTGGGAACAGACTGGACAGACAAACATCAAACATCACTACCAGTCATGAGGGAAACCATACAATTATCAGATATGATTTTGGGCAAGCAAATAAAAAATTGAAAAAATGAAACAGGTGAGTCAAACCAACAAAAATGTCATTTTCTTATTATCTCATACCATATCCAAAATGTTTCATATCTTATTTCAAACAGTGATGCTGAAATCAGTTATAAAACCGAAGAAAATTATTTCTGAATATGAGCTTGCAGGTATACATGTATATAAACTATTATAAATAAAGGGGAGCATATGAAATATGCAGGAGTTTTGAATTTGATATTTATTCTTACGATTCAAATATATTTTTATGTTCCTTTATCCTTTTGTACATAGCTTCCAACAATTCTGTTCTTGTCAATAGAATGGCATTTTTTGGCACTTCTGAATATAATTTTGATCTGAAGATTTGTCTTGGTTGAGCTTGCAATTCAGTTGTGGACTCAAGATCAGTCATGATTCTGAAATTATAATATATGTTTATATATATATATATATACACATTGCAAACAAATGTTGAATACATGATCATACTCATTTGCCTTTGGACAAAGAATTTTAAGATGAACCTATTTTTAAAATATTATAGGTGTAGAATTGATCACTACAAATGTAGCTGATGAACTGTAGCTCTTATGTTCTGTTTTGTAACCACAGATTTGACTAATATTGTTATTTATGATCATCTTACTCTTGACATCTAACAGTTAAACATTATCATGTCACTCATTTACCTCAGGTTTTTGACTGCTTATTTCATGTGATATAATCTTACATTTTTATTTTTGATATTCTGAATGCAAGAGTAGCTAGATAGACAGATTTTACACATTTGTTTGCACTTTCAAAAAACAAGGGTATAATCAAATGAGCACCTAGTTATTTTTATTAAAGTTAAGTACATTCTTTATTAGCTTCCACCCTACAGCACATCCCAGTTTCATCTTCTTCCATTATAGAGTGGGACTCCTTTGAGTGTAATTGACAATCTAGAGGCTTCCCATAATATATATATAAAAAGAAAGCCAAATATACAAATACAAATGTTTTATTAATGAAAGTTCAGTCAAGGTGAACATGAGAATACAAAGAGAAGTGAATACAAGGGCATAATTATTAAAGTACGAAAAACAATACGCACAATTCATAATAATACATGTAATTATGATCAAAGGGAGGCAACCAGACTATTTATAATTACTATATAATTACATTACTTCCGTTTTTCATTGAAATGTTACAATATGATTGGCTATGAAGTGGTCACATGATTATAAGAGATGTTTCACATCCCAATGAAAATCTTCTTCTTTACATTTCTGGCCGTCCTTCACTACTGAAGATTATTGGCCGAGTGCCGTATTAAATTTAGTTAATACATAAGTTAACATATGTACAATAAACAATGAATCAAAGGTTAAAACTATATACATTTGATAACTACTATGAATATGAGTGATTATGGTGTGAAAATTGGAATCAAGGCAGATACTGGGATCATGCTCTTGAAACCGTCAACTGTGTCTGCAGTGGTAAATGTTGTAGGCAGTCGATTCCAAAGTGTGATAGACCTGGGGAAGTACGAGTATTTGTAGCAGTCTTTTGATGTCTGTATGTGCCTGAATGAATTTGGATTTGTGTGTCTGGTTCTGGTGTCAACTGGAATTAATAGGTTTGAATATGGTATGGCAACTAAGTGGTGTATGACTTTGTAAAAGAATACGAGTCTGTACCTTATGCGGCGTACCTCAAGTGGGGCCCAATTTAAGTCAGACATCATATCTGTTACAGAGCTTGTATTGTGGTACCTGTTACTGACATAGCGGGATGCTCTCCGTTGAATTTTTTCAATTTGAAATTTTTGCTGTTGTGTGTGTGGGTCCCAAATGGTATTACAATATTCCAATTTCGGTCGGACTAAAGCTTTGAATGCATGTTCTTTGATGGCTGGTGAATGTACTTTTAAATTTCTTTTAATGAATCCTAGTGACTGATTAGCTTTAGCTGTTATGGTGTTGATATGCTTGTCCCACTTTAAGTTATTCTGAATGGTAATGCCTAAATATTTTGCAGAGTCAGCTTTCTCTAGTGTGTGCCCATGCAATTGATATGTATGCGATATTGTTTTCCGCTTTTGTGTTACACTTACTACTGTGCATTTGTCTGGGTGGAAGTGCATGAGCCAGTCTCAAATCCGAAACTTGCACGTACCTCCATGACGACGTCAGATGCAAACAATCAATGGCATAGTAATTTCCAACAGCAAATAATCTAACACAAATAAAATTCACAACGAAAAATTCAACTATATTAAATTTTGGTGTGAAATATAATTATAAGAATTGAATGCATTCTTTTGAAGTTTCATTGGGGTATGAAAGCGTTGACCGAAGTACATCATACCCCAATGAAACTTCAAAAGAATGCATTAAATTCTTAAATATACAATTCTAGTAAGGCCAGTCTTGAAGACATCCACCAATAATTTTTGTAGTTGTTGATGCTTACTGCCCCTTGCAGGAACATGATTGAGAGGGTTAGGGTTATGGTGTTAAACGCCACTTTCAACAATATTTCAGTTATATCGTGGCGGTCCTTTTTTTTTGATGGAGGAAACCACCAACCTGTCACAAGTCACAGACAAACTTTATCACATAATGTTGTATCCAGTATTCCTTGCCTTGGCGGGATTCAAACTCACAACTTCTAAATTCTGTGGCGATAGGCACTGATTGCATTTGTAAAACCAATTACCAGTACCATACGATCAGTGCCACAACGGCCCCTGAACATGATTGATCAAATAAAACATTTGATTTGATTTAAAACTATAATAAAGCTCAACTGATATTAAAAGTTAAACACCAATCATTACATGATATTTTTCAGTGGTATGAGCAACCTCATAAAATGGCAAGAAATTAGCCCACAATAAAAATTATCCTATTTTTGCAACTAGTGACAACACTCTATCTATCAATTTGAAGGTCGAATATGCAATCACAATAATAGAGACAAGCGCACTTGTCTGTCATTTAACCTTTATTTTGAGGTAGGCATGCTTATTTTTTGTGTACCTAGTAAGGCTAGTTTACTGTTCTGCGCCCGACAAAATTATAGTAGCTTTTCCAGTTACATCTAACGAATCTAACGCTGATCTGTTCCTTTCATACGTACCACTTAAAGTTAATATTAATATTTTATATAAATTGTCGGCGTTCTTAAAAACGTAAATATTTCAATGTCAACACGCGTGCTAGTTGAAGTTGAAGAAGGCGACAGAGGCCTTCCGAGAATTGAAGTCACTAACTACCCAAATATAAAAATACTCGAAAGACCCAAGTAAAAAAATCAGAAACATATCAATAGGTACATTTTCTAAATTTAAATAACACCTTCCTCCTGTGATTTCATAGTAAATTTCTTGATAATTCACATTAATTATGTTATTAGGCTATTCTATGTCTAAATAGTGTGATTCTGACCACAGGGGCTGATAATCAGTCCTACTACAAAACTCAATTATCACCTGGCACGCGCCATAAAATTGATTAATTCGCAGTTAATTGTACATTTGCTATTACCTAAAAAAAAACAACAAAAAAAAAAAAAATTAAAAAAGAAATAAAAGAGAGAGAGAGAGAGAGAGGGCGGGGGTCTTCCATCCCTCTATTAAGCATATCAGCATTCATTCATCATTCATTCGCCTGTTAAATGTAATGAATCATTATATATTTTTACCCGTTGCATTGCCCTTATAGTTTATCTAATTACTTTTGAACTTTTGAAGCAGTCGACGATTAATCAGAAAACAAAGTGATATTATAATCCCTTAGACATTAATTTGATCAAAATTCATCCATTCTACAAACACTTCAATACAAATTACCCCATTTTCAACAGAGAAACATGAGAAAATTGGCTAATATAGCATGCAGGATATTCGGAAACTC
Organism: Bathymodiolus septemdierum; assembly: GCA_963383655.1. Classification (NCBI taxonomy): domain Eukaryota; kingdom Metazoa; phylum Mollusca; class Bivalvia; order Mytilida; family Modiolidae; genus Bathymodiolus; species Bathymodiolus septemdierum. The sequence continues at coordinate 114,958,527 of OY726519.1, forward strand.
GGTCAATTTTGAATTTTTGGACACTACAGACCGCGGAACATGCTGTTCCGTGTTCCGTTGCCGTCATGCTCCACGGTCTGTAGTGTTCAAAAATTCAAATGCAAACGTTCAAAATAGCTAGCTTGCACCGAGTTCAAAATGTCCGCACCTGTTCCGAGTATACGAATACCCGGCGTGATAAGGAAATCAGGGGAGTCACAGCTCCAGATGATTTCCAGTCAAATCGGCCCCAAGTCAAATCGGCCTCAAAATGAAAGTCAAATCGGCCCCAAAATAAAAAAATAAAAAAAGAATAAATAAATAAAAATTATGTATTAATATTTTTGGCTAAAAGATGTAAAATATAAAATTTTATTGATGAGCGGATTCTTTTGTAAGGATCAACGAAATTAATTAATGATTAATTTATGGCATAATTAAGTGATTAGCAATTTACATAAAACGTGACTGCTATCAAGGCAGTGTTCCTAGACAAGTAGTCATGTGGAAGGTAGCCAACCTTGGGCTGAAGACGTCCTACAACGAAAAGAAGGGCGTTCACATCTTCGTGAGGAAACTCCCGGCGTTGCGATATTTACCAGCTGACCACATCAGACCCGCATTCAACAACATCAGACAAACCACACCCATTCAACTACAGCTGCTGATCAACTATCTGACCAACACCTGGCTCAATAACACACCATGGAGTGTCCAGCAGTGGTCTGTGTTCCGTCAGGACCACTGGACAATGATATCGAAGGTAATTTTTATATTTTATTTATTTATACTCAGATATATACATATACATATTAATATAACTTGTAAGACAGCTATGTGGATGTAAAATAAAGAAAATAAACATTTATATAAATATTACTGTAGTCTGTTAATGTTTTTATTTAAAGGGGCATTATCTGCCAAAATCGTAAATTTTTGTTACCCATAAAAACAATCAGATATGATTGATGCCTTGATAAAACGTGTTTCTGTAACTTGTAAATGTTATGAAATGTACGCGCATCGCCCGGGGGGAAAAAAGGTGCAACTGCTCGTGTTTTGAGATCGATCAAGAAATGGACGCCATCTTATTAATCGCATACAGTTGCATACGGAGAAAGCGAGGTCAAATTATTTGCTTGGTACGATTAGCTGTTTAATTTGAAATATTCACCTTTATTTCATCATTTTAAAGCTATTTACCAATTTCCAAAACATATAATTTTTTTGATCAAAATCGTAGCTAATGCCTCTTTTACAATTTGTATACCTCAATATAATAACTCATTTTTACATTTCAGGTTGGCATCGCCGCTTCATAGGCAAAGCTGGTGGGTCAAACCTGCACTTGTACAAGTTGGTCCCTGCACTTATGAAAGAAGCCAGATCCGTCGGAGTAACTGTCCGTCTAGTTGAAGAACAGTCGTTGCGTAGATACCAAAGGGTCACCTTCAAGAAATCTCGGGGCAGACTGGCAGAGTTGTGGGACAAATATGAAGCCAAGACCATCAAGACTTCAGACTTTCTAAGTGTTGGCAATATTTATGCAACCGCGGTACCAACATCCCAGGACAGTGTTAGCGAGTCATAACTCTATTGTGTTTGTATGCTATATGTATAGCATTGTGAATGTATCTTATATAAGTCATAACTCTTTTGTATAATGATGTGTTTATATACTGATAAACTTAATGGTTTATAGTAAAGAATTGAAATATAATTAGTGTGAAAAAAACCATAATAATACAATGATTTGATCTGGGGCCGATTTGACTTGGGGCCGATTTGACCTGCTACCCTCCAGATAGATAATTTCAAGTGACATCTCCTTTTAATTTACACTCACTGCTTAGAAACTATTTGAAACTTTTTGGAGAAGATTCATGCGTTTTAATACACTTCATCACATTCACAAAATGCTTCAAAATTGTTGACGGAAAAGCTTCCTAAATACTCAAAACCCAGGAGCTTCCGGGTGGCTCCCGGGGCCCCCGCCCTGGTCCCGCTGGAGACCTTACATATCCAGAAATTGAGGGTACTTTCCTCATAAATATTCATCATATTTAAATTAGATTTTGATCACGTGACTGCAGTTTCAAGCTTGATGGATCGTTTATTAGATTTGTCAAAAATATCCTATAGTACGGAAATTCAATGTGTCCGTCAATGATTCGAAAATTAAAAGTTATTGTTTATTTCCGCAAAGTTTTTCTTCTGTCAAAATTCAAATATTTTTGTTTTGTAACGATTTTAGACATGTCTTTGATATCGCGATCATGCAAAAATGATATATTATATTTAATGTGGGAACCCCGAGTTTAGAAGCTAGAAATATAAGGTTAGTTAATACAATTACATATATTATTGAGGAATCTAAATTAATTTCAGAAAATATGTCGCCAAATGTCATTCATTGTTAAATTTTGTGTCACACGCCACCAGTTTCATGTATTTCAGACATTTTTACATAGACTCTTAAGACCAAAAAAGGGTTCGTCGCCTCGGATTTTCATTTAGTCCAGGAACTTCGAATATTTAATTGTTTTCATTAATTTTTATTTCATTTAATTCAGCTTGATTCAATGTATCATTTTCAAGTTCAGAAAATGACACACATGCAATTATGAATGATATCGTCTATATAGATCATATGAAAATTGCAGACGTCCCGGCGTCGCCATCTTAGATATGCAAATGAGCAAAGTACCCATCATTTCTGGCTATGAAGTGGTCCCCAGACCCCTCGCCGACTTTCGTCCCCCCTAACACAAAATCCTGGATCCGCCCCTGGTTATTACCAGTTAAAAACCAATAAAAAAAAGTGTTCAATCAATATGCCAAACAATATTTAAGTATTTCAAATATCTCAGATAAAAATTAAGATCATTTAACCATGAAATAATCCATTCAACTTTTTAAACAACATTATTAAGAAAAAACTGGTAGAACGTGCTAAAGTGGGTCACGGGTCACTGTAATCGGTCGGCTGTATCGAGAAACAGATACGGTGTTGAAAAAACTGTTGATACTCATAAAATATTGATAAATGCAATACAATTTTATGTTTGTCTTCAAGAAATATGATAGACAAAACCATGTGTGAAGTTTTATGACGAAATATCTCCAATTTCTATGTAAATTTACGAGTTGAAGTGGGGAAACATCCACAGGTAATTTTAGCGATGTATTTTTATCTTGGACAAGAATAATGAGCGTCCTGATTGGATGACCGATTTAAAACAGACTGACTTCGCATGGTAAAAAGATGCATGTAAAAGAAATCTATGTTATATTTATTCATTTGTTTGATTCTGGAATATTGTTGAACATTGATTTAAAGAAGAAAAAAGGGAAAAAGGGGGGGGGGGATTTTATTTGTGAATTTTACAGTTAAATAAATGTTATGTTTCGACAGTTTAAAGAGAAAAATAAAAATTTGTTACGACTAAATAAGCTTTAAAAATCAGCGTTAAAAATTGAACAAATATCAGTGGTTTTGTAAATGAGATTTATTTTAAATAGAAAATCTGAATTTATTATTTATTAATTTATTATTAATGGTACAATTGTATATCCCTTGGGAGGGGGAGGGGCGCTATGATGAAAATTTGAAATAAAAACACGGGACCGGACTTTAAGCAAAAATAATAATCCAGGATTAGTTTTTTATTAAAAAAAATCCAGGACCCCTGTGTCCATGATTGTTTTTTTTTTTTTAAAGTTAATAATACGAAATATTGACATCCACACTTCCTTTTGTACAGCACATTTCTGTGTCCACACTTGTAATTTTATTAAAAGAAAACTTAGAATCCTATTTTAAAACCTACCACTGATAACCGCAGCATCACAGAAATAGGAGGGTCCTAATTTTTTTGATTAATAAAATCTGACCAATAAATAATTTAGCAAATAGTATAAGTGGGGAAAATAAAACTATCATATGCTTCCAAAAAGTGAGTTAATATATTGAAGCTTAAGATCACATATCTAGGCTTGTTGTTTGCACTGTAACGTTTGAAGTAGGAAATCTTAGGAGCCACTGTGTACAAACAGTTCGTTAGATAATGAAAGAGAAGACAATCGAGTCGCTGATTGCAGAATTGATTAGACTCTTTTATCTTCAATTGTGTCAATTATACCGTAATTTAACTATATTGGCAGTTGTCTGGACTAATATTGTTGTTTTTGCAATATTTTCCTTTGTTGCTAACAACAACATAACCAATTAGTATGATAAATGGCCGATGATAAATGATTTTTATTGATTGTTTTTAAAATAATTTTTATTAAATTTTGTTCAAAGATATTTTAGGCCTATACGATATATATATATGGCTGAAGGAAGGAGTTATCGTCCTTGAAATATCTCTTCAATTTACTTTTCTCGTTTCTAGAACAAAAACAAATGTCCACAAATGCATATTTTTTTCATTTGTCCGCTGATTTCATATTGTCGTTTTATTTATGATGTGGTTTTTTAATGTGTTTTGGGGTGTTTTTGTATGTTTTTGGGTGTTTTGTGGTATTTTTGGGTAAATCTATGAACCACACAATTCAGTGGTGTTTTCGTAGACGTCCGCGTTCAAAAATGAAAAAAACGCATCGATCGGTGGTTACCGTGCTCGCCTCGAGTGCGGTAGATCGTGGGTTCGAGTCCCGATAGGGTCAAACCAAAGACTATAAAATTGGTATTTGCTGATTCTCCGCTAAGCACGCAGCATTTAGGAGAAAGAGCAAAGACTGGTTGGTTCGGAACTTCAGGATAATGTGTCCGAGTGGGGCGACATGTCTATTCGCAGACTGTTGTTTCATTGAGCTAGCACTATAAAAATCCATCTAAGCATGTTGGTCTACTGCAAAGCGAACCTCATCATCAGTTAGTTGAAAATTAACTTATTCTCGCCATGATATATAGCTGAAAAATTGCTGAGTTGGCGTTCTAGAATATGCAATACAATTTGTTTACAATTTTCCCTTTATCGGACCCCTTTGCAGAGCCTGGGTTTGTAGATTTCATCACGTATTTCCGTTTTTAAGTATCACTCTTTTCAAATACCATTATATAATATTAACTGATTACCCCGGGGCCCAATTTCATAGATATATTTCTTAAATTATATTAATTCTAACGAATTTACATGCAACAACTGCAACCGACTGGTCGTGTTAATGGCGATTCCACCAACAGACATTCGAATTCTTTTCACAAATTACGACCTTATAGCATATGTTTTAAACCTAGCTTTTTGTTCAAAACATTTTATTAGTATAAAACATCGAATATTGGCAACTTTTAATACAAAAAAAATTCAATTCTGACATGCCTTTAAGAAATTTTATTGAAAGTAAATATGTAAACAGAAAGTTTAAAAAGAGGGTAATTCCGTGCCACGAGCGACTGTGGCTTGGAGATAAGTTTTGACTAATTGTATTATTTATCGTAAATATAACATTAAATGTCAAATGTCCCTAATACACAAACCTCAAGTATGCGGCTTTGCGTCGTTTACCGCCCACCGGCATCAAAAAACAACATGCAGATTTCTGTATTTTTCGAAGAATGGTCCAAATACATAAATCAACATGTGATTGCACCTGAAGAACTTCTTATCACTGGTGATTTGAACTTTCATTTAAACAAACCTACAGATCCAAGCACACAAAAGTTCATGAGCTTACTCCATGAACATGGACTAACTCAGCATGTTAATGAACCAACACATGCTCATGGTCACAATTATTCTAGATGTTGTTATCACCAGGGACAACAGTAGCATTTTACAACCATCTCCAAGCATAGATGAGAATTACTTAAGTGATTAAAGGGAATTTCGTCTGTTGATCACAAAGGCATTAGTACCTTATTGCATATTTCCAAACCACCGAAACCACGGAAAACTGTGTCGTACAGGAAATACCGCGCAATAGAACTTGCCGACTTCGTGAGCGATATTGAGTCTACCATCACATTTCATTCTGAGGAAATGCCACTCGATGATCTTGTACGTAATTACAATGATAGTATCCGAGCAGCAGTAGACAAACATGCACTGGTACAAACTAAAGTTGTTACTTTGAGAACAAACACTCAGTGGTATTCACAGGCGCTACATGCTGTCAAAAAGGACAAACGTAAAGCCGAACGTGTGTGGCAGCGAACTAAACTCGAAGTCCATCGTCAGATTTTCAAAGAGAAATGTAATGCTAGTAGCAGACTTATTTTCCAAAGTAAGCAGGACTACTACTCGACAATCATAATTGAATGCAGAAATGACACTAAAAAATATACAAACTTACAAACAAGTTAATGGGAAAAAATTAGGATGTCGTTTTGCCGACTAGTGATAGCGACACTGAATTGTCGAATAGATTTAGCCACCGGCCAACATCTTACACGACTCGCTCCAGCATCTAGTGACGAGATTAGGAAACTTCTCGTAAAATCGCCATCGAAATCATGTGAGCTTGACCCAATGCCTGCATATCTACTTAAACAGTGTGTCAACAACGTTCTACCAGTTATTACAGCTATGGTGAATAAATCTATGAATGAAATGTCTGTTCCAACTGCATTCAAACAGGCAATCGTCAGGCCGCTTTTGAAGAAACCCGGATTGGATATGAACTTTAAGAATTATCGTCGGTATCAAATCTGCCTTTTGTGTCTAAAATCATCCAAAAAGTAGTAGCATCGAGGATTGAAGATTATTTGGACAAACATAAACTTCATGATAACCGACAATCATCATATCGCTCTTTTTACTCTACTGATACTGTATTGCTTAGAGTACATCATGACATAGCAACAGCTTTGGACAATAACAGTCGTTCCATTTTTGTCATGCTAGACCTATCAGCTGCTTTCGACGTTATTGATCATGGAATTTTATACCAGCGATTGGAATATACCTTTGAGATATCCGGATCAGCATTAGCATGGATAAAGTCATACCTAAGTAACAGGTCACAGCAAATAGCCATTGGTTTCCCGAACATTCACAATTGGTGTACCCCAAGGTTCAGTGCTCGGACCGAGACTCTACTGCATATTTTCGAAACCAATTGGTGACATTTGTGAAAGCCACGATATGAACTACCATTGCTACGCCGATGATACTAAAATTTACATCGTAGTAGAGCCACGTGACAATTTGAGTGATATTTCAATGAAACTTACGTCTTGCCTTTCCGACATACGTGAATGGATGTGTTCAAATTTACATAAGCTGAACCAGGACAAAACCGAACTTATGATTTTTGCTCCAAAACACAGAGCGAAGGAATTGACAGATTTTAGCATTTCATTTGGTGGCAACATTATACACGATACACCGTATGTTAAAAATCTTGGTGCATATTTTGACAGAACTCTTAGTATTGAAAAGCAATGTAATGCCATAGCTAGGTCATGCTATTTCCACATTCAGAACATTGGATGCATTCGTCCTTTCATTTCTGAAGATGCATGCAAAATGCTTGTGAATGCGTTAGTCACATCCCGACTGGATTACGGCAATGCTTTGTTACATGGTATAATTAAAAATTTAACAGGTAAACTCCAGCGAGTGCACAACACAGCTGCCCGACTTATAACAAGGACAAAGAAGATGGATCATATCACACCCGTACTGATACGCTTACACTGGCTTCCAGTAGAATATCGAAGTCAGTACAAACTTATCCGCTATGTATTCAAGGCTCTTCATGGTTTGGCTCCAGTATATTTGACTGAACTTGTGAAACCATACGTTCCATCACGTTCTCAGCGTTCCCAGTCAGCATCACTTCTCCATGTACCTACCACCAGAACAAAGACCTATGGTAACCGCCGTTTCGACAAGACTGCGTCAACTTTGTGGAACAACATACCACTCCAGCTCAAAACTGTGGACTCGCTATCAGCTTTTAAATCGTGTCTAAAAACATATCTTTTTAAACAAGCTTTTCGTTTGTAAATATTCAATTTGACATAGACTTTTCTGGACTTTTATATGTATATGTAGATTATTATTAATGAGTTTATGATATCTTCCCTACCTTGATCTGAAAAATTGCTCGCTGGACGTTAAACACCAATCAATCAATCAATCAATCAATCAATCAACCAATCAATCAATCAATCAATCAATCAACCAATCAATCAATCAATCAATCAATCAATCAATCAATCAATCAATCAATCAATCAATCAATCAATCAATCAATCAATCAATCAATCAATCAATCAATCAATCAATCAATCAATCAATCAATCAATCAATCAATCAATCAATCAATCAATCAATCAATCAATTGACTCTCTTTTCTACCCCTTTTTGGATCGCCTCTCCCAACTCATTTCTGCTTCAACCTCCCTTTACCATTTCTACACCTACCATAATCCTGTGACATTCTTATTCCCTGCCCTCTTTCGTATCCCTTCTCCCAACTCCACCGCCTCTTTCTGCCTCAAACTCCTTATTGACCTATTTCTGCACTCACCTTTTCCATTTTTATTTCTTCCGTCTGCTATCAACTGCATTCAAGATTATTATTATTTAATTTTATCATTGTTATATATATGCATAGCGGTTACTTTTTTATGTTTTGCTACTTTTATCTAGTATTTTATGTTGTAAAACGTCTTGGGGTAATTTTTTTAGATAGGACGCTATACAAATTCTGGTATTATTATTATTATTATTATTATTATTATTATTATAAATTTCCGCTTAACAACGATGATGTCCATCGTTCAATTTTAGCATACCGTATTGTCAAACTAACAAATACTCCACGAAATCGTTATATGATGTCGGTTACAAGTTATAACGGAGGAGGTCGACCGCACACACGTTAGATAACAACCACGCAAGGATGCTGCTGTTTAAAGGCATACGGTTACAATCCTATAACGGAGGAGGTCGACCGCACACACGTTAGATAACAACCACTCAAGGATGCTGCTGTTTAGAGGCATACGGTTACTATCCTATAACGGAGGAGGTCGACCGCACACACGTTAGATAACAACCACTCAAGGATGCTGCTGTTTAAAGGTATACGGTTACAATCCTATAACGGAGGAGGTCGACCACACACACGTTAGATAACAACCACTCAAGGATGCTGCTGTTTAAAGTCATACGGTTACTATCCTATAACGGAGGAGGTCGACCGCACACACGTTAGATAACAACCACTCAAGGATGCTGCTGTTTAAAGGTATACGGTTACAATCCTATAACGGAGGAGGTCGACCACACACACGTTAGATAACAACCACTCAAGGATGCTGCTGTTTAAAGGCATACGGTTACAATCCTATAACGGAGGAGGTCGACCGCACACACGTTAGATAACAACCACTCAAGGATGCTGCTGTTTAAAGGCATACGGTTACAATCCTATAACGGAGGAGGTCGACCGCACACACGTCAGGTAACAACCACTCAAGGATGCTGCTGTTTAAAGGCTGTCAGAATTGAATTTTTTTAATATTAAAAGTTGCCAATATTCGATGTTTTATACTAATTGCAGTTGAAATTTTTCATAATATCATACGTAAATAGTCTAGAACGAAGGAAATACGTCGCTGTTTTATTTTCTTGAATCTAGTAAAGAATCTAATGTTTACCCGCGCAATATTCATACGACCTGACAGTGAACTCATTCGGGAAAGCGTTTGCGCATGGACGAAATTGTTTGCTGATGAAGAAAGCACATGGCACAAATCGAATCGTGGAAGAACAAACACATTGACGGATTCTACACGAAAACGACACAAAAAGGAGGATTCAGCAAGCTTTGTGTAAAAATTAAAAAAAGATGTTTTACCGACCTACTCCATTTTTCAACACGTAAGCATAATTTAGTATCTTTTTTCGGCCGAATCGTATTTTGACAGTAGAATTGCATCGTAGTTTTTTAAATAGTCTTTTTTTCAGGAGAAAACGCTAGGTGATATTTCTTTTAAATTAGAGACTAAAATAATTAACTTCATGTCTGTTTTTTTCTAAAAAAAATATAATCAAGTCAACTCAAGTGTTGTCAATAATATGCAATACAATTTGTTTACAATTTTCCCTTTATCGGGCCCCTTTGCAGAGTTTGGGTTTGTTTTTATTGATTTCATCACGTATTTCCGATTTTAAGTGTCATTCTTACTAAATACCATTATATAATAGTAACTGATTACCCCGGGATTCAATTTCATAGATATATTTCTTAAATTATATTAATTCTAACGAATTTACATGAATATAAAACATCGAATATTGACAACTTTTAATATAAACAAAAAAAAATTAATTCCGACAGGCTGTATGCCTTTAAATATTACACCACAAATAAACTCGACAGATCGGTGGTTTCCTCCCGTTTTCTCCACCAATAAAGCTGACCGCCACAATATAACTGAAATATTATTGAAATTGACGTTTAACACCATAAACCTAATCAAACCAGAAAAAACCGCAGATAAGTTTGCTACCATTCTACACCGTGGAGCTCTTACAAATACATTATATATATTCCAACAATAGACCTATACATATTGTATATTTCGGACTTTGATATTATTGTTTCTGAAATATGACTGAATAACTAACTTAAAGGTTATACCAGAAAAGCGTCGATATCTACGTTTTTAATAATATTTCTTTTATTTTACTAATGTAATCAATTGAACATAATGTGCATATATACGCACACCTATGTATGTCAACATATCTAACAGCCAAAATATAGACGAAAATTACAAAAAGAACATCACATTTTGATTTTGTAAATTTGACAATTAGCCGTGGCGACCAGGTAACTCAGCTGAAAATCAACATTAATAAAGTTATTTGTATTAATTATCGTCACTTTCAGCACGTTGTTAGTTATATCATTACTACCAGACTTATTTTTGGGGTGAAGACCCAGACAGATATATAGTGAACTGACCGTCAGTGAAACCAGGTCATTGGTAGGTAGGTCTCTGATAACCTTAATACTTCAAGTAGTTAGTTCGTGTCTCGAGCCCAAGCTAGTTGTGTTAATTAAAGCTTGCCCAAGTGGGCTTGTCGTTAGAAGTCAATAACCTCTCGAACACTCCGGCCCCACAATCAATAACGGAACGACCATTTAACTTGAAGGGGGGAGGGGGTTATGTTTTTTTTCTAAAAAAATATTCTGATTCCCAATGTTGCTGAAAAAAATATTCTGATTTTGGTGGAGGAAAACAAAATAATCTGATTCAGAGTTTTTGTCATATAACATAATGTTAAATTTTGGAAAAAAATTTCGCGCTTTGCGCGACAAAAAAAAAAATATTCTAACTCTTGTGTTGTCCGAAACAAATTTTCTGAACGAAACAAAAAACCATAACTACTTTTAAGCAATACATTGTATTACGAGAAGAAGAAAATTGAATGTAGACTCGGTATTGGTATATGTACAACTGTTCGGACAGTGTGGTATTTTAATGTAGACTCGGTATTGGTATATGTACAACTGTTCGGACAGTGTGGTATTTTAATGTAGACTCGGTATTGGTATATGTACAACTGTTGGGACAGTGTGGTATTTTAATGTAGACTCGGTATTGGTATATGTACAACTGTTCGGACAGTGTGGTATTTTAATGTAGACTCGGTATTGGTATATGTACAACTGTTCGGACAGTGTGGTATTTTAATGTAGACTCGGTATTGGTATATGTACAACTGTTCGGACAGTGTGGTATTTTAATGTAGACTCGGTATTGGTATATGTACAACTGTTGGGACAGTGTGGTATTTTAATGTAGACTCGGTATTGGTATATGTACAACTGTTCGGACAGTGTGGTATTTTAATGTAGACTCGGTATTGGTATATGTACAACTGTTCGGACAGTGTGGTATTTTAATGTAGACTCGGTATTGGTATATGTACAACTGTTGGGACAGTGTGGTATTTTAATGTAGACTCGGTATTGGTATATGTACAACTGTTCGGACAGTGTGGTATTTTAATGTAGACTCGGTATTGGTATATGTACAACTGTTCGGACAGTGTGGTATTTTAATGTAGACTCGGTATTGGTATATGTACAACTGTTCGGACAGTGTGGTATTTTAATGTAGACTCGGTATTGGTATATGTACAACTGTTCGGACAGTGTGGTATTTTAATGTAGACTCGGTATTGGTATATGTACAACTGTTCGGACAGTGTGGTATTTTAATGTAGACTCGGTATTGGTATATGTACAACTGTTCGGACAGTGTGGTATTTTAATGTAGACTCGGTATTGGTATATGTACAACTGTTGGGACAGTGTGGTATTTTAATGTAGACTCGGTATTGGTATATGTACAACTGTTCGGACAGTGTGGTATTTTAATGTAGACTCGGTATTGGTATATGTACAACTGTTCGGACAGTGTGGTATTTTAATGTAGACTCGGTATTGGTATATGTACAACTGTTCGGACAGTGTGGTATTTTAATGTAGACTCGGTATTGGTATATGTACAACTGTTCGGACAGTGTGGTATTTTAATGTAGACTCGGTATTGGTATATGTACAACTGTTCGGACAGTGTAGTATTTTAATGTAGACTCGGTATTGGTATATGTACAACTGTTCGGACAGTGTGGTATTTTTCTTTCTTCATTTTATCACATCTCATCTATAGTATCGTTACTCACAACTTGTATATTGAGTATATATCTCTCAGTGTGTCCAATATTAGTCCAGAACTTGTGGTTCATATCATGATTTCCTTGATAGATGGTTGCTGCTAACAAGGAAGCTACTGAACCAAGGGTTCCTAGTGGTTAAGTTGAAGTCATTTCTTCGAAAGTTTTATGGTCGCAACCATGACTTGGGCAACCGTTACGGAATATCCGTTTCACAAATGACCTGAAATATCGCATCAACTGAGAGATATCTACTCCATATGCAGGTTCAGCTGGAATGTTGCTACATATAAATGGAAAGTTCACAATGGGAAAATTGAAATCGTCTCTTTTGTCGTATTCGACCCTCACAGTAACTTCTTTGCTAACAGGAAGCATTAGGGAAAATTGTCACACTCCAGGATTTTTGTGAATTTGGATTGCATGTGGTTTCTTCGTATTTGGATTGCATGCGATTTAATACTTTGTATTTGGATTGCACGCCGTTTCTGCGTACTTGGATTGCTTGTGGTTCTTGCAGACTTTGAAGATGAAAATAAGGAGGACAACGCAATGTTTATTTATAGAAAAATCTATTAAAAAAGGATATATTAAAAACTGTAGATATACAAATACATGTATAAACACATGACCTCGCGCCTTTTGTTTGAAAACACGGAATGTGAATTACATTGTTCAATCATAAATAACTAGTATCTTTAGCAGACAATGTAAGATATCAAAATCTGTTATATAAATAAATACATTTCTATCTACATTTGTATAATTGTTTACATTTTTACATTTGTAATGTCTATTAAGCATATGGGTTTTATATATTGATTATGAAGTATGAGCAACTAAAGGTCACGAACTGTTGACTTTCTCAGTGACATTTCAACCTCTAATTATTGTAATTTAGTAAATTAAGTTTTTATATTATTGTTATTTTCATTATAAATCAAAGGATTGTCAAATCCAGAATATGACCTAACAATTAACATAGTATTTGAATGTACATAAATTGTGACTGTTTCATTGGCAGCTATGAACAACACTGTTCCAGTCCGTAGATTGATTGATGACTTGAGTGTACAGTTAAATGCTTCGCCTTCTCCATTTTGAACTAAGCATACACTAGCACTGTCTATTGGTCTCAGACGAACTGTTTTACTGTCAACAGAAACCTGTACACAAATAAATAGACATAAACATTAAACATAACCTAAAAATTAGCATTAAACAACAATCATTCACTCAATTATCATTCCAACATACATAATCTAAAACTTAATTATAAATGGGCACTGAATGTACGTCCTATGTATACATATTTCTGAGTCGTGGTGTACCCGAAAAAGATATAGAATATTGGAAATTCAAATTATCTTATAGGAATCATAATATTAATAACATATAAACATCCAAAATATGATCATTAAATAATAGATAACATAGATGCACACTGAAACTATTTATAACTAATAGAGTGATGTTACGGGTTAGAGTTGTGGTGTTTAACGCCATTTTCAACAATATCTCAGCTATATTGTGGTGGTCAGTTTTATTAATACATACACGATATTAATAACTAGTACATGTTATAGATAAACATACAAAATACTAATATCTAATAGATATACATGTCGGTCTTCATCGTACCTGAGGAAGGTTATTCAAGAAATGCTTTTGCGGTTAAATTTGATATCTATACGTTTTTATTACTATGACTGGGTTGATACCACAGTCTCTGGATTGTCCATTCTCCCTACTTGGATAAAGTAGACATCTTTTTTTTTACATCTTGCACCTCTGCCGGTGTTAGACCCTTTATTTCTTGATTGCCCCTTCGGTCTTCTCTAAAGATTACTTAAATATTGTCGTTAATAATTATCTCTGACGATTCATTCAAGTTGTTTTTTACCCTAGATATACGATACAGATTGCAAATATTAATTGAAAAAAGGCTTATAGAATTATTACAGACCCATGAAGCTACAAGTAATGTTCCTCATGCATATAATTAATAATTAATTCTTTATTGACCAAAGTACATAAATACTATAGGCATATAGTTATATTACATTGCAGATAATACTTTTTTATATTTAAGAAATAAATCATGGAAGCCATAATTTGTTGGGAGTTAAAACATGGATTGGCGGATATTAATATGTTATCCCGAGCCAGAAGCGAGGGATAACATTTACTAATATCCGCCAATCCATGTTAAAACTCAAAACACATTCTGGCTTCCATGATTTATTTCGATTCTGGTATGTCTAAGAGTACAAATATGGTAGTATACTTTGATTGGAAGACGGTAATTTATATTTACGTTTGCGGAATATGTCGCACACAATTTATGCTGCCAATGGAAAAGTCAATCACATTCACCGGCGCATGTACTAATGAGATTATACCGAATGATCGAATAACTCGCTCGTTTGTTAACAAAGCGAAAGAAGGAGGTAATGTTAGAATAAGTATTATATACAACTACATGTAACAACTGATCTTATTTTCTATAGAAATAACCCTACATGTATAACTGAAATGGAAAAATCTTGAATATAAGGTTGGAACTGTGTTTCCTTAACACCTGGCTGAAATATATCGATATTGGATGGTTGAAGTTTAAAGTCATAGGAAGGCCGACCGGTGTAGTTTATCATATGACAGAAAGTGTCTATGTCACGGTATTTGTGTGTCAGACCAGCTCTTATAACATTATGGGAACAGGCCATACATTCAATACAGTCTGAAAAAAAAAATAGAATCATAAATTATGTATAAAATTATTATCATCATATAATGTGATGGGAATCAAAATTTCGATAAACACATAAATGTAGAAGAAAGCAGTCCAAAAGATTTACACCCTCAAACGTATTGGTTTGAATTTAATTAAATTAAATAGATTTAACAATATTCCACACGTTTATTTTTTTAGCTCTTAATTTTTAATTGTTGCACTGTAGCTCGACATTTTTGTTCTGTCAGCAATGCCAAAACCTTGAAAGAATTCAAAAGTATACCCTCAGATTTGTGTATAATGACTATATTGATCAGTATGAAGGTCTTCTTTTAAAATTAAACTGTCAAATGTTCCTGTTCGACAATACACATGGCTCTGGAAACATTAAACATCTTAAATGGTATTGTACCACCAGATCTACTGAATAAACCTGATAGCAAATACAATTTTAGATATACAAATATTTTACAGGTTTCATGATAGATAAAATATGATAAAGATTCATTTAGATATGCTGCTAGTGTGTTATGGATTTCACATCCGGACAAATATCACAGTATAAATTTTAATTCTAAAATTTAATTTCCTCAGGAATGAAAAGTGTATACCGTGTACTCCTTCTTAGTACTATATTTGTATTCCTGTTAATATTGCTCTAGTTTGCTTGTTTTCAATGTAATTATTTATGTGTATGCTGATTGACCAATTGAAAATAGGTGTATATAGAGGCACTCGCCACATAAAATTGCTGGTGGAAGACTCTTGAAGGATAAACCTCTGCATTGTAAATAGGAAAATTTGATTTTAACTTTCACTGGACGCTTGTGTTTGCATACATCAACTATTTACTGTTTGTTGTGTCGGTTCAAAAGTTCATTACAAGTTTATAACTTAAGTATGTCCATGATGATTAACGACTTCTGACTCACCAGATGATTTACGACTTCTGACTCACCAGATGATTTACGACTTCTGACTCACCAGATGATTTACTACTTCTCACTCACCAGATGATTTACGACTTCTGATTCACCAGATGATTTACGACTTCTGACTCACCAGATGATTTACGACTTCTGACTCACCAGATGATTTACGACTTCTGACTCACCAGATGACTTACGACTTCTGACTTACCAGATGACTTACGACTTCTGACTCACCAGATGAGTTACGACTTCTGACTCACCAGATGATTTACGACTTCTGACTCACCAGATGATTTACGACTTCTGACTCACCAGATGTTTTACGACTTCTGACTCACCAGATGATTTACGACTTCTGACTCACCAGATGATTTACGACTTCTGACTCACCAGATGTTTTACGACTTCTAACTCACCAGATCATTTACGACTTCTCACTCACCATTTCGTATCTTGAAACTTTTCTTATGTTATTTTGCTTAAAAATGTCTTGACCACTTGCAATAAAGGTGGTCTTATCATATCTCATCAGTTCCTAAATAATATAATTATTATCAATAAAAACCTAAGTTATCATTCCTCAGGCATAGGTGACCTTAGCCGGTTTTTGGCTATTCTGTGCAGCTCTTTGGTTTCATTGCTCCCAAACACTTTTAAATTATTTGGCTTTCCACTTTTTCGATTTTGAGCGTATCTGATGAAGGTTATTCCAGAGACGTGTGGCGCGCAGTAAATTTAATATCTACGTTTTTATCTTATCAAATCAATAGGACATGATCATCATAATACTCGTATGTCCTATTAATTTGGAAAGACATTAGTAAATGTTTAATAGACCTATGCATGAAATATATAAAGTCTCATCTATGTATATTCAAACTAAAACCTAAATTAATTCGAAATAACTTTAAATAGTAGCCTTAATCTACATACCTCCTGACAGATACGCATGAGGTATATTTTCATCTATGAATATAGCCTCTCCAGGGTTTAAAGAAATTATGTTGAAAAAGTAGATCATAAATATTCCTACATCTCCTGGATATTCTCGGTTCAATTTATGCACAATATCTGGAATGTAGAATTGTATATCCCGTCCTTCGGTCTCTGAATGAAAAAGAAAGAAAAAATAATTGATAACTACATACCAATTTCTTGACAATCGTTATTTTGTTTTTCAAATACTTGACAATCGTTATTTTGTTGTCTAAATTACTCCATATTTTCCAAGATGGTCAATGACTATCTATGATATGTTTTTACAATAAAATATATTTAGCTAATTTTTACATTAGCCTATATGAATTATACTTTTACAATCAAATTCCGTAATCATGAATTCCAATAATTCGTTATCTTCGATAATTCAAAGTAAATATTTGCTTCATTGCAGTAACATTCAACTAAAGTTCACAACGGATGCCACTAGTGGAGCAGGAACGGCTTACCCTTCCGGGGCACCTTGAGATCACCCTCGGTTTTTAGTTGTCTGTGTGGTGTTTTGTTTATCATTGTTTGTCCTTTTTCTTTGCCTGTCCCGTTTCAATTTACAGCTTCTAATTAGTCCTTTGGTATCTTCAAACTTTTCTTATCGGCACAAGTAAATATGTTTGTACATATCGCTTCGCCATTCTTAGTCAACACATTTGGGAGATTAATTTGGTTTTCCGGTACGTTACAGATTTACTTCCTCGCCTCGGGCACCTGGTCTTACGGTCACAAAGCTTGAATACACATTGCGTACTCATACTCACAAATCGTCCAATCAGAGCACAACATGTACCATATACAATGTTATAGTTGACTGTTTTGCGAGTACAAGTACAAACATCGAACTTAAAAGTTAAATGCAAGTAAGGCATGATCTCCATTATTTTTGTGATTCTACCACGAGCGTCGTTCTATGATTTGCCATGATAAGTTATTGGGGTTACTGAATATTTACATAGATCAGACAATAACTTCTTTTTCCACCCCACGTATAACTCTTACAGGTATGGTCATCTCCTTATAAATAAATCGACTATGAAAAAAAAGTTAAATAGTGATGGTCGTCAATTCCACCAATAGTATCCATCTGAGCATAACATTGCTCAATTTACCATTAATCCATTTTTGCAAAAACAATATATACCTTGTTCATTAATATCATGTAAAAGATTATCCAATTCTCTCTTAATCACGTGTAGATCTTGAGTTATCAGTGCTATGAAACAATCCTTAATCGTGTCTCTATGTAAGGTTGGGTTGTCACTAAATTTGACAGCTTTCAATAATTTGGTTACATTTTGGTGTCCAATCACTTCCCTCAATGGTTTTATTTCTGCAATGATGTATAACATAGCTTACTTAATGGGTAACATAGCTTACTTAATGTATAACATAGCTTACTTAATGGGTAACATTATTGTGTTTGATAAATAGCACATCGATAGGAAAATATATAAATGTAATGTCTGATGACGTTTGTTGAAAGTATGTTAATCATAACCCTCCTTTGATCTGGTTGTAGACAAACATGAAAAGCCAATTAAAACATACATCGTCCGATGGCGTTGTGTACGAGCTGGGTAGACAATTAAAATGTGTATTCTACAAAAACTCAGAATGAGAACAAACAACACAAAACCACTGAAATAAATAACATCTCTAAAAGTAGTACCGCTCATACCCTGCCACAACAATAAATAAGATCTCTAAAAGTAGTACCGCTCATACCCTGCCACAACAATAAATAAGATCTCTAAAAGTAGTACCGCTCATACCCTGCCACAACAATAAATAAGATCTCTAAAAGTAGTACCGCTCATACCCTGCCACAACAATAAATAAGATCTCTAAAAGTAGTACCGCTCATACCCTGCCACAACAATAAATAAGATCTCTAAAAGTAGTACCGCTCATACCCTGCCACAACAATAAATAAGATCTCTAAAAGTAGTACCGACCCTGCCACAACAATAAATAAGATCTCTAAAAGTAGTACCGCTCATACCCTGCCACAACAATAAATAAGATCTCTAAAAGTAGTACCGCTCATACCCTGCCACAACAATAAATAACATCTCTAAAAGTAGTACCGCTCATACCCTGCCACAACAATAAATAAGATCTCTAAAAGTAGTACCGACCCTGCCACAACAATAAATAAGATCTCTAAAAGTAGTACCGCTCATACCCTGCCACAACAATAAATAACATCTCTAAAAGTAGTACCGCTCATACCCTGCCACAACAATAAATAACATCTTTAAAAGTAGTACCGCTCATACCCTGCCACAACAATAAATAAGATCTCTAAAAGTAGTACCGCTCATACCCTGCCACAACAATAAATAAGATCTCTAAAAGTAGTACCGCTCATACCCTGCCACAACAATAAATAAGATCTCTAAAAGTAGTACCGCTCATACCCTGCCACAACAATAAATAACATCTCTAAAAGTAGTACCGCTCATACCCTGCCACAACAATAAATAAGATCTCTAAAAGTAGTACCGCTCATACCATGCCACAACAATAAATAAGATCTCTAAAAGTAGTACCGCTCATACCCTGCCACAACAATAAATAACATCTCTAAAAGTAGTACCGCTCATACCCTGCCACAACAATAAATAAGATCTCTAAAAGTAGTACCGCTCATACCCTGCCACAACAATAAATAAGATCTCTAAAAGTAGTACCGCTCATACCCTGCCACAACAATAAATAAGATCTCTAAAAGTAGTACCGCTCATACCCTGCCACAACAATAAATAAGATCTCTAAAAGTAGTACCGCTCATACCATGCCACAACAATAAATAAGATCTCTAAAAGTAGTACCGCTCATACCCTGCCACAACAATAAATAAGATCTCTAAAAGTAGTACCGCTCATACCATGCCACAACAATAAATAAGATCTCTAAAAGTAGTACCGCTCATACCCTGCCACAACAATAAATAAGATCTCTAAAAGTAGTACCGCTCATACCCTGCCACAACAATAAATAAGATCTCTAAAAGTAGTACCGCTCATACCCTGCCACAACAATAAATAAGATCTCTAAAAGTAGTACCGCTCATACCCTGCCACAACAATAAATAAGATCTCTAAAAGTAGTACCGCTCATACCCTGCCACAACAATAAATAAGATCTCTAAAAGTAGTACCGCTCATACCATGCCACAACAATAAATAAGATCTCTAAAAGTAGTACCGCTCATACCCTGCCACAACAATAAATAAGATCTCTAAAAGTAGTACCGCTCATACCATGCCACAACAATAAATAACATCTCTAAAAGTAGTACCGCTCATACCATGCCACAACAATAAATAAGATCTCTAAAAGTAGTACCGCTCATACCCTGCCACAACAATAAATAAGATCTCTAAAAGTAGTACCGCTCATACCCTGCCACAACAATAAATAAGATCTCTAAAAGTAGTACCGCTCATACCCTGCCACAACAATAAATAACATCTTTAAAAGTAGTACCGACCCTTTCACAACAATAAATAACATCTCTAAAAGTAGTACCGACCCTTTCACAACAATAAATAACATCTCTAAAAGTAGTACCGACCCTTTCACAACAATAAATAACATCTCTAAAAGTAGTACCGCTCATACCCTTTCACAGCCATTCTAGGTATAGATTATGTTCATTGCTAAAGTGACTGTGAAATGTAGAACAGCAATAAAAGCGATGTTCTTTTACTTTAATTTGTGTCTTACGAGTAACGTTGGATAGCCTCTCTTGTTCATTTACATCCAAGTCCTTTATCCTTTCTTGCTAAGAGCAATATGAATAATAATTCGAACTCTGTCTACAAAATTTATAATTCCCAAAAACTATGAAAATCGAAAAAGAAAATGAAATCAGTGGGTTATAGTAAGAATATGCATAATGAACATAATTTAAAAGACTTACTTGTCACAAAATCGACTATTTCTGTGATGTGTCTGAATCCAACCATAGCTTTAAATGGAGTAACTGCTATTGCCATTTCTGGTTTATTATTAGGATCTTTGTAAGTGTCTGGCCTCTCTTTATGTAGTGTTTCAGCAAGGGCCTTAAATATTTAAAAGAAACAATGCTGGATAATTCACAGAGAAATCTCCAAGAAAGCAACCGCTTGATTTATTGCGGTACTGGACATTTCTATTCGCAAGATTTACGTCATGGAATCTTTGTACATTTAATTACCGGATGAAGATTAAGAACATACCTCTACGATAAACGCATTATTCCTAGCGTATGGGGTTTACATTTCAAACCTCAAACGCTATTCTAGGGCTTATGTCCAATACAGTGGTTTTCTGGACATAGTTCAGCTGCTGACGAATCAGCGACTCAAACAAGGTTATCTGCTCATAGGTTAAATGACCACTGCAAACATTATACGGACGTAATCCCGCATTGGTTGATCGTTACGAAATATTCATTTTTCAAATGCCAATGGATCTTCCCGATTTTACATAAATGTTTTCTTCCCTCTATCACGTACAAGACTTTGACCGGACTTGGGTATGGGTGGCATGCCGGGTGTCTTATAAGAAACAGGAACTGATTACCCTTCGCGAGTACCTCTGGGGTTTTAATGGGGTACGTGTTGCTCGTCATTTTAATTTTCTGTGTCTTGTTTTGTTTTGTTTGTCATCATTCTGTGTCTTGTGCCCAACGTTTCCTGTTGTCCATTCATGCTTTAAAGAATATCTGTACATAAAGGCTTTATTTAAATGTGTACCACGTCATCGATCGATAAAGTCGTGTTCGATTAAAACCGGTTTACAATTGGTGTCATACCTAATTACACAAAGTGTGTTTGCAAGTTGAGGTTGTAGAGTTTTTCGTATAGAGTGATTTCATCATCATATTATGGCTATGCAAAAATTGACTTTAGCAGAGAGGTGGCAAGCTGTTGGCATATCACAGGCAGGTTTGAGCAATAGAAGGGTGGCAGGGCAAATGGGTTTACATCATTCTGTATTTGATCGTCGTATGTAGCGCTTGCAAGCGACTAGAATGGTTGATGAACGTCCGCGATCTGGCAGGCCCGGCAGAACTACACATAGAGGATAGACTAATAGTCCAGAAATTGTTTTGCTACATCAACTCTTATTCCATGAATTGTCATTTTGGGGTCATGTATCTGTAAGGACTGTTAACAGACGGTTCAAACGACCACAACATTCATTACGTCATCGGCGGGTACGGTAGAATTGGTCACGTGACCATCTCCGTCGGAATACCGGTATTCGTAATTGGAAACGAGTCCATTGGTCAAACGAAAGTAGATTTTTATTGCGCCCCGTGGAAGGTCGCGTTTGAGAGTGATGGCATATAAACAACACTGCATTTCATGATGGGAACATGATGAGTATAACAGCATTCGATGGTGGCGGTGTAACTGTCTGAGGGTGCTTTTCTTTTAATTGTAAGTTAGACTTAAACATGTATTTCAATGTAACCTCAAAGGCGTTGCATACTGCCACAACGTGCTTAGCGCACATGTTGTACCCCATTTTGATAATCATCCATTGGTTGATAGGCCCATCTTTATGGACAACAACACCAGACCGCACAGAGCTCACATTGTAAGATAATTCAGGCAGAATTGACACATTTCAGTGGCCTGCCATGTTCCCTGATATGAACCCGTTCGAGTGCGTATGGGACTTTATTGGCCGTAAAGTGAACCAACGTAATCCACAATGTCAAAATATTACTGAATTAACAAAGCAATTCTAGAAGAATGGTGGCGATTCCCACAAAAGAGACTTCATCACCTAGTTCATCGAATGAATAGGCGAGTGTGTGAGCTTTGGCGTAAACTTGGTGGTTAGTAAATGTGCGCGATAAGGCTTTTCCATACATTCATTCAAAAATTCTGAAAAAAGTGTGACTCGTTCGTTTTCTTAAATTATTGAAAAACAACAACCAAATAACACTTTTTTGAAGTTTTAAAATGTCTGTGTTATTTCCCTTTTTTCCACTTGTAATAACCAAAAATTTGATTTCAGAATTAGCTTCAAATTGTAACCCGTTATTTAATCTATAATGAAATATTAACAGAAAAGCATTTCTGGTTCAACTTCTGTCATCCTTTAAAAAAAAGAAGAAAAATAAATTTTGAAAAAATACTGGGTGGTTCTGAACTTTTGTCGAAGTGCATATATAAAACTGACCTTATCTGGGTGTGCTTGTATCGCTAATCCCTTCCGTATTGATAAAACTTTAAACAGAAAGGGCAAGTTCCCATCAGAATAACGAGCGGAATTTGATCCTAAACAACTAGGATTCTTTGCAATCCATTCCTTCAATTGTTGATGTTGTCCATTTATTTGAAGATATGATGGACCGTCGGAATGAGTTCCCATCCAAAGCTAGAAGTTCATAGACATAAAAAGTACAAATAGTAAATATTCATAAGGCAGTTAGTTACTATAGGCAAAACTATTACAACAAAACATATTTATGTATACACTATTCAACATTATCTCAAAAAGAAAAACATGTGATATCTAAGCAATACTTCTTAGCCAACAAGCATGCATTGACTCTGCTATTGTGCTGTACATGCTCATATTGTCATACATGTTTCTGATAGTATGTGGTCTTTTCCAGTGGATGCGAATTTGTGCAGGAATGTTATCGTTTGTTTACATGTGTATTGCCTTTGGAAATCCAATCATAGAAAGGTCGGGATCCCATTAATCGATTTAACCCTGTCACATTTCTGTGCCTTTCCCAAGCCAGGACCTTTATTTCCAACGTCATATGTCGTGGTCTTTATTCATGTTCAATAATTTGAGATGAGAGGTTAAGTGTTACTTTGTTGATGTTGGTTGAATTGTTGGCCATCAGTATTTAAAAGTTAAATTTTTCATAACTTCGACCAAAAATAAGCGGATGATAACCAGGCCAATATGGAAATGCCCATGTATTAAACTATTTATTACATACTTCCGACATCTAGAAAAGAGACACCCATATTGGCCTGAGACGAAGTCGAGGCCCATATTGGCCCGGGCCAATATCGGCCTCGATATGGAAATGATCTTGTAGTAATCCAATAACCGGTTATTTTCCCGGGATGTGAAAATATGGACAGTTTACTTCCGGTCATATTGGTCATACAAAAATGCATTTATTTGAACTAAGTATGTAATAAATGTACATAAAACATTCAGTTACAGGTGTAACACGTGATTGGTCGATTGTATGATTGTTCTTTAAACTGGTGTCAAATTCACATTTACCAAGTATTTTTTCCAGGAGAAGTCATAGTTTTTGGAATATAATCTTTCCATGATAATTTATTAAACTTGAGTAATATATATATAAAATAAACATAAAAGTGTACCTCTGCATAATGTCTGTCCTCTTCAACAACGAAACCATCGTCTGCTGAGGTTAGGAGTTGAGCCACCATACTGTCATTACCTATCTTTCCCCAAATATTATTGTGAACTGAACATCTTAGTTTAAAAACTGCAATTACCAGAATAATCCTGAGACATGTACAAGTGATGGATTATCATAAATATATAGACAGATAATAGATTGGTTGATTGATTGATTAATTATGTTTTTGTTACGCCACTTTCAGCAATATTTCAGCTATATCATGGCGACCAGTTTTAGTGGTGAGGAAGCCGGAGAGAACCACCGACCCTGAGCAAGCAACTGGTAAACTTTATCACTTGCGACTGCGAGTCGAATGCACCCTTTTTGTAATTTACAAAGCTGGACGCGAACCCACGTCGTATTGGTGATAGGCTTGTATGAGCTGTTAGATCCAATGCTCTAACTCATTGAGCCACCCGGGTCCCCGATAGATAATAGATTATAATAGGTAGTTGGAGAGGGTAAAAGTATTAAGTATACCATTATGTAGCACAACGGGTGCAAATAGTGGAGAAGAAACTACGTACCCTTCCGGATAACCTGAATTCACATCCGGGTTATAATGGGGTTCGTGTTGCACGATGTTCAGTTTTCTGTGTAGTGTTTTGTAGATCATTGTTTGTCCTTTTGGCCATTGTATTGTCTCTCCTTCTGTGTAGTGTTTTGTAGATCATTTTTTGTCCTCTTGGCCATTGTATTGTCTCTCCTTCTGTGTAGTGTTTTGTAGATCATTGTTTGTCCTCTTGACCATTGTATTGTTTCTCCTTCTGTGTAGTGTTTTGTAGATCATTGTTTGTCCTCTTGACCATTGTATTGTCTCTCCTTCTGTGTAGTGTTTTGTAGATCATTGTTTGTCCTTTTGGCCATTGTATTGTCTCTCCTTCTGTGTAGTGTTTTGTAGATCATTGTTTGTCCTCTTGACCATTGTATTGTCTCTCCTTCTGTGTAGTGTTTTGTAGATCATTGTTTGTCCTCTTGACCATTGTATTGTCTCTCCTTCTGTGTAGTGTTTTGTAGATCATTGTTTGTCCTCTTGACCATTGTATTGTTTCTCCTTCTGTGTAGTGTTTTGTAGATCATTGTTTGTCCTCTTGACCATTGTATTGTCTCTCCTTCTGTGTAGTGTTTTGTAGATCATTGTTTGTCCTCTTGACCATTGTATTGTTTCTCCTTCTGTGTAGTGTTTTGTAGATCATTGTTTGTTCTTTTGGCCATTGTATTGTTTCTCCTTCTGTGTAGTGTTTTGTAGATCATTGTTTGTCCTCTTGACCATTGTATTGTTTCTCCTTCTGTGTAGTGTTTTGTAGATCATTGTTTGTCCTCTTGGCCATTATATTGTCTCTCCTTCTGTGTAGTGTTTTGTAGATCATTGTTTGTCCTCTTGACCATTGTATTGTCTCATTCTGTGTAGTGTTTTGTAGATAATTGGTTTTCCTCTTGGCCATTGTATTGTCTCTCCTTCTGTGTAGTGTTTTGTAGATCATTGTTTGTCCTCTTGACCATTGTATTGTTTCTCCTTCTGCGTAGTGTTTTGTAGATCATTGTTTGTCCTCTTGGCCATTGTATTGTCTCTCCTTCTGTGTAGTGTTTTGTAGATCATTGTTTGTCCTCTTGGCCATTGTATTGTCTCTCCTTCTGTGTAGTGTTTTGTAGATCATTGTTTGTCCTCTTGACCATTGTATTGTTTCTCCTTCTGTGTAGTGTTTTGTAGATCATTGTTTGTCCTCTTGGCCATTATATTGTCTCTCCTTCTGTGTAGTGTTTTGTAGATCATTGTTTGTCCTCTTGACCATTGTATTGTCTCATTCTGTGTAGTGTTTTGTAGATCATTGGTTTTCCTCTTGGCCATTGTATTGTCTCTCCTTCTGTGTAGTGTTTTGTAGATCATTGTTTGTCCTCTTGACCATTGTATTGTTTCTCCTTCTGTGTAGTGTTTTGTAGATCATTGTTTGTCTTCTTGGCCATTGTATTGTCTCTCCTTCTGTGTAGTGTTTTGTAGATCATTGTTTGTCCTCTTGGCCATTGTATTGTCTCTCCTTCTGTGTAGTGTTTTGTAGATCATTGTTTGTCCTTTTGGCCATTGTATTGTCTCTCCTTCTGTGTAGTGTTTTGTAGATCATTGTTTGTCCTCTTGACCATTGTATTATCTCTCCTTCTGTGTAGTGTTTTGTAGATCATTGTTTGTCCTCTTGGCCATTGTATTGTCTCTCCTTCTGTGTAGTGTTTTGTAGATCATTGTTTTTCCTCTTGACCATTGTATTGTCTCTCCTTCTGTGTAGTGTTTTGTAGATCATTGTTTGTCCTCTTGGCCATTGTATTGTCTCTCCTTCTGTGTAGTGTTTTGTAGATCATTGTTTTTCCTCTTGGCCATTGTATTGTCTCTCCTTCTGTGTAGTGTTTTGTAGATCATTGTTTGTCCTCTTGGCCATTGTATTGTTTCTCCTTCTGTGTAGTGTTTTGTAGATCATTGTTTGTCCTCTTGACCATTGTATTGTTTCTCCTTCTGTGTAGTGTTTTGTAGATCATTGTTTGTCCTCTTGACCATTGTATTGTTTCTCCTTCTGTGTAGTGTTTTGTAGATCATTGTTTGTCCTCTTGACCATTGTATTGTCTCTCCTTCTGTGTGGTGTGTTGTAGATCATTGTTTGTCCTCTTGACCATTGTATTGTTTCTCCTTCTGTGTAGTGTTTTGTAGATCATTGTTTGTCCTCTTGGCCATTGTATTGTCTCTCCTTCTGTGTAGTGTTTTGTAGATCATTGTCTGTCCTCTTGACCATTGTATTGTCTCTCCTTCTGTGTAGTGTTTTGTAGATCATTGTTTGTCCTTTTGGCCATTGTATTGTCTCTCCTTCTGTGTAGTGTTTTGTAGATCATTGCTTGTCCTCTTGACCATTGTATTGTTTCTCCTTCTGTGTAGTGTTTTGTAGATCATTGTTTGTCCTCTTGGCCATTGTATTGTCTCTCCTTCTGTGTAGTGTTTTGTAGATCATTGTTTGTCCTCTTGGCCATTGTATTGTCTCTCCTTCTGTGTAGTGTTTTGTAGATCATTGTTTGTTCTTTTGGCCATTGTATTGTCTCTCCTTCGATTTATGATTTTGGTATCTTCCACTTTTTCATAAAGGAACCATTATATCAAGTATATAACGGAAAACTGAACATAATTAACGTTTTTCTGGAAAGGGAGGTAGCTCTTGAATCAGTGTCTATTATATTAAAACGCTTTTTATTCAAGTTAATCATATTTCAAAATGTATGCACTTTTAGCCAGGCTTAAGCTCATTTCAAATACAAGTTGATACAATAAGCTTTGTTTCACATAAAACATATCAAATGTTTTTGTCCATTTGTCGTCAGTTTCAAACAAACAAACAAAATTAATAATAATTTCAAAAATAATATATTACCTTTCTGTACTTTCAAGTAGCTCATTCTCTCATTGATTCAGGAGTTGTATTTATTGGTCGGTTTGCCTGTAATAATGGAGAAACAATAGTTCAGCAATATCGCGGTTAATGTGATTGGCCGAGGAAACCTTACACAGAGAAATATGTCACTAATCACCAGCAAATTTACAAGCCAAGTAATATGAATAAATTATTTTAAAATGTTCTTTTCCATTAACGTTTATAAAAACTGTTACTACGATTTATTATTTCTGTATCGTTTTTTCCGGAACATGAAATAAATGAATTGAAAACAAACATATGAAACGTTCAAATAGTGACAGAACCCAACATCACATTCTGAGATATAAATATAATTTCCAAGGGAACCTCGGATTATGGAAATATGACCTAGTCTCTCCGCCTTCGGTTGGAACCCCTCCGATCACGGAATGTGCGAGATGAATAAACGAATCAAATAAATTACGCCCCTTGAGGACGAGGTGGAAATCAGTGCCTCGTGTATGACGGATGCGACAGCGGCAGCTGCTAATGAGCAACAGACAAATATTTTTGAACCTAATCTAGAGAGTGTTAAAAGGACAGACACCACTCATTGTTTTTTGTCGCCTCCAAGTAACAACTCTCATAGTATACACAAATAAACATGGGCTAATACAGAAGCGAGATAAGTTTTTCGAAATAGTAAATAACCGTTAGAGAAAACAGAAGGGACAATCAAGAATGGACAATCAAGAGACACTGGCAAAATTGTACACACAAGACACAGGATGAAGACAAACAACACAACACAGTAAAATGATGAGCAACACAGACCCCACCAGAAAACCCAGGTGAACCCAAGACACAGACCCCACCAGAAAACCCAGGTGAACCCAAGACACAGACCCCACCAGAAAACAGAGGTGAATCCAAGACACAGACCCCACCAGAAAACCCAGGTGAACCCAAGACACAGACCTCACCAGAAAACAGCGGTGAACCCAAGACACAGACCTCACCAGAAAACCCAGGTGAACCCAAGACACAGACCCCACCAGAAAACACAGGTGAACCCAAGACACAGACCTCACCAGAAAACCCAGGTGAACCCAAGACACAGACCCCACCAGAAAACCCAGGTGAACCCAAGACACAGACCCCACCAGAAAACCCAGGTGAACCCAAGACACAGACCCCACCAGAAAACAGACGTGAACCCAAGACACAGACCCCACCAGAAAACCCAGGTGAATCCAAGACACAGACCCCACCAGAAAACAGACGTGAACCCAAGACACAGACCCCACCAGAAAACACAGGTGAACCCATGACACAGATCCCACCAGAAAACCCAGGTGAACCCAAGACACAGACCCCACCAGAAAACAGACGTGAACCCAAGACACAGACCCCACCAGAAAACCCAGGTGAACCCAAGACACAGACCCCACCAGAAAACCCAGGTGAACCCAAGACACAGACCCCACCAGAAAACAGACGTGAACCCAAGACACAGACCCCACCAGAAAACAGACGTGAACCCAAGACACAGACCCCACCAGAAAACCCAGGTGAATCCAAGACACAGACCCCACCAGAAAACAGACGTGAACCCAAGACACAGACCCCACCAGAAAACACAGGTGAACCCATGACACAGATCCCACCAGAAAACCTAGGTGAACCCAAGACACAGACCCCACCAGAAAACAGACGTGAACCCAAGACACAGACCCCACCAGAAAACCCAGGTGAACCCAAGACACAGACCCCACCAGAAAACCCAGGTGAACCCAAGACACAGACCCCACCAGAAAACAGACGTGAACCCAAGACACAGACCCCACCAGAAAACAGACGTGAACCCAAGACACAGACCCCACCAGAAAACCCAGGTGAATCCAAGACACAGACCCCACCAGAAAACCCAGGTGAACCCAAGACACAGACCCCACCAAAAAACCCAGGTGAACCCAAGGGTAAGCAGTTCCAGTTTCTTATACGACACCCACCGTGTTACTCATATAGTCCTGTCAAGTATTTACGGTGATAGAGGAAACAAAGTCACCACGTTTGTCGTAGAGTTTTGTTTTTAATCTTTCTCCATTGTCGATTTCAGTGTGAATATCAATATAAGAAGCAGATCTCTGAGTGTCGGTAGTATCCTGTACTTCAAACTCATTTGGGATAGACAAGATGTAGATAATAACCGAATCGAGAATTGTTCTTTGAAAGAACATCATCTATATAGAATTGAAGGTTTGGGATAATTTTCTATTTTTATTCGTGAGAAGCTCTTGAAGGAAGTCTGGGTCATAAGCGTATAAAAACAAATCGTAAGCTTTTCCTGACAACAATTGTGAAGTACAATACAGTATCTCATAATGTATGTGAAACACTCAAATTCGCCTAAATTTTTACAACAGTTTAATTTTGCACAATTGGTAAATTATAAGGGTTAGATTGTGATACACAGAGAACAAAAGTGCACATAATGGGACCAAGATATAAGCACCAGCTCTATAAGTGCACATTATTAAATTCAAAATAAAATAAACAAATAGAAATAATACATACAATTACACTCAGTTTCAAGATGACGAATCTTGTTATTATGTTTTCCAGTAGCTACTCAATAGTGCATCAAGTCATATCCGTTCAGGTATGACATGAAGATAGCAACGGATAACGAAGGGTAGAAAAGTTTATGTATACACATAAAACATGACCTAATAAAAATGTAAATGTTCACAAAAAAACCATAAAACAGTATTAGCGAATGTACATTTGTATATCGTGGGTGGGTTAAACTATATGATACACTTCATGCATCCATGGGATTTAAAAAAAAAATGGCCTCATTCTTAGCTTATGATATGAGCAGATACAAAATAAGCCTTATTATAAGGCTATACAAATGAGAAAATATTCGCGACAAGTTGCGGTCATGCAAGTATTTTCCACATGTAAATAAGATGCTAACGCGCACACATAACAGGGAGAACAGTGTTATGACACAAACAAACAACAACACCCACATTTTATTATAATGAACTTAATGTTCGTGACACAGAAGTTACAATATTAATTCTGTTAAAGAGATCAGATGGCCCCTATCATTTTCTAAATATTAGATAGTACACAAGACCATCGTAAAACATATCAAGAGAACAAGAGTAAAAAACACAAACTTTGAACCAAATTTTAATTGCCAATACTATTTTTCGTCATCTGTACGCCACTGACAGGAAACTGATATCTTCCGAAAAACAGTTTGAAAGATAAAAGTGCACCTAATGCGTTCAAGACATAGGTGTCAGCTCTATAAGTACATATTATTAAATTCAAAATCAAATAAATAAATAGAAATAATACATACAATTACACTCAGTTTCAAGATGACGAATCTTGTTATTATGTTTTCCAGTAGCTACTCAATAGTGCATCAAGTCATATCCGTTCAGGTATGACATGAAGATAGCAACGGATAACGAAGGGTAGAAAAGTTTATGTATACACATAAAACATGACCTAATAAAAATGTAAATGTTCACAAAAAAACCATAAAACAGTATTAGCGAATGTACATTTGTATATCGTGGGTGGGTTAAACTATATGATACACTTCATGCATCCATGGGATTTAAAAAAAAAAATGGCCTCATTCTTAGCTTATGATATGAGCAGATACAAAATAAGCCTTATTATAAGGCTATACAAATGAGAAAATATTCGCGACAAGTTGCGGTCATGCAAGTATTTTCCACATGTAAATAAGATGCTAACGCGCACACATAACAGGGAGAACAGTGTTATGACACAAACAAACAACAACACCCACATTTTATTATAATGAACTTAATGTTCGTGACACAGAAGTTACAATATTAATTCTGTTAAAGAGATCAGATGGCCCCTATCATTTTCTAAATATTAGATAGTACACAAGACCATCGTAAAACATATCAAGAGAACAAGAGTAAAAAACACAAACTTTGAACCAAATTTTAATTGCCAATACTATTTTTCGTCATCTGTACGCCACTGACAGGAAACTGATATCTTCCGAAAAACAGTTTGAAAGATAAAAGTGCACCTAATGCGTTCAAGACATAGGTGTCAGCTCTATAAGTACATATTATTAAATTCAAAATCAAATAAATAAATAGAAATAATACATACAATTACACTCAGTTTCAAGATGACGAATCCTGTTATTATGTTTTCCAGTAGCTACTCAATAGTGCATCAAGTCATATCCGTTCAGGTATGAAATAAAAAACGGATAACGAAGGTTATGAAAGGTTTAATTTAATATATACACATATAATAAGAATAAGAATAAGAATGTGTTATTCCCAATTAAGGTCCCACAAGGGGCAAACAATTTAATACAATGATTGAAATGATTGGAGACATAAGAAGACAAAAAAAAACCCAACAGTTCAGTGACTGCACGGCCAGATCAGAGCCTATCAAATACCACCATAAATCAATTCACATTTAATATAACATGTACAATAACTATAATAATTATAATATGACTTAATAAAGATGTAAAATATGACTTAATAAAGATGTAAATGTGCAGAAAAACCTAAAATAGGCTTAAAGTATATCGTGGGTGGCAGTGCCGGATTTGGACATATGAGGCCCTGTGCTAGTTAAGTTATGAGGCCCCTTACTTGGGCCCTGAAGGAGGTACACCCAGTACGCCTACACAGGCAGTCAGGCATACATGTTCAGGGAATTTAAGAATAGTTAAAATATTATGTTATATAATTAAGTAAATCTTAAAAAAATGTTTTTGGCAGGAAGATGCCCACACCCCCTGGCCGGCTCTGTGCTTAAGCACACGTAAGCACAATGGTAAATCAGGAACTGGTGGGTGGGCTAAATTATATGATACACTTCGTGCATCCCTGTGATTTTTTTTAATTTAGTTTCATTCTTAACCTATGATATACATAAATACAAAATAAGGCGTTTAAAAACGGTCACGGATAACGAAGGTTATAAAAGTTTTATTTATAGATGTAAATGTGCAGAAAAACCTCTAAAATAGCTTTAAAGTATATCGTGGGTGGGTTAAATTATATGATACACTTCGTGCATCCCTGTGATTTATTTTTTAATTTAGTCTCATTCTTAACCTATGATATAAGTAGATACAAAATAAGGTGTTTAAAAATGAGAAGGTCTAATACCACTAATTAATTTCTTTAATATTTTCTACTAAATTTGTGTTTTTTCGATCTTACCTGGCCATTTTATCTTAAGTTTAACTTTCCAAGACCACATATTTTCTGAAACATACATGATTCCTCTACGTTTTGTGAAAATAGCAGGAGATGTTTAAAGTCTTGCAGTGAAATGCCAGGCTATGGAAAATACCTACTCTAAAAATAACTCGGTTATCCCCGGGAAATTCAATATTTATAGGTCATGCATCAAATCCTCCATAGAGGTATTAAAATACAATTAAATGCATCCAATTTGGGCTCAAGATAATTCTTATATATTTAACTTCAATTATCAATTTTAATTATTCCATTCCATTCAGTATTTGTCACAATACAACAAAGCGAAAGGAACTATTTTCTTTAAAAGGGACTACTTCTGTATATGGTCTAAGCTCTGAATGGTGAATTAGTGGTTTGACACCTAAAAATGTTCAAGACACTTTGCGGTCATGGAGGTGTTTTCCACGTGAGTAAAATACTACCGCGCACACATAGCCAGGCGAACAGCGTTGTGAAAAAGAACGCCCAAATTTTGAACATTATGCATAATATATTAAATCTTCGTGACACAGAAGTTATAATATTAGTTCTGTTAAAGAGATCCGATGGCCCAACCATCATTTAAATATTATAATAATAGTACACAAGACCATCGTAAGACTTAACAGAAGAATAAGAGTAAACATAAACATTGAACCACAATCTAATTGTCAATGTTATGTTTCGTCATCTGTACACAGCTGTCAGACAGGAAACGTTCAAACAAGATGTTGATATCTTCCGAAAAACAGTTTGAAAGATAAGATGAAACGATTTTTAAAAAACCCTTGATTTAATAGTTTAGTACTGAGAATACTGTGACGTACAAAGTCTGAATACAAAGTGCAAATTCAAGCGTAACATATGAGATGTCAAATATTAAACTACATACATGTATCCTTTGTCATAGAGTCTGGTAGAAAGTTGACCATTCGTGTGAAATTTGAGAAAATGTCAAGAAATGAGAATGCAAATTACATTTATGACATCTTGTTTAAAAATTACAATCCCTGATATGATTTCTGCGCTTCTGTAGTCAACGTTATAAACACAGTAATACATCTTGTACATGTAGTCTTACAATATATATTATCAGAAGCCTTTAATAGATTTGATTTACTTCACATAATCGTTATATTCTTGAATCAAAAATGTTCTCGACATATACAATAAATCAAATTAAAGAAGCAACATATTACACATAGAATAAAAGTGCACATAATGCGTTCAAGACATAAGCGTCAGCTCTATAAGTACATTGATGATTAAATTCAAAATCAAATACTAAATTTAGTATACAAATAGAAATAATACATACAATTACACTCAGTTTCAAGATGACGAATCTTGTTATTATGTTTTCCAGTAGCTACTCAATAGTACATCAAGTCATATCCGTTCAGGTATGAAATAAAAATAGCAACGGATAACGAAGGTTAGAAAAGTCTATGTATATATATACATGTACACGTAAAACATGACCTAATAAAGATGTAAATGTATATAAAAAAAACATAAAATAGACTTAACGAAAGAATATACCGTGGATGTGCTAAATTATACTCTACAAAAAAATACAACCCAAAACCCCCAAACACATAGGTCCGATTCATATTTAAAATAAAGTTGACAATAAATAAATGAATATTAAATAATTAAATAGTTAAGTAATGAGTTATTAAAGGTACAGAGACGTGCCAAAAGTATTCGGTCACTGTAATTTTTTACTATATATTTCAAATAAAACCACAATTTTTCAAAACATTATTCCAAAGTCAATTCTTGTTCGATTTTGATGAAATTTTTACCAACAGAAGCGAGAACGTACGTAATTTTCTGCCATTATTTTAAAATATTTTTTGGAAGCATAGATTTTAAATACTCATGATTTAAGCACAAATTTAAATTATTTGTCTTCAAATGTACTATCATTGTATTGTATTTTTGACGTTCAAAATATAGTTTTGTGTTTAAATCGTGAACTCATATGAATTATAGATTATAAAATTATGCTAAAATTACAGTGTAAAACTACATTTAATTCTGTTTTTGTTGGTAAAAAAATCATCAAAATCGAACAAGAGTCGACTTTGGAATAATGTTTTTAAAAAATGTGGTTTTATATGAAATATATAGTAAAAAATCACAGTGACCGAATACTTTTGGCACGTCTCTGTATATCTAAAATACAAAATGCCGGTACGAGTATATTTTTCAAGATCTAAATAATGAAAGTTGCTGTTGCCGTGCAGACAAACTGTTCATGTATTCCACGAGAAACTTGTGGTTAAATCACTCGTTAAACTATCGTGAATACAACTTGGGTGTTAAACATGCGATTGTTATTGCTACTGTCAAATGCCACAATGCCAAGTTTCTACCCTTCTACAAGTAACAACGTCGTCGGTCGTCTTCATTCTGGACAATCTCTTACTGAAGTTGCCGATAATTCAATGTTCACCAGAGCACAATTTCACGACTTTGGCAGAGATTTAATCAAACTGGATCAACTCAAGATCGCCATATAAGTGGTAAGCCAACCATTATTACTCCAGCCCAAGATCGGTATACCCGGATGTTCTATCTACATAATCGAACAGTTACTTCTACAACCACTGCTGCGGGTATCCCAGGTTTAGTGAGAATTTCCGCCCAGACAGGTCGTAATACGTTTCGCTAACGCGGAATTCGCAAATGTCACATTCATTTTATTTTCATGTTTTGAACACTGCAGTCTTTCTTCAAATATAACCAGTTACATTTCAAAAATAAACACTTACCTGGATTTATATTCTAATCACCGAAATAAGAAACTCAATGGTGAAGTGTACACTGCCCTTTTTATACCAAATTATAACAATTTTGAAGAAAAAAACACTAAGTTCCTGTTTCTCAAATAAGATAAAACCTGTCCATTTTAATTTCAGGAAAACATCTTAACTTCTAAATTAGAAATGGGGAAAATAGAGAATGTTTATTCCATCTGCTCCCAAATCGGTTGCAAAGATAGGACTTTTTATAATGTAGTCATTAGAACTGAGGACAAGAGACTCTTGATGATACGTATGTATTAATGTAATACTAGTAAAACATTTTAACATAGAGTAAAAATAACATGAGTTTAAAAAAAAATATTAACCATACGCCATATTGCTGGCAACATAATGACTAGTATTGAGACTGAGAATACATCAAACAAAATACCAAGACAGTATCGCTATCAGTTTGTTTGCAAGGACAGAGTGCATGAAGACTGGTGTTTGCAGCTCGCAGGAAGGAGGGAGTCGTTGGGGCCCCAGTATGCGTTACTAACAATATGACAGTTTGTTATGTCAGTGTCAATTTAATCTGAAAGTAGACTGTTGTTAACTTGTAGAACCCTTAATATCAGCAAAAACTTAAGATAACGCCATCATAAATCAATTGCTAATCAGAAAAAAGGTATATCGTGTGTATGTATTTATGTATGTATGTATGTATATAATATCAGTGGTGGTGTTACAAATATATTTTACCAGAGTTGTGCACAGATAGATAATAATCAACAGGTACTAGTATTCAATTTACTATTATATTTTGTTTATTTGTCACAAATTTTAATTTTTGATAAAAGAGGCTTATAGATAGTCGGAAATCCTTTTGAAATACATAAATAATTAAATTTAACTTCTATCTGTCGATTGAAAAGATGAAAAAAAACTATTTCGATATTTTCATATCTTATATCGAGTTCATCTAATTTCAGAAGAGATTTTCTATAAAAGATACGATCCAAATAAACCCTATCAAAAAACTGTACCAGCACAATGCATGAGAAAGACTATGACAACTCGCTATGAGTTGATGCTTTAATCATAGAACATTAGACGTACATTACATTTATGTAAAAATATCGCTACTACCATTTCTGAATAATAAATATCCCTTTCTGTCTCAATTTTTTAAATTGTTGAACACCTTTTATACCGTTTAAAAACAACAAAAACAAGAAATTAAATAAAGCTAAAAATTATACTGGATACTAGATACACATATGTCAATCTTTAGGAAAATAAAATGCAGAATTTTGATTTAAAACATTGCAATTATTCCAAAATAGTTCAAGCAATTTTGAAAGGGAACATTTACCATACACGAACTTTGGAATTCTGTATGTTTTTGTGTCAGTTTTTTTGTATCTGGAAGAACATGATAATACCTTTCTTCATGATTAAGATCAAGACGAAGAAAGGCATTATTATATTTTATAAAGGATACCACAGATACAGCTAGATTTGCTTCATACCTTATCTGAAACCTCGCAATTGACAGCAAGGGTCGGTTACCAACGAAACTTTACGACAAAAGAGATTATTTCAATCTTCCCATTGTGAATTTTCCTTTCATATCTAGCTATATTCCAGCAGCACCTGCATATATAGTATT
Organism: Bathymodiolus septemdierum; assembly: GCA_963383655.1. NCBI lineage: Eukaryota > Metazoa > Mollusca > Bivalvia > Mytilida > Modiolidae > Bathymodiolus > Bathymodiolus septemdierum. The sequence continues at coordinate 114,996,319 of OY726519.1, forward strand.
TATCCTGCAATGACAGCATTTACCGACCAATATAGCCTGCCCAATAATTTTTTTGATATTGATCAGTTATAAATAGAACATTTTTTGATATTGGTCAGTTATAAATAGAACATACAAATGTAAAACGGGGCACATCGGGGGATATTGTTTTCAAATACATACACAAAATTATTTCAAATACTTTTATCATCGTCCAGTAAACGTTTATTTACGATTTAAAATTGCAGGATAAATACAATACATTTGCACTGTTGAAGCATATAGGTAAATATGTGTATTCGGTGCGAAACGCGGGAAAAGGCTCGGCGAAGCCTCGCCTTTTCCCGCGTTTCTAAGCCTCATACACATATTACCTATATGCTTCGACAGTGCACAAGTATTGTATATATATCTCTCAACTGATACGATATCCAGAGCTTGTGAGTCCTATCACGATTTCCTTGACAGAGAGTAGTTGTTAACAAAGAAGCTACCGAACCAAGGATTCCTTGTGATTAAGTTGGAGTCATCACTTCGAAAGTTTTACGGTCGCCACCATGACTTGGTTAACCGTTACAGCATATCTGTGTCACAAATGACCACAGATATGATCCTTTTGTCGTAATCACAACCCGGTGCGTTTCGCATTCATGGCGTATCAACGGGATGCGATCCTCACATTTCAACAAAGGAGGCATATAGTTCTCAGAAATGTGATGAATGTGGTCCATCTCACGCTTCAGTGAACATAGATAATACAACGCCAAATACATCACATACAAGTCATATCCGATTCTTTGAACACAAACCAGGCCGAAATTAATATTGTTATATGATATATTAGCTTAGTGGTTCGTGTTGTTCATGTCCAATTACAGATCTTCACGAGTTTTGTTCCGTTCTGTGATGTCACTAAGATATCTGCGTCAAACGATGTTTGACGCGCCCTTGTCCCAAATTGTTTTGTAGGAGATTCATGTTTTATTCGTTATTTGCATTTATTTACGTTTATTGGTGTCGAACACCATTTTAATATCAGATTCAATGACGGATTTAGGACATTTGAGGCCCTGTGCTAGTTAAATTATGAGGTACCTTACTTGGGCCCTGAAGGAGGTAGACCCGGCAGGCCTACGCAAGCAGTCAGGCATACATGCTCCGGAAAATTAGGAATAGTTAAAATATTACGTTATATTAGGTCAGACATGTACACTGTGTCTTCAGCAAACTAGAAGCTATTATATATTACCCAAAGCCCCAACCCGCCCAACACTGTCTTACACTGTCTTAACTTGTAGAACCCTTAATATCAGCAAGGACGAATAGCTTTAATATGGATACCAACAACTTAAGATAACGCCATCATAAATCAATTGCTAATCAGAAAAAAGGTATATCGTGTGTATGTATTTATGTATGTATGTATGTATATAATATCAGTGGTGATGTTGCAAATATATTTTACCAGAGTTGTGCACAGATAGATAATAATCAACAGGTATATGAAGCACAGATTCAGGTGCCAAGATGTAACAGTATCTTAAAGGTCGGTTCACACGAGTGTCAAAAGCTCGGACCACTTCATCTTGATCGATGTACGGGTGAGCACACAGATCACAGTCCCAAGGCAACTCATCTTAATGTCTGTATGTTGTCTTCCGTTTGGGCAAGATCTTGTCTTTGGATAGTTGTTTCCACCCCTCACCAAATATTTCCTCATCCATTATTCTTATTTACACTTTATTTTATTATTATTATCACCATTTTTTCTTTTATATTTTCAAAGGTTGCATACATCAGATAACGACCAAATTACTTATTTATGTTTCACATTTGTATTAAAAAGGAATAACTACCCCTTTACTTTTTTTGCTAATTTGTTTCAAGTTGGAAAAAAATCTTGAAAATAAATTTCGGGATTTGCTGCAAAAGTAACGTCAGTTTTTCTTCTCATTAGATTGAGCTTCTGTACATATGCAAGGACTTGAAGAATAAAGTTCTTGAAGTAAATTTTTATCAATAGCTATTTTATGCTACTACATTCTTCTATAAGTGTCCAAATTGAACAGAACGCCGTCAAGTTTAAAATTGCATCACGTAAGCATGAATCCATCTTCAACTCTTTTTTGCCAATAACCAGAGGCCCCTAATAATTTGGTTTCTATGCCACTGAGCCACTGTCATGACTGCCTGCTTTGTGACACACTCCAATAGGCTATCAACTCTATCATTATGTCTGGAATCGCTCCGAATCAGAACGCCTTCAAATTTAAAATTGCACCACATAAGCAATAATCCATCATTAAAATATTTTTGGCAGGAAGATGAGGCCCCCCTGACCAACGAGGCCCTATGCTTAAGCACACATAAGCACAATGGTAAATCCGACATTGATCAGATTATGTTCGTCTCGCTCAACAGTGACACGGCGGGTGTTACAAGTGGGGCATGAACTGTAGACCCTTTCAGGGCACTCGAGGTCGTCCCCTTTTTGTGGGTTCCGTATTGCTCAATCTTTAGTTTTCTGTGTAGTGCTTTGCATATTATTGTTTGTCCATTCTTTTGACCATTGTGTTGTTTTTTCTTCGAATGATATCATATCTGGGACTCCAGAACAAGAGGAAACCATAGACTCAGACAGATCAGAGCCAAGAAGGACACATACCAACATTCCTTCTTCCCGAGATCCATCAGGGAGTGGAACCAAGTACCATCTTCAGTTGTAGATGCTGGTTCCCTAGAGGACTTTAAGGTCAGGTTGAATTCCATCCCCTGACTTTCATCACAACACAGACAAACGACAGGGCAGCCGTACGATGTATATATTGTACATGATTTTTATTTGTATATACCATCCATCTCTTTGGACTTTTACCTGTTTTGGAGGGGCAGGGTCTGATTGTTTATGCGCCCGAGTCACACACACTCGGTAACTACAGAGTCCGACTCTTATCCAGGAAGAAGAAGAATTACGGCTTCCGACCACCTCATTTGTATCTTCAAAGTTGCCTTACTGCTGTTGTAAATGAATCTATTCTATTATGAAATATATACTGTTTTGTATTAACTAATAACAGAAAACCAGCTCATTAAGGCTTATATAGGTATAAAAACACAAATTCAACCAATAGGACCATAGAACAAGCATTCTTTCTTAACAAAAAAGTTTCTTTCGGTTTGATATATTTTGAAAATAATAATCGAATAACATACATAAAATGTGTACATTTAAGGTCAATATATAAGCATTATTTTGAGCCCAAATTTGATTGGATTTAATTGTATTTTAGTACCTTTATGGGGGCTTGGGGCATCTCATAGAAATGCTGAATTTCTGGGGATATCGGTACTATTTTTAGAGCATTGCTGTCCCGGAACCTGTCATTTCTCTGCAAGATTTTAGATATGATATCATTTTCTGACAGAACATAGGAGGAATCAGAACGTTTAAGAAAACACACGGCGTTGGAAACACAGGTACTTGTTTCATTAAAAAAATATATGAATATACCTCTTCCTTACTTCAGGGTAAACATCTACCCTTTTCCCCTTCCCCACTTCGCCTCAATATTTTTCGCTTATTTGTGATCCTTTCGCTGACCCAATTATATCGTTACACTCCCGAGATATTTCTCTTTTCGACTGCCACATTTAAATATACCTACCGGGCCCCCCTTCAGACGAATTGGACAAGAATAGTCAGCGAACGTGGTTTAGTGAAAATTTCAGTCATTGAAACGGATACAGCCACTTCCGGTCCGGTTTAAATTGATTTAGAAAATAAAAAAAAAGGTGTTTAAAAATCAAATGTCAGTAATTTGGAGTTGAACATATTTTTATAATCTGCACTGGAACAATTATCTGTATTTCAAAGGCTTACTTTACATTTGAGAGGAGATGATCATGTGGCATTGTTACACATGGCCGGTCTAGAGAATTCCAAATGCATATGAAAAATCTAGCGCAAACCGGAAGTGGCTGTATCCGTTTCAGAAATTTTCACTAAGCCACGTTCGCTGACTATTCTTGTCCAATTCGTCTGAAGGGGGGCCCGGTAGGTATATTTAAATGTGGCAGTCGAAAAGAGAAATATCTCGGGAATGTAACGATATAATTGGGTCAGCGAAAGGATTACAAATAAGCGAAAAATATTGAGGCGAAGTGGGGAAGGGGAAAAGGGTAGACGTTTACCTTGAAGTAAGGAAGAGGTATATTCATATATTTTTTGAATGAAACAAGTGCCTGTGATGACGTGCCTATGTACAAAATATTTGATTTGCTTTTTAGTCAAAGTCTATCCATAATATACCCCACGGGGGTTGAGGTGTCACTTCCTTTATGAAGGTATAGACGTGTGTCGCAGTAATGGTTGAATTTTTTCAGTTTTCAAATATTAGGGGTAAACTGTTTTTGACCCCCGCCTTTTTGTAAAAATAAAAAAAACACCGAATGCACCGCGTCCAACGGAGCATTCGGGGTGATTGCGATGTGAAGCGTGGGGTGTCCGTTTCGAAGCGCTTGATTTGCGAACATGGTAAGTTCATTTGCATTTGTAGTAATAAAGGGACCGAGTCTGATCAAAATTACATAGCCAGAAATCATGGGTGATTTTGCTCATGAATATTCATAAACCAAATCGCGTCATGTATGACGTCAGTAAATAAACGTTGAACCATATTTGGAAGACGCTGATGAAAACTCGTATCTATTTTTTTAAATAATATTTCATCACAGTTTTGATCACATAAATAACTTCATAATTATTTGTGATCGTATCAAAATTAATTGTCATCATATGTTTATTAGGAATCCGTTGATGTGTGTAGAAGATCGAAAATATATTTAATGCACTGCCCCCCCCCCCCCCCCCCCCCCCATTTTTTCCACGAAATAAATGAAAAATATATTGTGCATTTCTTTTTCAATTTCTGCCCCACATAAGTATCAGTATGTCATTTAAATCGTTTAGTAAATATATTGTTAAATTTTTTGAACTTTATATATCAGCAGTATTGTTACCAATATTGTATTAGATTCTATAGATTCTAGTTACTTGTTCTGTTGTGTTGTCGAAATAAAAAAATACCCTTGTGGAGCCTTTTTTTAATTGTTTATTTACATTTACAATGGAATGCGGTGCTTACTCAAATAATGCTATGTCTAGCAGAAGCAGTTTTACGAAATAGTAGAATTTTTTGCGTGAACCCCTATTGAATCTCTACTAGAAAGGTAAAAAAAACCTTGTGAAGCCCTCTTTTAAATTATCGTGGGAACCTTTAATTTTTCAGCAAAATATTTATCGAAAAAAGATTCCTCAACAATGTTACCGGAACTGACCGAATTTGTCCCGGCAACTAGAATGGGGATTGTAAGAAAAGCGCTTTTATGTCTTGAAAAGCGTGCAGGATGCATTTTTTCACTTCTTCTCAATGCTTTTGAATGGCGCTTACGCTTCAAAATTTGAAACTGGGTGGGAACCTTGAGTTTTCATGGTACAGCTGTAATATTTTGAGATATTGTTCAAACCGGTGCATAGTCTGATTTTTTATCCCGGCAAACTGTCCGGCCCAAGCTAACAGAAAGTTTCCCGTTCAACTATATGTTAAAATCCAAATTCTCTTTGAGCCGCCATTTTGAATATGCAAATGAGCAAATCACCTATCATTTCTGGCTATGATTAGTGCACGGAATCAAGACATTATCATAGTTTATGAACCTGTGATTAAAGTAGATATATACGGTGTAGGTTTAGCAAACACTCGTGCCCAACTCTAATATCGGGTGCAAAAATTAACAACATCACTGCTTTTGGGCCGATTACTTGCAACAAAAGCTTATCTTCAGAAAATTATTGATCCTAAACTTTCAAAATTATAAGACAAACCAAATTCTACAAGATACGCCAGAGAAGATACCATGAACAAAGCGTCAGTCTCGAAAATGAGATGTGGAGTATGGGGTGTTATCTTCGTGTTCCTTACGGGGTGTAGGTTCTCGTTTTTTCCCATAGATTATGCCCAATAAATTACTAGAAATTTGTGCTCGAAATTATTGAAATATTTGTTTTTCACACAACATGATTTGCTGATATAATACTTAAACTAATTTTATTACAGGAAATCAATGCTATATAATGAACCATCAAAGCGAAAAATGAATTCCAAATCTACAGTAGGCGCTTATGTAGTTACTAAGTGAAAGTAAAATCAAGAGTAACCGCGGTTAAAGCGAAATCCAGAACTCATGAGTCAAGGGACAAAGACGAAGCAATGAAAAGGGAGACAAATACAACGAGAAGCACATATGAAATAAAAGAAAATACACATAAAACTAAAAGTAAATGAGCAACTCGGACTCCTCCAAAAACGGGAGCAAGGACCAGGTGCACCGGTAGAGATGGACACACCATATTTGTCAATTCAGTATGACGACCGTAGAACTTTTGAGGTGATGCCTTCAGGAGCGGATGGAGAGTTACCACAGACCAACGGGAAATTGTTAATACGGAATAAAACGTCATCATGTTCGTCATAGAGCTTAGTAATACGTGATTTTGAATAGTAGGTCAAGATACGAGGTAGACCTAACAGGGTCGGTCTGTGGTGTCCTTTTATTAAAGTTCTTTTGGGATAGATGCGACGGAGATAGTCACCGAATCGAGGATTGTTCAGTGACAATACAACATATATATAGCGGAAAGTGAGATTAAACGACCTGGCCAAATGCCGTTCTTTCATCTTGACAAGATCTATTAAGTCGGCCTTGTAAAAGTGAGGAAACAAGTCGGTGAGTAGGACGCACAGTTCCTATTTTAATGCAGATCAAGTGTTGAAGCACACACCCACCACATTGGAGAAATATGTTGTCGATTAAAAAAATAAGCATCTTGTAAATATCGTCGTCTTGTATTTTGAAAGTGATTTGGTATTTTTTGTCACAAAATAAGTTGAGTACCTGCCAACAACTGAGCCTTGGATATGGTATATTGGGATACGGGATATTTGCCATTTTATTTTTAGGGATATGGGATATGTGTCCTCTGAATTACTGGGATATGGGATATTGCATTGTCATTTTGGGTATTTTTAGGTATATTTTTGGCTTTTGACCGAAAATCAATTTGAGGGATATGGGATATTTGCCTCTATTGTTTTAGGGTACGGGATATTGATACCCCCTCCCCCCTCTATTCAAGGCTCACAACTATCCGAAATCACAGAAAGATTACAAAAGCTAACTACAAGTTTTAACTTAAAAATATTTACAGATGAAATTCACAACAAGTAAACAAAAGAAAACGAAAACAAAACAAAAATTGTGACATATATATGCAAAACCTGTTAAGTGGAGTGTCCGCCTTTTTCTAGACAACATAACTCTTATGTTCTTATTAAATTTCCAAGTTGAGGTGATTATAAATATGTTCATAAAACGAGAGCCTACACCCCTTAAGGAACACGAAGTTAACACCCCATACTCTACATCTAATTTTCGAGATTGACGCTTTGTTTATGGTGTCTTTGGTGGCAAAACCTGTAGAGTGTGGTTTGTCTTATAATTTTGAAAGTTTAGGATAAGTAATTTTCTGAACATAAGCTTTTGTTGCAAGTAATCGGCCCAAAAGGAGTGATGTTGTTAATTTTTGCACCCGATATTAGAGTTGGGCGCGAGTGTTTGCTAAACCTACACCGTATATATCTACTTTAATCACAGCTTCATAAACTATGATAATGTCTTGATTCCGTGCACTAATAATTTTGATCAGACTCGGTCCCTTTATTACTACAAATGCAAATGAACTTACCATGTTCGCAAATCAAGCGCTTCGAAACGGACACCCCACGCTTCACATAGCAATCATCCCGAATGCTCCGTTGGACGCGGTGGAATGTTTAGCATGAAAGCAAGTGGTATTCAGCCGGTACATCGGTCCGGCAGCCGGAGGGCCAAGAAGGGACCTGTGAATCTATGGAGGGCCCCAAAACCTTAGCCATAGACGTTTTATTATCATTTTTTCTACTTTTATTGGAGTATTTTCAACTATTTTTAGCTTATTTGGAAAAATAATTATGTAAAATCCATTTAGACGTCTGAATTCTGGTTGTTGATCATCACTCTCATTTACATTGTAAACAGGAAGACAACAATTTTTGCAACTGAGTTCTTGCTTAATTGAACCTCAAATCCTCAATTTTGAGAGAAGTCTCAGCCTGTCCCCGGGGCCCCAAAGCAGTCTTGTTCCGCCTTGCAAATTTTCTCTTGGAGGCCCTGGGTACCTATGCATGCTTTGAAGCCAATGACCACTTGCCATTCCTAAAACCTCCCCCCCCCCCCCCCCCCCCCCCCAAATTTTCACTGATCCTTAGCTGCATTTCCACGTGTATTAACATAAGCTTAAGCATAGGCATAGGAGAAACCCCGAGAATATCCGAAAGATCAGTCTAGTCTCTTGTTTTTAGGGATAAAGAGACACGATGGTAGAGGCAGAACAGGGTAAACAAAGCTTTAACTAGTCTATTTATTATGGTCCAGATATAAAATTAACTTATTCCATATCAAATGCGTCAATGACTTTACGAAGATAGATTGTAAGACTATTCTTTTAGGTGTTACAAAGCGATGGCATTCAACTTTTTAACATAAAAATTGAATCGATGTAGGAATAAAAACAAATATCCGTATATTTATTTGCTTCGAGGACAAATAAAAATTATTATTTGTGTAATTATAGGGATTCGGAATAATTTTCGGAATTGAATGTTCAGGACAATCTAAGGATCCAAGAAATTTGATAACATTGAAATATTAACAATCCACTAAATTCCCCCACTGATTTTTTTTACTATCGGTATCAATGTATTACCCACTGAAAAATTAATCAGATTTTTCAGTGGGTAATACATTGATAGTAAAAAAACCCATTAAGTAGGTCAAATGTAGTGACCGGAAGCAAGCTCCCTGTGCCCTATGTAATGAGTTAAAGCTAATCACAAGAGCCTTTTTTTTGTATGGTCAAGATCTAGAATTACACAAGTCGGAACACAACATAGGATTCACCCCACAGCATTCTCGATCTTGTATTTTGATCACATAAACAAGTAATCCTGCAGCCGTGCTATTTGAGCAACCAAAATACATGGGTTATATAATTTGTTTGCTTTATTCAGTCGCTGAAAGTAGGCCCCTTTTTGCTATGTCACTCTGTGATGCCTTGGAATTTCACGTATGACTTCTAGATATGCGATGTTTATTCGGTTTTTGTTGTCGTTTGTTTTCTATTTAAATTGCACTTTTTTTCTTAATAGGCATATTCAATGATTTAATGCCACCCGAATATGGATAAACCGAATATTCAAACATAACATACATTGCCTTGGAACATACATATACATTTTTTGTAATTAATAATTTGGATCCGGGTGGCTCAATGAGTTAGGTAGTTGGATTACCTAACAACTCATGTAAGCCTATCAGCAATATGGCGTGGGTTCCTGCCCGGCTTTGTAAATTACCAAAAAGGGTAGCCTGTTCCAGAGTTCCTAAAACGTGTACCAATAAATCTTATATTCTGAGACAATGAACACATATTCTATTATGTAAAGAAAGTTTAAACAGTTATGGTCAACAATTCCACCAATATCAACAAAGCAAACAATCCCATCTAAACAGTTATGGTCAGCAATTCCACCAATATCAACAAAGCAAACAATCACCAACATTAAACATGAAGAAGACCATGACATACATGAATGAAGTTGGTAATCCAGGTTCTGGCTTGCTTGAGACAAGCACAAAAATGTGGCATGGTTAAATTGATTAATGGGATCACAACCCTCCCCTCTTGATAATTGCCTAAATTGGATTGCAACAGCAATACAGATACAAGCAAACTATAAAACATCTGCACAGATTCACTTCCACTGAAAAAAACCAAGTGTTCTGTAACAAAAATGGCCGTGTTAGTGAATGCTCAGTTACCCGACTACTAGCTAGCTATGAAGGTAGAATCTGCTGCTTAGAAATCATTACTTTTAGGACAAACTTTGAAATGAGTACACAAAAAACAGAAAGCCTTTTGCAAAAGTTATAGTGACAGAAAAAAAAATGCAATAATTCTGTAAATATCTTGTATGTTTATTCACTAGCTGAGCACGCCTATGACATGAGTCTTAATCTATGCCTATTACTTGTTAATAGTAGATAACTAGACCATTTTACTCCACATGTTAAATAACTAATAATGTTTGTACATGTATTTGCTTCATAGTACATTTTTTGTAAATGTAATTGACAAAGTTTTTAGAAATTAAGCTCTTTCCTGAAATTTAAAGTTGTCACTGTGTGCTGAGACAATGTTAATCTAGTTAAAATTAGAAGTTTGTTGTATCTTTTTTTCATTTTTTTGTGTCTAAACATTAACGTCTAACAACATCCTGTTTGGGGTCATGTCAGGGTTCATATTTTCAACCAACCAATCAGGGATGAGCCTACCAGTTCTATAAGTATTAAAAGCAAATACATGCCAAGAGCTGTTGTCCGAATGGTCAATGTATTTAACAGTCTTACCTTTTGTGTATGATTTGAGGGTCAACGAAGAATGAATGATCATCTGACATGACCCTATAGATGATAGCATGGTTAGTGTATCTACAAAGAAGAAAAAATAAAATAAATAAAGCAGATGTACAAAAAACACTTAATTTTGAGTAAACTGAACGTTTTGTGGAAAAAGGGGAAATATGGCTAGAAATTGGATATTGATGATAAATAGTTTTAACAAAGGTGCCTATAAAAATTAAACTTTATTTTATAGTGTTTGAATTAAGATGTGCAGTACAGAACTACGCATGGGGAAAACCTGGACAGTCTAGCGCTGTAGCTCAGCTAGCAGCATCTGCTGATAAACACTTCTTAATAGACGATAATAAACCATATGCTGAGGTAATAGTTGTTAGAAATGTTAATAGGTTAAGCATTTTATACAAAAACTGACATTAAGATCAGATGTCTTTGTTTAATACATGTACATGTATTCAGTGTTTCAGCTAAGTTTGAAATCTGAAGGACAATAGAAATAGGTGGACAAATGTCTTGAGGCCGGTGCCTAGCCGAGTCACTGGCATTACTAATGTTGTTTCATATGATCCACTATTTAAATCATTACTAAGACCACTTCAACAGGTAGAGATAAATCAATATCAAGTATCAACTGGATTTATAATATTTGATTGCCATTAATAAAAAATTATAAATATTTCATGAATCAATTATAGGATCATACATTCATTAAAACCTTGACTTCATAGACCAAACCTGTCACAGGTCACCAGAGATACATGATATCAGACATCAACTGTCTTTAGTTTTATAACTGATTTTAGCTATATTCATCCTTAGATTTATTATAAAATACTTTGAACATAGTACGGGAAGCTGGAAATAAAAATTTTCTGGAGTTAACCACCTATTCCAGGACTTTCAAAATTTTTCAAGTGTACCAGTACTTCACTATTTACAGGCAGTACTTTTTCTTAAAATTGTAAAGTTTTTCATGAATATCTTGTGCAGCACTCTTTGAAATTAGGAGGTACCAACTACCATTTTAGGTGGGTAAAAGTACCTGGCACCGTGCCTTATTAAAAAGCCTGCTATTCCACTTTTTTGTATGTCCAAAACATTTTTTGGTGCAAATGAAATTATTCATGCATGTTACTTACCTGTACAGTACCTTCCAATTGACTCTGTACTTTGACGTTTCATTCCTTAAAAGGAGTATTATTCTAATGCTCTAGTGAGTTTTTACCATCATGAAGCATCAATGCTCCCTCATCTGTTCAATTCTTCCATTTTGATATTCATGTCAATCAATCAATCAATCAATCAAGTGAAACCTATATTGATATATTATCATGATTATTATTATATCTTCATCAAGATACCAGTTTGATACCAGTCTATGAAGGTTTAAATGACATGGAACAAGATCAAAGAACAGTAAATGGAGCTCAAAAACAAATTAAAAAGAGTAATTTGTTGGGTGAATTCCAGATATGATGCAGTGGCAGATCCAGGGGGAATGCACCCGGCACATGTCCCCCCCCTAAAATTGGAAAAAAATAAGATTTTTGGGGTAAAATCATGATTTTTCACACAAAAAACCCCCAAAATTTTCGCGCCTCCCTCCGCTCGGCGCAATTTTTTTAAGTGCACCCCCCCTAGCTTTAAATCCTGGAACCGCCCCTGTGATGGGTCAAACAAATGCTATGAAAAGTCATGTAAATATGATCAACATTTTGTATATTACAGCTATGGATGGGAACACATCCAAATGGTCCATCAGAGATATGCAAAGATGGTCAGTGTAAAGGAAAACTGAATGACTGGATCAAGCAGAATCCAACTTGTTTAGGTTCAAAGGTTAAAGACTATTTCCATGGCAACCTTCCTTTCTTGTTCAAAGTGCTATCTGTCAACAATTCTTTGTCTATACAGGCACATCCAAACAAGGTAAAAGGCTTTTCAGCTCACTTGACCCAAATGATCATGTGGACTATTGACATCACTTTGTATCTGTCGTTCATTGTGTGTCATTGTCATTAACTTTTCAAGTTTTGAACATCTTCTCTGAAACTACTAGGCCATTTGGAACCAAACTGGGGAAAATTATATTTGTGAGGCTCTCTACAAAAGATTCTCATTTCGCCTTGATCTAGCTAAAAACATGGCTGCCATGAACAATTTGTGATTCTGATTAATTGAAATCTAAAAAAAATCTCCTTTGAAAATATTGGACCAATTGAAACAAAAATTTTCAGGAATGATGTTTGTGAAGACCTCTACAAAAATTTCTTACTTCGTCTTGTTCCAGCAAACTACATGGCCATCCTTTGTCATAAACTTTTACATGATGCCATACTACAGGTGTACTATTAATTTAATATCTGTTTAACCAGAACACCCCCATAATCAGACTACCTGTAGGAATGTTTCTTCAGCATATTTAATGCAAAGGGATTGAGACAATGCTTTGATCATTCCTTAATGTGAACATATTCCTTTATAATGATCTGTGATGCATTCGGAAGTCTATAGAATCAACATTTGCTCCAATATATTAATGTTTGTTTGGACTATAATTTTATTGTTCAAATATAATACATATTATAGAATTAAACAAAAATATTACAATATTATTATACATTATTTTGACAACAGGATTCAGTAACAAGCTACTAAATGCATATATCAATCAGTTTTCAAGATGTAGCACACTCCAAAATGCTCGTCTGGAGTAAAAGATAATTAACGTGTGATGTTATATTTTTACATATAATGAAATATGTGACATAAAAAAACAGAAACTAAAAGATTTATTTATAGTGGTTTTTATGATTATTTCCTTTAACAATATTCCAGTTATATCGTGGCGGTCAGTTTTACTAGTGTAGGAAACCGGAGTACACTTAGAAAACCACCGACCTGTCACAAGTCACTGACCAACTTAATCTCATAATGTTGTATCGAATACACCTCGCCATGAACGGGGTTTTAACACACAACTTTAGTGGTGATAGGCACTGATTGCACAGGTAGTTGTAAATCCAACTACCATAAGACAATGATTAAGACTGCCCCTATTTAAAATGTATGAACAAATCAATTTTAGGTGCATGCAGAAAGATTACACAGAGAAAGGCCAGATATTTACAAGGATGCTAACCATAAGCCAGAGATGGCTATAGCTCTTACTCCATTCACTGCTATGGCTGGATTTAAACCTATCAAAGAAGTAGCTGATTTAATTACAAGTATAATGTCTTTATCACATTTTTAGCTCACCTTGCCAAAGGCAATATGAGCTTTTTCCATCACTTGGCGTTCGTCGTCTGTCGTACGTTAACTTTTCACATTTTAATCTTCTCATCTAACACCACTGAGCCAAGTGAACTGAAACTTGGTAGAAAACATATAGAAGATCCTCTATAAAGATTGCATATTTCGTCCTGATCCGTTAACAAACATGGCCACCACAGGCAATTGTTGTTTTTGATTGGTCGATTTTTAAAAGTCTTATCCTCTGAAACTGCTAGGCCAAATGAACTGAAACTTTATCGGAAGCATTTATGGAAGGTCTTCTGTAAAGATCCGATCCTTTAACAAACTGGCCGCCACAGGCAATTCTTGTTTCTGATTGTTCAATTTCTAAAAATTCTTCTCCTCTGAAACCGCTATGCCAAATGAACCGAAACTTGGTAGGAAGCATCTATGGAAGTTTCTATATTAACATTGCTCATTTCGTCATGATACGTTAACAAACATGGCCACCATAGGCAATTCCTGTGTCTGATTGGTCGATTTCTAAAAAATCTTCTCCTCTGAAACCGTTTGGCCAAATGAACCAAATCTTGGTAGGAAGCATCTATGGAAGGTCATCTCTAAAGATTGCTCATTTTGTCCCGATCTGTTAACAAACATGGCCACTATAGGCAATTCTTTTTTCTGGTTAGTTCTAAAAAATCTTCTCTGAAACCGAGTAGCCAAATGAACAAAAATTGGTATAAAGTTTTCTCAAAACAGAATGAAAGGTGAGCGACACAGGCTCAGCCCACTGAGCCTCTAGTTACAGAAGCTGGGAAGGGCTACACAAATATATTTTTCTAATTTGTTACAGCAGATTACTAATATGTTATAACCAATTAAAAAAATACTGGTGTGTCTCTACGACAGATTACTGATCTATTATAACAAATTAGAAAATAAATACTGGTGTGGGTCTTCCCATCTTCCGTACATTTTTGTAGACTGATTGTAGACTGATTCATGTTCATAACACTCAGGTTTACATAAAAAATACAGTAATTCGTGCCAATTTATATCAAATTTGTTTTATTTCACTCTCCATTATGATAATACTAAATTAGTTTATTATTGTTTTCAATTGAAATAAATAAAATAAAATGTTTTTTTGTTTTAATTAGTTTGTCAGATGTTTCTTGGCATTTGTCATAAATGTATAAAATTAGTGGTAGTTTCTACCTACATGTAGTAATTAATAAAGAACTTAGTTGAAGTATTGTTATATAAATGGACTCTTCACAAGTATATTAATATCTTATAAAGTGTGTGTCTTTACATTTTTGCAAGTTTATATATCTAACAGAGGTTAGAGACTTGACACTTTATATATCTAACAGAGGTTAGAGACTTGACACTTTACATATCTAACAGAGGTTAGAGACTTGACACTTTACATATCTAACAGAGGTTAGAGACTTGACACTTTACATATCTAATAGAGGTTAGAGACTTGACACTTTACATATCTAACAGAGGTTAGAGACTTGACACTTTACATATCTAACAGAGGTTAGAGACTTGACACTTTACATATCTAACAGAGGTTAGAGACTTGACACTACATATCTAACAGAGGTTAGAGACTTGACACTTTACATATCTAACAGGTTAGAGACTTGACACTACATATCTAACAGAGGTTAGAGACTTGACACTTTGCATATCTAACAGAGGTTAGAGACTTGACACTTTACATATCTAACAGAGGTTAGAGACTTGACACTTTACATAACTAACAGAGGTTAGAGACTTGACACTTAATATATTTAACAGGTTAGAGACTTGACACTTTACATATCTAACAGAGGTTAGAGACTTGACACTTTACATATCTAACAGAGGTTAGAGACTTGACACTTTACATATCTATCAGAGGTTAGAGACTTGACACTTTATATATCTAACAGAGGTTAGAGACTTGACACTTTACATATCTAACAGAGGTTAGAGACTTGACACTACATATCTAACAGAGGTTAGAGACTTGACACTTTGCATATCTAACAGAGGTTAGAGACTTGACACTTTACATATCTAACAGAGGTTAGAGACTTGACATTTTATATATTTAACAGGTTAGAGACTTGACACTTTACATATCTAACAGAGGTTAGAAACTTGACACTTTACATATCTAACAGAGGTTAGAGACTTGACACTTTACATATCTAACAGAGGTTAGAGACTTGACACTACATATCTAACAGAGGTTAGAGACTTGACACTTTACATATCTAACAGAGGTTAGAGACTTGACACTTTACATATCTAACAGAGGTTAGAGACTTGACACTTTATATATTTAACAGGTTAGAGACTTGACACTTTACATATCTAACAGAGGTTAGAGACTTGACACTTTACATATCTATCAGAGGTTAGAGACTAAACACTTTACATACAGAGCTTAGAGACTTGACACTTTACATACCGGTATCTAACAGAGGTTAGAGACTTGACATTTTAAATATCTAACAAAGGTCTGATTCACACTTTACAAGTACAGTCAAACCTTGGGACAAAGAAAAAGCGGTCTTATAAGACAGGTGACCTCTTAAAAGAGGTTCAATTAATATGAAATATTCTATGAAAGGACAATAAAATGATGACCTTTTAATACAGGTGACTGCTTGATACAGGTGACCGCATATACAGGTTTGACTGTATATATATTTTACAAAGGTTTTAAACTTGACACAGACTTCACACTTTACAAGTATATATATTTTACAAAGGTTTTAAACTTGACACAGACTTCACACTTTACAAGTATATATATTTTACAAAAGTTTTAAACTTGACACAGTCTTCACACTTTACAAGTATATATATTTTACAAAGGTTTTAAACTTGACACAGACTTCACACTTTACAAGTATATATATTTGACAAAAGTTTTAAACTTGACACAGACTTCACACTTTACAAGTATATATATTTTACAAAAGTTTTAAACTTGACACAGACTTCACACTTTACAAGTATATATATTTGACAAAAGTTTTAAACTTGACACAGACTTCACACTTTACAAGTATATATATTTTACAAAAGTTTTAAACTTGACACAGACTTCACACTTTACAAGTATATATATTTGACAAAAGTTTTAAACTTGACACAGACTTCACACTTTACAAGTATATATATTTTACAAAAGTTTTAAACTTGACACAGACTTCACACTTTACAAAAATACATATCTTACAAAGATCTGGAATATGCCAATAGATTTTGCTTATTGTTTCTAAGATATAAGAGAGTCTAAAAAGAGCCAACATTAAAGTTATTTATTTAATTTTATTTGTAGAGATAGAACCATTAAGAACTGTTGTAGGACATAAGAATGCCATCAAGCTGATCACAGCCAGTAAAACAAATGATATGCCATTACATAGAGAGGCCATGAAGGATTGTTTTACTGGACTGATGACTCAAGACAAAGATGTCATAGAGAGAGAATTACACAAGTTATTCCAAGTCATAGAACAATATGGTCAGTTTTTTTTTAATGTATTTTGATCTACAATATGGTCAGAGACATAGTGTAATACATCTTTGTGATGGATGTATTATTCTTCTTAGTGATACTGATATATCTTTTGCTCTGTTTAATCTATTTACTTACTTTATTGTGCATTTTAGGTGATAGAAAGTAACACTCTAAATGTAAAAGAAATTTTGAAGATATGTTTAATAGAACAAAAAGTATATCCAAATCACCAAGATGAGTGATACATTTATCACAGAGATTTATCATGTGATGTCACTGACTCTGTAGGTCAGGGAAAATTTAAGCTTATTGATGAAGTATGGATTGTCAAACATTTTCCAAAATGTCATCTTAAATTTCATCTTGAGGCATAATAGTTTCTGATTGGCTGAAATATCTATATAAACAACTGTGTAATTTGAATCAAAACAGTAGAAACATAATAAAAGAACGAAATCTCAGATAACACAAACTTACACAAAAACTGATGGTGAGGCCAAGCCTGATTTCTCAAAAAGAATTTTAATCTGAAACAGGACATGTATATTGATTTCTTCATTGACCAATATGCTTGCTTTTTTATAAGTTTTGCTGAAATATGAAACAATCTCTGCAACCACTGTACCTTTTTATGAAATGTCTTTAAAATAGATTTCAAAATTGTTTTGATCCCAAATCTGATAGACAATGATAGTTTCTAAGTGATTGAAATGTGAAAAGACCTTCTACAGAAATCAATCAGAAATTGATAAAATATTAATATCTCTGAAACCATTAGACCATTTGAAGTGAAAACCATAGAAGATCTAAAAAGTCATCATTTAGTTCTAATTCAACATCCAACCAACATGTCAACACAATTCAAGGCCAAAAAAGCTCATTTTAGCTAAAAAATTAAATAACGAATGAGGTAGAACTTTGCATGTTATAAAGAAGTAGAAGTAATGCTAACATGCATTCTATTACAGAAACAGATGAAAAAGACACAAGTTTGTTTATGAAGGAAATATTAGATAAGCTTAATAGAGAATTTCCTGGTGATGTGGGAATCTTTACTATGTATTTCCTGAACATCATAACACTCAAGCCAGGAGAGGCCATTTTTCTAGAGGCAGACTATCCTCATGCATATTTATCAGGAGGTAAGTTTTGAAGATCAAAATTAAAATCTTTATTTTGAAATTTCCCTTCACCTCAGTAGTAATAAAATGTGAGTTTTTATTTTATTTTGTATTTAACCCAATTGTTTATTTTAGAATTTAGATCAAGTTTACTAGTAACTAATTTCAGAGGTTTAATTTGTGAATGACAGATTTGAATGCATTATTTTAGTAGCATTTCTCTCCTTGCGTGTATTGAGGGAGTATCGCTTGATGGCCACGTTCGATTATCTCCCTTGCTTGCAGATGTAAACAACACATCTATTAATTCCCTTTACATTCATTATTCTGAACAAATTCATGCATTTTCTATTGTATTTAAAAGTAATATAAATGTTGGTACATTTCTCGTTTAAATAAGAATATTACTTGTGCACCATGGTGCAAAAAATCGAAATAACCAACATTGGGTTTTTAGAGATGACTATTTTTAAAATGTATGAATAATAGGGCTATCACGCAAAATATCTGAAAACAGCTTAATAGATACATAATCTTAAATAGAATTGATTTAAGTGTAAAGATAATGCATTGCTAAATAAGATTATACATTCTCTATATATTTACAAGCCTCAATTTTCGATAAATCTGATTTTTTTCCTTTGCTCTCAACTTCATAGACAATTTCCAATATTGCTGTAATCACCTCGTTAATCAGGCCTGGATTTTGAAACTGTTCTCCCAGTGTTGTCTTTTTTTAGCTTTTAATTTTATTACCAAAACATTTAATTTCAATGAGTCATTTGAGTTCTTTTATCCTGACAGAAATTTTTATGTTTTTAGACTGTATGGAATGTATGGCTTGTTCAGACAATGTTGTTAGAGCAGGTCTGACACCAAAGTTTAGAGATGTTCACACTCTCTGTGAAATGTTAGATTATACTGGACGTCCTATTGCTAGAACAAAACTGAAGCCATCAGGTGTAGAGAAATCACAGCCTGGAGTAACAGAAATATCTTTTACACCATCGATATCAGACTTTGCTGTGTCTATTTATGAGGTAATTCACAATGTCACAAAAGTTATTTTTACCTTTGATGTTGGTTATGTTGGTTGCCATGGAAAAGCATAAGAATGATTTTTTTTCTAAGAGCTACTTATGTTAATCCAGTTGTATTTGACAGGAAACAAACTTGCAATATACATATTCAAAATTTTGAAGCTTGCACAAATGAGGTCTTCAAAGTTTATCCTGATGATCCAAAATTTAAAATAAACACCAGAGAAAACCAAAAGGCAATCAAGAATGGACAATCCAGAGACAGACAACAATGGACAATCCAGAGACAGACAACAATGGACAATCCAGAGACAGACAACAATGGACAATCCAGAGACAGACAACAATGGACAATCCAGAGACAGACAACAATGGACAATCCAGAGACAGACAACAATGGACAATCCAGAGACAGACAACAATGGACAATCCAGAGACAGACAACAATGGACAATCCAGAGACAGACAACAATGGACAATCCAGAGACAGACAACAATGGACAATCCAGAGACAGACAACAATAGACAATCCAGAGACAGACAACAATGAACAATCCAGAGACAGACAACAATGGACAATCCAGAGACAGACAACAATGGACAATCCAGAGACAGACAACAATGGACAATCCAGAGACAGACAACAATGGACAATCCAGAGACACAGGCCTCTACAATAACTTTTTTTCAAACTTGTCCCTTTGGGCAAGTAACTTTCTAAATTGACTTGTCCAAATTAAAACATCACTTGTCCAAAAATTTTGACCCGAAGATAAAAAAAAGAAAGAAAGAGTTTTAGTTATGTGGTAGAAACAAGACATAGGCATTTCATGAAATTCTTGAAAATGTTCTAAAAGTACTCAGAACTTTGTTTTTTTCATAAATTTATGAATCAAAAGACTATAAAATAATTAGTACCCTGGTATTTTAAACAAAATTTGAAACAGATACAGTGACCACCCAGGACTGAGGTATTCCGGAATTTACTCATTAAGCAATTTGTTATATATATACAGTCAAACTTGTCTATAGCGACCATTGAAGGGAATTCTGAAAAAGGTCGTATAAGACAGGGAGTCTTTATATAGAGGTTATGATATTTGCTCCCAAAATCTTGAAAGATGAAACCACCTAGTTCGGGTATATTATCCGCATCAACGGTTAACCCGTTCGTGTGGAGGACAAATGCATGAATAGAGCTTAAATTATGGCAAGAAAAGGGTATAATGAAATAAAAAATGTGTTCAATTATCGTTAAATATTTCCACCTTTTGTGGGTGAAATTTAGAGAGAAACAAAAGGATAATTAAATCCTTGATTTAATATAACTCCTTGATTAAATGATCGACTTTTTTACTTTTTTTCAACAGTTATTGTTTTCGTAATTACAATTAAACTTTATGATCAGAAGAATGAAATTTACTGACAAACGTTTTCAATTTAAATCACTCGCCGGTAGCTATAAATAGCCTAATCACACAATCAGCCTGTGTTTACCTTGACTGTTACCGCACATTAAAACGAATGTTGACAGAAATATATGCTGGGAACCAGTACTTCATAATTCAATAATTTTCAAAAACACGATGTTTATTTATAAAAGGGAAAGATTAAAATGGGTTTTTCTAAAGTAAACAATTTTACATATTTGATATAAATAAGAAAAAAACAAAAAACAACAAACAAAACAGCAATAATAAATCATCACGTGTACAACTCTACACAAAAATGGCGGTCTCACATATAACGCTAATCGTGACTTCATTTAATATGAAAAATCTAATTATTATGAACTAGTATTAGTAACAGGTAGGAACTTTGTAAACATGTACTTTTGGGAGTGAGATGTTGTCAGTAGATCATGCAAATATCGACTAGAGGGATAGTCAACCTATGTCTACCATGCGTAGTATGACGAGGAAATATAACCAGTATCTAATTTGCATATACGTTATCGGCAATGAAAGAAACATATTTTGGAACTATTTAATATGAAATTAAGTAAAACTATTGATCAAACTCGCATTTGCAAGAAAAGTTACGGTGATCCTTTAGGGTATTTCTGTATGGGCTTATTTGTTTTACTTGTCCCGACGGACAAGTGACCAAGAAATTTCACTTGTCCAACGGACGTTTCCACTTGTCCCGGACAATCGGACAAACATTATTGTTGAGGCCTGCAACAATGGACACAAGACACAGAACGAAGACAAACAAAACAAAAAACATAACACAGAAAACCAAAAAGATAAGGAAGATGGATCCAACCATAAAATAACAGGTGGTGAATCCAAGTGCTTGTGAAGGACAAACCACTCCTTTTTCTTATAAAGGCACCTACTGTATTTTACTCATTGCCAAGTCTGGTAAAAGTCTTGTCGACTGCAATGGGTAATATTTGAAGATTATTTTTATTAAAAACTAAAAATAGCAAGGTCCTGTGGCTGAAAATGTAATATACACACACCATGTGCTTGATACAGGTTCATATGAATTGCATGGAAATGTAAATTTTCATTAATTCCATTATCTGTCACTACAGTGATTCCTTAAGTGAACATTTCTTATTCCATGTATTAGTACATTTATGTATGTCCTGATGTACATATATCTTTTACTCTTTCAGAAGTTATCTGAATGTTCTGTGTATTTAAAACAAAAAATTGAATGAAAGATAGCATGAGTTCCTAGTAGAGCTGTTCAGTTAATATGTTTGTTTATTTGTTGAAGAATGATATAAAATATATTTACATATTATTTCATGACAAAGGATCTATATAGAATGACGACAGTTATGGAGGTCAAGACAGACATTATGACTAGTATCACAGAGAGTTTGATAGGTTTATTGATTGATTTTATTGTGTTTAACGCCACTTTCAGCAATATTACAGCTATATCATGGTGACCAGTTTTTTGTGGTGGAAGAAGCCAGAGTACCCGGAGAGAACCACCGACCATGGGAAAGCAACTGGTAAACTTGATCACTTGTGGCTGCAAGTTGAGTGCACCTTTTTTTGTAATTTACAAAGCAGGGCGTGAACCCACACCGTATTGGTGATAGACTTGTATGAGAGTTTGATAAGATATGCTGTGATACTTGTGATAATGTATATCCACTAACGTTATTGTTGTGATACTTGTAATAATGTATATCCACTAACATTATTGTTGTGATACTTGTAATAATGTATATCCACTAACATTATTGTTGTGATACTTGTAATAATGTATATCCACTAACGTTATTGTTGTGATACTTGTGATAATGTATATCCACTAACGTTATTGTTGTGATACTTGTGATAATGTATATCCACTAACGTTATTGTTGTGATACTTGTGATAATGTATATCCACTAACGTTATTGTTGTGATACTTGTGATAATGTATATCCACTAACGTTATTGTTGTGATACTTGTGATAATGTATATCCACTAACGTTATTGTTGTGATACTTGTAATAATGTATATCCACTAACGTTATTGTTGTGATACTTGTAATAATGTATATCCACTAACGTTATTGTTGTGATACTTGTAATAATGTATATCCACTAACGTTATTGTTGTGATACTTGTAATAATGTATATCCACTAACGTTATTGTTGTGATACTTGTAATAATGTATATCCACTAACGTTATTGTTGTGATACTTGTAATAATGTATATCCACTAACGTTATTGTTGTGATACTTGTAATAATGTATATCCACTAACGTTATTGTTGTGATACTTGTGATAATGTATATCCACTAACGTTATTGTTGTGATACTTGTGATAATGTATATCCACTAACGTTATTGTTGTGATACTTGTGATAATGTATATCCACTAACGTTATTGTTGTGATACTTGTGATAATGTATATCCACTAACGTTATTGTTGTGATACTTGTGATAATGTATATCCACTAACGTTATTGTTGTGATACTTGTGATAATGTATATCCACTAACGTTATTGTTGTGATACTTGTGATAATGTATATCCACTAACGTTATTGTTGTGATACTTGTAATAATGTATATCCACTAACGTTATTGTTGTGATACTTGTAATAATGTATATCCACTAACGTTATTGTTGTGATACTTGTAATAATGTATATCCACTAACGTTATTGTTGTGATACTTGTAATAATGTATATCCACTAACGTTATTGTTGTGATACTTGTAATAATGTATATCCACTAACGTTATTGTTGTGATACTTGTGATAATGTATATCCACTAACGTTATTGTTGTGATACTTGTGATAATGTATATCCACTAACGTTATTGTTGTGATACTTGTGATAATGTATATCCACTAACGTTATTGTTGTGATACTTGTGATAATGTATATCCACTAACGTTATTGTTGTGATACTTGTGATAATGTATATCCACTAACGTTATTGTTGTGATACTTGTAATAATGTATATCCACTAACGTTATTGTTGTGATACTTGTAATAATGTATATCCACTAACTTTATTGTTGTGATACTTGTAATAATGTATATCCACTAACGTTATTGTTGTGATACTTGTAATAATGTATATCCACTAACGTTATTGTTGTGATACTTGTAATAATGTATATCCACTAACGTTATTGTTGTGATACTTGTAATAATGTATATCCACTAACATTATTGTTGTGATACTTGTAATAATGTATATCCACAAACGTTATTGTTGTGATACTTGTAATAATGTATATCCACTAACGTTATTGTTGTGATACTTGTAATAATGTATATCCACTAACGTTATTGTTGTGATACTTGTAATAATGTATATCCACTAACGTTATTGTTGTGATACTTGTGATAATGTATATCCACTAACGTTATTGTTGTGATACTTGTAATAATGTATATCCACTAACGTTATTGTTGTGATACTTGTAATAATGTATATCCACTAACGTTATTGTTGTGATACTTGTAATAATGTATATCCACTAACGTTATTGTTGTGATACTTGTAATAATGTATATCCACTAACGTTATTGTTGTGATACTTGTAATAATGTATATCCACTAACATTATTGTTGTGATACTTGTAATAATGTATATCCACTAACGTTATTGTTGTGATACTTGTAATAATGTATATCCACTAACGTTATTGTTGTGATACTTGTAATAATGTATATCCACTAACGTTATTGTTGTGATACTTGTGATAATGTATATCCACTAATGTTATTGTTGTGATACTTGTGATAATGTATATCCACTAACGTTATTGTTGTGATACTTGTAATAATGTATATCCACTAACGTTATTGTTGTGATACTTGTGATAATGTATATCCACTAACGTTATTGTTGTGATACTTGTGATAATGTATATCCACTAACGTTATTGTTATGATACTTGTAATAATGTATATCCACTAACGTTATTGTTGTGATACTTGTAATAATGTATATCCACTAACGTTATTGTTGTGATACTTGTGATAATGTATATCCACTAACGTTATTGTTGTGATGCTTGTAATAATGTATATCCACTAACGTTATTGTTGTGATACTTGTAATAATGTATATCCACTAACGTTGTTGTTGTGATACTTGTAATAATGTATATCCACTAACGTTATTGTTGTGATACTTGTGATAATGTATATCCACTAACGTTATTGTTGTGATGCTTGTAATAATGTATATCCACTAACGTTATTGTTGTGATACTTGTAATAATGTATATCCACTAACGTTGTTGTTGTGATACTTGTAATAATGTATATCCACTAACGTTATTGTTGTGATACTTGTAATAATGTATATCCACTAACATTATTGTTGTGATACTTGTAATAATGTATATCCACTAACGTTATTGTTGTGATACTTGTAATAATGTATATCCACTAACTTTATTGTTGTGATACTTGTAATAATGTATATCCACTAACGTTATTGTTGTGATACTTGTGATAATGTATATCCACTAACGTTATTGTTGTGATGCTTGTAATAATGTATATCCACTAACGTTATTGTTGTGATACTTGTAATAATGTATATCCACTAACGTTGTTGTTGTGATACTTGTAATAATGTATATCCACTAACGTTATTGTTGTGATACTTGTAATAATGTATATCCACTAACGTTATTGTTGTGATACTTGTAATAATGTATATCCACTAACGTTATTGTTGTGATACTTGTAATAATGTATATCCACTAACGTTATTGTTGTGATACTTGTAATAATGTATATCCACTAACATTATTGTTGTGATACTTGTGATAATGTATATCCACTAATGTTATTGTTGTGATACTTGTAATAATGTATATCCACTAACGTTATTGTTGTGATACTTGTAATAATGTATATCCACTAACGTTATTGTTTTTATCATTAATGACATGTGTTTGACATTACGTTGACCAATGATTTACAATATTAGAGTTAATTTATTGATACTGACAATATCACTCATGTGAGATTAAAGAAAAAATGTACAAATTAACCAATAATTTACAGTAGTGACCTGTTTGAAGAAGATAAGAATCAAATGTACACAGTTAATTGATGATGGAAAGATGAACATCTAATGATTATGTAAATATCAAATATAGATTTTGACTAGGAGAGCATATTTTGAGTGAATGATTGTAGTTTAACGCCAAATGAGCAATTTTTCAGATATATCATGGTGAGAACAAGTTACATTGTACATTCGATGAGATGATGATGTACACTTTGTACTAGACTAATATGCTTAGTTAGATCTTTATAGTGCTAGCTTGATGTCCACTTGTACTAGACCAACAGGCTTAGTTGGAATTTTATAGTGCTAGCTCACTGAATCAACAGTCTATAGGTAGACATGTCGGTCCACTCGGGTACTTTATTCTGATTCTGAGCCAACTAATCTTTGGTCTTACTCCTAAGTGCTGCGTGCATAGCAGAGAAGCAACAAAGACCCATTTTTATAGTCTTTGGTTTGTCCCCACCAGGGCTCAAACCCACAATCTACCACAATCTAGACAAACACTTTAACCATTATACCACCGATTTCCGCTAGAGTATTTTTTGATACAAGAAATTATTTATTAATACATAATATGCCTAACCAGTTATGATATCCACTATGTATTAAATAATGATTCTGTAATTTAAGGTATCAAGTGGATGTGACAAAGTGTGCCTGAGGCCATTAGATAATGCTAGTATTATTATGGTACAAAGTGGAGAGGGAAAGGCAACCAACTCTACCTTACAATCACCCATAGGTGTCAAGGCAGGAACAACAATCTTTATATCTGCTAACCAGACAGTCAACATAGACATACAATCAAAGGGAATGTTACTGTTTAGGGCTTATGCTGGTCTATAATCTATATGACATTTTAATTTGAGTTTGTGGGTTTATATAGCAGATCCAATTTTATTTCCTTTGAAAAAAAGTATATTTTGTTTTTTTGTCTTATTCCTCTGATTTTTTGCTTTAAAACCTACCATACCTCATGGAAAATAGATTTGAAACAATTTTGTTCAACACTATTATTATTCAAGATAGGGCATTATATTATAAACTGTTTAACAGTGCCAAAAACATCACAGGAGATAATGCAAGGAATTCTCCATTTCAAAAACTATTGCATTCTGGGAATTCCATGCATCAAAATAATGTCATTGGTTGAAAATGATATAATCAATTGTTCTTTATCTCATGATGTATGTGCTTAGTGTAATCAGTAGAAATGTTACTATGATTTATTAGGTTATGGAACAGAGAATTTCTTTTAAGGTTTATTAAAAATAACTTATAGTTATAATTATGAAAAAAAAGTTTAAAAAGTGATGGTAAAAATTCCACCAATATCAATAAAACAAACAATCACCTCTCACGTCAAACAATTGAACACAAAAAGACAACATACAGCATTAGAAATCCAGGTCTTGACTAAGGACAAGCCAAAAATAGTATTTTTTTCAATGTTTTAATATTGTTTCTGTATCATGTGTATTATGTACACTCAGATAAATATTTTAAACCAGCATGGTAACTAATAATACATTAGGGTTAAGAGCTTATCAGTTATGTTTCTGGAATCTGGCCTGATAAGAAGGGTGGCCTTTGGTGGAGGGGCTTATAGTTTGGGGACTATTGTATATTTGAGATAAAAATATACTAAAAAGTGATGCATTTAACAGATTTATTTTATGTATCTTGTAAGACAGCAAATTTTTGTTGTTTGGTTTTTAAGTTTAGTCGTGCCATAGATTTCAGTGTTTATTTTGTTTGTGTGTATATGTTCCATGTGTGTTCACCTGCAAAGTCATCAAAGATAGTTCTTCTGTGGTGTTGCATATACATTTGTACGTTTTAAAGATTTGTAAAAATATTTAGTGATACATACATGCATTAATTTTTGTGAACTTAATTTAATTTTGCAGATGAAATCAAATTTCTGTTTTATTTTCCTTGAAGTTTTAGAGTCTTGTTAGTTGGTTCATTTATAGTCAGTAGAGGAACAGTGTAAGAGGTCAAATATAATTTTATAAAGTTCACTTGTATGATAGAGATATTGATGGGAGTAGGGACATCTTAACTAATGGATCTTAACTTGTGGTTTTAATGAAATTGAAAAATAATCTGGGAAAATTCAAAGGATGTGTTGCTTTGGAATACATTCACAAATGTATTGAAAACTTTATTTATGGTAAATATTGTAGTTACCATGGAAATGTTTAGTATATATTATTTATTGTTTTGTAGTTCCTAGGTATTTCTATTTGTTTTACAATTTCTCTTGTAAACTTCTTGATACAATTAAAGCATAATAAGAATTGTTTAATACCTATTTTATCCTATTGCCTGATTTAATGTGTTGTTTCACAATTATTTTGATGAATCTATTTCTTTACTTTTCTATTAAATAATATTTTTTATCTTACAACAAAATATGAAAGTTAAGACTTTGATTTAATTTCCTTTCATAAATACTTATCTACTATCTATTGAATTACATTATTGTACCTATATTTTGTCTCATGCTAAGTAATAATCAAATTGCCCATGGTATTTACTGTATATATGGGTAACAACTTAGAAAGCCTTTTTTGTTGGAGATATCTGATCAAGGAACAGGACAAAAGTCCCTGGATAAAAGCCCCCTTAGGACAAAAACCCCCTGACATAAATTACTTGTACTATTCATTATTGGGGTTTTTTTTTGTCAGGGGGCTTTTGTCCTAGGTTTTTTTTGTCCAGGGGGCTTTTGTCCTGGGCCTTATGTCTGGGGGACTTTTGTCCTAAATAAGATGTGTATTGCATTGACAATGTAAGTAAAGATGTTTAGATTTGAAACTTGATAAATAATGGCAAACTGTAGATAAGTAGGCAATAATCTATGCACGACAGGTTTTGTTTGTAGATTATTGTTCACAAATATAAAATAAGTCATGTATTCTCTGTTATAATATTCATTTTAGAAAATAAATATCATATATTATAATTATGTTGTTGTCTTTTGTATACTTCAAAATAAACAGGTTATTTTGTTATAAACAGGTTATTTTGTTTAACCTTTTTTTTTTACTGTTTTTATATTTTAGCTGAATTAGAACAAAGTTGTGTTGTGCTTGTTTTATGGTTTGATGTATTCTGTTTTTTTTATATGTGGGTGGATAAAGTGCATTTCAGTTCTTGTGATCACTCTAACATCTTTATTCCTTGACAGATTCAAACCAAAATCAATATCTATATATGGACAATGTCTCAGTCAACAAGTTCAAAATCCATAATTTTGTTATCAATAATTTAAGTGTAATGTCCCTTGTAGATTGTTAAAAAGTCTGAAAATGTTCAAGAAAAATTCTGCTTTTGAAATAAAGTTCATACACAAGTTATTTATATGGACAATATTTCAGTCAAGTTCAAAAACATTACTTTCCAACAAGAATGTAAGAGTTATGCCTCTTGATGATGTAAAACAGTGTAAAATTGTTTTTTGGCAAATGAGCAATATAGTTCAGCAAATTGAAAAAACAAATTTATCCACAAGCAATATATGGACAATATCTCAATTGCTTTATAAAACCATAATTTTTCATCAAGTACTTTTAAGAGTTATTCCTCTTGAAGATTTAAACAAGTAAAAATGTTCTTGCTATATATATTACACCATAAAAATAGTTCAGGCTCAACAAATTCAAATCAACAATTTTAAGCACAAACTATGCAGTCAAACCTGCACATGTGGTAACCTCTATTAAGCAGCTACCTGTATTAAAAGGACATCTTTTTCTTGTCATATAGAAAATTTCATATGAATTCAACCTCTTTAAAGAGGTCACCTGTCTTAAAAGACTATAATTTTCCAACAAGAATTTAAGAGTTATGGCTCTTGAAGATGTTAAACGGTGAACAAACTCTTATTGACCCACTAGACAAATAGTTCTCACGAAATTGAAACCAGATTTATACCCCAGCTATTTACGGACAACATCTCACTCGAGTTTGAATGTCATAATGTAATGCAAGATATATCCCATGAAGATGTAAAAATATGTGAAATTGTTCCTGTTAACCACTGGCATAAAAGTCCCTGCACAGATTCAACACAAATCTATCTACATGATTATATATCATGAATATCACTGTCCAGTTTGGTAAACCATAATTTTTCACCAGGAATGTTAATAATGTATGGCAACTCAGATTATGTATCTTTGATGGTACTACATTTTTCTGTTTTGGGTTTAACCTGATCAATCTAATTAGAATTAGATCTCACTTGCTCTCCTTTTTCTTTGTCGCTGCATTGGAGTCCCCCCCCCCCCCCCCCCCCCCCCCCCCCCAATTTTAATTAGGTTAATATAAAAACTATGCCATTGTTCAAGTAAAAATCAACTTCAAAGTGCATAAGCTTGCTCTATTAAAACATGGAAATAATTGTCCTTGTCAAGAATGTTGATATTTACACAACACAAAGTAGGATGAATATATGTAAACAATTGTTAAAACAAACAAGTACAAAGCTAAGAGCTACTTTTGTTGTGATTAATTGCAGAATGGACTGGAAATAGAAACATTAGTTCTTGAACCAATGGCTACTGCTCAGCCCCTTGTGGGTTTTGTAAGAGAAGTCATTGACTGTTGGTGGCAATCTGCTAGCTAAGTTCATAACAGTAAACGTTTTGGCCAATACAAATTCAACACATTTAATAAGTTTCAAGCAAAACTGGTACCAGAAGCTCATAGTCTGTATACAGGATCAGTAAACATACATATTTGTTTTCTGTGTATCATCCATTTAGTTTAAAAATCTGATGGTAAATTAAAAAAAGTTCTGCAGAATGTATGCAATAGTGTTTAGAAATGCACTAATTATCTGAATACTGTTCAAAAGTAATGTTAAGAACTTGGTCTCATTAACAGTGCAAAGACAACAGAAAATGCTGCAAACATCAATATAGATGTGACAATCAAGATAGGTAAAATAAGTCCTAATCTGTTTTGTTGAATCTTGACAGATGTAATAGTGTTGTTAGAGTATACTAAGCTGTCGTCTGCTGTTTCATCTGTGTTTGATTGGTTGTAGATGACAGTTCTTTTCGGATGCTCAAAGTGAGATTTGTCTAGTTTTGGTCTGGATCTGCGTGCATGCTTAACACACAACTTTAAGACAAGTTCAGTGTCTGTATCATATAAATGTTGTATTCCGGGCCTATAACTTCTACATCTTCTGTAACTTTGTTTAGACTTCCTCCTTAACTCCTTCTGTGTAATTCTTACAGACTACAAAAGTTATAGCAAAAGTAAACAAATTAATTTAAATACGAACTTAACTATTAAATCATATTTGAACACACAAATTGCCATGTCTAATAATGCTAATTTAGTAATGAGAGTTTTCAACTGGATCATTAATATTGTATATGTTTGATTTGATCTTTTCTGTGACTTCTGTATTATTACAATCTGATTTAAATAGGATCTCTCACATGCTCCACTTTACTGAAATGTATCTGTGTGGGAGATACCGATACCTCATTACGTACCCCCCGTTTGAGTGATTCTACGAATCGTCCAATGAAAATGGCGATTCCTAGACTATGAAAGTGTTTCTAAACTATTTTGCATACTTCAAGCAACCCGATTGGCTATATCATATCATATGATTCATGAACAATTATCCACCTGGCGTTAAACAGGCACAAATAATAAAATGAAAAAAAAAATACCACACTACATAAGAACAATTCAAAAATCAAATATGACAATCGTAGAGAGGTAAAATGATACACTTAACACACAAATACATGACCGCAACACACAAATACATGACCGCTCACTTTCTTGGCTTGGTAATTAACACACAAATACATGACCGCTCACTTTCTTGGCTTGGTAATTAACACACAAATACATGACCGCTCACTTTCTTGGCTTGGTAATTAACACACAAATACATGACCGCTCACTTTCTTGGCTTGGTAATTAACACACAAATACATGATCGCTCACTTTCTTGGCTTGGTAATTAACACACAAATACATGACCGCTCACTTTCTTGGCTTGGTAATTAACACACAAATACATGACCGCTCACTTTCTTGGCTTGGTACAAAGTGGGAAATTGCGAACACATTTCGGCTTTAAACAATTACTGACTCGTCCAAAGTATTTCCTCTAAAAACTACAAGTGATAGGAAATGAAGGATATAATTCTGTTTACGGTAGAGTCGGGATCTTCAGATAGAGATGTTCACAATGGTCCTATAACAATTGAAAACCACATCGGTGGCGTAATGGTTAGCGTGCTTGCTTCGAGTGCGGTAGATCGTGGGTTCGAGTCCCGGTCGGGTCAAACCAAAAACTATAAAATTGGTATTTGTTGCTTCTGTGGTAGAGTGAAATTGTACATATTAATTATTTTTTAGTATAATGATTATTTTTATTATTAATTTATTTCTACTTGTAGCTGATCATGATTAAATACATTTGTATTTAATCCTTAATATATTTCTATTTCTGTTTCAGGAACATATACATATTTTAATTAGTATTTATAGTTTAGTTATTTATTCATTTAATACTTATGTTAAATGAATGCTCCATACTATTTTTGTTCTTTCATTTCTTATTGGTCAGTTTGGTCAGATGAATTTTAGGCGGGAAACTCTCTTTCATTTCTATTGTTATATTTCTTTTCTGGTTTAGTGACTGGACATGTCTCATTTTCTTGTTTGATTATATGGATAGTCATTATTCTAATCTGAAGGTTTTCTACTATTCATGAGTTTAATAGAGTCAAATGAGTATATGCTACATTATTGCAAATAACTTTACACCTCATGTTGTAACGGAATATAAGTTCCATCATAATGTTTGTTCCTCGGAAATTTTATTATGTATAAAAAGTTCCATTAGGTACTATCCTTATATAATATTCCATCCAATGCCATAAGGAATCTTCCATGTAACTGGATAAAATATTATATAAGGAAAGTTCCCTTTGGAACTTTTATAATTACACAATAAAATTTCCAACAGAGGAAAAATACATTCAAAGAGATTTTTTAACTTGACTGATAAACTTGTGCAAGCAAACTAATAAAGAAATTAAAAATAGATATATTAGTTTAACAGCTTTATGTACACAATAAACTATTTTTGATTTACATTTCGGAAATTCAATTTTGTTTCTGTATTATAGGAAAGTACTCGTATCTGCAAAAAATGATAAATACGTATAAGATGATGACATTTCCTTCCACAGCAAATAGAATTATAGTTGGAATATAATTACTTATAAAACTGTTACTGACTGGAATAATTATCATGTAGTAGAGTTTCCAGGAGGAATAATTATTATGTAGCATAGAGTTTCCGGGTGGAATAATTATTATGTAGTAGTTTCCAGGTGGAATAATTATTATGAAGTGGAGTTTCCAGGTGGAATAATTATTATGTAGTAGAGTTTCTGGGTGGAATAATTATTATGTAGTAGATTTTCCGGGTGGAATAATTATTATGTAGTAGAATTTCCAAGTGGAATAAATATTATGTAGTAGAGTTTCCGAGTGGAATAAATATTATGTAGTAGTTTCCAGGTAGAAAAATTCTTATATAATGAATTATTATCATATAATGATATTTGCAAGTGGAATGTATGATTATAATAATAATAAAATTTCCATGTGAAATAATTATTTTACAAATTTATGACAGGAATAAATATTACATAATAGAAGTTCCAGATATTAAGGGAACACAATAACTGTTTAGATGATAATAATCTTATCAAATACTGCAATGAATCCTTACTAGCAGTAATCTTAGAATGTTTGTCAATATGTTTTTTTTAAGTTAAATACTGGCCATTCATTGACTGAAATTATTATGATATTCAACATTCTTTTTTTAAATATTTGAACAGGAAGATAGGAACATAATACTAATATTGGTAAATAAATAGAAAGTCCTTACCTTTTATGTAAGAGCCATCTGATAAATATGAGAAAATCTTTTCATACTCCTCTGCTTCCATGTTTTTCATGCATTAAAGTAAACAAGTCACAGGAGGATGATTTAAAAACTGATTACATGTATCACATGACCTTACCTATACATGTATCATAATATTATTTCCATCAATAGATGGAACAAATATTATAAAGATTTATTCCTGGAAATTCTTTTATAAAAATAGAACAAATATTATATAACATTTGTTCTGGAGAACTTTTATTATGCACAGTTTGGTTCCTGTTGGAACTTATATTATGTGGAACAAATGTACAGTCATAATGTGAGGATCATGATGTGATATGCTATGATATGATATGATATGATATGATATAGATAAAAAGTAATAGTATATATTCATTATTACTGTTGATGATTTGGACTCGCAAATAAAATATCCACAACCTGAGAATTGTTTATTTATTTAACGATAAAAAACCACAAAATCACACTTCTCCGCTAATCACGTAACATTAAGGAGAAAGAGTACAGAATGGTTGGCTCGGAATCAGTATGTGTCCGAGTGGGGCGGCATGTCTACCCGCGACTGTTATTTCTCTGAGCTAGCACTATAAAAATCCAACCAGGAGTGTTGGTCTAGAACAAAGCGGACCTCATCATTATCTCATTGAAAATTAGCTTGTTCTCGCCATGATATAGCTGAAAAATGGCTGAGTTGGCGCTAAGCAACAATCACTCACTCACTATAACAGTTGGAGGCTACAATATAAATCAACAATATCAGTGAAACATAAAACTGAAATAGAAATTATGTCATGGAGGTTTACACTACAGCAACTCCAAGTCTCCAACCATTCTTTTCTTCATTGTTCCTTTAATTACCTTTGCTAAATACTTTTCTTTGTACTCTGCAAAACACTTTCTATTTCCACATTTCGAATCATATACGATACCACTATTCTTCTCTGCCAGAAATGTCGAGTTTAAATTAATTACTGATTCCTTGAAACAACTGCATGTACTACTGTAACTATTAGTATTTAATGAAACCCCATTGAGGAATTCTGACCAGATGATAGAATCAAAAGAAGCGGTTTTTGTAGCCATCTGTCCGACTTGTACATGTCTGTCATAACTAATCCAAGATAAAATAAAAGATGTTGTTTGCTCTCAGAATATCATGTTATTATTAGATCAGGTTTGGCACAGCATTACTGTTATTTCAACTCCATCCACTGGCATTAGTTTTAGATATATGATAATACTGACACGTTTTGTTGTGTTTCTACTTGTACTTTATTGACAAGGGTTAAGTGTTGTTATAATTGTTTATTTATGTTCGTACAAAAATCAGTATTACTTTTTACATTAATTGTCTATTATTGACTTATCATCTGCGTTTTTATTCGTAGTGTGTGTCAAATAACAAGGGAATCTATTTTCTATATATAAACATTATGTTTTTCTGCAATATCTATGTTACATAGAAAACAACATCGAAAATAGTGGAGGGATTATTTTTAAGGAGGAATGTTGGGAAAAGAGGTACACATGTATATTAAGAGTAACGAAAAGTACCCACGTCGGTAATGATTTTCTGTTAATGGTGAGTTAAGGTATCAACAGTATTCTAGCTATAGCGGGACGTTTCAAATTGATCGGTGGTAGAGACCGGAGTGGAGGGTGAAAACCATCGACCTGCCACAAGCCACCATATCACAATGTCGTATCGATTACTCTAACCACGAACAGATAACTTTAGTGATGACGGACACTGGTTGTATAGGTAAATTTATATCCATCTGTTATACTATCTCTGGACCGTTCATTTTCTGGTAAAGAGACGACCCGGATACAAAAAAGTACAAACATATTATGTATATTATATAAATCACTTTTATATACTATCATCGTCACCCCTCTGTAAACCTTTTACATTTCAATCTTATTCATCAATACTAGAACACACATAGCTAGTTCACAGCAACTTCCAAATCACTCAACAGAAACACAAGGATGTACAGATTCTTCTACAGGAAGTGGTGCATCGTAGATGTCTTTTTTTTTCTATTTGATTTCTCATAGCCTAAATTTTGCCATTTTGGTTAATTAGATATGTCATTGAAGAATTACTGTGACATATGTATTCCATGGAAGACTCACATCTATGTGTTCTTAACAAGTAAAAAAATTCACAAAATGTGTCAATTGTCGTGAACTATTATTCATGATATTGTACAAAGAATCATGTTGACGATGTCGTCCTTACTGTAAGTGTTTGTCTCTAGTGGATGCAAAGGTTTAAGATGTTTAATGCCACTTTCAACAGCATTTCAGTTATATTGTGGCGGTCAGTTTTATTGGAATATTGTATAGAGTTGTTTTTTTTATTGTTTACATCGATAATTTACATCTTGTGCGAACATTTGTTTTTCTATTTTTATGTGAATGTGGACTCATTAGTTTACAACTGTCTTTACAAGTACTCAGAAGAAACATAGTGTTACAATTTGGAAAGTTGAAAAATAAAATCCTATTTGTATCATTTGAAAACTAAATGAAAGGAAAGTATGTTTTCATTTGTATAGAATAATGTCAGATAATCATAACCTGCATTGAAAGAAAAAAACATTTGGCTTCATGACAATAGAATGTAATCATAGATATCTAATTTAGTGTGCATGTTGTGACAATGAAAATAAACGTTAGAGAATACCGAAGGGCAATTACAAATGTACAATCCAGAGAAACTGCCAACACAAGTCACACAAGACAAAGAAAAACAAAACAAATAAACGTTAGAGAATACCGAAGGACAATCAAAAATGTACAATCCAGAGAAACTGCCAACACAAGTCACACAAGACAAAGAAAAACAAAACAAATAAACGTTAGAGAATACCGAAGGACAATCAAAAATGGACAATCTAGAGAAACTGACAACACAAGTCACACAAGACAAAGAAAAACAAAACAAATAAACGTTAGAGAATACCGAAGGACAATCAAAAATGGACAATCTAGAGAAACTGACAACACAAGTCACACAAGACAAAGAAAAACAAAACAACAACACACAACAATATGTGTTGGACACCGCTATACGTAAACAAACACAAATAACGTAAATAAGTCCTCCTATAAACAACTTGAGGTAAAGACAAACCGAACAACTACTGCAACTAGAAAACAAATGTTTGTGAAGTATTAGATGAATATATGATATCATTTTAAGGGAACAGTGAAAAAATCATTAAAGACAGCCACTTTTATATAAAATGTTATTATGAGACGAAGTCTTCAATAGACAGTTGTATTTGTTTGTACTCAAACATACAGTTAGATGATCCACAAAGTATTAAACAAGTTTTCCCAGACAAACCAAAGGAGTAAAGAAATGAATCAATCAACAGTGTTTGTACACGTACTTAACAAAATGGGAAAATAGAAATACGGAAAATGCGATCTCTTAATCATGTGTTGAAAGCATTGCCATTAGACAGGATATGACTACCTGGAAATAAAATTTAAAACAAAACAACAAAATATCACACTGTTGGAACAGTTCTGAAACTAATTCTAATATCGTAGAAACAGTGACAAAATCGATACACCTAACACATACGTTCCTCTCTTGGTACAGGCACTTCAACAAAAGGTGGCGAGGATAACAATATTTTTACGGTCCCAAACCTCATTTCGTATTGAAATGTTGCGGTTTTCACATGCGAGTATAATACCGATCTTGACATATAACTGGATGTGGAATTAATGTTAAGAGATCGTTCTAATCTAGGTTTGAGTTTGTAATGTTAATCTTCTTTAAAGTAAGCCTAGCTCGAAAAAAAGTTACAAAATTTATTTCTCTACATAAATCCTCAAGTAATGGATTTTAATACAAACATCGTGATTGTTCATAAAGAAACTAACTCTCTTGGGGATGATCAGTCGGCATACGTACTTAAACAATGTCATAGAACCCTAGGAAAATGTCGTGTTTTTGTTCTGTAGCAAAGTAAAACATGTTCCTTGATACAATACTCCATTACTTATTAATTATATCATTGTCTAACAACCATAGAATAAAAAATCAATGGACAAACACATAGTCTAATTAGTATCTTTATTGTAACAGTTATGAATACTGAAATATTACAGAATGTTATAATGGATATTACTAGTTTTTTAAAGAAATATTTTCTTCAAGAAAGACATGTACTTCGTGACTTGTATTTTTAAAAAACTTGAATAAATGTAAGTATTGATGCATTGTCTTAATCGTATAAAAAGCTTAACATGTGATGACGTACATTAACTTTACAGATTTGTTTTTAATTCTGCACAGAATATAATAATGGAAGAAAAAACTCTCGCGGCAAATTTTTATGCTATATAATCTATATAGAAAATAAAATGAAGAGCAAAGCAATTCTACACTGTTGGAATAATTGTAAAATCTAACAGGAAAATCGTAGGAAGAGACATTTAATACCACTAACACACAAATACATGACGACTCGCTTACGTGGCTTGATACAGACACTTCAATAAAAGGTGGCTGGGTCAACTAGTTTTATAGA
The DNA here is from genome assembly GCA_963383655.1 of Bathymodiolus septemdierum. Taxonomy (NCBI): domain Eukaryota; kingdom Metazoa; phylum Mollusca; class Bivalvia; order Mytilida; family Modiolidae; genus Bathymodiolus; species Bathymodiolus septemdierum. The sequence goes on from OY726519.1 coordinate 115,034,856, forward strand.
CCTAATTCTCCCCTCTTAGTGAAATGATGCCGTCATGCAAGTATTTTACACATGAAAGGCAGAATGTTCCAAAACGTGGTATAACAAACATTAGTTCCATATTGAAACACAAACATGGAGTCAAAAAAAATATAATAAGACAAAGATATTGTATTTGGACAAACGCAGAAAAGTAAGGATGAGCAACACAAACCCCGGCCATCAACACACGGGGGATAAGTGAGCTAAAAGGGAAAACGGTTTTTGTTCCAGACATAGTACCCGCCGCGACACTCAAGATAAGGGACACAGTCTAGTAAATGCTGTGGATAAGGTAAAAGGTACGGAAAAAGTAAAAAGTCACGAGTCATCTGTGATACAGACACTACATAGCGATCTACTAATTCATGAAGCCGACATCAATTTGTCAGAATCCCCCGTGTAAACAGTTGCTCGTCAGCTACAATCTTCAAACCAGAAATCCAGATAGAATACAAGGGCTATAGAATAGCTTATGTTTTACACATTTCTTATGTTATTTTGTTATTGCCGACATCTGATATAAGGTGACTACAGTAAGATATAATATCCATTACATACATAGTGTTGTGGTACAAGACTTTGTATCAGGTCGAGTCTGTTGTGTGAACCAGTATCACTACGAATCGCGGTAGCGACGAGTTATGATGCGGTTTGTTCACACAACAGGCAAGATCTGATACAAAGTCTTGTACCAACACACTATGTATGCAATAAGTTTATCTAACATTTCAATAAAAACAAATTTTAAGCAAACAACAAGGGTCGAAATAAGATTAACAAACTTGTACAATACTCTCTGGGAGACTACATTTTGTGCATGACGTCACGTTATGTGTTGCCATTCATTCTTTTGATTTGTTCATGCTGCTTACATTGACATGTTTTCCCCGCATTCCAATGATATGACGTTATGACAAAATAGTTCGGCAGAGAAGATCTCGTGCAACGTCGCGCCATTCTTTTATCACCACAGTGTGGTGACACAACATCTTGTATCAGACAGGATACTTTCTTTCAATTCAAAGGAAGATATACAAAATGTTAGTGAACAAATAATTTCACATTGATCTGTTTCTGTTCAGTATGAAAAATTAATATATAATTTATAAGAGATTAATGCTCTGTTTCAAATGTAGTCCAAAGGTATATGAAATTTATGAAGTTTGTATCCAATTGTTTCGGACGATTGCCATCATGAATATAAACACAATATCAATTTATGTATCCAGACTGCTTCAGACTTCGAACTTCTTCAATGTGACACAAAGGGGCAATTGGAATTTAATATTTATGACAAATATAGGAATGTTTTCCCAATTTTAATTAGTTATATCACCGTCGGCACATGGGGTAAAAAACCCTGCAGATTCTACACATTTCTATAACATGCTCTACTTACCGAGACGTTCTAGCCAGAGGACTACTTACCGAGACGTTCTAGCCAGAGGACTACTTACCGAGACGCTCTAATCAGAGGACTACTTACCGAGACGTTCTAGCCAGAGGACTACTCTTATCAAATACATTACTTGTAAAGGGATACCCAATACCTAAACTAGCCATATCTAAAAGAAACCATGGGTAATTGGAAATATGAATTAGTGGATTATCATAAAGTAACCATGTATCTACTTCCCGCAGACAAGTTCCAGCAATCATTATTAAAACACTGCCTGTATTAACCCGATTTGCACTATGCACCGACATGATGATATCATGACGGTTGACATACATGGAGCAGGACGAGTTTAACTGTTTTTGCAGTTCATGGCATCATTTCAGAATAGTTGTGAGGCTTCGTATAGCCCGATCTTTTTTGTATCTCCTTTATCTCATGTTACATTAATTAGTGGTGTTTTATTGATTCGGAGTATCATTGTTTTGTAAAGTATATTAAATTTGTCATAATCTTGTCTATCACGATCACATGATCATGCTGACAAAAGAAATTAGCAAATTTATTGTTGCGAATGGTACGGGATAGGTATCTAAATATTACGAGGGAACATTGTCATATGGTAAATATACTAACACAATCCGAATACTTTAACTAGCATTCAAATTAAATTATTGTGATTAAACTTAGACAATTTTCTCTATCCTGGTTAGTCATTTGGCTTTCTTGTGGAAAGATTTCATTATTGAGAAATAAAGATATATAAAGATATATAAAACTTTATAAAAAAAGAATTTTAAATCACTCGACCTGCATGTTTGCTGACCTGATGAAGGTTATTTCAGAAACACGCCATTCTCGTTAAATTAAATATATACGTTTTTATTACTATTACTGGGTCGGTCGATACTTCTGCCGGTGGCATATTAATTCCCGAGAGTATAACCCTACTCGTCAGGGTTCGGCACTGGTATTGTATATGAGGTATATTAGTTATCCTCATTAGGCCCTTTGTTTTATGTGCTCCTGAATACTTTTAATCAGTTGGCTTTTAAACTGTTTGACTTTGAGCATGCCCAATGAAAGACAGTCCATAAACGAGTCGTACGCATTTAATTAGAAATCTACGTTTTTGCTACTATCACTGGGTTTTTACTTATATCTCTGCTGGTGGACTATTATTTTTCACGGGTATCATCCACACAGTAGTAAGTGTTTCGACACCGACATAATTTATTGGGTATATTTATTATGGAAATTGACAGTTCCTAAGTAACGTAATTATTATACAAAATCTATGGTTAATCTCCCTTAGGCATGTAACTGTAGCCTATTGTTTGCTATCCTGTTTAGTTCCGTTGGTTTTCATGCCACGAAGACTAAATTATTTGCCTTTGGAATGTTTTGACTATGATTAAACCACGATTTTATGGAAGCTACAGTAAGTGTCTATCGTCGATAATGTTATGAGTTCGATTGCTGGTCGTGGTAATGTGTTTTGTATCGTGGACACATTAAAGCTACCAATAAAGCTGACCGCCAGATATAGCTGAACTGGCAATTGTTCTGAGGGTATTACTGTTAACTCTAAAGCTGACCACCAGATATACATGTAGCTGAACTGACAATTGTTCTGAGGGTATTACTGTTAACTCTAAAGCTGACCACCAGATATAGCTGAACTGGCAATTGTTCTGAGGGTATTACTGTTAACTATAAAGCTGACCGCCAGATATAGCTGAGTATGTGGTTATTCTGAGAGTACTCCTGTTTACTCCAATAATAAAACTGACAACCAGATGCAGCTGAATCGGTAGTTGTTCTGAGGGTACTACTGTTTACTCCTAGAACTGACAGCCAGATACAGCTGAATCGGTAGTTGTTCTGAGGGTACTACTATTTATTCCAATAATAGAACTGACAGCCAGATACAGCTGAATCGGTAGTTGTTCTGGGGGTACTACTGTTTACTCTTAGAACTGACAGCCAGACACAGCTGAATCGGTAGTCGTTCTGAGGGTACTACTGTTTACTCCAATAATAAAACTGACAGCCAGATACAGCTGAATCGGTAGTTGTTCTGGGGGTATTACTGTTTACTCCTAGAACTGACAGCCAGATACAGCTGAATCGGTAGTTGTTCTGAGGGTACTACTGTTTACTCCAATAATAGAACTGACAGCCAGATACAGCTGCATCGGTAGTTGTTCTGGGGGTATTACTGTTTACTCCTAGAACTGACAGCCAGATACAGCTGAATCGGTAGTTGTTCTGAGGGTACTACTGTTTACTCCTAGAACTGACAGCCAGATACAGCTGAATCGGTAGTTGTTCTGAGGGTACTACTGTTTACTCCAATAATAAAACTGACAGCCAGATACAGCTGAATCGGTAATTGTTCTGGGGGTATTACTGTTTTCTCCCAGAACTGACAGCCAGATACAGCTGAATCGGTAGTTGTTCTGAGGGTACTACCGTTTATTCCAATAATAGAACTGACAGCCAGATACAGCTGAATCGGTAGTTGTTCTGAGGGTACCACTGTTTACTCCAATAATAGAACTGACAGCCAGATACAGCTGAATCGGTAGTTGTTCTGAGGGTACTACTGTTTACTCCAATAATAGAACTGACATTAAACAAATATTGAATTGTGAAAAAAAGTGAATCAACCTGGAGGACACATCCTCTTGTTTACTATTCTGATAAATTTACAGAATTTACTTAAAGTATATATAGAGTTAGAAGACATCAGGTTATTATATTTAATGATATTATGTCTATTTATATGGACAAAATCAAAATAAAGTTCTTTCATTAATAAATTCAGTACATTCAAAAATATAGTGATACTCGTCTCCCAATTCTCTTCTTGAACATAAATGACAGAACCTGTTTTCTCTAATAATTTTTTTCCATCTCCCCACTTCTACCGGTAGTCTGTGGTTTGAAGTTCTAAATCTACACAATGTAAATTTGTCCTTATCTTCTAAAATGTCTAAATAATTCTCGAATTTTAATTCCCCTTTAAACAGTTTATAATTAGCCCTCTTTGAAGATGTTTCGATGGATGAGTTCCATATTTGCTTAAACTGATACATTTTTGCAAAGTCCATATATACGACATTCCACTGTCATTTAAGATTTTATGGATGTGATTTATCCAAGCAGAAATTTTACAATTTTTAAAATATTTAACATATAGCAGTTTGTATGCTATTGTAGATAATTTTGACTGTTTCCCTTGTATAAGTTTACACCAATATGAAATAATTCTTACTTTAATATCAATTTCTAGTGTATATCTACCCAATTTTAGACGTAATAAAAGTTTACAAAATTTTAAATGGACCCTCTCGATAATATCGTTTTTACCAAACTATTCAATAAATACTCCAGGCAAGTTTACTTTAAAATGGTTGCATGGATTCAGAGAAGAACAAATATAAAATACTTTATGGAAGCTAATATATCACCAGTAATTGATTCTGAAAATGTTATGTTGAGAAATAATTGTCTTGCAAAAATATTATTTCTTACCAAAAGAAAAGTTTTGGAAGATTGAAAAACTGATTTACTGTAAAATTGCAGACGAGTCAGAATATATTATTAGCTTGAATAGATCACGTATTTACAATTTCTTAAATAAAAATTGATACACAGAATTGCTACGGCCAATTCATTTTAATTCCAGAATAAGTCTTGAAATACAAAGTTTTGTACATCTTCAAAATCAAATCTTTACTTCAGGATTGCTTTGTCCACTCGTATCACAAAACACGTGACAAACAATAACGTTGATATATTCACAAAAACTCAGGGAATCTGTAAAAAATTACCAATGCAATTGTCACATTGAAACCAAGAAATTAAGAAAACGAAGATAGAAGCGAAAGTTACATACAATTCACAATGTCAGTTCAAAAAGATTATTAAAATTATTGTTTGTTCTTAATTTGTACACTCCGATATCTTTGTCCGTTCACATGAAAATTCAATTTTAATTGGTTCTTAATATACAGGGAAGCATCCAATAAAATGTCTTGATTAATATGCCATGCTACTACATCTACTTTTGCTATGAGTAAAGTGGGGAGGAGGCGGGGGTTATGTTGGGGTCATGGACAAGCCTAACAATTGACTGGGGATGCACAATGTACGATGGAATTATTTACTATTTTGTTTTTGACTAATTGTTTCGCGATATCTTTGTATGATCAACTAGAGTCTTTTAGATCGTTGTTTATCATTTTGTATTTTTTCTTTTGGCCATTGTGTTGTCTGTTCTTCTTCGATATACGGATTCTGATTACCCCTTTGGTATCTTCAAACTCTTCTTTATACAAACCTTGGATTTGACACAGCACTCTTTCTATTTTTCAAAATCACAAGACAATTCCTATTTCCTACTTCGATTTTTATAATTGACCTTTTCAAGTCTTAATTCAGCGACCAAAATAAGAGTTGATAATCCACCTTATATCTTTTTAATGAGGATACCCACGTCCGACTTATTTCATAAACATAAGGTGGATCATCGATTTATTTTTTAGGATACACAGTATACCACCAAACAAAATTAGTGGCACAGGAACTGCTTACACTTCAGGAGTACCTGAGTTCACCCCCGGGTTTTAGTAGGGTTCGTGTTACACGATCTTTAGTTTTATGTGTAATGTTTTGTAGATCGTTGTTTGTCACTTTGTCTTTTTCTTTTGGTCATTGAATTGTCTGTCGTTCTTCGATTTACAGATTCTGATTATCCCGTTGGTATCTTCAAACTCTTCTTATGTTCAAATGTCAGGAGTTTCCTTGGAGTGTGAAGATATCAAATAGTAGCACAAGATGTAAATTGCAGGACAAACAAATAAAAGAGGTAATATATGAACAAAATTTCTTAGTAATTCGGCCGCAACATCAGCTGTCACATTTTCGACACATGTTTTTGATTGAATATTAGAGGTGAATACAATCCAACGAATATGGATACCATATAATTATGTACATAATTAATATGGTTAATAGTTTCACTCCATCTTCATATACATAACACATTTTAGATATAGTACATGACAAGTCGATTTACATGTTTTACTAATAGCACAGTTATGCAGTACAAAAAAAACTATTGGCCTATTTATTAAGTAATTTGTCACAATGACAAGAATAACTTAATACAGATAAGTCCACTTCATATCTTGATCTACACCTAGAAATTGTCACAATGACAAGAATAACTTAATACAGATAGGTCTACTTCATATCTTGATCTACACCTAGAAATTGACAGTGAGGGAAGATTAAGAACGAAACTTTACGACAAAAGAGATGATTTCAATTTTCCCATTGTGAACTTTCAATTTATATGTAGCAACATTCCAGCAGCACCTGCATATGGAGTATATATCTCTCAGTTGATGCGATATTCCAGACCTTGTGGTTACTCTCATGATTTCATTGATAGAGGGTTGCCAGAAACAATGAAGCTATTGCATCAACGGTTCCTAGTAGTTAAATTGAAGTCATCATTTCGACAGTTTTACGGTCATTACCATGATCTATTTAACCGTTACAGAGTATCTATGTCACAAATGATCATGAATATGTTTCGTAGGTCGTAATCACAATCCGCTCCTTTCCTCATTCATGACTTATCACAGGGTTTGTAACAAGAGTAACAAGACGGATGCAACGTGTGGAGCAGGAACTGCTTACCTTTCCGGAGTTCATTCCCGGTTATTAGTGGGTTTCGTGTTGCTCGATCTTTAGTTTTCTATGTAATGTTTTGCAGATCGTTGTTTGTCCTTTTGTCACTTTTCTTTTGACCATTGTGTTGTCTTTTCTTCGATTTACGGATTCTGATTACCTCTTTGGTATTTTCAAACTCTTGTTCATACACCATTCAATTATATAAGTATTGCGACAACAGGAACAAAGTCTGATGGGTACATTGGAAAGTAACAGTTATGACAGCAATTATAATCTCTTCCTTCAGTTATATCTTCCTGCAGAGCTCAACCGTAACTATCGTATCATAGTTAGTGCGCGCACTGAACCGGAGTTATCAAGGGATTCTCTTAACGTTTATACTCAATTATTAATTCAATGATCTTCACAGCATAATTATGCTGATAAAATAATGTGCATATATATAATTTACTTTCAATTAAAACTTGTAACCGTTCTAAACTTGCTTAGAATTCTCGAACGAAACGTTTAAAAAACCAGTCGTTTTTCGTTCTTGAAAAGTGTTGTCGGAACTACCTTTTGTGAGGTATTTAACCTAGGTTAAAAATACAAAACAACAGAATATGAACATCTTTATCATCCCAAAGAACTAATTTGAAATATACTCTATAAACTTTTGAAGCGTTAAAGGTGGTGAAAATCGCCAAAATCGAAGCATTTTTTACTTAAGATAAACTCGGTTTGGAACATGGAAAACAGTGAATAACGTCGATAAAGCTTAAATTACAATAAATATAGTTGATATTGGTTGCTAATGATATCTGTTCGCGCCAAAACTACCAACTTGCAAATTTCGGGGAAAAAAGGTGATTGAACATCATTGAAAGATTACAAAAATGCCATCTGAATATGGATGTGCCTGATATTGTAAAATATCAACTCTTCTGACAGAATATAAAGCTAAGCTCCCTCGCAACCAAGCATCATATTTTGACTCGCGGTCTGGTTGTTTATCATATGAATCCAACCACATCCATATAACATTTATTTTTCTATTAGCAGTTCACGTCTTTATTCTACATTTCAGATAAGATATGATACATATTCTACATTTTAATTTGTGCTGTCGTATAATAGAACATTAAACCTGACTATCCCTCTAATAAGGACTTAATATTTTGATAATTAACAAAATCAAATACCCGTTACTTGCTGAAATTATAAAACTATGATTTTGTACTTGACTGTTTAAATAGATAAGAACAAACACAACATACAATAACATTTACAACCCTAGACCTAACAGGTACAATTTATAATTAATAGGCATCGTATAACTCATCTTTCTTAAGATCTGACTGTCTGATTCAGTTAACCTGACAGGAAATCAAAAGTAGTACCCAACAAACAATGCTAGTAAATTTCATACTATCTTTTACACTTTGTGAACACGGCAATCACCTGAACGTTAGTGCATCCAATTTCCTTTTTACTTCTTTTTCGTAAGTCACCCCTTTCTCAAGTTTTTCGATGCAATTTAATTGGAAATTAAAAAAAAATCATAGAAACCCCCTTTGATTTGATTTGTGTTTTTAATTAATTTTTAAATATCAGAGGGGGGGGGGGACACGGTGGTAGTGGTTTCAATAAAAGAATTTGGCTTATTCAAGAACTCTTGTAATCTTACGTACAAAAATATTAGCTTAGACAAAGAAGCAATTTTAGAATACTCGATTAATACGGAAAATGACTTGTCTGCTTTATACTTGATACCAAACGTTCACAAGAATCAACATAGAGAAAGGTATAGTGCCAGTTCTTCTACTTGTTCAACAACAACAAAAAACTGTTTATAGATATGACTTTTATTTCTGCCGTCAAAGAGGACTACAACTATTTTGTGACAGTCTAATCACGTAGTAGCATCAATCAAATGTGGAAACTGAAAAACTCTAAATACATTCTGGATAATTTTAATTCTCCTTCTTTTTCGAAAATTTCATCTATCCAAATATTTGAATTTTCTACACTTTACACTACAATTCCTCATGAAAAAAACAACCTTTAAAAGAAATCATTGACAAACAATTTTACTTTAGAAATGGTAGCCACATTTAGAGGTTTATGGTAGTTTTGTGTCAACTTATTTTGTCAAGCACGAAATCGAAGGCAACATATTTGTTAACATAGTTCGGAGGGCACATTTGTCAACAAAATATCAACATCCCCAAGGAAACAACTATGGCCCTCTTCATGACGTTAGTTTCTTTTGCTCCTATGAGGTAGAGTTTATACAAAAAATCAAGAAAGATGAAATAATTGCCGAAAAGGAAGCCTTTAATCTCACTTTCAGGTATGCTGTTGATGTTCTGTCAATTAACAATCCAAACTTTGCTGACTGGATTCCATTACCGGTAATAAAAGCCCCAAAGAATTTGAAATACAAGTCATCACTTTGAAATGTTTACGGTCTCCACATTGATAACTGTTATGGAATATCTCTGCCACAAATGACAACGGAAATGTTTTATTTGTCGTAATCACAATCATGTTCTTTCTTCATTCATGCCTTATCACAGGGTTTGTAACAAGAGCAACACGACGGGTGCCACATGTGGAGCAGGAACTGTTTGTACCCTTATAGATCACCTGAGATAATCACAGTTTTAGTGGGGTTCATGTTGTTGTATCTTTAGTTTTCTGTGTAATGTTTTGTTTATCCTTTTGTCTTTTCCGTTTGGCCAAGTTTGACTAAGAAAGGTCAGATTATCTGACAAAAGAAACGACTTTAATTTTGTGATTACAAATTTTCCACACATTAATAGTAATATACCTCCCACTCCCGTGAATAGAGTTTATATTCACAATTCTTGCATCATGCTCGTGCTTTCAGTTTGTAGTCAGATTTTTTACAACGTCACCGTATTTTGTGTACTAAACTAGTAAGACAGTTATGCTTAAAGAATCGTCCCAAATTACCTTTCAAAATCTGTTTCGGAAGATATCAAAGACCTTTGTCACTTGTGCACAGATGACGAAAGATGGTATTGGAATTAGATCTTGGTTCAAAGTTGGCTATTGTTTCATTATTATGTCTTACACAATGGCCTTGCACAACATCTAAAATAAAATCAAAAGACTTTTAACCAGACAAAGGCAACACCACTACTATAAGTAATTTAGTGCCTATTCGTTTCATGTGGCAGTCTATTCTAAATATAAATGTTCTAAATATAGTACATATACACATACTATTACCCTATATCAGGTATACTCAAGGTCAAAAGATTGAAAAGCATAATTGAAATCTTTGGGAGCAAGAAACTCAAAAGGTTTAAACAGGACACCCAAACTCATCTTAGGTAACCTGGGGAAAGACAAACATGGGTTTTAATTAGAATTGCATCATTTAGGAAATGTAATACTGATGTACTTAAATAAACAATTGTCATTCATAAAACACAGCCTTCCTTTATAATAAGCAGTAGGTGTGGTTTTCCCAAACACACGTGTCCTCTATGAAAGAAACAGTCCTCTATAGAACAGCTGACTGTCCTCTATAAGCACATATGTATTCTATTTAAAAGAAACAACAATTTTACGTTACAAACAGCGGTAGCTATACATTGTAAAGAACTGCTGTCCTCTATGAAAACAGCCGTACTTTATCACATGTATGTGTTCTCTATTATATCAGCTCTCTTCTAGAAAGCAGTTGCACTTTATCAAATGGAGCTGTCCTCTATATAAACAGTTGTCCTCTATGAAAAAAACCATACTAGCTGTGCTCTATAAAGAGTAGCTGTTCTCCACGCAAAGAAACTGTCTTTTGAACAATTGTTTATTTGTAAGGTTTAATATTTCAAATCTGTTAGTCTGGACAACAAACAGTGACTACAAGATCAAATTTTATTATACGTCATTTCACCCTTACTGGAAAAAAATTATGAAGAGTCTGAAGATACCAAAGAGGTAAGCAGAATCCGTATATAGAAGACAGACAACAGAAAAGCCAAAAGAATAAGGACAAAAGGACAAACAACAATCTACGAAACATTACACAAAAACTAAAGATCATTCAAAATCAAAACATAAATAAACATCACTATATATATTATCACAGTTATCCGCTCATGGCTGAAGACAACCCAGATCAAATATTTTTGAAATGAAATTCATCGTTCATTGAGATAAAGACTTTCATTTATTCTGTAGTGTATACAATACTTTCAATGACCAAAATCTCCGTATACATAGATAGTATATACTATAGGAAAAGAAAATATTTTCATAATAGGTCTACCGAATATGAATTTGATATTTTGAATGGCTTATCATCAGATTTGTAATTAGAGTAACACGACGGTGTCACTAGTGGAGCAGGAACTGCTTACCCTTCTTGAGCACCTGTTTTCATCTCCGGTTTTAAGTGGGGTTCGTATTACTCGATCTTCAGTTCTTGTTCTCTTTGGAAGAGAGAAGATAATTTTGGAAATAAATATTCAATTATTTTGTATCTATGCTTTATATGGCTTAATGTATGCAGAAAATTCCACTTTATTTAATGGTTCAGTTTTTGAAAGATATGTTTTCTCTTATCTTACTAGGTTGTTTTTTTCATGAAAACAGATAAACCTTATAGAAATCGAAGAAATGTCATTACGCATATACTAATATATATCTAACGTACTTTTATTTTCAAATTATCCACTCAATCATTTGTAAAACATGTAAATTATTAACAATATTTATTAAGACTATAGCCTTACAAACACATTATTATTTAACATTAAAAAATCGAAAAATCAAATGTTTGAAAATTGTTAAAGATGACACACTATTTTATTATTTAAAATTTTATATTTATTTTACAATTTGATGAGAATTTATTCTATCACATAGAATTTACAATTTGTCCAAGGCTTGTATTGCCATCTACATACATAATTGATACGGTCGTCAGAGATGTCACTGTGGAAACAAATAAAACAAGTTTACCTGGATTATCGGAAGGATTATATCTATTCTACAGAGCTTAGTCAGCCAGGTATTCAATTGACGATATTCTGATGGATATAACGTGATACAGATATAATTGCTAATTAACGGTATGTATTTAATACTGTACATAGAAAGCTAGTATGACAAATGTTTTTGACCAAACAGGCATATATCATAAAGTGGAAGCAAATTGCTCCAAAAATATATTTTTATGATAAAAAGTACATAATAGATAATAAATAATAAAGTTGTGTTATTATTTTATGGTCAAAAGACAAAATTATACAAAGATGAAGGAAAGACAAAAATACTAAAATGTATCAAATTAATTTGATAAATTTAAATTTTAAATGTTTTTTATTTTAATGCTTATTTTTTCTTTAAGTTACTGTTATTACGATTTGATAATAACCTATTAAATAATTTCAATATTTTGCGTTTATTTTTCCTAATCAAATATGGAGCTTTTTTTTATTGCATTAAAAAATTGTGTTTGTGGAAGATAAGAAATAAAACAATGTATTGTGGGTATTTATTGAACCGTCAATGGATATAATATGTTATGCACTTTGTATCATTTCCGGTTTTAATGCGTTCCTGCTCATTTTGTGTTAGTTCTATTCAAGTCTTTCCGGCCTCTTATTTTCCATTTGTTTTTCATATGATCATCACTATATTCTTCAAAATGTCAATATTATTTCACTTCGCTAAACGTGTTACTGACGTATTATTGAATTAGAATACTGAAATTTAGAGTTCTTAAATAATGTAAATACTAATAAAAACTTAGGTTCTCCCCCCTCTGGCATACATGTAGGTGACCGTAGCTGATTTTGGCTATCCTGTTTAGGACCTTTGGTTTTATTGCTCCCAAAACTTTAAATTGTATGGCTTTCCATTTGAACGTACCTGATGAAGGTTATTCCAGAAACGCGTCGTGCGCACTAAATTAGATATCTACGGTTTTATTACTGTGCATTCTTTTCTACCTCTCAATTCTAATTAACTCGAAAGGTGTACAGAATAATTTTCATAGAAAAGTAATAATTCCCCACAAGTTGATACTTCTTAACAAAATAATGATGTAAATTTCCCACAAGTTGTACTCCTTAACAAAATAATGATGTAAATTTCCCACAAGTTGATATTCCTTAGCAAAATAATGATGTAAATTTCCCACAAGTTGATACTCCTTAACAAAATAATGATGTAAATTTCCCACAAGTTGATACTCCTTAACAAAATAATGATGTAAATTTCCCACAAGTTGATACTCCTCAACAAAATATGATACTCCTTAACAAAATAATGATGTAAATTTCCCACAAGTTGTACTCCTTAACAAAATAATGATGTAAATTTCCCACAAGTTGATACTCCTTAACAAAATAATGATGTAAATTTCCCACAAGTTGTACTCCTTAACAAAATAATGATGTAAATTACCCACAAGTTGATACTCCTTAACAAAATAATGATGTAAATTACCCACAAGTTGATACTCCTTAACAAAATAATGATGTAAATTTCCCACAAGTTGATACTCCTTAACAAAATAATGATGTAAATTACCCACAAGTTGATATTCCTTAACAAAATAATGATGTAAATTACCCACAAGTTGATATTCCTTAACAAAATAATGATGTAAATTTCCCACAAGTTGTACTCCTTAACAAAATAATGATGTAAATTACCCACAAGTTGATACTCCTTAACAAAATAATGATGTAAATTTCCCACAAGTTGATATTCCTTAGCAAAATAATGATGCAAATTTCCCACAAGTTGATATTCCTTAACAAAATAATGATGTAAATTTCCCACAAGGTGTACTCCTTAACAAAATAATGATGTAAATTTCCCACAAGTTGATATTCCTTAACAAAATAATGATGTAAATTACCCACACGTTGTACTCCTTAACAAAATAATGATGTAAATTCTCCACAAGTTGATATTCCTTAACAAAATAATGATGTAAATTTCCCACAAGTTGATATTTCTTAACAAAATAATGATGTAAATTTCCCACAAGTTGTACTCCTTAACAAAATAATGATGTAAATTTCCCACAAGTTGATATTCCTTAACAATATAATGATGTAAATTTCCCACAAGTTGTACTCCTTAACAAAATAATGATGTAAATTTCCCACAAGTTGATATTCCTTAGCAAAATAATTATGTAAATTTCCCACAAGTTGATACTCCTCAACAAAATATGATACTCCTTAACAAAATAATGATGTAAATTTCCCACAAGTTGTACTCCTTAACAAAATAATGATGTAAATTTCCCACAAGTTGATATTCCTTAACAAAATAATGATGTAAATTTCCCACAAGTTGATACTCCTTAACAAAATATGATACTCCTTAACAAAATAATGATGTAAATTATATAATTCAAATAAACGATAAAAGATATCTAACAGGGGTCGTCGTGGTCGTGATCGTATGGTAGCTGGATTTACAACTACCTATGCAATCAGTGTCTATCACCACTAACAATGTGAGTTCAAATCCCACTCATGACGAGGTATACTCTATTCTAAATAATGTGATAAAATTTGTCAGTGACTTACAACGTGTCGGTGGTTTTCTTCGAGTACTTCTGTCTCCTCCACCAATTAAACTGACCGCCACGATATAACTGAAATATTGCTGAAAGTGGCGTTAAACACCAAAATCCAAACCAAACCATATATCTAACATGAATTAGATATACACAGCGCAGGTATTCAATATATGCAAGACATATGTCCTGTTGCGATGTGAGACTGATTTTCTACCATGAAAGAAAAGGTAACCAGTTATCTTCAGCTTTCAAAGAGATTGTATTCATTTCAAATGTCAGGTTTATGGACACAATAATCTTTGGTATTGAAAAAAGCTTTGTGATACCGAGATCAGAGGAGATTTTCCTGTAAAGCAACAATCTGGTTCCAAATTGAAAAAAACATTTCGGCTTATTAACGACGCCGACGACTAACTCAAAGTGATGATCATAGAGCACGTGATTCTGTGGATCACGTGAGCAAAACATATTTCAAATCACATTCAGTTGAACTCTGAATATCAAAAAATCTCTATGTACTATTTTCAATACAATCTTTATAAAAAATGATAAAAAGAAAAGATTTGAATTGATAAATATGGACACTACTCTGTTAAGGAATATTATGTTGCAGATAATACGACAAACCCTCATTTAACCCGTTTTTGTGAGGTTCGTGTTGCTCAATATTTATTTGTCTAGATCATTATTTGTCTTTTGTCTGTTTTCTTTGGCTATTGCATTGTCTTCTATTTACGGCTTCTGATAACTCCTTCAAACTGTTCTTAGCGCATTGTATCAAATTTGTGAATTGGTTGACCAACATGTGTCTTACATGATTACAGACATGTGTTCATTATCCAATTATTACATTAGCTCCACTAGCAGGCTTGTAAGATAAGGACCTCACAACGGATGTATTTACCGGAACAGGAACTGCTTATATCCTGGTCACACTTCCGGTTGTTTTGAAAGAACGTGTTAATTTTTGTAAACGGGTCACCCCATTACCAGTAAATCTCTTCCGAACTATGCGCACTTATAAATCGTTGTGCAGCCTTCATATCTTTATTTAACAGTATTTATTAAAAGTGTTTGGTTAATCAGTACGGTTTAAACATTAATAGGAAGTATAATGTCCGTAATATTTCTGATTTTCTGTAACAGTTGTGAGTAAATAAGAGTTGAGAAGGAATTAATTTTATCAGCACAATGTTCAAAGGCTTTCTATTTTCAGAAATATATGTTGTTTCCATGTACACGATATTAAAATATATTTCGACGATATACTAATTCCGCTATTTACTAAAATAGTCATATCAAATCCGCCATTACATTAGATATTGAGAGAAAAAAAAACTGAAATCGGTAAATAGATCTTGCATGTTATAGATTAACCTTGCTTGATAAAACTGATTTTTTTTAGGAAATTTAATTACCTCCTTTCACTATTGCATGTCTATCACCATCAAACGCTGCAAATTTCCTATAATTGCAGTGCATATAATTATTAATCACTCTCTGTCATTATTTTCACATCACTTGCTATGTACATTACACTAGTGCACAATCAATGCAACAATAATTAAACCAGTGGTTTTTTCTTTGCTGTTTGAGCGGTACATATTAATGCAAAAATCTAGAGCTTGTTGTAATTGTCAGGACTTTTTAAATAGGGTACTACCCCTGTCAAACAAGCAGCTTGTTCAGGGATACAGACTACCCCAAGAAGAGTTTGAAGATACAAAATCAGGTAATCAGAATTTGTACATCGAAGAATAGACAACACAATGGCCAAAAGAAAAAGTACAAAGTGACAAACAACGATCTACAAAACATAGACATAAAACTAAAGATCGAGTAACACGAACCCCACTTAAAACAGGGGGTGCACTCAGGTACTCCGGAAGGTTAAGTAGTTCCTGCTCCACTAGTGTCAACCGTCGTGTTAATCTAGTTACAAATCTGGTGATAAGTCATGAATGAGGAAAGGACCAGGAAGTGCTTTCAAGTGGAACATATCCGTGGTCATTTGTGACACAGATATTCCATAACGGTAAAACTGTCGATGTGATGGCTTTAACTTAACCAAGAGGAACTCTTGACTCAGTAGCTTCCATGGGCATGTTAACAGCAGCTCTCTATCAAGGAAATCCTGATAAGAATCACAAGGTGCTGCTGAAATGTTGCTACAAATAAATGGAAAGTTCACAATAGGAAAATTGATATCATCTTTTTTGTCGTAAATAATTGTTCTTAATCGCCCCTCACTGTTACTCAGAACATTTAATGGTCGTCATCATGAATTGATCGACACAGACGAGATTTCTGCATCTCTGTTACATATAGACATATCCCCGATGTAACTATTAGATTATTACCTCTTTTGATCCAATGTACGGATTTCACTGAGATTCCATACATTGAGTAGAGAAAGAAAAGATTGAAGATACTAATGCACCGGAAGTGTAATCAGTTCCTGCTATACCAGTGGCACCCGTCATGTTACTCTTGTCATAAAACCGGTTATAAGTCATGAATGAGGAAATGACCGGTTTGTGAAGCATATCTGCGGTCATTTGTGACACAGATGTGAAAGCACTTGGTTTAACCCCCGGTTATTTGAGGGAATTCGGTTTTTGTTATATTTGCTATAATAATATATGTAAGAAGCATGTAATGATATACAAAGTTATCAATATAAGGTGTAAATAACTATCACTATGAGGTATATTCCATGAATCGTTGGGATTAAATATCGACTTGTGTCAAAAGTTTTTACATACTAATGAATACATTTAGTATTAATCGACTGTGTATTTTAGCTTACACATTGACTGTAGAATAGGAGATTTCCCATAGGATCATTTACAAAGGTAGATTTAATGCTACATCAAAACAAAATGTTTCATTTGAATGGAGTGGGACAGTGACTTCTGGTAATATAAATATTATGTTTGTTCTTTCCACGTAGGTAGTGTAACAACGTATTACACGTGGGATGTCTATTGTTTGAGTATTATATTGTTGTATTGATTCCATGTTATATCGTTACCAGGGGGCACTGTTCTTTGTATTATTTTTTTGGGATATCGGCGTATTTCATTTGCTCAACATTTAACTTATATGTGAAAAGATCAAAGTATCGTTGTTGCATTCGGTATATAACCAGTACATGTAGTTTTAATGAAGTTGGCAATGGTTCTTATGTAACAGTAGATACTATTTTATCTTCGACAAATGTAATATTCCTGGTGGGATTCGATCCCAGAAGTTCTCGCACTGTAAGCCAATGCTATGCCAACTGTGGTAATGGGTATATTTAAGTGCTCGACCTTTAGTTTTCTATGTATTTGTTTTGTAGATCGTTGTTTGTCCTTTTTGTAATTGTGTTGTCTGTCCGTCGACTTAAGGCTTCTGATTACAACTTTGGCATCCTCAAACTTTTCTAACACAGTGAGTAGAGGGTTATTGCGAACCTTCTTCAATAGTTATTTAACAGACCTTAATTTAATATACTATTAATAATACAGTTTCAATCACATCATTATTAGCATGGGTATATGATAGGCAGGACAATCATACTAGCACATGAGCAAATATAGAGTCGTCGTTAACGTTAATCTTACAAATACTGTCATCAACTAACGAAATAATGAGACCACTTTAACAGAGAGTCCGTCTTATCTTTTGGAAACACATGTCTACGGGTGCCACTAGTGGAGCAGGAACTACTTATCCTTCTGGAGCACATGAGTTCAGTCCCGGTTTTTAGTGAGGTTTGTGTTACTCTATTATTAGTTTTATCTGTATGTTTTGTAGATTATTGTTTGTCCTTTAGTTCTTTTCCGTTTGGCCATTGTGTTGTCTGTCCTTCGAGTTACGGATTCTGCTTACTCCTTTGGTATCTTCAAACTCTTCTTCAAGTTCAATACATTTTGAGAGAACAGATACCTTTCATGTATCAACTTTAGTACTAGACATGTACACTCTAGATTTGACAACAAATCTCATTCATTCATATCGAACTGTTTATATAAGAACATATTGATTTGTCACTAAAAGTTCTTAATTGGAGCTCATTTTATAACGAGATCTTTGAGTAACGTTGTCATTTTGCATGAGAAAGACATTAATTCGATATTAAATTATTTAAATTAAAACGACATGCAATCGTTTAGCATTAGATGTCGCCAGTCTAAAAGCAGACCGTTTTCTCCCAAGATAGAATTGATACCGTACATACTAATTTCAGGAATGTCGGTTATATAAATAAGCATAAATGTCAGTTACTAATGATTTTTAGAAAATATCCATTAAGGCACCATTGATTTGGTAAGTGTGGTCATCAAGAAAAAGTCTATGAAATAGGTTGTAATAATAACATTAACAACGGTCGAATCGAAAGGATCCCAAAAATGTAAACATTAGTAAAGATTAATCAATAGAAGGTCAAAAACAAGAAATATTTGAAGATAGATAGCAAAGGAATCAAGTTTTCGGGATAAAATGTTCACGAAAGTAATGTTACCCATGTTAAAACTGGATACAAACTATGGTTTTCTTGAATTATTTATTAATTGAAAACAGAGTCTACCAACTTAGGATTATTGATATGCAGAGTTAGTGTAATGACAAGGTGCACAAATAGAAAAGTTTGAAGATACATCGATACCTTAATACTCATATACATAGACATACACTTCCCTGGCGTACAGGCACTTCAGTAAAAAGTGGCAGGCTTAAAGTAGTTTAATGCCCCCCCCCCCCCCCCCCCCCCCTTGGTGAAATGATGCGGTCATTCAATTTATATTTAAATGTTGTAGGGATAAAGACTTACATGATGTTTGTTTCTACTGAGTGCCCTAACGAATTGTTTTTCTAATATGATAAATATTTTGATTTACCGATTTACCTCTTAATCCAGCCAAGGTAGTCAAATGTATTATTATTTCTATCGCTTAATAGGATCCAATAGAAAACAAGCTGAGAAAGCTTTATGAGTTATTCTAGTATTAAATATGATTTCTTTTTTCGAAATTGATTTTTTAAAGAATAATATTATTCTGAAATGAATAAATCTTCTGTTTATGATAGCAACTGATTGATAATATTTTATATACAGTTTCATATTGTATATTGATATTTCATTAAAAATATATATCTATCTATCCGTCGAAACAAACAACTTCATTAAGATGTGTATCAGAAAATTTACGTGTTTGCCAAAGACGAAATTAGTCACCAAATTATATATCTCCATTTTTATTATGGAAAACAATAGACTTATATTTATTATGGAAAACAATAGACTTATTTTTGCTATGAAAAACAATAGACTTATTTTTGCTATGAAAAACAATACAATTATTTTCATTATGGAAAACAATAGACTTATTTTATTATGGAAAACAATAGACTTATTTTATTATGGAAAACAATAGACTTATTATATTATAGAAAACACTAGACTTATATTTATTATGGAACACAATAGACTTATTATATTATAGAAAACAATAGACTTATTTTATTATAGAAAACAATAGACTTATTTTTATTATGGAACACAATATACTTTTTTTTTCTTTTTTTTTTTTATCTTGGAACACAATACTTTTTTTGTATATATTATGGAACACAATAGACTTATTATATTATAGAAAACAATAGACTTATTTTTACTATGGAACACAATAGACTTATCTTTATTATGGAACACAATAGACTTTTTATATTATAGAAAACAATAGACTTATGTTATTATCGAAAACAATAGACTTATTTGTATTATGGAACACTATAAACTTATTTTTATTATGGAACACAATAGATTTATTATATTATAGAAAACAATAGAGTTATTTTATTATAGAAAACAATAGACTTATTTTCATTATGGAAAACAATAGAATTATTTTCATTCCAGAGCACATGAGTTCGCCCTCGTTTTGTACTTGTCTAATTGGGGTTCGCGTTGGTCATGTCATTACGTCTTTAGTTCCTTGTTGTGATGTCCGCTACAGTCGCCATCATGCCTTTCGCAGTTACGAATATCTGTGTCAAATTCCGTTTGGCGTTGTCACAATCACGTTTTCTTTTCCTCTTTCATGACTTGTCTCCAGATTTGTAAATAATAACACGCGATGTACAACTAGAGGGACACGAACGGCTTAGCATCTCGGAGCAGACAAGTTCACTCCGGTTTTTAGTGGTATTCGTGTTTCTCAATCATTATTTTTTTCCTTAGTGATGTTTTTACTTGTCATTGTTTGTCTTTTCCTTTTTTTTTGCCATTGTAATTTCTGCCCTTCTTTAATTTACGCCTTCTAGTCACATCTTCAATTTTCTTAATACGCATTATACTATAATCAATGATTAATATGATTTTAATCAGTTATGGCACAAATGTTTGACACATCTTTGCCTTCTTTCCTATTCCACTTTTCCAATGGCTATGCTATTATAGCAATTCTGTAATTAGATAAATCTGACAATTTGGATTAATCTATATTTGCTAGGATGTTTATATACTACTATTACCAATATTAAAGATCAATTTAGATAAAACATTTGTTAGTGATTTAAATTCTGTTTATTGAACTAAAAAGTATAACAAGATAACTCTTATGTTAATAATGAATAGATTACAAATGTAATGAACACTGCATTCTTCATTTATAATTCTATGAAATCAATTAATGTATTTATGTATTTCGTTCTGAAAATGGGGCCGTTGTGGTCGTGATCGTATGGTAGTTGGAACTAACGCTGTGAGTTCGAATCACGGTTAGGTGAGGTGTACTCGATACAACATTATGTGATAAAGTTTGTCAGTGACTTGCGACAGGTCGGTGGTTTTCACCGGGTAATCCCGTTTCCTCCACCAATAAAACTGACCAACAGGATATAACTGAAATATTGGTGAAAGTTGCGATAGACACTCGTTCTGAAAAGTTTGATGATATCAAGGGTAATAAGAAGCTGTAAATCGAAGGACAGACAATACAATGGCAAAACTAAAAGTACAAAATGACAAACAACGATCCATAAAACACAACACAGAAAACTAAAGATTAAGCAACTGGAACCCCACTAAAACAGGGGGTGACAGGGTAAATAATTCCTGCTCCACATGTGGCATCCGTCGTATTACTATTGTTACAAACCCGGTGATATGACATGTATGAGGAAAGGACGAAATTGTGATTACGGCAACCGGAAGATATCCGTGGTCATTTGTGACGCAGAGATTCCGTAACAGTTAGCCAAAGCATGGTGGCGACCGTAGAACTTTAGAAGTGATGACATCAACTTATCCACTAGAAATCTTTGGTTCAGTAGCTTCATTGTAATCAGCAAACATCTATCTATGCAACCATGATAGGAACCACAAGCTCTGGAATACCTCACGTTGGTTTGGTTCAATATGAATAGAATGTCACATAAAGCGTCACCGCTTGAAACTGGAATTTTGATTGATCGATTGTTTTGGTGTTTAACGTCAATCTTAGCAGTATTCTAGCAATATCGTGGCGTCAACAAATTATATAAATTAATTTTCCTGGAATTTGGAAACGTATTCTATTCACGATCTCAGTGTACATTCTATCTCACAGTAGTAGTATACACTTGTACAAAGGTGTCTATATCTACCAAGTTTAATCTAATACACGCAAGTAACGTTAGAGAAAAGCGAAGATGGCAACCAGGAATAGATAATCCAGAAACATCAACAACATTGGGCATTGAAGAATATCAAAACAACAAAAAACAAACAAACACAGAAAACTAAATATCTGAGCAACACAGTCGCCACAAAACAAAGACAAACAAACAAACAAACAAACAAACAAAGAACGGGGATGCACTAAGGTTAAGTAGTTTCTGTCTCTTATGACACCCTCCGTGTTACACGTAGTCACGTCATGTAAAACTCCTTTCGGCGATAGTGAAAAGGAAATATCTGTCTGCGTATAATCAAATCATGTAAAACTCCTTTCGGCGAATAGTGAAAAGGAAATATCTGTCTGCGTATAATCAAGTCATGTAAAACTCCTTTCGGCGAATAGTGAAAAGGAAATATCTGTCTGCGTATAATCAAGTCATGTAAAAGTCCTTTCGGTGAATAGTGAAAAGGAAATATCTGTCTGCGTATAATCAAGTCATGTAAAACTCCTTTCGGCGAATAGTGAAAAGGAAATATCTGTCTGCGTATAATCAAGTCATGTAAAACTCCTTTCGGCGAATAGTGAAAAGGAAATATCTGTCTGCGTAAAAAAGGAAACTGTCTATTGCCATTTGAGAAATATATATTTCCAAAAAAGAGAAGAACTTTTAATCAATATTATAAAATGGTTCAATAAGAATTCACCATTATATTAAAAATATAAACTTGCACTGGAGTTCTTTAACTGTTGTTTGAGGCTATATAAATTATAGTTAAAATCTGATTTCCTCTCACAATTAAATGGTCAAAATCAGTTTGTTATAAACTAGAGATATCGACACAGAATGAGAAAATCAATTTTGGCACAGAAAAACCGACATCCATTCAAAAATATGTTTATAAAAGATCAACAATTTAGATCAACATTCATTAATTAATTAAAATCAATTAATTTCCCCCATTGATTGTATATATAGTTCCATCTATTGGCTTATAGACCTATGACAAGTAAAAGTACCAACGAGATATTAACAAATACATGTAAGGTGTAAAAGTTCAGTATAATATAATGAAATGCACAATTATCATATCACACTGAAGAAATATTACATGTGAAATAAAAAAAAAAAAAAAAAAAAAAACAGAGAAAGAGATATAAATTAGCTTTCGTCAAAAACATTAATTCCTCTCTTCTGAAAAGAGGAATTAATGTTTTTGACGAAAGCCTATAAATCTCGTCCTGTCCTCGTTCATGACGTACATTGTATCATTGCATTTTTTAGCACAAGTAAAACGACGGGTGCCACTAGTGATACAGTAACAACTAACACTTCCGTTATTCCAGAGTCCGAGATTCCATTTGTGTTTTTTAATGATCTCCAAAACAAAATTACTGAAGTACTATAACTCTTTAAAAACATTTGAATAATTCCTTTTTATTTCAGAAGAAACCAAATGAGGGGATATATAAATAACATTTAGTCTGTTTACTGACAGTTAATAATGTAAATTTATGTAGCGTATGGTAAAAATGGAACATTATGTCTGTATTGTCTGTGCTATTCCCAAGACGATTTCTTTCTAGATAGCTGTAAAATACCAATCAAATGAAATATTTATAGTGTCGAGTCATTTGTAAACTCAATACAAATATTTAAACATTAAACATTTTTTTAGTGTTTTTGCATTGATTTTTTGCATAAAAAAAAATGAAAAGCAAAAAATTTCACAACTTGGAAATAGTTCTAAAATCTAATACATGTAGAAACATCGTAGAACCTGAGGAACAATACCTCAAACACATAAATACATGACCTCTCACCTCCATGGTTTGGTACAGGCACTTCAATTTAAAAAAAACTATAAACTTCTATATACAACTATGCAACAACATATCTTCCACAATTAAAAAAAATAATGTACATCTGGTTGACAACTAATATAAAATATATATACGATACACATTAAATACTTAAAAAAACAATTTTGTTATTGATTTGATTCAATAAATGTTTTAATTAAAGTAAATTAAAGTAATATATACTAGGCAATACGATATGCAATGGGGAAATGAAATATAAGAATGAATAATGGAGAAAAGGTTACTCATTAAACCATATACCTTTTTGAATGAATGAATGATTTCATTCTTATAAACTATAAATGTTACATAGTTACGGGAGAATACATGTAATATTTATACCACAGTTAAGCTGTAAATCTGTTTAATTCGGAAAACTGTGGTATAAACGATTTGTAACGTGAAGCCATGCAATATCACATCTAGGTCGTTGATTATTGCACGGTTCTCTGAGAGTAATAAAACAGCTCAGATTTAAAGTAATATGAAACGAGTTTTTGGTGAAATAAACATCCTCAAAAATATTCTTGATATGTTTACATTCCCTAAAAACTAAATCATTCGTGCATGTTTGAGGACGAAAATCGCGATCATCTGTGATTAAGAACAGAAAATCATTCCATCTCGTACGTGTTTTTTCAAGACAATGGCGGCTAATTAACTTTCGGATGCACCGTTCCGATGATTGCCGATCATGAAATTTCATCACCAACGTAAACAGGTGAGCACATGTATCATTCTGGTTTTGAAAGAAGTTAAATTTCTTGCATTTCTTGCCTTGCAAAGAAATTCTTTCATGTATGTTTTACCTTAAAGATTATCAACTGCAATGAATTTCATTCTGACTTAATAAGTTTATTCGAAACACTGGACAAAAACATTGAAATCGGTAATAATGAATGACACGGGGCCTCATTTGGGGAAATCGAAACAGAACCAAGAAATCTCAGAATTTAAAATCCTCGTCGGAACTAACGTATCGCATGTACAAACTGTGTAAATTATTATTAGTATGTACATTTCAAAACCATTACGATGCAAACATTTGGAGTTGTCGGAGAAGAAAATAAAAAATCAACAAGGAACTGAGTAAACAATGTTATAACCTGTCCTGCAGTACACTATGTGCCGAATGAATTTTCTGTCAAATATTCTAATCTGACTAAGCTTGCCAGGCCCTCTCAGAATCAGATTATTTCTGAAAATTATTTGTCTATATATTATTATGAGATAAAAAATGTGTGCTTTCTTTCACATTTTGGTCTCTTAGGCCTAATGAATTTTATATTTAGATTCTCATCTCCTCCCTCCCCATTGTTTTTTGCTTCAATTTCATAATTTATTTTACATTCTCAGATATTTCTTTAAAATTCCTAGTGATTTTTATGAAAATGGTAAAAAAATCAATTTATTTTCCAGGAAAGGCAAATGGTCCGTGTCTAAATAGGAAATTACTTTTAACTGTATAATTTGAAGGATTTGAAACAAAGTAGTATTCATTTTTAATGAAAAAAACCCCCCAATGTTTTAACATAATTACAAGTTGCGTATGCAGTGCCCCCTTACTGGGCCCCGAGAAATTTGCTGAATTATACACATAATGCTGTTAAAAGACATTTACGGTGGTTTAGATCATAGATGGTGATATATATTTATTTTCCATGTAAAGAGATCCTTGTTTAACGTTTCGCTAAGGAAAAATTATTTTTATTCGTGGATTGAATGGAAAATAATGGAATGTAAATCGAAAGGAAAATGATGTTGTCAAGAAGAATCTTGGCCACTTCAGAGTTCATTTCCAGACGAAGAGCGGCCTTTATTTCCATCCAACGATCATATTCATCTCCAATATATATTCTGTTTTTGTTTAACTTAGCATTCGCTGCTTTTTTGTTTCTTTTTCTGGCAGAATCGATCAATTTACGCTTCGGGCCTGGCTTCAATTTCTTTGCCTCCGACATTTTCTTCATCAACACTATAACGGAGCATGCGCACAATCTCTACCGAATGAGTTCAAATCTGAGGTCAATAGCATATGATTTGCATTATTGTCCGGGTAGCAAGAATTATCGAAGACAGAATAAAATGACGTTTTCTCCTGAATTATACATCGTAGCTCTCAAAAAGTGAATGGTTTAGTTCATTATATATTTAATCTTTACATATATCAGAAATTTTTAGAAAACTGAAAATAATGAATTTGGCATTTCATATTACTTTAAAGTGTACAATATATCGTATATATAATGCTTAGCTGTTGCTTACATTCTAGTATATAAACCATAGAAAAGACCAAAAGGAAACAAATTCATTCATGTTACATATAAACATTAAATACAGTAATTATACTATGGTTTATAGAAAAATGCTGAATAGTCGCCCGGTCGGTGATAGTGGAAAAATAACAATCTACATATATGCAAGACTCAGATCGACGTCCAATTCTCAAATATATGGCCGTTTTTCACTTTCTCAAATCGACGTCCAATGACGTCACTGACGTATACTTCAATACGATTGTTTCGAATCATGTCAATTCCGACCACGTTCCGTCTTTTTCTTGTCTTGACGTCTGAACAAATCGGCAGGCGACTTCCGGTGTTTACGCTATTACTGTGACAACGTCAGCATATCATAGTCGTAGATACGGTAGATTATAAGTAATTGTAATATGGAGACGCTAAGGAAACCGCTGAATAAATACTGGTGTTCGGTACCCCATTATCTGTCTGATATCAGAAATATATAAATAAAGGCAGATCGTTTTCCTTTGATGATGCTGACAGCCGCAAATAAAGAAAGAAAACAAATTTAATTTTTAAGAAGTATTTATCTCTGCATTGAAGTCTTTGATACAAATAAAATAATTCAATTGATATCTGTTTTTTACAGAAAATGTTAGGATTTTTTTAAGTTGAGGATCGAACGTTAAAACGGCACATATCGATTGGAGTTTTTGTTGTGTACATTGACTTCGAAAATTCAGTACCAGGAGTTCCATCGAAATCACGTGATCTGGGGACGAAAATAACAAAATTTTGACAGAATGGAAATGATTCGAAATAACCGTATTGACGTCACACCCGTTAAGGAATGTTTTTGAAGCAATGATGAATAAGGGACAAGACCAGATTCCAGATGAGGGGTTCTTGATGACAAAAA
Organism: Bathymodiolus septemdierum; assembly: GCA_963383655.1. Lineage (NCBI taxonomy): Eukaryota > Metazoa > Mollusca > Bivalvia > Mytilida > Modiolidae > Bathymodiolus > Bathymodiolus septemdierum. The sequence goes on from OY726519.1 coordinate 115,062,214, forward strand.
TGCCTAGGTATTTTATAGTTGCTGTAGATAAAATTCTATTGTGCTTAGGAGTACTTCTACGTTAGCGGACCCTAACCCTAAGTTTAACCTTAACCCCAACCCTATCCCTAATCCTAACCCTAACCCTAACCCTAAAGGACGCCGATTTGAGAATATCCTAAAATTGGACCGTGATTTGAGATAAAGACGTCAGTGGACGCCGATTTGAGGAGTGGACGTCGATTAGAGACTGAACGTCGATCTGAGTCTATCATATATACTATGATATGTGTTTTTATTTTCTTCATATACAGCATGTGTTTTGGTACCTATCTTTATTATTACATGTAATTCACTAACATTATCGTTTACTCATACCGCATGAATATGTGTTTGATATGAGATTGTACACCTGGTATGTTGAAGAAAGCCAGAACACATATGAATGAAAAACCCAACTCTGCTCGAGTACTAGCAGACGTTGATAAATACATGTATAGGTAATTGCACATTTCTAATCTCAATTAGGTAGTGGATAAACATGTATATATTGTGTGTATGTGTGTGTTAAGGTGTACCGATTTCGTTTGTATTTCTACGATAAGATTATGGAATGATCCCGATAATTTTTTTTTTTTTTTTTTTTTTATATTTTAGTCATAACGTTTATGATTGGTCAATTTATAATTAACGTGATACTCGATCGACATATACGACTAATATCTGAATTAATCCTTAGTATTGATATTTGTTCTTTAAAATGGACCAAAAATAGATAGCGATTCTAACGAACACAGATGAAACCCCAATTAAATCTGCATTTACAAATATTGTAGTAGAATCGGCAGGTGAAAAAAAGACAGTACAAATTGGCTTCAAATATATCAGACTGGAATCGTCTGCATTACAAAAACAGTAAATCTCTTTTGTCATATTTGTGACTGTCCCAAGTCAGGACCTGGATTTCCAACGTCATATGACGCGGTAATTGTCATGCTCAATGCTTTGAGGCGAGAAGTGATTGTTCTTGTTTTTGTTAATATTAGTGGAATTGTTGACCATCATTGTTTACACTTTCTGTTCATAATTTCAAAACAGAACAATATATATAAATACTGCATGCTTGGAAAATCAAATAGCATAAATATCAAGTTCATAAACTAAAGATCACAACAAAACGTATACGACTAAAAATTTTTATGATCAAGTAGACTTGACGTTTTACTAAAAAAAAGTTTGAAAATGTCAAAGGGGGTAGCCAGAAACCGAAAATAGAGAGGAAAGACAATGCAATAGTAAAAAATTACAAAAGGACAAGCAATGATCTACAAACAAATACACAGAAAACTAAAGATTAAGAAACACGAACCCAACTAAGAGTTAGTTTTTCAATATTGATTTGTTTTTGCTAAAATGTTATAAGACACACTCAAATGTAAAACAAAATTTTACAAGAACGGTTTGAAGATACCAAAAGATTAATCAAAAGTTGTAAATCGACGGACAGACAATATAATGGCCAAAAGATACTAAAGGATTAATCAGAAGTTGTAAATCGACGGACAGACAATATAATGGCCAAAAGATACCAAAGGATTAATCAGAAGTTTTAAATCGACGGACAGACAATATAATGGCCAAAAGATACTAAAGGATTAATCAGAAGTTGTAAATCGACGGACAGACAATATAATGGCCAAAAGATACCAAAGGATTAATCATAAGTTGTGAATCGACGGACAGACAATATAATGGCCAAAAGATACCAAAGGATTAATCAGAAGTTGTGAATCGACGGACAGACAATATAATGGCCAAAAGATACCAAAGGATTAATCAGAAGTTGTGAATCGACGGACAGACAATATAATGACCAAAAGATACTAAAGGATTAATCAGAAGTTGTAAATCGACGGTCAGACAATATAATGGCCAAAAGACACTAAAGGATTAATCAGAAGTTGTGAATCGACGGACAGACAATATAATGGCCAAAAGATACCAAAGGATTAATCAGAAGTTGTAAATCGACGGACAGACAATATAATGGCCAAAAGAAAAATAAATACGAGAAATAACTATCTACAAAAACATTACACAGAAAACAAAATAATGAACAACACGAACCCCACTAAAAACCAGGGATGAACTCAGGTACTCCGGAAGGGTAAGCAATTACTGCTTCTGCTACAACTGTGTCATGCAACACTGAAACCATGGCGACGTATGATGAATACAAAACTCAACAACTATCAAATAATATGTAGAACATTACTGAAGAAAATGTTGATAAATCATCAATAGAGTTTGTTGTCAATGATAAATAGATTAAAAGAGAAATAAAAGGCTATTACTGCACCCAATTATTCTTTAATTTCGTAGTCTTTTCTGAATAATCAATATATAGTGTCTCTTTCAGGAAATGATTAAAAAGAGGAATAAACTAAGAGTTATGGTTACTTGTGTCATTGGTTTAGTTCTAGTGTCAGGTAAGTCAATGTCTGTTTTATGGTTACTTGTGTCATTGGTTTAGCTCTAGTGTCAGATACGTCAACGTCTGTTTTATGTTTACTTGTGTCATTGGTTTAGTTCTAGTGTCAGGTAAGTCAAAATCTGTGTTATGGTTACTTGTGTCACTGGTTTAATTCTAGTGGCAGGTAAGTCAATGTCTGCTTTATGGTTACTTGTGTCATTGGTTTAGCTCTAGTGTCAGGTAAGTCAATGTCTGTTTTATGATTACTTGTGCCATTGGTTTAGTTCTAGTGTCAGGTAGGTCAATGTCTGTTTTATGCTTACTTGTGTCATTGGTTTAGTTCTAGTGTCAGGTAGGTCAAAGTCTGTTTTATGTTTACTTGTGTCATTGGTTTAGTTCTAGTGTCAGGTAGGTCAAAGTCTGTTTTATGTTTACTTGTGTCATTGGTTTAATTCTAGTGTCAGGTAGGGCAATGTCTGATTTATGCTTACTTGTGTCATTGGTTTAGTTCTAGTGTCAGGTAAGTCAATGTCTGTTTTATGTTTACTTGTGTTATTGGCTTAATTCTAGTGTCAAGTAATTCAATGTCTGTTTTATGGTTACTTGTGCCATTGGTTTAGTTCTAGTGTCAGGTAGGTCAATGTCTGTTTTATGCTTACTTGTGTCATTGGATTAGTTCTAGTGTCAGGTAAGTCAATGTCTGTTTTATGCTTACTTGCGTCATTGGTTTAGTTCTAGTGTCAGCTAAGTCAATGTCTGGTTTATGTTTACTTGTGTCATTGGCTTAATTCTAGTGTCAGGTAAGTCAATGTCTGTTTTATGTTTACTTGTGTCATTGGCTTAATTCTAGTGTCAGGTAAGTCAATGTCTGTTTTATGGTTACTTGTGCCATTGGTTTAGTTCTAGTGTCAGGTAGGTCAATGTCTGCTTTATGCTTACTTGTGTCATTGGTTTAGTTCTAGTGTCAGGTAAGTCAATGGTTGTTTTATGCTTACTTGTGTCATTGGTTTAGTTCTAGTGTCAGCTAAGTCAATGTCTGTTTTATGGTTACTTGTGCCATTGGTTTAGTTCTAGTGTCAGGTAAGTCAATGTCTGTTTTATGTTTACTTGTGTCATTGGTTTAGTTCTAGTGTCAGGTAGGTCAATGTCTGTTTTATGGTTACTTGTGCCATTGGTTTAGTTCTAGTGTCAGGTAGGTCAATGTCTGTTTTATACTTACTTGTGTCATTGGTTTAGTTCTAGTGTCAGGTAGGTCAAAGTCTGTTTTATGTTTACTTGTGTCATTGGTTTAGTTCTAGTGTCAGGTAGGTCAATATCTGTTTTATGCTTACTTGTGTCATTGGTTTAGTTCTAGTGTCAGGTAAGTCAATGTCTGTTTTATGTTTACTTGTGTCATTGGCTTAATTCTAGTGTCAGGTAAGTCAATGTCTGTTTTATGGTTACTTGTGCCATTGGTTTAGTTCTAGTGTCAGGTAGGTCAATGTCTGTTTTATGCTTACTTGTGTCATTGGATTAGTTCTAGTGTCAGGTAAGTCAATGTCTGTTTTATGCTTACTTGCGTCATTGGTTTAGTTCTAGTGTCAGCTAAGTCAATGTCTGTTTTATGTTTACTTGTGTCATTGGCTTAATTCTAGTGTCAGGTAAGTCAATGTCTGTTTTATGCTTACTTGTGTCATTGGTTTAGTTCTAGTGTCAGGTAAGTCAATGTCTGTTTTATGTTTACTTGTGTCATTGGCTTAATTCTAGTGTCAGGTAAGTCAATGTCTGTTTTATGCTTACTTGTGCCATTGGTTTAGTTCTAGTGTCAGGTAAGTCAATGTCTGTTTTTTGGTTACTTGTGTCATTGGATTAGTTCTAGTGTCAGGTAGGTCAATGTCTGTTTTATGGTTACTTGTGCCATTGGTTTAGTTCTAGTGTCAGGTAAGTCAATGTCTGTTTTATGCTTACTTGTGTCATTGGTTTAGTTCTAATGTCAGGTAGGTCAATGTCTGTTTTATGCTTACTTGTGTCATTGGTTTAGTTCTAGTGTCAGGTAAGTCAATGTCTGTTTTATGGTTACTTGTGCCATTGGTTTAGTTCTAGTGTCAGGTAGGTCAATGTCTGCTTTATGCTTACTTGTGTCATTGGTTTAGTTCTAGTGTCAGGTAAGTCAATGTCTGTTTTATGCTTACTTGTGTAATTGGTTTAGTTCTAGTGTCAGGTAAGTCAATGTCTGTTTTATGGTTACTTGTGCCATTGGTTTAGTTCTAGTGTCAGGTAGGTCAATGTCTGTTTTATGGTTACTTGTGCCATTGGTTTAGTTCTAGTGTCAGGTAGGTCAATGTCTGTTTTATGCTTACTTGTGTCATTGGTTTAGTTCTAGTGTCAGGTAGGTCAATGTCTGTTTTATGCTTACTTGTGTCATTGGTTTAGTTCTAGTGTCAGGTAAATCAATGTCTGTTTTATGGTTATTTGTGCCATTGGTTTAGTTCTAGTGTCAGGTAGGTCAATGTCTGCTTTATGCTTACTTGTGTCATTGGTTTAGTTCTAATGTCAGGTAGGTCAATGTCTGTTTTATGCTTACTTGTGTCATTGGTTTAGTTCTAGTGTCAGGTAAGTCAATGTCTGTTTTATGGTTACTTGTGCCATTGGTTTAGTTCTAGTGTCAGGTAAGTCAATGTCTGTTTTATGGTTACTTGTGCCATTGGTTTAGTTCTAGTGTCAGGTAGGTCAATGTCTGCTTTATGCTTACTTGCGTCATTGGTTTAGTTCTAGTGTCAGGTAGGTCAATGTCTGTTTTATGGTTACTTGTGCCATTGGTTTAGTTCTAGTGTCAGGTAGGTCAATGTCTGTTTTATGCTTACTTGTGTCATTGGATTAGTTCTAGTGTCAGGTAAGTCAATGTCTGTTTTATGCTTACTTGCGTCATTGGTTTAGTTCTAGTGTCAGCTAAGTCAATGTCTGTTTTATGTTTACTTGTGTCATTGGCTTAATTCTAGTGTCAGGTAAGTCAATGTCTGTTTTATGCTTACTTGTGTCATTGGTTTAGTTCTAGTGTCAGGTAAGTCAATGTCTGTTTTATGTTTACTTGTGTCATTGGCTTAATTCTAGTGTCAGGTAAGTCAATGTCTGTTTTATGCTTACTTGTGCCATTGGTTTAGTTCTAGTGTCAGGTAAGTCAATGTCTGTTTTTTGGTTACTTGTGTCATTGGATTAGTTCTAGTGTCAGGTAGGTCAATGTCTGTTTTATGGTTACTTGTGCCATTGGTTTAGTTCTAGTGTCAGGTAAGTCAATGTCTGTTTTATGCTTACTCGTGTCATTGGTTTAGTTCTAATGTCAGGTAGGTCAATGTCTGTTTTATGCTTACTTGTGTCATTGGTTTAGTTCTAGTGTCAGGTAAGTCAATGTCTGTTTTATGGTTACTTGTGCCATTGGTTTAGTTCTAGTGTCAGGTAGGTCAATGTCTGCTTTATGCTTACTTGTGTCATTGGTTTAGTTCTAGTGTCAGGTAAGTCAATGTCTGTTTTATGCTTACTTGTGTAATTGGTTTAGTTCTAGCGTCAGGTAAGTCAATGTCTGTTTTATGGTTACTTGTGCCATTGGTTTAGTTCTAGTGTCAGGTAGGTCAATGTCTGTTTTATGGTTACTTGTGCCATTGGTTTAGTTCTAGTGTCAGGTAGGTCAATGTCTGTTTTATGGTTACTTGTGCCATTGGTTTAGTTCTAGTGTCAGGTAGGTCAATGTCTGTTTTATGCTTACTTGTGTCATTGGTTTAGTTCTAGTGTCAGGTAGGTCAATGTCTGTTTTATGCTTACTTGTGTCATTGGTTTAGTTCTAGTGTCAGGTAAATCAATGTCTGTTTTATGGTTATTTGTGCCATTGGTTTAGTTCTAGTGTCAGGTAGGTCAATGTCTGCTTTATGCTTACTTGTGTCATTGGTTTAGTTCTAATGTCAGGTAGGTCAATGTCTGTTTTATGCTTACTTGTGTCATTGGTTTAGTTCTAGTGTCAGGTAAGTCAATGTCTGTTTTATGGTTACTTGTGCCATTGGTTTAGTTCTAGTGTCAGGTAAGTCAATGTCTGTTTTATGGTTACTTGTGCCATTGGTTTAGTTCTAGTGTCAGGTAGGTCAATGTCTGCTTTATGCTTACTTGCGTCATTGGTTTAGTTCTAGTGTCAGGTAGGTCAATGTCTGTTTTATGGTTACTTGTGCCATTGGTTTAGTTCTAGTGTCAGGTAGGTCAATGTCTGCTTTATGCTTACTTGTGTCATTGGTTTAGTTCTAGTGTCAGGTAAGTCAATGTCTGTTTTATGCTTGCTTGTGTCATTGGTTTAGTTTTAGTGTCAGGTAAGTCAATGTCTGTTTTATGCTTACTTGCGTGATTGGTTTAGTTCTAGTGTCAGCTAAGTCAATGTCTGTTTTATGTTTACTTGTGTCATTGGCTTAATTCTAGTGTCAGGTAAGTCAATGTCTGTTTTATGGTTACTTGTGCCATTGGCTTAACTCTAGTGTCAGGTAGGTCAATGTCTGTTTTATGGTTACTTGTGTCATTGGCTTAGCTCTAGTGTCAGGTAGGTCAATGTCTGTTTTATGGTTACTTGTGTCATTGTTTTAGTTCTAGTGTCAGGTAAGTCAATGTCTGTTTTATGTTTACTTGTGTCATAGGTTTAGTTCTAGTGTCAGGTAAGTCAATGTCTGTTTTATGTTTACTTGTGTCATTGGCTTAATTCTAGTGTCAGGTAAGTCAATGTCTGTTTTATGTTTACTTGTGTCATTGGCTTAATTCTAGTGTCAGGTAAGTCAATGTCTGTTTTATGCTTACTTGTGTCATTGGTTTAGTTCTAGTGTCAGGTAAGTCAATGTCTGTTTTATGGTTACTTGTGCCATTGGCTTAACTCTAGCGTCAGGTAGGTCAATGTCTGTTTTATAGTTACTTGTGTCATTGGCTTAGCTCTAGTGTCAGGTAGGTCAATGTCTGTTTGATGGTTACTTGTGTTATTGGTTTAGTTCTAGTGTAGGGGTAAGTCAATGTCTGTTTTATGGTTACTTGTGTCATTGGCTTAGCTCTAGTGTCAGGTAGGTCAATGTCTGTTTTATGGTTACTTGTGTCATTGTTTTAGTTCTAGTGTCAGGTAAGTCAATGTCTGTTTTATGCTTACTTGTGTCATTGGTTTAGTTCTAGTGTCAGGTAAGTCAACGTCTGTTTTATGGTGACTTGTGTCATTGGCTTAGCTCTAGCGTCAGGTAGGTCAATATCTGTTTTATGGTTACTTGTGTCATTGGTTTAGTTCTAGTGTCAGGTAAGTCAACGTCTGATTTATGGTTACTTGTGTCATTGGTTTAGTTCTGGTGTCAGGTAAGTCAACGTCTGTTTTATGATTTCGTTGTTATTGTTTTAGTTCTAGTATCAGGTAAGTCAATGTCTGTTTTATGGTTTCGTTGTTATTGTTTTAGCTCTAGTGTCAGGTAATTCAATGTCTGTTTTATGGTTCCTTTGTCATTGGTTTAGTCATATAGTCAGGTAGGTTTATATCTGTATTACGTTAACATTCTTAGCGAATAATAAGCTCGTGCACCTGTAAATATCCCACGAAACAGGGCTTCTATATGGGGCAATATGGAAAGAATTGCCATTTGGGAGAAAAGAACTCGTTATAACAAAAAAATTTCCAGCGGCAAAATGTTCTTGGCATTTTAAGTTGAGCTATACCTCAAAGAATGTTTCGCTATTTTTTTTATCATATTACCGGTTTTCGCGTGTTGTGTACCAAATATTGCCAGTTTCTCTGGATTGTCCATATTTGATTGGCCCTTCGGTATTCTCTAACGTTTATTTGTTAGAAACAGTGTGAATATAAAGTAATGAAATGAATTATAACCGAAGCGCACACAGCGCCAATTATTGCTAAGCGGGTATGAAACAGTAATGATAACGTAAGTAGAAAACATAACAATGTCGTGGCGTTCAATATTTTTAGATCTGCTCAGAATGTTAGATAGTTCAGCGAGGAGTAGAGATGAAATGATAAATATATTGTGGTTCGAACTTGCAGCTGAACAAGAGGAATTGAACTCATAAAGAGCAATGTTTGTGTGTGCGGAAGTGGAAATGTTTGATCAATATCTTGAATTTGTTTATAAATAAACGTTAGAGAAAGCGGAAGGGGTAATAAATCATTGACAATCTAGAGACACAGGCAGCATTGTGCACTAGAACCAAAACAAAACACGCAAAACTAAAAATAAAGGCAACACGGACTCATCCAAAAGCCAGGGTGAACCCAGGTGCTGGCTAAGGGTAAGAAGTTCCTGTTTCTTATAAGACATCCATCATGTTACTCATAGTCCAGTCAAAGTTTTGTCTATAAAAGAGGAAAGAAATAATATACTTAAAAAGGAAAAGATCCATTGCTATTTGTAGAAATGGATATTTCTTAGCTCCCGCAATTTAATGTTGTTTGTATGGACAGTTGTGTAAGTTTGGTATCCAACACATTGAGGGATAATCGTATTCCTCATCTTTCATGCAAGGACCAAAAGAAGACAAGACTGATGTGTAATTATCAATGATTTCCGCGTAGTTGCTGTATAGGTAGGATTATCGTATGAGTTATCCAAGTGGTTTTGTAAAATAAGAACGCTGATGGTTCAGGTCTTATCTGCAGGAACAACAACATATTTGTCGTGAATAGTGGACAGGGTTTCATCAACATCAGGATAATTGAATACATATATTACTTCTGTACTCATTAATCTTTCTGGGTCAGCTGATTCAAATTTGAATGACCTCAAAATTGTAACTTATTCTGAAAGGGTATATACCTCCTCTTCTGTCGCTTTGTCCATTATCTGGCATGGTCCTTCGCAGAGCCCATAAGTATGTGTATTTCCACTTTATGGACTGTGACTGTATGTAGGTTGTATTAGCTTTATTACTTTGTGTACGTCTTCATATCATGGTAATATTTAATAACAACTAAAATATAATCAATTGTCCATTACCACATTTTATCTCTCCATTAGACGATTGGGCAACTGATCAAACATATATTACTCTTCTTCTGAAGAAACTCACATGAATATTTCATTACAAATACATTATGTTCATCAATATTAAATTGTGGAACTAAGAAAATGTTTCACATTCTTTGACAAAAAATACCGACTACTGTTTGTCGCTTTTAGGGTGTAATTCAGGATCAACAACTGTTGTTGAGACAAAAAGTAGAAACAAAAACGATTTGTTGCCATGGTTACAGTAATAATTAACCATGTACTAACATACAAATGAATTAGGATGCATGTACAAAGTCTCGTTGTTAAAATAGCCCAATGATAAATCAATAATGATTACAATATTAGGCATACTATGATGTACATTAATGCTCCAAAATAACCGACATTCCGCTTAATCAACATATTAAGATGATATAAAATTTAAACGCCATTCAGACAGTTGAATGGGGTTACTGGTACTTATCGTCTCGTCACTTTCAGTAATATTCATCTGTATCGCGACCACCAGACTTGTTTTGGTTGGAGGGTTGGAGTGAGAGACTGGACAGATTAAAAAACAGACAGAACTCACGTCAACTGCGTTAGGTTTGTGGTTAGAAGTCAACGGCCTTAACCAGTCACCCACTCAGTGAGACAACCACAAGATACAGAACGGCTTTAACCAGTCACCCACTCAGTGAGACAACCACAAGATACAGAACGGCCTTAACCAGTCACCCACTCAGTGAGACAACCACAAGATACAGAACGGCCGTAACCAGTCACCTACCCAGTGAGACAACCACAAGATACAGATTTCAAATATCAGCAGTCTTACAATCAGTGTCGCAGTATCAATGACAGAAACACAATATACTTTTAAGGTCAACTGATAGTTCATACCATAAGTCAAAGCGAACATACATCAGTCTTATTAAAAGGAGCATAAGTCAAAATGAACATATTCATCGGGCAGAGTGGAATCTTATTAAAAGGAGTATCAGTATTCAAAATATATTTGTTTTAATTTACAAGTTAAATTATATCCTTATACCACTCCTGGTGGACTATTTCTTCCGAGTGTATCATCCGTACAGTAGTCAGTGGTTCGGCAATGACATGGTTTATTAGATATATTTATTATTGAAATTCACAGTTCCCTAAATATGTTTTTTAATATTTTTTTTCATCAAATCTAAGGTTCTCCTCCCTGATGCAAAGGCGACCTTAGCCGATTTTTGGTTATCCTGTTTAGTCCTGTTGGTCTTATTGCTCGCAAACACTTTTAAATTATTTGGTTTTCCAATCTTTCGATTTTGATAGTACCTGATGAAGTTATACTAAAAACGCGTCGTGCGCACTAATTTTGATATCTACAATATACAATCGACATTTTCATACGTCTAGGCATGACAGCTTTATTTTTCTCTAAAAACAAAACAACAGCAATAATAATAAAAAAATATATGCTTTGACACTCCTGTTATCGACAGCAATGTCCTATGATTGACAAAAACATTTCCTGTTTTCGGAAGACTGGATAAAAATCATTAGTATTTCCTGTTGCGTATTTACAAGACAGATCTACATATCGCGGGTACAGTTAACCAAGATTTATGTTTTAGTCCATGATTATGATCGATAGGGAATTTTATTAGAATGAGACAATGTATGATTTCTACTTGAAATCGTGCTTTATCGAGAACATTAAACTGTAGACGATAAAACGTCCTCACAAATACTATGTTAACGAGAGTTGATTGATCTATCTCTTGTGTCACCCAATAATCACGTAAAAGACCAATTAATCATAATTAACAACACTTTATTGTTCTTAGACCGTTAAGTATTTTGTTCGATAAACCATAACACTCAACAATTCCAAAACATTTCCTTTCAAGCTACGAGAACGGAAAATTCAGATCAATTATTGGTCATGTGTGCTGTAAATAGTATCTTGGAACAAATCACACATATATATATTAATTAGGTTGAAGTCATCGCTACAAAAAGTATTAGGTCGTCAACACAATCTAATTGACCGTTGCAAAATATCCATATCTCAAATGACAATGGATCTTTTATATTTTATGTAGATGTTTTCTTTCCTCTCTCACTGCCAAGACGTTCACCTGACTTGATTGTATATATGAGTAACACGACAGGTGTCTTTTAAGAAGCAGGAACTGTTTCCTCTTCGCGAGCACCTGAGTTCACCCCCGTTTTATTGATGGGGTCCGTGTTGCTAATCTTTGTTTAGTACTTTGCGTTGTCCTATTATGTGTCTTTACATTCTGAGTTCCTTGTTGTGAAGTTCGTTACGATTTCCGCATAAAACGATGTTCGGTTCGTCATTACCTCTAGTTGTTTGTAGGAGGGTTCATGTCTTATTTACGCTATTTGTGTTTGTTTGCGCATAGTGGTGTCCAACACATATTTTGTTTTGTTTTTCTTCGTCCTGTGTACCCTATGTTGCCAGTTTCTCTGGATTGTCCATTTTCGATTGTCTCTTCGGTATTCTCTAACGTTTATCAACAGTATCTACAGGACCCACCCTATCTCTCACTCACTTTTGAAGACGATGACTGCGAGATGAAGCACTATTCCTTAACAATTTATTGACAAGTTTTCTCCATGTTTATTGGAGCCATATTCTATCGTGTCCAGACGACGAATATAAGCAAAGAAAATGTAATCGGAAAACTGTGGGTTTTAAGTGGGATTAAGGAAATGACAAATTCAAACTAAGGACACTGCAATTATTAGAGGCATGGGAAACTATATGGTTTAAACCATCATAGTGCTGACACTAATACATATTGTTGTTCAGTGCCGACTCTGAATATCCTTTCTGGATCAGTTTAGCAGATAAAACTAGCACATTAATGCACTTCCGTTGTTTACATGTTGATGTTTCTTCGCCATGTTTTCTCAAGGCTTGTCAACAACAACTATATAATTAAAAATCCATAACTTTAGGAAAAACATTAAAACAAGAGCATGCGCATAAAGACAAGTTTATTGGCAAAGGTTTTCATAGGAATGCACCAATAAAATGTTATGTATCAAAGACTTGTAATAAATATATCATCATTAAATTTCCCGCATTTAAAAATCGAGTAAAAGTTAAATGTGACTTTTTATTGCTGTTTTTTCATATAAAAATTCACATTGAAGTTTTCAATTATAAATATAATATATAGCACAGATTGGGGTTACAATGCAATCTGATTAATAGGATCTCTCACTTGCTCTACTTTACTGATATATCGCGACGTGTGAGATCTGATGAAAACAGATCACATGCGAGTGACCTGATGTCGTGAATATTTATCAATTATGGACTTTTTACGAGGTCAATATGTTATATATGGACCTGTTAGGATTAAATTGACCGAAAACGAACGAAGTCTTCGGTCAATATAATCCTAACAGGTCCATATATAACATATTGACAGAGTAAAAAGTTCTTAATTTTTATATTACATATGTAATGTATTACTCGTGTCATTGAAACTAAAATATTAACACATCATTATTTTATTGTTTAAGAACACAATAAAACTAGAATTTTTTTACTACAGGTGGAGTGTAAACACGGTCCAGAACGGACACTATCCGGATCTAAATTTAGTGACATAACGTCAATATACTTAAAAATAGAAACATAGCGTCAATACTTTTTAAAAATAGAAACAAGACGTCTGGTTTCTTCACAGTGGAAAAAATACATTAAATATTCTGTATATCACGTGACTGAGTTAGCCAATGAAATTGTACGAAAACCACACCATATGTAATATATAATGATATGATATATATGGCTATGACCTTTTGGGCCAATCGGATTGTTCGTAGCATGTTAAACAGCTTAGTACCACTGTCATAGTCTCGCAGTCGCCATTTTCATTGGATGGTTCATATGGTCACTCGCATGATATGCGTAATGAGCTTTCCTCAGATCTCCAACGCCGGGACATATTAGTAAAAGTGGGCAGGTGAGAGACCTGATTTTAATCAGATTGTGTTCAATGGCATCTACTCTGTACAGTAGATCAATCATACTTTTAACATTATATAAGATAATCATATATTATGACAAACGTATAATTTCATGATTTTCTTTATTTACTTAGGAATGGTTCATTCTTTTCCTATTATGGCGGATGAGGAAGAATATAATGAAGACACTGATCACGTGGTTGGAGTTAACTCATTCCGTCACGTGTTTTCTCGTCACAAGAGGTCGGCGAACGACACAGCAACAGTTGTAGATGGACGAAGTGCGATTGAACGTTTCTATGACGATCCTAATAACAAAGCGATGTTTCTGGTTTTTCCAATATTTGTTTTGATAATATGTACTTGTTGTGGATTGTATTTCTGTGACAAAGCGAAAAGGCATTTCAAAAAGAAGAAAGCTGAGCAACGAAAACGCGAAAACGATTTGAACGAGGAACAAATACAAAATAAACCATCAACATCAAACTCAATTGAAGATACAACCGAAATCTCCGCTAGTGTCTTAAGCAAAGACACAGATGAAATGTCAACGGGGAAATCAGCCGAAATGGAAGTAACAGATTCAAATAGGAACGATACTCCACTGGTAGATGTAGAAAATTGTCCAGAAGTTAAAGCCGTAAATGCTGTTCCAATAAAACACAGGGAAACAAGTTTTATGACTGATGTAAGAATTGCAAATTCAGCTGGGTTAGAGAAGACTTCAAACACAAATGCTCCAATACGTGATATTAAATCTGCTGATAAAGTGACAAAGTCGTTTGAAAACGGACATCTTGAAAAATTAAACCAATCAAATTCAGACTTGAATGCAAACGTTATTATAAAAAGCCTAAGTCCCGTTAAAAAGAAAGTAGAAATTAAAGAGAAGAAAACTTTAAAATCAAAGAAGATCGTAACGCCCACTTCAGATGATATAGCAAGCGGCAAGAATTCAAATCCAACACCGGAAGTCATAAAACCAAGTATAGTAGAAATGAGCGCATGGGAAAGTAAGAAATCACCACGGCGACAGAGTTTGGAGTCGACGTCAACTACGAAGATAAGTAACAGGTCTTTAAGTCCCGATACTCGATCAAGTAGAACTATGTCTGTTCATGGAAAAACATCACCCCCTGATGTCACAAAGGTCAAGAGTTTCCCAAAAATGAATATGAACTTCACAAGTTTGTCACCAGAAGCTATTGTGGAAATATTACAATATTATAAAGACAAAAAACATATGCCGGATATAATTCCGGACGATTCTGAAAACTTAGTACCGTTAAAGAAAAGATTAAAAAAAGGAAAATATAGAGTATTCAATGGATAAACTGACGTGTCAAGTTGTTATAATGTTTCGAAACATTGTCTTTGGCTAATGTTTGTTCTAAAGCTATGCTGATTTCTGTTTTTAATTACATTGCTTATTATTACAGACCCGTGACGACGTTACGCGCGATGTTGGTGACACTTGACGTTACACATAATTAACGTTGAAAAGAACGTTTCGCGCCTTCTTTTTCAATATCCCCCCCCCCCCCCCCCCCATTATTTGTGTTTGTAAAATTTGGGTTTGGTTTGGTGCATTGTTCTTCATTTCGGAATTTCACTTTTTGTTTTTATTGATTTTCATTTTATTTCGCTTCAATAGCTTGTCTATATATATATTTGTTGTTGGTGTTTTCCTTTACTGTGTTTGTTTCAATGTTTGTTTGTTTGCTATTTGTTTTGTTGTTTTTCAAGTTTTGATATCGTTTGTTTCGCTTTTTTTGCTGTTGTTTATGCATTTTGTATATCCATTTGCTTTCATTTTAATAGAAAACTTCCCTTTGAAAAATATAGCAAGACTTTATGTAGCGCGACGTTATTTTGTCGACGATAAGAAAAAAACGCTTACTGGACAAATTGGTTGAACTTCTACAATTTTACGTAGAAATTGTAATTTTTATCCGAAATCAAGTTTGGTAAGGTCTTTTTTTTCCACTGGAAATGCACATTTTTGCTATTTGGATATAGCACGAAAATTATAGTTCCAAATGTGTAAAGTTGCATACTTCGAGATTTTTTGACGTCAAGTTGCAACTGGACATTTTTGTTGACCTTACTCCCTTAGAAATATTTTTTGAAAAGAATTCTTCGTTTTTTAAGATAATCACATTTGATATGTATATTATTTTGGTCAACATTTTGCAATACATAGCTGAAGTAAAGCTTGTTTTTTGGCATGCAGATGTTTTTCATTCAGCGTTACATTCTTTTCTTTCCATGAACTTACTGATTTTTTTCCTTCAAGCATTCCTTTAATCAGAAATCGGTAATGACGTCATAAAGTACGCTGAATCTGCTTCCGATACCACAATCAATTGGTTCGAAAAACGTTTTTTTAGGTTTTTACTGAGAAAAAATGTAAAAAACATACGGATATTTTGTAACGCGTTACATGAGAAAAATGTGCGTTAACGGCGTTTTCTTCCAATGCATTCGTGTTCAAAAGCAAAAATAAACTAAAACAATTATTTGTATAATTACCTATACAAGCATGTATCGGGATTCAAAATCCATAAAAAAAAATAAAAATCTACATTCGATTTACATATTTAATGTTCTATTTAGTCAAAGTATCACCAATAGCGCACGTAACGACATATACTCTATATTTATTAACGATGCTATTTGATCTTTTAATTGATACTTTTTATGATTATATACTAGTAATTGAAGTGGTGTTGACAAACATGGCGTTACTTTTCAAAAGTTTTTTTTATTATCTTAGTTTAACATCATTTAAATGAGTCAGGGTATATATATATTTATTTACGTGTACTCGAATAACCATACTTTAATGTACAGCTCAGCTAAGAGCTCATAATTCTCATCTTTAAATGTATTTTTTTTAAACAAATACATTTAAGTTGTCGTTTTTGTTTATCAATGTCCTTCAGCAATTCATCAAGGAACACAATTTTTCAAAGAGATTCCCTTTTAATTTTTTGCCAGAAATTTTGTAATATAAAAGGAATAACTAACTAAAAAAAAAAGAAGATAATTGTCAGTACAATACTGCTTATAAAAATGATAAATGCCTCACATGCGGGGGTATATTAAGCCGAGTACTACTTTAATTATTTTATTATGATAAACAGCTGTGATAATTAATAATGTTATTTTGTGTTTTATAATAAAATTCATATAACACACCAGCCACTATATTACAACCCAATGACGTTGTAACAAATGATTAATATAACACACCAGCCACTATATTACAACCCAGTGACCTTGTAACAAATGATTCATATAACACACCAGCCACTATATTACAACCCAATGACCTTGTAACAAATGATTAATATAACACACCAGCCACTATATTACAACCCAATGACCTTGTAACAAATGATTAATATAACACACCAGCCACTATATTACAACACAATAAACATACAAAGATTGAATCTTATGAAACATTGGAAACGCGTTAGAGCCAAACAAATGCATTACACGCTGCATTCAAGCTTCGAATTTCATTTTGTAATTCTTTTTCGGGAGTGAACGTGGGATACTAGATCCAAGAATGTACAATGCAGAAGTATTATTGACATTACAGTCCCTCTTTTAACGTAGTGCAGACTTTAAAACATGCCCCTGTAAATACCTCCATTATTATTATTATACATATCTCCTACAGCAGGACAGATGACGATGCGTACAAATACAAAAATCTTACTAGAAAATTTAAGGCCATAATTAGAGTTAAATCTGTTAAGCGGTGTCCAGCAAGTGTGGAAATGTCAGATGTCTATTAGATATGACAACAAGATTTATAAATAATCATTCAATGATTATTATATGATGTTGCGCCACCTCAGTACTTGTACTTAGATGAATATATGGTATCTCTGGCGATCAGTCACGTAAATCGAAGAAGGACATACAAAACAATGGCAAAAAGGAAAAACAACGATCTACAAAATGCCACACAGAAAACTAATGATCGAGAAACACAAGCCAACTCAAAACCGGTGGTTGACTGCTCCACTAGTGGTACCCGTCATGTTGCTCTAGTCTAGTTACAAACCTGGTGATAAGCTATGAATGAGGAAAGACCGGGAAGTGTTTACGACAAGTGAAACATATGCGTGGTCATTTGTGACACAGATATACCGTACCGGTTAACCAAGTCACCGTTTCCCTATAGAGTTTTATGTTTCCTGGTAGCAGCCGTCTTGGATTGTACATCTTTATCAACAATAGAACACCCAGTAATCATTCATAATCATGATCATCTTGGATTCAAATGGTGGTTTCTAAGAATCACTTACACCTGAGTTCACCCCCGGGTTTTAATGGGCTCGCGTTGTTCAATCTTTAGTTTCCTGTGTAGTGGTTTCTTGTATTATTGTTTGTCTTTTCGTCTTTTTTCTTTTGGAAATTGCATTGCCTGTTTTTCTTTTCACAGAGTCCGATATCATTAATGTACAATAAGATAATTGAACAATTTTTCAATCATAGAACACTTTGTTTAAGCATGGCTCAAACCTCCTTGTATTTCGATATTCACAATATACAATTAATAAATTGTGTCACAGACACGAGGACCTCAGAACATCGCGGCTGTTATCACCAGCAACCTATCGTACGACCGTACTATTACAGGATATGGTAAAAATCCACGACTAACCAATTACCATCAACTATGGTATTACTAAGAGCCTACGATCAACGACTTGTTGCTAAATATGACATGAGAGTCCACTACTAACGAATTACCACCGACTATGGAAAGAACGTATAATGACCAATTATTGACTATGCATGGTAAGTACCCCATGACAACGGTATACCACTGATTATGGCAAGTACCTACAGCCGGTGACCAACGAATTTTCATTCTTAATTCCACTTTTGCTTCAATGTTTGTGTTTTGTGAAGACCAGAATGCGTCCAACCTTGAATGAATGATTGATTGATCGTTGATTAGCGTCAAGTGAGCAGCTATGTCAATAACGATAACAAAGAACCCATAAATCATGTAGGTAAAACATGTAATTAGGATAGGTCTTTAGACGGGCGTTTTTTTAATTGTTACACGTGGGAAAGATGAGATGATATACGAGACCGGAACAATTGCCTTATAACGTGGCGAGATTATGGATGAGACCGGAACAATTGCCTTATAACGTGGCGAGATTATGGATGAGACCGGACCAATTGCCTTATAACGTGGCGAGATTATGGATGAGACCGGACCAATTGCCTTATAACGTGGCGAGATTATGGATGAGACCGGACCATTGCCTTATAACGTGGCGAGATTATGGATGAGACCGGACCAATTGCCTAGCAATATGCAACCAACGACCTCCCCTAACCCATTGCTGTATATTAGTTTGTAGCTGATGCAAATTGTATTTTAAGTACAATAAGCGGTGACATTTTACATCGACGAAGCACACATTCGCGTCCCGTTCTCAGAGTGAGATGTGTATTTGATTCGTCACATACAATTGGATGAGTCGGTGGGGGTGAGTGTTGTTTGACGCCAATTCAGCAATTTTTCAGCTATAAGGGCTCCCTTTTAAAGGAGATATACCTCACATTGGAGAAACTAGACCCGCTTTGTATACCACAGGATTCCATTGGGGTTTCCGGGTGGGTAATTAAATAATAGATGAAAAGCAATACCAACAATTTATGTAATATTGAAATCATCATTAATATTAAAATAACATATAAATTTATGTTTTACGTCATATACTGGGATTTATTAAATATTGATGGCTAGTTGTGAATAATGCACGGTTAAGAAGACAATTACAATAAAAAGCACGTCATTTCATATTGTTCATTATAACTAGAGCCACTGAGGGTACATTCCTTGGTCTCATTTTCAAGCAGGTAAATATATATTAATTTTCCCGCGGTTCGGTAGTAATAGCGGGAAAATGTATGTATTAACGGTATGTTCCGTGAATGTGACCAATCGGGTGGACCCGATAGAGGTATTTAAATTAGTTTGCACAGGTAGAATCATTTCTAGCCGCCTTTCCATGGTGTACATGTCAAAGTTCATTTTAATTTATGGGTTATTGGAGTTATTCGGTATTTGTTTGTTAGCTTTAGAGAGCATTTTATTTTTTAATCGTATATATAGGAATTATTTTGTAAATAATTTTGTAAGGAAAGCTTCACATATTCAAAATCAACGCAAGTTCTCGCGTTGTCCCTAACAGACGGTCTGTCGAAAGGTATTTTTGCTCGAGAACACAGGTTTCCAGAGCTTTTTCCTTATAGAAAGGTTTATCTGTTTTTGCCTGGGCGTACCTTGGCCGTTGGTACGGGGAAGAGCTTTCTTGGTAGATGTTGAATAACATGAATTTTGCACTATGATAGTTTATTGTATATTTAAAGGGGCATTATCTGCCAAAATCGTAAATTTTTGTTACCCATAAAAACTATCAGATATGATTGATGCCTTAATAAAACGTGTTTCTGTAACTTATAAATTTCATGAAATGAACGCGCATCGGGGGAAAAAGGTGCAACTGCTCGTGTTTTGAGATCGATCAAGAAATGGACGCCATCTTATTAATTATCGGCATTGTTTACGGAGTTTGCCGAATCGTCATTAAATCAGTACAACAATGCACTTATTTCTTATTTTCTGTGAATCTGCTTTTAGTCGGCGTTAATTACGGACAAAGAACCATGCAAGTTTGCAGTTAATAAGCGACAAAATACAAATTATTCGTTTTTACCTGTCACTAGTAAGGTCAGTTGCATACGGAGAAAGCGAGGTCATATTATTTGCTTGCAAGGAAATAATAAATCGATGGTAATTTTCGTTCTCAAAAGGCGAAAAGTGGTACGATAAGCTGTTTAATGTGAAACATTTACCTTTATTTCATCATTTTAAAGCTATTTACCAATTTCCAAAACATATAATTATTTTGGTCAAAATCGTAGCTAATGCCGCTTTAATAAATCCGGCGTCCATCGTACTCGGCGGGTTAGTCTGCAAAAAAATATTTTGATGTTAATCTTATTTCATACCAGTGTATGGGCGAGGAAGGCATCAGTTGCGATCTGTCGATCTTTTATATTTTGTATTAAAGCGATGAGGCATCGCTGGCGTACTGTCATTCATAGGAGTTAAAGTGAATACGTTTCAATTTAAACTATACAAATGTAATATGCATGATTGTTTTTGATGTCGTGTGAGTAGTATTCCAATATACTTGACTAGACTAAGTATATACACTGTATATCATGGTCTTGAGGTAAATATAGAGGATGGATGTGTCTAAGGGGTGGAAGTTTATATTGCCACAGGAAAATGGGGATGTAATAGATAGGATCTGAAATTTTTGTCTTACAAAGGGCTACTTACGACCACATCTCATTAGAAGAAGCCACAAGTTGTTCTATGTACCAGTGCATAACATTCTCTATACACGAGTCACTCTTTTACGTGTCGTCGAAATGACGAGCTGTGTTTTTGAATTGTCCCTCTCTGAGTTTTCCCCACAACGGAGACGCTAGGCTGGGTCCCATTCCTATGATCCTAGGTTCTCTGGAGAAATTGAGATGTACATGTAGTAGGGAAAATGTATTTCAGATTTTCGTACAAATGAAGTAAATGCATATTGTATATGCATTGTACCAACCCGTTATGCAATGTAAAGACGATTATTTTATTAGTAAATTATACACTATTTATAAATGTTTGCAAATACGATTGCTTGCCAGCTCTGATGACTAATATGTATGTTGTAAAGCTGCGATAACAATCACCCCAAAAAGCACTGTGTACAAACTGACCCGGCAAAAAATGTTTGGACTCGTGCATATCTAATTCCGGAACGGAACCGGACTGTAAGAAAGCAAGAAGAAGGTAAGAATTCTGTTTATTTATTTGTTTTTTGCATGAACTTGGGGGAAATAAATGCTTTATTAACAATTTCCTGCTGTCAGATGAAACATTTTGGCTATGTCATCGTATATTAATTGCGAAATAAGCGATAATGTGCCGCAAAATGACGATCAGTTTGACCCCAACCCCGAATTTCGCTCAGTTTCTCTTTGAATTGCTCACATTGAATGGAACAAAATGTATTGAAGGAACGATTGATGAATAAAGATGACAAGAATCGTCACTTTGTGTTTTTAATTATTGATATAAGTAAGCACGGGGCGAAAGAAATGGGTCATGTCAAAGTGGCAGGACCCGGTTTTGTTCCAAAAACATTTACGAACAAACAGGAATCAAAGCAACAGAAATCCACAGCCACCATTGTTTATACTGTGATACAACATTTCCACAATTCGATGACTTAATAAAACATTCTAGAGAAAATCATCCATACCATTGTTATTACTGCAAAACAACATTCGTCCCATTTGAAGAAGTAATAAAACACTCGACGGAAAACCACGGCTCACTAATGTTGAAAGTTAAATACCTTGAACTGAATCCATTTAGTGGACATTATGGTTACAAAAGCCATAATTTCAATGTTATTCCAGGGAAAATAAAGGCTTTGGTTCCTGTGTGTTCGTAATTTATTTTGGAACAAAACCGGGTCATCATGCTGCAACATCATTCACGAAACCGGGTCCTGCCATTTTGACATGACCCATTTCTTTCGCCCCGTGCTTACTTATATCAATAATTAAAAGCACAAAGTGACGATTCTTGTCATCTTTATTCATCAATCGTTCCTTCAATACATTTTGTTCCATTCCATGTGAGCAATTCAAAGAGAAACTGAGCGAAATTCAGGGTTGGGGTCAAGCTGATCGTCATTTTGCGGCACATTATCGCTTATTTCTCAATTAATATACGATGACATAGGCTCATAGCCAAAATGTTTCATCTGACAGCAGGAAATGGTTAATGAAGCATTTATTTCCCCCAAGTTCATGCAAAAAACAAATAAATGAACAGAATTCTTACCTTCTTCTTGCCTTCTTACAGTCCGGTTCCGTTCCGGAATTAGATATGCACGAGTCCAAACATTTTTTCAGGGTCAGTTTGTACAGTGTAAAAGATAAAAAAAACATTATTAGCATTATCCCCACTTCTGATTCATACTGTGTTTTTTTTTTTGCTTTGTGGCAGCTGATGCGAGGTTCAAGATAATTTCATTTACAGGAAATGTATAGAAATGGAACTTCAACAAATAGTGGCGGTGTTAAAAATGAACTAGTTTTATAGACACAAACCTCCCCTCTTAGTGAAATGTTGCTGTCATGCAAGAGTATTTCACATGGGAGTAAAATGCCACCCCACACAAAACCGGGCGAACAGCGTTGTAATCAAGAACGCTCTAATCTTGAACTTTATACATAACACAAACATGTCATGCATAATATTAATTCTATTAAAGAGAGACGGTGGCCTCAACCATTATTTAAATATTACATATTACACAAGGCCATAGTAAGACATAGTAGGGAAACAAAAATATAATTACCTTCTTCATCAGTATAATGCTGCTTTACGCAAAAAATAATCGAGCGGGGGGGCAGTGATGAACACAGAAATATGTTTGAAATAGACATATAACGTCATAATATTCGATAAATAACTAAATTGTAGAATGTTTACAACTTGCTTAAAAAGTAAAAAAAAATAATTTCAAAATTTATTTTGTATAATATAAGCATAACAAAAAATAAATGAAAAACAAAAATATCATGAGAACACAAGTAGATAGAATATTATGTACAACAACAATATTATGTACAACAACAATAAAATATTTACAAAGCACACTATTTCAACTTCATGTTCTTCCTTCTGTAGTATATCACTTGAATCGTCAGTATCAAATTTGATATCAACAATTGTACAAAAGTTAAAATAAGGATCCAATCCCGTGTCAATAAAATTGAGGTTGATATACGACCAAAACTTTGGAAAACACAGAGAAACGAAGAAGTTCCTGATAATTGTCCTGTGCCATGATTTTTATGATTGGTATATATCTGAATTATCTGAAATATATAAAAAAAGAAATTGAAATTAAAATTTGTTTTTAACATGCTAATTACATGCAATATTGAATTAATATTAACCTTTAACATTATCATATTACATATTCGTACCTTGTCGGCAAACGTACATGGTGTTTATGCTGCAATGCCATCTATAAAAAGCAATTGCTAAATTTACACACAGAATGGCCAAAACGTGGTTGAAGTTTTGGTTGCATTTATTATTCACTTGTTGGTCGACTGATTGTCGCTTGACATCAAGTAAGCCTTGGGAGCTGGTGGCATATTTTGGCATTTAGTATAATGATTACGTATTTAATTGTACAGATTAACTTAAGGATTACTTTGACTGTTCCTTAAAAGAATATTCTGATTAACAAATACTTGTCAAAATGTCAGGACTTTATTTTAAAATATTTTTTTTGCATGTATAGACAATTTTGATGATGGTGCTTGTAATATCCAGACTTCCGTAATTGTTTTGTATATTAAAATGTTATTATCATGAGTTATCTCCCCTTAAATAAAAGAGCGGGTTTTCGTAGCAAGCACATGGTTAGTTATTTGTTGTCCAGAATGGCAGAAAACTTAAGTCTCCCAGCATTTCCGTTTTTTGATGTTGAAACTGACAAAGTAAACGCCGGTCCTCGTTGGGGAAAATAGGTCGAACGATTGGAAAACCTATTTATCTATTTATTGGTCTTGGCATAGAAGACACGGACAGAAAACGTGCATTATTACTGCACTATGCTGGAGAAAGAGTGTACGATATCTACGACGCTGAGAAAAAGGACACTGAGGCAACATTCGAAGCTACGAAAAAGGTTTTAAAAGACTACTTTGACCCCAAAAAGAATATTCAAATGGAAATCTACAAATTCCGTAGTTATAAACAATTAGATGGCCAGCCCCTCGATGAATTTGTAACAGAACTCAGAAAACTAGCCAAAAACTGTCAATTCGCTAACACTGACAATGAAATATTGACCCAAGTCATACAAAATTGTAAATCAAATAGGCTGAGGAGAAGGGCATTGAGAGAACCTGATACAACACTTGATGACCTATTAACAATGGGAAGGGCACTTGAAATGGCTGATGCCCAAGCATTAACTATGGAACGCGACTCTGTGAATAAGATTCATACCACACAACGCTCACAACCACACACACCAAGGGGCTACAAACAAAATATAAGACCACATAACCATAATGACAAGGGAAAACAACAAAAACGTTCATGTCGTAACTGTGGTGGACAGTTTCCACATAAGATTGAATGCCCGGCTAAAAGCAGGACATGTAATTTTTGCAAGAAGCATAATCATTTTAGCAAAGTGTGTCGGTCAAGACTTAAACGTGAAAATGTTCAGGAAGTAAAAACAAAAGAAGCCATCATTGAATCCAGTAGCGATGAAGAGTATGCATACACTATTAAAAAGAAAACTGAACATGTGAGTGAAGTAAGTACAAAGACACCAAAAGTAAATGTCACAGTTAATGAAAAACAATGTAAATTTCTGTTAGACACAGGTGCAACAGTCAATCTACTCGATCAGAAAACTCATGATAGAATAGGGGCACCAAAGATTACAAGAGGAAAGAATCCTAACTTATTGGGGGTGGTAGTTCTATTAAAGTATTGGGACAGTGTAAATTAACTGTTGAGACTAAACACTCGATCAACTATAACACTTTCTATGTAATTGAAGGAAACCATGAATCATTACTGGGATATCCATTGGCAACAAAACTTGGTCTTGTTAAAATTATAAACCAAGTGTCTGACCCAAAAACAAAATACCCAAAGTTATTTGAAGGAATTGGGAAATATAAAGGTGCACCGATAAAATTACACATAAATGAGAGTAATCAGTATCCGTCCGGTTGCAGAGAGACATAGAAGAACACCATTTCATCTTCGCAACAAGGTTGAAAGGGAACTAAATAAACATTTAGAACAGACATTATTGAAAGATTAGAGGGTACTCCAACCCCTTGGGTGTCGTCCATAGTAACTCCGCCTAAAAAGAATTCAGATGAAATTCGATTTTGTGTCGATATGCTTAATGCAAACAAGGCTATCACTCGTGAAAGGCATTTATTACTAACAATAGATGAACTAATACATGACTTAAGTGGCTCAACTGTATATTCAAAACTTGATTTAAGGTCAGGATATTATCAGTAGACCGCTCATCCAGATACATCTTCACTTTCAGTACACATGCTGGTTTATTTCGATACAAGCGTCTCGATTTTGGAATATCCTCAGCTTCAGAGATTTTCCAAGAAGTAATACGCAATGTTATAAGTGGCATTCCTGGAGCTAAAAACATTTCGGATGACATATTTATCTATGGGAAATCACAGATTGATCATGACAGCACTAGACAATACATTTAAGAGACTTCTTGAAAATGGTCTCACTCTGAACCTAGAAAAATGTGAGTTCAACAAAGACAAAGTAGTGTATTTCGGAGTAACATTTTCAAAAGAGGGCATTTCACCAGATCCGAAAAAGGTGACTGCATTAAAGGACATGTCTCCACCAATAAATGTTGCAGAACTTCGTAGTTTACTTGGTATGAATAATTACTTGTCTCGCTTTATCCCAAGGTACGCCACAATATGCGAACCGTTAAGACGACTAACACGCCAAAGCACAGAATGGAACTGGGGTACTGAACAAGAAGCAGCTTTTGAAAAGCTGAAACAAGAGTTGTCAAGCGAAACAGTTATGACTTATTTTAATCTGAAACTCGCCATTAACATTGATGACAGTCCAGTGTGACTTGAGGCAATAATGTCACAAGAAAACAAGACTGTGGCTTTTGCAAGTAGAAGTTTAAGTGATACCAAGACTAGATACAGCCAAACTCAGAGAGAATCATATGCCATTGTTTGGGCATGTGAACATTTTGACATGTACATTAGAGGTGCGCAAAATATAAACATAATAACTGATCACAAGCCACTTGAGCGGATATGGCAGAAACCGAAGCCTCCATTGCGAATTGAACGCTGGGGTTTAAGACTACAACCCTATAAGTTGACAATAACATACCAACCTGGAAATGAAAATCCAGCAGATTTTATGTCAAGACATCCATCTGTCAAGACTATCAAATCATGTGAACAATCAATAGCAGAACAGTATGTGAAGTTTGTTATGTCTGAAGCTATTCTTCGTGCAATGACACTAGATGAAGTTATAATAGCTTCTTCCAAGGACAAAACTATTCAAAGGGCAATATAATTTGTGAGAACCGGTCAATGGTTTAAAATTAAAGACATAAAAGATTGTGAAGTTTATATTAAAGAACTACAAGCATTGAGGAGCATTAGTGGCGAACTTGTAACCTATGGTGACACAAGTTTACTGAGAAACACTCGAATAGTACTGCCATCTGAACTCCGTAAACGAGCTATCCAAATTGCACATGAGGGTCACCAAGGAATAACCAAAACAAAAGCCTTCATATGCTCAAAAGTATGGTTTCCAGGGCTGAATGACAAAGTTGATCATGCCATAAAAGAATGTGCAGCATGTCAATCCGTGATTCACATTAAGCGAATTGAACCACTCAAGATGTCAGAAATGCCGTCAAAACCATGGACAAGCTTAAGTGCTGACTTTTGCCAAGTGGCGATTACTTATTTGTTATCACTGATGAATACTCTAGATATCCAATAGTCGAGATTATTAAATCAGAATCAGCTACAACAGTTATCCCTGTGATAGACAAGGTCATATCAACTTTCGGTATTTCAAATGTCATTAAGACTGACAATGAATCTCCGTTTAATTCATATGCATTTCGACAGTATGCAGAGAACATTGGATTCAAACATCGTCGTGTTACATCATTATGGCCACGTGCAAACTTCCAAGCTGAATCATTCAACAAACCAATGATGAAGACAATCAAAACAGCTAATGTGGAAAGGAAAAGTTGGAAGCAAACATTTTACAAATTTCTAAGACAATTCAGAGCAACTCCACACACAAGTACAGGTTACACACCTTTTCAACTATTATTTGGCCGTGAACCAGCCACAAAACATCCACAAGTTAACAATCCAAACTTAATAAATAAACAAATAGAGGAAAATGCAAGACAGAATGATGAAACTGCAAAATACACCATGAAAAGACAGTTTGATGAAAGGAATCACACAAAACCATGTAATATCCAAATAGAAAACTCTGTATTAAGAAAGACAGATCGAAAGGAAAATAAACTTACACCAGCTTATGAACCAAATCCTTATACTGCTACCAACAAAATGGGAAACATGATCACCGTCACAAATGGAAATGGATTAGTTACAAGGAATTCATCTAAATTCAAGAAAGTAAATCATCTGTCAATCCGTACATCAATCGACGAATTAGAAGACGAGGAGGAGAAAATTAGTGAAACACAATCTCTGAATCAAGAAAAAGAACCTCCTTCACAAATTGTGCAACGACCAGTGAGAGAAAAACGTGCACCGAAATATCTTCAGGATTATGTGTGCAAAGTTTAATAATGTTTCAGGGGCATAATAATCCCCTATATTAAATTTAGAACCGCATAGGTTCTTGTTTTAGTTCTAAAATTTCTTAGTCTATAGTTTAGAATGTGTTATTAGTCTTAGTAGATCAATTAGATAGTGAACAGTTCCAGAACTCTAGTCATCATATTTGCATACCAGATAATTAAACTGTTACAATACTCAAAATTTGAAATCTATAATATAACATTCATAGACTTTGTTTTACATTACTTGAGCAATTCGTTTTATGCCTAAATTCATTTGATGCAAATTATTTCCACATCCAAGTTAAGGAGGGATGTAATATCCAGACTTCTGTAATTGTTTTGTATATTAAAATGTTATTATTATGAGTTATCTCCCCTTAAATAAAAGAGCGGGTTTTCGTAGCAAGCACATGGTTAGTTGTTGTCCAGAATCTCATGAGTATTATACATACAAACACTATAATTATTACAGTGCTGAATTTATGTTTGTTTTTGTTGTTAGAGATTGTTTGTGTCAATATGCATAACAACATTCTATCAAAATTATCTCCCTTTTTATATCAAATACTTGCCCTGCTTATGCTCAATACTGGAATGCTGAGGATATTCAGATATGTTATACACCTTAGTGGTACCAATGGGATAATAATCGTCAGCATTATCAACGTGTAACACAACATAAAACACACTGCACTGATTGGTCTGTTGTGGTAACTAAGCAACAATAAAACCAACACAACTGTCTCTACCATTAATACTAAATTTTCTCCCCATGCGCTGAAAAAAGGTGACGTGTTTTTAATTACATAATTTCCTCAGTCATATAATTTTTACATTGTTAATATCACCAAGTAGGGCAAGCACTTGAAGTAAGATATAGATTGTTTCCGGTCTGATTGTAATCGTCTCTACATTATTAAACAGAACAACACAAACGAAGTTCAAAATCCAAGTTAATATTACGAAATTAATTTAAAAAAGTACTATGTATAATTGGAAGCTTTGACAGTTTTATACAAGTTCTTTGTATCTTTTAAACGGTCCTGACTTCCTCCAACGGAATATAATATATAAGGATGATTGTAATACTTGGGAGGAATTTCAAACAGTTAGATACGATATGCATTACAATATATTTAAAAAGACCCGAATGACATTTTGATTTGTAGTGTCAAAGTGAAAACATGTAACAACAAATTCCTGGTTGGGTTAGAAAGTAAGATAAATATAGTACTTCTTTACTTAAATGAAGAGAAAGTAAGATAAATATAGTACTTCTTTACTTAAATGAAGAGAAAGTAAGATAAATATAGTACTTCTTTACTTAAATGAAGAGAAAGTAAGATAAATATAGTACTTCTTTACTTAAATGAAGAGAAAGTAAGATACATATAGTACTTCTTTACTTAAATGAAGAGAAAGTAAGATAAATATAGTACTTCTTTACTTAAATGAAGAGAAAGTAAGATAAATATAGTACTTCTTTACTTAAATGAAGAGAAAGTAAGATAAATATAGTACTTCTTTACTTAAATGAAGAGAAAGTAAGATAAATATAGTACTTCTTTACTTAAATGAAGAGAAAGTAAGATAAATATAGTACTTCTTTACTTAAATGAAGAGAAAGTAAGATACATATAGTACTTCTTTACTTAAATGAAGAGAAAGTAAGATAAATATAGTACTTCTTTACTTAAATGAAGAGAAAGTAAGATAAATATAGTACTTCTTTACTTAAATGAAGAGAAAGTAAGATAAATATAGTACTTCTTTACTTAAATGAAGAGAAAGTAAGATAAATATAGTACTTCTTTACTTAAATGAAGAGAAAGTAAGATAAATATAGTACTTCTTTACTTAAATGAAGAGAAAGTAAGATAAATATAGTACTTCTTTACTTAAATGAAGAGAAAGTAAGATACATATAGTACTTCTTTACTTAAATGAAGAGAAAGTAAGATAAATATAGTACTTCTTTACTTAAATGAAGAGAAAGTAAGATACATATAGTACTTTTTTACTTAAATGAAGAGAAAGTAAGATACATATAGTACTTCTTTACTTAAATGAAGAGAAAGTAAGATAAATATAGCACTTCTTTACTTAAACGAAGAGAAAAACACACACATACACACTACCCGTTGGACAACAGCTTTCTTGAATCCCATCGAATGATGTTCACGTCGAATGAGGATCAACTCCATTCGGTCGGTTTTAAAAATAAAT
Source organism: Bathymodiolus septemdierum (assembly GCA_963383655.1). Lineage (NCBI taxonomy): Eukaryota > Metazoa > Mollusca > Bivalvia > Mytilida > Modiolidae > Bathymodiolus > Bathymodiolus septemdierum. The sequence continues at coordinate 115,092,402 of OY726519.1, forward strand.
GTATTTTAACGTGAAGACAGGTTATTACTAGTATTTTTTTCAGAACAATATCGGGTACTTAGTACTTTACCTGATAGGGAAGTCTTGCTGAACACAATACGCCACTTTTGACGATGATGACTGCAGCATCAGAATTATACTGAGGAAACTGACACCACTTGCATTCCGTCTGTGTAGTATTTTGAGTATTTGTGGAATCTGGCCTACAAACAAATAATAAAAAACAAAATGACAAAATAAAACTACACTTTAATGCTCTTCGAAAATAATTCTTATTCATTTTTAAAAGAGATTAATTATGCTCAATGTTATTTTTTGGTTATTCATAAATATTGCCGAATTGCTTGTTGATTGGTTGCTTAACGTCCAGTGGCAAATTTCATCCTTATTCAGTACAAGAATAAAGTTCATCGATTTTTAATTACCAGTGGTAAAGAATGGAGAGTTGGATTATGGACGATAATCGAAATTTGTAAAAGAGGCATTAGTGAATAAGGGTAATAACAAAATTACCAAAATCCGAGCAATCTTACAAAGGGAAAGTCAAAACTCGTAAGTATATAAACAGACAAAATCAGTCAACAACCGGAAAACTGTGAAAACCGTAATGAGTATAGCAGTGTTCAAGTACGGCATCTGCTATTGTCCACGGTCAAGTTTTCAATATTACAACCATGCAACCTCAATCTAGAGGGCATCCCCTACCTGGTACGTGCATATTTGTGAGTTGAGCCTGGGAACCATCACCAGTACCTATTATGCACGTTACAGAAAGCTTACATCTGTCATGAATTGACATATACGTGACACCTACAATCAATAGTTATCTGGGACTGTCGTTTTGAGAGTGAACCACAGAATGAATCAACATTTGCCGTTTAAACGGTATAATGGAAAGCTCCTCATATATCAAAATATACAGAGCAATGAATTCGCGATATGATGTACGGATAGGTTTCAAAAGCAGAAAATGTGAATCTTAAAATGTATATTTCAGAAAAACGCGATATATGAGCGGGTCCAGATTAAAATATAAAAAAAAATATGGCTTAGTAAGATATTTACATTTCACTACTCCAATAAGAAAATACTATGTGATTATTTACACCAACATTTATAATATCTAATCCGTGTATACAGAGACACAGTCTACAGGGTATCTAATGATAACTGATGAACAGTATCATATGTTGTTTTATAATGTAGGTCTAGATCACAACCATACAGAGACACAGTCTACAGGGTGTCTAATGATAACTGATGAACAGTATCATATGTTGTTTTATAATGTAGGTCTAGATCACAACCATACAGAGACACAGTCTACAGGGTGTCTAATGATAACTGATGAACAGTATCATATGTTGTTTTATAGTGTAGGTCTAGATCACAACCATACAGAGACACAGTCTACAGGGTGTCTAATGATAACTGATGAACAGTATCATATGTTGTTTTATAGTGTAGGTCTAGATCACAACCATACACAGAAAAACATTTAAGTTGTATCATTGTTGACATAGCATAATTGTATTTTAACCCCCTGATTTATTTTTTATAGAATTCCAATTCTCTACGGTTCTTGGAAAAAATGTAATTTTATGCTCCACTAATCAAAACAATATATATGTTTATGTTTTTTTAAATTCTGAAGGCCATGTAGTTTTGCTCCTACATAGAATCCTGCTGTTTGATTCGTGATTTTTTTCAAATGATCCGTCCGGTTAATTGATTAATGAATGGTACTATCAATACATAACCTGAACTAAATATTCGATTTTCTCTTTGTTTATTATATGTATTTAAACAAACATTACTATTTATGATAAATTTAGAGAGATATTACTCCATTTGATGGCAATAAAAAAGTAGATAACTAAATTAGTACGCACGGCGCGATTCTGAAATAACATTCATTAGTTACGTGAAAAATCTAAAGATTGGAAAAAAAATTGAGAGCAAGAAAACCAAAGAGCCTAAACAGAATAGCCTACTTCAGCTAAGGTCACTCATGCTTGAGGGAGGAGAACCTTAACAGGATAGCCTACTTCAGCTAAGGTCACTCATGCTTGAGGGAGGAGAACCTTAACAGGATAGCCTACTTCAGCTAAGGTCACTCATGCTTGAGGGAGGAGAACCTTAACAGGATAGCCTACTTCAGCTAAGGTCACTCATGCTTGAGGGAGGGAGAACCTTAACAGGATAGCCTACTTCAGCTAAGGTCACTCATGCTTGAGGGAGGAGAACCTTAACAGGATAGCCTACTTCAGCTAAGGTCACTTATGCTTGAGGGAGGAGAACCTTAACAGGATAGCCTACTTCAGCTAAGGTCACTCATGCTTGAGGGAGGAGAACCTTAACAGGATAGCCTACTTCAGCTAAGGTCACTCATGCTTGAGGGAGGAGAACCTTAACAGGATAACCTACTTCAGCTAAGGTCACTCATGCTTGAGGGAGGAGAACCTTAACAGGATAGCCTACTTCAGCTAAGGTCACTCATGCTTGAGGGAGGAGAACCTTAACAGGATAGCCTACTTCAGCTAAGGTCACTCATGCTTGAGGGAGGAGAACCTTAACAGGATAGCCTACTTCAGCTAAGGTCACTCATGCTTGAGGGAGGAGAACCTTAACAGGATAGCCTACTTCAGCTAAGGTCACTCATGCTTGAGGGAGGAGAACCTTAACAGGATAGCCTACTTCAGCTAAGGTCACTCATGCTTGAGGGAGGAGAACCTTAACAGGATAGCCTACTTCAGCTAAGGTCACTCATGCTTGAGGGAGGAGAACCTTAACAGGATAGCCTACTTCAGCTAAGGTCACTCATGCTTGAGGGAGGAGAACCTTAACAGGATAGCCTACTTCAGCTAAGGTCACTCATGCTTGAGGGAGGAGAACCTTAACAGGATAGCCTACTTCAGCTAAGGTCACTCATGCTTGAGGGAGGAGAACCTTAACAGGATAGCCTACTTCAGCTAAGGTCACTCATGCTTGAGGGAGGAGAACCTTAACAGGATAGCCTACTTCAGCTAAGGTCACTCATGCTTGAGGGAGGAGAACCTTAACAGGATAGCCTACTTCAGCTAAGGTCACTCATGCTTGAGGGAGGAGAACCTTAACAGGATAGCCTACTTCAGCTAAGGTCACTCATGCTTGAGGGAGGAGAACCTTAACAGGATAGCCTACTTCAGCTAAGGTCACTCATGCTTGAGGGAGGAGAACCTTAACAGGATAGCCTACTTCAGCTAAGGTCACTCATGCTTGAGGGAGGAGAACCTTAACAGGATAGCCTACTTCAGCTAAGGTCACTCATGCTTGAGGGAGGAGAACCTTAACAGGATAGCCTACTTCAGCTAAGGTCACTCATGCTTGAGGGAGGAGAACCTTAACAGGATAGCCTACTTCAGCTAAGGTCACTCATGCTTGAGGGAGGAGAACCTTAACAGGATAGCCTACTTCAGCTAAGGTCACTCATGCTTGAGGGAGGAGAACCTTAACAGGATAGCCTACTTCAGCTAAGGTCACTCATGCTTGAGGGAGGAGAACCTTAACAGGATAGCCTACTTCAGCTAAGGTCACTCATGCTTGAGGGAGGAGAACCTTAACAGGATAGCCTACTTCAGCTAAGGTCACTCATGCTTGAGGGAGGAGAACCTTAACAGGATAGCCTACTTCAGCTAAGGTCACTCATGCTTGAGGGAGGAGAACCTTAACAGGATAGCCTACTTCAGCTAAGGTCACTCATGCGTGAGGGAAGGAGAACCTTAACAGGATAGCCTACTTCAGCTAAGGTCACTCATGCTTTAGGGAGGAGAACCTTAACAGGATAGCCTACTTCAGCTAAGGTCACTCATGCGTGAGGGAGGAGAACCTTAACAGGATAGCCTACTTCAGCTAAGGTCATTCATGCTTGAGGGAGGAGAATCTTAACAGGATAGCCTACTTCAGCTAAGGTCACTCATGCTTGAGGGAGGAGAACCTTAGCAGGATAGCCTACTTCAGCTAAGGTCACTCATGCTTTAGGGAGGAGAACCTTAACAGGATAGCCTACTTCAGCTAAGGTCACTCATGCTTGAGGGAGGAGAACCTTAACAGGATAGCCTACTTCAGCTAAGGTCACTCATGCTTTAGGGAGGAGAACCTTAACAGGATAGCCTACTTCAGCTAAGGTCACTCATGCTTGAGGGAGGAGAACCTTAACAGGATAGCCTACTTCAGCTAAGGTCACTCATGCTTGAGGGAGGAGAACCTTAACAGGATAGCCTACTTCAGCTAAGGTCACTCATGCTTGAGGGAGGAGAACCTTAACAGAATAGCCTACTTCAGCTAAGGTCACTCATGCTTGAGGGAGGAGAACCTTAACAGGATAGCCTACTTCAGCTAAGGTCACTCATGCTTGAGGGAGGAAAACCTTAACAGGATAGCCTACTTCAGCTAAGGTCACTCATGCTTGAGGGAGGAGAACCTTAACAGAATAGCCTACTTCAGCTAAGGTCACTCATGCTTGAGGGAGGAGAACCTTAACAGGATAGCCTACTTCAGCTAAGGTCACTCATGCTTGAGGGAGGAGAACCTTAACAGGATAGCCTACTTCAGCTAAGGTCACTCATGCTTGAGGGAGGAGAACCTTAACAGAATAGCCTACTTCAGCTAAGGTCACTCATGCTTGAGGGAGGAGAACCTTAACAGGATAGCCTACTTCAGCTAAGGTCACTCATGCTTGAGGGAGGAGAACCTTAACAGGATAGCCTACTTCAGCTAAGGTCACTCATGCTTGAGGGAGGAGAACCTTAACAGGATAGCCTACTTCAGCTAAGGTCACTCATGCTTGAGGGAGGAGAACCTTAACAGGATAGCCTACTTCAGCTAAGGTCACTCATGCTTGAGGGAGGAGAACCTTAACAGGATAGCCTACTTCAGCTAAGGTCACTCATGCTTGAGGGAGGAGAACCTTAACAGGATAGCCTACTTCAGCTAAGGTCACTCATGCTTGAGGGAGGAGAACCTTAACAGGATAGCCTACTTCAGCTAAGGTCACTCATGCTTGAGGGATGAGAACCTTAACAGGATAGCCTACTTCAGCTAAGGTCACTCATGCTTGAGGGAGGAGAACCTTAACAGGATAGCCTACTTCAGCTAAGGTCACTCATGCTTGAGGGAGGAGAACCTTAACAGGATAGCCTACTTCAGCTAAGGTCACTCATGCTTGAGGGAGGAGAACCTTAACAGGATAGCCTACTTCAGCTAAGGTCACTCATGCTTGAGGGAGGAGAACCTTAGTTTTAATAATAATTACATCACTGAAGAACTGTAAATTTCAATAACAAATATAAATAGTGTGCATAATCATTGGCGGTCAAGATCACGTAAACAACGATGGTCGACATTAACCAATCACAACAACACAAACTACACATCTGACCAATCATCTTACTCCAAATCACAGATTTGTCACTGACTTACGACAGGTCGGTGGTTTTCTCCGGGTACCCCGGTTTCACCCACCAATAAAACTGATCGCCACGATATAACTGAAATATTTTTGAAAGTTCTGTTAAACACCATAAACCAAGACCAAACCAATTACAGAGCGAAAAACCGATTTAATGCCATCACAGGTGCATGATTGAAGTTTAGAAAATTCGAATGTAGGTGACCATTAAAATCGGGTTAAAAAGAAAAGTAAAGCAAAATCAGTTTTATTGTGGTTTTCATCTCGTATTCATCTGTGAAAAGAGTGTCTGCAGTTGACGATGAGATAATTCTAGTAATTTAATACGCTGATCTAATGAAACTATTTTTGAGAGATTATTGATCGGGACTACCAATGTGATATGATAACAATTTATACAATAATTATATTAATATGTCTGCAAGATGAACGATAAAATAATGTGCACATAGCATCATGTTGCACTATTCGAGAAAGAATAAATAGAGCAATAAAAAGAATTTTCGAGTAAATTTAAAGGGTAATATGCATGAAACTGCTGAAGTCTTGCAATGAACATGTTCCCAGATAGATTATAATGTACACTATCGGTCACTGAGTCTATTCCTGTGCCGGTGAACTATTAGTCCCCGAGGATATCATCCGCCCAGCAACCAGTGTTACGGCACTGGTCTGGTTTATTATATATATTTGTTACTGAAATTGACAAATATTAAATAATGTAATTATTATTAAAACTAAGGTTCCCCTAGATCAGGTATAGGTGACATTTGCCGATTTTGGCTATCTTGTTTAGGACCTTTAATTTTATTGCCCCAAAGGTTTTAAAATTATTTGGCTTTCCAATCTTTCGTGGCGCACTAAATTTGATATCTACGTTTTTATTGGTACGCTTTAGTGATCATCAACCTCTTCGTGATAAAGTAGTAGGTGACACTGATCTACCAGACTCATACTTACTGATTGTAGCTGTTCCAATAAGTATATATCCAAAGAACGTTGTTACTAAGGTCAACATACACTGTCATACTTACTGATTGTAACTGTTCCAATAAGTATATATCCAAAGAACGTTGTTACTAAGGTCAACATACACTGTCATACTTACTGATTGTAACTGTTCCAATAAGTATATATCAAAAGAACGTTGTTACTAAGGTCAACATACACTGTCATACTTACTGATTGTAACTGTTCCAATAAGTATATATCCAAAGAACGTTGTTACTAAGGTCAACATACACTGTCCTGAAACATTGAAAACATGTGTATTATTCATGTTGTTTACAATATACGTAGAACTAAATATAAACTATTAGTCATTTTGTTTTGTAAAATTGAAGTGTCTGTACGAAGTGTCCCAACAAGTAGCTACTCTATTGTAAATTATATATACATACACATTTATTAGATATTGTATTAAAATATTCCTTAATTTAGCTAGTTATTAATGGACAGCACCCAGCTGTTACAATTTAAAAGCCAAACAAACAAAAACAAAAACAAAATCCAGTAGGAATAGCAATGGTTATTATTACAGGTTAAAGATTCAGCAAAGGTACACATTTAGTCATAGAAGAATATTATTATTCTATTGAGTCCTATAATTAGACAAACACTGACTACCCTAAGTTGTCGGAGGTATTGTCCAGCAAATGACGACCAAGACAAAAAAACAACAATTGTATAAAGCAACGGAGCAAACGCGGGAAACATTATGAACTCCAACTAAACCGGAAGTGGTACCCAGACAGGTAAAAAATTCAGGAAATACACGTGTAATTTACTTTTTATATATTGTTTTTATTTAGAAATTACCATTGATATGAAGATAAATAATTTTTTAACGTGACTATGCATATATGGATTTATAAGACAACATTTATAAACAAGATATTTTTTGTTTACAAAAACAAGTAAATAGAATATATAGATTATTAATACACTTGTTTTTTTTCAGACAGTTATTACTTAAGTGTAAAGAACTTGTTTGTTATATTTCCTTTGATAATTTCTTACAAGACATTGCTTTTTTAGAAGCCAGCAACCATGGATAGTGCATGGCTAGGAAGGTATATTCAATTGTTAATCAATTATTATAGAGATGAAGTAGATTTACAAATTACAGGAGAGCAGTAAAATTTTATTTTTCGTTAAATATTCAAATCGGTCACGTTTATATTCAAACAAATGAATACAATTAAATATGCTAAAAACTATTAAACTTTAATATTCCATATATTATGAAGATCAAACAAACACAACAAGTATCCTGCCAGGAAATTATAATCAAACTGAATTTACATCAATATAAACAAAGTATGTGAAGCAGACATATTCAATATAAATTTAACTGATTTATCAGTATAACTTACGGTGTGGAAATTTATGGCGTTGAACCAATTCTTCAAAGCAGTCATGGTAATGATCGGGTGTCCCCGAAGAGAGAGTAGTCGTTAAATCCCAACCTCCCATGTCTTTGTTAATTTCTCAAATTATGATGAGTTGTCAAATATGTATGAAATAAATAAGTGATAAAGACGATATTTAATTGATAATGATAATCACGCCATGGATATTTATATCATTATAGCGGTACACCCGTGATAACGTTGTCTGACTCTTCTGATCTTTTATATAGTAAACAATGTTGTGACGTGTCAAGGTCTGGGGTGCTCGGTATAGACGAGCTAATAGTATGCTTTATGTCTCGCCATCAGATATATACTGTTATGTTTAATATGCAGAAGTTTTGCTTCTTGTATTTGATCAATGTGTATACTTTGTGATGATCATCATGCAATTATCTATGATGTGGTGCTTTAATGTTATAAACATAGTTATCTCCCATTTTAGTGGGGTACGTGGTGCTCAATCTTTTTAATTTTCTGTGTAGTATTTGTGTGACCATTGTTGATCTTTGTGTGCCTTTTCTGTTGGCCATTATATTGTCTGTTTTTCGAATTACGGCTTTTGATTACCCCTTAGTATCCTAACACATTTCAGACCCCGGTGCTTGAAGCCAAAAATACCTGGGTTTTTTTGCTTTGATGAACATAAATGTTGTATAAACATTGCAATGTATTGACATAATTATTTCATGTCTTCGTGTATCTCAATTGAAAAATCACCAATACACTTGATTAAAGATATATGAACTGAAACTACAGCATACATACACTTTTTAATGGTGATTTTGTTTGCGCATGAGATCTCAAATAAAAGAAACAAATGAGGTTTAAACAGCAGTTAAAACATCTGTCACGGATCTGACTATGCATTGTCAAATGTGTTTTGACGATTTCCTTTGCCTTAAACAAACTGAGATATACATTTTAAGGGGACTCAATCATATTCAATAGGAATATACTTATATCACAAAAGATGAAAATAATCCAGTATGTGTTAGTAAGCTATGATCAGCAATTTAATGTCATCAACCAGTAAGTCAGTAACTTCACCAAAAACTATAATGAATCGGGTAAATATAAGACAGATTAATGTCAGTACTAATCCAGGTAAATGATCGTTTAAGTTTTAGGTAGATGATCCCTGTTTTGTATTAATGTTTTTCTGGAGTAATGTGTGATTGTTATTACCTTTCCTTATATTATTGTGTTTCCATGTTGCACAATTATCTGAAATTTATTATGTTTTTCTGGTAATGTAACTTAATATGGACTTGAAATAAATTAGATACCTCGACAAGATGTACATGACAAGTGAATCTAATGTAGTTATTATTAAAGCAGGCATAGGCGACCATAGCCGATTTTGGCTTTCGTGTTTATGGCCTTTGATTTATTGCTCCTAAACACTTTATATGACTTTCCAATATTTCAATATTGAGCCCGAACCCGATGAAGGCTATTCCAGAAGCGCGTCGTCGCACTAAATTTGATATATACGTTTTCATTACCAAACAATATAATCCTGTTCTCTCTTATACATCTCATTAAAATGTGATTTGCTGTTATATTTTAATCAGAACCAGCATTCAATACATATAATTGCGTGTGTTAAGTATGTTAGTTTTAGATTATCTAACATAGACGACAAAATAAATACACTATAAAATTTAGGTACTTTTTCATATCCCTCCCTTCCATTTTAGGTCATCATTATTTGTAACTTAATAAATTTACACCGTGATGAGGACATCGGTGTAGCAATTTTGCGGGATGTTCGTAATAAAATGGTTTTAATTAAGCATTAGAGAATACCGAATAAACAACATTAGTTTTAAGTGTATTGTCGACAGAGTATAATAAAGTCTGTTAATCTGTTTGTCACCAATGCAATCGTGACAAACTGTAATTTTATAACAATAAACATAAGGGATAATCACATTCAACAATTAGATATCAATTGATATTGGCTTTTTCAATAATACGTTCAAGCCATAAAAGTATGAAAATTAAAACCAATTCCAAATGAGAGCGATGTTGACCCATTTTTGGTTAGGAGTGGGAAGGGGCGTTTCGAATGAGTGGTACATGGAGATAAAATGCTTTAAGTCAATGTACAATGTAGGGTTATTTGTTGTCAGTTTTGTTTCATGAGGTTGTATTTTGGCCTGTTTGTCTAGTACATATGTTGTTAAACCTACATATTATTCTTTAAAACAATCGTATTCTGTAATTTTGCTCGGTTGTAGTCACCTTTTCTCTTTATAAAACTGAAAGACCGCCCAATATACATGCATTTTTTTTATATCATTAGAATGCGTATATTGCAGGAGAATAACAAGGAAGTATAGCATTACTAAGTATAAAGGAGAAGAGAGGTTCGATATTCATAACATGTGGAGTCTCTAGTTATCTGGCAAGATTTACAAACGAATAACAATCATTAAATAAATATCTTCTTTACAGTGATAAAATGTGTTCCTCTGATGAATCAGGTTCCACCAGTGAAGCAGGAACTTGACCACCCTGGTTTGTTGTGGTGGTCGCGTTGTTCACTCATTAGTTTTCTGTGTAGTGTATTTTCGATAACTGTTTGCCCTTTTGTCTTTTTTTTTTGCCACTGCAATGTCTGTCCTTCGATTTACGGCTTCCGAATACATTTTTTTTATCTTCAATTCTCACACATTCATATATACTGTACATGATTTTGATATTAGTTGTCTGAAGTTTTCACTATATAACTAACAAGCACGAAGCCACAACACACGTGGCCACAAAATAAAAGACAAAACAAACACCTAGAAACATCAATTAATTTGCTATTATCAGAGTAATGGGCAGATCTACATGTGTGTTCTTCAATCAATTGTATCTTTATCTATGTAAGTGTATGATTGATTGCTAAATAATAAAGTTACCCAGTGATAATAAACAATTTACCCCCCTGAACTAAACTATTACCTCATACTCATTGTCATGTAATAACCAAAATAACTAAGCTATTACCTCATGCTCATCGTCATGTAATAACAAACTAACTACCTCATACTCATCGTCATGTAATAACCAAAATAACTAAACTATTACCTCATACTCATCGTCATGTAATAACCAAAATAACTAAACTATTACCCCATACTCATCGTCATGTAATAACCAAAATAACTAAACTATTACGTCATACACATCGTCATGTAATAACAAAAATGCTCATCGTCATGTAATAACCAAAATAACTAAATTATTACCTCATACGCATCGTCATGTAATAACCAAAATAACTAAACTATTACCTCATACTCATCGTCATGTAATAACCAAAATAACTAAACTATTACATCATACTCATCGTCATGTAATAACCAAAATAACTAAACTATTACCTCATACTCATCGTCATGTAATAACCAAAATAACTAAACTATTACCTCATACTCATCGTCATGTAATAACTAAAATAACTAAACTATTACTTCATACTCATCGTCATGTAATAACCAAAATAACTAAACTATTACCTCATATTCATCGTCATGTAATAACCAAAATAACTAAACTATTACCTCATACTCATCGTCATGTAATAACCAAAATAACTAAACTATTACCTCATACTCATCGTCATGTAATAACCAAAATATCTAAACTATTACCTCATACTCATCGTCATGTAATAACAAAAATAACTAAGCTATTACCTCATACTCATCTTCATGTAATAACCAAAATAACTAAACTTTTACCTCATACTCATCGTCATGTAATAACCAAAATAACTAAACTATTACCTCATACTCATCGTCATGTAATAACCAAAATAACAAAACTATTACCTCATACTCATCGTCATGTAATAACCAAAATAACTAAACTATTACCTCATACTCATCGTCATGTAATAACCAAAATAACAAAACTATTACCTCATACTCATCGTCATGTAATAACCAAAATAACTAAACTATTACCTCATACTCATCGTCATGTAATAACCAAAATAACTAAACTATTACCTCATACTCATCGTCATGTAATAACCAAAATAACTAAACTATTACCTCATACGCATCGTCATGTAATAATCAAAATAACCAAACTATTACCCCATACTCATCGTCATGTAATAATAAAATGAAAAATAAAATACCACCCTGATCGAACAGTCTAAATCCATTCAAAAATCGTAGAAAGATATACATATATAGAACCACTCATTTTCTTGACAGTCACTTAAATAAAAAAAGGTTGGGTTAAACCAGAACATCACGTCTTTGTAAAATAATGCGATCGTACAACTGTATTCCACCAACATTTCATCCTTTGTACGCAGGTGACAGAATACTTTTCTACTTTATAGCTGAACCCTTCCGAAAAATGTTTGAAAGATAAGATCATGCAATTATGTATATATTTTTTAATTATAATTTCATTGGACGGGAACGTGTAGTCGTACAAAATGTGTATTCATGCGTGTATATATTCATACGCACTGATAATTGAAAGGAGAAATACTTTTACCAATGGCATGCACAAAATACGTTTCCTTGTCAAATGCAATCTTAAAATACAAATTTGTATGAATTTGTCGATGTGTTAGCTTCGAAGGATTAATATAAAATTTGGAAGTGAAATGCTTGGGCTTACTAAATGATAAACTCACACATAATAAGGTATACTCTCATACAATAAACAACTTTATCTTAGTAAACACAGACGTAATCACATGATAATAGAAAAAACAAATACTACACTAATAAATAATACGACGCACGTAGATTACCTTCTGTAAATAGTCTACAAGATATTATCAAGACGAACGAAAATGCTTACGAGTACAAATACGATAAAAGTATGTAAAAGCAACATTATAGCAACAAAGATAAACATAAGGTAAAAAAAAACAATCAGATGTGGCGGCCCAGAACAGTTAGTATCTCCTAAAGTGAAAGATTTAGTAAGACATGATATGGATGAGTAAACATGAGAAACTATCCACAATATCACATAGACACATAATTAAAGGAACAAAGCCTTTATTGCTGTTCTATATAGCACATTCACCCTAGTGTCTTCCATAGCGAGACTAATTCATATCTAAAAACGGGTGTAAAGCGGCACCTATCCTGCAACTGAGCTGTACTCTTTACTTCCGTCGACAAACGTTACTATGATGATAACTTACTTTTGATTAGAATGTACATCTGTCTTGATACTAGATTAAAAAGTGTTTGACTGTTACCATGAATGGGACTAATGATGCTAGCACATTCGCAGTGCCAGCTTTCACTCTCTGTGTATGTCGTAGTTTTTGGTTTCTATCAGGATTTCTTTGATAGAGGGTTGCTGCTAACAAGGAAGTTTCTAAATCCAAGAGTTCCTATTGGTTACGTTGAAGTAATCAACACTTGGTTAACCGTTACGGAATATCAGTGACACAAATGAGCACGATATTTTCTGTCCGTAGTCATAAGATATATCACCGAATTGTCGACGGGAACGGCACGATGGATGCCACTAGTGGAGCAGGAACTGATAACACATAGGAAATTGGCATTGTTTTATTTATACACAGTTTACCTTTCTAACACTTTTATCAATACGATATGATATAACAGGCTTTGGAGAATATCGACCTTCATATAATAAAATAATGCTAAAGTCCTGCAATTTAAATAGTTTATTTTGGATTTAACCAAAAATGGTTTTTAAAGGGGTCTGTGTTACTCATCTTTAGTTTTCTGTGTTCGTTCACATTGATTAATGTTTGTCTTGTCTTTTATTTTGTGGCGGACACGTGTGTTGTGGCTACTTGTATCTTTTATTTTGTGGCCACGTGTATTATGGCTACATGTTTTTCTTGTGTCTCTTATTATGTGGCCACGTGTATTGACTTCAACTTACCCAATAGTAACCCATGGCTCAGTAGCTTTCTTATTAGCATCAACTCTCTATAAAGGAACCTCAAGCACTGGACTATCGGATCAACTGAGATAGATATACTTCGTAGGCAGGTGCTGCTAGAATGTTGCTACATGTAAATGGAAAGTTCACAATGTGAAAATTTATATCATCTCTTTTGTCGTAATGCTTCGTTCTTAACCCACCATCACTGTCAATTTCGAGGTGCATGTCAAGGTATGAAGCACACATAGTTTTATCTGTGGTATCCTTTATTTCAATGGGATAGATGCGATTAACAAAATCACCAAGCTTATAATTATTTAGTGAAAGGACATCATCTATATAGCGGTACGTCAAATTAAGGACCGGGCTAGCTTCTTTTCGTTTTTCTTGAGAACCCCCTGTATGAAGTCTGCCTCATACGAATAAAGGAACAAGAAAAGGATCACAGTTTTTACCCATAAGTGTGCCGACTGTCTGTTGAAAAGCACGTCCACAAAACAGATCAAATATGTTGTCAATAAAAAAAAAACTCGAGCATTTTGATGATATCAGTTTCAGGTAAGTTTTTGGCAGAATCAGAGTGTTTTATGTTTACAAAATAAAGCATTTGCATCTACGTTGGCCATTCTTTTTAATAAAACACAGTTGGACTAATTCTTTTAATCTGCCTTTTAGCTTTAAGTGGGGAATAGTTGTGTAGAGGGTAGAAAAGTCAAATGTTTTAATGCTATTGTAGGAGGAGGTGGACCTTGATTGTATGAACTCTAAAAAAATGACTCATCGTGTTATTCTATAGGCGACATTATATTATCAACTTTATGTCTATTTTGCAAATGTGTAGTATTTTTTATTTTTCATTTTGACTGCATTTATGTCGATTTTGGAATTGGTCCGATAGTGTGGAATGTTTTATTTTTTACATTGCAGCATGGCAATAACAACTCGTATAGAGCTATTTGCTTCAATACTCTTGTACAAATCTCAATAATTCCATACTAGACATATAACCAACAGACAAACATGGAACTATTAAACGTAATATGAGACAGGCAACCTGTTTGAAGAACGAAGTCCTAAAAGTTCAATAATACGATGATCCGTACACGTTATTATCTTTTATTTTGAATGAATTTTGTAGCCGATTTGTTATGACTGTTCCGTTCATTTTACCTACGCCGCTCTTCCGTCGAGAGTTTCGCAGAAAGAGATTTTTTTATTAGAATTTTATTTCAAGCTTATTTCGATTTTGCATAAAGTAAATAATTGAAGAATTGGGAAATTTTCATTGAAATATATTTCTTTTGCGTTTCTAAATATCAATTGATCTATTTTTTTTAAACTTCCGGTGAACAGATATTTGGCTATCAATATAGGAGGAAAAATCGGACAGCCTACCTTTAAAAGGACTTCGTCCTTTATTATTTTATCACGTAACTGTATCTGTCATATTAATACATTAGTCTAATGGTAGTAGCATGAAACATAACCTTCATTAATGGATATAGATTTATAAAATCTCCTATTAATAATCTCATAAATATACAATAACCGTAAATTATACCTTATTAATCAATTATACTTCAATGGAAAGTACATTAGTATTTGTTAGAAAGAAAAAGTTCAGAGGGAATAGTCAATAAAACCAAGTATAGTAGTAAGTATGGTGTAGAATATGATGTTTTTATCGATTACAAAATATAACCTCTTGCATACATTGTTTTGGAATCGAAAACATGAAACATAATTTATCGACTAAGGAAGACGCAGTTTATTATGACAACCAACTATCAATGGTAACAAATGAGATAAACTGAAATTAAGATATGTACTCATCATGTTATATAAATGGGTCTTCTCAAAGTATATACTCATCATGTAATATCAATGTAATAAAAACAAATAAGTACAACAGTTGGCGCATTGCTGTTTTAAAATAGTTAATAACATGGAAAACAAAAACAAAAATACTACACTGACGGAACAAAATTTAATATCAAAATCACTTTCCTGGCATGGTAGGGGCACTTCAATAAAGCGTGGCGAGGTTAAGCTAGTTGTATGGCACACACCTCCCTCTTGGTGAAATAATGCGGTTGTCCAAGTATTTTTCACTAGGTTCAAACAATTATTTATCTAGTAGTAAAGACTTGATATCTTATAAAAAGTCCATGGAGTAACATGACGAGTGCCACATATGGAACAAGAACTACTTACCTTTCCGGAGAACCCGAGTTCGTTCCCGTGTTTTACTTGTCTTAGTGAGGTTCGTGATGTTCATGTTGCCAAATTACATGTTTTCACGTTTTTAGTTCCCTGTTGTGATGTCCGCTACGATTTACGCGTAAAAACGATGTTCGATTCGTTTTGAATCTATTGGTTTCTAGGAGATCATGTTTTATTTGTGCTATTTGTATTTATTTACGTATACTGGTATTCAACGCGATTGCCATATCAGATAATGTTCGTGTCGTTTTACAGCAACACGTCGGATGTCACATGTGGAGCAGGAAGTGCTAACCCTCCTGGAGCACTTCTGTTTACCTCAGATTTCAGTACGATTTATTTTGCTCAATGTTTAATTTTCTGTGTAATGTTTTGTTTATCGTTGTTTGTACTTTTGTCTGTTTTTCTTTTTGGCCTATGTGTTGTCTGTCCTTATTCGATTTACGGCTACTGAGCACCCTTTTGGTAACTTCAAACGTTTCTTAGCGGATGCCGATATAATTCATATTATTCTTGAAAATCTACAATCTTCTAATAATGGAAAATCCACCAGGTAGTTGCAGATGTGGCACCTGATATGTTTTGCCGCGGTTCAATAAATACGATCAAGCTATTGCTACCGTGACCAACTTATGCAACATTAATGTCAATTAGCAAATTAATTATCCAAAGTATTTGTTTTCAGGCCACAACAATACCAGATGTTTGAAATCTGTTACAGTCTTATCGTATCAAATATTCTACTTAATGGCCATGGTCGATTCATCAATTAGTATCACCTTTAAACTGAAAGTAGGTTAATTTGTGAATTGTTTTTAAAAAGGAGACATAATCAACTTTGAATTATTTAAATCAGAAATTGTTCTGTTGTTTCCAATTTATGGAAGAACATAATTAATGAAGCGATCTTAGAAGGCCCTTAAGTATATAAATTAAACCTCTATCAGTGTGAAATAGAGTATATGTTGATCATAAGTAAAATCATAGATGAAATAAAATCGTAGATATCAAATTTAGTACGCACGATGCGTTTCTGGAATAACTTTCATCTGGTTTGCTCAATATCGAAATATTGAACGTGTACATATTAGAGGTCTCATTTGTGTATAAAACTGATAATTCTGTGTCACAAACGATTTAAGCAATCAATGAAATGACAGTATTGTCACAGATTAGTCTGTTGGACATTGATGATCTAGTAGTTTATACTTGAAGTTCATTTTCTGGCAGAAGCATGTTACAGAAGTACACAACCTTGTTGAGTTGATTATCGAGAGTAAAAATGCAAAAAAAAAAAAAAGGAAAAAAAAAAGAAGATAAATAAGGGTAATAACATAATTACCGAACTCCGAACAATCTTCCAAAGGGAAAGTCAAAACTCATAATTATATAAACAGACAAAATCAGTCAACAACCGGAAAACTGTGAAAACCGTAATGACCCTGACTTGGTACAGGCATTTCTAAAGAAATGGTGGGTTGAATCAGATTTTAAGGCGCCAAACCTCCCGCTCTCATTACGGTTCAAAGGTTCCGGCTGTCACTATAACAGTATTTAAATACAGGAACAAAATAGGTAAAATAGTTGTCAAAGCGTATCTTTTATAAACACGCAAATCCTAACAATCAGCCATATTATTACATAATAACCCTCACGCAATACACAAAAATACGGAACCACTTTTTTGATTGACATGAAGGGGAAATAACTCACATTGCTTACATGAAGTTTACTAACAAACCCGAAACTAAAAACAGCTGATAAAAGTGAGAAATAAAATCAAACACCGGCAAAAGTGCAAGACAGGGACATCTCCGACACCCCCTCGGTTGTCGGAGATGTCCCTGTCTTGCACTTTTGCCGGTGTTAGATTCTATATATCTCATCAACAATTGCTATCGGTAACATAACTGTAAACAACAAGACCAACGGACATATAAAGCAAATCACATGTCAGAAATTGCATGCATAAAAAAAAGTATGCAACATCTCAAACGTATGAAGTTACCACACACCATCTCAAATACGTTTTACTGGTCAAAACCTTTTAATTTTTCTTGTCTCATATGACGCCATATCTCTATTTATATCTATTCAAGGATATATAATAAATATATAATGTATGCCCATATATGTTTACAAAAATCGTTATATATGAACAAGTGATTGTGAAGTCCAGAGTTCACTGGCGACTTATGATGAGACGACTTGAGATAACGAGTTGTGATCGGCTGACGAAAACCTTGAGCATTCACCTTATATGTAATGTAATGAAGGTTCGTACTGACTGGGCTTAATATAGTATGTTCCAGTTATGAGACAAACTAAGTATAACTAGACAAAGTACTAAGAGGTCACATATGCTTAGTAAGACGAAAAACAAAACATAAAATACCACACTGAATAAAAACATAGATATCTATCTTAGTGCAACTGACGCGTTAGTTGAATAACCTTCATCTGATATGCTCAAAGCTTAAACATTGGAAAGCTAATTTTTTTATGATTGATTGATTGATTGGTGTTTAACGTCCAGCGAGCAATTTTTCAGCTATAGTCAGGACGAGAACATTTAAAAATTTAAACGCCACGGGACTCGAAACAAGGAAAGGTGATGGGTAGGGACGGATAATTTTGCCAGTGCAACAGTTCTCTTATGGACCACTCATCATGAACATAATGCTCATAGTGAGGTGTTACACTGGGTTCTTTAACGTGCGGAGAGGGTGGCAATCTCTCAACACGGGACCTCGGTTTTATTTACGTCTCATCCGCAGGACGGGTTGGTTGTGTATTTATACATCCCGCACAACCGACGGACGCCCCTTCAAGCCGAAGAAGCTCTCGGTCCCATTTCTATACCCCGGTGAGCAAGAAAACCAAATGATCTAAATTGTGGCTAAGGTTACCTATATAGGAGGGAGGAGAACAATAGCTTTAGAATAAATGATTTATATAGGAATTGTAAATTTCGATCATTTCTAATAATTCATGTCCGAGCCGAAACACTGACTACTTGGTGGATGATTCCTCGGGTGGCTAAAAGTTCACAAGCAAAGGTATCGACCCAGTGGTAGTACTAAAAAATAAATATGACCTTCAGGTACGTTCAAGGCCAAAATATTGGAAAGCCAAATTATTCTAAAGTTTTTGAGAACAAGGAAACCCTAACCCTAACCCTTGAAAGGGTCCAAGCAGCATTGCAATAATAGACTTTATTAAATAATAAGGAATTTCGTTTTTTTTCTGATTGGCCTAAACAGCATTTTCTCAACTCTACCTCAGAATGAGTACACCTCGCGTGCAGTGAGTACACCTCGCGTGAGGTATATTCGGGCTTGTGTCTATTTTTGTCAATAGTCTATTCGGTGTTTCAACGTTGTCCAACCAGAGACGAGATTTCATTTCAAGTCGGCTAATCAAATTGCAAACAAATTTCAAAACTATTTTTTTTTTAGAAGTTCAAAATTTTCCAAAAATTTCAAAATTTAAAAAATGTCAAAAAATTTCAAAATGTAATTATTTTTTTTTAAAAAACAAAATTTTCATAGAATTTAAAACTTTCAAAAATTTCATAACATTTCTAAATTTTCATCATATTTCAAAATTTTAATATTTAAATAATCTTGAAAAATGATAAGACAGTTGTAGCCTATTTTGTTGCATATACTGTTGAAAAGTTTGAAAAATTCCTTATTATTTAATTAAGCAGTTATTGACTTTTAATTTCAGTCTACTCATGACTATACGGACCTGGTCAATGATTGGTTAACCTCAGCCGTTGGCCTCGGTCAATCAATCATTGACCAGGTCCGTATAGTCATGAGTACACCTCATTAAAAGTCAATAATTGTATAAAGGTTACCTATGTCATAGCTTATCATTTTGTAGACAAATATTAATGTAAACAATGTAAGAAAGGGGGTAATCCGAAGCCGTAAATCGAAGGACAGACATACAATGGCCAACAGAAAAGGGACAAAAAGACAAACAATGATCTACAAAACATTAGAACACTACAATTTGAGCAACATGAAACATACTGAAAACTGGGAAGTTGAACTCATGTGTTCCGGAATGGTGGGAAGATCCTGCCACATTAGTGTCACCCCTGAATTTATTGACTCGTGTTTCAAATCAGGTTTAACTGTAT
Source organism: Bathymodiolus septemdierum (assembly GCA_963383655.1). Lineage (NCBI taxonomy): Eukaryota > Metazoa > Mollusca > Bivalvia > Mytilida > Modiolidae > Bathymodiolus > Bathymodiolus septemdierum. The sequence goes on from OY726519.1 coordinate 115,112,539, forward strand.
TTCAGCCATATTCATGTCAACAATAAGCTTATAGACAGCAAGTCATGTAGGTTTAAGGTAAAATCTGTTGTTTTGATCGGCACAAATGCAAAAAGTAAAAAGGGATATGATTTATTGGATTAACGAACATTTCCTTGCAACCGTGCATCAACGGACTACTTATCAATACAGAGTAGAGATTGAGACATTCCTTTTATATGTTATCTAACAAACAATGTGAACACTGTATCTCCACAATTGACAATACAAAAAAGTGAAACAGTTATGATCTTAGATATGGCCAACCACAAGAACAGCAGCAACTCATCCGGAAAAACTCAATAATATGCTTAGATATAAATAAAGTGCAACCAGTTAAATTATCTCCGATCATATTACTTCTGAACAGTTTAAGTTAAAAAGTAACATCATGACAACCATTTTGTCTAACGACAACGACAATGCGTTTTCTCTTGTTCTAGCATTTGATAGATAATAATAGTGACCATTTATTCCTGTTTCGCCGTTATTGATATAATAATAATTTGAGACAGTAAAACAAGTATATTTTGTCCTTCAAAACGTTTTCTTTAATTTGTTGCTTACAGAAGCGATAATTGTACGAAAGGTACATACCGTATGTTGACAAAGTTATAACGGTCTAGACAAGATAAACCGGCTGTAAATCCACAGTCTAGTGCATTATACGTGATAAACAAATATACCAGCATAAAAAACAAACAAGATATCATTATAAAAGTATATTAGTACATTTGTGCACGTAAAAACAGACAAACACAGACATTGACAGGCAACTAATGAATAAATTGTATCCCATCCCATGCTGCAGAAAAAGGGAAAACGTATTATGTGAAATTGAAATATATAGCCAATGTACATCACAGACTTACTGAGTTTGTATTATGTGTGACATTCATGTGTATTACACAAACGTAGATATCTAATTTGGTGCGCACGACGAGTTTCTGGAATAGCGTTCATCAGGTACACTTTATGCAAAAACAAATCCAAATAATTTAAAAGTCTTTGGAGAAAAAGAAAACGAAAGGGTTTTAATAAAATAACCACAATCGGCTTAAATCACCTATACCTAAAGGTAGATTTACAAGACTGTCACTGAGTGATATTATCTGCCAATTATTGTTGAGTATGCAGGCCTCGGGTACGATGGATCATTGATTCAACACCGATCGAGGTAACCGAAAGATTATAAAATTAGGAGATAACTGTATTGTATTTGAAAATTTCACGGCATCAATTGGAGACTTGATGATGGCTAACGCGTCGCCAGTAAACTCAATTTGCCACCATCAAATCTCCAATTGATGCCGTGAAATTTTCAAATACAATACAGTTATCTCCATTCTAATGTAATCATGTGCATAGATGTGCATTGCCACATTATTGACAAGATGACGTAAGCGGTAATCAGCAAAAATTCTAAGAATAGCTCATGCTATTTCAACCGTGGAATTGATACTGTAAAAAATACAGCATTAAATCCACAATTGATGCCGTGAAATTTTCAAATACAATACAGTTATCTCCATTCTAATGTAATCATGTGCATAGATGTGTATTCTCGATTCCGGAGTGACATCACACAATGTAATTGACCAATCAATGATTATCAATTTTGAGATGAAGAAAATATTTGGAGGTGAAGCCAAGCAAAATCCTCGGGATTCTACACAGACTCCAATGTATATTAATTTATTCTATCTTCCAACAGAAGTTAAATATTCAATTAAAATCAACTCTGGTCCTTATAGACACTAAATCGGATATTTAGTTTGATTTTCGTCAATTTATATCAGACGGGTTTATTTTAAATTAAGAAAATAAAATTCAAATTTTCCATTGGAATCTAGGTGAAATCTAGAGGATTCCTGCTGACCTCACCCCAATGAATTATTAAATACCCGGATGTTCGGATATGAGAATTGCCACATTATTGACAAGATGACGTAAGCGGTAATCGGCAAAAATTCTAAAAATATCTCATGATATTTCAACCGTGGAATTGATACCGTCAAAATTACAACATTGTCCAATCACAAACCAGGAATATTAAACAACTACATTAGAATGCATTTTTGCTACTTCTCCGCTAAGCACGTAGCATTAACGATTAAGGGCAAAGACTGTTTGGTTCGAAACAAGGAAAATATGTACGAGTAGAGCAACATGCATATTTGCTAACTGTTGTTTCAGTGGGCTAGAACCATAAAAATCCAACTAAGCATGTTGGTCTAGTACAAAGTGGACACCAAAAAGCATCTTGTTCTAGCCATGATACAGCTAAAAGCTTGGTCCCCTGGTGCTAAGCAACAATCACTCATCCACTGCAGGTGAGAATGTGTCTTCAGAATTGTGTTTTAACATTGGTGTGTATTTTGCTGTGTTTTTCATTTTAGTAGTGTAATATACAACAGTTGGAATACGCTAAGGATGTTTTCAGATTAATTTTTTTGGGCATCATTTAAAGCAATATAAAACAGCGATTACACGCTCCAGAATAATCCGTCAGTATGTACATTACATATATCATTCAAGTTACATAATAACGAAGCTTAAAAATTTGCATCATTAAATTAAAAGGGATCTGTAAAATGACTACATGTATCTGTATTAGATATCTTATCGATGATCTTTTATGTTATATATCCGCCAACTATCTATGACCTTAAATAGTGTGTTGCCTTATTTACATTTCATCATCAGATAAAAGATTAAAACGAAAGCAAACAGAAGGCACAGGAAATGTTGTTTTTCATAATAATTGTATAACAGCACTAAAAAATGCAGATTATATCAAAGATGCACAAGCCGATTTTCTATTGATGTCAAGTATGAGAAATGTAGTCTTATTTACCTCCGCCCCCTAATGGAACCTTGGTTCGATTTCAAAATGTTTATGAACTAGATGCCTATGTATATATATTGCTTACCAGATTATTCATTCAGCCAGCTTGTGTTCAGCCTGTTTTGGATTTTGACACCATTATTTCTTGCACACAGAGAGAACAATTACATCTATTGACATTGTACATATATAATTTGATAAGAAACATAAAGAAAAATAAACTATCGATATTAGTTGAACTATAAATTGTCCGCATACAAAATCACAAAGCGCCTTTTTTGCACCTTGAGGGAATCTTCTTTTTGTTGTACATTTCGAAAATACAGGATTTAAATTTTTGTCGGCGTGAGTTGTTGTAATCTCTAGGTTTAAAACTTTACCCTTTGCTAGGTGATTTGGTTCGTGTTTTTTTTGGGGGAGGGGGGGGGGGGTAGCTTTAGTATCAACCATCTCTAATAACATACAAAACAAATAATAGCAGACTGTCAGAACAGTTCCAACATCCAATAGAACACACAAATACACGAACACTCACTTTCCTGGCTTGCTACAGGCAAATAAATAAAAAAATGATGGGGTTAAACTAGTTTTATGAGTCTAATCCTCTCCACTTAGTGAATGAATGGGGTCATTTAAGTCCTTTCCACATGTGAGTAGAATGTCAACTTTCAAATAAAACCATTTGATTGGCATTATTATAACAACAACGATATAAACTTGAATAAACTATTATCATTTTATTTTCAAAATTCATTTATTAAGCTTTATTTAAATAACAAAAACATAGACAATTTAATTGTAGCTTAGTCTTTCCAATTGTGACCATTGCAGGAATTAGTAACGATGCTTCATGTATAAAAACATCGCTACCCCCCCTGCGGATAGACCTCCCACAGCTCCTATTATGGTGAATAATTGAGGTACTGATGGCAGGTTTCTGCTCCAAAATGACGATGGAAACGGGACAGCTTTAATATTCTGGAAAAAAACCATAAATAAGGTTATTATTACTTTGGTTCTCAAGACGAAATTGATGAGGAATAGCATTATGTCATGCCATGCCGTGTTTTAACAAAAGAAGAAAGAAGTAGTAGATGAATCAAAATGATAAATGTGACAATCACTCCTCCTTGTTAGTTAACTATTACACAATTATTTTCACATGATAGTAATGCATAGTGAAGTATATATGATCTCTGTAATTGTGCTGTTAGATTTTGAGAATAAAGTTCATCCATTCATTATCACCGGCTTTGTAACTATGATAACACGATGGGTGCCACTAGTTGAACAGGAACTGCCCTCTCTTCCGGAGCACTTGAGTTAACATTCAGAGAATACATGATCAAGATATATCAATAATATAATAATATAGGAGAGTTAATTTTACCTTTTTATACATGTTTTATATAAATTAGGTGAAATTAAGTTGAATCGATATGTAATTACCTCATTTTCTGGTTCAGACTGCCATATCTTGGAAGATGATAATTTCCCCATTTCCGCTAAAACCTGAATAAATATAGAAAAAAAACTCTATAACCTCGTTTTTTAAGTATAGAAATATTATGACAGATATCTGTATTGTGTAAATTATATAAATTTATGAATGATGTAGCTTTACAACAAATCATGATTTTTTTCTAACATGATAACGATATCTTATATTAACAATCATTTGTATCCATAGAAACCTAATAAACGTTACAGAATACCGAAACGGAAATTAGAAAAAAGATAATCCAGAGAAGCTGACAACATAGGATACAGAAGACGAAGCAAAACAAAGCAAAAACACTATGTGTTGGACACCAGTATACGCAAACAAACACAAATAACGTAAATAAGACATGCACCCTCCTACAAACAACTCGAGGCAAAGCCGAACCGAACATCGTTTTTATGCAGAAATCGCAACGGACATCACAACACGGAACCCAGAACGTAAAGACACATTAAAGAACAACATAAAAAACTAAAAAAGATGATCAGCACAGACCCCACCATACGTTAAAAGTAAAAGATCCATTGTCATTTGAGATATGGATATTTCGTAACGGTCAACCAGATGGTGATGACGACCGTAGAATTTTTGCAGCGATGACTTCGACCTAGGAACCCTTGTTTGAGGAGATATTTTCAGATCTCATGGCTTTGAGACATATAATCAACGACTTCCATCAGAACAATTTTTAATCTACATATCACAATGCTGCTTTAAATCAATATATATATTTCACTAATATTACTGGTTTCTGAGAAGCTTTACATTATTATCTTAAGGGGAAAGAATAAATTTGTTGAACAATGGTACCAATAGTAAATAATTAATGATATACAAGAAATTTTGAAAGTCTATATAATAAACAGTATAACTAAATCATACATTTTGAATATCAAAATCTACGATTAGTTATACTATATACAGGAGTAATGATTGTTATTTTTAAGGAGAACTTGCAAACCGGGTATAACTTTTAACTACTTTAAAAGTTTACTCTCTATTTTTCAATAAATGTATTACATTTATATAAGTAAATTCCTCTAAATTAACAAGACAAATACATTAAGAATTCAATATTTTATATTCATATGCTGTATGTTTTACATGTACAAACAGCTACAGTTTAAGGGCCTAAAGTTTTACATGTACAAACAGCTACAGTTTAAGGGCCTAAAGTTTTACATGTACAAACAGCTACAGTTTAAGGGCCTAAAGTTTTACATGTACAAACAGCTACAGTTTAAGGGCCTAAAGTTTTACATGTACAAACAGCTACAGTTTAAGGACCTAAAGTTTTACATGTACAAACAGCTACAGTTTAAGGGCCTAAAGTTTTACATGTACAAAAGCTACAGCTTAAGGGCCTAAAGTTTTACATGTACAAACAGCTACAGCTTAAGGGCCTAAAATTTTACATGTACAAACAGCTACAGTTTAAGGTCCTAAAGTTTTACATGTACAAACAGCTACAGTTTAAGGGCCTAAAGTTTTACATGTACAAACAGCTACAGTTTAAGGGCCTAAAGTTTTACATGTACAGACAGCTACAGTTTAAGGGCCTAAAGTTTTACATGTACAAACAGCTACAGTTTAAGGGCCTAAAGTTTTACATGTACAAACAGCTACAATTTAAGGGCCTAAAGTTTTACATGTACAAACAGCTACAGTTTAAGGGCCTAAAGTTTTACATGTACAAACAGCTACAGTTTAAGGGCCTAAAGTTTTACATGTACAAACAGCTACAGTTTAAGGGCCTAAAGTTTTACATGTACAAACAGCTACAGTTTAAGGGCCTAAAGTTTTACATGTACAAACAGCTACAGTTTAAGGGCCTAAAGTTTTACATGTACAGACAGCTACAGTTTAAGGGGCTAAAGTTTTACATGTACAAAAGCTACAGTTTAAGGGGCTAAAGTTTTACATGTACAAACAGCTACAGTTTAAGGGCCTAAAGTTTTACATGTACAAACAGCTACAGTTTAAGGGCCTAAAGTTTTACATGTACAAACAGCTACAGTTTAAGGGCCCGAAGTTTTACATGTACAAACAGCTGCAGCTTAAGGGCCTAAAGTTTTACATGTACAAACAGCTACAGTTTAAGGGCCTAACGTTTTACATGAACAAACAGCTACAGCTTAAGGGCCTAAAGTTTTACATGTACAAACAGCTACAGTTTAAGGGCCTAAAGTTTTACATGTACAAACAGCTACAGTTTAAGGGCCTAAAGTTTTACATGTACAAACAGCTACAGTTTAAGGGCCTAAAGTTTTACATGTACAAACAGCTACAGTTTAAAGGCCTAAAGTTTTACATGTACAAACAGCTACAGTTTAAGGGCCTAAAGTTTTACATGTACAAACAGCTACAGTTTAAGGGCCTAAAGTTTTACATGTACAAACAGCTACAGTTTAAGGGCCTAAAGTTTTACATGTACAAACAGCTACAGTTTAAGGGCCTAAAGTTTTACATGTACAAACAGCTGCAGCTTAAGGGCCTAAAGTTTTACATGTACAAACAGCTACAGTTTAAGGGCCTAAAGTTTTACATGTACAAACAGCTACAGTTTAAGGGCCTAAAGTTTTACATGTACAAAAGCTACAGTTTAAGGGCCTAAAGTTTTACATGTACAAACAGCTGCAGTTTAAGAGCCTAAAGTTTTACATGTACAAACAGCTACAGTTTAAGGGCCTAAAGTTTTACACATACAAACAGCTACAGTTTAAGGGCCTAAAGTTTTACATGTACAAACAGCTACAGCTTAAGGGCCTAAAGTTTTACATGTACAAACAGCTACAGTTTAAGGGCCTAAAGTTTTACATGTACAAACAGCTACAGTTTAAGGGCCTAAAGTTTTACATGTACAAACAGCTACAGTTTAAGGGCCTAAAGTTTTACATGTACAGACAGCTACAGTTTAAGGGCCTAAAGTTTTACATGTACAAACAGCTACAGTTTAAGGGCCTAAAGTTGTACATGTACAAACAGCTACAGTTTAAGGGCCTAAAGTTTTACATGTACAAACAGCTACAGTTTAAGGGCCTAAAGTTGTACATGTACAAACAGCTACAGTTTAAGGGCCTAAAGTTTTACATGTACAAAAGCTACAATTTAAGGGCCTAAAGTTTTACATGTACAAACAGCTACAGTTTAAGGGCCTAAAGTTTTACATGTACAAACAGCTACAGTTTAAGGGCCTAAAGTTTTACATGTACAAACAGCTACAGTTTAAGGGCCTAATCTTTTACATGTACAGACAGCTATAGTTTAAGGGCCTACAGTTTTACATGTACAAACAGCTACAGTTTAAGGGCCTAAAGTTTTACACGTACAAACAGCTACAGTTTAAGGGCCTAAAGTTTTACATGTACAAACAGCTACAGTTTAAGGGCCTAAAGTTTTACATGTACAAACAGCTACAGCTTAAGGGCCTAAAGTTTTACATGTACAAACAGCTACAGATTAAGGGCCTAAAGTTTTACATGTACAAACAGCTACAGTTTAAGGGCCTAAAGTTTTACATGTACAAAAGCTACAGTTTAAGGGCCTAAAGTTTTACATGTACAAACAGCTGCAGTTTAAGAGCCTAAAGTTTTACATGTACAAACAGCTACAGTTTAAGGGCCTAAAGTTTTACACGTACAAACAGCTACAGTTTAAGGGCCTAAAGTTGTACACGTACAAACAGCTACAGCTTAAGGGCCTAAAGTTTTACATGTACAAACAGCTACAGTTTAAGGGCCTAAAGTTTTACATGTACAAACAGCTACAGTTTAAGGGCCTAAAGTTTTACATGTACAAACAGCTACAGTTTAAGGGCCTAAAGTTTTACATGTACAGACAGCTACAGTTTAAGGGCCTAAAGTTTTACATGTACAAACAGCTACAGTTTAAGGGCCTAAAGTTTTACATGTACAGACAGCTACAGTTTAAGGGCCTAAAGTTTTACATGTACAGACAGCTACAGTTTAAGGGCCTAAAGTTTTACATGTACAAACAGCTACAGTTTAAGGGCCTAAAGTTTTACATGTACAGACAGCTACAGTTTAAGGGCCTAAAGTTTTACATGTACAAACAGCTACAGTTTAAGGGCCTAAAGTTTTACATGTACAGACAGCTACAGTTTAAGGGCCTAAAGTTTTAGATGTACAAACAGCTACAGTTTAAGGGCCTAAAGTTTTACATGTACAGACAGCTACAGTTTAAGGGCCTAAAGTTTTACATGTACAAACAGCTACAGTTTAAGGGCCTAAAGTTTTACATGTACAAACAGCTACAGTTTAAGGGCCTAAAGTTTTACATGTACAAACAGCTACAGTTTAAGGGCCTAAAGTTTTACATGTACAAACAGCTACAGTTTAAGGGCCTAAAGTTGTACATGTACAAACAGCTACAGTTTAAGGGCCTAAAGTTTTACATGTACAAACAGCTACAGTTTAAGGGCCTAAAGTTTTACATGTACAAACAGCTACAGTTTAAGGGCCTACAGTTTTACATGTACAAACAGCTACAGTTTAAGGGCCTAAAGTTTTACATGTACAAACAGCTACAGTTTAAGGGCCTAAAGTTTTACATGTACAAACAGCTACAGTTTAAGGGCCTAAAGTTTTACATGTACAAACAGCTACAGTTTAAGGGCCTACAGTTTTACATGTACAAACAGCTACAGTTTAAGGGCCTAAAGTTTTACATGTACAAACAGCTACAGTTTAAGGGCCTAAAGTTTTACATGTACAAACAGCTACAGTTTAAGGGCCTAAAGTTTTACATGTACAAACAGCTGCAGTTTAATGGCCTAAAGTTTTACATGTACAAACAGCTGCAGTTTAAGGGCCTAAAGTTTTACATGTACAAACAGCTACAGTTTAAGGGCCTAAAGTTTTACATGTACAAACAGCTACAGTTTAAGGGCCTAAAGTTTTACATGTACAAACAGCTACAGTTTAAGGGCCTAAAGTTTTACATGTACAAACAGCTACAGTTTAAGGGCCTAAAGTTTTACATGTATAAACAGCTACAGTTTAAGGGCCTAATCTTTTACATGTACAGACAGCTACAGTTTAAGGGCCTACAGTTTTACATGTACAAACAGCTACAGTTTAAGGGCCTAAAGTTTTACACGTACAAACAGCTACAGTTTAAGGGCCTAAAGTTTTACATGTACAAACAGCTACAGTTTAAGGGCCTAAAGTTTTACATGTACAAACAGATACAGTTTAAGGGCCTAAAGTTTTACATGTACAAACAGCTACAGTTTAAGGGCTTAAAGTTTTACATGTACAAACAGCTACAGTTTAAGGGCCTACAGTTTTACATGTACAAACAGCTACAGTTTAAGGGCCTACAGTTTTACATGTACAAACAGCTACAGTTTAAGGGCCTAAAGTTTTACATGTACAAACAGCTACAGTTTAAGGGCCTAAAGTTTTACATGTACAAACAGCTGCAGTTTAAGGGCCTAAAGTTTTACATGTACAAACAGCTGCAGTTTAAGGGCCTAAAGTTTTACATGTACAAACAGCTACAGTTTAAGGGCCTAAAGTTTTACATGTACAAACAGCTACAGTTTAAGGGCCTACAGTTTTACATGTACAAACAGCTACAGTTTAAGGGCCTAAAGTTTTACATGTACAAACAGCTACAGTTTAAGGGCCTAAAGTTTTACATGTACAAACAGCTACAGTTTAAGGGCCTAAAGTTGTACATGTACAAACAGCTACAGTTTAAGGGCCTAAAGTTTTACATGTACAAACAGCTACAGTTTAAGGGCCTAAAGTTTTACATGTACAAACAGCTACAGTTTAAGGGCCTACAGTTTTACATGTACAAACAGCTACAGTTTAAGGGCCTAAAGTTTTACATGTACAAACAGCTACAGCTTAAGGGCCTAAAGTTTTACATGTACAAACAGCTACAGTTTAAGGGCCTAAAGTTTTACATGTACAAACAGCTACAGTTTAAGGGCCTACAGTTTTACATGTACAAACAGCTACAGTTTAAGGGCCTAAAGTTTTACATGTACAAACAGCTACAGTTTAAGGGCCTACAGTTTTACATGTACAAACAGCTACAGTTTAAGGGCCTAAAGTTTTACATGTACAAACAGCTGCAGTTTAAGGGCCTAAAGTTTTACATGTACAAACAGCTGCAGTTTAAGGGCCTAAAGTTTTACATGTACAAACAGCTACAGTTTAAGGGCCTAAAGTTTTACATGTACAAACAGCTACAGTTTAAGGGCCTAAAGTTTTACATGTACAAACAGCTACAGTTTAAGGGCCTAAAGTTTTACATGTATAAACAGCTACAGTTTAAGGGCCTAATCTTTTACATGTACAGACAGCTACAGTTTAAGGGCCTACAGTTTTACATGTACAAACAGCTACAGTTTAAGGGCCTAAAGTTTTACACGTACAAACAGCTACAGTTTAAGGGCCTAAAGTTTTACATGTACAAACAGCTACAGTTTAAGGGCCTAAAGTTTTACATGTACAAACAGCTACAGTTTAAGGGCCTAAAGTTTTACATGTACAAACAGCTACAGTTTAAGGGCTTAAAGTTTTACATGTACAAACAGCTACAGTTTAAGGGCCTACAGTTTTACATGTACAAACAGCTACAGCTTAAGGGCCTAAAGTTTTACATGTACAAACAGCTACAGTTTAAGGGCCTAAAGTTTTACATGTACAAACAGCTACAGTTTAAGGGCCTAAAGTTTTACATGTACAAACAGCTGCAGTTTAAGGGCCTAAAGTTGTACATGTACAAACAGCTACAGTTTAAGGGCCTAAAGTTTTACATGTACAAACAGCTACAGTTTAAGGGCCTAAAGTTTTACATGTACAAACAGCTACAGTTTAAGGGCCTACAGTTTTACATGTACAAACAGCTACAGTTTAAGGGCCTAAAGTTTTACATGTACAAACAGCTACAGTTTAAGGGCCTAAAGTTTTACATGTACAAACAGCTACAGTTTAAGGGCCTAAAGTTTTACATGTACAAACAGCTACAGTTTAAGGGCCTACAGTTTTACATGTACAAACAGCTACAGTTTAAGGGCCTAAAGTTTTACATGTACAAACAGCTACAGTTTAAGGGCCTAAAGTTTTACATGTACAAACAGCTACAGTTTAAGGGCCTAAAGTTTTACATGTACAAACAGCTGCAGTTTAAGGGCCTAAAGTTTTACATGTACAAACAGCTGCAGTTTAAGGGCCTAAAGTTTTACATGTACAAACAGCTACAGTTTAAGGGCCTAAAGTTTTACATGTACAAACAGCTACAGTTTAAGGGCCTAAAGTTTTACATGTACAAACAGCTACAGTTTAAGGGCCTAAAGTTTTACATGTACAAACAGCTACAGTTTAAGGGCCTAAAGTTTTACATGTATAAACAGCTACAGTTTAAGGGCCTAATCTTTTACATGTACAGACAGCTACAGTTTAAGGGCCTACAGTTTTACATGTACAAACAGCTACAGTTTAAGGGCCTAAAGTTTTACACGTACAAACAGCTACAGTTTAAGGGCCTAAAGTTTTACATGTACAAACAGCTACAGTTTAAGGGCCTAAAGTTTTACATGTACAAACAGCTACAGTTTAAGGGCCTAAAGTTTTACATGTACAAACAGCTACAGTTTAAGGGCTTAAAGTTTTACATGTACAAACAGCTACAGTTTAAGGGCCTACAGTTTTACATGTACAAACAGCTACAGTTTAAGGGCCTAAAGTTTTACATGTACAAACAGCTACAGTTTAAGGGCCTAAAGTTTTACATGTACAAACAGCTACAGTTTAAGGGCCTAAAGTTTTACATGTACAAACAGCTGCAGTTTAAGGGCCTAAAGTTTTACATGTACAAACAGCTGCAGTTTAAGGGCCTAAAGTTTTACATGTACAAACAGCTACAGTTTAAGGGCCTAAAGTTTTACATGTACAAACAGCTACAGTTTAAGGGCCTAAAGTTTTACATGTACAAACAGCTACAGTTTAAGGGCCTAAAGTTTTACATGTACAAACAGCTACAGTTTAAGGGCCTACAGTTTTACATGTACAAACAGCTACAGTTTAAGGGCCTAAAGTTTTACATGTACAAACAGCTACAGTTTAAGGGCCTACAGTTTTACATGTACAAACAGCTACAGTTTAAGGGCCTAAAGTTTTACATGTACAAACAGCTACATTTTAAGGGCCTAAAGTTTTACATGTACAAACAGCTACAGTTTAAGGGCCTAAAGTTTTACATGTACAAACAGCTGCAGTTTAAGGGCCTAAAGTTTTACATGTACAAACAGCTGCAGTTTAAGGGCCTAAAGTTTTACATGTACAAACAGCTACAGTTTAAGGGCCTAAAGTTTTACATGTACAAACAGCTACAGTTTAAGGGCCTAAAGTTTTACATGTACAAACAGCTACAGTTTAAGGGCCTAAAGTTTTACATGTACAAACAGCTACAGTTTAAGGGCCTAATCTTTTACATGTACAGACAGCTATAGTTTAAGGGCCTACAGTTTTACATGTACAAACAGCTACAGTTTAAGGGCCTAAAGTTTTACATGTACAAACAGCTACAGTTTAAGGGCCTAAAGTTTTACATGTACAAACAGCTACAGTTTAAGGGCCTACAGTTTTACACGTACAAACAGCTACAGTTTAAGGGCCTACAGTTTTACATGTACAAACAGCTACAGTTTAAGGGCCTAAAGTTTTACATGTACAAACAGCTACAGTTTAAGGGCCTAAAGTTTTACATGTACAAACAGCTACAGTTTAAGGGCCTAAGGTTTTACATGTACAAACAGCTGCAGTTTAAGGGCCTAAAGTTTTACATGTACAAACAGCTGCAGTTTAAGGGCCTAAAGTTTTACATGTACAAACAGCTACAGTTTAAGGGCCTAAAGTTTTACATGTACAAACAGCTACAGTTTAAGGGCCTAAAGTTTTACATGTACAAACAGCTACAGTTTAAGGGCCTAAAGTTTTACATGTACAAACAGCTACAGTTTAAGGGCCTAAAGTTTTACATGTATAAACAGCTACAGTTTAAGGGCCTAATCTTTTACATGTACAGACAGCTACAGTTTAAGGGCCTACAGTTTTACATGTACAAACAGCTACAGTTTAAGGGCCTAAAGTTTTACACGTACAAACAGCTACAGTTTAAGGGCCTAAAGTTTTACATGTACAAACAGCTACAGTTTAAGGGCCTAAAGTTTTACATGTACAAACAGCTACAGTTTAAGGGCCTAAAGTTTTACATGTACAAACAGCTACAGTTTAAGGGCTTAAAGTTTTACATGTACAAACAGCTACAGTTTAAGGGCCTACAGTTTTACATGTACAAACAGCTACAGTTTAAGGGCCTAAAGTTTTACATGTACAAACAGCTACAGTTTAAGGGCCTAAAGTTTTACATGTACAAACAGCTACAGTTTAAGGGCCTAAAGTTTTACATGTACAAACAGCTGCAGTTTAAGGGCCTAAAGTTTTACATGTACAAACAGCTGCAGTTTAAGGGCCTAAAGTTTTACATGTACAAACAGCTACAGTTTAAGGGCCTAAAGTTTTACATGTACAAACAGCTACAGTTTAAGGGCCTAAAGTTTTACATGTACAAACAGCTACAGTTTAAGGGCCTAAAGTTTTACATGTACAAACAGCTACAGTTTAAGGGCCTAAAGTTTTACATGTACAAACAGCTACAGTTTAAGGGCCTAAAGTTTTACATGTACAAACAGCTACAGTTTAAGGGCCTACAGTTTTACATGTACAAACAGCTACAGTTTAAGGGCCTAAAGTTTTACATGTACAAACAGCTACAGTTTAAGGGCCTAAAGTTTTACATGTACAAACAGCTACAGTTTAAGGGCCTAAAGTTTTACATGTACAAACAGCTGCAGTTTAAGGGCCTAAAGTTTTACATGTACAAACAGCTGCAGTTTAAGGGCCTAAAGTTTTACATGTACAAACAGCTACAGTTTAAGGGCCTAAAGTTTTACATGTACAAACAGCTACAGTTTAAGGGCCTAAAGTTTTACATGTACAAACAGCTACAGCTTAAGGGCCTAAAGTTTTACATGTACAAACAGCTACAGTTTAAGGGCCTACAGTTTTACATATACAAACAGCTACAGCTTAAGGGCCTAAAGTTTTACATGTACAAACAGCTACAGTTTAAGGGCCTAAAGTTTTACACGTACAAACAGCTACAGTTTAAGGGCCTAAAGTTTTACATGTACAAACAGCTACAGTTTAAGGGCCTAAAGTTGTACATGTACAAACAGCTACAGTTTAAGGGCCTAAAGTTTTACATGTACAAACAGCTACAGTTTAAGGGCCTAAAGTTGTACATGTACAAACAGCTACAGTTTAAGGGCCTAAAGTTTTACATGTACAAACAGCTACAGTTTAAGGGCCTAAAGTTTTACATGTACAAACAGCTACAGTTTAAGGGCCTAAAGTTTTACATGTACAAACAGCTACAGTTTAAGGGCCTAAAGTTTTACATGTACAAACAGCTACAGTTTAAGGGCCTAAAGTTTTACATGTACAAACAGCTACAGTTTAAGGGCCTAAAGTTTTACATGTACAAACAGCTACAGTTTAAGGGCCTAAAGTTTTACATGTACAAACAGCTACAGTTTAAGGGCCTAAAGTTTTACATGTACAAACAGCTGCAGCTTAAGGGCCTAAAGTTTTACATGTACAAACAGCTACAGTTTAAGGGCCTAAAGTTTTACATGTACAAACAGCTACAGTTTAAGGGCCTAAAGTTTTACATGTACAAACAGCTACAGTTTAAGGGCCTAAAGTTTTACATGTACAAACAGCTACAGTTTAAGGGCCTAAAGTTTTACATGTACAAACAGCTACAGTTTAAGGACCTAAAGTTTTACATGTACAAACAGCTACAGTTTAAGGGCCTAAAGTTTTACATGTACAAACAGCTACAGTTTAAGGACCTAAAGTTTTACATGTACAAACAGCTACAGTTTAAGGGCCTAAAGTTTTACATGTACAAACAGCTACAGTTTAAGGGCCTAAAGTTTTACATGTACAAACAGCTACAGTATAAGGGCCTAAATCTGTTCTTTATACTTTGCCTCACTTTGTTCATTAAGTGGTATTTCTCTTTTAATATATCAGTAAATGTCATGATATTACCTCTCGAGCACTACGCTCCCCTGCCTGTACAGCACCTTCCATATAGCCAGACCATTCTGTAGCAGTTTCTGTACCCGCAAAATATATTTTTCCAGCTGGTCGTCTTAGTTCACTATAATTAGAAACAGATTGAACTTTCCACGAGAAACATACTATAGTGAAGAAATATTGCAGTCAATACGGACGAACTTATATTTCAACATGAAAACTTGCATAGTAGTGAATTATATGGAATCGGATTTCGTCTTCGATGTTCGTTTCTTTTAAGCTTGTTTATTACTGTTGTCTTTTTCTAATAGTACTGCCACGTCACAATTGTGTTTATTTAAATACTCTACCATTGTTTTGTGAACATAGTGAAACAAATATACATTTAGTATAATTTGTCATTTTAAAAACATAATAATCCTTTTAAATTAATAATTTGTTTGAACATAGAAAATGGTCTGGTTAAATATAGAACATGTACTGTGTAGTACAATAAGAAGAATGAAAACGTAAATTCATCATGTACAGGAAATAGAGAATATACAGTGGGATAGGGTATACTTGTTTGTATTTTCTCCATATCATCCAGAGATTGGAAAGAAATATAATTATGATTATCAACATTTATTTAAATAAATAAAAATCCTTCAAAATAAATGAATATTGGTCACAACAGACAACTTATGACAATACGACTGTATACTTGTTTGTTTCTCCATACCTTCCAAACTTTGTCAGAAATCCCGGGGGCATCATTGTTGTGTAACAGCCACCAGACCATTGTTCAGCAGGCCAATTCAACTCCTCATAGTGTATAGGCTGTAAGATCAAAGATATTTAGAATAAATGTGATATAGTTGTGTTTATCATCACGTTGTCAGTTATGACGTAAGACAGCTATAACGTGAGATGGAGGTGGTAATCCCGGACATTTAAAATGAACTGACCTGTCACACCAATGGTCAGGAGGAGATATAGGAAGGCCTTAGCACTTCAGGTGGGTATCGCCGACATTTAAAATGAACTGACCTGTCACACCAATGGTCAGGAGGAGATGTCAGGAGGAGATATAGGAAGGCCTTAGCACTTCAGGTGGGTATCGCGGACATTTAAAATGAACTGACCTGTCACACCAATGGTCAGGAGGAGATATATGAAGGCCTTAGCACTTCAGGTGGGTATCGCCGACATTTAAAATGAACAGACCTGTGACACCAATGGTCAGGAGGAGATATATGAAGGCCTTAGCACTTCAGGTGGGTATCGCAGATATTTAAAATGAACTGACCTGTGACAACAGTGGTCAGGAGGAGAAATATGAAGTCCTTAGCACTTCAGGTGGGTATCGCGGACATTTAAAATGAACTGACCTGTCACACCAATGGTCAGGAGGAGATATAGGAAGGCCTTAGCACTTCAGGTGGGTATCGCCGACATCTAAAATGAACAGACCTGTGACACCAATGGTCAGGAGGAGATATATGAAGGCATTAGCACTTCAGGTGGGTATCGCAGATATTTAAAATGAACTGACCTGTGACAACAGTGGTCAGGAGGAGAAATATGAAGTCCTTAGCACTTCAGGTGGGTATCGCGGACATTTAAAATGAACTGACCTGTCACACCAATGGTCAGGAGGAGATATAGGAAGGCCTTAGCACTTCAGGTGGGTATCGCCGACATCTAAAATGAACAGACCTGTGACACCAATGGTCAGGAGGAGATATATGAAGGCATTAGCACTTCAGGTGGGTATCGCGGACATTTAGAGTAAACAGACCTGTCACACCAATGGTCAGGAGGAGATATATGAAGTCCTTAGCACTTCAGGTGGGTATCGCGGACATTTAAAATGAACTGACCTGTCACACCAATGGTCAGGAGGAGATATATGAAGGCCTTAGCACTTCAGGTGGGTATCGCCGACATCTAAAATGAACAGACCTGTGACACCAATGGTCAGGAGGAGATATATGAAGGCATTAGCACTTCAGGTGGGTATCGCAGATATTTAAAATGAACTGACCTGTGACAACAGTGGTCAGGAGGAGAAATATGAAGTCCTTAGCACTTCAGGTGGGTATCGCGGACATTTAAAATGAACTGACCTGTCACACCAATGGTCAGGAGGAGATATAGGAAGGCCTTAGCACTTCAGGTGGGTATCGCCGACATCTAAAATGAACAGACCTGTGACACCAATGGTCAGGAGGAGATATATGAAGGCATTAGCACTTCAGGTGGGTATCGCAGATATTTAAAATGAACTGACCTGTGACAACAGTGGTCAGGAGGAGAAATATGAAGTCCTTAGCACTTCAGGTGGGTATCGCGGACATTTAAAATGAACTGACCTGTCACACCAATGGTCAGGAGGAGATATAGGAAGGCCTTAGCACCTCAGGTGGGTATCGCCGACATCTAAAATGAACAGACCTGTGACACCAATGGTCAGGAGGAGATATATGAAGGCATTAGCACTTCAGGTGGGTATCGCGGACATTTGAAGTAAACAGACCTGTCACACCAATGGTCAGGAGGAGATATATGAATTCCTTAGCACTTCAGGTGGGTATCGCGGACATTTAAAATGAACATACCTGTGACACCAATGGTAGGAGGAGATATATGAAGCCCTTAGCACTTCAGGTGGGTATCGCAGATATTTAAAATGAACTGACCTGTGACACCAGTGATCAGGAGGAGATATATGAAGTCCTTAGCACTTCAGGTGGGTATCGCGGACATTTAAAATGAACAGACCTGTGACACCAATGGTCAGGAGGAGATATATGAAGTCCTTAGCACTTCAGGTGGGTATCGCGGACATTTAAAATGAACTGACCTGTGACACCAATGGTCAGGAGGAGATATATGAAGACCTTAGCACTTCAGGTGGGTATTGCGGACATTTAAAATGAACAGACCTGTGACACCAATGGTCAGGAGGAGATATATGAAGTCCTTAGCACTTCAGGTGGGTATCGCAGACATTTAAAATGAACTGACCTGTGACACCAATGGTCAGAAGGAGATATATGAAGGCCTTAGCACTTCCGGTGGGTATCGCAGATATTTAAAATGAACTGACCTGTGACACCAATGGTCAGGAGATATATGAAGGCCTTAGCACTTCAGGTGGGTATCGCGGAGCAATACATGTATGTGTTAGGCTGGTGGTCAGACGTTAACGATCTTAGCCACTTAAGTCATTCATACCCATTGATTACATATGAAGTTTCATGTGAATATTTGAATCTGATACTTAAAATAGAGGCCATTCTTCTCATCTGAAATTTTAAACGGGTTACTTCTCTTGTCTTGGTAATTATGCAACCAGAAGTATGTATCAATATAAACCATTGCAACATATCATATCATGACGTATCATGTACCGACTGCCCCATCTCGAGCACATTTTCACATCATATCATGACATATCATGTACCGACTGCCCCATCCCGAACACATGTTCACATCATATCATGACATATCATGTACCGACTGCCCCATCCCGAGCACATGTTCACATCATATCATGACATATCATGTACCGACTGCCCCATCCCGAGCACATGTTCACATCATATCATGACATATCATGTACCGACTGCCCCATCCCGAGCACATGTTCACACACGGGTGTTTTTCTTTTGAATGAATTGTTCTTCTTATCCAGCATTACATGAGCCTATCTAATCCATTCAGAAAAAAATCTGCTGGTGGTTCTCATGGATTGGTTGATGGTTGATCTACACG
The DNA here is from genome assembly GCA_963383655.1 of Bathymodiolus septemdierum. Classification (NCBI taxonomy): domain Eukaryota; kingdom Metazoa; phylum Mollusca; class Bivalvia; order Mytilida; family Modiolidae; genus Bathymodiolus; species Bathymodiolus septemdierum. The sequence goes on from OY726519.1 coordinate 115,131,812, forward strand.
GATCTCCTCCTTACACACGAGTTCTTCCTCCTTACACACGAGTTCTTCCTCCATTCCCTTGTTCTTAATAAGCAAGACTAAAAAATATAATTATTACCGACTTATAATCAATACTTATAATACATACTGATATACCATGTATCAACCAGGTAACAATCTTCAATTATACTTACATGTTTAGCTTTCTCGGACTGAAAAACTTTTGAATACAGTTCTCCTATTCTTCTTTTTCTTTCCTCTTTTGACAATACAGACAATGACCTTGCTTTATCAGCTAAAATAAATCTGAAAACATGAAAATACAATCCCATTGGGCAAAAGTTTGTGGAAGTTGTATTCTACAAAATATGATAAAATTTGAAATTACCACAGAGGCTGAATTCAAACCTTACTATATTCCCATGTAAAGCCATGAAAAGTAGTCATCTTCAACCAAAAAACAAATAGCTATCTGAGCTCCCCATCCAAATATATGTGTACTTTATTTTTTGACTCTGTTTCTCTGTTATCCTTCTGACGACATAATTCTAATTCTAATTACTTTCTTACTATTAATGTTATTTTTGGTACAAAGAGAGAGAGAGAGAGAGAGAGAGTAACAAATTATTTTTACCCTTCCTTCGGTGGACTAAATACTAAACGTTCTTACAAGCAAATTATCTTGCACTTTGAAGAAAAGCTACAAAGTTAGAATTGTTGAAATCACTCATATTAACCCCCACATGTAACCTCTGGTTTAACACGTATATTCTTACCCCATTAAAGCTGGATTTGACCCATCAGGATTAACATTATCCATTGTATAACCTATAATGGCGTCTTCATCATCAATGGCAGATGAACCACAAAATCCTAATACGAAATGACAAATAAACTAAACATGAATATCAGTCCTATTGATAAAACATTATATTTGGAACTTAATTTTGTAATCCAAAATTTATGAAAATATGTACTACAAATACAAACATTGAATGAAAGAGGTGTAATTAAATTTGTTCATTTTCAAATATTCTGTTTTATTTTCAGAAGAAGCAAAACCAAGATACGAGTATTAGCACATACGTTAAGAATTGGGTAGGTATCAGATATTGACCCTGGCTGATAAAATTTGTCCTTAATGTGTGCTGAATGCAATTGAAGATAACACACATTTCACTATCAATTTTAATGTTCGGAGAAAGAATATTTAAACACCTTTCTTCTATTTGCCTTTTACAACTTTTGGAAAATAGTAATCTAATTACTCATTACTGACGATAAAGACATGTTTTCTTGTCTGAGCAACTATATCTTACAAGAGGGGGGTGGAATATCTTCAAACAGGAGGAAAACGTAAGAAAACCGCCTTCCCGCATTATCATCGCCTATATCATCGTCCCTTGATTGAATCTTCAGTAAAGCATCTTATATTTTCTTGAAAATGGAAAGAATTATTCTAATATGAACATCTATGCAAAAAAATGTTAAACGTTGTTGAACGTTTACTGAGTTTAAAACTATTTTCATTTTTCTAATAACAGTCTACTTTTAATACAATCAAACTGGTCAGCTGGTTTAAAGTGCAGGAGTAGTAGAGTTCAAAATTTCCATATCTCATCATGACAAAAGGGAGATAACTGCTAGGAAAATATTCATTCCCATGTGCTGGCAATAAAGCTTGGTAAATAAGACAGTAACCCATTTAAATAGAATTACCGATCACAAGGTTTTCAGTACTGATAATAAGTTGAAAAGGGGATATAGGCCATACAATAAATATTAAACTCAGAAAAAAAAACTATATGTGCATCCACATATGGTTGTTATTATCCATGTTAAATTAGGAAATCAAACGAGTTAAGATATATGACAGAGTGCAGCCAGAAAGGAAATGGGGACCGGATGATGATACAAAACAATGGACAAAGTGATGTTGTATGTGCTGTAATGCTATGAGAAACAAAGACTTACCATCTGCTCTCCAAAAAGGTTTATCATAATACATAAAGGTTTTTATTACAGATCCCATGGGTATTCGTTGAACAAGTTGATTTCGGAGACTTGATAATGGAGGTTCATACACTATTCTATTTTGTAAGGGTACAGGTACCGCCAATATAACATATTTTGCCTACAGAAAAGATAATAAATACATAAGGTAAAAGATAAAATTCATTTAGGAATCGATATAAACTACAAACAAGTGTAATTTGGATCAAATGTATTAATAAACAGACAATACAAGTACAATAACTGCAATATATAACGTTCATTTGTATGAGATATAGAAACAGGAAGACATGCGAGTTTCTTTCTTGTTGTGAAGAGAATAGAATTCTTTTTATTTTCCCACAATGTATGTTTGATGTAATTTCAAACAGGGCGTCTACATCATTGCGCTTCGTTCTACATAAACGCATAGTATACCAGGAGAGTTTATACGTCTAAAGGGCGTGTAAAGCAACTTTTTATACATAATCCTTTTCATAGGCAGCATATACAATTATTGCAATATAAAAAGTAAAAAAGAAACTGTAAACGACCAACAGACAATAATTTATGCTACATGTGCACTTTTATTACATTTATCTCTGAAATGATGTTGAGGTCACAAAGAAATAGAACAACTTTGCATAAATGCTAGTTTTCTTGTATATCGACAATGACACGGATTTCTAATACGTTATGAGTCAACTGTCAACACAATTAACCCAGTAAAAATAGTCAATAATGTATTCTGCTTGTGGAATAATTCCTATTATAAATAATAACACCACAATAATTGTTATATAATCCTTAGAGAATACCAAAGGGGCAATCAGAAATGGAAAATACAGAGAAACTGGCAACATATGGTCCACAATACGCAAACAAACACAAATAAGGTAAATAAGACATGAGCCATCCTACAAGACGAACCGAACATCGTTTTAGAATTCAACGAAATGTTTTGGTCTTTAAATGATAATATAAAGAAAACAAAGTATTGTCTAAAACCAGATGTGCATAGTACAGAATCAATATACATGTATGTTAATTAATAACGGTTATAATTGTCTTTTATTGATTAACGTATATATCATAAGTTATGTGACCAACAATATAAAAATACTGACCGTGTATGTATTTCCATGTAGGTCCTTGACAGTAACGTCACTACCATTTTGTTTTATCTGACAAACTGGACAGCTAAGACAAACCTTTTCTGAAAAAGATTATGCTCTATACATTACAAAATATTATAAATCATATCATGTGGTATACGGGGCCGTCGTGGTCATAATCGTATGCTAGTTGGATTTATAACTACTTGTGCAATCAGTGCCTATCACCACTAGCTTTGCGAGTTCAAATCCCGTTCAGGCGAGGTGTATTCGATACAACATTATGTGATAAAGTTTGTCAGTGACTTGCAACAGGTCAGTGGTTTTCTCCACCAATAAAAATGATCGCCACGATATGACTGAAATATTGCTGAAAGTGGCGTTCAACACCCTAACCCTAACCCTAACCCTATTATGTGGCAAAACAGAAACTGTTATTATTTAATGGAATCATTACCATAAATGTTATCTTCCAAAACCAACCATATAGCTGAAATATTGCTTAAAGTGGCGTTAAACACCATAACATCCCTCCAACGAGCACTAGATATCAAATAATATTATAGACCATAACGCTTTGCATTCATTCATCAAATTTCCGACAGCTAAACAATTAAGAACAGTGTTTTCGTTTGTTATATATCAGATACTAAAATTTGTGTAGCTTTCAAAGATTTTAACATAAAATTACTTATGTAAAAAGTAATGACATACTGTTAAAATATACAATAAACTATCTTTATGACAATACCTTTTCCTAATTTTTCAGCCATACGTTTGCTAATTTGTTGTGATCCACCAACAAATTTTCTTTCCTAGAGAAAAGTCATATGTATGAATATGAATACTATATGTTCAATATTAACAGACTTTTAAAGTGTAAATAATGTAAAAAGAAATAGTTTTAATTTAATGAAACTTTTAAAATCTCTTGAACTACATTTGTTAAAAAAATAAAGTTTGTGTGGTTTTCTACAAAGATTCATTTTGATCTGGCAAAACACGCCACCAATGAGCAATTATTGGTTTCGTTTGACTGAAATCTTTTCTCTGAACTATATATCTTTATTTCTGGTAACCTTTGTTATAACAATGGTATACAGATAACAAATTAAATACATACATAATACACAATAAGATACAATACAATACATAATACGAAAACAGCTATATACAATATTTACAAAATGAGAGAGAGTTACATTTTTCAGCCAGGAGGGCAGACATTTTCATTGATATATCTTATAAAGGTGCAAAGTTTTTTTTATTTTAGATTTTTTTTGTCAGATTAATGAATCTGACAAAAAAAATCTAAAATAAAAAAAACTTTGCACCTTTATAAGATATATCAATGAAAATGTTACTTTAATGAAAGTAACAAATTTCAGAATATTACAATTTTTAAAGTATTTTTTATCTAAACAAGTTTTTCTTTTTTCACTGAAATAATTACATTTTAATAAATAATGGAACTCATCTCCAAGATCTGCTGTGTTACATGAATTACACATTCTGAGTTCCCTAGGTATATTTTTCCATCGTCCGTATTCAACAGGTAGTTTATGGTTATTTAGCCTAAAGCGACCAAAAGTAAATATATCCTTTTCGTCGAGGATATTAAGATAATTTTCAAATTCAAATTTATTTTTAAAAAGGCGATAATTTAAAGTTTTCGATCCGGTATCAATATTTGCATGCCAGGTTCGGTAAAACTGATCTTGGACACCCCCCCTCCCCCCCCCCCCCTCCCTTTCCCCCTTATTTTGTAACTTTATGCAAATGATGTTTGTCATGTCTTCTACACAACTTTCTTCATCATGATCAGGCCAAGAACGTTTTCTAATAACCAGCTTTTGGAGTTATTTGCTAAACAGGAGAGTGATACATGTTCCGACCTCTGGTTATCATGCTCCCTTCCATACAAAAGGACTATAATATCAGAAATCCACACATTGTAAACAAAGTTATTGTCATGTAGCTGTCATATTCATGCAACCATCAAATTACTCAAACTACAATTTATCTATATATACAACATTTAATTAGGACCAGACAAATAACATGCAAAATATTGAAATACGTTAAAGTCAAGCTAATATGAGAGCGTATTACATTTTCAAGTGCATTCTACGACCAACAAATACATGCATAATACGATATGTCAAGTAGATATGTGTTTCATTGTTCTCTGTAAAGAGGTATAATTACAATAACAATTGTTTAACACGTGAATACTTCATCATTTGCATCCCGAAATGATGTCACAACGAATTATCATAATATTTTACATGGTTAATACAAGCCAATGTTAAAATACGTGTCATCAGCCTATCAAACAAAAGACAAAATATTAAGAATTAAATGATAGAGAGACAACTCTTGTAACACTATAATTTGTTTTGTTATCTTATGTGTCTATAGGAGAATATGATATGCTTAAGTCATAAAGGTGGTTGACTTATGGATGCTCCAAGATTTTGCTAAACATGACATGTCGGCGTCATCTCTCTGGTAGAAATTATGTGACTGTGATTCAATAATTAATACAGACGTATCAAAGCAATATGTCTTAATCCATTCTTCTCTGCTTATCAATTTCAATTCTCAATAAATACCCTTTTCAAAGGCAAACCAAAATCGAAATAGGCTCAGAAACAAAAGACATCACAATTATCGTTATGTGTTAATTCTGACCTGTCCCCCATTTTCTGTTGAGTGTATTCTGTCAATTCCTCCACACTGACGGACATACCATAAAAACCATAAAAGTGAAGCCTCGTGGGCCTCTGAAGTGTTATTCACTTGAATAAACCCCTGCGCATGTCTATGTACAATTCTGTAAGTAGTAAGATGGTATACAGAACATTCTAATAACATTAACTAGTGGTATACAGAACATTCTAATAACATTAACTAGTGGTATACAGAACATTCTAATAACATTAACTAGTGGTATACAGAACATTCTAATAACATTAACTAGTGGTATACAGAACATTCTAATAACATTAACTAGTGGTATACAGAACATTCTAATAACATTAACTAGTGGTATACAGAACATTCTAATAACATTAACTAGTGGTATACAGAACATTCTAATAACATTAACTAGTGGTATACAGAACATTCTAATAACATTAACTAGTGGTATACAGAACATTCTAATAACATTAACTAGTGGTATACAGAACATTCTAATAACATTAACTAGTGGTATACAGAACATTCTAATAACATTAACTAGTGGTATACAGAACATTCTAATAAAATTAACTAGTAAAAAGTTTGGTCTAAAATATCTGATATATAGATGATGACATGCAAGAAAAACAAAATATATCTATAACTACTTCTAGATGTAAAAACATTACAAAAATGAACATTCAAGCAACAAGCTATATAATACACTACATGAAACATATCTAAGAAAGTAAATCATATTTCACCTGACCACCATTACTAGTAGAATATATGCGCATTGAACCACCTGCGCATTTGACATACCAGAGTAACCATAACAACGATGCTTCATAAGGTTCAGTTGTCACGTTTACCTCTATGAAGCAAGTCGCAAAGTCTTTAGCTGCACTGTAATTTTGATAGACATTTGAAAATACATTTGAAAATACATTTCAAACCAAATTCAAAAAGGTAAAACATGCTACTCCGAGGAACAAGTGATCAGTATGCTGGAGTTCCTCATCGATAACATATTTGTCTCCTTTGGAGGGACACTGTTTCAGCAGGTCGTCGGCATACCAATGGGTACGAATTGTGCCCCTCTTCTAGCCGATTTATTTTTATACTCATATGAGTCAGAGTTTCTTCAAAAGCTTGTAAAAGATAAGAAGATTCATGAGGCTAGAGCCTTTAATTTCACATACAGGTATATTGATGACGTTTTATCTATCAATAATTCTAGATTTGCAGAATTTCTTCCATTGATATATCTCCAGAGCTGGAAGTTAAAGAGACCACCGATACAGCTTCGTCCGCATCATTTTTGGACTTGTACCTCGAATTTGACGACAGTGGTCAACTCAGTACTAAAATTTATGATAAACGGGATGACTTCAATTTTAAAATCATAAATTTTCCAAACATGTGCAGCAATATACCAGCTTCTCCTGCATATGGTGTTTACATCTCGCAATTGATTCGCTATGCAAGGGCCAGTAGCAATTATTCTGATTTTCTGAAACGTCATCTTCATCTGAGAAACAGACTACTGGACCAGAGCTATAAAAAGATTCGCCTTATTCGATCTCTTAAAAAGTTTATATTCCGATACCAAGATCTTGTCGAAATATATTCCGTCTCTGCAGAAACGATTATAAGCGATGCATTTTCACATAGTGAAAATGTATAAAGATAAAGAAGTCAAGAAAAATGTCAAGGATATTTTTTTATCAATGTGTGACGAAAAAATATTTTTGACATTTACGTCACCGAATATGGTACTGCTTTGACAACTATTTTACCTATTTTGTTCCTGTATTTAAATACTATTATAGTGACAGCCGGAACCTTTGAACCGTAATGAGAGCGGGAGGTTTGGCGCCTTAAAATCTGTTTCAACCCACCATTTCTTTAGAAATGCCTGTACCAAGTCAGGGTCATTTTGGTTTTCACAGTTTTCCGGTTGTTGACTGATTTTGTCTGTTTATATAATTATGAGTTTTGACTTTCCCTTTGGAAGATTGTTCGGAGTTTGGTAATTTTGTTATTAGCCTTATTTGTAATACAACATAAACATTCTGGTTTATTCGGTGTAAACTGAATAACATGATAAAGCTACGAAAGGAGATAGCTTGCAATGGGCGAAAACTTAGCTGATATAAACTACATCATTGGAAAACAATTGTTTAAAATGTAATTTCAGTGGAAGACATGATTTAAAAAAAAGCCTTTCCGGCATGTAATATTAATTAAAATAGAATCTAAATTTTAAGAGTAGCATTGCATCATTGCAATTTACAAAATCATAACTAAACACGTTGTTGTGGAGATATATCATTCAACGCCCACCTCCACCATATTAATCAATGATATTATATATGTCTGAACATTTAACCCAACAGTCAGGGCCGGATTTACCAACATACATAGTAGGCCATTGGCCTAGGGCCCACGGGTATATGGGGGCCCACTGAAGCTAATTTGTCACACAGCGTGCCAGCGTATAACCTTGTTTCAAGTGTACACCGGGTACATAATATATTCAAAACCATAAGGGCCCCTGTACAATATAGGTGGGATCCAATAAAAGCTGCACTACCTGCTGAAACGACTGTAGTTAAATCCCTTTCAGAAACTCGCTGGAGTGCGAGGGCTCATGCTGTTAAAGTAGTGTTCTTACATTACTTTGAGATAAAGTCAGCACTGGAGAACATATGTTCTGACAGTAAACAAACTGTGGCTACAAAGCTTGAAGGCCTCATAAAACAGAGGGAAGCATTTGAAACAGCACTTCTTACTGTCATATGGTATAAAATGTTAACAAGGTTTAATGCAACCAGCTTATCACTTCAAAATGTTGAGACCGACCTTTTGTCAGTTGTGAAACTGTATGAGAGTTTGATCTCCTTTGTTTCAGAAATGAGACATGTTCAGTTTGATGAAATAGAAGATCAGGCTATGGTTTTTGCTGAGTCTGTCTACACAGAGGCAGCAAAAAGAACAAAAAAGAGAAAACATTTCTTCGATGAATCAGTTGGCACTGAAACGCAACTTGATCCACGTGAGAAGTTCAAGGTGGACAATTTCTACACCATATTAGATTGCCTTAGGAATGAATTAGAGCACAGAGTGGATGGCTACTCAGAAATAAAGAAGCTGTTTAGCTTCTTAACGGAGTATGACAGTATGAAATATGATGATCTCAAAGCCCAACTGGAATTGGTTGTCAGTACCTATTCCAGTGACCTGGAAGCATATGTTCTAGATGAGTTTTTTTGCAATTTAAAGACATTTTGTCTTCTGAATCTGACAGGTCAGTAACAAACATTGCTGAAGTCCAAAGATTGTATTTTGACTACTGCTTTTCCAACATTAGTATATTGGTAAGAATTTTCCTTACCATCCCCGTTGCAAATTGTGAAGGAGAGAGGTCTTTTTCTACTCTATCTAGGGTGAAATATCACCTGAGGTCTACTATGGGACCAACCAGATTAAGGTCACTTTCATTATTATGCATTGAATCTGGCCTCCTACAATACCTTGATACAAACAGTATCATTGACAAATTTTCCATGAAAAAAAGCAGCAAGAAGTTATTTTGAAATCCACACAGGTTGCTGTACTTCATGTGCTATCAAAATTGATTATGCTTCAAGTTAATTGTATTTCTTTCATTATTCCCATATATAAGATGTAGATGATATAAAAGTAATTTTATTAAAAGTAATGATGTGTTACATTGTGTTGAAATTCGTATTTCTTACATTATAATATTATGATATTATGTAGTATTTGTTGACATTTGGCCATTTAAAAAAATTACAGTAAAAACAATATAAAAATATATTGGATACTGAAACATGCCAACATTTCTATAAATTTGGGGGCCCACTGATGAGTTTCGCCTAGGGCCCACAAGTAGGTAAATCCGGCCCTGCCAACAGTGGTAGAGTTAGATTTTTAACTGCCTATGAACCTTGTCTTCTGTATATTACGTTTATATTATGTGAGAAGCAAGTCATTATCGTTTTAAAAAAAAATAGATGATAGCATTGTCATTATTGATAAACTATTGCTCAACTCACACAATCTACAGTTCCTCATTACAATGTTACAGAGAAGAGGAGATAGTAATCAGAAAGTAATTGTAACCTTAGCTACAGAAGATTAACTAGAGTTCAACTCACACAATCTACAGTTCCTCATTACAATGTTACAGAGAAGAGGAGATAGTAATCAGAAAGTAATTGTAACCTTAGCTACAGAAGATTAACTAGAGTTCAACTCACACAATCTACGGTTCCTCATTACAATGTTACGACGAAGAGGAGATAGTAATCAGAAAGTAATCGTAACCTTAGCTACAGAAGATTAACTAGAGTTCAACTCACACAATCTACAGTTCCTCATTACAATGTTACAGAGAAGAGGAGATAGTAATCAGAAAGTAATTGTAACCTTAGCTACAGAAGATTAACTAGAGTTCAACTCACACAATCTACAGTTCCTCATTACAATGTTACGACGAAGAGGAGATAGTAATCAGAAAGTAATCGTAACCTTAGCTACAGAAGATTAACTAGAGTTCAACTCACACAATCTACGGTTCCTCATTACAATGTTACAGAGAAGAGGAGATAGTAATCAGAAAGTAATTGTAACCTTAGCTACAGAAGATTAACTAGAGTTCAACTCACACAATCTACAGTTCCTCATTACAATGTTACAGAGAAGAGGAGATAGTAATCAGAAAGTAATCGTAACCTTAGCTACAGAAGATTAACTAGAGTTCAACTCACACAATCTACAGTTCCTCATTACAATGTTACGACGAAGAGGAGATAGTAATCAGAAAGTAATTGTAACCTTAGCTACAGAAGATTAACTAGAGTTCAACTCACACAATCTACAGTTCCTCATTACAATGTTACGACGAAGAGGAGATAGTAATCAGAAAGTAATTGTAACCTTAGCTACAGAAGATTAACTAGAGTTCAACTCACACAATCTACAGTTCCTCATTACAATGTTACAGAGAAGAGGAGATAGTAATCAGAAAGTAATTGTAACCTTAGCTACAGAAGATTAACTAGAGTTCAACTCACACAATCTACGGTTCCTCATTACAATGTTACAGAGAAGAGGAGATAGTAATCAGAAAGTAATTGTAACCTTAGCTACAGAAGATTAACTAGAGTTCAACTCACACAATCTACAGTTCCTCATTACAATGTTACGACGAAGAGGAGATAGTAATCAGAAAGTAATCGTAACCTTAGCTACAGAAGATTAACTAGAGTTCAACTCACACAATCTACGGTTCCTCATTACAATGTTACAGAGAAGAGGAGATAGTAATCAGAAAGTAATTGTAACCTTAGCTACAGAAGATTAAATAGAGTTCAACTCACACAATCTACAGTTCCTCATTACAATGTTACAGAGAAGAGGAGATAGTAATCAGAAAGTAATTGTAACCTTAGCTACAGAAGATTAACTAGAGTTCAACTCACACAATCTACAGTTCCTCATTACAATGTTACAGAGAAGAGGAGATAGTAATCAGAAAGTAATTGTAACCTTAGCTACAGAAGATTAACTAGAGTTCAACTCACACAATCTACGGTTCCTCATTACAATGTTACGACGAAGAGGAGATAGTAATCAGAAAGTAATCGTAACCTTAGCTACAGAAGATTAACTAGAGTTCAACTCACACAATCTACAGTTCCTCATTACAATGTTACAGAGAAGAGGAGATAGTAATCAGAAAGTAATTGTAACCTTAGCTACAGAAGATTAACTAGAGTTCAACTCACACAATCTACAGTTCCTCATTACAATGTTACGACGAAGAGGAGATAGTAATCAGAAAGTAATCGTAACCTTAGCTACAGAAGATTAACTAGAGTTCAACTCACACAATCTACGGTTCCTCATTACAATGTTACAGAGAAGAGGAGATAGTAATCAGAAAGTAATTGTAACCTTAGCTACAGAAGATTAAATAGAGTTCAACTCACACAATCTACAGTTCCTCATTACAATGTTACAGAGAAGAGGAGATAGTAATCAGAAAGTAATTGTAACCTTAGCTACAGAAGATTAACTAGAGTTCAACTCACACAATCTACGGTTCCTCATTACAATGTTACAGAGAAGAGGAGATAGTAATCAGAAAGTAATTGTAACCTTAGCTACAGAAGATTAACTAGAGTTCAACTCACACAATCTACAGTTCCTCATTACAATGTTACGACGAAGAGGAGATAGTAATCAGAAAGTAATCGTAACCTTAGCTACAGAAGATTAACTAGAGTTCAACTCACACAATCTACGGTTCCTCATTACAATGTTACAGAGAAGAGGAGATAGTAATCAGAAAGTAATTGTAACCTTAGCTACAGAAGATTAAATAGAGTTCAACTCACACAATCTACAGTTCCTCATTACAATGTTACAGAGAAGAGGAGATAGTAATCAGAAAGTAATTGTAACCTTAGCTACAGAAGATTAACTAGAGTTCAACTCACACAATCTACAGTTCCTCATTACAATGTTACAGAGAAGAGGAGATAGTAATCAGAAAGTAATTGTAACCTTAGCTACAGAAGATTAACTAGAGTTCAACTCACACAATCTACGGTTCCTCATTACAATGTTACGACGAAGAGGAGATAGTAATCAGAAAGTAATCGTAACCTTAGCTACAGAAGATTAACTAGAGTTCAACTCACACAATCTACAGTTCCTCATTACAATGTTACAGAGAAGAGGAGATAGTAATCAGAAAGTAATTGTAACCTTAGCTACAGAAGATTAACTAGAGTTCAACTCACACAATCTACAGTTCCTCATTACAATGTTACGACGAAGAGGAGATAGTAATCAGAAAGTAATCGTAACCTTAGCTACAGAAGATTAACTAGAGTTCAACTCACACAATCTACGGTTCCTCATTACAATGTTACAGAGAAGAGGAGATAGTAATCAGAAAGTAATTGTAACCTTAGCTACAGAAGATTAACTAGAGTTCAACTCACACAATCTACAGTTCCTCATTACAATGTTACAGAGAAGAGGAGATAGTAATCAGAAAGTAATCGTAACCTTAGCTACAGAAGATTAACTAGAGTTCAACTCACACAATCTACAGTTCCTCATTACAATGTTACGACGAAGAGGAGATAGTAATCAGAAAGTAATTGTAACCTTAGCTACAGAAGATTAACTAGAGTTCAACTCACACAATCTACAGTTCCTCATTACAATGTTACGACGAAGAGGAGATAGTAATCAGAAAGTAATTGTAACCTTAGCTACATAAGATTAACTAGAGTTCAACTCACACAATCTACAGTTCCTCATTACAATGTTACAGAGAAGAGGAGATAGTAATCAGAAAGTAATTGTAACCTTAGCTACAGAAGATTAACTAGAGTTCAACTCACACAATCTACGGTTCCTCATTACAATGTTACAGAGAAGAGGAGATAGTAATCAGAAAGTAATTGTAACCTTAGCTACAGAAGATTAACTAGAGTTCAACTCACACAATCTACAGTTCCTCATTACAATGTTACGACGAAGAGGAGATAGTAATCAGAAAGTAATCGTAACCTTAGCTACAGAAGATTAACTAGAGTTCAACTCACACAATCTACGGTTCCTCATTACAATGTTACAGAGAAGAGGAGATAGTAATCAGAAAGTAATTGTAACCTTAGCTACAGAAGATTAAATAGAGTTCAACTCACACAATCTACAGTTCCTCATTACAATGTTACAGAGAAGAGGAGAGAGTAATCAGAAAGTAATTGTAACCTTAGCTACAGAAGATTAACTAGAGTTCAACTCACACAATCTACAGTTCCTCATTACAATGTTACGACGAAGAGGAGATAGTAATCAGAAAGTAATTGTAACCTTAGCTACAGAAGATTAACTAGAGTTCAACTCACACAATCTACAGTTCCTCATTACAATGTTACAGAGAAGAGGAGATAGTAATCAGAAAGTAATTGTAACCTTAGCTACAGAAGATTAACTAGAGTTCAACTCACACAATCTACAGTTCCTCATTACAATGTTACAGAGAAGAGGAGATAGTAATCAGAAAGTAATTGTAACCTTAGCTACAGAAGATTAACTAGAGTTCAACTCACACAATCTACAGTTCCTCATTACAATGTTACAGAGAAGAGGAGATAGTAATCAGAAAGTAATTGTAACCTTAGCTACAGAAGATTAACTAGAGTTCAACTCACACAATCTACGGTTCCTCATTACAATGTTACGACGAAGAGGAGATAGTAATCAGAAAGTAATTGTAACCTTAGCTACAGAAGATTAACTAGAGTTCAACTCACACAATCTACAGTTCCTCATTACAATGTTACAGAGAAGAGGAGATAGTAATCAGAAAGTAATTGTAACCTTAGCTACAGAAGATTAACTAGAGTTCAACTCACACAATCTACGGTTCCTCATTACAATGTTACGACGAAGAGGAGATAGTAATCAGAAAGTAATTGTAACCTTAGCTACAGAAGATTAACTAGAGTTCAACTCACACAATCTACAGTTCCTCATTACAATGTTACAGAGAAGAGGAGATAGTAATCAGAAAGTAATCGTAACCTTAGCTACAGAAGATTAACTAGAGTTCAACTCACACAATCTACAGTTCCTCATTACAATGTTACAGAGAAGAGGAGATAGTAATCAGAAAGTAATTGTAACCTTAGCTACAGAAGATTAACTAGAGTTCAACTCACACAATCTACAGTTCCTCATTACAATGTTACGACGAAGAGGAGATAGTAATCAGAAAGTAATCGTAACCTTAGCTACAGAAGATTAACTAGAGTTCAACTCACACAATCTACGGTTCCTCATTACAATGTTACAGAGAAGAGGAGATAGTAATCAGAAAGTAATTGTAACCTTAGCTACAGAAGATTAACTAGAGTTCAACTCACACAATCTACAGTTCCTCATTACAATGTTACAGAGAAGAGGAGATAGTAATCAGAAAGTAATCGTAACCTTAGCTACAGAAGATTAACTAGAGTTCAACTCACACAATCTACAGTTCCTCATTACAATGTTACGACGAAGAGGAGATAGTAATCAGAAAGTAATTGTAACCTTAGCTACAGAAGATTAACTAGAGTTCAACTCACACAATCTACAGTTCCTCATTACAATGTTACGACGAAGAGGAGATAGTAATCAGAAAGTAATTGTAACCTTAGCTACAGAAGATTAACTAGAGTTCAACTCACACAATCTACAGTTCCTCATTACAATGTTACAGAGAAGAGGAGATAATAATCAGAAAGTAATTGTAACCTTAGCTACAGAAGATTAACTAGAGTTCAACTCACACAATCTACGGTTCCTCATTACAATGTTACAGAGAAGAGGAGATAGTAATCAGAAAGTAATTGTAACCTTAGCTACAGAAGATTAACTAGAGTTCAACTCACACAATCTACAGTTCCTCATTACAATGTTACGACGAAGAGGAGATAGTAATCAGAAAGTAATCGTAACCTTAGCTACAGAAGATTAACTAGAGTTCAACTCACACAATCTACGGTTCCTCATTACAATGTTACAGAGAAGAGGAGATAGTAATCAGAAAGTAATTGTAACCTTAGCTACAGAAGATTAAATAGAGTTCAACTCACACAATCTACAGTTCCTCATTACAATGTTACAGAGAAGAGGAGATAGTAATCAGAAAGTAATTGTAACCTTAGCTACAGAAGATTAACTAGAGTTCAACTCACACAATCTACAGTTCCTCATTACAATGTTACAGAGAAGAGGAGATAGTAATCAGAAAGTAATTGTAACCTTAGCTACAGAAGATTAACTAGAGTTCAACTCACACAATCTACGGTTCCTCATTACAATGTTACGACGAAGAGGAGATAGTAATCAGAAAGTAATCGTAACCTTAGCTACAGAAGATTAACTAGAGTTCAACTCACACAATCTACAGTTCCTCATTACAATGTTACAGAGAAGAGGAGATAGTAATCAGAAAGTAATTGTAACCTTAGCTACAGAAGATTAACTAGAGTTCAACTCACACAATCTACAGTTCCTCATTACAATGTTACGACGAAGAGGAGATAGTAATCAGAAAGTAATCGTAACCTTAGCTACAGAAGATTAACTAGAGTTCAACTCACACAATCTACGGTTCCTCATTACAATGTTACAGAGAAGAGGAGATAGTAATCAGAAAGTAATTGTAACCTTAGCTACAGAAGATTAACTAGAGTTCAACTCACACAATCTACAGTTCCTCATTACAATGTTACAGAGAAGAGGAGATAGTAATCAGAAAGTAATCGTAACCTTAGCTACAGAAGATTAACTAGAGTTCAACTCACACAATCTACAGTTCCTCATTACAATGTTACGACGAAGAGGAGATAGTAATCAGAAAGTAATTGTAACCTTAGCTACAGAAGATTAACTAGAGTTCAACTCACACAATCTACAGTTCCTCATTACAATGTTACGACGAAGAGGAGATAGTAATCAGAAAGTAATTGTAACCTTAGCTACAGAAGATTAACTAGAGTTCAACTCACACAATCTACAGTTCCTCATTACAATGTTACAGAGAAGAGGAGATAGTAATCAGAAAGTAATTGTAACCTTAGCTACAGAAGATTAACTAGAGTTCAACTCACACAATCTACGGTTCCTCATTACAATGTTACAGAGAAGAGGAGATAGTAATCAGAAAGTAATTGTAACCTTAGCTACAGAAGATTAACTAGAGTTCAACTCACACAATCTACAGTTCCTCATTACAATGTTACGACGAAGAGGAGATAGTAATCAGAAAGTAATCGTAACCTTAGCTACAGAAGATTAACTAGAGTTCAACTCACACAATCTACGGTTCCTCATTACAATGTTACAGAGAAGAGGAGATAGTAATCAGAAAGTAATTGTAACCTTAGCTACAGAAGATTAAATAGAGTTCAACTCACACAATCTACAGTTCCTCATTACAATGTTACAGAGAAGAGGAGATAGTAATCAGAAAGTAATTGTAACCTTAGCTACAGAAGATTAACTAGAGTTCAACTCACACAATCTACGGTTCCTCATTACAATGTTACGACGAAGAGGAGATAGTAATCAGAAAGTAATTGTAACCTTAGCTACAGAAGATTAACTAGAGTTCAACTCACACAATCTACAGTTCCTCATTACAATGTTACAGAGAAGAGGAGATAGTAATCAGAAAGTAATTGTAACCTTAGCTACAGAAGATTAACTAGAGTTCAACTCACACAATCTACAGTTCCTCATTACAATGTTACAGAGAAGAGGAGATAGTAATCAGAAAGTAATTGTAACCTTAGCTACAGAAGATTAACTAGAGTTCAACTCACACAATCTACAGTTCCTCATTACAATGTTACAGAGAAGAGGAGATAGTAATCAGAAAGTAATTGTAACCTTAGCTACAGAAGATTAACTAGAGTTCAACTCACACAATCTACGGTTCCTCATTACAATGTTACGACGAAGAGGAGATAGTAATCAGAAAGTAATTGTAACCTTAGCTACAGAAGATTAACTAGAGTTCAACTCACACAATCTACAGTTCCTCATTACAATGTTACAGAGAAGAGGAGATAGTAATCAGAAAGTAATTGTAACCTTAGCTACAGAAGATTAACTAGAGTTCAACTCACACAATCTACGGTTCCTCATTACAATGTTACGACGAAGAGGAGATAGTAATCAGAAAGTAATTGTAACCTTAGCTACAGAAGATTAACTAGAGTTCAACTCACACAATCTACAGTTCCTCATTACAATGTTACAGAGAAGAGGAGATAGTAATCAGAAAGTAATTGTAACCTTAGCTACAGAAGATTAACTAGAGTTCAACTCACACAATCTACAGTTCCTCATTACAATGTTACGACGAAGAGGAGATAGTAATCAGAAAGTAATTGTAACCTTAGCTACAGAAGATTAACTAGAGTTCAACTCACACAATCTACGGTTCCTCATTACAATGTTACAGAGAAGAGGAGATAGTAATCAGAAAGTAATTGTAACCTTAGCTACAGAAGATTAACTAGAGTTCAACTCACACAATCTACAGTTCCTCATTACAATGTTACGACGAAGAGGAGATAGTAATCAGAAAGTAATTGTAACCTTAGCTACAGAAGATTAACTAGAGTTCAACTCACACAATCTACAGTTCCTCATTACAATGTTACAGAGAAGAGGAGATAGTAATCAGAAAGTAATTGTAACCTTAGCTACAGAAGATTAACTAGAGTTCAACTCACACAATCTACAGTTCCTCATTACAATGTTACAGAGAAGAGGAGATAGTAATCAGAAAGTAATTGTAACCTTAGCTACAGAAGATTAACTAGAGTTCAACTCACACAATCTACAGTTCCTCATTACAATGTTACAGAGAAGAGGAGATAGTAATCAGAAAGTAATTGTAACCTTAGCTACAGAAGATTAACTAGAGTTCAACTCACACAATCTACAGTTCCTCATTACAATGTTACAGAGAAGAGGAGATAGTAATCAGAAAGTAATTGTAACCTTAGCTACAGAAGATTAACTAGAGTTCAACTCACACAATCTACAGTTCCTCATTACAATGTTACAGAGAAGAGGAGATAGTAATCAGAAAGTATTCGTAACCTTAGCTACAGAAGATTAACTAGAGTTCAACTCACACAATCTACAGTTCCTCATTACAATGTTACGACGAAGAGGAGATAGTAATCAGAAAGTAATTGTAACCTTAGCTACAGAAGATTAACTAGAGTTCAACTCACACAATCTACAGTTCCTCATTACAATGTTACGACGAAGAGGAGATAGTAATCAGAAAGTAATTGTAACCTTAGCTACAGAAGATTAACTAGAGTTCAACTCACACAATCTACGGTTCCTCATTACAATGTTACGACGAAGAGGAGATAGTAATCAGAAAGTAATTGTAACCTTAGCTACAGAAGATTAACTAGAGTTCAACTCACACAATCTACGGTTCCTCATTACAATGTTACGACGAAGAGGAGATAGTAATCAGAAAGTAATTGTAACCTTAGCTACAGAAGATTAACTAGAGTTCAACTCACACAATCTACGGTTCCTCATTACAATGTTACGACGAAGAGGAGATAGTAATCAGAAAGTAATCGTAACCTTAGCTACAGAAGATTAACTAGAGTTCAACTCACACAATCTACAGTTCCTCATTACAATGTTACGACGAAGAGGAGATAGTAATCAGAAAGTAATTGTAACCTTAGCTACAGAAGATTAACTAGAGTTCAACTCACACAATCTACAGTTCCTCATTACAATGTTACAGAGAAGAGGAGATAGTAATCAGAAAGTAATTGTAACCTTAGCTACAGAAGATTAACTAGAGTTCAACTCACACAATCTACGGTTCCTCATTACAATGTTACAGAGAAGAGGAGATAGTAATCAGAAAGTAATTGTAACCTTAGCTACAGAAGATTAACTAGAGTTCAACTCACACAATCTACGGTTCCTCATTACAATGTTACGACGAAGAGGAGATAGTAATCAGAAAGTAATTGTAACCTTAGCTACAGAAGATTAACTAGAGTTCAACTCACACAATCTACGGTTCCTCATTACAATGTTACGACGAAGAGGAGATAGTAATCAGAAAGTAATTGTAACCTTAGCTACAGAAGATTAACTAGAGTTCAACTCACACAATCTACAGTTCCTCATTACAATGTTACGACGAAGAGGAGATAGTAATCAGAAAGTATTCGTAACCTTAGCTACAGAAGATTAACTAGAGTTCAACTCACACAATCTACGGTTCCTCATTACAATGTTACGACGAAGAGGAGATAGTAATCAGAAAGTAATTGTTACCTTAGCTACAGAAGATTAACTAGAGTTCAACTCACACAATCTACAGTTCCTCATTACAATGTTACAGAGAAGAGGAGATAGTAATCAGAAAGTAATTGTAACCTTAGCTACAGAAGATTAACTAGAGTTCAACTCACACAATCTACGGTTCCTCATTACAATGTTACGACGAAGAGGAGATAGTAATCAGAAAGTAATTGTAACCTTAGCTACAGAAGATTAACTAGAGTTCAACTCACACAATCTACGGTTCCTCATTACAATGTTACGACGAAGAGGAGATAGTAATCAGAAAGTAATCGTAACCTTAGCTACAGAAGATTAACTAGAGTTCAACTCACACAATCTACAGTTCCTCATTACAATGTTACGACGAAGAGGAGATAATAATCAGAAAGTAATTGTAACCTTAGCTACAGAAGATTAACTAGAGTTCAACTCACACAATCTACGGTTCCTCATTACAATGTTACGACGAAGAGGAGATAGTAATCAGAAAGTAATTGTAACCTTAGCTACAGAAGATTAACTAGAGTTCAACTCACACAATCTACAGTTCCTCATTACAATGTTACGACGAAGAGGAGATAGTAATCAGAAAGTAATTGTAACCTTAGCTACAGAAGATTAACTAGAGTTCAACTCACACAATCTACAGTTCCTCATTACAATGTTACAGAGAAGAGGAGATAGTAATCAGAAAGTAATTGTAACCTTAGCTACAGAAGATTAACTAGAGTTCAACTCACACAATCTACGGTTCCTCATTACAATGTTACAGAGAAGAGGAGATAGTAATCAGAAAGTAATTGTAACCTTAGCTACAGAAGATTAACTAGAGTTCAACTCACACAATCTACAGTTCCTCATTACAATGTTACGACGAAGAGGAGATAGTAATCAGAAAGTAATCGTAACCTTAGCTACAGAAGATTAACTAGAGTTCAACTCACACAATCTACAGTTCCTCATTACAATGTTACGACGAAGAGGAGATAATAATCAGAAAGTAATTGTAACCTTAGCTACAGAAGATTAACTAGAGTTCAACTCACACAATCTACGGTTCCTCATTACAATGTTACGACGAAGAGGAGATAGTAATCAGAAAGTAATTGTAACCTTAGCTACAGAAGATTAACTAGAGTTCAACTCACACAATCTACAGTTCCTCATTACAATGTTACGACGAAGAGGAGATAGTAATCAGAAAGTAATTGTAACCTTAGCTACAGAAGATTAACTAGAGTTCAACTCACACAATCTACAGTTCCTCATTACAATGTTACAGAGAAGAGGAGATAGTAATCAGAAAGTAATTGTAACCTTAGCTACAGAAGATTAACTAGAGTTCAACTCACACAATCTACGGTTCCTCATTACAATGTTACAGAGAAGAGGAGATAGTAATCAGAAAGTAATTGTAACCTTAGCTACAGAAGATTAACTAGAGTTCAACTCACACAATCTACAGTTCCTCATTACAATGTTACAGAGAAGAGGAGATAGTAATCAGAAAGTAATTGTAACCTTAGCTACAGAAGATTAACTAGAGTTCAACTCACACAATCTACAGTTCCTCATTACAATGTTACGACGAAGAGGAGATAGTAATCAGAAAGTAATTGTAACCTTAGCTACAGAAGATTAACTAGAGTTCAACTCACACAATCTACAGTTCCTCATTACAATGTTACAGAGAAGAGGAGATAGTAATCAGAAAGTAATTGTAACCTTAGCTACAGAAGATTAACTAGAGTTCAACTCACACAATCTACAGTTCCTCATTACAATGTTACGACGAAGAGGAGATAGTAATCAGAAAGTAATTGTAACCTTAGCTACAGAAGATTAACTAGAGTTCAACTCACACAATCTACAGTTCCTCATTACAATGTTACAGAGAAGAGGAGATAGTAATCAGAAAGTAATTGTAACCTTAGCTACAGAAGATTAACTAGAGTTCAACTCACACAATCTACAGTTCCTCATTACAATGTTACGACGAAGAGGAGATAGTAATCAGAAAGTAATTGTAACCTTAGCTACAGAAGATTAACTAGAGTTCAACTCACACAATCTACAGTTCCTCATTACAATGTTACGACGAAGAGGAGATAGTAATCAGAAAGTAATTGTAACCTTAGCTACAGAAGATTAACTAGAGTTCAACTCACACAATCTACAGTTCCTCATTACAATGTTACAGAGAAGAGGAGATAGTAATCAGAAAGTAATTGTAACCTTAGCTACAGAAGATTAACTAGAGTTCAACTCACACAATCTACGGTTCCTCATTACAATGTTACGACGAAGAGGAGATAGTAATCAGAAAGTAATCGTAACCTTAGCTACAGAAGATTAACTAGAGTTCAACTCACACAATCTACGGTTCCTCATTACAATGTTACAGAGAAGAGGAGATAGTAATCAGAAAGTAATTGTAACCTTAGCTACAGAAGATTAACTAGAGTTCAACTCACACAATCTACAGTTCCTCATTACAATGTTACGACGAAGAGGAGATAGTAATCAGAAAGTAATTGTAACCTTAGCTACAGAAGATTAACTAGAGTTCAACTCACACAATCTACAGTTCCTCATTACAATGTTACAGAGAAGAGGAGATAGTAATCAGAAAGTAATTGTAACCTTAGCTACAGAAGATTAACTAGAGTTCAACTCACACAATCTACGGTTCCTCATTACAATGTTACGACGAAGAGGAGATAGTAATCAGAAAGTAATTGTAACCTTAGCTACAGAAGATTAACTAGAGTTCAACTCACACAATCTACAGTTCCTCATTACAATGTTACAGAGAAGAGGAGATAGTAATCAGAAAGTAATTGTAACCTTAGCTACAGAAGATTAACTAGAGTTCAACTCACACAATCTACAGTTCCTCATTACAATGTTACAGAGAAGAGGAGATAGTAATCAGAAAGTAATTGTAACCTTAGCTACAGAAGATTAACTAGAGTTCAACTCACACAATCTACAGTTCCTCATTACAATGTTACAGAGAAGAGGAGATAGTAATCAGAAAGTAATTGTAACCTTAGCTACAGAAGATTAACTAGAGTTCAACTCACACAATCTACAGTTCCTCATTACAATGTTACGACGAAGAGGAGATAGTAATCAGAAAGTATTCGTAACCTTAGCTACAGAAGATTAACTAGAGTTCAACTCACACAATCTACAGTTCCTCATTACAATGTTACGACGAAGAGGAGATAGTAATCAGAAAGTAATTGTAACCTTAGCTACAGAAGATTAACTAGAGTTCAACTCACACAATCTACAGTTCCTCATTACAATGTTACAGAGAAGAGGAGATAGTAATCAGAAAGTAATTGTAACCTTAGCTACAGAAGATTAACTAGAGTTCAACTCACACAATCTACAGTTCCTCATTACAATGTTACGACGAAGAGGAGATAGTAATCAGAAAGTAATTGTAACCTTAGCTACAGAAGATTAACTAGAGTTCAACTCACACAATCTACGGTTCCTCATTACAATGTTACGACGAAGAGGAGATAGTAATCAGAAAGTAATCGTAACCTTAGCTACAGAAGATTAACTAGAGTTCAACTCACACAATCTACAGTTCCTCATTACAATGTTACGACGAAGAGGAGATAGTAATCAGAAAGTAATTGTAACCTTAGCTACAGAAGATTAACTAGAGTTCAACTCACACAATCTACAGTTCCTCATTACAATGTTACAGAGAAGAGGAGATAGTAATCAGAAAGTAATTGTAACCTTAGCTACAGAAGATTAACTAGAGTTCAACTCACACAATCTACAGTTCCTCATTACAATGTTACAGAGAAGAGGAGATAGTAATCAGAAAGTAATTGTAACCTTAGCTACAGAAGATTAACTAGAGTTCAACTCACACAATCTACAGTTCCTCATTACAATGTTACAGAGAAGAGGAGATAGTAATCAGAAAGTAATTGTAACCTTAGCTACAGAAGATTAACTAGAGTTCAACTCACACAATCTACAGTTCCTCATTACAATGTTACGACGAAGAGGAGATAGTAATCAGAAAGTATTCGTAACCTTAGCTACAGAAGATTAACTAGAATGTTAAGATTCATCCTATATAGAGATAAAGTATACGAAAAGTAAGGAAATATCTTACTTGGTCCAGACATTTTTATCTAAGAATTCTTTAACTGTCATGGAATCCCACTCCTTAGCTTTTGGTGCATCCCAAGGAGCCTCCATTGGAATCTGTTCGAATAAAAGAAATATATGACTAATGTTTCTCTAGTGTGTGTCACACATTAACAATTTTGTCAAAATATGTTCATTCATTACTCTTTTGCATTGAAAAAAAAATTACAATCATTCGAGTGTTATATTCTGATTGAATTAATGAAAGCCCATCCCCCCTTAGACGTTCTCTACTGCGATTTAACATTTCGTGATCTATGTTTCTAGTTTGGGTTGTTTACCTAGCTTTGTTACTAACTCCTCTATTTCTTTAACAACAATTTTCTGTTTATTTTAAAGCACATTCTTGGTTTGCTTGTCAATTTAATATGACAAATTTATTTTGCGTCGTTTGCTTATATTTTTGTTTTCAATGTACTTATCGGTTAGCATAAAGAAGAATTCCGGGTTTATGTCATTTGATTGACTCCTCCAAGAGTACACTTATAATAAAAACCATTGTAGAAAATGTCATATCAACACCTAGTGTACACACACGCAGTGAGTGTTGCTTAACATCAAATGAGGACTTTGTCAGTTATATCATGGCTAGGACAAGTTTAATACGATTAGATGATGTCAGTTATATCATGGCTAGGACAAGTTTAATAGATTAGATGATGTCAGTTATATCATGGCTAGGACAAGTTTAATAGATTAGATGATGTCAGTTATATCATGGCTAGGACAAGTTTAATACGATTAGATGATGTCAGTTATATCATGGCTAGGACAAGTTTAATACGATTAGATGATGTCAGTTATATCATGGCTAGGACAAGTTTAATACGATTAGATGATGTCAGTTATATCATGGCTAGGACAAGTTTAATACGATTAGATGATGTCAGTTATATCATGGCTAGGACAAGTTTAATAGATTAGATGATGTCAGTTATATCATGGCTAGGACAAGTTTAATACGATTAGATGATGTCAGTTATATCATGACTAGGACAAGTTTAATACGATTAGATGATGTCAGTTATATCATGGCTAGGACAAGTTTAATAGATTAGATGATGCCAGATATGTCATGGCTAGGACAAGTTTAATACGATTAGATGATGCCAGTTATATCATGGCTAGGACAAGTTTAATACGATTAGATGATGTCAGTTATATCATGGCTAGGACAAGTTTATTACGATTAGATGATGTCAGTTATATCATGGCTAGGACAAGTTTAATACGATTAGATGATGTCAGTTATATCATGGCTAGGACAAGTTTAATAGATTAGATGATGTCAGTTATATCATGGCTAGGACAAGTTTAATACGATTAGATGATGTCAGTTATATCATGGCTAGGACAAGTTTAATACGATTAGATAATGTCAGTTATATCATGGCTAGGACAAGTTTTATACGATTAGATGATGTCAGTTATAACATGGCTAGGACAAATTTAATACGATTAGATGATGTCAGTTATATCATGGCTAGGACAAGTTTAATACGATTAGATGATGTCAGTTATATCATTGCTAGGACAAGTTTAATACGATTAGATGATGTCAGTTATATCATGGCTAGGACAAGTTTAATAGATTAGATGATGTCAGTTATATCATGGCTAGGACAAGCTTAATACGATTAGATGATGTCAGTTATATCATGGCTAAGACAAGTTTAATACGATTAGATGATGTCAGTTATATCATGGCTAGGACAAGTTTAATACGATTAGATGATGCCAGTTATATCATGGCTAGGACAAGTTTAATACGATTAGATGATGTCAGTTATATCATGGCTAGGACAAGTTTAATAGATTAGATGATGTCAGTTATATCATGGCTAGGACAAGTTTAATAGATTAGATGATGTCAGTTATATCATGGCTAGGACAAGTTTAATACGATTAGATGATGTCAGTTATATCATGGCTAGGACAAGTTTAATACGATTAGATGATGTCAGTTATATCATGGCTAGGACAAGTTTAATACGATTAGATGATGTCAGTTATATCATGGCTAGGACAAGTTTAATACGATTAGATGATGTCAGTTATATCATGGCTAGGACAAGTTTAATACGATTAGATGATGTCAGTTATAACATGGCTAGGACAAGTTTAATACGATTAGATGATGTCAGTTATATCATGGCTAGGACAAGTTTAATACGATTAGATGATGTCAGTTATATCATGGCTAGGGCAAGTTTAATACGATTAGATGATGTCAGTTATATCATGGCTAGGACAAGTTTAATACGATTAGATGATGTCAGTTATAGCATGGCTAGGACAAGCTTAATACGATTAGATGATGCCAGTTATATCATGGCTAGGACAAGTTTAATACGATTAGATGATGTCAGTTATATCATGGCTAGGACAAGTTTAATACGATTAGATGATGTCAGTTATATCATGGCTAGGACAAGTTTAATACGATTAGATGATGTCAGTTATATCATGGCTAGGACAAGTTTAATACAATTAGATGATGTCAGTTATAGCATGGCTAGGACAAGTTTAATACGATTAGATGATGTCAGTTATATCATGGCTAGGACAAGTTTAATACGATTAGATGATGCCCACTTAGTTGGGTTATTATAGTGCTAGCTCACTGAAGCTGTCGGCGGGAAGACATGTCGCGCTACTCGGAATTTGATCCTACTCCCAAATGCTTCTCAGAAAAGCAGATATACCTATTTTATAGTCTAATCTACTTTTTTATCTGCTTTTGGAATAGGAAAGTGCTATTCATACAATCATATGTGAGGGTTGACATTGTATTCACATGTGGAAAATATTTACATGATCGCATAATGTCATTAAGAGGGCGGTTTGGGCCATTGTGTCTAGATTATACTCCCCTTCATCCCTACATTTCATTTACTGAAGGGCCTGTACATAGCCAGGAACGTACTTTAAACATATTTTATTGTTCAATAAGAAACAATTGGATAGGGCACAAGTTTCACAACTTAGAAACGTCTTCTCCAATACATACATGAATTAATACAAAATGAACTTATATAATATTATATACATATTTCATATTAAGTGATGACACGAAAAAAACAAAAGCAAAAACAAACAAAGACTAAAAATGTTGAGTCATGCAGGTGGATTATCCAAGCTAAAGTATACTTAATCGAACACACCCTTTCATCTTAATGACACGAACACACCAAACATTCAATTGGGATTTAACTTTCTAGTGGATTTATATATAAAGTGGGTGCTTAATTAAGGTAGCTAACATGTGAAAATATAGGGAGGAATCATTATTCAATTAACGTTCGGTAAGTATATTGCTTTTTTTATAATATTTTTGTTAAAAACGGTTATTTATGATATGACGACTCGATAATCCAGTTGCATGAGGCTGTCTTAAAACTAGTTCAAAGTTTATCTTGATCAATAAAGTAAGACATAAATCTATTATTAACCTGTTACACATTACAAATATGACTAATTTACAAATATTTATGATCATGACATAGAAAAGCGACAAGTGTTTTTAATGTATTTTTGTACAGCCAAAAATATGGAACAATTTATATCACAGTTAAGTGTTTCATTTCCGAATAATAATAAATCAATATTTACCGGAATTCCAATCAAATTCAACTTATTTATTTCCTGAATGGCTTGTACATAGCCAGGAACGTAGACGGTCATGATTGTGTGTTAATACATAGCCAGGAACGTAGACGGTCATGATTGTGTGTCAATACATAGCCAGGAACGTAGACGGTCATGAGTGTGTGTTAATACATAGCCAGGAACGTAGACGGTCATGATTGTGTGTCAATACATAGCCAGGAACGTAGACGGTCATGATTGTGTGTTAATACATAGCCAGGAACGTAGACGGTCATGATTGTGTGTCAATACATAGCCAGGAACGTAGACAGTCATGATTGTGTGTTAATACATAGCCAGGAACGTAGACGGTCATGATTGTGTGTCAATACATAGCCAGGAACGTAGATGGTCATGATTGTGTGTCAATACATAGCCAGGAACGTAGACGGTCATGATTGTGTGTTAATACATAGCCAGGAACGTAGACGGTCATGATTGTGCGTTAATACATAGCCAGGAACGTAGACGGTCATGATTGTGTGTTAATACATAGCCAGGAACGTAGACGGTCATGATTGTGTGTTAATACATAGCCAGGAACATAGACGGTCATGATTGTGTGTTAATACATAGCCAGGAACGTAGACGGTCATGATTGTGTGTTAATACATAGCCAGGAACGTAGACAGTCATGATTGTGTGTTAATACATAGCCAGGAACGTAGACAGTCATGATTGTGTGTTAATACATAGCCAGGAACGTAGACGGTCATGATTGTGCGTTAATACATAGCCAGGAACGTAGACGGTCATGATTGTGTATTAATGGTTGTTGATTTTGCCGGTGTTTCCACAACTGAACGATTAGAGTTTGCGATTGTTTCGACAGTGGTATTTTTGTTTCAATTTTATTATTTAAGTACATGAAAAATTTGTTATATTTACCTCTTCACCCATCTTATCCAACAACCGGAATAAATTATTCATATCCATGTATGCCAGGAAGCTACCCATTGGTGGAAATGCTCCATGAAAGCGTCTTGACTTTCCCTATTTGAAATTAAAAATTGAAATTAGTTATTCACGTTGGCAATATGATACCAATCAATGTACATTTGTAAACATGATATGTCGGTACAATGTGATTTAAAGTTTACCATTCCGCTCAATTTCGTTAATATAAGACTTTGTTGGATCTTTTATTAAACATTGTTTTATATGATACACTAACAGCTATCACCATCCTCCCAAAGGTCATGTCAGTTAACCTTTCAATGACCTTTGACAGACCAATCATATGCAAGACAATTAATTTAATTGACACATCAGACAACAGTGCACTCATTATGTGATGGGTTTTCTATTTGGTAGGCTCATCGATGAATGGTCGATTGAATGTATGAACCATGACGTGACCATATGCTGGATGATATTATATCTCCAACAAAATATTTTAAAAAGATGCAATTGACCTAGAGAATAGCACTACACGTACCTTCGTGTAAAAAACAACATCTTCAACTTCGTTGGTAAGGTATGTTTGTACCCCAAACTCGTCCGCTAGCCTTAGAATTCGATTTTGAGTTGGCCCCACATATGCACCACCTAAATCGACATAGTTCACTTTTGGATTCTGAAAAAAGCAAATCTGTTTGTAATATATTACATAAAATGATAGCTTTATTGTACAAGGACGAAAACCGTGGGTATGAATGTCAATGTTGGGAACATATGTTCCATTACTGCTCCTCATTTGAAAATCACCATTATGTATTCAAAAAGTGATTATTAGAAGGTCCGTAGACAAAAACCATTCTTCAATGCAAAGACTTTGAAATATCATTTTGTTGGGCTTGCGAATTATTTGTTGTACTATTTCCGTTAGAATGAGAATATATTCTAGGCAAAACAGACAAAATGAAATGGCGATATGTGCTTTAAATCGTTTCAAGTCTACAAAACAATCATTTTTACATAATTTGCATAGTTGGAATAATCAATAATAATTGAAAAAATAAATACAATAATTGAAAAAAAAACAGGGTGAGCGAGAACATGTATTCGAACTGAATAAACTCTTCTACTTCCTAGTTTGTGACACTCATGGTGAAATTCTACATATCAAAGTCGCTGTAATATTTCAGTTGGAGAATGTAGTATGGAGGGTTTAAATGTTTGGCATCGGTGACATAGTTGCAACTAATAGGGTCATAGTTCACTAGCTCATACATATCACATTATGGAATCAATTAGTACTTACGTGTTCTGTGTACGTTCTTCCACCAACTCGATCTCGGGCTTCAAGTACAAGCACGTCAATTCCATTTTCTTGGAGTAATTTCGCCGCTGATAATCCTGTAATGTAAAATAACAAAATACAAATTGGTATCATAACACAATCTTGTCATAGTGCAATATTTGGATCATAAGAAGTCTAAACAAAATTAAACAGATAATTGTTAACAATCTTCTACTTATCTTGTAGTAAGAATATAAATACATTTTATTTGAAGTTCAATCACAATGCCCTCGTCAGTAGGTTAACTTTCTACAGTGTTTCATTATGAAAATAAAGGTTAAGAAGTGATGGTCAACAATTCCATCAATAGCATCAAAACAGCCAACCACAATTCTCCTCTCCTCAAACAATGGAACACAGAAAGAGCTTGACGTATGGTGTTGAAAATCCAGATTCTTGCTTGGGACATAGATGCAAGTGTGGCAGTGTATTCTGGATAATGGGATCTAATCATCCCTTCTGGATAATGAGATATAATCCTCCCTTCTAGATAATGGGATCTAATCATCCCTTCTGGATAATGGGATCTAATCCTCCCTTCTGGAAAATGGGATTTAATCCTCCCTTCTGGATAATGGGATCTAATCATCCCTTCTGGATAATGGGATCTAATCCTCCCTTCTGGATAATGAGATTTAATCATCCCTTCTGGATAATGAGATTTAATCATCCCTTCTGGATAATGAGATCTAATCATCCCTTCTGGATAATGGGATCTAATCATCCCTTCTTGATAACGAATCTCCCTCCTCGGAAATACACATACAAGCAAGCAATAAAAAAACCCACACCTCACTCCAAAAGACTATTCTAACATAAATGAACGACACCATAAACATAGACAGTACAATAGTAAGGTAAGTGAATAGCCGTATTTAACTGACTATTAGCTAATAATGTAGAATCTGTTGGTTAAATACAAGATAATAAACATAGACAGTACAATAGCAAGGTAAGTAAATAGCCGTACTTAACTGACTATTAGCTAATAATGTAGAATCTGTTGGTTAAATACAAGATAATAAACATAGACAGTACAATAGCAAGGTAAGTAAATAGCCGTACTTAACTGACTATTAGCTAATAATGTAGAATCTGTTGGTTAAATACAAGATAATAAATACATGTAATAGACACTGACTGTATAGAGAAATATCAACCAAATACTATACGATACCGACCACTGTGTCTTTGTAAAATAATATTTCAGTAATATGTACACTATAAAGTGTAATTTACATAGAACTTTCAATCATCATTTTCTGTAATCTGAACACTGCATTTCAACTTTGTTTAAAGACCTTTTGTTTCCTGACTTTCAGGTTTATCCAATCATGCAATGTATGTTCAATCAGTTTTAAGTCTGTTGGTGTTCGATATAGATAATTGTTCTTTCTTCCTTAAAACTATATAAGGTATCCAAAACAACAAACCTTTTATAGTCTCATTTCAAAGTGTTAGATTGTTATATAGGATATATATTATTATTATTACTTAGATAATTTGTGAAGTTTTCTAAATACAGGGGGTAAGGTTATGGTGTCTAACGCTACTTTCTACAATATATCTGTTATATCATGACGGTCAGTTGTAATGGTGATGGAGACCTAAGGATCCAGACAAACCACCGATCTGTGCAAACTCCAAATACAATATGTTATGCTAGAAATGCGTGATGTGCACTAAATTAGAAGTCAACATTTTTACAATACCAATGAATTCTGTTACTTTTCATGAGTATTGTTTTTACGTATTCTTGTATATGACAGCAGTCATTATTGTTTCTTATTCTATAATATTGCTACATCTTATTCTAGGAAAATATATTCAACCGTCTCCACCATTCTGAGAGAGTAAATTAGTATTCAGTTGGATTATTCTCTCTTGTAACCACACCACTGACGCACTACTTTCCGTCCCACGTTTTGGTTCAAACAGATAGCATTAGATGACATAACTGTTATCTGTTATCTGAAATTTGTAAGTATTTCGTTTGATTCTTATTCATAAATTCATAAGAACTCCGTAGCGTTTCCCCTTATGTCTACTATCGTTTTATATATCTGTTTGTGTATTTTAGGATTACCATGACGACAAGTTTGAAGATACCAATGGGTAATGAGAGCTATAAATTGGAGGACAGAAAATACAATGGCCAAAATGAAAATGCCAAAAATGTCCCATAAAAACGTGAACGGTACTTTAATTCCCAAACAATGGAATAAAAGACTAAGGTGAAATGCAGTTAATTCAGAAGCCATTCTTGTTGGTTTGTCTAATCATGTTTTCTATCTCTCTATTAATTTAATTTCCATCTCTGTTAGAAACTAAATAATTAAAAAGCACTTTGGCTACATGGTTATCTGTATCTGTATCTGGTATGTTGTAAAACCCAACTATGGTTTTTATACAACGGGTAGAGAGAGTGCCGATGCCGGTCTTTATTGGCGCTGATTCCTTTGAGCAGTCTTAAATGCTTCTAAGGAATTTGCATGCACGACACTGTTTGGCAGATGGTTCCAATGAATTACGGTGTCCACAAAGAAAGAATGTTGGTACTGCTGTTTCTTGTAGTCTGGTAGTTCAAGTCCTTTTGTATTATTGCATGTACGTTTCTCTACTATATTTGATGCTATACAATCTTTAAAATGTTTTGTTTTGATGTTCCTTTTTGGTCTAGCTAATTGGACGAAATTATCTGTTGGTAGTGCCGGTACCAACCCCTCAACCATCTTGTTCATTAGGATCAGACCACCTTGTACATTATAGATTACTTACATCATGGTTTTGCTGCAGGTACACATGACATTTTGTATGTAGCAATATTTGTTATTTGGTTTTTCACTTGTTTAGAAGGTTTTAAAAGGTTTAATACCACACTCTTGTGAACTACATCAATACTAACAACTATTATGTTTATGATGATAGAGTTATAAATTCTATAATCTTTTGTAGACTGGTCTTATTACGAAAACTTTGAGCACACCATAGGGATAATTAGATGCCGTATCTCAAAGAATGACACGCAATACGGAAAGAAATTGGTCAAAAAGACGAACAATGGTCGAAATAATATTACACAAGTCTATATTAATGTTCTTTTGATATGTCTTTTAACTTTTTCCATATAATATGTCAAACTATGTAATACATTCATTCTGTGGTACAATGCATTTTTGTTCCGACTTTTTTTTTTTTTCATGATTCCTGTACTAGAATAGTTCCTTATCTCATTATCTTTATATTGTCTCTGATTGTGTAAAAATCAATAACAGTTTAGTCATAGTACATGCCATATTAAATGGCAAAAACATGTCACTTTCATAATAATGAAATCTTAGATATTCAACGTTAGATCTATCTTTTGATTTGCTATGGTTTTAACCAGACATATAAAACACATGTTTTACGTGTCTCTGATTTAACCTTCCATTACTATGGAACATATCGTATCCTCTGTGTTTGTATTGTTCCATTCCTGATTCTCATATATTAGAAGATACATGAGATTGTATTACAGTCTATTCAACTTTGATATTAACTATTTGTATTCTGCAGTCAAATAAACTAACATTTGTATGTACTGCAGTTAATACTGGTTATCATTTGATACGATAAACCATTATTAATAAAAGTTCAAAATTATTTTTCCGGAATCAATTTCGTATACGTTTCTTTTATTGTTATCCTTATTGCTCCACTTTACACCACGTTCTAGTTGATGCAAGTTCGCTAAAACTTTATGATTCATCGTCATCCTATATAAAAAATGAAGTCACAGAAAAGAAATAGAAAGTTTTCACAGAGATTGGTGGTTGCCGCCAACAAAAAAGCAAAAACACCCGGAAAAAAAGAGAAACACCTCCAAGAGTTAGCATGTTACGAAGCATTCTGTTTCTCCACTGCTTTTATAATTTTTTCTTATTCGTTTAAAATTGGTGGGGCATTTTCGATTAGCTAGAATATGCGTGCCGGGTGTCGATATTAAGAAATGGTGACCGCTGGTCGTCTAATGCATACGCCAGTTATATTCGTCTCGAATTCTGAATACAAGTTAGGTGTAGCTTATTCATTTTTAATTTCATTGCTTTAGGTAAATACAAGGTTTGAGTTGTTGGTTCATCTATTGTGTATTGGGCCATCAACAGCATACATCTTTGCACTTATTTGGAACCAGATTGTTTTATACACAAATATGTTTTATTTCAAATTTGCACTGATTTGGTACCAGCTTATTGTATACACAAATATGTTTTTATTTCAAATTGTCTTGTAGTTGAGAAATTTAAGATATAAAATTTGCTCACGCCAAGATACAGTTAAAATAATGCTAAACGATCAATCACATATATTAATTATTCAACTAGGTTTCAAATACCAGTACTTGGGAATAGCATTGGATGGGTAATGATTAGCGTGCTCGCCTCAAGTGCGATAGATCGTGATTTCGAACCCCCGTCTGGTCAAACCAGTTACAATAAAATAGTTTGTTGTTGTTTCTCCGCTAAGCCCGCAGCATTTAACAGAAAGAGCAAAGAGTGGTTCACCGAATGGGATAATGTGTCCGAGTGGAGCGACGTATCTTAGAACACGTGGACAGTTGTTTAGTGTAAGCATGTTTTTTCAATTATTTTGACAAAAATCAGATACAATATACATGTGATACATAATACAAAATAGAATACAGATACACAACATAATTAATATGATTCGGAAACAAGACAAAGTCTTATATTAATCCGATTCCAGAACAAAATAAAATGTACGTTAAATCAGTTGCTCAAGGGTAAGGTAGAGATTTTCAGTAAATTGTTAATGTGTGTATATTTAGCTAATAAGTGAAAGGAATAGAACTGATCAAACGCATTTGCTTATTATTATATGAAAAGTTGCTTCATTAAGCTAGGACTATAAAAATCCAGCTAAACGTCTTTGGTCTAGTACAAAGCGAACATCACTATTATCTTACCAAATGTAACTTTTTCTGGCCATGATAGAGCTGAAATATTGCGCTAAACAACAATCCCGTGCTCACTAACTCAAGCAACTTGTGGATTATCAAGGGTAATGAATTAACTGAGTTTATTCGTTTAAATGTTCTTCTGCGGAGGGCTTTATACCTGACATTATCTTTAATCTGGAGCGATATATTGCATAGGCGATACTGACATTTTGTCGACAAGCAGTTAGCAATAGAGAACACAGGAAAGCGATAAAATGTTTCAGAAAGGCAATTTTTTTGAAAGAAATTTCAAAGGGTTTCATTATTCGTCACCCCAGTATCACTGTCAAAAAAGGGATACTTTTTAAGAACGACTGTGTACATTTATCAGATGTTGGTAATATATATATAACATATATTTGAATAACATTCAAAGTGCACTAGAAACCTGTAATGCCAACAGCCGCATTGTCCCTAATTTTGGCTACTTTTGGCGAGGAGCAGGTAGAGACACTACCCATTTGGCTGAACCTGGCATTATGAAGTGGAGCCATGATCCTATAATTCTACGTTAGACCATATTTCGAAATTACTTTCTGTGGTACCACGGAAAGATTATGTTCTATTATGTCATGTTCACCAGAGTGGCCAGTTCATAACTGGTACCCGTTAGAACTTTATTTTATAATTTGAATAACCGAGGAGTTGTGATTTTTATACAGCCTGGCATCAGTAGTGGGTCATGCTCCCCGTTCACTCTGTTATTTTACATAGAAGAGCATATGTCATCTCTTTGCTCTGCTACCAGTGGGGCATCTACTTGCCAAATATTTAAATCCGGCGGTTTGTACCATCTTGTCATGTTTCATTTTCCCGATTGTTCTGCAGCCGATATAATCCAACACACTATATAGTATACTATTTTTTTTTAGTGAGCACTGTAATATAATTCTAACCATACTAATTACTGTATATCGTCATACGAGGTCATTTTTGCGAGTTTCATTTTAGGGGTCAATTTTGAGAGCACGTTTCCCTTATCAGTTAACACATAGATTGAAAACGTTTCGCGTAGGGGTTATCTTAGTTCGATTTCAGTGAAACGCAAATTAAACACAGTTGTTTTCCACGCGAACGTTTCCACCAATACATTATTCATTTCCTCGTAGATGCTAGGAAAGAAAATGTGTTATGAATATCAAAAACAACATTCCCAATATAAAACTCTTTCTTAAACAATATGGCAGACGATTAAATCAATTCTGTGATGTCGTGATATGAAGTCATCTGTCTTTGAATAATTGATCCGTGACACAGTACAAAGAACACATCTACTTTCTAGAACTTAAACATGCAATCTGGACATGTATCAAGTTTATGTAATCAAAATTCAAATTCATTTACTTTAGCTACCGTGTTTAACCCTCATGGATTATTTTGCATCTAAATTATGTTTCTTCACATCTCTCATTTTCTTTCTCTTCATAAACTTTTTAATCGATTTTATGCTAAGGATCCATCATTTAGTAACAAGACAATTGAATTGAGATTTCCTAAGTTACCATCTACGATCCTAGCAAATTTATTGATCCGTTTTCGTTCCATCATTAATACGATTTGGCGATAAACACAGAGGTTTGTTGACAGTTTGCCATTTTATTTGACGCTGTCAATAAAAGATCTTATAGTATTGTATAACTACACAAACCTCGTCAAATAATGACTAGATATTACAAATAGAGTGGTTGTGGCTAAGTTTTCATAGCTATTCAGTATAGATTATTCATAAGCTGCCTTTCGTACCGTATAATTCAATATGTAACCATTTTCTTAATTAGCACTAGAAGACCGTCACGTTTCCTAAAGGTACATGTATAACCATACATATCTCTTTGAAGAGAGCAAATTAACAGATGACAGATGGATATACAGCAAAATATGGAGGGATTACACATTTTTCACAATTAAATAATTTTGGCGAGTAGGTCAATTAAGATAGTGTTCGCTACACGTTCTTCATATACCTAATTATATTTCAGTGAATATGAGTTAGATGATGTGCTTAATGTGAGATATTATCAGTCATATCATGACGATACCAAATTATATAAACGTTAGAGAAATCGAATGGGCATTCATAAATTAAACATTCAGAGAAACTTGCAACATTAGGTACACAAATCACAAGTCGAAGACAAAAACAAAAACAAAAAAACCCACAATATATGTGGGACACCACCATACACAAGACACAAGACGAAGACAAATAAAACAGAACACAATATCTGGTGAACACAAGACACTAAGACAAAAACACAAAAAAAACCAACACAATATGTGTTGAACACCACCATACACAAGACACAAGACGAAGACAAACAAAGCAAAAACACAACACAATATCTGTTGCACACAAGACACAAAACGAAGACACACAAAACAAAACAAAAAGCACAACATAAGATGTGTTGGACACCATCATACACAAGACACAAGACGAAGACAAACAAACAAAAAACACAACACAATATCTGTTGAACACAAGACACAAAACGAAGACACACAAAACAAAGCAAAAAGCACAACATAAGATGTGTTGGACACCATCATACACAAGACACAAGACGAAGACAAACAAACAAAAAGCACAACATAAGATGTGTTGGACACCATCATACACAAGACACAAGACGAAGACAAACAAACAAAAAGCACAACATAAGATGTGTTGGACACCATCATACGTTTGATATTCTACGAAGTCTGTACATTGAATTACATGGTGATATATATATTATTGTTTGACCTCACATGAACAACGTCTCAGATGTTTACAAACAAATCAATCTGTAAGATTTTAACATGAGTTTTCTGAAGAATGGGTAAAAATGGTTGGAAGTTCGGAGTTTTGAAGACCCAATTTGAGTTCCCTCTTGCTGGATGTAACTGGATTTCGATGTAGTTATGACCTACAATTACGGTTCATCAGCTCGAATTCCTATACCCAAGTCACTATGGAGCAAAGAAAAATATGAATTAATCCAAAGGGGTAATCAGAAGCCATGTATCGACAAAGAACAGATAATACAATACACCAAAAGAAAACGGACACAAAGACAATGGTGGACAAAATACTGCACATAAAACTAATTGAGCAACACGAACTCGACTAAAAACCGGAAGTATTTATAGTACTACAACATTTTGATTGCTCATACAAAGAAGAGTTTGAAGATACCAAAGGGGTAATCAGAATCCGTAATTCGAGTAACCGAATCCCACTAAAAACATGACAACATTTCACACAGTATTATTTTACTTAATAGGAATGGTTAGCCCTCCTTTACACACGTCATATGTCTCAATGTGTTTATGTCTGGACCATCTTTGTACCAGATTTGTTGTGTATGTCGAAAACAAATAAAATATAATAAAAACGTAGATATCAAATTTAGTACGCACCATGTATTTCTGGAATAATCTTCATTATGTACGCTTAAGGTCGAAATATTTGAAAGCAGAATAATTTAAAATTATTTGTGAGCAAGAACACCAAAGGTTCTAAACAAGAACATAAAAGGTTCTAAACAAGAATACCAAAGGTTCTAAACAAGAACACCAAAGGTTATAAACAAGAACACCAAAGGTTATAAAGAAGAACACAAAAGGTTCTAAACAAGAATACAAAAGGTTCAAAACAAGAACACTAAAGGTTCTAAACAAGAACACCAAAGGTTCTAAACAAGAACACCAAAGGTTCTAAACAAGAATACCAAAGGTTCTAAGCAAGAACACAAAAGGTTCTAAACAAGAATACCAAAGGTTCTAAACAAGAACACCAAAGGTTCTAAACAAGAACACCAAAGGTTCTAAACAAGAATACCAAAGGTTCTAAACAAGAACACCAAAGGTTCTAAACAAGAACACCAAAGGTTATAAACAAGAACACAAAATGTTCTAAACAAGAATACCAAAGGTTCTAAACAAGAGCACCAAAGGTTCTAAACAAGAACACAAAAGGTTCTAAACAAAAATACCAAAGGTTCTAAACAAGAACACAAAAGGTTCTAAACAAGAACACCAAAGGTTCTAAACAAGAACACCAAAGGTTCTAAACAAGAATACCAAAGGTTCTATATAAACAAGAACACAAAAGGTTCTAAACAAGAACACCAAAGGTTCTAAACAAGAACTCCAAAGGTTCTAAACAAGAATACCAAAGGTTCTAAACAAGAACACCAAAGGTTCTAAACAAGAACACAAAAGGTTCTAAACAAGAACACCAAAGGTTCTAAACAAGAACACAAAAGGTTCTAAACAAGAATACCAAAGGTTCTAAACAAGAACACCAAAGGTTCCAAACAAGAACACCAAAGGTTCTAAACAAGAATACCAAAGGTTCTAAACAAGAATACCAAAGGTTCTAAACAAGAACACCAAAGGTTATAAACAAGAACACAAAAGGTTCTAAACAAGAACACCAAAGGTTCTAAACAAGAATTCCAAAGGTTCTAAACAAGAACACCAAAGGTTCTAAACAAGAACACCAAAGGTTCTGAACAAGAATACCAACGGTTCTAAACAAGAATACCAAAGGTTCTAAACAAGAACACCAAAGGTTCTAAACAATAATACCAAAGGTTCTAAACAAGAATACCAAAGGTTCTAAACAAGAACACCAAAGGTTCTAATCAAGAATACCAAAGGTTATACACAAGAACACCAAAGGTTCTAAACAAGAACACAAAAGGTTCTAAGCAAGAACACAAAAGGTTCTAAGCAAGAACACCAAAGGTTCTAAACAAGAATACCAAAGGTTCTAAACAAGAACACCAAAGGTTCTAAACAAAAATACCAAAGGTTATAAACAAGAACACCAAAGGTTCTAAACAAGAATACCAAAGGTTCTAAACAAGAACACCAAAGGTTCTAAACAAGAACACAAAAGGTTATAAACAAGAATACCAAAGGTTCTAAACAAGAACACAAAAGGTTCTAAACAAGAACACCAAATGTTCTAAACAAGAACACCAAAGGTTCTAAACAAGAACACCAAAGGTTCTAAACAAGAACACCAAATGTTCTAAACAAGAACACCGAAGGTTCTAAACAAGACAGCCATAATCGGTTACGGTCACATATGCCTAAGTGAGGAGAATCTTATTTTGTTCCAGCATTGTTATAAATACTGTTATAGTGACAGCCGGAACCTTTGAGCCGTAATGAAAGCGGGAAGTTTGGCGCTTTAATATCTGATTCAACCCACCATTTCTTTAGAAATGCCTGTACCAAGTCAGGGTCATTACGGTTTTCACAGTTTTCCGGTTGTTGACTGATTTTGTCTGTTTATATACTTATGAGTTTTGATTTTATCTTTGTAAGATTGTTCGGAGTTCGGTAATTTTATTATTACCCTTATTTAAGAACTGTAACTTTCTAACTTTCACTTTGCATTACAAAAATTGCTCCCTATTTTCTGTCTTAATTATGATATTCGGCGCTCCCGCTTACAGAATCATCGGCGTGAATACATTCTTACTCCTATCAAGTAGGATATAAAGGAGCGAGTAGCGAGTGGTTGCTTGTTGAGAACTTTCATAATACACAATACAAAAGTGAAAAACAAAAATCGTAGACAGATTCAAACTCTATACACCTAACTCACAAATACATGGCCACTCATTTCCCGCGCTTGGTACAGACACTTCAATGAAAAAAAGTGGCAGGGTTAAACTATTTTTATGGGCCAAACCACTTCTCTTAGTGAAATGATTCGTATTTCTTAAATAATATTTGTCTGCCTGTTGGTCGTAAATTAACAGAGTATAATTTTGAAATGTTAGTAAGATTTTAATCTTGTCTCATCGAAAACTTGAGATGATTACAATAAAATAATGTTATCAATCATTAGGGTTTATAGTGTTAATAGCATAATCAAAGACTTTTATCATCTTTTAAGATTTGATATCTTATGTACGCCAAGAGACAACTGTTAGTTGGTTGATGCATTGATCGTCTGCTTTACACCATTCTCAGTAAGTCTCAAGCTGTATCGTGGCACTACATTACAACGTGTGGAATGTCCTTATTCCCTTTTCCATTTAAGGGCACCCAAACCTCTTTATGGACTCAACACAAGACTAAATCTAATGTATGTGGCCATTTAAGATTCTATGTACTATTAATAACAACATACATACCTAAAATAATTTACATCTTTGTTCGCTTAAAGTCGCAAAATTGGAAAGCCAAATATTCTTAAAGTCTTCGGAAGAAATAAACCAAAAAGACCTAAACAGGATAGCCAAAGTCGGCTAAGGTTACCTATGCCTCAAAATGGGGGACCTTATTTTTTTATAATAATTACATTGTTTAGGATCTGTTCATTTAAAAAAAGCATATCAGTATCGAAAACTGGCGATTCCATTGAAATCGCATTTAATGCTGTAGAATCTATTTTAATGAAATATTTTGTATATATACATGTAGTATTTGTTCAAGCACTATAAATGATATATGGTTTATTAATTCAGAAAACTTTATTTCAAAGACAAACTGATAATCCAGTTGCCATTCATTTCTTTTTGAGATACGATAATTTTGCTGCTATTGGTGGGATGATTAACCATCGCTGTTTTCTTTTCATACATTCAAGTAGACAGATATAAGTAGTCTATGTTAACTATCCACTTCAGTGACTATAGCAAAGACCTTGCCCGACACAAGTGTTAACTATCCACCTCAGAGACTATAACAAAGACTTTACCCGACACAGGTTTTAACTATCCACCTCAGAGACAATAGCAAAGACCTTACCCGACACAGGCGTTAACTATCCACCTCAGAGACTGTAGCAGCGACCTTACCGTCAAATGTGTTAACTATCCACCTCAGAGACAATAGCAAAAACCTTACCCGACACAAGTGTTAACTATCCACCTCAGAGACTATAGCAAAGACCTTACCCGACACAGGCGTTAACTATCCACCTCAGAGACAATAATAAAGACCTTACCCGACACAGGTGTTAACTATCCACCTCAGAGACTGTAGCAGCGACCTTACCGTCACATGTGTTAACTATTCACCTCAGAGACAATAGCAAAAACCTTACCCGACACAAGTGTTAACTATCCACATCAGAGACAATAGCAAAGACCTTACCCGACACAGGTTTTAACTATCCACCTCAGAGACAATAGTAAAGACCTTACCCGACACAGGTGTTAACTATCCACCTGAGAGACTGTAGCAGCGACCTTACCGTCACATGTGTTAACTATTCACCTCAGAGACTATAGCAAAGACCTTACTTTACACATGTGTTAACTATCCACCTCAGAGACTACAGAAAAGACCTTACCCGGCACATGTGTTTTCTCACAACGTCAGAGACTGTAGCAAAGACCTTACCCGACACAGGTTTTAACTATCCACCTCAGAGACAAGAGCAAAGACCTTACTCGACATAGGTGCTAAATATCCACCTCAGACTATAGCAAAGACCTTACCCGACACAGGTGCTAAATATCCACCCCAGAGATTATAGCAAAGAGCTTACCCGACACAGGTGTTAACTATCCACCTCAGAGACTATAGCAAAGACCTTACCCGACACAGGTTTTAACTATCCACCTCAGAGACTGTAGCAAAGACCTTACCCGACACAGGTATTAACTATCCACCTCATAGA
This sequence comes from Bathymodiolus septemdierum, assembly GCA_963383655.1. Lineage (NCBI taxonomy): Eukaryota > Metazoa > Mollusca > Bivalvia > Mytilida > Modiolidae > Bathymodiolus > Bathymodiolus septemdierum. The sequence continues at coordinate 115,174,246 of OY726519.1, forward strand.
ATGTAGCAAAGACCTTACCCGACACTGGTGTTAGCTATCCACCTCAGAGACTATAGCAAAGAACTTACCCGACACAGGTGTTAACTATCCACCTGAGAGACAATAGTACAAACCTTACCCGATACAGGTGTTAACTATCCACCTCAGAGACTATAGCAAAGACTTTACCCGACACAGGTGTTAACTATCCACCTGAGAGACAATAGTACAAACCTTACCCGATACAGGTGTTAACTATCCACCTCAGAGACTATAGCAAAGACTTTACCCGACACAGGTGCTAAATATCCACCTCAGAGACTATAGCAAATACTTTACCTGACACAGGAGTTAACTCCATCTCTGAGACTACAGTAAAGACCTTACCCGAGACAGGTGCTAAATATCCACCTCAGAGACTATAGCAAAGACCTTACCCGACACAGGTGTTGCCTATCCACTTCAGAGACTATAGCAAAGATCTTACCCGACACAGGTTTTAACTATCCACCTCAGAGACTATAGCACAGACCTTACCCGACACAGGTGGTAACTGATTGTATTATTCCATCCCCCATTGATTAACTTTTATATGATCTTATAACGAATAGAGTGTCGATGACGGCAGGATATCGGATTGCTTTTAATGCAATCATTACATAAACAATTCAATCAATGTAATATCTTCATCGTGCAGTTATTTTGTTCTTTTCCACAGCAGTAAGGATTTGAAGCGGAAAAGATTGTAAAATATAGACGTCTTCCAGAAGATATTATAATTACATACATACGATTTTAAAGAAAATGAGATTTTTACTCATTATAAATGTTATACAATACACATAAATCTTCGAAAATTATAATCAGCAAATTTACAGCTTAATTTCGTATTGAGAATACGTGCAGCCGCGTATATACATGCACGTATATTTAAAGGTAGTCAAATAGGGGCATAGTCCAATAGTGGGTCTAATACAGAACTGAGAAAACGAACACATTAACGCTTCCTTATAGAAATACAAGGAGGTCAGTTAATCACATACTATTATAATTATTTATTAAATTACACAGTGTTACAAATGTTATATAGAAAACAGGTAAATATTGATAAACGTAAAACTTAGCTACGATCAATAACATATCGTACATACCACTTAAACCAGCTCCAACCACTAACACGTCTGTTTGGTTAGCCATCTTCAGGGCAAGGACGAAGATAAAGCAGACGACACATGCTATTAAGTACAATATTGAAGAGCTAAATAATCAATCGCGCCGAGGTGCAATATGGGTGATTTCTATATTTCCAATCACCGATATCTGCGGTCCGTATGTTTCTGTGTGGTTAATTTAAATCTCGCCAGCGCGATTATGTATTTAGTGAGGGGGGGTATGAAAACCAAAATGGTCTAAACAGGATAGCCAAAATCGGTTGATGTTACCTATGACGGAAGGTGAAAAATCTTAGTTTTTAGACGAAATGTTGACCCAATGAATGTAGGTATCTAACTGACGCATTTCTGGAATAACAATACCTTCATCATGTTCTCAAATACACAAGATTTGAAAGTCAAATAATTTAAAAGTAATTGAGAGTAAGTTAACCAAAGGGTCTAAACATGATAACCAAAATCAGCTTAAGTTAGAGATGTATGAGGGAGGTGAACCTTAGGTTAGAGATGTATGAGGGAGATGAACCTTAGGTTAGAGATGTACGAGGGAGGTAAACCTTAGGGTAGAGATGTATGAAGGGAGGTTAACCTTAAGTTAGAGATGTATGAGGGAGGTGAACCTTAAGTTAGAGATGTATGAGGGGGGTGAACCTTAGGTTAGAGATGTACGAGGGAGGTAAACCTTAGGGTAGAGATATATGAGGGAGGTGAACCTTAGGTTAGAGATGTATGAGGGAGATGAACCTTAGGTTAGAGATGTACGAGGGATGTAAACCTTAGGGTAGAGATGTATGAGGGAGGTGAACCTTAGGTTAGAGATGTATGAGGGAGATGAATCTTAGGTTAGAGATGTACGAGGGAGGTAAACCTTAGGGTAGAGATGTATGAGGGAGGTTAACCTTAAGTTAGAGATGTGTGAGGGAGGTGAACCTTAAGTTAGAGATGTATGAGGGAGGTTAACCTTAAGTTAGAGATGTGTGAGGGAGGTTAACCTTAGGTTAGAGATGTATGAGGGAGGTTAACCTTAGGTTAGAGATGTACGAGGGAGGTTAACCTTAGGGTAGAGATGTATGAGGGAGGTGAACCTTAAGTTAGAGATGTACGAGGGAGGTGAACCTTAGGGTAGAGATGTACGAGGGAGGTAAACCTTAGGTTAGAGATGTATGAGGGAGGTGAACCTTAGGGTAGAGATGTACGAGGGAGGTAAACCTTAGGGTAGAGATGTATGAGGGAGGTGAACCTTAGGTTAGAGATGTATGAGGGAGGTTAACCTTAGGTTAGAGATGTATGAGGGAGGTTAACCTTAGGTTAGAGATGTATGAGGGAGGTTAACCTTAGGGTAGAGATGTATGAGGGAGGTGAACCTTAGGTTAGAGATGTATGAGGGAGGTGAACCTTAAGTTAGAGATGCACGAGGGAGGTGAACCTTAGGTTAGAGATGTATGAGGGAGGTTAACCTTAGGTTAGAGATGTATGAGGGAGGTTAACCTTAGGTTAGAGATGTATGAGGGAGGTTAACCTTAGGGTAGAGATGTATGAGGGAGGTTAACCTTAGGTTAGAGATGTATGAGGGAGGTGAACCTTAAGTTAGAGATGTACGAGGGAGGTGAACCTTAGGTTAGAGATGTATGAGGGAGGTTAACCTTAGGTTAGAGATGTATGAGGGAGGTTAACCTTAGGTTAGAGATGTATGAGGGAGGTGAACCTTAGGGTAGAGATGTATGAGGGAGGTGAACCTTAGGGTAGAGATGTATGAGGGAGGTGAACCTTAGGTTAGAGATGTATGAGGGAGGTTAACCTTAGGGTAGAGATGTATGAGGGAGGTTAACCTTAGGTTAGAGATGTATGAGGGAAGTGAACCTTAGGTTAGAGATGTACGAGGGAGGTTAACCTTAGGGTAGAGATGTATGAGGGAGGTTAACCTTAAGTTAGAGATGTATGAGGGAGGTGAACCTTAAGTTAGAGATGTATGAGGGAGGTGAACCTTAAGTTAGAGATGTATGAGGGAGGTGAACCTTAAGTTAGAGATGTATGAGGGAGGTTAACCTTAGGTTAGAGATGTATGAGGGAGGTTAACCTTAGGGTAGAGATGTATGAGGGAGGTGAACCTTAGGGTAGAGATGTACGAGGGAGGTAAACCTTAGGTTAGAGATGTATGAGGGAGGTTAACCTTAGGTTAGAGATGTATGAGGGAGGTTAACCTTAGGTTAGAGATGTATGAGGGAGGTTAACCTTAGGGTAGAGATGCATGAGGGAGGTGAACCTTAGGTTAGAGATGTATGAGGGAGGTGAACCTTAAGTTAGAGATGTACGAGGGAGGTGAACCTTAGGTTAGAGATGTATGAGGGAGGTTAACCTTAGGTTAGAGATGTATGAGGGAGGTTAACCTTAGGTTAGAGATGTATGAGAGAGGTTAACCTTAGGGTAGAGATGTATGAGGGAGGTGAACCTTAGGTTAGAGATGTATGAGGGAGGTGAACCTTAAGTTAGAGATGTATGAGGGAGGTGAACCTTAGGTTAGAGATGTATGAGGGAGGTTAACCTTAGGTTAGAGATGTATGAGGGAGGTTAACCTTAGGGTAGAGATGTATGAGGGAGGTGAACCTTAGGGTAGAGATGTATGAGGGAGGTGAACCTTAGGGTAGAGATGTATGAGGGAGGTGAACCTTAGGTTAGAGATGTATGAGGGAGGTTAACCTTAGGGTAGAGATGTATGAGGGAGGTTAACCTTAGGTTAGAGATGTATGAGGGAAGTGAACCTTAGGTTAGAGATGTACGAGGGAGGTTAACCTTAGGGTAGAGATGTATGAGGGAGGTTAACCTTAAGTTAGAGATGTATGAGGGAGGTGAACCTTAAGTTAGAGATGTATGAGGGAGGTGAACCTTAAGTTAGAGATGTATGAGGGAGGTGAACCTTAAGTTAGAGATGTATGAGGGAGGTTAACCTTAGGTTAGAGATGTATGAGGGAGGTTAACCTTAGGGTAGAGATGTATGAGGGAGGTGAACCTTAGGGTAGAGATGTACGAGGGAGGTAAACCTTAGGGTAGAGATGTATGAGGGAAGTGAACCTTAGGGTAGAGATGTATGAGGGAGGTTAACCTTAGGGTAGAGATGTATGAGGGAGGTTAACCTTAGGTTAGAGATGTATGAGGGAAGTGAACCTTAGGTTAGAGATGTACGAGGGAGGTTAACCTTAGGTTAGAGATGTATGAGGGAGGTTAACCTTAAGCTAGAGATGTATGAGGGAGGTGAACCTTAAGTTAGAGATGTACGAGGGAGGTTAACCTTGGGTTAGAGATGTATGAGGGAGGTGAACCTTAGGTTAGAGATGTATGAGGGAGGTGAACCTTAAGTTAGAGATGTATGAGGGAGGTTAACCTTAAGTTAGAGATGTATGAGGGAGGTGAACCTTAGGTTAGAGATGTATGAGGGAGGTTAACCTTAGGTTAGAGATGTATGAGGGAGGTTAACCTTAGGTTAGAGATGTATGAGGGAGGTTAACCTTAAGTTAGAGATGTATGAGGGAGGTGAACCTTAAGTTAGAGATGTACGAGGGAGGTGAACCTTAGGTTAGAGATGTATGAGGGAGGTTAACCTTAAGTTAGAGATGTATGAGGGAGGTGAACCTTAAGTTAGAGATGTGTGAGGGAGGTTAACCTTAGGTTAGAGATGTATGAGGGAGGTTAACCTTAGGTTAGAGATGTGTGAGGGGGGTGAACCTTAGTTTGAATGATACCTTCATTATTTAGGAATTGTAAAGTTCAATAATAAATATATCTTATGAAGCATGTCAGTAGCGAAACACTGACTACTGAGCGGATGATACCCTCCCGGACTAACACAGCAGAAATGTCGACTTATTGATAGTAATAAAAATGTAGATATCAAATTTCGTTCACACGATGCGTTTCTGGAATAATACAACCTTCATCAGGTACGTACAAAGTAAAACTAATTTAAAAGTCACTGAGAGCATGTTAACCAAATGGCCTAAACAAGACACACAAGATCGGCTACGGTTACATATTCCTGAGGAAGGTGAATATTCATTAAATTACATATGAATGGTAAATCACTGCAAATGGACGACATTTAAATCGTGCAGGACGCGACAGTTTACACCAAAAATCATCTGATTTGGTATCTTCAAAAGGTTTTTGATACATTTCTTTATTGTGTAAATCTCAATAACGGTACCAAAATAATAAAATAAACGATGACTAGAGGCGATATGTTAAACGTCCACTGATGACAAATTTATAATTTACTTTGTACAATTTACAGTCTAAAATATAAATAAATGTTAGAGAGAACCGAAGGGTAAAATCACGAATGGACAATTCAGAAACACCGAAGAGTCAATCAAGAATGGACAATTCAGAAACACAGGCAACGTTGGGTACAAAAACAGAGCAAAGACAAACAACACACAATACAGAAAACTGAAAATATGAGTAACACGAACCCCACCAAAAACCCGGGTGTGAACACAGGTGAACCCCACTAAAAACCCGGATGTGAACACAGGTGTTACTATGAGATTATTTGTTCCAATATTTCATGCTATCAATACGTTAATAAAACGCAAATGGCATTATTGTTTTCCAATATTTCCCTTATCAAAAATGTTAATATGTAATATACACATGTACATATTTTTGATTTAATCAAACTCTATAGAGACTTTGTGATTATTGGAGATTATTTATCTGGGACGTCCTAGTCACATGGGTATGTACGTGACAGTTCAGACGTAGACGTGGAGGGGTGGTCCGTCAACTCACTTTCTTACACGTATTTCAATACATGTCTAATGAAATATGTATTTTTCTTAAATTTCGGTAGGATATGTGGGGCTTGCAGCACAATAATAAAGTAAATAGAATCCAATCTTTAAAGGATACACTTCCTTGTTCCTATGATGAAACCTGCAAGGAGCAGATTATTTTTGACACATTGCCGTAAAGGTCATACTAGGATGACAGATGATGTTATTTTAAATGAAGGCTAGACAAAATAATTAAACAAAGGTTGAGGAAACTAGGAGATATTCTCCAAATTACATCTTCACAAATTACATCTTCACACATTAAACATATATATAAAAGACATGTATTATTAAATATAACACTAATGATGAATCAATGATGCAAATTGGAAATAAAAATTAAGTTGGAATCAAATTATGTTCATGGTCATTCAGTTTAAATCTAGAAGACAATCAGGAATATGTTTGGACATTGAATATCATAAAAATACAATTTTGTCATAAGTTAAACCAAACGCGCACTGCCACATCTTAGAATGTTGATACCATAGTTACAGAAGATTGTTAGCCGGATTCTTAATCATAATATACCTGTTCCCCTCGAGTGCGACAGATTGTGGGTTCGAGCCCCGGTCGGATCCAACCATAGACTATAAAATTGGTATGTGCTACTTCACGGCTAAGCACGCGGCATTAAGGAGTAAGTCCAAAAACTGGTTGACTCAAAGCCAGGTTAATGTGTCCGAATAGAGCGACATGTTTACCGCGGACTGTTGTTTCAGTGAGCTAACACTGTTAAAATTCTGCAAAGCGAATTGTTATGGTACAAAGTGATCATCCTCTCATTTAAATGTAACATGTTCTCGCCATGATATATAAATTGTTATATTTGCGTTAAACAACAATCACTCACTCATTTATTCACCGTAGTTCTGGCTTATTGGAATTTTAGCAATTCCAAAAAATATTTAAACATTTCGAATTGAGTTAAAAATTATGATTAGATACATTGTATATACTTTTCGCTTTCATTACTATTACTGAGTCGATAACTCTCCTATTAGTGCCTGATGATATCATCCGCCCAGTAGTTAATGTATCGGCACTGATATGGTTTATTAGATATATCCATTGTCATTTGTGACACAGATACTCTGCAATGGTCAACCAAGTCATGATGACGACTGTAAAACTGTCGAAATGATGACTTCAGCTTAACCACTGAATCCTTGGTTCTGTAGCTTCCTTGTTAGTAACAACCCACTGTAAATGGAATCGTGATAGGAACCACAAACTCTGGAATATCGCATCAATTGATAGATACATAATCCATATGCAAGTGCTGCTGGAATGTTGCTACATATAAATTGAAAGTTCTCAATGAGAAAATTGAAATCATCCCTGTTGTCGGAAAGCTTGATTCTTGACTGGTCGTCATTGTCAATTTCGAGGTGTAGGTCAAGGTACGGAGCAGACCTAGCTGTATCTGTGGTATTCGTTATTTCAAGCTCAGTGGGATAGATGCGATCAACAAAATCACCAAACTTACAATTTTTTAGTGAAAGGACATCAGATACAGAATATAGCGGAACGTAAAATTAATGGATCGGGCTAGCTCCTTTTCGTTTTTCTTCAGAAGCCTCTGCATGAAGTCTGCTTCGTACGGATAAAGGAACAAGTCGGTGAGAAGGCCAACACAGTTAGTACCTATATGAATGTCGACTGTCTGTTGAAAAACACGCTCACCAAAGGTTTTGCTATTCGTGAAATGCCTTACCACCATGATATAACTGAAATACTGTTAAAAGTAGCGTTAAACATTTATTGTTTGTAAGCTTCTTCTTGTGAAGAATATTGCTGAAATATTGCTCACTCGACATTAAACAAGCTCTGCTCCTTAGACCTAGTATCATTTCGTTATTATCCACTTGTATTAGTGTTCCAGTTCACGTTTTGGTCATTGTTTCACCGCGCAGCAAATACTAACAATACTCTGTTCAAAACGAGTGGCCGTTGGTGTCTCAGAACAACAGTTTGCAACTACATACTCTGTTCACAAGGAGTGGCCGTTAGTGTCTCAGAACAACAGTTTGCAACTACATACTCTGTTCACAAGGAGTGGCCGTTAGTGTCTCAGAACAACAGTTTGTAACTACATACTCTGTTCACAAGGAGTGGCCGTTGGTGTCTCAGAACAACAGTTTGTAACTACATACTCTGTTCACAAGGAGTGGCCGTTAGTGTCTCAGAACAACAGTTTGTAACTACATACTCTGTTCACAAGGAGTGGCCGTTGGTGTCTCAGAACAACAGTTTGTAACTATATACTCTGTTCACAAGGAGTGGCCGTTGGTGTCTCAGAACAACAGTTTGTAACTATATACTCTGTTCACAAGGAGTGGTCGTTGGTGTCTCAGAACAACAGTTTGTAACTATATACTTTGTTCACAAGGAGTGGTGGTTGGTGTCTCAGAACAACAGTTTGTAACTATATACTTTGTTCACAAGGAGTGGCCGTTGGTGTCTCAGAACAACAGTTTGCAACTACATACTCTGTTCACAAGGAGTGGCCGTTAGTGTCTCAGAACAACAGTTTGTAACTACATACTCTGTTCACAAGGAGTGGCCGTTGGTGTCTCAGAACAACAGTTTGTAACTACATACTCTGTTCACAAGGAGTGGCCGTTAGTGTCTCAGAACAACAGTTTGTAACTACATACTCTGTTCACAAGGAGTGGCCGTTGGTGTCTCAGAACAACAGTTTGTAACTATATACTCTGTTCACAAGGAGTGGCCGTTGGTGTCTCAGAACAACAGTTTGTAACTATATACTCTGTTCACAAGGAGTGGTCGTTGGTGTCTCAGAACAACAGTTTGTAACTATATACTTTGTTCACAAGGAGTGGTGGTTGGTGTCTCAGAACAACAGTTTGCAACTATATACTCTATTCACAAGGAGTGGTCGTTGGTGTCTCAGAACAACAGTTTGTACCTATGTACTCTGTTCACAAGGAGTGGCCGTCGGTGTCTCAGAACAACAGTTTGTAACTATATACTCTGTTCACAAGGAGTGGCCGTTGGTGTTTCAGAACAACAGTTTGTACCTATGTACTCTGTTCACAAGGAGTGGACGTTGGTGTCTCAGAACAACAGTTTGTAACTATATACTCTGTTCACAAGGAGTGGCCGTTGGTGTCTCAGAACAACAGTTTGTAACTATATACTCTGTTCACAAGGAGTGGCCGTCGGTGTCTCAGAACAACAGTTTGTAACTATATACTCTGTTCACAAGGAGTGGCCGTTGGTGTTTCAGAACAACAGTTTGTAACTATGTACTCTGTTCATTAGGGTCATTACGGTTTTCACAGTTTTCCGGTTGTTGACTGATTTTGTCTGTTTATATAATTATGAGTTTTGACTTTCTCTTTGTAAGATTGTTCGGAGTTCGGTAATTTTGTTATTACCCTTATTCACAAGGAGTGGTCGCTGGTGTCTCAGGACAACAGTTTGTAACTATGTACTCTGTTCACAAGGAGTGGCCGTTGGTGTCTCAGAACAACAGTTTGTAACTATATACTCTGTTCACAAGGAGTGGCCGTTGGTGTCTCAGAACAACAGTTTGTTACTATGTACTCTGTTCACAGGAAGTGGCCGTTGGTGTCTCAGAACAACAGTTTGTAACTATATACTCTGTTCACAAGGAGTGGCCGTTGGTTTCTCAGAACAACCGTTTGTAACTATATACTCTGTTCACAAGGAGTGGCCGTTGGTGTCTCAGAACAACAGTTTGTAACTATATATTCTGTTCACAAGGAGTGGTCGTTGTGTCTGTGTGCATCAACTACTGACTAGACTTTGTTGACAATGATTGGCTGTTTGTGTCTCAGTGTAGCAGCTACTAATTGGACTCTGTTAACAATAAGCGTATGTTGTTATCTCGACAGCAGTTATTAACTATATAGACTCTCTTCACGATGAATGGCCGCTGTGTCTTGTTGCAACAGCTACTAACTAGACTCTGTTTCCTATTACCGGTGTCGTATAATTCTGTCGATAGTTGGTGTCTCCGTACTCAGCAGTTACCAACTAGACTATCTTCACGAGGAGTGGTCGTTGTGTCTTGTTCCAGTGGCTACCAACTAGGTGTCTCGTTGCAGAAGCTCCTAGCAAAAACGGTTTCGGTGTCTCGTTGCAGCATCTGCTAACTAGAATCTGTTTTTATTGTAAGCAAGCAAATGAAAGTTTTAGTCTTTCATTTTACATTTATGGGTCAACCTGGGATTAATCTTAATCTTTATTCAATGCTCAATTTTACCCCGTAGAGTTGAAGGCATATACAAGGAATATATACAAACAACGTACACAAGTCAAATAGACAAGAACGAACCGTAAGAACGTACAAATAAAATGGAAACAAATTGATCTACAATTAATAAAATACTTCCATGGTCAACAGAGCGAAGTTTTAATAGTCAAATTCATGCAAGAAAACCGTGATATATTACCAAAAAAAAACCTAAGATGCTATTTCTTATTAAAAAAAAGAATTCTGGGTTTGACTAATAGAAAGTATCTAGTTAATTACAGTTTACGACTTTATTTTATATTACCGTATATAGTCAAGTGCCAATGTATCAATGAAAACGAATGATACCCATTTGTGTATTACCTGGGAGTAATACAACTCTCAGCCGTCACGTAAAGTTACATGATATTAATGTTTGTATAGATATATAATAATGTTGTGTTAGCAATGACTATGCCAATATAGTGGTCAGGGTTGAAGACATAGTGCACGACCCGAAAGGAAGTGCACTATGTCTTCAACCCTGGCCACTATATGGCATAGTCATTGCTAACACAACATTATTATTATTATTATGCTGACTGTTATATGTAGACAAAATATATTGAGAACTATTACAATAAAGGAGGTCCTGATATTGGTAACTAATATATTGGATCAGATAGTCTTGAAAGTGTGAGAATATTCTTTGTTTCATTTAAGGCTTTAAAAATATAAAGATTTTTGAAGTTTGAAATTTAATTAACAACAATAACAAGCATTAAAAAACAGTGTCATGAATAATAGACGACTATGATAGATTGACAGATTGGATCCGCCCCCCCCTTTTTGCACGTGGACTAGCTATATATAGCTTGACAGACAGCTGAAAACCCATCCTTCCCCGCGTGAAACTGGCATAGTAGATGTACTATTTTCGCATAGTATATCAACGCTATATAATTCTTTGTGATATATGCCAAAATATCGTATGAACTTATATTACAGAAGAAATTTACAGAAAGCATAATAATCTATAATATAAAAAAGACCCGATGCATGGTGTTGACATTAATGAATATATTAATAATAATAATAATAATAATAATAATAATAATAATAATAATGATAATAATAATAATAATAAACTTTATTTCAAGAGGGTAACTCAATTAGTTTTCACTAATCTAACTTGAGGCCTTCACAAAAATATGATACATTTTGTTTACAACATAATTATGACACACAGCATGCACAATATTACAAATTCATACTAAACGTATATTATACAATGTTTCAAACACAAAATGAAGTAGCATATTTATTATTATTTTCTTAATGTCTTAATTTGAAATGTCTTTAAGATATGTAAAGCATTTTGGCTTAAATATACTTAAACTTGCAGATAATTTGATATTACACGGTAATTTATTCCAAATAATGGCAGAACTATACGCAAATGATTTTTTCATAATATTTGTGTATGGACGAATAACTGCCAAGTTGTTACTAGATACAGATCTTAGATTTCTAGTATGAACTTCGCTACTTGGAATACAAAGTTTCTTTAGGTAGTTTGGTGTCTTATCATGCAAAATTTTATAAACCAAGACAAGTTTATTATATGAGATTCTATCACAAAAGCTGAGCCAGTTTCGTTTTTCAAAGAGTTCCCTTGTGGGTGTGAGAAATGGAGCATCAAGAATAATTCTTGCGGCTCGTTTTTGTAATTTTGTGATCCTTCGAATTTCTTCATCATTTAAGTTTCCCCACACATTACTGCAATAATCAAAAATTGGTAAGATATAAGAATTGAATTGGAAAAAAAAATTCTAGACTTTTTATCAAGATATTTTTTAATTTTTGACAATAAAAGTAATCTTGAGTTTATATTCTTGCATATATGATCTACTTGCTGTTTTCAATCTAAATTGTTATCAATATAAATTCCTAAGAATTTTTGAGTATTAACATTTTTGATAAACTGATTTTCTAAATTAATATTTAGCTCATTTGTTACAGTAGCTATTCTTTGAGCTGTACCTATAAGCATACATGTAGTTTGTGTTGGATTTATCAACATATTGTTTTGAATGCACCATTTATTTACCGTATTCAGATCTTCATTTAGACTTCTCTCTATTTCTGATTTTCTATTACTATGACAATGTAAAGTGGTGTCATCAGCATACATGTCAATATTACATTTTATATTCTCAAGTGGTAAATCATTCATGAATAAAATAAAAAGCAAAGGTCCCAAGATAGATAATTGAGACACTCCTTGTTTTACAGGTTCATGATTAGAAATATTATTTCCAAGGCCTATTTTCTGGGTTCTTGATGACAAATATGATTTAAGCCATGCTACTGATTACCTGGAGATTTTATAATAGTGCAGTTTTCTACAAAGTATAAAATGGTCTACAGTATCAAATGCCTTCTTGAGATCTAAAAATATAGTGCCTATTAAATTACCATCATCCATACATTTTAACCATCTATCAATTAAATCTGTTAGTGTTGTTTGACAAGAATGTTGATGTGTTAAAACCAGATTGTGATTCATGGAATAGCTTATATTTCGAAAGGTACAAATACAGATGAGTAGCTACATGTTTTTCAAAAAATTTTGATAGAGTAGGTAAAACTGAAATAGGTCTATAATTTCCTGGTAAAGAGTGGGGTTATTTTAACTATTTTTAAGATTGATGGAAAAACTCCTTGTACAATGCTTAGATTTATCAAGTAAGTTATACATGGAGCTATAAATTCGGCTGATAGTTTTAGAAAATATGGTCCTACATCGTCTAGTCCAGTTGCTTTTGACACATCTAATTTTGCAAGTAATGCTTTTGTTTCATCAATTTTTATCATAGGTATTTTGAATTCAATTTGAGATGGAACTTTAGAATGAACAAAATTTTCAAGCTTAGCAAAATTTTGAGTTGAATAATCTGTATTTGCAGAGGTGCCACCCATCTTTGAAAAGAATGTATTTAATTTATTGATTATATCCTGAAAATCATAACAATTTTCTTCGTCAAACTTCATGGAAGGGGCTAAACAATTTTGCTTTTTAGGGTTAAGGTCTTTCAATAGTTTCCATATTTCTTTTGATTCTTTATTGTCTTCAACTACTTTCTGAAAATAATTTAGTCTTGATTAATTCCAACAAAGTTAATACCGTGACATATCGTAAGTTTTTATACATCGGTCTTGCTCATCAGCATTCAAACTTTTTTTTTTCTTCTTTCAAATACAGGACTAGACTCTTAGGATAGAGTGCGTGATGTCCCGCAAGAGTGGGTAACGTCCCGGAACATCGTGTTGTACCGACTTTCATTTACAATTATAATCATAGTGAAACTTCCGGTGTTTTTTTTTCGTGAGTATTTTTTTTTCTATCGTTTCCTTAATAAGTTATCCAACTATCTCGATCAATTTGGGATATATCTTTTATTCCATAATCAAACAAGTGAGATTCCCGAACGTGTCAAGATGTAAAAAGTAGAATATAACAACGTGTAACTGTATTGTTACGTACAGGTAAAACATAACTACTTACAGTGTACTAGTAAAACTACACAATCATAGTTTGGAATCAGTTTCTTCAGCAAAATATCTTGGAATCACTCTTCAATCCGACTTAAAATGGACACAGCATACAAACAATATTGTAGCTAATGCAAATAAAAGTCTTGGATTCTTGAAAAGGGACATGCGTGGAGAGTCAACACTCAATATAGAGCATTCTACTGACGGGAAGAAGTAATCTCGTTGAGATTAGGATTCCGAAGAAATTTTCTGTCTGTTCTTCATTCTATTGTATGAAATTTCTTCGGAATCCTAATCTCAACGAGATTATTGAAGAAGAAGAAAAGAAACCTTAAAACCTCCAACACAAATAGAAAGTCGCAGGCATACCTATCTCTTGTCCGTCCAAAACTAGATTATGCATGCTCAGTTTGGGACCCTCACACTGCGGAACATCGCAATAAATATTATAAAATTGAGATGGTCCAACGACTGGCAGCTAGGTATGCCTGCAACTGACACCATAATACTAGCAGCATCACAGATATGCTCCAAACTCTCACCTGGCCTACACTACAACAACGTCGACTCAAAAACAAAACTTATTATGTTTTACAAGATTGTTCACCATATCGTTGCAGTTTCTACAACAATATTAATACCAACAGACTCAAGAATCAGACAAATTCATCCTTTTACATACAGACATCTTCATGCATTAAACAATCTGTACAAGTACTCATTCTTTCCGAACACAATCGTGTACTGGAATTTACTACCTCAAAATATAGTTCTATGCCCAACAGTCAACACGTTTAGAGAACAGCTAACACCAACTGTTCTCAGTCATCTACAATCGCAAATCTAAATAAAAATGAAATTGTAAATAGTTTTAACTACAAAATTTATTTCTGTTTGGCACTACTTGTAAATACGGTATGCTATAAATTGACTGAATATATTGTTATTTCTTTATGAATTTTATCCCACGCATGCGCAACAGCTAGTGATCATCCAGTGGATGGATAGCTCAGCTGCTGTATACCAAAAGAAGAAAAAGAGGTACAAGGATGTTATGACTAAAGAAATTATATATTGTTTTGTTTAGTTTTATTACCACAGGCATTTTAGGAAATGTCCCTCCTTTTTTGTTATGTATTTTTTTTAATTATTTTATGTTTAGTAACTTAAAGTAATAAATTACGGATTTGACCTGTTTAAAAACTTGCAGAATTGCGACCTCAACAATGCTCAAGTCAAGAATGAAGATGAGCAGAACGTTCTGTAAATAAAATGAAAAGCTAAATATACAATATACCACACTGTCAGAATAGTTGCAAAATTCAATTGAAAAATTGTAGAAATATGCAAAATTTACTCCCTTAGAACACACATACATTGGTACAGACATTCCAGTAAATATATCCACTTTGAAGTGCCTGCCATTGTTGTTGTCCTTAAAATAAAAGGTCCACCACATCATCAATATCATGATGTTTTTAATTGTAGTTTGCTTCTCTATATCAGATTTTATGAAGGTGTTGAATGACTTTTCCAATTGTTGGCATTGAGAAACGAACTATAACAAAAAACATGAAAATGATCATATGGCAGACTTTTTAGGGACAACAACAATGGCGGCACTTCAAAGTGGATATTGGTTAAAATACATTGTTATCTATATGATACAATGTATGGTTAGGCGTAAAACAATATCATTATTTTTTTGCAAATTTGAGTTAGAAAATATGACTATATGGAATCTTGCCTGCATTTAATCTGACACAATATGTCCGTAACAAAGTATGCATTTTAATGCACTGTGGGTCAGACTTAAAATTTACAGAATAGAAATAAACGGCACTGTGGCAAGATTAGGAAGAGGATACAAAACAAAAAAAAACAGTTCAGAGTCAAATCTCAGCGACATTAACAATTACACTGTGTGTAATGGTTGGGCTCAGTCATATGAGGGGAGTGGATAAATGTTGTAAACCTGGCCCAATTCTTGCTTCAAGAACCCTTACCAAGATGAATATAGATAAATAGGGATCACAAAGCCATTCTTTCATATATTTTTTTAACAAATGATGTAAGTCTAATGCTATGATTTTGCTATTTAGATGTTTTAGTAACAAGTCAAAACAATGTGCTACTCTGACATAGTATTGATCATTTGTTTTATTGTGTTATCTACATTTATCTGTATAAATTATTTAAACTCTGTATTCATCTTTACTCTGATCAACGGAACCAGACCTGAAATTACATGTAAAATACATTTTTTAAGAAATATATTTTACAGCCACAAAAATTGCAAATCACAACACACATGACATTTTTAATAATTTAAACAAAACTACTAAATAAAACACAGTTACATGTACATGTTTTGATTTTTATTAATGGGACTAATTTGGTTATTTTATGTGAGGGGGGGTTGACAGGAGTGATTTTGCATTGAGATTTGGAGTGGGTCAAACACTTTATCGTCTACAATTAAAATGAGACTGTAAATTCACTGTCAGTTATCCATCAAATTGATATGTTAAAATTCAATATCTATTATAACATATGTTCAATTTGAGGAGGAAGGAAATCCAATCATAATTATTACATTGTAATGTAGTGGTATATAACGCAATTACTTATTAAAAAGTGATAAGCTATATTTTCTGGTTAAAAGAATCGTATAAAACTATTAACAGGGTATGCTAACATCAAATATTATGAATTTCCTGTCTACAACGTACAAATGTAGCTGCCATATTGACAAAAGTTTTAATGAATAGGAAACCAGATAATATGAGTTTAGTTCCTTAGAATTTCGATCCAGAATATTTGGTAGAGGAAAGTAACAGTCGTTAACAGTTAATCATCGAAACAACGTTAACAACCCATCTAAAATATTATCCAAATAAATGTGTGATATATTTTGTGGTTTGAGAATATTGCTTGTCTTCAGCTATTTAAGAATCTCTGTGTGTAGCGAATGTTATTTGGTTGATATGCAAAAGCGAAACATAGGTTGTGATGGAGAGTAATACATTTTTTTGGCTCTTCAGTACCAAAGAGTTCCACAAAATGGTGGCACCCATAAAAATAAAAATCATATTTTGTTTTAACCTTTGATGGGATTATACCATTGGTTATTTAAAAAGAGAGAAATGTCTAAACTATTTTCTTACATATATTGTTTGAAATAAACATGCATCCAATCTAATTTAAATTATATCTCCGCACTTGCTCCCTATTTTCTATCGGTTGTTTTGTAGTCGCCACACAATACACATCTTATGTTGTGTTTCTTTTTCCTTTAAACGTAGTCACGATATAGGGTTGCAGTACTGATTCTTTTCATAGTGATATACATTTATATATAATAAATTTCACTGACTTTCTATTTCAGTTTCCAGTAAATATGAGTGTTTGATAATAATTAAGTAGTTATAAAACTGACAAACATGGAGTGTGGTATGGATATGGTGGATTCACAACAAAGTCATTGCTCTAGTATGATAGATTCCAACATATCACAGACTAGTGAACCAGGAGACACAGGAACCAATAATGCTAATC
Source organism: Bathymodiolus septemdierum (assembly GCA_963383655.1). Lineage (NCBI taxonomy): Eukaryota > Metazoa > Mollusca > Bivalvia > Mytilida > Modiolidae > Bathymodiolus > Bathymodiolus septemdierum. The sequence goes on from OY726519.1 coordinate 115,191,567, forward strand.
TATTCATAGATAAAGACAGGTCTCACAATTTTTTAAAGGGGTTTTCCAAACTTTATCGTAATAAAGAATTTGTTGATGTGACACTTTCTGTAGATAGTAAGGAGTTTCCATGTCATAAAAATGTTTTGGCAATATCTAGTCCCTTTTTCATGGCGATGTTCTCGACAGATATGGCCGAAAGTCATCAGGACAAAATATCGCTGTATGAAATTGATTCTTTAACAATGGAGTTAGTTTTGGATTATATATATACTGGTCAGGTTACTTTGTCTGAGGAAACTGTACAACATTTATTATCTGCGTCAAATAAATTTCAGTTGTTATCATTACGTACTGGCTGTGCCGAATTTATGATGAATCACATCACAGTTGTCAATTGCATTGGTGTATATTTCTTTGCTAAAGCTCATGAATGTGAAATATTAGCTTTGAAAGCTAAAGAGATAATTAATAATCAATTCTCAGTATTATGTAAGCAACAAGAATTTCTTTCACTTCCTGCTGATAAACTGGTTGAAATCGTGAGTGATGACGATATTAATGTGACTGTTGAAGAAACTGTATTTGAAGCGTGTTTAGAATGGGTGATTACTGACAAAGTAAATCGTCGGACATATTTAATGGAAATCATGAAATGTGTTAGGTTTGCAAATATAAGTTCGTACTATTTTTGTGACAAAATTGACCGTAATCCACTGTTAAAAGACTGTGAATCTCTACGCAAGACATTGGACATTGTCAGGTACTATCACATGCTTAGAAATCGGCAGCAGGAAATGGACCTAAATTTGATGCCTCGTCTAGGTATGGCATATGAAAGAGGTGTGATGATAATAGCTAATCCATATACAGAGGATTCATTAAAGAAATTCAATAGTATGGAACTTTTACTGCCAAAAACTGGAGAGGTGATCTCTATTTGTAAACTACCACAAAGTTTGTATACACCTGGTAAGTTAATAAATTTGTAAACTACCACAAAGTTTGTATACACCTGGTAAGTTAATAAATTTGTAAACTACCACAAAGTTTGTAAGTTAATAAAGTATATAGTACATTTGCTGTACAAATATGCTATACGAATAAATTTTTGCTTTATTCGTACTAGACGAATAAACTTTTCAGCCTACGAATAAACTTTTCAGCCCACAAATAAACTTTCCTGGTACCCTGTAGCTATGTACAGCGGAGGGTGCAGACAAGTATGAAACTGGTACTAATGTAGCGCGGACCACGAAGAAGACACCCTTGACAACATTTATGAAAGGCGAGGAATGACGCTTGTTTCTGTCCTTTTTGTTTAAATCTGACAAGTTTTCCGACTTTTTTGACATTGCAGGATAAACACAATATACGTACATTGTCGTTAAATATAAAATTCATTTGTACTTGCTGCGAAACAGGCCTGAAAAGCTCGCCAGAGGCTCGCTATTCTGCCTGTTTCTAAAGCTCGTACAAATAAATTTTATCTTTACCGACAATGTACGTACCTGTATATTGTATATGACAGTAACAGTGAAGCATGTTTAAACTGTACCCTGTTTTGAATAAAACGGAATTCTACATAAACCAAACATAAAATAAAGTCCAAATATAGAAAATCTATGTTAAAATGACCTGTATAAACCAACCACTTTTCTATTTCGAGCACAAAAGCTGGTCCCAAGGATGATCAGGTCAGACAGGCTTCACTGTATTACCACCATAGTTAATTGATTTGAGGTCCATACTGATCTACTTGATTTGAGGTCCATACTGATTTACTTGATTTGAGGTCCATACTGATTTACTTGATTTGAGATCCATACTGATTTACTTGATTTGAGGTCCATACTGATTTACTTGATTTGAGGTCCATACTGATTTACTTGATTTGAGGTCCATACTGATTTACTTGATTTGAGGTCCATACTGAATTACTTGATTTGAGGTCCATACTGATTTACTTAATTTGAGGTCCATACTGATTTACTTGATTTGAGGTCCATACTGATTTACTTGATTTGAGGTCCATACTGATTTACTTGATTTGAGGTCCATACTGATTTACTTGATTTGAGGTCCATACTGATTTACTTGATTTGAGGTCCATACTGATTTACTTGATTTGAGGTCCATACTGATTTACTTGATTTGAGGTTCATAATGATTTACTTGATTTGAGGTCCATACTGAATTACTTGATTTGAGGTCCATACTGATTTACTTGATTTGAGGTCTCATACTGATTTACTTGATTTGAGGTCTCATACTGATTTACTTGATTTGAGGTCTCATACTGATTTACTTGATTTGAGGTCCATACTGATTTACTTGATTTGAGGTACATACTGATTTACTTGATTTGAGGTCCATACTGATTTACTTGATTTGAGGTCCATACTGATTTACTTGATTTGAGGTCCATACTGATTTACTTGATTTGAGGTCCATACTGATTTACTTGATTTGAGGTCCATACTGATTTACTTGATTTGAGGTCTCATACTGATTTACTTGATTTGAGGTCTCATACTGATTTACTTGATTTGAGGTCTCAAACTGATTTACTTGATTTGAGGTCCATACTGATTTACTTGATTTGAGGTCCATACTGATTTACTTGATTTGAGGTCCATACTGATTTACTTGATTTGAGGTCCATACTGATTTACTTGATTTGAGGTCCATAATGATTTACTTGATTTGAGGTCCATACTGAATTACTTGATTTGAGGTCCATACTGATTTACTTGATTTGAGGTCTCATACTGATTTACTTGATTTGAGGTCTCATACTGATTTACTTGATTTGAGGTCTCATACTGATCTACTTGATTTGAGGTCCATACTGATTTACTTGATTTGAGGTCCATACTGATTTACTTGATTTGAGGTCCATACTGATTTACTTGATTTGAGGTCCATACTGATTTACTTGATTTGAGGTCCATACTGATTTACTTGATTTGAGGTCCATACTGATTTACTTGATTTGAGGTCCATGCTGATTTACTTGATTTGAGGTCCATTCTGATTTACTTGATTTGAGGTCCATACTGATTTACTTGATTTGAGGTCTCATACTGATTTACTTGATTTGAGGTCTCATACTGATTTACTTGATTTGAGGTCCATACTGATTTACTTGATTTGAGGTCCATATTGATTTACTTGATTTGAGGTCCATACTGATTTACTTGATTTGAGGTCCATACTGATTTACTTGATGTGAGGTCCATACTGATTTACTTGATTTGAGGTCCATACTGATTTACTTGATTTGAGGTCCATACTGATTTACTTGATTTGAGGTCCATTCTGATTTACTTGATTTGAAGTCCATACTGATTTACTTGATTTGAGATCCATACTGATTTACTTGATTTGAGGTCCATACTGATTTACTTGATTTGAGGTCCATACTGATTTACTTGATTTGAGGTCCATAATGATTTACTTGATTTGAGGTCCATACTGATTTACTTGATTTGGTAGTTGTATTTACATCTATCTCTGCATTCAGTTATCATGATTCCTGACCAATTAGTAATATTCACAAAAAAGATTATGGATGTAAGTGTACATTGAGTAAAATCAATCTAAACCACATGTAAAAATGAGAAGAAACAGTGTTTATAGTACAGTTCTTTGTCTTCCTATTTATATTTACAGGTTTTATTACACCCATACTACATGTAGTATACATTATATTGTAACAATAATCATAAATGCAATGTAATTATTGTATCAGATGACACATGATGAATTCAGTTATGGTAACTAATAATTTATGACCACAATATACTGTGCAATTTATCGTTTTAGGTTGTGCAATAACGGGAGAAAACCAAGTATATCTGGCTGGTGGCGCTATTAGAAAGATAAACTACCGAGGATCCATCACAACAGAGGGTGTGTCTAATAACTTCTACATGTTTGATCAGTTAGAGCGTACATGGCAGATCAAGGCCCAGATGAACATGTCCAGATCACAGTTCTCTCTTACAGTTGTTGATGGGTAATAAAGTCAAAATAGATATTATGTGTAAAGAACCACCTCAGTGGAATAATCGTTACATCGTGAGTTCAAACCAAAGACAATAAAATTGGTATTTACTGTTTCTCCACTGAAGCATGAAGCATCAAGTAGTGATACATGTAGATAAACTGGCTGGCTCAGAATCTTGATTATGTGACAGTGTTTAGCGACATGTTCACCCAAGGACTGTTATTTATCCAACTAAGCATGTTGGTTCAGTACAAAGTAGACATCATCATCTCATTGAAATGTAACTTGTTCTCACCATGATATAGCTGTAAAAAGTGCTCACACCTTAAATATTTAGCAATTAAAACAAAATCAACTGATCTATGTTCCAGTATAGCATGTATGCTATGATATAATTTGAATTGGACTTGACAATATCCAGATATAAGGAGAACACATATTTTTAGTGTTAAATGATCATGACCCCAAATAGAATCATCATATTTTGTGGACTTTTAGTCATTGTGAATATTCTCTATAGATTAATAAAGGGACAACCCCCTCTTTAAAGCTAAAAAGTCTTATAGTATAAAGTATTTGTTACATGTAGATTTTGTCCTAGATATCTTACTACATGTAATGGATATACATCATTTGTATTTAGCATACATTAAGGAGAATTATGAACAAAATTAAGAAAAAAAACACAAACAATTTGTAAGCGAATGATGTTATTTTTGTTGTTAAAGGTATCTGTTTGCGATAGGAGGACAGGACGGGTCAGAAATTCTCAGTAGTGTAGAACGATATGATCCACACACCAATGCATGGATGTTAGTAGCCCCGTTACCTAAAGCACTCAGATTTATGACAGCATTAAGTTACAGAGGAAGTCTGCATGTGTTTGGTGGAGAGTCCTCTTCCGACGTCAGTAGCTCAGTTTACAGGTACAGTTAAGTCGGGCAAACTTTGAAAAAAGATTACATACTTGTATGGCCATACACAGTAGAGGGGGTAATGGGAGTACTTTTTACTGATCACAGTTCATGGGAATAATTTCTGCTGATCAAGCTTCATGAAAAATATGAACCCCAACATAACTGCTTTTACCCCTGCTACATTCTCACTTGTCTGGTCTTCTGTGTCAACAAGCTACTGTGGAGGTGCTCAACAAGTATTCTTGTGCTATTGACAAAAGTTGTGAAGAAGCACACACGTCGTGAAGTAGACCACATTAAAAAAAATCTTCACATAAGCATTCAAAATCATATATTCTATAATGTATTGCCTCATACTTCATATTTAATACAGTGATTTACAACTTGATTTCATATTATAAAGAAAATTGTTGCATGTTAAAAGTCATATTCTTTTTCTTTGTATTATTGTATGTACAGCTATTTTAGTATGGGAATTCGTGGTGCATTTTAAACTCTACCTTTAAATCTCTTGTCTGAAATAACCTCATCAGTGGTGTAATGGTTAGCATGCTCACCTTGAGTGCAATAGAATGTGGGTTTGAGCCCTGATTGGATCAAACGAAAGACTATAAAATTGGTATTTGTTGTTTCTCCGCTAAACATGCAGCATTAAGGAGAAAAAGCAAAGACTGGTCGCCTCGGAATCAGGATAATGTATCCGAGTGGAGTGACATGTCTATCCATGGACTGTTATTTCAGTGAACTACAGTAGCACTAAAAAAAATCTAATTAAGCATGTTGGTCAAGTACATCATTGAAAATTAACTTGTTCTCGCCATGATATAACTGAAAAATTACTGAGTTGGCATTAAATAACAATCACTCACTCACTCTTGTCTGAAACCACTGAACCAAATCAAACTAAAGTTACCAGGAATGGTCTTTGAGTGGTCCCATTTCAAATGTGTGAGCATTATTGTATTGATGTGTATTTTTCTGAGATTTTATCAAAATAATAAAGCTAAGAACTGCTAGGAATTGACCACATTACTATACAGTGAGTTACATAAGGAATCTATAGTATACTATCTGAATGGTGTCTTTATTCTGCAATCATCAAGTAATAAGAGATTATGACATGAAATTTTCCATATCAGGGACGATATGAAAAATGTCATGTCATAATCTATTTATCACATATTTTACATTGACTTTTTCCAAGCATTTACTTTGTATTGCAGACAAGATCTTTAAACTTACTAATTGCGAAAACAAATCGTTAAGAGAGTTGTCTTTGTTCAGCTTGCAAATATTTTAGTTTCAAATCTGGTTTCAGAAAGATATCAAACAATGTCGATCTGTACAATGACGTTAGAAAGTGTTTGTAAAATCTACCCAAGACGTTGACATTTGAATGGAAATTCCTATTCAACACGACGTATACATTTAAGCCAAATATTCTGTTTCAAGTTATTTTAACTTTATTCCAATATTTTGAAATGTGTTTATTTGATTAAAATCCGATTTTATACATATTTTTATACACCACCTTTTCTTGTACTTTGACATATAATGTTTGACACCACTGCGCAGATATACCGGAATTTGAATTCGGGAGCCAATATGGATATTTAAGGGCAAATGTCCATATTGGCCATAAGGGCAAATAACCAACACTGACTTCCGGCTATTATTGGACATGTAAAAACGAATGTATTGCAACAAAATATGTGATAATATCACCTAACACATCATATGTAGACATGGTATGCCACTAAAATGTTGATGAAACTTTTGTGCACTAAACAGTGGATAACATTCTTGGTTAACCATGCATCTCTATCAGTTTTTAACTCTTTCTGTAAATAAATTTACTAGATTTTTTCTCTGATAGGGAACATATATTGTATCTATTATAACTGTGAATGATTTTTTCACATACAAATATCATGTATTTTAATACCACATTTTTAATAATATACAGATATGATCCTACTGATGACACCTGGACAGAGTTACCTCCCATGAACATTGCTAGAGTACTTGCAGGAAGTGTTGTGTACAAGGACAAGATATACGTGATTGGTAATTGTTTATTAAATATGTTGTACAAATTTAATATCGTAGAGAAAATCAAAGAAATTAATTTGAGTGTTTGGTATTTTGTTTAATTGGACTTATTTTTATATTCATAGTACTAGTTAAGAGCCAATTAACACCAAGTACCAGTGTTAGGGTTAGGGCTATGGTGTTTAACATCACTTTCAAAAATATTTCAGTTACCGTATAACCGGTAATTTCTGCGGTGTGAAATTTCTGCAGTTTTGGTCTAAAAAGAAGACATTTAATTTTTGCAGAATTTTTTTTCTGCGGATTGAAAATCTCGGCACCGAAAAAAAATTGTTTGTATTACAGGAATCAACAACTGATGCAGATTACAGGGATCCTTAGAAGTAAAAACATATTTAGTTCTTTAGAAAGTTTTCAAACACGCATTTGGTTAACTTCAAATTTGTCTTAAGAAACTATTTTTTCACTGTTCGCGATCTATTTTGTTGACAAGAAATACGAAGTCAACAGTTAGATCGATATCGGTATAAACTTTGATATATTTCGGATATATGTTTTTAATGTCGAATTCTCATACTTTATCATATAACAATTTTTTTTAAAAGAATTATGATTAGAAGCAATTGTATCCAATTCTTTTAGTATAATGTAGACATAAAAACTCGGGTTAACCGGAATTCTACTACCAGTGCATTTCTATTTGTTTGGTTTTTAGATGAATCCTGAGATCACACAGTCTGATATTATTCAATCGAAGCTACTACAGCAATTAAAAAAAAAAAAAAAAAACTAATGTTAATTTATGAGATAACAATTTTAAATATTACTTTAATAAACTTTATTATGATTGTAAATATTTAATCAGGTGATTGTTTCAATTATTGTCGGTGTCAGATTGGTACAATCATATTTCTTGATCTGGAGTAATTGTAATTAACAGGTAAAAATCATCATGCCACAGCTAAATAACCTTTAATTGTTGTGTAAGCATTTATATAGTACCAGGTTTTGTTTATCTGGATATAGTAATTACGACTAATTAAATATTTGACACTTACGGCAGAATCGGAGTTAGAGTTTGAAAACGTATTTTGTACGGGACATTAAACATTTATTTTACATAGTATTCTGCGATTTTAATTTCTGCGGTCCGGAGTTGACAGCAGAATACCACAGAAATTAGATTGCCGCAGAAATTACCGATTATACAGTATATCGTGGTGGTCAGTTTTTTGTTGTTGGAGGAAACCAGAGTACCAGGAGAAAACCATACCTCACATTGGCTGGATTCGAAATCACAACATTTGTGGTGATAGTAACTGTTTGCATAAGTAGTTATAAATCCAACTACTATACGATCACGACCATGATGGCCCTATCAAGTACCAATTATCTCTAAATTACACAGGATTTAATCTGAAAAGCAGCTTATTTTTTTTAGGATATTTGGTAAATCATGACAAAGTTGGGAAATACTAAAAACTTCTTAGTAAAAATTCTTTTCAGGTGGAAATTCAGCTTTGAGTGAGAAATGGAAGAGAGAGTTTTTACCAGAGCACTGTGTCAGCTCTGTAGAAATATATGATCCAGAGAAACAGACTTGGAGCCCAGGACCAGAACTTCCTAATGCCTTGTGTGGTGCAGGTTTGTTCTTCTTTATGTTTAGTTTTGAAGAAGTTTGAGGTCAGTCAGAAAAAAGTTTATACACCTAAATGTTCCAGTGTATACCTCTTAAAATTATTATTTATAGTCTGAGTATGAAAATCAAAATATGAAATTTCACTTACTATACAAATAAACTTACCATAGCCATTACAAATGTAAATTAAATTTTTCTTTAAATAACAGATGATTTGATTCACAGGGAACAGTCAATTTTAGCAAATTTCTTTTATATGTTAATACGACATGTTAAGTTACTTCTAAAAGGACAGGATATAGCTAGTATGAAGTATCTATAAGAATAAAGTTTTTTCAACAATGAATATCATTTAATGTGTTTTTTTCAGATGACAACTATTTTAATTACAACATATCGTTTATGATTTAAGTGGAATACTTTGTGATTTTGTGTCATTTTAATATTGGAATGAATTTGTGAAGATTTTCTTATAGGGTTAGGGTTATGGTGTTTAACGCCACCCTCAACAATATTCCACTTATATCGTGGCGTATAAAATTTCTAAGGGGAATATTAAACAAGATCACTTCAAAGGAAGAAAGTGTAAATAAATTGTAAACATATTTTTTTTATATAACAGAATAAAACGATTTCTTAAACCAAAGTGTTTATTTTCATTTGTTAAGAATGTAAACAAACATTTTTAATAGGAGTTATTTGCCCTTAGACCAAATGTAACAGCATTTAAATCATTGGCAATTTATTTAGATCTACCATAAAAGGAAAGAAACTTTGTCAACTTTTGTATTAAAGCATGTTGTATTGAAATCAAAACTTTTGTTTTGAATAGCATTTTTTTTTAATTTGAAAGTGAAATCTTCTGTAAGCCAAACCTTATTTTATCAGAAAATATAAACTAGAAATTAGTCTTGATGGTGAAAATCTTTTGATATGTAACTTGTCTGATGAAAATATTTTATTATATATATTTAGACAAGAAGATGATAGTCCCATATAAGTATATGGCAGTGTAATTACAATAAATGAAGGATGTGATATTTGTCTTTTTTGAAATGCCCACATTTTATTATTGTTTGATAATCTCATCCAAGTTTTTAAACTTAATTAAAAATGTAGTTATTTCCACGTACACATACATACTCCTTTTGAATATTTGAATCATTATTGATGACATGATTCAGGTCACAAAAATGTGAAGAGATCACACCCAGAGTTGTTCTAAAACAGTTTACTGTTAACCTATAAACATTTAAGAGTAAAAGAATTTAAACTTTAAACCTGGAAAAAACATAGTATGAAATTTAATTGATAAAAATTATGTTTATGAACATCTACCTATACTGAATGATTGTTTTCAATTCACCATCTTCACACAGCAAATACAAAAAATAGTATCCTCAAATATTAATTTGTTATGTATACTGTATAGTAAATATATTTTCATAAGTAAATCAATTTAGTTAAATAAAGACCAAAATTCTTTTGTAAAAAATGTGTTTCTTTGTAAAACATTGTTGTAACACTGTCTATCATGAGGCAGTAAATCCAATGAATTGTCAGAAAATGATTGATGTTACAAATTAAAACAATTGTCAATGATGTGACTGCAATACAATATATTCTCATTATTTACATTCTTATCATGTGTCACATAGGGAAATGACAATTTTTTTTACGTTGTTGAAGATAATATTCTATCATCATTATGCTTTTGTGTAAATCCAGTTTTCATTCTTTTTAAATTTATTTGGAATAAAAATCAAATTAAACTCTTTCTATTTCAGGAATTGTTAAATATGGGAACACAATATTGATTGTAGGAGGAGAGGATGACAAAAGTTGGATGGCAGGACTATGTTGGTTAAAGGAAGAAAAAGGACGACAAACATGGGCTGAAGGACAAGAATTACCTACCGTTATGAGTACGTTTGGTTGTGTAGTGGCCAACATGCAACAAGAAGCTATAAAATGTCAATAACATTCATTTGTATTAAGTCGTTATGTCAGTATTAATTAATTATGTCTGTGATTATTGTCAGGTTACTTTCACCAATCAAAAATATTGATGCGAAAGACTGTGATAAATTATGTATGTCGGGGGAAAAGATGGAATTATCAAAATAAAAATATTATGAATAGGAATGATCTTTGCTGACCAAGGGTTACAATTCATTACTATTATCTACAATAAAATGAGAAACAAAATGAACAGTGCTAAAATCTAATAGAAAAATCATAGAAAGAGGCAAAATAGTGACCTTTATAGGCAGTACTGTACTTATTAATTTATTAATGTGATTCTAGGACTTGAAATTAAGACTATATAAACTATGGTGATTGGTAGATTGTTGTTTTAATGTCAGTTGACCAGTAGATATGAAGAAACATGGCACTGCAATGCTCCTACATGTATTAGTACATAGTATATGTTAGTACATAGTACATGTTATGATTGTCTGAAGTAAAATAGATGATGAACAGGGTAAGATATTTTGGTGTGTTGCCACTGGTAACCAATGACCTTTTGAGTTAGTGATGAAAAGGATGGTACAAACCATAACTTTTGGTTAGTGAAGATGGAATTGAAGATATTCAGCATTTCCTTTTGTAATGCATTTAAATCTCGGGAACCATTGATTACCTGGGATCTTTACCGCAGGTGTCTGCTTGTTATCTGTTATCTCCCCTGTTTTTTTCCCTTTCAATTTCTACATTATATTTGTTATAAGAATCTCATGTCTTTCAGATGTATGTATTTAAAAATAATGATGTTACAAAACAGTAGGAACATTTTATATTGTTAATTTATAGCAGAATCTGCAGAGTGCTGCAAAACACGATTATTGTGTAGTGAAGATGGATGGGTGAACGTGGAAAATGAAATTTGCTTTCTGTAATCATATCCTTCTACAGCTATAAAGCCAAGCTATTAAACTTTACACAGTGTATTCATGCATGTTGAAGTTATGTCCTTCAATTTTTCCATTTTATCTATATTTTGAAGTTAGAAATTTTTTCAACAGTATTTGCAACCAAGGTTACATATTTATGTATAATAAACTCCTCTCACAATTTGTACCAATATTTTTTTAAACTTTTACACAAAGATTACACATATAGTAAGGTTGTAGATCACATAATGTGTTATGTTAGATGTTTGTATGAAAAGATTACAGCAAAGAAATTGAATAGAAAAAACTGATTCAAATTCTTTCATTATATCATTACAAATCAGAAAAAAAACATTGTCTGTTGCAAAATCACAGTAAAACTTTGTTATTATGAAAAAAAGAAATTTTTCAAATAAACACATAACGATGACTTTTATGATTTTATAATACTTAAGTTTTATGTAAATTTATGAATGTTTTCAGTTGGTTTCACTTCACACAATGTAATCGATAATAGCACACTTACTGTACGTTTGTACAATCAACAGCCCCTCTAGGAAAGATTCTGCTATATTGTGAGTGTTTCCTAGTGTAAATCAACAGCCCCTCTAGGAAAGATTCTGCTATATTGTGAGTGTTTCCTAGTGTAAATCAACAGCCCCTCTAGGAAAGATTCTGTTATATTGTGGGTGTTTCCTAGTGTAAATCAACAGCCCCTCTAGGAAAGATTCTGTTATATTGTGGGTGTTTCCTAGTGTAAATCAACAGCCCCTCTAGGAAAGATTCTGCTATATTGTGGGTGTTTCCTAGTGTAAATCAACAGCCCCTCTAGGAAAGATTCTGCTATATTGTGAGTGTTTCCTAGTGTAAATCAACAGCCCCTCTAGGAAAGATTCTGCTACATTGTGGGTGTTTCATAGTGTAAATCAACCAGCCCCTCTAGGAAAGATTCTGCTATATTGTGAGTGTTTCCTAGTGTAAATCAACAGCCCCTCTAGGAAAGATTCTGCTATATTGTGGGTGTTTCCTAGTGTAAATCAACAGCCCCTCTAGGAAAGATTCTGCTATATTGTGGGTGTTTCCTAGTGTAAATCAACAGCCCCTCTAGGAAAGATTCTGCTATATTGTGAGTGTTTCCTAGTGTAAATCAACAGCCCCTCTAGGAAAGATTCTGCTATATTGTGGGTGTTTCCTAGTGTAAATCAACAGCCCTTCTAGGAAAGATTCTGCTATATTGTGAGTGTTTCCTAGTGTAAATCAACAGCCCCTCTAGGAAAGATTCTGCTATATTGTGAGTGTTTCCTAGTGTAAATCAACAGCCCCTCTAGGAAAGATTCTGCTATATTGTGAGTGTTTCCTAGTGTAAATCAACAGCCCCTCTAGGAAAGATTCTGCTATATTGTGAGTGTTTCCTAGTGTAAATCAACAGCCCCTCTAGGAAAGATTCTGCTATATTGTGGGTGTTTCATAGTGTAATATATAATTATGAAAAGTGATGGTCATCAATTCCACCAATATCAACAAAACAAAAGAAAGTTTAAACAGTGATGGTCATCAATTCCACCAATATCAACAAAACAAAAGAAAGTTTAAACAGTGATGGTCATCAATTCCACCAATATCAAGAAAACAAACTATTGTATCATTCCTGTTCTTACATATATATTTGTTGAGAAAGTACTGAAGTTTTCATTATATTTTTGATCATGATATAAGTGTAATTTTATAGTTTATTTTTTAGTTTTTGCTATAAGTTTGATATATTTATTTTCACAATTACATTTTATATTCATCTTCAGATTCATTATTTCATAACACTGTAGTTTTCTAAGTTTCTTGACAATTTAGAGTAATTTTAATTATAACAAATTCTTCACAAAAACTGTTTATATGAAGTTAATTGAACAGACATAGTTTACATTGTCTGTCTGTCTGTCTGTCTGTTTACAATTGTTCCGATTCTTGATAAAGTTCAACATGTTATCTATTAAAGACAAGAGATGGAGGTCTTATATGGTTTTTGTTTACATTGGACCATAAGGCCAAATGAGGTATTGTTAATTTATTCCAGTCCATACTCATCCATGTGGTTTTTCTTTCCTTTCAGAGTTTTTTTCAAAGAAAAGGTTTACAAATTGATTTTTCGTCTTTTTTTTTATAAATATATAACTGAAGTTTCCATGGATGAATTCTTTTAAACTGTATCACTTAGTTACAAATTATTAAAGTTACTTTTAATGGTATGAACACTTGTCATTAAAGAATTATTCCTATTTATTTATAAAACAAATTTCCTAATATCCAATACATTTATACCTCAAATGGGTCGAAATCAAATTAATAAAATATTGGTTAGCTCAAATATATGGGGTTAGGGTTATGGTGTTTACTGCCTTTTTCAACAATATTTCAGTTTTATTTGTGGAGGAGACCGGAGTACCCGGAGAAAACCACCAACCTATCGCAAGTCACTGACAAACTTTACCACATAATCTTGTATTGAGTACACCTTGCCTGAACCCCCAAATAGATGCAAATATCACTACAAAAATAGTATTACATACTATTCTATTTGATGTGTCCTATTTCAAAATTGTAGGTCAGAACTAGTTAGCTCATTGTACAATTTTAATATCCCACACAAATGTGTGTGTGTGTGGAAATGTCCCATTCAAAATATGTGTACACAAATAAACATGGCATTACATTTTGTGTTTATGCAACATTTAGCATTACCTGTTCACTTGATGCCATGCTATAGCTGAAATATTGCTAATGTTGGCATTAAACACCAATCAATCTGAATCATTGATTATTGACACTTTTCATTTTAGAAGTTTTTTCCCCAGATTGATTTTTGAACAAATTTATAATTTGACATTAATTCAGGTATTATGCACCATTAGAACCGTGATGTTATTAATTCTTCATATTTAATATTGGTGTTCACACATGGCCGTCCATAACATATAAATGTAATTGCTGCAGTTTATATTACAACTTTTAAAATACAACATTCATAGAAAGTTATTCAGAATCTCCAACTAATTGCAATACCTATTGGCCTCATTGCTATTTTAGTGATAATGTCTGTCTTGACCTATGCATCTGCCTTTATTCTATATGTATAAGAAATATTCATGGTATTTTATATGAAATTTATCAGTGTAAGTTTAAAGCTGTATGAATATGACAGCCATGTAAATCTCTTCAAATCAAGAAAAATGCAACTTTATAAGCCATAATATTATTTACATTTTGATTATGGCTATGTTGATGTATGCTAATGTGTTGTTTATTGTAAGCAGTCTGTATGTAATATAGAGTTTTATAAGAAGCAAAACTGTAGTTATGTAGTAATGGGACAATGCAATGTTTTCCCTTTTAATCCAACAAAATGCAAGGGAAATAAATGTATAGCATGATAAGCTGTTAGATGTTCTTAGAACTCTCTGGTTACAGTACTGTAATACAAATATTTTGCGATGGAAATAAGGTTTAATATACTCTAATGTACTTCTATCATGTTAAAGACTATCCATGTTCTATAACAGACCTTAAGAATATTTAATATTTGTTTATGCACATTCAATGTTTCAGGTTTGATGATGTCTTGAAAAAAGGAAGTAAATAAAATAGATTAATATATGAACAATATATTGTTTTTATATTGCTTTTGGGATTTAAGGAAGCAAATCTTTATTTTTTCACTGCGCTCAGGCAAGAAGTACTCAATACAACATTATGCGATAAAGTTTGTCAGTGACAGGTCGATGGTTTTCTCTTGGTACTCCGATAAAACTGACCGCAACGATATAACTGAAATATTGTTGAAAGTGGCATTAAAGACCATAACCCTAGCCCTTTATTTTTCCTCATATGTTTCAACAGATCAGCAATATTGCAGTGTTTTGACTTTGCTTCCATGGTATTAAATGTAAAATTTTCTCTCATTTTCATGTACATCGATGTGTGATATATCCCTGGTAATATTTTTCTCAGTGTTTAAAACGTATGTACTATATTTTCCTACAGTCATAGCGATTTATTTGTCTGATTTCATACTTCCATTCAGAATATCATTTCTGAAACTTATTTGATGTTTGTTTAATCAATCCATCCAGAAAGTGGCATTAGACACCATAAACCAGACACTAAATATATGACAATATATCTGATGGACCTCTTTGGTTGTTTTTATAAATAAACATTAGAGAATACAGAATGGGCAATCAAAAATAGACAATACAGAGAAACTGGCAACATAACATGTAAGGTACACAAGACGAAGAAAAACACAACACAGTATGTGTTGGACACCACTATGCACAAGTAAACACAAATAACATAAATAAGAAATGAGCCCTCTTATTTTGTAATATGCTTATTGATGATGGTATTTGTAAGGCTACTCAATCTATGGTATGAGAACAATACAGTTGGTCCAGAATAACTTTGTCAGAAACAAATAGTAACACTAAAGTATTGACATGTTTTTGTTATCATTCATTTTTGTGATAAGATGTGGTCTTTTTGAGTGGAAGCGTGTTTTATTGTTTGTTTTTATGTGTATTGTCATTGGAGATCCACTTATCAAATGGGGAAGGGGTGGGATCACATTAACTGGTTTAACTCATTCACATTTTTGTGCCTATCCCAACTCATGACCTGGATTTCCAACATCATATGTCTTGGTCTTTCTGATGTTCAGCGATTTGAGGTGAGAGGTGATTGTTCGTTTTACTGACATTGGTGGAATTAAAACTAGGCGAGTCAGAGCTTATTAGACATTGGTGATCCCCAAAACTAGCTTGTTAGACATTGGTGATCCCTAAAACTAGACGAGTCAGAGCTTGTTAGACATTGGTGATCCTTAAAACTTGACGAGTCAGAGCTTGCAAGACATTGGTGATCCTTAAAACTGGACGAGTCAGAGCTGGTAAGACAATGATGTTCCTTAAAACTAGACGAGTCAGAGCTTGTTAGACATTGGTGATCCCTAAAATTGGACGAGTCAGAGCTTGTAAGACAATGATGTTCCTTAAAACTAGAAGAGTCAGAGCTTGTAAGACATTGGTGATCACTAAAACTAGACGAGTCAGAGCTTGTTAGGCATTGGTGATCCCTAAAACTAGACGAGTCAGAGCTTGTTAGGCATTGGTGATCACTAAAACTAGACGAGTCAGAGCTTGTTAGGCATTGGTGATCACTAAAACTGGACGAGTCAGAGCTTGTTAGGCATTGGTGATCCCTAAAACTAGACGAGTCGGAGCTTGTTAGGCATTGGTGATCCCTAAAACTAGACGAGTCAGAGCTTGTTAGGCATTGGTGATCCCTAAAACTAGACGAGTCAGAGCTTGTTAGGCATTGGTGATCACTAAAACTAGACGAGTCAGAGCTTATAAGGCAATGATGTTCCATAAAACTAAACGAGTCAGAGCTTGTTAGGCATTGGTGATCCCTAAAGCTAGACGAGTCAGAGCTTCTTAGACATTGGTGATCCCTAAATCTAGACGAGTCAGAGCTTGTTAGACATTGGTGATCCCTAAAACTAGACGAGTCAGAGCTTGTTAGACATTGGTGATCCCTAAAACTAGACGAGTCATAGCTTGTAAGACAATGATGTTCCTTTAAAATAGACGAGTCAGAGCTTGTTAGACATTGGTGATCCCTAAGACTAGACGAGTCAGAGCTTGTTAGACATTGGTGATCCTTGAAACTTGACGAGTCAGAGCTTGTTAGACATTGGTGATCCTTAAAACTGGACGAGTCAGAGCTGGTAAGACAATGATGTTCCTTAAAACTAGACGAGTCAGAGCTTGTTAGACATTGGTGATCCCTAAAATTGGACGAGTCAGAGCTTGTAAGACAATGATGTTCCTTAAAACTAGAAGAGTCAGAGCTTGTTAGACATTGGTGATCACTAAAACTAGACGAGTCAGAGCTTGTTAGGCATTGGTGATCACTAAAACTAGACGAGTCAGAGCTTGTTAGGCATTGGTGATCACTAAAACTAGACGAGTCAGAGCTTGTTAGGCATTGGTGATCACTAAAACTAGACGAGTCAGAGCTTGTTAGGCATTGGTGATCACTAAAACTAGACGAGTCAGAGCTTGTTAGGCATTGGTGATCCCTAAAACTAGACGAGTCAGAGCTTGTTAGGCATTGGTGATCCCTAAAACTAGACGAGTCAGAGCTTGTTAGGCATTGGTGATCCCTAAAACTAGACGAGTCAGAGCTTGTTAGGCATTGGTGATCCCTAAAACTAGACGAGTCAGAGCTTGTTAGGCATTGGTGATCACTAAAACTAGACGAGTCAGAGCTTATAAGGCAATGATGTTCCATAAAACTAAACGAGTCAGAGCTTGTTAGGCATTGGTGATCCCTAAAGCTAGACGAGTCAGAGCTTCTTAGACATTGGTGATCCCTAAATCTAGACGAGTCAGAGCTTGTTAGACATTGGTGATCCCTAAAACTAGACGAGTCAGAGCTTGTTAGACATTGGTGATCCCTAAAACTAGACGAGTCATAGCTTGTAAGACAATGATGTTCCTTAAAAATAGACGAGTCAGAGCTTGTTAGACATTGGTGATCCCTAAGACTAGACGAGTCAGAGCTTGTTAGACATTGGTGATCCTTGAAACTTGACGAGTCAGAGCTTGTTAGACATTGGTGATCCTTAAAACTGGACGAGTCAGAGCTGGTAAGACAATGATGTTCCTTAAAACTAGACGAGTCAGAGCTTGTTAGACATTGGTGATCCCTAAAATTGGACGAGTCAGAGCTTGTAAGACAATGATGTTCCTTAAAACTAGAAGAGTCAGAGCTTGTAAGACATTGGTGATCACTAAAACTAGACGAGTCAGAGCTTGTTAGGCATTGGTGATCCCTAAAACTAGACGAGTCAGAGCTTCTTAGACATTGGTGATCACTAAAACTAGACGAGTCAGAGCTTGTTAGGCATTGGTGATCACTAAAACTGGACGAGTCAGAGCTTGTTAGGCATTGGTGATCCCTAAAACTAGACGAGTCGGAGCTTGTTAGGCATTGGTGATCCCTAAAACTAGACGAGTCAGAGCTTGTTAGGCATTGGTGATCCCTAAAACTAGACGAGTCAGAGCTTGTTAGGCATTGGTGATCACTAAAACTAGACGAGTCAGAGCTTATAAGGCAATGATGTTCCATAAAACTAAACGAGTCAGAGCTTGTTAGGCATTGGTGATCCCTAAAGCTAGACGAGTCAGAGCTTCTTAGACATTGGTGATCCCTAAATCTAGACGAGTCAGAGCTTGTTAGACATTGGTGATCCCTAAAACTAGACGAGTCAGAGCTTGTTAGACATTGGTGATCCCTAAAACTAGACGAGTCATAGCTTGTAAGACAATGATGTTCCTTTAAAATAGACGAGTCAGAGCTTGTTAGACATTGGTGATCCCTAAGACTAGACGAGTCAGAGCTTGTTAGACATTGGTGATCCTTGAAACTTGACGAGTCAGAGCTTGTTAGACATTGGTGATCCTTAAAACTGGACGAGTCAGAGCTGGTAAGACAATGATGTTCCTTAAAACTAGACGAGTCAGAGCTTGTTAGACATTGGTGATCCCTAAAATTGGACGAGTCAGAGCTTGTAAGACAATGATGTTCCTTAAAACTAGAAGAGTCAGAGCTTGTTAGACATTGGTGATCACTAAAACTGGACGAGTCAGAGCTTGTTAGGCATTGGTGATCCCTAAAACTAGACGAGTCGGAGCTTGTTAGGCATTGGTGATCCCTAAAACTAGACGAGTCAGAGCTTGTTAGGCATTGGTGATCCCTAAAACTAGACGAGTCAGAGCTTGTTAGGCATTGGTGATCACTAAAACTAGACGAGTCAGAGCTTATAAGGCAATGATGTTCCATAAAACTAAACGAGTCAGAGCTTGTTAGGCATTGGTGATCCCTAAAGCTAGACGAGTCAGAGCTTCTTAGACATTGGTGATCCCTAAATCTAGACGAGTCAGAGCTTGTTAGACATTGGTGATCCCTAAAACTAGACGAGTCAGAGCTTGTTAGACATTGGTGATCCCTAAAACTAGACGAGTCATAGCTTGTAAGACAATGATGTTCCTTTAAAATAGACGAGTCAGAGCTTGTTAGACATTGGTGATCCCTAAGACTAGACGAGTCAGAGCTTGTTAGACATTGGTGATCCTTGAAACTTGACGAGTCAGAGCTTGTTAGACATTGGTGATCCTTAAAACTGGACGAGTCAGAGCTGGTAAGACAATGATGTTCCTTAAAACTAGACGAGTCAGAGCTTGTTAGACATTGGTGATCCCTAAAATTGGACGAGTCAGAGCTTGTAAGACAATGATGTTCCTTAAAACTAGAAGAGTCAGAGCTTGTTAGACATTGGTGATCACTAAAACTAGACGAGTCAGAGCTTGTTAGGCATTGGTGATCACTAAAACTAGACGAGTCAGAGCTTGTTAGGCATTGGTGATCACTAAAACTAGACGAGTCAGAGCTTGTTAGGCATTGGTGATCACTAAAACTAGACGAGTCAGAGCTTGTTAGGCATTGGTGATCACTAAAACTAGACGAGTCAGAGCTTGTTAGGCATTGGTGATCCCTAAAACTAGACGAGTCAGAGCTTGTTAGGCATTGGTGATCCCTAAAACTAGACGAGTCAGAGCTTGTTAGGCATTGGTGATCCCTAAAACTAGACGAGTCAGAGCTTGTTAGGCATTGGTGATCCCTAAAACTAGACGAGTCAGAGCTTGTTAGGCATTGGTGATCACTAAAACTAGACGAGTCAGAGCTTATAAGGCAATGATGTTCCATAAAACTAAACGAGTCAGAGCTTGTTAGGCATTGGTGATCCCTAAAGCTAGACGAGTCAGAGCTTCTTAGACATTGGTGATCCCTAAATCTAGACGAGTCAGAGCTTGTTAGACATTGGTGATCCCTAAAACTAGACGAGTCAGAGCTTGTTAGACATTGGTGATCCCTAAAACTAGACGAGTCATAGCTTGTAAGACAATGATGTTCCTTAAAAATAGACGAGTCAGAGCTTGTTAGACATTGGTGATCCCTAAGACTAGACGAGTCAGAGCTTGTTAGACATTGGTGATCCTTGAAACTTGACGAGTCAGAGCTTGTTAGACATTGGTGATCCTTAAAACTGGACGAGTCAGAGCTGGTAAGACAATGATGTTCCTTAAAACTAGACGAGTCAGAGCTTGTTAGACATTGGTGATCCCTAAAATTGGACGAGTCAGAGCTTGTAAGACAATGATGTTCCTTAAAACTAGAAGAGTCAGAGCTTGTAAGACATTGGTGATCACTAAAACTAGACGAGTCAGAGCTTGTTAGGCATTGGTGATCCCTAAAACTAGACGAGTCAGAGCTTCTTAGACATTGGTGATCCCTAAATCTAGACGAGTCAGAGCTTGTTAGGCATTGGTGATCCCTAAAACTAGACGAGTCAGAGCTTGTTAGGCATTGGTGATCCCTAAAACTAGACGAGTCAGAGCTTCTTAGACATTGGTGATCCCTAAATCTAGACGAGTCAGAGCTTGTTAGGCATTGGTGATCCCTAAAACTAGACGAGTCAGAGCTTGTTAGGCATTGGTGATCCCTAAAACTAGACGAGTCAGAGCTTCTTAGACATTGGTGATCCCTAAATCTAGACGAGTCAGAGCTTGTTAGGCATTGGTGATCCCTAAAACTAGACGAGTCAGAGCTTGTTAGGCATTGGTAATCCCTAAAACTAGACGAGTCAGAGCTTCTTAGACATTGGTGATCCCTAAATCTAGACGAGTCAGAGCTTGTTAGGCATTGGTGATCCCTAAAACTAGACGAGTCAGAGCTTGTTAGGCATTGGTGATCCCTAAGACTAGACGAGTCAGAGCTTCTTAGACATTGGTGATCACTAAGACTAGACGAGTCAGAGCTTGTTAGGCATTGGTGATCCCTAAAACTAGACGAGTCAGAGCTTGTTAGGCATTGGTGATCCCTAAAACTAGACGAGTCAGAGCTTCTTAGACATTGGTGATCCCTAAATCTAGACGAGTCAGAGCTTGTTAGGCATTGGTGATCCCTAAAACTAGACGAGTCAGAGCTTGTAAGACAATGATGTTCCCTAAAACTAGACGAGTCAGAGCTTGTAAGACAATGGTGTACCCTAAAACTAGACGAGTCAGAGCTTGTAAGATAATGATGTACCCTAAAACTAGACGAGTCAGAGCTTGTAAGACAATGTTGTTCCCTAAAACTAGACGAGTCAGAGCTTGTTAGACATTAGTGTTTCCTGAAACTAGACAAGTGAGAGCTTATTAGACAATGGTGATCGCTGAAACTAGGCGATTCATTGCTTGTTAGACAATGGTGATCGCTGTAACTAGACTTTCCAGAGCTTGAAAGACGATGGACATCCCAAAAACTAGACGAATGAGAGCTTGGTAGACATTGGTGACCCTTAAACCAAGATGAGTTAGAGCGTGTTAGATTTTTGTGATGTTCCTAAAGCTAGACGAATCAGTGCTTGTTAGACAATGATGATCCCTAAGACTAGACTAGAAGTTCAAATTACTACAAAGTAGAAGCTGGTACAAATTGTTACATTAAAAGGGGATAATTACGCACTTTTCCAGGTAATTAATATTATTATCTTTTAGGATTAGATAAAATGACACCTGACATAAATATACAGGGTGATATTATTATTATTGATATAATTGTTTACACAAAATAAAAGTAAACTCGGATGTTATGTACAACTTTCTTCTTTAGCAGCTGATAACTTCGTGACTATGTCTGAAGTCATTTGGGCTATGGACAGAATTGAAATACCCACCAAAAGGAAACTCAAAGCAAATAGATCATTTTGTTACAACTGGAAAGTATTAAGTGTGTGCGTACTGACATCTGTTTGTTCAGTATGTTGTGTTGTTTTTATGTGGATTTCATTGGGTAAAATGGAACAGATAAAGAAAGAAATAATAACTTTGTCACAGAGGGGTCATGATAAAAATTCTACCATCCTGGCAGACCATTTTCAGGTAAATTTTGAAAAATATTCTACTTTTAAAACTATGTACTTTCACCAACCAGTCATGCTTAAGACATGTGCAATTAGTTTGAAGATGTCAAAAGGGTAGTTAGAAGCCGTAAGCTGATGAAGGACAGACAACACAATGACCAAAAGAAAAAAAGACGGACAATAACCGATAAAACGCTACAGAGAAAACTAAAGATTGAGCAAAGCCAACACCACTAAAACAGTGGTGTTTCCATTCTACTACAGAGAAAACTAAAGATTGAACAAAACCAACACCACTAAAACAGTGTTGTTTCCATCCTACTACAGAGAAAACTAAAGATTGAGCAAAACCAACACCACTAAAACAGTGTTGTTTCCATCCTACTACAGAGAAAACTAAAGATTGAGCAAAGCCAACACCACTAAAACAGTGTTGTTTCCATCCTACTACAGAGAAAACTAAAGATTGAGCAAAACCAACACCACTAAAACAGTGTTGTTTCCATCCTACTACAGAGAAAACTAAAGATTGAGCAAAACCAACACCACTAAAACAGTGTTGTTTCCATCCTACTACAGAAAAAGCTAAAGATTGAGCAAAGCCAACACCACTAAAACAGTGTTGTTTCCATCCTACTACAGAGAAAACTAAAGATTGAGCAAAACCAACACCACTAAAACAGTGTTGTTTCCATCCTACTACAGAGAAAACTAAAGATTGAGCAAAGCCAACACCACTAAAACAGTGTTGTTTCCATCCTACTACAGAGAAAACTAAAGATTGAGCAAAGCCAACACCACTAAAACAGTGTTGTTTCCATCCTACTACAGAGAAAACTAAAGATTGAGCAAAACCAACACCACTAAAACAGTGTTGTTTCCATCTTACTACAGAGAAAACTAAAGATTGAGCAAAACCAACACCACTAAAACAGTGTTGTTTCCATCCTACTACAGAAAAAGCTAAAGATTGAGCAAAACCAACACCACTAAAACAGTGTTGTTTCCATCCTACTACAGAGAAAACTAAAGATTGAGCAAAACCAACACCACTAAAACAGTGTTGTTTCCATCCTAGTTTGTTTAACAATATTCAAGTAGGCCATCAAAGTATCACGGAATAACGCTGAAAGTCAAATGATTTAAAAGTCTTTGGGAGTAAGAAAAAAAGATAGCCAAAATCAGCTAATGTGACATTTTACAGTTTGCAATTCATATTATTACAGGAAGTTAATTCTCAAACCGATGAATCGAACGTAACCAGGAAGGATGTGCCCAGTCTTGATCATTTACGAGCCTTCAAAAGTAAGTAACTACACAAGATAAAATGATTATTCCATTATTATATCATTAAGATTCCATAAAATTTATATTTAATATGTAGTTGCAATAGAAAAGTTGTGAAGATACCAATTAATCAGAAGCCGTTGGTGAACAGACAATGCAAAGAAAAGACAAAAGGACAAACAATGATCTATAAAACATTATACAGAAAACAAAAGAATTTTAAACTGTATTTGATACTCGTTTTACTTATTAAGTATACATTTTAGATGGATACAGAGCAAAACTTCAAAGAACAAATAGAAAAATGAGTAACTTTCAAGGTATTTATAAAGTAACATGTAAGGTATTTATGAAATATTATTCAAGGTATTTATTCAGTATTATTCGAGTAACATATATTTGCATAGCAATATTCAAGGAGTTCATAAATATCATTAATGGTATTTGTACTGTAATATTTAAGGTATTTATTCATAAGTGGTGTTCACAAATATATATACAGTCTTATTTAAGGTATTTATATATACAGACCTATTCATGGTATTTGTGTAGTAATATTTAAGGTATTTATTCATAAGTGGTGTTCACAAATATATATACAGTCTTATTTAAGGTATTTATATATACAGACCTATACATGGTATTTGTGTAGTAATATTCAAGGTATTTATTCATAAGTGGTGTTCACAAATATATATATACAGTCTTATTTAAGGTATTTATATATACAGACCTATTCATGGTATTTGTGTAGTAATATTCAAGGTATTCATAAAATAATATTCAATATATTTATACAGTAGTAGTCAAAGTATTTGTATTGAATATTTCAGGTATTTATTTGTCTAGTTACTTTGTAGAATGGATTGTCTAATTATTTTTTGTAATAAGGATTGAAAAAATAGAAAGCTTAAGTCATATTGCATGTACACCTATATTCATTCGATATTATTTTTATTTCAGCGGCTGCTGTGCCACTTGATTTACCTATACAGCAGGTGAATTGTTTAACACTATATATTTGAATTGTTGCATTTTAAAGAGCAAAGGAAGTTCATCCCATTGAGCTTGAAATAAAGGATAAAAATTTACAGCTATGTCTGCTTCATATCATGACCTACACATCGAAATTGACAGTGAAGACCGGTTAAGAACGAAACTTTACAGACAAAAGATTTTCCCACTGTGAACTTTCCATTCATATGTAGCAACATTCCAACAACACCTGCATATGGAGCATATGTCTCTTAGTTGATCTGATATTCCAGATCTTGTGGTTCCTATCATGATTTCCATGATAGTGGGTTGCTGCTAACAAAAACGATACTGAACCAATTGTTCCTAGTGGTTAAGTTAAAGTCATTACCTCGAAAGCTTTACGGTCGCCACCATGACTTGATTAACCTTTGCGGAGTATCTGGATCACAATCCTGTCATGTCCTCATTCATGACTTATCACTAGGTTTGTAACAATGTAACACGACGGGCGCCACATGTGGAACAGGAATTGTTTACCCTTCCGGAGGACTTGACTTCACCCCCGGTTTTTTGTGGGGTTCGTGTAGCTCGATGTTTTGTTTTCTGTGTATTTGTTTGTTCTTTTTCTTTTAGCCATTGTATTGTCTGTCCTTGGATTTACGGCTTCTGCTTTACCCCTTTGGTATCTATTAGTAACATTCTTTTCTGATGAATTACAATAACAAAATTCATTATCATCCCTTTAAACGCTCTGCGTAATGTGTTCGAGCTGCACAATTCAAACCAAATATAACCACTGAAATAATAGGTAAATGTAATGAAATTAAAATGCTTGTCTTCACATTTGTCATATAAGACATTATATTTTACAGTTCATGATTTCGGCTGTACATTATGTTCCTATAGGTGTGACGGCTGCCAGTATACGCAATGACTTTGTTAATAGTAAGCAACTACAATATAACATAACAAGTAACCATTAAAAATGTTTAATAAGTAAAGAAGTACGTATAAAAGAATACACAGAATATCCTAATCCGATTGGATATATTGTAAAGTGACGATCCGATACAGAAGTATACCCAAATCGTAAGAGATATACGTGTAATGCGACACTTCGTATATAGTGACCATCCGGACAGAGCAGTAACAAAGTCCGAGGGGATATGCGTGCAAAGTGACGATTCGCATACCCAAGTACAAAGGAATGCTAGTATAGATGCATAGTGTTGTATATAGCAGTGTTCAGACTCGGAGAGGGGTATGCAGTGCCGATATGGATTCAATACAAAGCAGAAGAATAAAAGCTTGGAAAACACGAGCTCTCTTAACATTCCAGAGTGAGACCAGGTGCTCCATAAAGAATATAATTTGTTGTCCAATTATGGCACCGTATTGACGAAATCTAGTTAAGCAAACAGAAATCTCAAGATCATATTTACAACATCTGTCCAACTACATGTAGTTTCCTATTTGGACCAACAAATTCTTTATGGCGACCATATAATTTCTGCTATAAATTCTCACCAACCTGATTGTGTAATTTACAAGTAAAACGTACCGCCCTGTTAAACATGTCTTATATAATATAGAAGTAATAGTAATGCCTTGTTTTTCAAAGCTGTACCTTGTCAATCAATGTCAGTGCGACGTTTTAATATTTCTAAATATTAGAAATATTATGTAGTCCCATTGTTATATAATTACATTGTTTACCCTGTTGACATAGATCCTATATTATTGTATAAAACATTCATATAATTCTGTACTAGAATACAATTCGTGTAGATATGAATTGCTTATCCCGATAGTAAACATTCTTTGGGACATCTCTCCAACCAACTGTTTTCAATTACTTGCTATGCATGTGTTTGTGATAGCCAAAACCGAAATCGTCATATATAATCCGTTTTGGGTATTATCCCAACCCTCTTTGTTGCAAACATTTGGAGGAAATCCATTTTTAGTAATCCGCATCAACTTTTGCGTAAATAAAGCTAATCAGTCGTAGTTATATCGCAATGATGTCTGGTGAGACCAAATAATTTCACATCTCCTCCTTTAAAATGTAATTAAAGTTGTCATTTGACTGGTGCAATGACATCCTATGCACATTGATCTGGTAATCATGCCTTTCAAATTCGTGATGATTTGTTTGTTATGCATTTATATAGTCCATAGTTTGTGTGCAATCAACGATATTGAAAACTCTCATTAAATCACAGTGCTAACTTCAATAACTTTGCATATCCGTCAGTGTCAATTTGTCAAAATTATTAAATAATGAGTATGTTCAGAATATTATTCTGCTATTAAGGAATTGTAAATGCTCAGCAACAGAAGTAATTTAAAGTTCTGTATATTCTGTACGTCAACACACTATTTCTTTTTATATGACATCTCCACTGTATTTCAACTCTTTGCTATATCTTTTTATATGACATCTCCGCTGTATTTCAACTCTTTGTTATACCTTTTTATATGACACCTCCGCTGTATTTCAACTCTTTGCTATATCTTTTAATATGACATCTCCACTGTATTTCAACTCTTTGTTATACCTTTTTATATGACATCTCCACTGTATTTCAACTCTTTGTTATACCTTTTTATATGACATCTCCGCTGTATTTCAACTCTTTGCTATATCTTTTTATATGACATCTCCACTGTATTTCAACTCTTTGCTATACCTTTTTATATGACATCTCCGCTGTATTTCAACTCTTTGCTATACCTTTTTATATGACACCTCCGCTGTATTTCTTTGCTATACATTGTGTCTTCCATCATAACTTTCATGTTTATTCCAGAAACGCGTCGTGCGCACTAATCTACGTTTTTATTGTATAAAATGCCACCACCATGTTTTATGTATCTATGTTAATCATCTGTATGACACACTACCTCCATCTCTTTATGTTTCTGTGCTAGTTACAAGGTATCACAATGTCTTCCAGTTGTTGTCGTGTGCGGCACACTACCAAATGTCTTTACTGCATCTATATGTATGACATGCTACCACTGTATCTTTCTATCTTTATGATATTCTGTATCACCATGTCGTTCACATGTCATTCTGTATGACATCTTCTACCATTTCTTTCTGATATAGACATATTATCATAGTATATCTTCATGACACCCTTGTATGATGTTTCATGTGTTGGCAGTATAACGTTCTACGTATTTCAAAACAATAGCAATTTATTATATGGTAGTATTAAAACAAATCATATTTATAATTTTCAGATGCTATGTGTGTGCATAAATGGAATGGTGTCGTGTGCAGAAACAACACTTACAGTAATCATGGTATGTATAATTGTTAGTAACCGTGGTAAATATGATTAACTGTCAGAAGTGATAGTATATATGATTAACTGTTAGTAATCGAGGTAAATAAAATTAAAAGTCAGTAATGATGGTAAACATGATTAACTGTCAATAATCATGGTAAATGTTATTAACTGTCAGTAATCATGGTAAATATAATTAACTGTCAATAACCGTGGTAAACATAATTAACTGTCAATCATTGTAAAGACAGTTATCAGTAAGCAATCAGGGCAAATATAATTAACTGTCAATAATCATGGTAAATAAAATTAACTGTCAGTAATGAGTGTAAGTATAATGACTATTAATAATCGAGGTAAATATAATTAATTGTCAGTAATCATTGTGAATATAATTAACTGTCAGTAATCATGGTGAATATAATTAACTGTCTTTCCGTAAAATATATTATTATGAAAAACAAAGATTTTTAAAGAAATTTCAAAACATCCTATTTGTCATTTTAGAAACTATTACTACAATATTTATTAGGAATAAACGTAAAAAAGTTTGTTATTAAGTAATTTCGTAACTGTTGTGGTACGTAGTTGACAACACACATAATTAACGATTCAGAGAAAATGTACTTAATGACTTAATGGCATGATAACATTAATGAAAAGGAAAGAGAGAAATGTAGATTTTTCCACCCTGCAATCGATTGTTTTTCTTGGGCCAACGCCTTAATTTCAATCATATTGCTAGTTATAGATATATTTATAAATTACACGTAAGAACAATTCAATAAGCCATAACTGTCAATTTTATGGAAGACCCATCTAATCTTGGTCGTTGGATAAAGTTTAATAATATATTTAACGCCTAATATTGTAGAACCAAACCACATAACAGAATTTTGGCAGAAAGCGCCATGGACGAAAACTTATTCTGGAGATGTATTATCACTTGGAGTTAATCAATCAATACCGGGAGTTTTCAGAGTGGAGAAAGGCGGCTTATATCTTTTATACTTAAATGTGAGTTTAAGAATATCATTTGCATGAGGAAAAGTAAGAAAGAAGAAGGAAGGTTTAGGCTCATCACACTAGTTTAACACTGTCTTTTTTTCTTTTTTTTTATCGAAGTGCATGTACCATGCCAGGAGAGTGAGTAGTCATGTATTTGTGTGTCAGGGGTATCGAATCTGCATCTTTCCACTGGATTCTCTATTCTTGTCTGTTTATATAATTATGAGCTTTGACTTTCCCTTTGTAAGATTGCTCGGAGTTCGGTAATTTTGTTATTACCCTTATTCTCTATTCTTGATTGTCACTTCGATTTTCTCTATTCTTGATTGTCACTTCGGTTTTCTCTATCGTTTAATTTCTATTGCAGTTTAATGTTTTGACTGTGTGGTATGCTTTTCATTTTATTTTAGAATTCTAATAAGTCAGTATTCATGAATGAAGTATAATACAAACTTTGATATCTAATTTAATGCACACAATTCTTTTCTGAAATAACCTTCACCAGGTACGCTCAAAGGAAAAAGATTAATATTCATTCTATAGGAGTATGAAAACCAAAGGTTCTAAACAGGATGATCAAAAACGGCTAAGACCACATATACATTAGAGAACGGAACCTTAATTCTTATAATAATTTAATTATTTAGGAACTGTAAATATAAATTATGTCCATTCGTAATAATAAGTTACTTGACCCCTGATCACTTCATCTCTTCGAGAGCTTTAGTAAAAAGTGGTTCGAAACATATATTTATTTGTTCATGCATTCTTGTGTTGTTCCGTTGTCATATACATTTGTATTGTATCTGAGAACGATATCATGGTTTTATATTGCTTCCAAATGAATCATTATTGTGTCGTGTTGCTAAATAGTGTCTAAATGAACCTGTTTGTTTTGTTGTACTTTATATACGTTTTGTCTTTATGTTTTTGTGTATTGTAGTTCATTTTAGTTTGTATCTCAACATTATGTGATAAAGTTTGTCAGTGACTTGCGACAGATCGGTGGTTTTCTCCTGGTATTCCGGTTTCCTCCACCAATAAAACTGACCGCCACGATAGATTTGAAATTTTGTTGAAAGTGTCGTTAAACACCATAAACCAAATCATCTTAATATGTAGAATACTATATTTACCTGGTTATATTTACTTTACAGGTATTGATTAGTGCTACTTATTCTAAGCACGATGTTGGTATATTTATATCAGACAACAAGAAGCTGGTATGTCGTGAGAACCTGGATGTTGTTCGACACACCAGTAGCCGTTCGTCAAATCCAAAGGCCAAAACATGTAGTATATCTGGTGTATTCTATATAGAACAAAACAATACAATTAGTGTCAAAATCATCACAATGAATACTTCTATATACCTAGATAGTTATAATACTAACTTTGGGGCAGTTTTATTGGCTAGCATGACTTAGGCAGTTTTGTTGGCTAGCATAACTTAGGCAGTTTTATTGGCTAGCATGACTTAGGTAGTTTTGTTGGCTAGCATGACTTAGTTTTTATGATGTCAGTGTTTCAGTCTTCAGCGCGTACATATTACATAGGGAAAAGATGTTTTAAGTTGTCGGATGTGTATCTGATCATATAATCATGTTTTAGACAATCAAGTATGTTTAAGTTAAACTAGCACTTACATTCGTACTTAGTGTATTTCCCCTATGTAATGTGTATTTATAAATATATGTAGAATGTATCTAAATGGAATAAAGTTTTGAATTATTTTTATTTATATAACATTTATAAATGAAAAATATAATTTATTAAAGTGATATTGTGTTTGTATTATTTGTATTATTTGCATGGTTAATAAAATAATCACATTTCTGCATTGTCAAAATATCCGTGTGTACTGATGATTATGCAACAATTTAATCTTCACATAAAACATAATATTTACATTGACTTTAAGCGTGCGTCACCCTAGAAGCTATATTTATACCTGACTGATTGTTAATATCCAACATAATTATGTCAAGGTCTATTATTATTCGGATATCATTATTCGGTCATTTCAATTGGATATTATATTGTTAGAAAATAAAATATACAAAAATGCCGCTTAATTTTTAAAAATGCATTCAATTGACCTTACAAGCCCACGTGTTCAATGTAATGAAATTGATTGTAGACATGAAGTCCTCTAGAAGAAATGAGAATGTGTATTTAAATCTATTGGGATACGCTTTAATCATTGTCTACATTCTTTGGTCTTCTAAAGAAATAGCGCGACTTTCAAACGATGTTGACATTTTGCGAAAAACTGTCAAAGATCTCCAGATTGACGATTACAGCTCAAAAAAGGTAAATCATACAGAAATATGATAACTTCGCACCATATAAACATGCAACATACTTAAATAATGTAAACACAGGTAATCCAGAAACTTGTAGTAAGCAATATAATTCAATGTCATGCATTGATTGATTTATTGTTGTTTAACCTCACATGAGTAGTATTCGAGGTATAATATTAACAAGAGGAAGTTTGAAAACAATCGATAATGTAATTGTTGGTTGATGTTGCCATGAAAATTAACCTATGGATGAATGTTTTTATTGCAAAAAGAAATAGTTGGAGATTAAGGATAGGATTAGAAAGAATGAGTTGTAATTGTTCACCATTGATGATGACTCTTTAACAATGTTATTCAGTAGCTTTTGAAAGTTCCCTTTACACGTATTGCGTGTGGCATTCTCCAACATGGGGTTACGTATTTTAACTTAAGATATATTATTATCCACCCCAAACAACGAACCGGTGCCTCTTTCGGACGAGTCGTACGTAAAGGAAACCTGAGGTTTTTGTATTCCGTCTTCTCTTTGGATCGAGTGATTAACAACTATTTTGTCAATTGCTATGTAAGATAAGAGGACATTACTCAATCATTCAATGTCATTAGAAACTTCCAACAGAACTTTCAATTCACTAGTTACTGCTATAGAAATAGACTACCAAAGCACAAATGATGCTTTAAAAGTGAAAATATGTAGATTGATAATATACGACAAAGTGTAGTAACACATATCAATAAAATATGTGGATTGATAATATACGACAAAATGTAGCAACACATATTAATAAAATATGTGGATTGATAATATACGACAAAATGTAGCAACACATATTAATAAAATATGTGGATTGAGAAAATACGACAAAGTGTAGTAACACATATTAATAAAATATGTGGATTGAGAAAATACGACAAAGTGTAGTAACACATATCAATAAAATATGTGGATTGAGAAAATACGACAAAGTGTAGTAACACATATTAATAAAATATGTGGATTGAGAAAATACGACAAAGTGTAGTAATACATATCAATAAAATATGTGGATTGAGAAAATACGACAAAGTGTAGTAATACATATCAATAAAATATGTGGATTGAGAAAATACGACAAAGTGTAGTAATACATATCAATAAAATATGTCCAATTCAATGGAAATGTTTATCATAGCTTGGAACTTACATAACATATGGTATAAACTTGTACATGGGCTCGTAATTATGTCTTTTGATATAACCCTGCTAATATTGTTCTTATATATAGCTAGATAACTTAGAGAACACATGAACAAGATAATATCTTACAGAACCAAACAATGCACAAGTCTTTTACTCTTATAAACAGAAAAGTTTGAAGACCCAATGGGGTAATACAAAAAAGAGTAAATAGGAGGACATGCAAAACAAAACAAAATAATGGTGAATAGAAAAGGAGAAAAAGACAAAGACAGAAAGGTAAACATTGAGCAGCACGAACCCTATCAAAAACAGGTGGTGAACTCATGTGGTCCGGATGGGTAGGCAGTTCAGAGCAGCACGAACCCTATCAAAAACAGGTGGTGAACTCATGTGGTCCGGATGGGTAGGCAGTTCAGAGCAGCACGAACCCTATCAAAAACAGGTGGTGAACTCATGTGCTCCGGATGGGTAGGCAGTTCAGAGCAGCACGAACCCTATCAAAAACAGGTGGTGAACTCATGTGCTCCGGATGGGTAGGCAGTTCAGAGCAGCACGAACCCTATCAAAAACAGGTGGTGAACTCATGTGGTCCGGATGGGTAGGCAGTTCAGAGCAGCACGAACCCTATCAAAAACAGGTGGTGAACTCATGTGCTCCGGCTGGGTGGGCAGTTCAGAGCAGCACGAACCCTATCAAAAACAGGTGGTGAACTCATGTGGTCCGGATGGGTAGGCAGTTCAGAGCAGCATGAACCCTATCAAAAACAGGTGGTGAACTCATGTGTTCCGGATGGGTAGGCAGTTCAGAGCAGCACGAACCCTATCAAAAACAGGTGGTGAACTCATGTGCTCCGGATGGGTGGGCAGTTCAGAGCAGCACGAACCCTATCAAAAACAGGTGGTGAACTCATGTGGTCCGGATGGGTAGGCAGTTCAGAGCAGCATGAACCCTATCAAAACAGGTGGTGAACTCATGTGATTTTTAATCTAGTGTGCACGACGCGTTTCTTGAATAACCTTCATCAGGTACGCTCAAAATAACCTTCAGTAGGTACGCTCAAAATAACCTTCATCAGGTACGCTCAAAATAACCTTCATCAGGTACGCTCAAAATAACCTTCATCAGGTACGCTCAAAATAACCGTCATCAGGTACGCTCAAAATAACCTTCATCAGGTACGCTCAAAATAACCTTCAGTAGGTACGCTCAAAATCACCTTCATCAGGTACGCTCAAAATTACCTTCATCAGGTACGCTCAAAATAACCTTCATCAGATACGCTCAAAATAACCTTCATCAGGTATGCTCAAAATAACCTTCATCAGGTACGCTCAAAAACAAAACATTGGACAGCTAATACAATGAAAAACAAAAAATACCACACTATCGGAACAATTCAAAAATCAAATATCAAAATCGAAGAAAGAGGTAAAATATCAAAATCGGGGAAAGAGGTAAAATGGATACTCTTAACACACAAATACATGACCGCTGACTTTCCCCGGATTGGCACAGACACTTCAATCGTATTCTGTTAAAGCCAGAAAATTCAAAATATAACAAGGAATCCAATATGACCAACAATGGAAATCTTTATTAAAGAAATCAAGTCTCCTATTATATAATGTTAGGGTTCATTTATTAAATATATTATTGATATTAATGGAAGCTCAAAATCCAGATGACCGGCCTCTCTAATATCTAGATCTGAGCTAAATAAAGATAAAAGATAGGAATGTGCCGTGCAATATTATCTTATTAATCTTAATGGGAATGGTTGTAGCAAAATCACACATAACATTAATGTAAATACATGTATATTGCAGGATTATCTTGATATTGTTGACGATCACTATACTGGGGAGGAAATACATGTTATTGATGACGTTAAATTCCGACATATAAGAGCACTGAAAGACACTGGGAACAATTTGGGTAACTATTTAATGTTTACTATTATTAAATAAATAATGTGTCTCACAATGGGTCAGTACTTTATATAATTTCAGGTTTATCCATCTTGTTGATCCTGTATTGAGCCCATGAATTCATATACTTTTCTGTCTTTAAGTATCCCCTCATATACAAATGTATTGATTTGTTCAACAAAAATTGCACTGAATTATATACCATCTTAACTTGTAAATAATCCGTAACTCCATTAATATCCTAAACAAAAAAGAGAAGCAATCTATTCTGTGTCGAAATTGGAAGAAATACTAAGAGTAAGAGATATTACTCGCTTTTAGATATAACGTTCGTTGATATTCATGGCACTTTTTTGTGTGGTTGGGATTAGATTTTAATTAAATTACTTCACATTATACAGTAAATGAATGCGAATTAATATCCTAATATCAGGTAGAAGTTGTTAATTCCATCAGATATAGGTGACAATATAACCGAATGGCATCAATGATATTTTCCTTCAAGTATTTTCAATCTCATTTGTATTAGGTATTCCAAGTTCATCGGAATGGTTATGTGTATACTGGAATGTCATTCTCAATGAAACAGGCATTATGTAAACAAACGTCAATCTTTTGACCGGATTAAGACGGAATGCAGACCATTTGTAGAAGACAAAGACCAAGAATACGCATAGCATATACATGTAGACATCATTACTCCTCAGATATATATCGATTTCATTTGTATTAATATATGACATAGTGATATCTTATTGACCCCAGATCTTAATTATTTGTCTAGGTAAAAATGTATGCAAAGAAAAGAGGTATCTACGAAAATGTAGGAAAAAGTTGAAGAGAAAAACAAAAGGACTAAACAAGGTTAGTATTCCAATGTAAATACAAAATACGATGCACTGCTGTGTTAATTTAATTCTTTATTTATTTCATGAGGATTATATACAACCAGAGGCTACTAGTAGCTCTCCTCATTGCTGTGTTATAATCTATACCTTTTATTAGCGGATTTATATATCTTGTACAACTTCCTTTGTTTGTCCTATTTCTGTTGGTCATCGTATTGTCTGTTCTTCGATTGATGGCTTCTGATAGCTCCTTTGATATCTTTAAGTTTGTCATGCTCTCTCGACTGTGACAGATTATGTTTTCAGTGCAGGGAAAGATCTTGTTTTCAGTCCTGGGGAGATTAAGCTTACAGACTAGTGGGATATCATACTTTCACTATTGGAGAGAATATGTTTTCAGTTCTTGGAAGATCATGCCTTCAGTCCTGATTGATATAATGTTTTCAGTCCAAGACAAGATCATGTTTGCAGTCCTGGAGATTATGTCTTCAATTCTGGGGAGATCACGTTTTCAGTCAAGGGGTAGAACGTATTTTCAGTCCTGGGAGAGCTCAAGTTTTCAGTACTGGGAATATCATGTTTTTAGTCCGTTTCAAATAAATACCCAACAATCTAATTGTAGGTGAATTAGGCAAGTCTTACAAAATTGCATAGATAATGAGAGAAAATTATACACTTATTTTCAGGAGAGAGTACATGCAGCGCACGTGGCTCTTGATTTCAAAGTCAATTCCACTATGTTTCGAAAACTCGAAACTTCAAAGAAAGGTAACCATTACAGTGTTTAACAATTTGTATGTATGTACGTATATATTCTCAAGTTATTCCTTGAAATAGTTGCGTTGTAGAACATATTTCGTGCAGGTGCTTTGTAATCAGTTCAACTAAAGCAAACTGGTCATAAGAGATAATGCAGTAAATTGTCAAGTATGAACAACAACAATATAAGAAATTAAATAACAATAAAAACAGACAACAAAACAATAATATGATAATGTGATAATGTTCAATTTTTTTTAACAAACTTTAGATGTATATACATTTGAATATTGTCCAGTTTGAAATCAGAATAGATTTAGCAATAGAATAAAAAAAATATCCCATTGGGGAAAAAGTTTCAAAATACAATAGACCAATCGCAAAAGAGGTTAAATTGATATCTCCATATACATAAAGACGCATACAAATATTTATATGGCTTTTTATTCGAAGCATGGGCAAAAATATGTGATTACTTGATTTAAAATACTTGTCGGTGTAAGATCAACCTTTTTGTTTTCTATTTTACAGACTGTTTCAATGAGTTTGGTGGTTCTGTGTGTTATAAAAGTAAGACGTTTGTTAATGGAGGTAAGATTATAGTTGTTATACATCACTTGTATGAGAATGAAGATAGACATAGAACATGGTTGACACCTACAGTTTATGATTGAACAATATTATCATTAATTGATTCCTTGTTTAAATGACAGATTGATATGAAAGAAATTAAAACAAAACATATTTATCGACAAATTAAAACTCACAATTCATCTAGTTTTCGTACTCATTTTTATTGATGAAATGTCTCCGGTGGACAAACTGTAAAACACATGAACAGACCATTTTTATACAACTAATGTCGATAAGATTGTAATAGAATTGATGAGCCATTTGTTGTTAAGTTGAAAACCTATGTTGAAATAGAAACATGTTTACTATATTGTGTTATCAACATATAGTGTAACATATTTCTTATATTTTCCCATTGTGAACTTTCCATTTATATGTAGCAACATTCCAGCAGCACCTGCATATGGAATA
This sequence comes from Bathymodiolus septemdierum, assembly GCA_963383655.1. Classification (NCBI taxonomy): domain Eukaryota; kingdom Metazoa; phylum Mollusca; class Bivalvia; order Mytilida; family Modiolidae; genus Bathymodiolus; species Bathymodiolus septemdierum. Next base: position 115,228,720 of record OY726519.1, read on the forward strand.
TATATCTCTCAGATGATACGATATTCCAGAGCTTGTGGTTCCTGTCAGGATTTCCTTGATAGAGGGTTGCTGCTAACAAGGAAGCTATTGAACCAAGGGTTCCTTTTGGTAAAGTTGAAGTCATCACTTCGAAAATTTTACGATCGTCACCATGACTTGGTTGACCGTTATGGAATATCTGTGTCACAAATGACCACTGATATGTTCCACTTGTCGTAAACACTTTCCGGTCCTTTCCTCATTCACGACTTGTTACGAGGTTTGTAACTAGATTAACACGACGGGTGCCACTAGTGGAGCAGGAACTGTCTACCCTTTCGGAGCACCTGAGTTCACCCCTGGTTTTTAGTGGGGTTCGTGTTACTCGATCTTTAGTTTTATATGTATGTTGTGTCCTTTTGTACTTTTTCTTTTGGCCATTGTATCGTCTGTTCTTCTTCGATATACGGATTATTTCCCAGTCCGATCAAGGGTTGGTCTCTTTTACAAGCGAAGACCATATTAAGCTTTGAATTAAAAAATCTTAGAACCTTTAAATATATAAGGTTGTTCCTACCCAAAGCGATACCTTTAATACATAACTGCATGACTGCTCACTTTCCTGGTTTGAAACAGGCACTTCAATAACAAGCTTTAATGGATAATTAATCATACTTGCAAATGACAATGCTAATAGAAACAGTATGTTTTCATTTTTGTAGAAAAAAGAAATATTATTAGTATACCATGGAAGATGTTGACAACAATTGAGTGGTCTCCCTTATTGATGACTTCCGACAATGGAAAATACAAAGTGAAATACAATGGATTATATTTGGTATATATAAATGTAAGTATGTATGCATTGGAATATTTAAATTATGCCAAACTCTTTACTAACTTTTTAATTTTCCATTTCTTCGAATCAAATTTACAGTATGAATAGTTTATCACAATTGTCATTCTGGGAAAAAATCAGTTAACAAAAATTAGTTGCTTAAATGCTAATTTAAAACATAATTACAATTTTTAACATCAGAAATTCCATATATCCATATTAATGTTAATAAAAACAAATAACCCTTTTGTGAATTATTGGCCATTTTCCTAAAATGTGCAGAGCAATCGAATGATACTGATCTACAAGCAACAGACGACCAGTCAAAACATTAAACTAATTCAAAATTTAATGAAACATTAGAAGCAGAGATTTGCAAATGAGATGCTAAATAAAATTGTATCTATTATTTTCATTTATTGCTGAACCAGTACGAAAGAAACGTTAAGAAGCAGTTGGTTCGAACAACAAGGGGTTAACTTAGTGTGGTCATCTATCCTAAATTCAATGAAAAAGACAACCAAATAGTTTTGTTCAAGTTTTCATTTATTAGCCATTCCCATTTCCTCCCATTCAATTGCTATTTTAGATTACATTTATGTTTTTAGATTCTGTTTATTCCTACTCAACGTGAAGAAAGAGTTGGTATTTTCTTGGACAATACTCAAATTTTGACTTGCCAAGAAGGTCTGGCCACTATGCAAGAGTTGGAAGCGAGGGATAAGCTGTATAACTTAACAGAGAGATCATGCAGTTCGTTGGGTGTTTTCCTTGTAAATAAAGACCAAATTCTATCAATACGTGTTGAAACTCGAAATACCAAAATAAGATTATGGAATGTTGGAAACAATTTTGGTGTTGTTTTATTGTATAGAAAATAAAGTTAACATATACACTTATTTTTGTTTGATATACTTTTCTATAAATTAAAATGAAAAACAAAAAAATGCCACATTGTCGGAACAGTTATTTAAAATCTTTTAAATAGACGTCAAATTGCAAAAACAAACAGTAACCTCTTTGTTAAAATACACCAAGATACTTATTCAAAATAATCCTAAAGGATAAAACTTTGAATAAAGGAAAACTGAAATTAAGGCATGCTGAAAAAATATACTATATAATAATAACACAATTTTGCAGAAGAAATTATACTAAAATCTGAAGTAAAGACAGTCAAAAATAATTCAAATGATATGAATATTTGGCCGGAAGTGGTAAATAATACCACATAGATTTTTAAGCATTTGAATATATAACTGCTTTATTAGGCTTACATACAAATCAGCACAAAAACACAGACAAAATGCAAGTCATTTAACAAACCTTTGATATGGAGGAAAATAAAAATAGGCAATGAACTACATTTGTAACATGTCAAAACATAGGTGTTTACGGTTAAAACTAATCACCCATTTAAAGTGTCAAACCCACTTTCTGAAAACCATATGTATTGCCTTAGTTTTATAACCTTGTTGCATGTGTTTTAATGGAATATATTGTACCTGGTTCCTGGTATTAGAGTGACAGCTGTCAATTACTGCTAAAATTTGTACATAACAGTATGGCATATTCAATACATAGATAAATAAGAATACAATGCCCATGGTGTCAGGTTTGTACCCCCATGGTGTCAGATTTGTATATCAAGTTCATATTGTCAGGAACTTGAGTGCAACATATTTATCTATGCTAGTGAGCATACATTGTGTTAAGCTTTACGAGTTTGTGATCAAAGTCATAAACATATCAATCACTAGATTGAATTCACTAACCAGGAACTTATATAGATATGTAATAATAACTTGGTCCTTTATTGATAGTATAATTGTGAAACATTTCCCGAGAATCAAAGTACAAGTAAACTTCACCTGTAATCATATACATACATGTATACATATAGTGGTAAGCGTGCGCATGTCCTTAATAAAAACGAAAAGTAAAATAGCATAAGTCTTATATGGCGGGAAAGTAGCAAGCAGCTAGCACATGAATGCTCGGGCTTGATGCTTGCCAGCAACAATAAGCTTTCAGTTACGGTAAAATCAAGATGTATGGAGATCTCAATTTAGACATGCATAATGCACCTTGTCGGAAATGTCAATGTTGTTGTGAAAAGGCTGCTCCCAAAATATCATGTTATTCTATCATACAAATATTCCATGGAACCATAGTTCTCTTTGTTCTCTCGTTCATTACTTTGGCTTGTAATCTGTGGATACTGAAAGAAAATAATGACGTGAAGATAGCGATAGCAGTAGAACTTTATAAATCTTCCACCAGAACGAGCGATAATACACTGGTAAGTACTACTAGTTTGTTTTTTATATTCAATTCCATGATCGATGTATACTGATTTGTGAAATGTTATGTAGTCAAGGGTGATGCATGATTTTATTCATAGAAAAAAAAATACATTTTAGGATGATGAAATTTCTTTTATTCAAAGTAAAAATAAAAATATGTTGTTTAAATTCTAACTGTAATATATACATTATTCTAAGATTTTTTTTCGGTACATATGTAACTATCATGACATTTTACATAACTTGCATTATTACAAGAATTATCTCATTCAGGAAGTGTAATCTGGTGTTGTCTCCCTTTTCCTATGGTTTCGAAGAATTTGTTATCATTACTTGTTAATTTATTACTTCCCCTTTCTTTATGTAGAAAAACTAGTTGTTTAATTGGATTATTTAGCATAATGTTTTTCTATACTTATCATAAATAAACATAAAAGTTAATTTAGAAATTATGAAGGCGTATAACAAAACAAAGCAAATTGTCCTTGATAATTAGACAGTGGTGCTTGTAGTACCTTATTGTTAATATAGGCAATATTTTATTTCATATATATGATGTGCATAGTATACACATATACATTATATTAAGCAAAAAGGGTTCAGAAACAAGCCAGATTGCTTTTCTAAATCTGTCTTCTTAAATACTTATATACAAGATTGATATACATACGTTTGTTGTTGATGCTCGACATTACTTTATTATTTTGCAGAGTTAGTTATTGTCACCTATCCGAATTGTTTGGTGGAACCAGTGTTGTTCATCTGTTTAGTTTTCTCTGTTTTGTTTATGTTTTGCTGGTCTTCATTGCGTGTGATCGTGTCTATGGATTGTCTATGGATGGTCTATTCTTTATTGCCAGTGTTGTTCATCTGTTTAGTTTTCTCTGTTTTGTTTTTGCTTTGCTTGTCTTCATTGCGTGTTTTGTGCCCCACGTTGATCGTGTCTATGGATTGTCTATTCTGTATTGCCAGTGTTGTTCATCTGTTTAGTTTTCTCTGTTTTGTTTTTGTTTTGCTTGTCTTCATTGCGTGTCTTGTGCCCCACGTTGATCGTGTCTATGGATGGTCTATTCTTTATTGCCAGTGTTGTTCATCTGTTTAGTTTTCTCTGTATTGTTTTTGTTTTGCTTGTCTTCATTGCGTGTCTTGTGCCCCACGTTGATCGTGTCTATGGATTGTCTATTCTTTATTGCCAGTGTTGTTCATCTGTTTAGTTTTCTCTGTTTTGTTTTTGTTTTGCTTGTCTTCAATACGTGTCTTGTGCCCCACGTTGATCGTGTCTATGAATTGTCTATTCTTTATTGCCAGTGTTGTTCATCTGTTTAGTTTTCTCTGTTTTGTTTTTGTTTTGCTTGTCTTCATTGCGTGTCTTGTGCCCCACGTTGATCGTGTCTATGAATTGTCTATTCTGTATTGCCAGTGTTGTTCATCTGTTTAGTTTTCTCTGTTTTGTATTTGTTTTGCTTGTCTTCATTGCGTGTCTTGTGACCCACGTTGATCGTGTCTATGGATTGTCTATTCTTTATTGCCAGTGTTGTTCATCTGTTTAGTTTTCTCTGTTTTGTTTTTGTTTTGCTTGTCTTCATTGCGTGTCTTGTGACCCACGTTGATCGTGTCTATGGATGGTCTATTCTGTATTGCCAGTGTTGTTCATCTGTTTAGTTTTCTCTGTTTTGTTTTTGTTTTGCTTGTCTTCATTGCGTGTCTTGTGCCCCACGTTGATCGTGTCTATGGAATGTCTATGGATGGTCTATTCTTTATTGCCAGTGTTGTTCATCTGTTTAGTTTTCTCTGTTTTGTATTTGTTTTGCTTGTCTTCATTGCGTGTCTTGTGACCCACGTTGATAGTGTCTATGGATTGTCTATTCTGTATTGCCAGTGTTGTTCATCTGTTTAGTTTTCTCTGTTTTGTTTTTGTTTTGCTTGTCTTCAATACGTGTCTTGTGCCCCACGTTGATCCTGTCTATGGATTTTCTATTCTGTATTGCCAGTGTTGTTCATCTGTTTAGTTTTCTCTGTTTTGTTTTTGTTTTGCTTGTCTTCATTACGTGTCTTGTGCCCCACGTTGATCGTGTCTATGAATTGTCTATTCTGTATTGCCAGTGTTGTTCATCTGTTTAGTTTTCTCTGTTTTGTTTTTGTTTTGCTTGTCTTCAATACGTGTCTTGTGCCCCACGTTGATCGTGTCTATGAATTGTCTATTCTGTATTGCCAGTGTTGTTCATCTGTTTAGTTTTCTCTGTTTTGTATTTGTTTTGCTTGTCTTCATTGCGTGTCTTGTGACCCACGTTGATCGTGTCTATGGATGGTCTATTCTGTATTGCCAGTGTTGTTCATCTGTTTAGTTTTCTCTGTTTTGTTTTTGTTTTGCTTGTCTTCATTGCGTGTCTTGTGAACCACGTTGATCGTGTCTATGGATTGTTTATTCTGTATTGCCAGTGTTGTTCATCTGTTTAGTTTTCTCTGTTTATTTTTGTTTTGCTTGTCTTCATTGCGTGGCTTGTGCCCCACGTTGATCGTGTCTATGGATGGTCTATTCTGTATTGCCAGTGTTGTTCATCTGTTTAGTTATCTATGGTTTGTTTTTGTTTTACTTGTCTTCATTGCGTGTCTTGTGCCCCACGTTGATCGTGTCTATGGATTGTCTATAGATTGTCTATGGATTGTCTATGGATTGTCTATGGATTATCTATGGATTGTCTATGGATTGTCTATGGGTTGCCTATGGATTGTCTATAGATTGTCTATGGATTGTCTAAGGATTGTCTATAGATTGTCTATGGGTTGTCTATGAATTGTCTATAGATTGTCTATGGATTGTCTATGGATTGTCAATGGATTTTCTATGGGTTGTCTATGAATTATCTATGGATTGTCTATGGATTGTCTATAGATTTTCTATGGGTTGTCTATGAATTGTCTATGGATTGTCTATGGATTATCTATGGGTTGTCTATGAATTGTCTATGGATTGTCTATGGATTATCTATGGATTGTCTATGGATCATCTATGGATTGTCTATGGGTTGTCTATGGATTGTCTATAGATTGTCTATGTATTGTCTATGAATTGTCTATGGATTCTCTATGGGTTGTCAATGAATTGTCTATGGATTGTCTATGGATTATCTATGGATTGTCTATGGATTGTCTATGGATTGTCTATAGATTGTCTATGAATTGTCTATGGATTGTCTATGGATTGTCTATGGATTGTCTATAGATTGTCTATGGATTGTCTATAGATTGTTTATGGATTGTCTATGGATTGTCAATGGATTGTCTATATATTGTCTATGGATTGTCTATGGATTGTCTATGGATTGTCTGCCACTTTGGTTTTTCTCTAACGTTTATCTACTTTAACTCCATTATCGTTGAGTTTAAAATCTGAATTTCTGTAAAAATAAATTAACACCCTCTTTTGCAGTCAGTAGAAGATTATGGTGAAGATTTAACTTCTGAATTTCAATATCGTCTACATAAACGAGACGTATCGACATCAAAAAAGAGGAAAGGCAGAAAAAGTATGTAAACGATTTAGTAATATTTTAGAAAAATCTCAATTTGGTCATTTAAACAGCGACAGAGTGACTTGATTATTTTTAACATTTATTTTCCAGTAGCACTTTATAATTTATTGAATTTAATAATATCATATTCAATAGCTGAATACGGAAAATTATATTATCTATTATTTCGCTACAGGTATAGAGAGTATATTTTTTTTATAATTAAAACTAGTTTGTTTGTAAGAGATTATTTTCATGGTAAAGCATTGGCGATGAGAATAATTTCAAAAGTACGTGTTCGTGTTTTTTGCCTAGGTCTTAGAATAGAATAGAATAACCCATTTAATTTAGTTATTCACATCATTGGATCTTTATTGCGTGGACATTTTACAGACATGATCCGTAATAATAGGGACCTCCTCAAAGAATTGTACTATAAATTTTGCCAGTGTTTTTAATCAAGTCATTCTTCTATAATATATACAATGTATATAATCACTGAAAAAAATCAAGATCAAGTTCATGGAATGATTGCGTTGTTATTTATGGCAAGATTGTTTATTTATTTTAATGAATATTGCAAAATAATTATTTCTTGTAGTAATTGTTTGCGAGGGATTTCGTACCAATAGTAGTCTTGAAAACAATAGTAAATTGTTCTTTTCAATGTATAAGATACTATACCATTTGTTGGTATTTCCGGGATAAAAAACTTATATTTCATCTTTAATGGTAATTGTTTTCTTTAGATTTTTCTAGTATCATAGCAAATATGTTAGCCGCATATATTACTGTTTACTCTTCCGGAGCACCCGAGTTCACCCCAGCTTTGTTGTGAGGTTCATGTTGCTCGATCTTTAGTTTTCTGTGTAGTGCTTTGTAGATCATTGTTTGTCTGTCATTTTGTCCTGCTTGGCTATTGTATTGTCTCTCCTTTTTTAACTTACTCCGTCTGATTAACATTTTGGTAGCTTCAAATTATTCTTATACGGTAGTATTTAGAAACGGTTTCTATATTTGTGCTTACAGAACCCAAATGCAAATGTAGAGGAAAACGAGGCAAAAGAGGACCACGGGGAGAAACAGGTCCAAGAGGGGAAATAGGTATCCAAGGCACAAGAGGAGAAATTGGTGTCCAAGGTCTAAATGGCAAACAAGGTTCACCAGGTATGTTTCTAGAAAATATAAAAAGTATTTGCTTTTAGATGCATAATATACTAGACATTAAGGTAATTGGAACTAGAACATTTTCATTTTAAGACTTCATCAATATCAATAGGTCAAATTGTCGAATATGACATAGTAATATGATAGTAGTTTAGATTGAATGTTATATCAGTGTATCAATCGTCGGTAACCCAATGTTATATCAGTGTATCAATCGTCGGTAACCCAATGCTATATCAGTGTATCAATCGTCGGTAACCCAATGTTATATCAGTGTATCAATCGTCGGTAACCCAATGTTATATCAGTGTATCAATCGTCGGTAACCCAATGGTATATCAGTGTATCAATCGTCGGTAATCCAATGTTATATCAGTGTATCAATCGTCGGTAACCCAATGTTATATCGGTGTATCAATCGTCGGTAACCCAATGTTCAAGACGTTAGTTCCTCCTTCATCCACAGTGATATATCACGAACGTAGTGAGGAAAACGAATAAGGAATGCAAGTTACCTGCTCTGGTAGATTGGGAGCTGTCAGTGGGTGTAATTTCATTACCAGCATTGTTTTTAAAAAAACTATGTATTCTTTTAACTATCTTTTGACATTTATACATCTATTTCAGCTGTTTTTCTTCGATATCTTTTAAATCTAAGATCACAGCGAGCCATCACGTGACGTCAGCAATTTGGCACTGAACTGTTACAAAACTTTCTAAAAAAAAAATCTAAATAATTTTGAATAGCTTTCTATTAGTTTATGGGAATGACATACACATGTGTTGGTTAATATACAGCAAATATCAAATTTTAATTAGATTGTTAAATTAGCAAACCACATGCCACCGATACTAATTGACAACATTAGCCAATGACATGATAGATACAGTATATTCTATTTGACTATGTTCTAACTTAATTATTTTATTTTTAGAAAAGGTATTGTTTAATAAATATAAAATATAAAAACCACTATACCGTCTTTTTAACAAGAGAAACACGACGGGTGCCACATGTGGTACAAGAACTGCCTACACTTCTGGAACAGATGAGTTCATCCGTGGGGCTTAGTGGGGTTCGTTTTGCTCGATCATTAGTATTCTGTGTAATGTTTTGTATATCGATGTTTGTTATTTTGTCCTTTGTCTTCTGACCATTGTTTTGTCTATTTATGGCTTCTGATTACCAATTTGGTGTCTTTTCATACTATTGTAGGAATACAGGGTGAGAAAGGCGACCCAGCACTACCTCCTGTAAGTAGTATGTTGTATTAAATTTGCTCTTAGTAAAATACTAGCGAATATTTATATCGTACAATTAATACAGCAACTGTAAGTCTCTACAATGTTGGCTAATATAGAGGCATAAGCTTAAAATGAATACATTTAACCCCTTTATTATGTATCTAACTGAGAACACGTTTAAATTACTAAACAGTATTTAGATATCCGTGAACATATTTAAACTCAGTATGTAGGTAGCTGTAAACACGTTTAAATTACTAAACAGTATTTAGATATCCGTGAACATATTTAAACTCAGTATGTAGGTAGCTGTGAACACGTTTAAATTACTAAACAGTATTTAGATATCCGTGAACATATTTAAACTCAGTATGTAGGTAGCTGTGAACACGTTTAAATTACTAAACAGTATTTAGATATCCGTGAACATGTTTAAACTCAGTATGTAGGTAGATGTGAACACGTGTAAGCTCCTATAGTAGGTAGTTATGCATCAACACATTTAAGCCTGAACAGAATGTAGTTAGGTATGGACACACTTAAGCCCCTAAAGTTAGTTAACAATGAACACATGTAATCCCCTATAGTGAATATGTAGTTGTGAAGACTTACACGTTACACCCCTATTACACGTTATGTTTAACCTATGAAAAATGTGTTAATGTGTTGGCAATATCTTGAAGTCTCCCAAGAGCTGAGAGTTGTTAGCGCTATCCAATCTCTATGTCTTAATGGCCGTACCTTGCAATACAGATACATTTTGTCATATTGTATAGCCTGGATTTCCCTCGGGATGCATTTGTAAATATATCATTATGCCTCATAGATATAAGATTGTCTGTGATTAGTTAAAAAACGTCACATGTCAGGAAGACAAAACTTCATGTATCCCTACACCACGTGCTCCAGGTATATGCGTACTCATGAATCTATAGTATTGTCATGAGACCTTTTACTCTTCCAGGCGACATAATGCCATTATATGTTTTTGGGCGTGCTCATGTTGTTTGATTTTACGTTTGTTTGTTAACCAATTTGCTTATATAATCAGATCACATCTTTACCTGAAAACTTTAGTACAATGTAGTAGATATATACACTTCAACTACGAATACTTCAAAATCTTATAAATATTGAGCAATTTTCCTCTTTACAGATGCGGCCCATGGCAGCACACTACACAAGTGATTTCATGAGAGATGCTAATACAAGTTCTTGGAATTCCAACGGTATGAATTATTTGTCTTAATGTAATAAAGTGAGTGGTATTTGTTGTTTAACGCCCAATGAACAATGTTCCATGTATATGATTGCGAGAACAAGCTACATTTCAATAAGATGATGATAATGGTGATGATGTCTACTTTGTACTAGACCAAGAAGAGTTTGAAGATACCAAAGTGGTAATCACGTTATTTGGATTTTTATAGTGCTAGCTCATTGAAACAACAGTATGCGGGAAAGCATTTAACTACACTCGATCACATTATCCTGCTTCTGACCCAACCATTTGCTATTACTCCTGTATGTTGCGTGCTTAGCGGAGGGTTATTTTTTTTCTATCAATGAATCAATGCTTTCAACTTTTAGTTGCCTGTAAAATGATGTGGCATGGGACAGTCTGCAGAAACAGAACATATACAAGTTTACGTATGTTATATACACATAATATATTTGGTTTTGGTCTATTATCTTCTGACGTTAAATTCAATTAATTGTGTATGTTTTATTTTGTGAAAGTCACAGCTTCAATGTAAAGATGTTCATACAAAAAACGTTTTTTTTTAGATATTTGAAATGATGTTCCTTAATTTTAATGAACAAAACGCTGGTCAGACAATATGCTCAACAGATATTACTGAGAACTTACTATTAATTATATTATTATCAACTTATGAACAGAAAGGGTATCCACCCAAAATATTGTTATTGTTACACATTATCCTATTTTATGCTATTTCAGACAAACATCAGACTGTAACGTTTCTCAAACGGTCTAAATGGAGTGATATCGACAACCCATTTTATGATAAAAATAAAGGAAGATATAAAGCCAAGAAGACTGGGATATATATAGTTTACTTTCATGTAGGTTTAGAGGTAAAATCTGCAACACTAATAACTGGGGGGTTTTTTTTACCAGAAAAAGAACATATGCTTTTATCATTATCAAGTTATGTCTATGTCTCTTTAACTTTACTTTCAACAACACTTCTAGTTATATGGTGGCAGTCAGTTTTACTAATGGTAGATTAGTCCGATCCTATGGTACCGCAGCTACTTTTGATACCGTGTATTCACGTGCTATATCAACCAATTATCGCCGCCATTTATTTCTATTTAACTACCACGGTACCATACGACCCCAATACATAGAATAACGTATGGTATGGAGTCATATTAATAATGGATGTCTGAAAATATCTTGAAGACAATTAATACAACCAAAAACAAAATGAAAAGCAACAAGACTTCCGATACAATGACTACAATAAATGAATCACTAATATACTACCTTACTTATTTTGCTTATAATTCAATTGATTCTAAATAAAACATCTTACCTTTTCAGGTCGTATTTTACGACAATAAACCAAAAGAGGAAATAGCTATCATACATCACAGAAGTGGACGGAATACAGACTCTGTTCTTCGGTGTGTTGAGGGAGTAGACAGTCATACGTACGGACCTAAGATATACAAGAATAAAAAGATGAAAACGTGCAGTATAACAAGTGTACTACATGTTCAAAAGGACGATGAGATAGAAATAAAAAATATGATTGCAGGAACCACAATTGATCTCACAAAAGATGCCACTTATTTTGGGGCGGTTCTACTGTCGGAAACTACAGACTAAGTAATACACATCATCTAAGGATCATTCCGCCATAATCATCTCGAGATGGTGAATGATTGACGATGATACAAATATTTCAGCATTTACAATGCGATTTTGCTATGTTTAGTTGTCAATGAATGTACCCGGTTTTGTATAAATTATTGTTATATGTACATATTGTAAAAATATTTCCATTTATAAATACTCATTACTCGAAAGCAACGAGTTGTGATGCGGTTAGTTCACGCAACAGACAAGACCTGATACACAGTCTTGTACCACCACACTATGTATGTAATAAACTTATCTAACATTTCAATAAAAACGAATTTTAAGCAAATAGCAAGGGTTGAATTAAAATGTGTACAATACTCTGAGGGAGACTATATTTTGTGCATGACGTCACGTAATTTTTTTCGTTCATTCCCAACGTCAGGTTACTGTGTTTTGTCTCACATTCCAATGATATGACGTCATGTCAAAGTAGTTTGACAAAGAACGTCTCGTGCAACGTCGCGCCATTCTTTTACATCTTGTATCAGACATCTTGTATCAGACAGGCGACTTTTGTTAATTTCAAAGGAAAACGTATATAATGTTAGATAAATAATACAATACAATACAAATCTGTTATTGTCAATCATGACGCCCAATATATTGAGCAGAATAATTAAGTGAATTACATACATTTGATTTCATATTGATTGGTTTGATTGGTTTTACAACAAAGAAAGAAAGAAGGACAATATAACAAATGAATAAATCCAATAATAAAATCTGACCCTGCATGGTGATCTTACATAATTTCCAGATATTTACTTGAACACCATGTATAAGTGTAATATTGTATTAATATTAGTATGGGAGAACCACCAGTGACTCATATTCAGCATAGTTATAGTATACATATAGTATTTTTATGAACAGTATTTCATTAATATTATTAATATTTTATTTATTATTACATATTATTATTTTTATTTTTTATTTTTCAATCTATCTTAATTTCCTTTGAGAACTAAATCTCTTTCTTTAAATAAAGAACATAGTAGTGAACTTTGTATTCACATTTTAATATTATTAATAATTTGGGTTCTCTTGTTTTCTAAAACAGGACACTGAAGAAGAAAATGGGTTTCATCTTCAACCCCAGTGTTACATAATTTACAAATGCTATCTTCTGTTTTTACTCCTATATATCTTCCGTTTTCGATTTCTAGATTATGAGCACTTACTCTGAACTTAGTAAGTACTCTCCTTTCATCCTCATTTAGTATTAGTAAATATTTTTCGAAGGAAATATTATCTTTAAATAGTCTGTAAGTTCTTAATTTATTACTCCCCTGTTTATTATTTCTGTCATCATACATTTCAGATCTCCATAGAAAATTTTATTTTTGTTTTAATTTACTGTAAATTAAAGATTTCAAGTCTATTTTCTTATTTTTAACTTTTTTAACATCTATTTTAATGTACTGCATCAAATTTTCTATTCTATCATACCAGTTATTTGTGTTCAATGATTTTAATGATTTAGAGACCTTTAGGGCCTCGGATAAAAGAACATCTTCAGATTTTAATAAATATCTAAAATACCTGAATATATTTAAAATTACTTCAAGTAATAATGGATATCGTCCCAGCTCCCCTAAAGCAGCTATATGTGTAGTTCTCTTGCCTACACCTAGAGAAAATTTGCAAAATTTAATATGTACATTTTCTTGTTTCATGTTTTTACTCAAATTAAACAAAAAACACACTCTTCTTTATTAATTTTATTGACCATTGATGTTCCCCATACTTCACTCCCATATAATAGCACTGGTGTTACAGTGTGGTCAAATATGTGTAAAAGTGTTTTTATTTTCGGTTTATATAAATTAAAACTCTTTCCAAATTTAAACAATGCTTTCAATTCCCTCTTATACAAATCTTCTTTAGCTTCTGTAGAGCTTCCACTTGAACTTAGACATACTCCTAACTATTTATACCCCTTTGCTCTTTCAATAGGTACATTATTTACATTAAATATTAAATATGTATATTTTATAGCTTATAATTGTATTGGTAGTATTGTTTATATGTTTATCTGGGGAATATTACGGCCTAGTATATTATTATAAAGCCTTGTCCACATTTTCACAGATATTCGCTGTCATTTATCTTTTTTATAACACAACTGAAATACATTGATACCAATAAGAATGAAGTTCAGTGTTGCACACAAAACAATAGACTTAACAATTTAACATCTACTACTATGCATGTGCTATAATTCTCACCATTGGAAACTAATTAAGATATAGCTTTTAATTGAGAAAAATGACATTACCATCATATAATATTTGTGTATTTATATAAATATTATGTATATTAATGTTTATTTTAAAGAAGACATATCAAGTTGTAAAACTTGGTGTCTGGTCCGTTTATTCTATTTGAACATTAGAGAAAATAAACATACAATGATTACATGTTGATGGAATAATTTTATCTTGTGTTAATATTTGAAACAAGTATGGTTTACGAAATATTTTTATGGCTTTTTAAAGTAAAACATTTCATACATATTTAAATGTGGTTGTTGGTTTATATCCATATTACCCTTGGATATCCCATTATCAAGAAAAGGGGGCATTGGATCCCAGCAACCCCGCCACATTTCTGTACATGTCCCAAGAAAGTGCTTGAAGAGCAAACGTCATATGACATAGTCTTTTTGTGTTCAGTTATTTGATAAGAAAGGTTGTTGTTCATGTTTTTTTTAAACTGATGGAATGGTTGACCATCACTGTTTAAAAGTTCTTTTTCGTATTTCCATGTTTGTTTATTTGAGGTAGAGGTTGGTTTCGAGTTATTAAATATTTAGTTTTCTGTGTAGTGTTTGGTCGACAATTGCTGTTCTTTGTGTTTTCCTTTTCTTTTGACCATTGCATATTCGGTCAATCTTCGATTTACAACATCTTATTCCTCAATATACGACAAAAGCAAGCTTTCCAACAAGTGGTCAAGAGATAAACCAGATACGCTTGTAAAACTCTTTCACAAATAACCAAGATATAAATCATATACGTTAACAACACACTTCCACAAATAACCAAGAGATAAATCATATACGTTAACAACACACTTCCACAAATAACCAAGAGATAAATCAAATATGTTAACAACACACTCCCACAAATAACCAAGATATGAATCAGATACGTCAACAACATACTTCCACAAATAACCAAGAGATAAATCATATACGTTAGCTACATACTTCCATAAATAACCAAGAGATGAATCAGATACGTTAACAACACACTTCGACAAATAACCAAGAGATAAATCGGATACGTTAACAACACACTTCCACAAATAACCAAGAGATAAATCACATACGTTAACAACACACTTCCACAAGTAACCAAGAGATAGATCATATACGTTAGCTACACACTTCCACGAATAACCAAGAGATGAATCAGATACGTTAACAACACACTTCCACAAATAACCAAGAAATAAATCAGATACGTTAACAACACACTTCCACAAATAACCAAGAGATGAATCAGATACGTTAACAACACACTTCCACAAATAAACAAGAGATAAAACGGATACGTTAACAACACACTTGCACAAAAAACCAAGAGATAAATCGGATACGTCAACAACACACTTCCACAAATAACCAAGAGATAAATCACATACGTTAACAACACACTTCCACATATAACCAAGAGATAAATCATATATGGTAACAACACACTTCCACAAATAACCAAGAGATAAATCAGATACGTTAACAACACACTTCCACAAAAAACCAAGAGAACAATCAGATACGTTAGCAACACACTTCCACAAATAACCAAGAAATAAATCATATACGTTAACAACACATTTCCACAAATAACCAAGAGATAAATCAGATACGTTAACAACACACTTCCACAAATAACCAAGCGATAGATCATATACGCTAACAACACACTTCCACAAAAAACAAAGATATAAATCATATACGGTAACAACACACTTCCACAAATAACCAAGAGATAAATCATATACGGTAACAACACACTTCCATAAATTACCAAGAGATAAATCATATACACTAACAACACACTTCCACAAATAACCAAGAGATAAATCATATACGGTAACAACACACTTCCACAAATTACCAAGAGATAAATCATATACGTTAGCTACACACTTCCACAAATAACCAAGAGATCAATCAGATACGCTAACAACACACTTCCACAAATAACCAAGAGATAAATCACATACGTTAACAACACACTTCCACAAGTAACCAAGAGATAAATCAGATTCGCTAACAACACACTTCCACAAATAACCATGAGATAAATCAGATACGTTAACAACACACTTCAACAAATAACCAAGAGATAAATCATATCCATAAACAACACACTTCCACAAATAACCAAGAGATAAATCACATACGTTAACAACACACTTCCACAAATAGCCAAGAAATAAGTCACATACGTTAACAACACACTTCCACAAATAACCAAGAGATAAATCAGATACGTTAGCAACACACTTCCACAAATAACCAAGAGATAAAACAGATACGTCAACAGAACACTTCCACAAATAACCAAGAGATAGATCATATACGCTAACAACCCACTTCCACAAAAAACAAAGAGATAAATCATATACGGTAACAACACACTTCCACAAATAACCAAGAGATAAATCATATACGGTAACAACACACTTCCACAAATTACCAAGAGATAAATCAAATACGCTAACAACACACTTCCACAAATAACCAAGAGATAAATCATATACGTTAACAACACACTTCCACAAATAACAAAGAGATAAATCATATACGGTAACAACACACTTCCACAAATTACCAAGAGATAAATCATATACGCTAACAACACACTTCCACAAATAACAAAGAGATAAATCAGATACACTAACAACACACTTCCACAAATAACCAAGAGATAAATCAGATACACTAACAACACACTTCCACAAATAACCAAGAGATAAATCACATACGTTAACAACACACTTCCACAAGTAACCAAGAGATAGATCATATACGTTAGCTACACACTTCCACGAATAACCAAGAGATGAATCAGATACGTTAACAACACACTTCCACAAATAACCAAGAAATAAATCAGATACGTTAACAACACACTTCCACAAATAACCAAGAGATGAATCAGATACGTTAACAACACACTTCCACAAATAAACAAGAGATAAATCGGATACGTTAACAACACACTTGCACAAAAAACCAAGAGATAAATCGGATACGTCAACAACACACTTCCACAAATAACCAAGAGATAAATCACATACGTTAACAACACACTTCCACAACTAACCAAGATATAAATCATATATGGTAACAACACACTTCCACAAATAACCAAGAGATAAATCAGATACGTTAACAACACACTTCCACAAAAAACCAAGAGAACAATCAGATACGTTAGCAACACACTTCCACAAATAACGAAGAAATAAATCATATACGTTAACAACACATTATCACAAATAACCAAGAGATAAATCAGATACGTTAACAACACACTTCCACAAATAACCAAGCGATAGATCATATACGCTAACAACACACTTCCACAAATAACAAAGATATAAATCATATACGGTAACAACACACTTCCACAAATAACCAAGAGATAAATCATATACGGTAACAACACACTTCCATAAATTACCAAGAAATAAATCATATACACTAACAACACACTTCCACAAATAACCAAGAGATAAATCATATACGGTAACAACACACTTCCACAAATTACCAAGAGATAAATCATATACGTTAGCTACACACTTCCACAAATAACCAAGAGATCAATCAGATACGCTAACAACACACTTCCACAAATAACCAAGAGATAAATCACATACGTTAACAACACACTTCCACAAGTAACCAAGAGATAAATCAGATTCGCTAACAACACACTTCCACAAATAACCATGAGATAAATCAGATACGTTAACAACACACTTCAACAAATAACCAAGAGATAAATCACATACGTTAACAACACACTTCCACAAATAGCCAAGAAATAAGTCACATACGTTAACAACACACTTCCACAAATAACCAAGAGATAAATCAGATACGTTAGCAACACACTTCCACAAATAACCAAGAGATAAAACAGATACGTCAACAGAACACTTCCACAAATAACCAAGAGATAGATCATATACGGTAACAACCCCCTTCCACAAAAAACCAAGAGATAATTCATATACGGTAACAACACACTTCCACAAATAACCAAGAGATAAATCATATACGGTAACAACACACTTCCACAAATTACCAAGAGATAAATCAAATACGCTAACAACACACTTCCACAAATAACCAAGAGATAAATCATATACGCTAACAACACACTTCCACAAATAACCAAGAGATAAATCATATACGTTAACAACACACTTCCACAAATAACAAAGAGATAAATCATATACGGTAACAACACACTTCCACAAATTACCAAGAGATAAATCATATACGCTAACAACACACTTCCACAAATAACAAAGAGATAAATCAGATACACTAACAACACACTTCCACAAATAACCAAGAGATAAATCAGATACACTAACAACACACTTCCACAAATAACCAAGAGATAAATCATATACGTTAACAACACACTTCCACAAATAAAAAAGAGATAAATCATATACGGTAACAACACACTTCCACAAATAACCAAGAGATAAATCATATACGGTAACAACACACTTCCACAAATTACCAAGAGATAAATCATATACGCTAACAACACACTTCCACAAATAACCAAGAGATAAATCATATACGGTAACAACCCCCTTCCACAAAAAACAAAGAGATAAATCATATACGGTAACAACACACTTCCACAAATAACCAAGAGATAAATCATATACGGTAACAACACACTTCCACAAATCACCAAGAGATAAATCAAATACGCTAACAACACACTTCCACAAATAACCAAGAGATAAATCATATACGCTAACAACACACTTCCACAAATAACCAAGAGATAAATCATATACGCTAACAACACACTTCCACAAATAACCAAGAGATAAATCATATACGTTAACAACACACTTCCACAAATAACAAAGAGATAAATCATATACGGTAACAACACACTTCCACAAATTACCAAGAGATAAATCATATACGCTAACAACACACTTCCACAAATAACAAAGAGATAAATCAGATACACTAACAACACACTTCCACAAATAAAAAAGAGATAAATCATATACGATAACAACACACTTCCACAAATAACCAAGAGATAAATCATATACGGTAACAACACACTTCCACAAATTACCAAGAGATAAATCATATACGCTAACAACACACTTCCACAAAAAACCAAGAGATAAATCATATACGGTAACAACACACTTCTACAAATTACCAAGAGATAAATCATATACGTTAACAACACACTTCCACAAATAACCAAGAAATAAATCATATACGTTAACAACACACTTCCACAAATAACCAAGAGATAAATCATATACGTTAACAACACACTTCCACAAATAACCAAGAGATAAATCATATACGTTAAAAAAACACTTCCACAAATAACCAAGAGATAAATCATATACGCTAACAACACACTTCCACAAATTACCAAGAGATAAATCATATACGCTAACAACACACTTCCACAAATAACCAAGAGATCAATCAGATATGTTAACAACACACTTCCACAAACAACCAAGATATGAATCAGATACGCTAACAACATACTTCCACAAATAACCAAGAGATAAATCAAATACGGTAGCAAAACACTTCCACAAATAACCAAGAGATAAATCAGATACGTTAACAACACACTTCCACAAATAACCAAGAGATAAATGAGATACGTTAACAACACACTTCCACAAATAACCAAGAGATGAATCATATACGTTAACAACACACTTCCACAAATAACCAAGAGATAAATCAGATACGTTAAAAACACACTTCCACAAATAACCAAGAAATAAATCTCATACGTTAACAACACACTTCCACAAATAACCAAGATATAAATCATATACGGTAAGAACACGCTTCCACAAATAACCAAGAGATAAATCATATACGGTAACAACACACTTCCATGAATTACCAAGAGATAAATCATATACGCTAACAACACACTTCCACAAATAACCAGGAGATAAATCATATACGGTAACAACACACTTCCACAAATTACCAAGAGATAAATCATATACGTTAACAACACACTTCCACAAATAACCAAGAGATAAATCAGATACGTTAACAACACACTTCCACAAATAATCAAAAGATCAATCATATACGTTAACAACACACTTCCACAAATAACCAAGAGATGAATCAGATACGTTAACAACACACTTCCACAAATAACCAAGAGATAAATCATATACGTTAGCTACACACTTCCACAAATAACCAAGAGATCAATCAGATACGCTAACAACACACTTCCACAAATAACCAAGAGATAAATCACTTACGTTAACAACACACTTCCACAAGTAACCAAGAGATAAATCAGATACGTTAACAACACACTTCCACAAATAACCAAGAAATAAATCTCATACGTTAACAACACACTTCCACAAATAACCAAGATATAAATCATATACGGTAAGAACACGCTTCCACAAATAACCAAGAGATAAATCATATACGGTAACAACACACTTCCATGAATTACCAAGAGATAAATCATATACGCTAACAACACACTTCCACAAATAACCAGGAGATAAATCATATACGGTAACAACACACTTCCACAAATTACCAAGAGATAAATCATATACGTTAACAACACACTTCCACAAATAACCAAGAGATAAATCAGATACGTTAACAACACACTTCCACAAATAATCAAAAGATCAATCATATACGTTAACAACACACTTCCACAAATAACCAAGAGATGAATCAGATACGTTAACAACACACTTCCACAAATAACCAAGAGATAAATCATATACGTTAGCTACACACTTCCACAAATAACCAAGAGATCAATCAGATACGCTAACAACACACTTCCACAAATAACCAAGAGATAAATCACTTACGTTAACAACACACTTCCACAAGTAACCAAGAGATAAATCAGATTCGCTAACAACACACTTCCACAAATAACCATGAGATAAATCAGATACGTTAACAACACACTTCCACAAATAACCAAGAGATAAATCATAAACATTAACAACACACTTCCACAAATAACCAAGAGATAAATCACATACGTTAACAACACACTTCCACAAATAACCAAGAGATAAATCATATAAGTTAACAACACACTTCCACAAATAACCAAGAGATAAATCATATACGCTAACAACACACTTCCACAAATTACCAAGAGATAAATCATATATGCTAACAACACACTTCCACAAATAACAAAGAGATACATCAGATACGTTAACAACACACTTCCACAAATTACCAAGAGATAAATCAGATACGCTAACAACACACTTCCACAAATAATCAAGAGATAAATCATATACGGTAACAACACACTTCCACAAATAAGAAAGAGATAAATCATATATGTTAACAACACACTTCCACAAATAACCAAGAGATAAATCAGATACGCTAACAACACACTTCCACAAATAACCAAGAGATAAATCAGATTCGTTAGCAACACACTTCCACAAATAACCAAGAAATAAATCACATACGTTAACACACACTTCCACAAATAACTAAGAGATAAATCAGATATGTTAACAACACACTTCCACAAACAACCAAGATATGAATCAGATACGTTAACAACATACTTCCACAAATAACCAAGAGATAAATCATATACGGTAACAAAACACTTCCACAAATAACCAAGAGATAAATCATATACGGTAAAAACACACTTCCACAAATAACCAAGAGATAAATCAGATACGTTAACAACACACTTCCACAAATAACCAAGAGATAAATCAGATACGTTAACAACACACTTCCAAAAATAACCAAGAAATAAATCTCATACGTTAACAACACACTTCCACAAATAACCAAGAGATAAATCATATACGTTAACAACACACTTCCACAAATAACCAAGAGATAAATCAGATACGTTAGCAACATACTTCCACAAATAACCAATAAATAAATCATATACGTTAACAACACATTTCCACAAATAACCAAGAGATAAAACAGATACGTTAACAGAACACTTCCACAAATAACCAAGAGATAGATCATATACGGTATCAACACACTTCCACAAATTACCAAGAGATAAATCATATACGCTAACAACACACTTCCACAAAAAACCAAGAGATAAATCATATACGGTAAGAACACACTTCCACAAATAACAAAGAGATAAATCATATACGTTAACAACACACTTCCACAAATTACCAAGAATTAAATCTCATACGTTACAACACACTTCCACAAATAACCAAGAGATAAATCATATACGGTAACAGCACACTTCCACAAATTACCAAGAGATAAATCATATACGCTAACAACACACTTCCACAAAAAACCAAGAGATAAATCATATACGCTAACAACACACTTCCACAAATAACCAAGAGATAAATCAGATACGTTAACAACACACTTCCACAAATAACCAAGAGATAAATCATATACGGTAACAACACACTTCCACAAATAACAAAGAGATAAATCATATACGTTAACAACACACTTCCACAAATAACCAAGAGATAAATCATATACGCTAGCAACACACTTCCACAAATAACCAAGAAATAAATCATATATGTTAACAACACACTTCCACAAACAACCAAGATATGAATCTGATACGTTAACAACATACTTCCACAAATAACCAAGAGATAAATCATATACGGTAACAAAACACTTCCACAAATAACCAAGAGATAAATCATATACGTTAACAACACACTTCCACAAATAACCAAGAGATAAATCATATACGCTAGCAACACACTTCCACAAATAACCAAGAAATAAATCATATATGTTAACAACACACTTCCACAAGTAACCAAGAGATAAATCAGATACGTTAACAACACATTTCCACAAATAACCAAGAGATAAATCATATACGTTAACAACACACTTCCACAAATAACCAAGAGATAAATCATATACGGTAACAACACACTTCCACAAATTACCAAGAGATAAATCATATACGCTAACAACACACTTCCACAAATAACCAAGAGATAAATCATATACGCTAACAACACACTTCCACAAATTACCAAGAGATAAATCATATACGCTAACAACACACTTCCACAAATAACAAAGAGATAAATCATATACGTTAACAACACACTTCCACAAATAACCAAGAGATAAATCATATACGTTAGCAACACACTTCCATAAATAACCAAGAAATAAATCAAATACGTTAACAACACACTTCCAGAAATAACCAACAGATAAATCATATACGTTAACAGAACACTTCCACAAATAACCAAGAGATAGATCATATACGTTAACAACACACTTCCACAAATAACAAAGAGATAAATCATATACGGTAACAACACACTTCCACAAATTACCAAGAGATAAATCAGATACGTTAACAACACACTTCCACAAAAAACCAAGAGATAAATCATATACGTTAACAACACACTACCACAAATAACCAAGAGATAAATCAGATACGTTAACAACACACTTCCACAAATAACCAAAAGATAAATCATATACGGTAACAACACACTTCCACAAATTACCAAGAGATAAATCATATACGCTAACAACACACTTCCACAAATAACCAAGAGATAAATCATATACGTAACAACACACTTCCACAAATAACCAAGAAATAAATCATATACGGTAGCAACACACTTCCACAAATAACCAAGAGATAAATCAGATATGTTAACAACACACTTCCACAAACAACCAAGATATGAATCAGATACGTTAACAACATACTTCCACAAATAACCAAGAGATAAATCATATACGGTAACAAAACACTTCCACAAATAACCAAGAGATAAATCAGATACGTTAACAACACACTTCCACAAATAACCCAGTGATAAATCATATACGGTAGCAACACACTTCCACAAATAACCAAGAGATAAATCAGATATGTTAACAACACACTTCCACAAACAACCAAGATATGAATCAGATACGTTAACAACATACTTCCACAAATAACCAAGAGATAAATCATATACGGTAACAAAACACTTCCACAAATAACCAAGAGATAAATCAGATACGTTAACAACACACTTCCACAAATAACCCAGTGATAAATCGGATACGTTAACAACACACTTCCACAAATCGCCAAGAGAACCAGATACGCTAACAACACACTTCCACAAATAATCAAGAGAATCAGATACGTCAACAACACTCTCATCCACAAAGAACCAAGAAATAAACCAATTGCGTTAACAGCAATCTCTCGCACGAATAACCAGGGATGTAAGTAGATATGTTAACAGCAATCTCTGGCATGAATAACCAGGGATGTAAGTAGATATGTCAACAACGCCCTCCCATACAAATATCGAGAGGTAAACCAGATACGTCAACATTTGTGCAGTTATTTGCACAACGTAAATAGATTTGTCTACAATAATTGGTTACATATTTAATTGATATATAACTCGTAGCATGTGGTATTGTATGTCAGGTTTCTTTCCCCTGAATTATGGATGGTTTAAAAATAGGACGGCACAAATGTTTACGAAATAATTATACATACAAGTTCTGTGATGCGTAAATCTTTTAAATGTTGTACCCATTTTCTTTAACGAAAGTGGTGATATATATAGAACATATGTAGTCTGAGGGATTGAATAGCATCCTCTGAAGCATAAACATATTAACATATCTTAAATATTTAATGCATGTCTACGTCCTTTTCCTTAGTACAGGGTCAAATTAAATTTTGCATGGTTTTGCCGCGTAACAAGGATACACACTATTATATTTTCCTTCAAACTGTACAAAGGCAATATAGGGAAGAAGAACAAAATGCGAGGTTGAACCACTAGAGACTAAACTTGCTAGACAGAATACATTATATATCAACAAAAGTTCAGCCCCGTCTCCCCCCCCCCCCCCCCCCCCCCCCCCCCCCCCACCGGAATTAAGCAAATGGTAGGTGTCGAGATAAAGCGTTGGGTAGTATATCTACGAATTTCCTCTATCTCTTACGGTCAAGCAAAGTTCCATATTCTAAAATTTCTTCTTTCTAATTTCACTTATTTTCATGTGTTATATCCGAGTTGATAAAGAGAATGATATATTTGTTTATTGAAATGGTGCCCAGATTTATAAATTTCGTATATTTGGAAGATATATGGAATATTTATTTTTCATCAAATTTTGGTGCGTTTTTATCTTTAAGTTGATTGTGATGATGATTTCAGGTTCTCTTTCAGTATGGGTTTTGAGTTAATCCTTGATTGCAGTAAAGCTGGTTCAAGAGGAAGATCTTCTTGAATTGCTGCGATCATATTGTGTCCCTGTCTATTCTTGTTTGCCCCTGTGGTGTTCTCTAACAGTTATTTTTGTTTTCCCAGTGTAGCCATTGGTTCAGATATTTCATGGCTAGTGCAGTCATAAAAATGTATTGACGCATGCTTATTTGTAAGTTTGCTTGTAGCAAACATGATTGACCTGATAAATCTAGAACATGAACTTTCAAGGTTCATCCTGATAGCAGAAACTAGTGAATGTAAATTCAACTGATTTGCAACACAGCCCCGTAAATTTGTTTAATATATTTCATACTAAAATATATCCTTCTGATCACGAATTATTAGCTCGCTACACGAAATATTTTCCCATCGCTTTGCTTTCGTCGTCCATTTACTTTTAACATTTCGATCTTCTCAAGAACTACTCTTCCAATTTAGACCAAGCTTGAATATGACACTTCTTTAACGATCCTCTTTCATAATTGTATCAAGTGACTTTGCCTGACAATCAAGATGGCTACCAAGGCTTTTGATTGGATAACAATTGAAAAATCTTTTTTTTTCTTCAGACACTGGATGGAAAGACACCTTCTTTGGTCAAAATAGTCATTGGATGGTTTCCTCGAACTGGTCCATTAGCCAAAAATACAAATTAGCTGAGACATTGTGTTTTTGAAAAAGAACCTACCAACCAGATCATAATCATAATAACAGCAGCTTTTGCATAGACCATCTGATTCTAAATATCACCAGATTTGTAACAAGAGTAACACGACGGATACCACACGTGGAAAAAGACCTCCTACCCTTCTGGAGCATATGAATTCATCCACGGAGACTTTGTCCATGTCATAAAAGTGTTAATATCAAGATTAGCGCGCACGACGAGTTTCTGGAATAACCTTCATTTGGGTACTTTCAAGATCAAAAGATTGGAAAGCCAAATATGCCCCGTGGACTAATAATCCAATGTTTGTAAAACCGTAGATATCTAAATAAGTACGTATGACGCTTTTCTGGTACAGAATCATTCGTTAAATAATATAGCATTACCCCAAGCATACATGATGAAGATTGTTCCAGAACAGCGTCGTACACACTATATTAGATATGTACTTTTATTACTATCACTGGGTTGACACCTCGGATGATGGATTGTTAGTCTCCGAGGGTATCACACGCACAGTATTCTATGTTTGTGCATACACTGACATGGTCTATCAGATATATCTATATTTGAAATGTACAGCTTCTAAATAGTTTAATTTATTAAAACTAAGGTCAGTCTCTCTCTGGCATGGGTAAACTCAGACGATTCTGTGTATCCTCATTATGCCATTTTGTTTATCTGCTACAAAAGTCTTAAAATCATTTTTGGTTGTTCATTCTTTTTACTCTGAGCTTACATGATGAAGGTTATCACAGAAAGTTGTAATTTGCTCTTAATTAGAAATATGCGCTCGTTTTACTACCAAAAAGATGGTACAATGTAGCAATATTGATATGCATTTTTCTATTATTGTATTATTTCTTTTATATATTGTGTTCTTTTTTTCGCAGAACTTATGCTAAAAGCATAAATATTATACCCAAATATAATTATAGCATAATTTTGTTATGTCCAGTGTGTTCACTAACATAATTAGTAAATACCGTCTACCATTATATTGGTCGGTAGCAATCATTTCCGTTGTTGCAGAAACTCTACCCGACTATGCCATTTCTATTGGTATTTGAGATTTATGAGTTATTTAAAATACAGCAAGATATTAACCTTTAAAACAATATTGATAAATTTTAATCACCAACACTTATCGGTTTTCTGATAAATAGAGGAAATAAACAGATATTTTACCTACAAATTAAAATTGGAATTCCTACCTGTTTCTTCCGTATTTCCACACAATGTTTCCGCAATGAGAACCATCGATGTCTTTAAATTTGATTGAGTATGCACTAATAATAAAATTGTTGGAAATCCCCTTGTATTAAATATATACCCAGGGATTTTCAGTGGTAACCTACCAAATATATATAATATAAATAAAACCCAGTGGAAGTATATATATATATATATATATTTCCGTGTGTTATTTCAGATCCAAAATGTGAATCTGAAGGAAATAGCAAATTAAGGTTAGTATACTTAACAGAAAATACATAGCAAATGCTATCATTAAGTTTTAATTATAAAAAAAACCAATATATTTTACAATTTATTTAGAAAAAATATGCTATGATATTTTTTGAATTTTATTATCTCAGATAGTTTTAAATGAAAAAAGCGAAATCATTCTTTTATATTAAAAAGTAAAAAAAAATAGTACAAATAATTAAAATTTTATTGTGTTTTCAATATTAATATCCTTGATGATGGTACACACAATTATCAACACTGTACATAGACTTATGTCTTAATTGTAAGAAAAGTTACTAAACATATACCAAAGAGTGAATCAGAAGCCGTAAATAGAAGAACAACGTCCATATTGTGACCCATATGTACGTCCAGTCACAACAATGAAAAGTCAAAGGCTAAAGTGTATCACTGATAAAAGAATAAAAATGTTAAGTATAGGAGAATGTCCGAGTAACTCTCCATTCCTTAAAAATAATGGAGCCGAGGCCCCGAAGGGCCGAGGCCCATTGGTTTTAAGGAATGGAGAGATACGAGGACATTCTCCAACTTAAAATCCACCCATTGTACTTTAATAATTAGATTGATTATTAATCTTGTAACAAAAAAAATTAAATAAATTGTTTGTTATTCCCTTTTGCAAATTTTAAACAGGTTGAGGTTTTTGACCTTTAAACTCTAGCTCCGCCCTTGTACATATTGTTCACAACTCTCCATTCCTTAAAAATAATGGAGAGTTTAGACAATAGATTTACATCACAGGTGGATTTTAAAAGATAATATGTGATGTTTCATAAGTTAATAAGGGTAATAACAAAATTACCGAACTCCGAACAATCTTACAAAGGGAAAGTCAAAACTCATAATTATATAAACAGACAAAATCAGTCAACAACCGGAAAACTGTAAAATAACTCCAGAAAATACCAAGAATAAAAAGAAAAACAAATAATACCATACTATCGGAACAGTTCCACATCGTAGAAGGGGGCAACATCTATATCCTTAGCATAAATACAATACCGCTCATGTACATTAATACACTTCAGCAAAAAGTGGCGGGGTTAAACTATATAGTTGTCTTGACTCCAAAAATCGTAAATCAACATAGGAGACGATATAGAAAGACAAACACATGGCACTAACCTTACAAAGAGAGGCAAAGAAACGCGAAAAGACACAGAAGAATAGAGATGAGCAACACGGACATCTGCAAAACCGAGTCTATGGCGGGTCATTCAATTAACGTTTAACCTTTATTTGAACGACGTACCAATTTTACCTGTCTGTATATTTCCTTTTTATTGCAAGACAAATCGGACTTAGACTAACTTTGACATCAACATTTTTAATAGCTATTACTTTTATGTCACATTAACATGAGAAACTCAACAGCAGCTTGGTACAGCTTGGCATAGAAACGAATCAATTAAAGAATTGTATCATTTATTCTTAATTTAAGTCATTGAGCTTTGTTTGACTCAAATACTGTCTTAAAATGGATACCACTTGACAGATAAATTTCATAGACATTTTTATAGTCTGGGTTTACAGGGAATGACCTATTGAGTCAATTTATGTGAACTAAGGATGTACATAGGGTATATGATACATTCCTGGTCACCTGATCTACCCATAATATATTTATACCCAGTTGGAAAAACACATCAGAAAATTAATTTCCCTGATAACTGATATTATTAAATATTTCTTGTTTTAATTTTTGCCTAAATATTTATGTCCTATATATTAGGAGCCTGTAAGACTATAAAACATAAATGAAGTTTGACATAAGCAAAGAAAATACACCACACTGAGATTTATATTATACTCCTTCATAGAAACCGTAAGAAAATAACTAAAAATGCAAATTGTAGCTACAGTAGTTACCATGTTAGCATGCTATGTCCTTATCAATCCGTTGTGGAATATGAGTTGTCTAAGACGTCACTGTTACAGAATGTAATGCAGCTAAACCTCATTGCTAGACAAAATCAGTTGCTTTCATTTGGAAGTCGATAGCCACTGTATAGTAGCATCTATTGTCCTAAATTTGTATTATGTTTTCAGGTCTTACGTGTTGACAACGTAAGCTAATCCATTTTATAGGCCGGAAATCATCGAAAAGATCGGTTATACTCGAGAGGCGTGCTAGAGGTTGAAAATCTTTGACAAGATCAGTTATTCTCGAGAGCCATGTTAGAGGTAAGAAATCATTGATAAGGTCAGTTATTCTCGAGAGGCATGTCAGATGTTATTGATAAAATCAGCTATTCTCGATAGGCATGCTGGAGATCGGAAATCATTCACATAATCAGTTATTCTTGGGAGGCATATTAAAGGTCGGAAATCATTGACAACATCAGTTATCATCAATAGGCATGTCTGTATTCGGAAGTTATTGACAAGATCAGTTATTTCCGAGACGCATGTCAGAGGTCGGAAATCGTTGGTAAGAACAATTACGCCTGAGAGGCATTCATCATCAACAAAGTGATGTAAGGAAACGTTTGATTTTGCTTTGTTTGCACCAACTGAAATTGATTATTTTTTTCCATTTTGAGGCTGTTTGTGAAGAACAGGTACTTCAGCAGTCAAAGCGCACCTCATTTTTTCTACACATCTGTATGTATTTTATTGTTATAACAATGAGACGATATGCTATACAAAGAATAACGGCAGTTATAAATGTCGAGACAAACATTATTGTTAGTATAGCAGTGGGCCTGATAGAACGAGCTGGGATACTAGTAATAATGTATGTCGAGACCTTCAAAACTGACATTATTGTTTCCAATGGTAACGTCATAATGTGTTAGACGTTACACTGACTGACAATATCGGAGTCAGTTTGTTAAGATTGACAATATCAATTTAGTGATAAACTTTGCAAGTACTTACTGACGTTCGGCACTTTTCTGGCGTTTACTATTTCTATGCCGACTTGCCATGATATAGCTCACATTTGGCTGTATTAGGCATAAAACAAACATCAAAGACAAGCCGTCATCGTTAAATGAAACAAACATCTGATAGGTAACATATATACATCTATATACTATTCCCTGAGGTACCAATGGTACATGGTTACTATGGTAATACAGTTATAAAAAGGTTTGAGGATACCATAAGGGTAATCAGAAGCCGGAAATCAAAAGTTATGATCAGCAGGGCAAATACTGACTACAAAACACTAGAAAACCAAAGATTGAGCGGCACGAACTCCACTAAATGAACGGGGGTGCTTTGAAATGGTTACCAGTCCCTGCTCCTCTGGGGGGCACCTTCGAGTCACCCTTGTTACACACCCGGTGATAAGTCACGAATTCAAAAGAGATGATTTCAATTTTTTCATTGTGAACTTTCCATTTATAGATAGCAACATTCATGCAGCAACTGTACATCCAGTATAACTCTCTCAGTTGCTCCGATATTCCAGAACGTGTGGTTCCTATCATTATTTCATTAACAAGGGGTTCCTGCTAACAAGGAAGCTACAGAACCAAGGGTTCATAGTAGTTAAGTTGAAGTCATTAGTTCGACAGTTTTACGGTCGTCATCATGACTTGATTAACCATTGTAGAGTATCTGTGTCACACAATAACAATCTGGTCCTTTCCTCATTCCTGACTAATGACCGGGTTTGTAACAAGAGTAACACGACGAGTACTACATGTGGAGAAGGAACTACTTAGTCTTCAGGAGCACCCGAGTTCACTCTAGGTTTGTAGGGATTCGTGTTGCTCAATATTTAGTTTTCTGTTGTAGAGTTTTGTAGATCGTTGTTTGTCCTTTTTTCTTTTTTTTTCTTTTGGCCATTGTATTGTCTGTCCTTCTTCGATGCACGGCTTCTGATTGCCAATTTGGTATCTTTTTAAGTAAGACTGTAACATTATCGAAGTGATGACCTCAAAGTTAACAACTTAATCACTAGGATTCCTTGGTTTAGTAGCTTCAATACTAGCAGCAACCATCAAGCAAGAAAATATAAAATACAATTATATTCTGTTACCAAAGTTACCACTGGTACATGCGTAATATGAGAGGTAAACAGATATATTAATATTATTCTCAGATTAACAAGTGATAACTGGGTACTATTGGTAAGATATGTATATTTATATTCTATTACGACAGTAACCAGTGGTGTCTGGGTCCCATGGGTATCGCAGGTACATTTATTTTATTGATGCTATGTGTATTTATTTACGTATACGAGTGTCCAACGTGATTATAATATCATGTGATGTTCCATGGGTAACACAAGTACAATTATGTACCATTCCAAGTTAACAGCAAAACGTGGGTAACATTGATGACACACAAACTTTTATTAATCGGGTATTTCCCCGTTACTACACATATCTTGATTACCACTGAATGGATTGATAATGGACCAAAACATTAGTGTATATTATTGTGAACTTTGTACCCACCAAAAATTAGGCAAACAATTTGTCGATTTGTAGTAGCTTACAAAATTACAAAATATATTTTATATTTTGTCGAATTGTGAAAACTAGAATATTCTAAAAAGTATATCGTTCGATACTTTGCATGGTATTTCTGTATATCGTAGATACTAAAGTGCATGTACAGGATCTGCTGTCTTCAATACGTCACTACAATTTGATTATATGAGGATACGTAAACCTCGCCATGGTGAGAAACGAGATCAAAATCATGAGTGTTGATAAAAGCATTGATTATATAGTTGGAGATAATTATTATTACCAAGAACATAAAGTTTTCCAGTGAGCAAGAAATTAAGTGAACCCCCCCAAAAAAACCACCTCACCAAGAATTGATTGAAAAATCGTAGAAACACAGACTAAATTTAAACCTCTTATGCATATATACATGACCTCTCACTTTTCTGGAGTGGTACATGTACTTCAATAAAAAGTAGGAGCGTAAAACTAGTTTTATGAGCCCCAACCTTCCCTCTTTGTCTACCTAATGATAATAACTTATTTCTAATTCAAAGAATTATTTTGGACACCATATTTTATGTAACCACACGTATAACCTACAATTCAAACTTTAATAACAAAATCCAATAAGCACACAAAAATAAAATGGGAGTAGAAATATCTAACAGTGACACAAGTCGTGATTTTTGCCTCTTTTTTTTTTTTTTTTTTTTTTTGCCAAATATTAACACAGTCACCATTTATCGTCAATATCAGACGACGGTACAGTATCAGGTATATTAATGGGGTCGATCACGATAAAACATAATATCTAGGACAATATTATACGTCCTACTGAGAACCACAACTACAGTGTTAGATATAAACTTCAAGGACACTCAATGTTGATCTTAATACACCTGTACATGATACCTGACACACGATTGGTTGGTTATTATTTGTTTTATCTTAAGATTAAAAATATTTATATCTCTTTTCAAACATAATTATACTGTCCCAGAAATTAACCATCACAAGTATTTATAATGTAAATTGAAATATTTAACAAGGAATGTGGATAAACGTGTTTGGCAAAATAGAGATTAAGAACATATTAAGAATATACTTTACCACAGGAAAACTGCGATATAAAAACAAGACATATTTTTATCGATGCGGTGTACAACCCCTCTGACATTGCAGACCACGGGTTGTACGGGAGGAAACAAACACATTGCACTTGAGTTCACCCTCGGTTTTTAGTGGGGGTCCTGTTACTCGATCTTTAGTTTTATGTATATGTCTTGTAGATCGTTGTTTGTCCTTTTGTACTTTTTCTTTAGGCCATTGCGTTGTCTGTTCTTCTATTTACGGATTCTGATTACCCCTTTGGTATCTTAGATTTACGGATTCTGATTACCCCTTTGGTATCTTAGATTTACGGATTCTGATTACCCCTTTGGTATCTTAGACTTACGGATTCTGATTACCCCTTTGGTATCTTAGATTTACGGATTCTGATTACCCCTTTGGTATCTTAGATTTACGGATTCTGATTACCCCTTTGGTATCTTAGATTTACGGATTCCGATTACCCCTTTGGTATCTTAGATTTACGGATTATGATTACCCCTTTGGTATCTTAGATTTACGGATTCTGATTACCCCTTTGGTATCTTAGATTTACGGATTATGATTACCCCTTTGGTATCTTAGATTTACGGATTCTGATTACCCCTTTGGTATCTTAGACTTACGGATTCTGATTACCCCTTTGGTATCTTAGATTTACGGATTCTGATTACCCCTTTGGTATCTTAGATTTACGAATTCTGATTACCCCTTTGGTATCTTAGACTTACGGATTATGATTACCCCTTTGGTATCTTAGATTTACGGATTCTGATTACCCCTTTGGTATCTTAGACTTACGGATTCTGATTACCCCTTTGGTATCTTAGATTTACGGATTCTGATTACCCCTTTGGTATCTTAGATTTACGGATTCTGATTACCCCTTTGGTATCTTAGACTTACGGATTATGATTACCCCTTTGGTATCTTAGATTTACGGATTATGATTACCCCTTTGGTATCTTAGACTTACGGATTCTGATTACCCCTTTGGTATCTTAGATTTACGGATTCTGATTACTCCTTTGGTATCTTAGATTTACGGATTGTGATTACCCCTTTGGTATCTTAGATTTACGGATTCTGATTACCCCTTTGGTATCTTAGATTTACGGATTCTGATTACCCCTTTGGTATCTTCAAACTATCCTTAAAGACATATTGAATACCTCATATTAAGAGAATGCAACATAAAGAGACAACTTGCATTAGCATTGTAATTGTTGGCAAGTTGCCAATCAACATTGTCCTGTGCATTCATTATCTCTGTCTTTCCATGCGACACTCACCACATCAATCCGTAATCCCACCCTAGTGTCATATATTTGACTAATTTACTGTACAATGTATGTATACTATTAGATTATATATCTAAGTTTCTCTTATCTTTATAGAAATGTAATGGGATTTTGCTTTAGTTTATTTGAAAAGAGTATTCATCATGTATCAATGTTATCATTTAGTTTTAAGAGGGAAGGATAATGATATCATGATGACAAAGCTGAAATCCAGATATACAAAAATTTTATTTTTAAAACGGAGAAATTAACAAGAAATAAAAGAATAAAAAGACCAGACAAAATGACTTTAGCAAACGACAATAAATCTAGTTGTGTAGACATGAACAGTATTTCTTTCTTTCTCCATACATGACACACTTCAGATATCATAAAAGAAAAGCAAAAACAAAAATACCACAGTATCATGATGAATATTACAATATATGATACAGATTCCATCTTCAACAAGTTGTCAAAACATCACATCCGGGATATTTGTTTATGCGGGAATGGTACTTGATATTATAATATATGCCAGAGCAAATCGCGAACATCTGGTGTCACCCCGGTGTTTTTGGTAGGGTATGTGTTGCTCCTTGTCTTAGTTTTATTGGTATATGCTGTGTTTCGTTTTTGTTTATGTTTGTTGGGGGAGGGGGTGTTTGTCTTCGTTCTGTGTCTTTTGTGCCCATTGTTTCCAGTGTCTCTATATTGTCCATTCGTGATTTTCCCTGCGGGTTTCTCGAACGTTTATTTACTATGCATTAATGTAAATCGACCACCTACCTACCCCCTGAGGTAATTCAACGTTATCTGGTACATTTCTCCCATTTGGTGTTTTGAAATTTCGGACGACCTTTTTGCACTTTATAGATTGTAGACAGCACCGTTTAAATATGTGGTTTGACCTA
Organism: Bathymodiolus septemdierum; assembly: GCA_963383655.1. Classification (NCBI taxonomy): domain Eukaryota; kingdom Metazoa; phylum Mollusca; class Bivalvia; order Mytilida; family Modiolidae; genus Bathymodiolus; species Bathymodiolus septemdierum. Next base: position 115,264,082 of record OY726519.1, read on the forward strand.
AAACCACATTTTGACATTTATTATTAACGTAAATAATGATTAAATGGCCGTTTGAATATTTGAAGCATGCTTCATTTGTTTGAGAAATATGACGCCATTAAATACAACACATGTATTTTTCTTTTTATATTAGGATCAATGTTTCTTTGTTGATATGTAGCTACTTAAATATAATTGTTAAGCTTTTTTCAAAACCGTTCTTTGGTTTTCATAATGCGAAGAGATTAACTGCCCGTAGCTTTAGGCATTATCTTAAAAGTACATTCAACGAGTATGTATTTGTAGATTTTATCCTAACAAACATGTCAATCCATTCATTACTGCTATGCTTAGTAACTATTGCATTATGGTCTTCAAACGTGAGCACTAAACGTATGTTATATGACCTTTAGTTGAAGTAGATATCGGGTATATATGTTGATGGGAAAAAGTATATTATATAATAATCAAGATGACTGACGCCCTCTCCTCAGCCTCTTGAATGAAATGGATGATATATAAGAAAAATACTCTATAGTCATATATTTTTAATCAGATTGTTTCGCAAAATCGCAGAAGGCTGCCAACATTGTGTGATTTGGTAAAAAGAATCATTCCATCATGGCTTGAGTCTAAAATAAAATGATTGTATTGTTGTTGGAGATCAAACTGTCAGGAGGAGGATGGGGATCCTATTAACTGGTGTAACCCCATCACATATTTGTGCCTTTCACAAGCCAATAATTGAATTTCGTGTTAGTGTTCAATTGTTCGAGGTGAGAGGTGGTTGTGCATATTTTTGATATTGGTGAAATGTTTTCCCATCACTGACATCCCTTAAGCTTTCTTTTCATAATATCCATGTATGATTCCTGCTTTACATATGCAATGGTGTATGATATACACTGAATGTGTATTTAGTTTCAATCACCCAGAATGTATCACTTAATAATCCCTCTCTAAATCGTTAAGAACACCTGTAATTTCAAGAAAAAGCATTCTCAATACGCATTAATGTATGGTTTAATATAATAATATTTTTATTATTCAATTAAGATACACATTTCAGACTAATATGTGATTTAATATCAGGAAAATCATCATGTGATTTTGCATAGTTTACTAAATTGCAGGGACTGTCACATGACGAATATGGAAATATCATGGAATAGAGAACTTTACGGTATGTTGATGGTAACCAGCATTCCAGAAACCAATGTGTCCATGTTTCAGTAAGGCTACGTTATTCTATTTACTCCGTTACACTACATGTTTCCTCCAGGTGTCATTCAGTTGATGATAATGCTGAAACATAAAAGATGATTAAATGAAATAAATTGACAAACAACAAAATACCACTGTCGGAACAAACAAATCCAATCGAAAAACTTGGCAAAAAGATACCCCTAATAAACTAATGCATGACCACTCACTTTCCTGGCTTGGTACATGCACTTCAATAAAAAGTGACGGGTTTCAACTAGCTCTAGCTGGAAAACAGTGGGTTTCTTCGAAAAATTGACAAAATAGAAACAAAAGGCAACATGAGCTGGTAGTGGCTTACCGTTACAAATAAAATACATGTATTAGTAAAGCAACTGGAACTATACTGCTTTTCATCCTTATAAAACACCATCTTGAATCGCACCATGCTTCGCATTTTACTTCCCCTATGTATTCCATATAATAAAGAACAGCATTGACTGACAGGTTTGTGCTTAATGCAACACCATAGCCCCTCAATGTAGCAATGCTGTAGCAACACCATAGCCCCTCAATGTAGCAGTACTGTAGCAACACCATAGCCCCTCAATGTAGCAATACTGTAGCAACACCATAGCCCCTCAATGTAGCAATACTGTAGCAACACCATAGCCCCTCAATGTAGCAGTACTGTAGCAACACCATAGCCCCTCAATGTAGCAATACTGTAGCAACACCATAGCCCCTCAATGTAGCAATACTGTAGCAACACCATAGCCCCTCAATGTAGCAATACTGTAGCAACACCATAGCCCCTCAATGTAGCAATACTGTAGCAACACCATAGCCCCTCAATGTAGCAATACTGTAGCAACACCATAGCCCCTCAATGTAGCAATACTGTAGCAACACCATAGCCCCTCAATGTAGCAATACTGTAGCAACACCATAGCCCCTCAATGTAGCAATACTGTAGCAACACCATAGCCCCTCAATGTAGCAATACTGTAGCAACACCATAGCCCCTCAATGTAGCAATACTGTAGCAACACCATAGCCCCTCAATGTAGCAATACTGTAGCAACACCATAGCCCCTCAATGTAGCAATACTGTAGCAACACCATAGCCCCTCAATGTAGCAATACTGTAGCAATACTGTAGCCCCTCAATGTAGCAATACTGTAGCAACACCATAGCCCCTCAATGTAGCAATACTGTAGCAATACTGTAGCAATACTGCGTGTAAAATATATTGTAGATCGTTGCTTCTCCTTTTGTCTTTTTTGTTTTTATATTTCGATAACATATATTTCGTCAACATTACTAATACACTCAGGTGGTACAACAAAAACATTATATACTTAGAAGCACAAAAAGCATAAATATTGATATTAAAATTTGAAGCATAAATTGGCCAATATTTGCTAATAGATATTGCTTAGGTACCTATAAATATATTGGGTATTTCATAATGTCGTTTCGAATATCATATTGCAGGACAACTGTAGGAGGAACAGGAAAAGGACAGAAAATATTTGGAAGAGCATGTAAGGGCATATACTGTGTGTTTAGTCGAAATACTAGGACTGACTACGGTAAGAGCAATGTATCATTCATAAGGCGTACACTCCTTCTTTTTTACGGAATTATATTTTACTATCAAATATATTGTATATATACGAGTTCACTAACGATCTTCGATGCGGATACATTTGAAGCATCCAGAAAGTTCTAATATGAATTACCACGGATGGAAATGGGAACTCCATGTTCACCGACGTTAATAATAACATTACAAGATTACCTATAATAACTAAGTTATAAGCTATACAGAAATAAAGCAGATGTTGTAGAACGCAGCACCACTAGAGGCACCCGTTGCATTGCAGTTAAACGATTCGAGCATGATTTTATATGGAAATCGTAAATAAATACAAATAACATAAAATATGAACCCCCTACAAAACAAAGAGGAAAAGACGCGATCTGACATGAACAAAACGAAACCAACAGAAAATCGGGGCTAACTCGGGTGTTCCGAAAGGGTAAGCTGTTCCTGCTGACTAGTGGCCTCCGTCGTGATACAAATATTCCATAACTGTTACGCAAGTCATGTTGGCTTCCGTAAACCTTTCGAAGTGATGACTTCAACTTTACCAATAAACATCCTTTATTCAATAGCTTCACTGTTAGCAGAAACCCTCTGTTAATAAAATAATGATAGGAACCACAAGTTCTGGAATATCGGAGCAACTAAGAGATATATACTCCATATACAGGTGCTGATGGAATATTGTTACATATAAACAGAAAGCTCAAAATTAGAAAATTGAAATCGTCTCTTTTGTCGTAAAGTTAAAAGCACTAAATATTGTTGAAAGCATTAAGGTCAAACTATTTCAGACAATAAATCACAGAACGACCGAGCAATGGCGAATATTTTACTCCAAATTAGGTTATGAACGGCCTTAAAAATTGGACAAGGTCGCAGTTCAAACGATGTTTAATACACATGTCAGTTTCTAACTTACGAAATATTATAAATAGAATGCATTACAATCTTTCCGGTGCAGCGAAGCACTACCATCCCTTAGCTATTGTGCCAAGATAAATACATCTAGCGGATTTTCAAAAATTGCTCATCTGACATAAACAAACATATTATTTCGAACAAACGCTAGAGAAAATAGAAGAAGACATCAAGAATGGCGACACCAGAGACACAGACTACATTGAGCACATGTCACAGAACGAGGACATCAATAATGGCGACATCAGAGACACAGGCTACATTGAGCACATGTCACAGAACGGGGACAAAAAATAAAGCACAACACAGAAAACTAAGCAGATAAGCAACATGTACTCCACCAAAGATCTGCAACATGTACTCCACCAAAGATTAGCAACATGTATTCCACCAAAGATCAGCAACATGTACTCCACCAAAGATCAGCAACATGTAATCCACCAAATATCAGCAACATGTACTTCACCAAAGATCAGCAACATGTATTCCACCAAAGATCAGTAACATGTACTCCACCAAAGATCAGCAACATGTACTCAATCAAAGATCAGCAACATGCACTCCACCAAAGATCAGCAACATGTACTCCACCAAAGATCAGCTACATGTACTCCATCAAAGATCAGCAACATGTACTCCACCAAAGATCAGCAACATGTACTCCACCAAAGATCAACAACATGTATTCCACCAAAGATCAGCAACATGTACTCCACCAAAGATCAGCAACATGTACTCAATCAAAGATCTGCAACATGTACTCCACCAAAGATCAGCAACATGTATTCCACCAAAGATCAGCAACATGTACTCCACCAACGATCAGCAACATGTACTCCACCAAAGATCAGCAACATGTACTCAATCAAAGATCTGCAACATGTACTCCACCAAAGATCAGCAACATGTATTCCACCAAAGATCAGCAACATGTACTCCACCAAAGATCAGCAACATGTACTCAATCAAAGATCAGCAACATGTACTCCACCAAAGATCAGCAACATGTACTCAATCAAAGATCTGCAACATGTACTCCACCAAAGATCAGCAACATGTACTCCACCAAAGATCAGCAACATGTACTCCACCAAAGATCCCGATGTGAACGCTGGTACTCGCGAAGGGTGGAACAGTTTCTGAAGAATACTCTTGTTTGCTTCATCTGATTCATTGTTACATGTGGTAAGGTACTCATGGGGTGATCAGTTCTACAGATTGCGAGCACATGGTGTAGAGCCAGCATATTTGATAGTATAGATGCACAATAAATGAACTTCTAAGGAGCTGCGGACGAAACAAAACATCAGAAGTAGACTTTCAAATTACGTAAGAGGTAAGATTTAGAGCAGTAAGAAAGACTACAGGTACCTTACGGACTCTTGGTGATTTTATTATACTTGGTCTGTTTTCTTTTATTTTACACCTCTAAATATGTAAAAGGAAATCATTGAAAAATTTAATATGAATATTACAATTACCAATGAACTGATGAATATACTCACAACAAATACATGTACCTACAATAGCTCCATTTGTATTATTGACCGACATTTGTAAATGAGTGAGGACTTCACAACGGGTGTCAGAGAGGAAACAAGACATATTTAGCACTTCAAAGAGCCAGGTTTTACTCACAGGTATCACGCATTGCTCCATATTATATAATATTTCTGTATACAAGACCTGCATATAAGATCATAGAAATTGTGTTTCATAGATGCAAGAAAGTCCATGCAGATGTCAGTGCTTTCTTGATTGTCAGGTGGAATGATTTTTAGAAGCGAGAGCACGGCAAATATTATTTGTTTCCATTGTTTCTTTTTCAGAATAACTACACACAGCAAACATGCATGTATGTTGAGCAGTCAAGAGTCATTACGAATTACAGACACTGCATGTGTTAGGAATTGAAAATGTACAGATCAGCATGGTATATATTCATACTTGTTGTAAAAGTGTGGTATAACCTTTCTATAATAATTATACGAGGTTGCTTGCTCGAAGGGTTCATTATATTAATACAAAAACTGCGTAAATTGTTCTTTCAAATAATAAATGTGCTGTTTATGACAAATATTTACAACGATTAAAACATCTGAGATTACGTATTCGTAATGTGATGTAAAATGATCCATAAACATTTACACTCTCAATAGCCATAACAACAAAAACCAGTAATCTTTCTTACCTTAAACTTCTCAATAGCACTAAAATGGGGGGATAGTTTTCGTCTAATTATTAAAGTAATATGAGAGATAGTTCAGTTCAAAACACCCTTGAGTTAACAACACATCGTTGTTTCTTTCTTTCAATAAAAAAGTGGATGCATTTATTAATTCCACGTATATCTTTATATCATATCTTAAAGGCTTTATGAACTAGATATGTAAATAACTATGATCAATTTAATAAGTACTGAACTTCTATGGTCAAGGGGCAGACAACCCGTTAACCCTTGTCTTCCATTTGAGTTGGGGGGAAAATATGTTCTTGAATACTTTAAAATCTACAATGGAAAATATTACATCATTGTTGATTAATTGCCGTGTATTTTCCTAAAATAACTTATTGAGTTTGAAAATAATTTGTACAAAAAATGATAAACTTACGATGTTATTACTATGCTAAAATTAGTTGTTAATTGAATTTGAACGTAGGGGTTTAATAGGAAAATGTCTCTTTCAAATAAAATATTTAAAATATTATTAACCTGTCGAATACACTAAAGTTTTTAATCAAAATTCATTTTTGATTATAGATCAATTATTTTCTATAGAATTACCCGGGCATACAGTCGTCCTAGATAAAACACTAAATTAGAAAAACAGGAGATCATATGAGTTATAAGTGATTATATACATATATAGGACAAGGTCTTCATGTATTTACTTAGTCAACTTTTTATACTATTGAAACTCGTTTCCACGAAGTCATTTTCAGTTCTCAGAAATCTTCTTCTTGTAAAATGATCGACATCTGTCATTCTGTTTGATTGAAGTATTCAATCTCCTCCTATTCGTAGAATTGTTTCTCTTTTTTTGGAAAATCAAAAACTAGTAATTAAGTTCAGAACTTCCTTAAAAAAATAACTGAAAAAATTCAGTTCTATTCTTATAAAAATGTAATTGAAGATAAGCAATAAAATGGTATTTTATAGTATAATGCATTATATTTTAAAGATTCTATTTTTATCCCATTCACCCGATATATATCTTATAAACTTAATCAACCCATAAATATCACTATATGGAGTTAAATTTAGATCATGTTTATGGCCGACCATGTTCATTGTTATTTTTTCTAATTTAAGATATTAACTTTATATTCGCAAGGGAAAATGTGACGCTATGATTATGGATAACCTTGTGGAAAGAGATGCTGATGTTGGGGACAAGTTGATAGACTGTGACAATTGTGATGTTATTTTGGAAAGTAAACAGACTTGTGCAAAATGTGCAAAACAACAGAAATTCAATGTTATTATTGTTTGTTTTTGTGCAATGACAATTCTTATAAATATTATCTTAGTGGTAACAATAGTTTCTAATGTTAACAGATACAAATCTTTACAGGATAGCATTGTGTTGCTGCAGAGTCAAGTGTCTTCAGTAAAGCGAAAGCAAGATGTGATGGCTTCTGACTTCCGTCCAGATGAACAGGTATATATACAAATAAATACACAAGAACGTTGAAACTCATTTTGCAATCTCTGATGAGGACCGTGTTGGTCGCAAGGTCCAGCAAAATGACCTTCAAAGTTTATGCATTATGAATAAACTAATATTCAAATGTATACATGAACATATTGATATTGCCATTGGTGATGTTTGTGTCATAGGCATAAACATGCAATTTATATTTGTTATATATGGTCCTGTCTTAGAAACAAAATGCTTCTAAAAGGGATATCATGGGAGTCTAAAATACTTTCAAATAAATATTATGTGTCCCTTCTACATTGTTATACGAGATCTCCATTTGGTCACCGTAAGCCAATGTTGTCACAGGTCTTGCATTAATATACAATTATATAACAGAAAAATCGTAGAAACATGCAAAATCGGTAACCTCTAACACAAATACACCACTGTACACTTTTCTGGGCTTGTTACAGGCACTTCAAAAAGGTGGCAGGGCTAAACTATTTTTATGGGCCTAAACAGAGACAATGTAATTTTCAAAAACTTATGATGTCATGTCACGTTGTCAAATATAATGCATCCCATTTGTATAATTATTTTGTTCTATAACCGTTAGAGAAGTCAAAGAATTGGCAAAGAGGTAACAAATCGGTTGCAATGTAACATAGAAACGAATGCAAAGCAAAATCATATATATTTGGCAAAACAAACTCCTAGCAAATTAGGTGCCAATGGAAAGAAAGTATATCTTACCTGGAGACAATATCTCTGACAAAACAAGTTATTTAAAAGGTTGGTGGTGAGAACTAGTGCTTCTGGAAGCTAAATGTGTCTTACAAACTAGGGGAGATAAATGGTGCTACTGGCAGGTCAGTATATATTACCAGGAAACTATATCTCTGATAAAGTTAACCTTCTATCAAGCTAAGGGAGAGAACTGGTGCTACTGGCATATAAGTATATTTTACAAGGAAACAGTATCTCTGATAAAGAAAACTTTCTATTAAACTAGGGGAGAAAACTGGTGCTACTAGCAGGTAAGTAAATCTTACAATGAGACAATATCTCTGATAAAGAAAGCTTTCTTTTAAAACAAGAGGAGAAAACTGGTGCTGCCAAAAGGTGAGTATATCTTACAAGGAAACAGTATCTCTGACAACATACATTGTCTAACAAATCAGGGGAGAGAACCGATGCTACTAGCAAGTGAGTATATCTTACAAGGAAACAGTATCTCTGACAACATACATTTTCTAACAAATCAGGGGAGAGAACCGATGCTACTAGCAAGTGAGTATATCTTACAAGGAAACAGTATCTCTGACAACATACATTTTCTAACAAATCAGGGGAGAGAACCGATGCTACTAGCAAGTGAGTATATCTTACAAGGAAACAGTATCTCTGACAACATACATTTTCAAACAAATCAGGGGAGAGAACCGATGCTACTAGCAAGTGAGTATATCTTACAAGGAAACAGTATCTCTGACAACATACATTTTCTAACAAATCAGGGGAGAGAACCGATGCTACTAGCAAGTGAGTATATCTTACAAGGAAACAGTATCTCTGACAACATACATTTTCTAACAAATCAGGGGAGAGAACCGATGCTACTAGCAAGTGAGTATATCTTACAAGGAAACAGTATCTCTGACAACATACATTTTCTAACAAATCAGGGGAGAGAACCGATGCTACTAGCAAGTGAGTATATCTTACAAGGAAACAGTATCTCTGACAACATACATTTTCTAACAAATCAGGGGGGAGAACCGATGCTACTAGCAAGTGAGTATATCTTACAAGGAAACAGTATCTCTGACAACATACATTTTCTAACAAATCAGGGGAGAGAACCGATGCTACTAGCAAGTGAGTATATCTTACAAGGAAACAGTATCTCTGACAGCATACATTTTCTAGCAAATCAGGGGAGAGAACCGATGCTACTAGCAAGTGAGTATATCTTACAAGGAAACAGTATCTCTGACAACATACATTTTCTAACAAATCAGGGGAGAGAACCGATGCTACTAGCAAGTGAGTATATCTTACAAGGAAACAGCATCTCTGACAACATACATTTTCTAGCAAATCAGGGGAGAGAACCGATGCTACTAGCAAGTGAGTATATCTTACAAGGAAACAGCATCTCTGACAACATACATTTTCTAGCAAATCAGGGGAGAGAACTGATGCTACTAGCAAGTGAGTATATCTTACAAGGAAACAGCATCTCTGACAACATACATTTGATAACAAATCAGGGGAGAGAACTGATGCTACTAGCAAGTGAGTATATCTTACAAGGAAACAGCATCTCTGACAACACACAATTTCTAACAAATCTGGGGTAAGAACTGATGCTACTAGCAAGTGAGTATATCTTACAAGGAAACAGTATCTCTGACAACACACATTTTCTAACAAATCTGGGGAGAGAACTGATGCTATTAGCAGGAAAGAATATTTTTTCAGGATACATTATCTCTGACAAACAAACTCGCCAACCAACCAGGGGAGAACACTGATGCTACTGGAAGATAGGTATATATTACCAGGCGACTAATTCGCTGACAAGACAAACTCTCTAACGAACTAGGGGACCCAATTTACTACAATTTCCCCCTTTTTCATACGATATAAAATTGGTCAATAAACATCATTGTGTCAAAATTATTTATAAAGAATATCTTCTTGACAATATGTTCTCACCGATTTCCTGCTTTGCAAAGTTGAAAATATATCTTTAAAAGTATGTCACTCCAATATATAAATTAAAAAACAATGTATGCAACGATGAACTTTTCAAGTATCTGATCAAATTACAGGATTATTAAGTTCTTTGAAGATATTAATATAATGGCCAATTAGGCAACACTTATAAACACTATAAACATGACAATCTAATTAAAATAAAAGCGTAGATATCAAATTTAGTGCGCAAAATGCGTTTCTGGAATTATCTTCATTAAGTAGGTTTTGTGTTGGCTGTGTTTATTTTTCTGACGATATACTCGCCAAAGAACAAAAAAACGAAGAAAGATACAACACACCTTAGGTTGTAAACACCAAGACAATGTGTATTTGATGGGTTAAAGTTATGGTGTTTAACGCCACTTTCAACAATATTTCAGTTATATCGTGTATATTTGAATTATTCATGACTTTATTTAATCGCATATTTTGATATACATAATCTTTGTACTTATGTGACTTGTCTTATAATCATGCCAAAATAATACAATATAATAGATGTACTTATGTGACTTGTCTTATAATCATGCCAAAATAAAACAATATAATAGATGTACTTATGTGACTTGTCTTATAATCATGCCAACATAAAAAAAATATAATAGATGGTAAACGCTCAGTTCTTTATCATAACTGATGTGGTTCATACCTTCCTCATGCTTTTAGAGGGAAGGATCTACATCCCAATTATATACTATTACTAATATTTTAATTTCGAAATACTACTTGCAGTGAAAATAGGTTATATAAATATGAGAATAATTGCTGTTTTCTTGATATCTAAGTTCACATATATTAAATGAAATGCTTTATTTTGGTCCATGCACCATGAATTAGAAAAAAAACATGATCAATTATGGGGAAAAAAATATGGTCGTCATTCACCAAAAGCATAATGTGAAACAAACCCGCCCGCCATTCACCAAGCCATAAGGTTGACGAAAATATGATGGATAGGTCACTGGGGATTGGTTCAAATTACATGAAAGACAAACGCTCGTAATTCCCTAAAACAACTGGTCGATGCAAATTTGATGGTATTGTTGATGGCATAAAAAGCAAATGTGAAGAACAGCCGCCAAACATTTACCAAAACATAGGTTTATGCAAAATTGATGAGTTTGTTGTTGATAACATAGAACATGAATAATGGAAAATCATATTATTTTTTAATTAGCATTGAATTTTTTATTTATTTCTTTTTACCACTTCTTTTGACTATCAATTTTTACAACTCGTTTGAAAAACTTTAAGAATTCTGTATTAACGCTGTTATTATCTTTGCAAAGTTCATCTTAAACTGAATCTGAACAATTTTCTCGTTGCAGGAGCGTATGCCTTTACAAACAGATGGCATGTTTCCGTTTATCAACGAACCTATAAATGGTGAATATTCTCGATTTAAGCGAAAAGCAAAAGGTGATAAAAAGAAAAGAAGAAAGAGGAAGAAGGTACATAGAATAATAATTCATAAAAAAAAATTAAACTTGTATTCGCATGGAATTATATTTACTCTTTTATTTTATTATTATTTATTATTTATTCTTATTTATCTGTAAAGAGAAATGCACAAAAATTTAAGAATTTCTTGAAATAAAAAAAACTCTTAAAGTAAAAAATAAAACAAAATCAAAAATTGAAATATTTAGGTAAGTAAAAAAGTGTATATTATTTATGAAAAAAATTTACTTACAAGCTTGTTACTAAATAAATATCCAAATACATGTATGTCTACAATGAAATAAAATCAAATTAAATATTTCTCACTCATATACATGTAAGCACTTCCTTGGTTTCATTTCTTTTACCAAGAATTTACCTAAGTCTTCGGCGAAATAATAATCAAGTAAATAAACATGTTTATGAAGTCTGAAATATAATTTTGTGGTTAAAACTAAGTGGTATATGCTTGAACTATCCGACATTAAATTTTATTTTTAAATGTTTAATCTTTGCAAAGATACATACTGTGACCCAGAGTACACAATACAATAATATAGAAAAATATTTATTAAATCTTATTAATATAGGATAGTATTGAATTTGAAACAGGGGTTAGTGTTATGGTGTTTAACGTCACTTTCAACAATATTTCCGTTATATCGTGTCGGTCAGTTTTATTGGTTGAGGAAACCGGAGAACCCGGAGAAAACCACCGACCTGATGCAATTTGAAACAAAAGGATGTATGAGAGAAAAGGGTATATTAATACATTTTATAAAATATTAGATTAATAATAATGAATTTCAAGGAATGGAAAAGTGTAACTATGAAATAATAAATATTGATAAATAAATAAATATATAAAAAATTTCTAATTGTATGGTTAAATTTTAAAAAAAATAAGAAAGAAATATATGTAATAACAAGTTATTTTGAATAATTAACTAGATTCGTCAAAACTGAAAAGCGCAGAAACACACACACAAAAATTAGATATCATCTGTATATTGAAATTTGGTAAAATTGAAAGAAATATAATTTATATATAAAAAAAGGAGCAATGTCAGTTATGCGTAGTTGATACATTTTAGAAAATAAAACTGTACAGTAAAACGAAACGAAATTCATTTACCTTATTAAGATTATATTCCTGTTAAATTATAAAAGGGGGTATGCTTCGTATGCAGCAAAATATTCCATCTAATCAAAACAAAAAATAAAAATTAATTCTTGGGGCTATATATCTTCATTAACAAACCTCAACATATTTAATAATTTTATTTAGTCTAAACATATTTTATTAATTAATAAATATAGTACAATATGATAAATTTCAATATGATACACTACAAATAATTAAAGGGATTCGAAAACAAGTCTAGAAAAACTTATATTAATTCGTTTCCCTGGTATATCTCTTTACAATAATCAAGGTGGTCTCGAAGTTTATACAATATCAAATTTTAAATTATAAAGAACAATGTTATTCTGAATAGATATAAATGTGAAATTTTATTTGATGTCAATTGACGATGCTACCTAGTAAGTTGTCATCTAACTCGATAGTATTGTTTTTTTTATAATTTATTTTTCATTATTTATACAAAAAAAAAAAAAAAAAACGGTGATAAACAAAGATGATTAAAACAAAAATACAATATGGACATTCAAACGTTATTCACACACATATAGTTTTTTTTCTGAAATAATAATTGTTTTGATTATTTTTCACCAAAAGGGAAATATATTAGAAGGACAACAATATTATTTCTAAAATGTTTTTTTTTAAATTGCATGTACTATATCATCGATGAAATTGTATTAATATATATATTTCGGAGTATTTATTGATATACATGTACTGTGATTATGTTGAAATGTGATGGCTTCGTATGGAACAGAAAGATGCTAATTAATATAGAGATAAATTTCTTTCTTTATCTAAATTAAAAAAAAATAAAATAAAAAAAAAATCTCGATGTCAAATAATTTTTCTAGGAATATTAGATGTATTTTATCTTACATTAAATAACGATTAAAGTTGTTTGTTGGTGGCATTAGTACTATTTTTAAAATTTCATATTTTGAAGGGAAAAAAAAGCTTTAATATAAGGAGTGCTTGACACATTAAGCACATTTGAGTATTACATTTTGATGAGATAAAACAAATTTTATGACATATATTAATACTTTTTTTAATGAAATTTGTTGGAATCTATCGTACAAAATTATTATAAAAAGCAAATTTTAGCGTTTAACATGTATACCAAAGATGTAGAAAGAGTGGTTAAAACTAACAGAAAACTGCAAACCAAATATTTAAAAAAAAAATTAAAAAAAGAACTTGACGAAAACAATAGTTACTACCATAAAATACAATAAAGTTGAACACATTTCTATTATTATATACTCTCGGCATCCCACAGATGATTGTTAATTTTTGTTTTATCATCATTGAGAAAAGATTTCCTTATCAAAACAGATTGATGTCATAGTTAATAAAATGGAGAAAAACAACAAAAAATACCACATTATCGGAAGAGTTCCAAAATCTAATAGAAAAATGGTAGAAAGAGGCAAACTGGATACCCCTAAAACACATATAAGTGCTCACCTATACCCCTAAGCACACATATAACTGCTCACTTATACCCCTAACACACATATAAGTGCTCACTTATACCCCTAACACACATATAGCTGCTCACTTATACTCCTAACACACATATAACTGCTCAATTATACCCCTAACACACATATAACTGCTCACTTATACTCCTAACACATATATAACTGCTCTCTAATACCCCCAACACATATACATATAACTGCTCACTTATACCCCTAAGACATATGCATATAACTGCTCACTTATACTCCTAACACATATATAACTGCTCACTTATACCTCTAACACATATGCATATAACTGCTCACTTATACCCCTAACACATATGCATATAACTGCTCACTTATACCCCTAACACACATATAGCTGCTCACTTATACCCCTATCACATATACATATAACTGCTCACTTATACCACTAACACATATACATATTACTGCTCACTTATACCCCTAACACATATACATGTAACTGCTCACATATACCCCTAACACATATACATGTAACTGTTCACTTATACCCCTAACACACATATAACTGCTCACTTATACCCCTAACACATATACATGTAACTGCTCACATATACCCCTAACACATATACATGTAATTGTTCACTTATACCCCTAACACACATATAACTGCTCACTTATACCCCTAACACATATACATGTAACTGCTCACATATACCCCTAACACATATACATGTAACTGTTCACTTATACCCCTAACACACATATAACTGCTCACTTATACCCCTAGCACACATATAACTGCTCACTTATACCACTAACACATATACATATAACTGCTCACCTATACCCCTAACACATATACATATAACTGCTCACGTATACCCCTAACACATATGCATATAACTGCTCACTTATACCCCTAACACACATATAACTGCTCACTTATACCCCTAACACATATACATATAACTGCTCACTTATACCCCTAACACATATGCATATAACTGCTCACTTATACCCCTAACACATATGCATATAATTGCTCACTTATACCCCTAACACACATATAATTGCTCACTTACACCCCTAACAAATATACATATAACTGCTCACTTATACCCCTATCACATATACATATAACTGCTCACTTATACCACTAACACATATACATATTACTGCTCACTTATACCCCTAACACATATACATGTAACTGCTCACATATACCCCTAACACATATACATGTAACTGTTCACTTATACCCCTAACACACATATAACTGCTCACTTATACCCCTAACACACATATAACTGCTCACTTATACCACTAACACATATGCATATAACTGCTCACTTGTACCCCTAACACATATACATATAACTGCTCACTTATACCCCTAGCACACATATAACTGCTCACTTATACCACTAACACATATGCATATAACTGCTCACTTGTACCCCTAACACATATACATATAACTGCTCACGTATACCCCTAACACATATGCATATAACTGCTCACTTATACCCCTAACACACATATAACTGCTCACTTATACCCCTAACACATATACATATAACTGCTCACTTATACCCCTAACACATATGCATATAACTGCTCACTTGTACCCCTAACACATATGCATATAATTGCTCACTTATACCCCTAACACACATATAATTGCTCACTTACACCCCTAACAAATATACATATAACTGCTCACTTATACCCCTATCACATATACATATAACTGCTCACTTATACCACTAACACATATACATATTACTGCTCACTTATACCCCTAACACATATACATGTAACTGTTCACATATACCCCTAACACATATACATATAACTGCTCACTTAATATATTTGAAAAATGGGACAATAGGTATGAAAACTTTTGTCAATGTCGGTTTGTCCTGTCAAAACTTGCCTCTTTTGTTTTCATTTACCCCTTTTATGTTTTGCGTTCTTTAATCCAGATGGTTGTTTTTGTACGCTTGCTATGTGGTCCTCCTACAGTTATCATTTTGAAAAGACAAGTCTGTTATTAAAGAAAATACTAGCGCATTGTCTACCATTGTGAAAGAGGTCTTGACATTAGATTATAAATACAAAAATAGTAATAGGAACTGTATTACTGTATTCATCATATCCGGTGTATATCCATATAAACATAGAAGATCATTTACGCGAAAATTCACATTTATTCATCCATTATGATAATATGACACACCCTTCACGTCAATTTGCAGAAAGCCAACACAAGAAAAGTAATTGTTTACGTTTTCTGACCTTCTCAAAACGACAACTCTGA
Source organism: Bathymodiolus septemdierum (assembly GCA_963383655.1). NCBI lineage: Eukaryota > Metazoa > Mollusca > Bivalvia > Mytilida > Modiolidae > Bathymodiolus > Bathymodiolus septemdierum. The sequence goes on from OY726519.1 coordinate 115,280,566, forward strand.
TGACCTACTGAAAGATTTGGTGCAAAATTGCAATGTAATCAGAAGGACTTAGCCGTCATCTGAAGATCTTTTTCAGTAGAATACATGTAGTATATTTGGTGATTCTAGACTGTGTAAAATTTAGGTGTTTATCAGAGAGAGAGCATTTCATTCTATGAAATTAATATCGTTTTTGTCACGCCTTACGAGTATCCAAACTAATAGTAATTTAAGACAACGGATCCTTAACGGTATATATTAATACGATTATTGCCTCTGTTGCTAGGACTTTTGATTGGGATTTGGATCAGTATGGTATTTTTTGCTTTTTCCTTTATTGAGATATTTTCAAATACCTTATAATTTCTAATCTGAATCTACCGCGGTATAGACTATGATTCATATAATTTATTAAATAGGTGACTAGATGAAATTTCAGATACGTCATCATGTTTCCTGACCTTAAATTGCATTATTAATATGTGTAAATAGTGTGTGTCATACATGGAATGATCAAAAAGTTGATTTCAAATTGACCAATTGTTGAGCTTACCTCATTTTCTGTGTAAATATCAAGCGTAAATGATCCACAAAAGCGTCGTAATTAGAGTACAGGATCCCTTATGAATATACATCGTGTCATATAAAATGAAATGACAGACAACACAATGGCAATGATATTCAAGATAGTTACATGTGCGAAACATAATCCCTCATAAATTTAAAACCACGAATGCGTGAAAACGCTGCATCAAGATTAGCCGCAACATAATTTTACTAAAATACATGCATGTAACACGCGTAAAACACGATTGTGTAATAAACACAAACAAACGTGTCACAAGGGTCCCATTGATATAGTATTAGCACTAGGTTGACGCTGTGGAGTGGAACATATCAGAAGGGACATCGGCTTGTTGTGCTTGACCAATCAAAAATGACTAGCTCTTAGAATCGAACATAGATTAATGTTTTGTGTTGGGAAACTGTAACACTCAACTTGCAGCAGCCCATAATGATCAATGCTAATCGTTACTGTTACAATGCATAGTTATTCCACTCTATTTTTCACCTCTTTCCTTGTGTTAATAAATCAACCGTCTATTAGCCCACCTCAGTGCCAACTTTTAAAAAGATCAGAAACTAGTGATAAAACAATGAAGAACGACCACATTACTAAAATAACAACCAGCGTGGATATCTGTTTCATCGTATATACAATGAACACTATAACAGTGTGTGTAATAAATCTATTAAATATAACCATAATTCAGATAAACAAGACAACACATCTGACACATGTAGTATTGAATAACAGACCACAACTCTCTACAAAAATCAACGAGAGTCAGATGATTAGAAAGGGTACGCTTATCTTGCTCGCTCTTTCCAACACTCGTGAAGATTTAAAAGTTTATATTAAATGTCGGGTTTTAGTGTAAATCCATCCAACGAAGTCAATATGCTAAAATTAAAATAGAAGTAGTTTTGCAATGGGCAAGGAAATTCCTAAATGATAAATAAGTCTTTTAGTTAAATGTTTTAGCTTAGGTATCTCATATACTTGTAAAAGGCATTTTATATGTCAGATGTAACTCCTGTTTAGAGAGTTCCATACTTTGGAATGTGAGCAAGCGCTGAACATGTTCATCAAGTGATCCACTGCCGCGTGTATACATCAACTTTTGAAATATAAAACCACACATTTCACTTAAAGCGATTTACTTATAAATGCGTCTGATAACAGTAAGAATTACTTATACATTATTGGGTACGTCGATAAACATACACAATTACTGAGGGCAGATGGAAAGTCATCATAAATTACAATGATAGCAATGGTACGCATAAATGTCATCATCAAATTGACAGGTCTATATACAGACATGGGGGTCAACATATTTGAACGTGAAAGTACGTCATTTACTAAAGCCTGTCGATAAAAAAAATATGTGGGAAGTACTAAATATATAATACAAAATTAACAGTGTCATTCCACTCTCAGTCGTAACATACTTCTCTGGTTTGTATAATAGTCTGAGCACTACGAACAAAGAAATAAAATTATAGGTCTTTGCCTTGGGCATAAGATAGTCATAATAATGTCATGGTCTTAAAATTGTGTTAATCTGACCCCGAAATAATAACATGGACGGTCAAGGGTAGGGCTAGCTTAGTGCACCCATAGCATTATATAAAATCTGCTCTCAATATTGACGATGTCTCTGTATGGTGCTAATTATGGTAGATATTCCTGGACAGTTCACACAAACGATATTTCTATTATAGCAACAACCAACTCATGATTATTACTATTTCTATCTATCTTCATATTTCAGTACCTAGTCACAACTTTGAATATTACGTGCGGTTATAAACGTCTAAAGCATTATATATTGCTTCCACTATTCCGTGTATGTTTTGAATGTCCAATGAGGAATAAGACTTGTTCGTGTCCATAATATCTTTTAGCATATCTTTCAAAGTTCTTGTGAATATAATGTTTCACTCAATTACTTTGATATGTTTGTTGTGTTTTTCTTTTTATTTACTTTGTATTTGATAACAGTAAATACATTTTTTTAATAATTCTAAGGTATAGTTTTCAAAATGAGTTAAATTAGCATTAATCTTGTTAATATTGCTATTGAACCTCAATTAATAAGTTGATACAAAGAAAAGTTTTAGCGTGTTTACAAATAATATAGGCGGTCTACATATGTTCTATTTATAGCTATTTATAAGAGTACGATTTATATGACGCTCCGGCTGGAACGACATGGATATACGGGTGAATAAGTGAGGCATACTTTGATAAGTTGGTCATCGTGTTGCTCTGCTTAGTGGACAGTAATCAATATTTTCATAACAATACCCCGATCTATCTTTTATAATTCTGATAAAAACGCTCGTTGATTTGACAAGATTCGACCAATAGAAATAACTTCCTAGTAGAGGTCATATATTATGAGAAAAAAAACTGCGCTATATATTTGTAAGCAAATTATATTTTAAAATTTCGTATCACGTAGACTTACATGCAGAAATATTTATATTATAATTGCTTAAAGGTATGACAGTTGAATGAATTAAATATGCCGTTCATACAATGTACTGGTATCAAGCCAATTATTATATTTGAATTCTGGGAGATTTTGATTTTCGGAAAACGACCAATTATCACATGATCCTACAAAAAATATAAACGACTATATAAATCACGCAATAGGGCGACCTTGGGACGAATAGTACATATTTTCCCACCCTATGATGAGAAACTTACCACATTCCACAACAATTTCCCCTTTCAATTATATTTAATTTTTCGCCTTCCATTTGAAATTTTGCAATGCCTTGAAGTTAAATTTACATAGCCTATTATGCTTAACCATATTTTGAACATACCTATTTTTCTTACATTGGGGCAAATGAAATGTGCTGCAACACCAATAGTACTATATACATGTAGAAACATTACTTTCATATAGGCCTACAATAATATAATTGCTTTAATGTACTTTTCACTCTCTAAACAAACGAACACCCACCTCTCACCTCAAGAAAAGTCTGAGTATACCAAAGAAGTAATCAAAAGCCGTAAATCGAAGGACAGACAATATAATGACCAAAGAAAAAGGACAAATAACGATCTACAAAACACCACGCACAAAACCAAAAATCGAGCAACATGAACCCCACTAAAAACTCAGATGTGTCTTGAGAGTAAGCTTGACATATGGTACCCGCCGTTTTACTCTTGTTACAAACACGCTGATAACTCATGAATGAAGACAACACCGGATTATGATAACAACGGGTGGAACATATCCGTGGTCATTTGTGACACAGATACTCCCTCACGGTTAACCAAGTCATGGTGGCGACCGTAAAACTTTCGAAATGATGACTTCAACTTATCCAAGAGGAACTCTGGGTTCAGTAGCGTCCTTGTTAGCAGCAACCTTTTATCACGGAAATCATGATAGGAACCACAAGCTCTGGACTATCGGATCAACTGAGAGATACATACTCCATATACAGGTGCTGGTGGAATGTTGCTATATATAAATGGAAAGTGTACAATGGGAAAGTTGAAATCATCTCTTTCGTCGTAATGTTTCGTTCTTAATCTTCCCTCACTGTCAATTTCGAGATGTAGATCAAGGCATGAAGTGGACCAAGCTGTATCTGAAATATCCTTTATGTCAAGTCAATGGGATGCGATCAGCAAAATCATCAAATGGTAAATTATTTAGTGAAAGGACATCATCTATATAGCGGAACGTGAAATTAAAGAATCGAACTAGCACGTTTTGGTTTTTCTTGAGAAGCCTCTGTTCCCGAAATTGAGTCAGTAAAAATATATAATAATAGGTTTAAAAATTTAAGGATACCAAAAGGTTATATGAGAAGACGTAAATCACAGAACAGACAATACAAGGGAAAAATGTAATGACTCACAAAACCATGTTTTACTCATGTGCGTGGGAGAGTAAGCAATTTCTTCAATTGAGTTTGTAAGAATACATACCATGAATTTTGTTGTACGTAATTGATTCAGTTTGAATAAATGTCATTAGGGTATTCGTTTGAAATTGGGTCAGTCAGAATACATACCACCAGGTTTGTTCTAGGAAATTGATTTGGTTTGGATACATACCATCATAATTTACTATGTAATTGACAAAGATAAAGTACATACCATCATGAATAAGTTAGAATAAATGCCATTGTGCTTTCGATCCGCAATCAAGTCAGTAAGAATACATACCATCAGTTTTGCTGTATGTAATTGGTTCAGTTAGAATACATACCATCAGGTTTGCTGTACGTTCAGTTAGAATACATACCATCATGTTTGCTGGATGTAATTGGTTCAGTTAGAATGCATACCATCATGTTTGCTGTAAGTGATTGGTTCAGTTAGAATACATACCATCATGTTTGCTGTATGTAATTGGTTCAGTTAGAATACATACCATCATGTTTGCTGTATGTCATTGGTTCAGTTAGAATATATACCATCATGTTTGATGTATGTAATTGGTTCAGTTAGAATACATACCACCATGTTTTCTCCACGTAATTGGTTCAGTTAGAATACATACCATCATGTTTTCTGTACATAATTGGTTCAATTAAGAATACATACAATCATGTTTGCTCTCCATAATTGGTTCAGTTAGAATACATACCATCATGTTTGTTGTATGTTTGTGGTACGGAATCTTGAATCAGAATATATGCAATCAAGCTTGTACTTGGCTAGATCATTGATTCAGTTAGAATGCATACAATCAGCGAGGGTACATGAGTCGAGTCGAGTCGGTTCGAATGCATGCCATCAGGTTTGAATTATGAATATATCGAGTATATTCCACAGATTTCAAATCAACGGAGTTTGTGAATAATTGCTTTTATCGGTGCTTTCGGATTTATTGCGAAAATCATTTTGAACAATACGTAATATTTAGGGAACATGAACGCTGATTTTTCCGGCAAGTGATAAAATCCAACATCAAAACACATTTAAATAAGAAAAAATCATCCATAAGTTTCACAAATGGACTGGTACTCTCATTCTGAACATGGTATATAGCTATGTTCCAACTTCTAAAATGATCACTGGTAATTATTCCTTTGTAATTTTTGTTTTAACTTGTCTGACCGAAAGCGAAATTAACTAATAATTACGAACCAAATTCAACCTGTTATAATGTTCTATCAAATGTTTATAAAGGTTACTAAATGCAGTAGTTATGACAAAACTTATTTATAAATTGGACTTCATTTCAAGCTAAATATAGACTTTGGTGTTTTCCGGTACTCTATATATATAACCATATATGTTGCTTTCGGATTTTCAAAAAGAAAAAAATATTATTTAAAGCTATGAACCGATTGACTTCTAAATGCTATGACGTCACGATTTATTTTTGCATGTGACGAGGTCAATTTTTCTTCATTTTAGTGTCATAAGTATCGAAGACAATTTATCCTTTGATTCTCTTGATACATAGACGTACTGTCACACCTATTAGAGATATCACCTGTATTAAATCCTCCTCTGTATTAAGCAGCCAGTATGCGATCTCCCAATAGATGATAGTTATTTTATATATATTGATTTATTTCAATTAAACAATCACTAAGCAAAAGATGTGTAACCTTATTATAATGTACTATTTTGCACAAATTATAACTGATCACTATATTAACAAATCAAATCGTAGCAATACATTAATAGATTCTCTCCAAACAGGAAACGTGTGACTAATTAAATATGCAATGTTTTTCTGTGTTATACTAAGTGTCTTGTTAAAGACAACTCACACAGAAATACCTACTGTTATGCAGGCATGTTTTGTATTTTCCTAGGGGTGACTGTTTAATGTACGCTGGACTGTATTTACATTTGCTTATTTTCATGGAAGGGTATACTGCCAAACGCTTTATCGACGAAGTAAACAACGAAAGCAAAGCGTGATTGATATCAATTTGTTATTTCAAATAAATTGTGGTTTATTGTCTGGTCCTAGTACCCGATCTTAACCTGGGAGGTATTCTGATATCACTTGATATATTATTTATTTATGTTTCTTGTATAATAGTCATACTTTTGAGTAATACGACATCACATTTGACTATTCAAGGGTTAACAATCACTTTGTTTTTTCGAGATGAACAAATACGTTTAGTCCAAAATGAACATACGGCAAGATAACTACAAAAGAAAGTGTAGTTGGAACTTAATATTTAAGACAAATCTTTTAATTTTTGAAATGGCATAGAAACCATGTTAACTTTGCTAATGTAAAAATTTATAAAAATGAAAACAACGTATTTTGTAATATATCGGCAATATCTCACACAAATTCAATATAACCAGCACTTAGATTTCAATATTGTTGTATATAAATTGCTACCTGTTATTGCATTAAATTGCAATAAGCACATTTTGAAATCTTTCTTATAGGAAGGGTATTACCTCACACACAAAATCAGTAAAAACACTACTTATATTCGGATGTGGTTGCATATATATTGTTGCCTTTTATTGTATTAAATGACACTAGATACATAATTTAAGCTCTTTCTTCGGAGTTCGGTAATTTTGTTATTACCCTTATTTACAGGAAGAGAATGTAATGTTATGTCTTTGACTGATGATTTCATATTTCAGAAGCAATATATGGTGCACGTTGAGGGATCTGGTGGCGAAGATTACCCAAGGGGTAACTGCTACAGTTTTAAATGATATCATTATTCACTTTAACATTCTCATTGGTGTCACTGCACAACCCTTTGGGTAACGTTCGTCACCGGCACTCTTCATAGAGTAATATTGTCCATAACGTTATTTCAATAAAATGAAAAAAATAATAATTTATTGTCCAAGTAATTCCTAAGCCTACCAAAAAATAGTGGATAGAGAGATTTTTTTTTAGATACACCTAACACAGAGATACATGGCCTCTTCCTTTACATACACTTCAACAAAGTGTGGCGGGGTTAAGCTAGTCTTATGCACCCCTCTCATCGTGTGAGAAAAATGTCAACTATATAGAATGCTATATCGTCACAAATACTTCATTTTACGTGTCTCAAATGTACATTAGAGCCATAACGTTGTCTGTGAACGACTACACATTCCTATATATTGCAATGTTTGCACTGACAAATGAAATTAAAATAATGAATATCACACAATATGATGTACTTAACGTACAACAACTTAGGCCTTATTCAATGTATGTTATATAAACGTAGATATCTAATTAAGCGCGCACGACACATTCAACAGTAACCTTCATCAAGTACGCTCATAGTCGATTGGAAAGCAACATAATTTGACAGGTTTTGGGACATCAACAGACATAAGTAATCTGCCTATGCCAAATAGAAAATAATATCCACATGGGATAATGCCCACTTAGTCTCAATTTTATAATGACTTTGTCCCTTTCGTTCATGAATATCCCAGATTGTATATTGCACAAACCTCTTAAAAATGCACAGAATCCTTTTCCTTTCAAGATAAAAACATGTATAATTGTTATTTACATTGTAGGAGTATGTACATGTTGAAGGGACCGGTGGCCAACATTCCCCAGAGGGTAATCATATTTTCTTCCCATTTATTATGCTCAATTCCCATATTGCTTTTTTATTGTTTGTGCCTATTACAGGTTTATTGTAGGATTTTTTGTAGAAGCTTGCTACCATGTTTGCTTATTTTTACAATTTAGCTTGGCATATAAGAATGTTTGTCTCGAAAACGGAATTTCAAGTTCATTCTAGTTGTCATACAATAATAATTTATTACATAAGCTTTTATTTGCACAAAAGTGAGGGAAAAAAAATTCAACATTTATTTATTCTGACAACTGAACATATTGCTTTCTTGTATGCCATCAATATACATCTTCATTATTGTTTCTCATGTTTAAAACAAAAACTGGCTGTTCAATTTTTGCATTTGGGTCATAATTAGTTGACAAAATGAATGGCATCACCATGGCACATGCAATAAAGCTAGTTTTTCTTTTAAGCATTCAAATCCTTTTAATATACCTACTATTAATCAGTCTGATGGATTGTGCATTACAGTTGACATTTCGTTGTAGTCGTCGGCATTAGTGGCAGTTCAATATGAAGGCCGAGGAGGCTTATCTGAAACTCGACTTGATGGTAAATGTCCTACACTTTATCTTAATTAAGTAATTCAATAAATTGCTAGATTTATGACAAAATAATGAATACGAATCTGTTTACTAGGCACCCATGCATTCATTGACCGTCCATGTTTATGTTGTCATTAATTTTTGTGATAGTATGTGAGTTTTTTGTGTGGAAGCGAATCTGTACAGGGTTTTTACCGTTTGTTTATATATGCATTGCCGTTGGGGTCCAGTTATCAAGAGAGTAGGGTTTTGATCCCATTAACCAGTTTAAACTTGTCTCATATTTGTGTCTTTCTTAAGCCAGGACTTGAATTTCCAACGTTATATTTGTCGTGGTATTTTTTTGTGTTCAATGAGTGAAGGTGAGAGGTAATTGTTCGTTTAGTTGATATTGGAGGAATTGTTGACCGTCTTTGTTTAAACTTTCTTTTCACAGTGCAAACATATCACTACCTTAAATCATTGTTATGACAACAGTAATCGTAAACAACCCAACTGATTAAAACAAAATTTTTACGACTTTTCAAAGCGCCAAAGCGACAATGATTAGATAGATCATGGTTAGAAATTGTATGACATACAGGGGGAATAACTCAGTTATTCGGATACCAGACATTCCCTTTGATAAATAGCATAGTAAAACAACACATAAAACGACTTTAATCTATCATAGAAATAAGAAAAACGATTTTGACAAATCAAACGCATGGGTAACTATTTCTTAAGCGAGAAGGTATATTCGGTTGAATATAGGTATTTCCTATACCGATTAAGACATTTAAATCAATAATTCGGATAGATTTAAAGAAAAAAGACTTCAACAGACATAGAATTACTAGACTGAGAACAAAACCTAAAATGTATATTACAGAATGTGACAGTTATTTTGATGAAACATAATAACTTTTTAATTTTGTTAATGCATACGAACTGATATTATAATTTCGACTAGACAACACATTGTTAATGTTTACACATAGAACATATATATTGTCCATCTTTTTATGTTTCCCAGTTCTAGTGATGCCGAAACAATTTATACCTCTGGAATCACTGACGGTATAAATAATGGTTACGGCGACAATGTTTGGTCCTCAGTGGGATTCGAGTACACACTATTGGTACTCTGAAACACCTATTCGCCCTAGCATAATGACGAACCCTTCAGTCCCCTCGGTCATATCCATTATATATAATATAGCTTCATCAACCAAGTTGTTACCTTGTCACGTATATATACATAAATATATTATTTTATTATTTCTAAGCCATTATAAAGTCTATATATGCCACCAGATGAATATTTTCACTTATCAACACTTCATATTCAGGGGCGGATCCAGAGACTCTGTTGACGGGGGGCTCAGTTATGGAGCAATATTTTCAATAATTGATGGAACCAACTGTAGTCCCAAAGCGGTTCTTTGCATGTAGGTCGGTAAGCCTTGTTTTCATTTCATTTAGCGTACAATAGAGAACAGGTACAGTTATTGACTTCCTAAAGTAGTCTTCCGGACTCTCTGCTTCAACATTATCTCTCATTATTTGTTTCCCGCATATTCTAGGTTTTTTATCCTCTATGTCTAGCGGTTCACATATTTTAGCACTCCTCTCAAAACACTGGTGGTTGAATTGTTCAACATTTGCTCTGCAGTCTAGTGAGCTCTGAATTAAATTTACGCTTTTTAAGGCTCTGCCTATGTCAAGTGATCTCTCTTGTAGTGATCTTGTAGAGGACCTTTGTAACTTGTGTCCGATCCAAATGTTATATAGTTAACAATAAAATAAGTTTAATCTAAATCTAGTGATCTGCTGAGCCCTTTCTTAAGAGCCAGGCACATTTGAACAATAAAATAGTTACTTTACGACAAAATCAAAGTTGCAAATGAAATTCAACAAAGAAGTTACATCAGCTTCTTCTGGTCTGGTGTATGTGTGTTTTGGTAGTTTTGTAAAGTGCTCAAGGGTTTGAGCAATAGCAGGGAAAAATCTAATTTAAGTCTATTTTATTTCTAATTAATTTTAATTATTTTATATGTATTTATATTTTCATTTAGAGTTTAAAATATGCTGTATTCATATATTTTCAAAACGGAAACTCGTGTATTTTTTTTATTTTTTTTTTTACAATACAGCAACATTTGCCTTTAATTTTTTTTTATAAAAATAAATGATATTTAAAAAAGAATTTCCTTGAAAGAGCCTCAATTTACAGGTGTTGGTGGTGATAACTAAATGAAATTGTGACACTAGACATATTTATATAACGGTTTAGACAATACCTGATTAATTGGTATTTTGAAAATACATTAATAAAAACTTCAAATAAACTTGAAAATTAGATTTAGCATAATTACTTATAATTACCTCTTTGAAGATTAATTCAATACAAAGAAATTAATTTGTATTTTCTTTTACATTCATCACACAGATCGAAACCATTCGATTAAAAGCCATATCGTGACGTTAACTAACCTTGAAAAGCGTATGTTAATATATGTGGTTGACTTAATCGACGGGGGGGGGGGGGGGGGGGGGGCTGAAGCCCCCAAAGCCCCCCCCCCCCCCATTGAATCCGCCACTGATATTGGTCATGTCGTTTCTTTAATTAATAGTAATACATATTTCAAATGGTGCACAGTTTCTCTAATTTGCTTCTAGTGCAAACATAACAGGTATATGATATTTTATGTATAACAAAACACTCTCCTGCTTTCAAACGTAAGACCCCATCATCTACTACTAAAACTATCATGTATATTGGACTTTATTTTGCTGTTCCTTCTTTAACTCAACTGTGAGTGGATTGATTGTGCAATACAGATTAATAAGTAAAGAAAGCTTTAACTCAACTGTGAGTGGATTGATTGTACAATACAGATTAATAAGTAAAGAAAGCTTTAACTCAACTGTGAGTGGATTGATTGTACAATACAGATTAATAAGTAAAGAAAGCTTTAACTCAACTGTGAGTGGATTGATTGTACAATACAGATTAATAAGTAAAGAAAGCTTTAACTCAACTGTGAGTGGATTGATTGTACAATACAGATTAATAAGTAAAGAAAGCTTTAACTCAACTGTGAGTGGATTGATTGTACAATACAGATTAATAAGTAAAGAAAGCTTTAACTCAACTGTGAGTGGATTGATTGTACAATACAGATTAATAAGTAAAGAAAGCTTTAACTCAACTGTGAGTGGATTGATTGTACAATACAGATTAATAAGTAAAGAAAGCTTTAACTCAACTGTGAGTGGATTGATTGTACAATACAGATTAATAAGTAAAGAAAGCTTTAACTCAACTGTGAGTGGATTGATTGTACAATACAGATTAATAAGTAAAGAAAGCTTTAACAAACAAATGATGGTACATTTCAGAGAATAAATAACATGTATGTTCGTACAATACATCGTATGTTGTACCGCTACCAGTTGTAACACATATAAGTATCAATTACATCATAGAAGTACCAATTACATGGAAAGTCCAAAATACAACAATCTGGAGGAACAAAAACAACTCCAGTGAAACACAAAAATTATAGATATTAAATCCACACTTCATCATCTTACTTGGAACTTGCGATAAGATTTTAAGCAAATTTTGTAATACAAAGCTTTAAAGAAGGCATTGAAACTTGTGAAAGAAAAGTTTAATCCTAAGGGCAGACAATGCAATGGGCAAAGGCCAAAAGAAACTAAGATATGGATAAGATTTCTTAATGTTTTTCTTCGTTTTGTTCCATGTTAAAACACATGTATGATTAAATAGATAATACTCGTCATATAGACATTTCTAAGAAACATGGATTCGTCAACGATTAGGTTTTAAATCCATTTTATTCATATTAATATAGTATTGTAGTATTTTTGGTGCATTTTTCTTTGTTTTGTTCAGTTCATTTTAATCCTTGGTTTATGCTGAATTTCTTTTTTATTTGTATTTTTATCTTAGTTATTTTTCGAGTTACCACATTTATTATGGAAAGACAGATTAAACATCAGTGGTTATGTATGTCTGTGATCAGAAGGTTTATCCAGGTCTGCCTTACTCATCAAAATCATTTAATGGTCGTGTCTGGTCATTCTGTGATGTTTTAATTGTATTTTGAGAACATTATGTAAAGCCATCTTTTGATCAATTAATAAGTATATTCCTAATTTATTAAAATGAACATAGATAACGAAATTGTATTTATCCTGTTCTTGTTCTATTTAAGCAATCAAATTGCATTGACTTGATAAAGTTTTGTTAATTACGGTTACTGATCTAAATTAATTATCCTTGTACCTGATGCAGGTTGAGCGACGGTAAAAAACGGTACCAGTATAAGCGTGGACTTCCCAGAGGACACCATCACAAAATTATTAAAACGACGTTGTTTCTGCTCATTTTGAACAATTTGGCCGTTGTGTTAGGTTTTGTTGACATTGTAGGATACATACAATATACGAACATTGTCCGAAAATATAAAAATATAATTTATTAGTCCGAGCTTTAGAAATAGGGAGAAAAGCGAGCTTCTATTCAAATATATATATATATATCAGTGGTAAAATGAGCATGGTGTGAATTCATTATTATTCTTAATCAATGTAACGTGGTACACCAAAAAGCAAACATTAAAAAAAAAAATCATCTAATTAAATTTTCAAAGAATATCTTATGTTCTCTGAATCCATGATAATTGGTGTCACCGAAGATAGATAAAATTAACAGTAATTAATAAATATTAATCAAACCAATAACCCACTGGGTACATTTGCAGATCGTTTTGCAGGAATTTTCCATAAATGGCAGCTAGCAAACTGGACTCAACCTAGAGCACCTAAACATGGAATTGTTGGTACAGGGCAAAGGGAGTTTTACATGAACCTAATGACAGGAGAACTAACAATCAAGAAAAAGGGCATCTACTTTTTCTATTCACATGTAAGTTTACATGTAAATCAGTTAGACATATTTACCTAGCTAACTTAACAACCATGGTATTATGGTGGTTTAACACAACTTTTACAATTCTGCACAAACAAAGTTGAAGTATATCACCACTAATCAATTATACAGGAAGGACAGCGGCTTGAGACAAGTAAAATATCCAAACTCTTTCCACTTTGAGAACTAGAGTTCTAAGTTTATGGTGTTTAATGCCACTTTCAACAATATTTCAGTTATATCGTAGCGATCAGCTTTATTGATGGAAGAACCCAGAGTACCCGGAGAAAACCTCAATGAAAACTAGATATCCCGTGTTCAAACAGTAATATACATAATAATAGAAATACCTACACATATTCTCGCCCATTCAGACACAGAAATGACACAAACATAAATAAACACCATGGACCGTACCACAAACAACAAACAGGGTCAGATATTGACGACTATTGCTTATAATAAATAAACAGTTGAAGTAATCACATGATCAAGAAGCTTACATTCACATATTTAGTACATTTCACGAACATGCTTAGAGATTTAGTGTTATTGTGCACAAAACAAAATGAAGGCACAAAAATACTACACCATCAAAACATTTAAACAAATATAATAGAAAAATCGTGGAAACTGAGGAATCATTTAACACAAAAACCAAAAGAAAAAAACCCAAAGAAAGTAAACTTCAAACAATTATATTGAGAAGAGACTACTACAAATCTGACATTATTAGACCTTCTGGAGAAGTTTTGTTTTAAATATATGCACAATTCAGTAATAAATTAAATATTACTAGCAGCGATGAGTTGGGATTAAATTTGTGCAGATAGGAAAGCTAGGTATAATTCAATGTAAAAACAATTTCAAGTTCAACAATAACATTTATAACTAATAACGTTTTTCTCAAAGACTAAACGCTTGTAGACATGTCTATGGCTTAAGATTTCCTTGCAAGATGGAGGCTGAGCGAATGGTACCTATTGGTTAAGTTGAATCCATCACTTAGAACGTTTTAATGTCGCAACCATGATTTGGTTAGACGTTACGGAATAGCTGTGTCACAAATGACCATGAATATGTTTCTTTGTCGTAGACACAATTCTGTCATTTCCTCATTCATGATTTATCACCGGTCTGTAACAAGAGTTACATGTAACTCGATGGGTGCGACTAGTGAAGCAGCAACTACTTATCCTTCTGGAGCACAACATTTCACCCCGGGTTTTCTTGTGGGGTTGATATTGCTAAATCTCTAGTTTTCTTGTGGTGTTGATATTGCTAAATCTCTAGTTTTCTTGTGAGGTTGATATTGCTAAATCTCTAGTTTTCTTATGGTGTTGAAATTGCTAATTTTCTAGTTTTCTTGTGGGGTTGATATTGCTAAATCTCTAATTTTCTTGTGGTGTTGATATTGCTAAATCTCTAGTTTTCTTGTGGGGTTGATATTGTTAAATCTCTAGTTTTCTTGTGGGGTTGATATTGCTAAATCTCTAGTTTTCTTGTTGGGTTGATATGGCTAAATCTCTAATTTTCTTGTGGTATTGATATTGCTAAATCTCTAGTTTTCTTGTGGGGTTGATATTGCTAAATCTCTAGTTTTCTTGTGGGGTTGATATTGCTAAATCTCTAGTTTTCTTGTGGGGTTGATATTGCTAAATCTCTAGTTTTCTCTGTAGTGTTTTGTAGATCATGGTTTTCATATGAAAATAAAAAATTTCAGAAATGTCTACAAGTGTCAAACTTCAACTTCGCACTCATATAAATTGACCTGGAAGAATGTACACCTTAAATCTAAAATCGTCTTACATGTAATATTGTACCTTGAGAAAGGTTTAAATTTAAACCCTTGACATAGGTAAAATTGTACCTTGAGAAAGATAAAGGTTGAAATCTAAACCCTAGACACAGGTAATAATGTACCTTGAGAAAGGTAAAGTTTAAATATAAAACCTTGGCACAGGTAATAATGTACCTTGAGAAAGGTAAAGTTTAAATATAAAACCTTGGCACAGGTAATATTGTATCTTGAGAAAGGTAAAGTTTAAATATAAAACCTTGGCACAAGTAATAATGTACCTTGAGAAAGGTAAAGTTTAAATATAAAACCTTGACACAGGTAATATTGTATCTTGAGAAAGGTAAATGTTTAAATTTAAACCCTAAATACAGGTAATAGTGTACCTTGAGAAAGGTGAAGGTTTAAATTTAAACCCTAAATACAGGTAATAGTGTACCTTGACAAAGGTGAAGGCTTAAATTTAAACCCTTGACACAGGTAATATTGTACCTTGAGAAAGGTAAAGGTTTAAAATCTACACCCTTGACACCGATAGTATTGTACCTTGAAGGGGTAAGAAAAGTTTGA
Organism: Bathymodiolus septemdierum; assembly: GCA_963383655.1. Lineage (NCBI taxonomy): Eukaryota > Metazoa > Mollusca > Bivalvia > Mytilida > Modiolidae > Bathymodiolus > Bathymodiolus septemdierum. The sequence goes on from OY726519.1 coordinate 115,296,539, forward strand.
AAATATCAAAGAGGCAGCTAGTAGCCGGAAATAGAAAGGACAGAAAATATAATGACTAAGCGAGAAAAAAACACATTGACAAATAAAAAGCTACACATTAAGCTAATATTGAGCAACACGAACCGCACTAAAAACATTACAGTGCCGTAATTGTATATTTTTGCCCCCATTTTTGCTTTCTCTTAGAAAGTAGCAGACAGAAGAGATAGAAGATGATCATATTGATCTATGCATGTTAAAACCTAATAATTCATAGTGGGGAAAATAATAACCCTTTTTCTATACATTTTTTTCCTTTTCTACAGATCACACTGATGGGGCAACCAGATCAGGGATATTATGTAGAAAGGATACAAAGAAAAGATACAGATAAAATAGCAAGCTGTATGTTGTCGTTTCACAATTCTTCCCTTAGAGACAACGATAGATATGATCATTTTTTGTCTTGTTCCACTATGGGCATATTCCAGTTTAACTTTAACGATAAGATCCGTTTGCGGCATTCCAAACCTGGAGGTGTCATTGCGTTGTTTGATGCAAATTCGTCATATTTCGGATTGATAAAATTAAAATGACTATATCGATAGCAACAAGTAACTATGGTTACAGTAGATGAAATTGAAATGACTATATCGATAGCAACAAGTAACTATGGTCACATAAGATAAAATTGAAATTACAATATCGATAGCATCAAGTAACTATGGTTACAATAGATAAAATTGAAATGACTGTATCGATATCATCAAGTAGCTATGGTTACAGTAGAAAATATTAAAATGACTACATCGATAGCATCAAGTAACTAGGGTTACAAGGTCACAGTAGGTTTAAAGGACGGTGTAAATAGTGTATATTTTGTAGAATACTGTACATCGAATATTATGTTATAGTTGGTTATATTGTGTTACTATTTTTATATCTATTGACAATAAAAACAATTCTGGATGGTTACACACATATGTTTATTTTCGCCATACAGTTAAATCATCTACGCATATTTTTATTTTTATATATGATATTCATTCGCCACGGACAATCATCACATGGATTTTTTTTCTACAGATCCCTTATCAGCCCTACGTTCTGATATTTCAGCCAGAGAAACAATAGGGATCTGATATGGAAAAAGTCATGTTATGTTTGTTGATAGCGCATTTTTACCATGTGATATACAAGTTAAAATCTATTGAAATGTATTAGACATCTTGCCGATATTAACTTAACGGGATGATATAAAAAAATATATAACACGGTTCCGGAATATATCATATCCCTTTCCGTAATCTGTATTATATTGCAATTCGCCAATTTCCGGAAATTTCTTCTTGTGCCAAGTATATGATAAAAAGATCATAACATGACCTTTTTCATATCCGATACCTCATCAGCCTTGTTCCTGATGTTAGTCCTCGAGCCTACCAGCTCTCTGGCTGATATATCAGAACCTAGGACTGATAAGGAACCTGATATGAAAAAACCGTGTGATAATCTCTATATATAAACAACAATCAATTCATCAATTTCCACCACATCGGTGGTGCAATGATTAGCGAGTTCGCCTTGCGTGCGGTAGATAGTGGGTTCGAGCCCCTATCGAATCAAGCAATGACTATAATTTAAAATTGGGATTTGTTGCTTCTCTGGTAAACACACATCATTAAGGAGAAAGAACAAAGACTGGTTGGCTCGGAATCAGGATAATGTGTCCTAGTGGGGCGATATGTCTGTCCGCGGACTGTTGTTTCAGTGAGCTAGCATTATAAAACTCAAACTAGGCTTGTTGGTCTAGTACAAAGCGGACCTCATCATCATCTTATTGAAAATTATCTAGTTCTCGCCATGATATAGCTGAAAAACTGCTGAGTTGGCGTTAAACACAACAACATACTCGCTCACTCAATTTCGTATTCATAGTTATTAGTCATGTCTTACCAATACTGTTACTTGAATATAAATTCAAATTATCTACATATTATACCTATATATTGTATTTCAGATATCGATCTGTAGCTATTCGTAGTCAATCACCCCTAAACCAGTAGAATTAATGTTCTTCATTGCGACATGTCTTATTTGTTTGTAATTTGTATTTAGATAGACGTTTATTGTAAGATTAGGTTGTGTTACATTTTATCAACTTTAGTCGTGTCCTTTTCCACATAGCGACTTATGCTCAATCATATCATAAGTTCTATCAAGTAATATTTCAAACAGTCAAAGGAAATGTTATTCGGAATATGGAAACTATAGGATCACAACTAGAAACCTAATATATGTCTATTTATTCAGTTAAAAACATCATAGATATTTCGTTTGTTAATATATTGAATTAAATTCAAATGCTTTATTAAACCAAAATCACAGATTATTGAATGTTTCACTGTGACTTTAAGATGAGGAACAGCCAGAGTACGTTGATGATTTGTTCATGGGAACGAATTAATCAGCTGTCAATGACAATGATTAATGACAATTGCATGCTGCCTGATCTGTGTACACATATCCTCTTTCAAACCATATTATTAATCGATCAAAGCATCAGACTATAAACAGCATAATGTCTGAAATAATGCTATTACTTGTTGATATAGTTGAATAACTATCATAGCTCTCATCGCCAAACAATGCAATATTCATATAAGAACTAAATACATCACACAAAACATGTCTTAAGGGGCATATAATTTCCTAGTAACGAGAACACAATTCAGGTAAAATGGTGGTACTGAGATGCAATGGAATCAAGACTCCCACAAAAAAGAGAATACAATTGATAGAGATTGGAAATGACTGCCGTGTAATGTGCCATCAACGATTACTCTTCATTAGGAGATTGTGTTAGTTTTCTTACATTATTTAGTTGTCTTTTAAGTGCCAGGTGCGTGGAGTTCTCCGATCCATAAATTTCACGTTCTGCTGTATAAATGATTTCCTTTCACTAAATAAGTCTACGCTTGGTGATTTTGCTGATCGCATATATCTCACCGAACTTGAAATAAAGGATACCATAAAAGCTATGTCTGCTTCATACCTTGACCTACATCTCAAAGTTGACAGTGAGGGTCGGTTAAGAACAAAACTTTACAATAAAAAAGATTTCAATTTTCCCATTGTGAACTTTCCATTTCTATGTATCAACATTGCATCAGCACCTGCCTATAGAGTATATATAATAATCCAGAGAGCTTGGTTCCTATCAGGATTTCCTGGACAGAGGGTTGAAGGAAGCTACCATGACCTAGTTCACCGTTGCGGAATATCTGTGTCACAAATGACCAGGGATATGTTTCGTTTGTCGGAATCATAATCCGGTCCTTTCCTCATTCATGACTTATCACTGGGTTCGTATAAAGAGTAACATACCGGATGTCACGTGTGGAGTAGGGACTGCTTACCCTTCCGAGGCACCTGAATTCACCCTCGGAGTTTAGTGTGATTCGTGTTGTTCGATCTTTAGTTTTCTGTTTTCTGTGTAATGTTTTGTACATCATTGTTTGTCCTTTTTTTCCTTTTTCGTTTGGCCCTTGTATTATCTGTCCTTCTTCTTACGACTTTTGATTATCACTTTGGTATCTTCAAGCTTTTTGGAGGCGAGAAAGGTATTTATCAACATGTGTGTCGTTAAAGATCAGATGGTCGGTTAAAGGTCGGCATCATCAATAGATCAACATGGGCTCTCATGTTCAAGAAAAGTTTGAAGATACCAATGGGGTAATCAGAGGTCATAACATGTTACCAATCTAGTTGGTCTTAGACGGTTCTGACCTATTTACACTCTTCTTTCCTTTATGATTTTATTATAATCACCAATGCCGTACCACATATAGGTATATACGGTATACAATCAGACCATGAACCAGTTCAGATATAATAAATGTTATAACATAAAAATATACATGTTGTATATGTATTAATGAATAAGATATAAAAATGGGAAAAAGAAGAAAAATCATAGTTCAAGAGCACCTAATCATTCTCGGTAGCAGACGACTACCATACTTCTTGAACACCTATTCACAATCTTGGCTACAAATGGCTATAATTCTTCTGGAACACCTTATTATACTCTGTGTTGTTGTAGACGATTTTATTCATTTCTTCATTATAATTGTTTACTGTCCTTTTAATTTTGCAGACGAATGAATAACGAATTTAACTTCTGTATTCTATACATGTCATATACAAACTTTGAAAGCTTCAACAATCAATGCAACATGATAGTAATGAAAACCAAATTAGAACGTGACATAGCAAAATATTAAGTAAAATGACAAAAAAAATCAACCTTTCAATGGTGTCTTACTTTGTTGTCAGCTCAAGTTTATGCGTTCATTGAAAATATCAATTCCATGTTATATTTAGAGAATAGCTATTTGTTTACATTGTGATAAAAGAGAATACTTATCAATTTATGATTCAGCCTTGGGACGTGTATCAAGGAAGTACAGAAATATAAAACACTTTAAACGTGACCTTCTTGACATGACAGCTTTGATACAGCTGTGCTGGACTTCAACGTATTTTGATGTCAAGTTTCTATGTTTATTAATAGTTTGTTTATCGTTGGTGTATTTATAACTTATAAACATTGATGATACAGAATATATTTGAAGGTTGCTTGATCTTTTGTTTTCGGTGTAATGTCTTGTACATCGTTGTTTGTCCTTTCTTTTAGCCATTACATGGCCTGTCCTTCTCTGATTTACTCTGATTATCCCTTTGGTATCTTATAGCCTGTCCTTCATTGATTTACTCTTATTATCCCTTTGGTATCTTATGGCCTGTCCTTCATTGATTTACTCTGATTATCCCTTTGGTATCTTATGTTCTGTCCTTCATTGATTTACTCTGATTATCTCGTTGGTATCTTATGGCCTGTCCTTCTTTGATTTACTCTGATTATCCCTTTGGTATCCTATGGCCTGTCCTTCTTTGATTTACTCTGATCATCCCTTTGGTATCTTATGGCCTGTCCTTCTTTGATTTACTCTGATTATCCCTTTTGTATCTTATGGCCTGTCCTTCCTTGATTTACAGCTTCTGATTATCCCTTTGGTATCTTATGGCCTGTCCTTCTTTGATTTACTCTGATTATCTCTTTTGTATCTTATGGCCTGTCCTTCCTTGATTTACAGCTTCTGATTATCCCTTTGGTATCTTATGGCCTGTCCTTCTTTGATTTACTCTGATTATCTCGTTGGTATCTTAAGACCTGTCCTTCTTTGATTTACTCTGATTATCCCTTTGGTATCTTATGGCCTGTCCTTTTTTTATTTACTCTGATTATCCCTTTTGTATCTTAAGGCCTGTCCTTCCTTGATCTACAGCTTCTGATTATTCCTTTGGTATCTGATGGCCTGTTCTTCTTTGATGTACTGATTATCTCTTTGGTATCTTATGGCCTGTCCTTCTTTGATTTACTCTGATTATCTCTTTGGTATCTTATGGCATGTCCTTCTTTGATTTACAGCTTCTGACTATTCCTTTTGTATCTTCTGGTCTGTTGGTCTTTGATGTACTGATTATCTCTTTGGTATCTCATGGCCTGTCCTTCTTTGATTTACTCTGATTATCTCTTTGGTATCTTATGGCCTGTCCTTCTTTGATTTACTCTGATTATCCCTTTGGTATCCTATGGCCTGTCCTTCTTTGATTTACTCTGATTCTCCCTTTGGTATCTTATGGCCTGTCCTTCTTTGATTTACTCTGATTATCACTTTTGTATCTTATGGCCTGTCCTTCCTTGATTTACAGCTTCTGATTATCCCTTTGGTATCTTATGGCCTGTCCTTCTTTGATTTACTCTGAATATCTCTTTTGTATCTTATGGCCTGTCCTTCCTTGATTTACACTTCTGATTATCCCTTTGGTATCTTATGGCCTGTCCTTCTTTGATTTACTCTGATTATCTCGTTGGTATCTTAAGGCCTGTCCTTCTTTGATTTACTCTGATTATCCCTTTGGTATCTTATGGCCTGTCCTTCTTTTATTTACTCTGATTATCCCTTTTGTATCTTAAGGCCTGTCCTTCCTTGATTTACAGCTTCTGATTATCCCTTTGGTATCTGATGGCTTGTTCTTCTTTGATGTACTCATTATCTCTTTGGTATCTTATGGCCTGTCCTTCTTTGATTTACAGCTTCTGATTATCCCTTTGGTATCTTATGGCCTGTCCTTCTTTTATTTACTATGATTATCCCTTTTGTATCTTAAGGCCTGTCCTTCCTTGATTTACAGCTTCTGATTATCCCTTTGGTATCTGATGGCCTGTTCTTCTTTGATGTACTGATTATCTCTTTGGTATCTTATGGCCTGTCCTTCTTTGATTTACTCTGATTATCTCTTTGGTATCTTATGGCCTGTCCTTCTTTGATTTACTCTGATTATCCCTTTTGTATCTTATGGCCTGTCCTTCCTTGATTTACAGCTTCTGATTATCCCTTTGGTATCTTATGGCCTGTCCTTCTTTGATTTACTCTGATTATCTCTTTTGTATCTTATGGCCTGTCCTTCCTTGATTTACAGCTTCTGATTATCCCTTTGGTATCTTATGGCCTGTCCTTCTTTGATTTACTCTGATTATCTCGTTGGTATCATAAGGCCTGTCCTTCTTTGATTTACTCTGATTATCCCTTTGGTATATTATGGCCTGTCCTTCTTTTATTTACTCTGATTATCCCTTTTGTATCTTAAGGCCTGTCCTTCCTTGATTTACAGCTTCTGATTATCCCTTTGGTATCTGATGGCCTGTTCTTCTTTGATGTACTGATTATCTCTTTGGTATCTTATGGCCTGTCCTTCCTTGATTTACAGCTTCTGATTATCCCTTTGGTATCTTATGGCCTGTCCTTCTTTTATTTACTCTGATTATCCCTTTTGTATCTTAAGGCCTGTCCTTCCTTGATTTACAGCTTCTGATTATCCCTTTGGTATCTGATGGCCTGTTCTTCTTTGATGTACTGATTATCTCTTTGGTATCTTATGGCCTGTCCTTCTTTGATTTACTCTGATTATCCCTTTGGTATCTTATGACATGTCCTTCTTTGATTTACAGCTTCTGACTATTCCTTTTGTATCTTCTGGTCTGTTGTTCTTTGATGTACTGATTATCTCTTTGGTATCTCATGGCCTGTCCTTCTTTGATTTACGCTGATTATCCCTGTAGTATCTTATGGCCTGTCCTTCTTTGATTTACTCTGATTATCTCTTTGGTATCTTATGGCCTGTCCTTCTTTGATTTATTCTGATTATCCCTTTGGTATCTTATGGCATGGCCTTCGTTGATTTACCCTGGTTATCCCTTTGGTATCTTATGGCCTGTCCTTCTTTGATTTATTCTGATTATCCCTGTGGTATCTTATGGCCTGTCCTTCTTTGATTTACTCTGATTATCCCTTTGGTATCTCATGGCCTCTCCTTCTTTGATTTATTCTGATTATTACTTTGGTATCTTATGGCATGTCCTTCGTTGATTTACTCTGATTATCCCTGTGGTATCTTATGGCCTGTCCTTCTTTGATTTATTCTGATTATCCCTTTGGTATCTTATGGCCTGTCCTTCTTTGATTTACTCTGATTATCCCTTTGGTATCTCATGGCCTCTCCTTCTTTGATTTATTCTGATTATTACTTTGGTATCTTATGGCATGTCCTTCGTTGATTTACTCTGATTATCCCTTTGGTATCGTATGGCCTGTCCTTCTTTTATTTACTCTGACTATCCCTGTGATATCTTATGGCCTGTCCTTCTTTGATTTATTCTGATTATCCCTTTGGTATCGTATGGCATGTCCTTCTTTGATTTACTCTGATTATCCCTTTGGTACATTATGGGCTTCCTTCTTTGATTTACTCTGATTATCCCTGTGGTATCTTATGGCCTGATCTTGTTTGATTTGCAGCTTCTGATTAACCCTTTGGTATCTTATGGCCTGTCCTTTGATTTACTCTGATTATCCCTGTGGTATCTCATGGCCTGCCCTTCTTTGATTTATTCTGATTATCCCTTTGGTATCCTATGGTCTGTCCTTCGTTGATTTATAGCTTCTGATTATCCCTTTGGTATCTTATGGCCTGTCCTTCTGTGATTTACTTTGATTATCTCTTTTGTGTCTTATGGCCTGTCCTTCCTTGATTTACTCTGATTATCCCTATGTTATCGTATGGCCTGTCCTTCTTTGATTTACTCTGATTATCCCGTTGGTATCTTATAGCCTGTCCTTCTTTGATTTACTCTGATTATCACTATGGTATCTTATGGCTGTCCTTCTTTGATTTACTCTGATTATCCCTTTGGTATCTTATGGCCTGTCCTTCTTTGATTTACTCTGATTATCCCTTTGGTATCTTATGGCTGTCCTTCTTTGATTTACTCTGATTATCCCTTTGGTATCTTATGGCTGTCCTTCTTTGATTTACTCTGATTATACCTGTGGTATCTCATGGCCTCTCTTTCTTTGATTTACTCTGATTATCCCTTTGGTATCTTATGGCCTGTCCTTTGATTTATTCTGATTATCCCTGTGTTATCTTATGGCCTGTCCTTTGATTTATTCTGATTATCCCTTTGGTATCCTATGGTCTGTACTTCGTTGATTTACAGCTTCTGATTATCCGTTTGGCATCTTATGGCCTCTCCTTCTTTTATTTACTCTGATTATCCCTTTTGTATCTTAAGGCCTGTCCTTCTTTGATTTACTCTGATTATCTCTTTGGTATCTTATGGCATGTCCTTCTTTGATTTACTCTGATTATCTCTTTGGTATCTTATGGCCTGTTCTTCTTTGATGTACTGATTATCTCTTTGGTATCTTATGGCCTGTCCTTCTTTGATTTACTCTGATTATCTCTTTGGTATCTTATGGCATGTCCTTCTTTGTTTTACTCTGATTATCTCTTTGGTATCGTATGGCCTGTTCTTCTTTGATGTATTGATTATCTCTTTGGTATCTTTTGGCCTGTCCTTCTTTGATTTACTCTGATTATCTCTTTGGTATCTTATGGCATGTCCTTCTTTGATTTACTCTGATTATCTCTTTGGTATCTTATGGCCTGTCCTTCTTTCATTTACAGCTTCTGATTATCCCTTTTGTATCTTATGGCTTGTTCTTCTTTGATGTACTGATTATCTCTTTGGTATCTCATGGCCTGTCCTTCTTTGATTTACGCTGATTATCCCTGTAGTATCTTATGGCCTATCATTTGATTTACTCTGATTATCCCTTTGGTATCTTATGGCCTGTCCTTCTTGGATTTACTCTGGTTATTCATTTGGTATCTTATGGCATGTCTTTCGTTGATTTAATCTGGGTATCCCTTTGGTATTTTATGGCTTATCCTTCTTTGATTTACTCTGATTATCCCTATGTTATCGTATGGCCTGTCCTTCTTTGATTTACTCTGATTATCCCGTTGGTATCTTATGGCCTGTCCTTCTTTTATTTACTCTGATTATCACTATGGTATCTTATGGCTGTCCTTCTTTGATTTACTCTGATTATCCCTTTGGTATCTTATGGCCTGTCCTTCTTTGATTTACTCTGATTATCCCTTTGGTATCTTATGGCTGTCCTTCTTTGATTTACTCTGATTATCCCTGTGGTGTCTCATGGCCTCTCTTTGATTTACTCTGATTATCCCTTTGGTATCTTATGGCCTGTCCTTTGATTTATTCTGATTATCCAGGTGTTATCTTATGGCTGTCCTTTGATTTATTCTGATTATCCCTTTGGTATCCTATGGTCTGTACTTCGTTGATTTACAGCTTCTGATTATCCCTTTGGCATCTTATGGCCTCTCCTTCTTTTATTTACTCTGATTATCCCTTTTGTATCTTAAGGCCTGTCCTTCTTTGATTTACTCTGATTATCTCTTTGGTATCTTATGGCATGTCCTTCTTTGATTTACTCTGATTATCTCTTTTGTATCTTATGGCCTGTTCTTCTTTGATGTACTGATTATCTCTTTGGTATCTTATGGCCTGTCCTTCTTTGATTTACTCTGATTATCTCTTTGGTATCTTATGGCATGTCCTTCTTTGATTTACTCTGATTATCTCTTTGGTATCTTATGGCCTGTCCTTCTTTGATTTACAGCTTCTGATTATCCCTTTTGTATCTTATGGCCTGTTCTTCTTTGATGTACTGATTATCTCTTTGGTATCTCATGGCCTGTCCTTCTTTGATTTACGCTGATTATCCCTGTAGTATCTTATGGCCTGTCCTTTGATTTACTCTGATTATCCCTTTGGTATCTTATGGCCTGTCCTTCTTGGATTTACTCTGGTTATCCATTTGGTATCTTATGACATGTCCTTCGTTGATTTAATCTGGTTATCCCTTTGGTATTTTATGGCTTGTCCTTCTTTGATTTATTCTGATTATCCCTGTGGTATCTTATGGCCTGTCTTTCTTTGATTTACTCTGATTATCACTTTGGTATCTCATGGCCTGTCCTTTGATTTATTCTGATTATCCCTTTGGTATCTTATGGCCTGTCCTTCGTTGAATTACTCTGATTATCCCTTTGGTATCCTATGGCCTGTCCTTCTTTCATTTACTCTGACTATACCTGTGATATCTTATGGCCTGTCCTTCTTTGATTTATTCTGATTATCCCTTTGGTATCTTATGGCATGTCCTTCTTTGATTTACTCTGATTATCCCTTTGGTACATTATGGGCTGTCCTTCTTTGATTTACTCTGATTATCCCTGTGGTATCTTATGGCCTGATCTTGTTTGATTTGCAGCTTCTGATTATCCCTTTGGTATCTTATGGCCTGTCCTTTGATTTACTCTGATTATCCCTGTGGTATCTCATGGCCTGTCCTTCTTTGATTTATTCTGATTATCCCATTGGTATCCTATGGTCTGTCCTTCGTTGATTGATAGCTTCTGATTATCCCTTTGGTATCTTATGGCCTGTCCTTCTGTGATTTACTCTGATTATCTCTTTTGTGTCTTATGGCCTGTCCTTCCTTGATTTACTCTGATTATCCCTATGTTATCGTATGGCCTGTCCTTCTTTGATTTACTCTGATTATCCCGTTGGTATCTTATGGCCTGTCCTTCTTTGATTTACTCTGATTATCACTATGGTATCTTATGGCTGTCCTTCTTTCATTTACTCTGATTATCCCTTTGGTATCTTATGGCCTGTCCTTCTTTGATTTACTCTGATTATCCCTTTGGTATCTTATGGCTGTTCTTCTTTGATTTACTCTGATTATCCCTTTGGTATCTTATGGCTGTCCTTCTTTGATTTACTCTGATTATACCTGTGGTATCTCATGGCCTGTCTTTCTTTGATTTACTCTGATTATCCCTTTGGTATCTTATGGTCTGTCCTTCATTGATTTACTCTTATTATCCATTTGGTATCTTATGGCATGTCCTTCTTTGATTTACTCTGATTATCCCTTTGGTACATTATGGCCTGTCCTTCTTTGATTTACTCTGATTATCCCTGTGGTATTCTATGGCCTGATCTTGTTTGATTTGCAGCTTCTGATTATCCCTTTGGTATCTTATGGCCTGTCCTTTGATTTATTCTGATTATCCCTGTGTTATCTTATGGCCTGTCCTTTGATTTATTCTGATTATCCCTTTGGTATCCTATGGTCTGTACTTCGTTGATTTACAGCTTCTGATTATCCCTTTGGTATCTTATGGCCTGTCCTTCTCTGATTTACTCTGATTATCTCTTTGGTGTCTTATGACCTGTCCTTCTTTGACTTACTCTGATTATCACTATGGTATCTTATGGCTGTCCTTTTTTGATTTACTCTGATTATCCCTTTGGTATATTATAGCCTGTCCTTTGATTTACTCTGATTATCACTGTGGTATCTTATGGCCGGTCCTTCTTTGATTTACTCTGATTATCCCTTTGGTATATTATTGCCTGTCCTTCTTTGATTTACTCTGTTTTTCCCTGTGGTATAGTATGGCCTGATCTTGTTTGATTTGCAACTTCTGATTATCCCTTTGGTATATTATGGCCTGTCCTTTGATTTACTCTGATTATCCCTGTGGTATCTTATGGCCTGTCCTTCTTTGATTTATTCTGATTATCCCTTTGGTATCCTATGGTCTGTCCTTCGTTGATTTACAGCTTCTGCTTATCTCTTTGGTATCTTATGGCCTGTCCTTCTCTGATTTACTCTGGTTATCTCTTTCGTGTCTTATGGCCTGTCCTTCTTTGATTTACTCTGATTATCCCTATGGTATCGTATGGCCTGTCCTTCTTTGATTTACTCTGATTATCCCTTTGGTATCTTATTGCCTGTCCTTCTTTGATTTACCCTGATTATCCATATGGTATCTTATGGCCGGTCCTTCTTTGATTTACTCTGATTATCGCTTTGGTATATTATTGCCTGTCCTTCTTTGATTTACTCTGATTATCCCTTTGGTATCTTATGTTCTGTCTTTCTTTGATTTACTCTGAATATCCCTTTGGTATCTTATGGCCTGTCCTTCATTGATTTACTCTGATTATCCCTGTGGTATCTTATGGCCTGTCCGTCTTTGATTTACTCTGATTATCTCGTTGGTATCTTAAGGCCTGTCCTTCTTTGATTTACTCTGATTATCCCTGTGGTATCCTATGGCCTGTCCTTCTTTGATTTACTCTGATTATCACTTTTGTATCTTATGGCCTGTCCTTCCTTGATTTACAGCTTCTGATTATCCCTTTGGTATTTTATGGCCTGTCCTTCTTTAATTTACTCTGATTATCTCTTTTGTATCTTATGGCATGTCCTTCCTTGATTTACAGCTTCTGATTATCCCTTTTGTATCTTATGGCCTGTTCTTCTTTGATGTACTGATTATCTCTTTGGTATCTTATGGCCTGTCCTTTGATTTACTCTGATTATCCCTTTGGTATCTTATGGCATGTCCTTCGTTGATTTAATCTGGTTATCCCTTTGGTATTTTATGGCTTGTCATTCTTTGATTTACTCTGATTATGACTTTGGTATCTCATGGCCTCTCCTTCGTTGAATTACTCTGATTATCCCTTTGGTATCCTATGGCCTGTCCTTCTTTCATTTACTCTGACTATTCCTGTGATATCTTATGGCCTGTCCTTCTTTGATTTATTCTGATTATCCCTTTGGTATCTTATGACATGTCCTTCTTTGATTTACTCTGATTATCCCTTTGGTACATTATGGGCTGTCCTTCTTTGATTTACTCTGATTATCCGTTTGGTATCCTATGGTCTGTCCTTCATTGATTTACTCTGATTATCCCTATGTTATCGCATGGCCTGTCCTTCTTTGATTTACTCTGATTATCCCTCTGGTATCTTATGGCCTGTCCTTCTTTTATTTACTCTGATTATCACTATGGTATCTTATGGCTGTCCTTCTTTGATTTACTCTGATTATCTCTTTGGTATCTTATGGTCTGTCCTTCATTGATTTACTCTGATTATCTCTTTGGTATCTTATGGCCTGTCCTTCTTTGATTTACTCTGATTATCACTATGGTATCTTATGGCCTGTCCTACTTTGATTTACTCTGATTATCTCTTTGGTATCTTATGGTCTGTCCTTCATTGATTTACTCTGATTATCTCTTTGGTATCTTATGGCCTGTCCTTCTTTGATTTACTCTGATTATCTCTTTGGTATCTTATGGTCTGTCCATCATTGATTTACTCTGATTATCTCTTTGGTATCTTATGGTCTGTCCTTCATTGATTTACTCTGATTATCCCTTTGGTATCTTATGGCCTGTCCTTCTTTGATTTACTCTGATTATCACTATGGTATCTTATGGCTGTCCTTCTTTGATTTACTCTGATTATCTCTTTGGTATCTTATGGCCTGTCCTTCTTTGATTTACGCTGATTATCTCTTTGATATCTTATGGCTGTCCTTCTTTGATTTACTCTGATTATCCCTCTGGTATCTTTTGGCCTGTCTTTCTTTGATTTACTCTGATTATCCCTTTGGTATCTTATGGCCTGTCCTTCATTGATTTACTCTTATTATCCCTTTGGTATCTTATGGCATGTCCTTCTTTGATTTACTCTGATTATCCCTGTGGTATTCTATGGCCTGATCTTGTTTGATTTGCAGCTTCTGATTATCCCTTTGGTATCTTATGGCCTGTCCTTTGATTTACTCTGATTATCCCTGTGTTATCTTATTGCCTGTCCTTTGATTTATTCTGATTATCCCTTTGGTATCCTATGGTCTGTACTTCTTTGATTTACAGCTTCTGATTATCCCTTTGGTGTCTTATGACCTGTCCTTTTTTGATTTACTCTGATTATCACTATGGTATCTTAAGGCCTGTCCTTCTTTGATTTACTTTGATTATCCCTGTGGTATCTCATGGCCGGTCCTTCTTTGATTTACTCTGATTATCCTTTTGGTATCTTATGGCCTGTCCTTCTTTGATTTACTCTGATTATCCCGTTGGTATCTTATGGTCTGCCCTTCATTGATTTACTCTTATTATCCCTTTGGTATCTTATGGCATGTCCTTCTTCGATTTACTCTGATTATCCCTTTGGTATCTTATGGCCTGTCCTTTTTCGATATACTCTGATTATCCATTTGGTATATTATGGCCTGTCCTTTTATTTACTCTGATTATCCCTGTGGTATCTCATGGCCGGTCCTTCTTTGATTTCCTCTGATTATCCCTTTGGTATATTATTGCCTGTCCTTCTTTGACTTAATCTGATTATCCCTTTGGTATCTTATGGTCTGCCCTTCATTGATTTACTCTTATTATCCCTTTGGTATCTTATGGCCGGACTTTCTTTGATTTACTCTGATTATTCCTTTGGTATCTTATGGCCTGTCCTTTTTTGATTTACTCTGATTATCCATTTGGTATATTATGGCCTGTCCTTTGATTTACTCTGATTATCCCTGTGGTATCTCATGGCCGGTCCTTCTTTGATTTCCTCTGATTATCCCTTTGGTATATTATTGCCTGTCCTTCTTTGACTTAATCTGATTATCCCTTTGGTATCTTATGGTCTGCCCTTCATTGATTTACTCTTATTATCCCTTTGGTATCTTATGGCATGTCCTTCTTCGATTTACTCTGATTATCCCTTTGGTACATTATGGCCTGTCCTTCTTTGATTTACTCTGATTATCCCTGTGGTATCCTATGGCCTGATCTTGTTTGATTTGCAGCTTCTGATTATCCCTTTGGTATCTTATGGCATGTCCTTTGATTTACTCTGATTATCCCTGTGGTATCCTATGACCTGTCCTTTGATTTATTCTGATTATCCCTTTGGTATCCTATGTTCTGTACTTCGTTGATTTACAGCTTCTGATTATCCCTTTGGTATCTTATGGCCTGTCCTTCTCTGACTTACTCTGATTATCTCTTTGGTGTCTGATGACCTGTCCTCCTTTGATTTACTCTGATTATCTCTATGGTATCGTGTGGCCTGTCCTTCTTTGATTTACTCTTATTATTCCTTTGGTATCTTATGGCCTGTCCTTCTTTGATTTACTCTGATTATCCCTATGGTATCTTATGGCCTGTCCTTCTTTGATTTACTCTGATTTTCCCTTTGGTATCTTATGGCCTGTCTTTCTTTGATTTACTCTGATTATCCCTTTGGTATTTTAAGGCCTGTCTTTCCTTGATTTACTCTGATTATCCCTTTGGTATCTTATGGCCTGTGCTTTTTTGATTTACTCTGATTATCACTTTGGTATATTATGGCTGTCCTTTGATTTACTCTGATTATCCCTTTGGTATCTTATGGCCTGTCCTTCATTGATTTACTCTGAATATCCCTTTGGTATCTTATGGCCGGTCCTTCATTGATTTACTCTGATTATCTCGTTGGTATCTTATGGCATGTCCTTCTTTGATTTACTCTGATTATCCCTTTGGTATCCTATGGCCTGTCCTTCTTTGATTTACTCTGATTATCCCTTTGGTATCTTATGGCCTGTCCTTCTTTGATTTACTCTGATTATCACTTTTGTATCTTATGGCCTGTCCTTCCTTGATTTACAGCTTCTGATTATCCCTTTGGTATCTTATGGCTTGTCCTTCTTTGATTACTCTGATTATCTCTTTTGTATCTTATGGCCTGTCCTTCCTTGATTTACAGCTTCTGATTATCCCTTTGGTATCTTATGGCCTGTCCTTCTTTGATTTACTCTGATTATCCCTTGTGTATCTTAAGGCCTGTCCTTCCTTGATTTACAGCTACTCATGATCTCTTTGGTATCTTATGGCCTGTCCTTCTTTGATTTACTCTGATTATCTCTTTGGTATCTTATGGCCTGTCCTTCTTTGATTTACAGCGTCTGATTATCCCTTTTCTATCTTATGACCTGTTCTTCTTTGAGGTACTGATTATCTCTTTGGTATCTCATGGCCTGTCCTTCTTTGATTTACTCTGATTATCCCTGTAGTATCTCATGGCCTGTCCTTCTTTGATTTACTCTGATTATCCCTGTGGTATCTTATGGCATGTCCTTCGTTGATTTACTCTGGTTATTCCTTTGGTATCTTATGGCCTGTCCTTCTTTGATTTACTCTGATTATCCCTGTGGTATCTTATGGCATGTCCTTCGTTGATTTACTCTGATTATCCCTTTGGTATCTTATGGTCTGTCCTTCTTTGATTTATTCTGATTATCCCTGTGGTATCTTATGGTCTGTTCTTCTTTGATTTACTCTGATTATCCCTTTGGTATCTTATGGCCTGTCCTTCTTTGATTTACTCTGATTATCCCTTTGGTATCTTCTGGTATGTCCTTCGTTGATTTACTCTGATCATCCCTTTGGTATCTTATGGCCTGTCCTTCTTTGATTTACTCTGATTATCCCTTTGGTATCTTATGGCTTGTCCTTCTTTGATTTACTCTGATTATCCCTGTGGTATCTTATGGCATGTCCTTCGTTGATTTACTCTGGTTATCCCTTTGGTATCTTATGGCCTGTCCTTCTTTGATTTAATCTGATTATCCCTGTGGTATCTTATGACATGTCCTTCGTTGATTTACTCTGATTATCTCTTTGGTATCTTATGGTCTGTCCTTCTTTGATTTATTCTGATTATCCCTGTGGTATCTTATGGTCTGTTCTTCTTTGATTTACTCTGATTATCCCTTTGGTATCTTATGGCCTGTCCTTCTTTGATTTACTCTGATTATCCCTTTTGTTGTATCTTATGGTATGTCCTTCGTTGATTTACTCTGATCATCCCTTTGGTATCTTATGGCCTGTCCTTCTTTGATTTACTCTGATTATCCATTTGGTACCTTATGGCCTGTCCTTTCATTTACTCTAACTATCCCTGTGATATCTTATGGCCTGTTCTTCTTTGATTTACTCTGATTATCCCTTTGGTATCTTATGGCCTGTCCTTCTTCGATTTACTCTGATTATCCCTTTAGTATCTTATGGCATGTCCTTCGTTGATTTACTCTGATTATCGCTTTGGTATCTTATGGCCTGTCCTTATTTGATTTACTCTCATTATCCCTTTGGTACCTTATGGCCTGTCATTTCATTTACTCTAACTATCCCTGTGATATCTTATGGCCTGTTCTTCTTTGATTTACTCTGATTATCCCTTTGGTATCTTATGGCCTGTCCTTCTTTGATTTATTCTGATTATCCCTCTGGTATCTTATAGCCTGTCCTTATTTGATTTACTCTCATTATCCCTTTGGTACATTATGGCCTGATCCTGTTTGATTTGCAGCTTCTGATTATCCCTTTGGTATCTTATGGGCTATCCTTCTGTGATTTACTCTGATTATCTCTGTGGTATATTATGGTCTGTCCTTCTTTGATTTACTCTAATTACCTCTTTCGTATCTTATGGTCTGTCCTTCTTTGATTTATTCTGATTATCCCTTTGGTATCTTATGGCATATCCTTCTTTGATTTACTCTGATCATCCCTGTGGTATCTTATGGCCTGTCCTTCTGTGATTTACTCTGATTATCCCTTTGATATTTTATGGTCTGTCCTTCTGTGATTTACTCTGATTATCCCTGTGGTATCTTATGGCCTGTCCTTCTGTGATTTACTCTGATTATCCCTTTGGTGTTTTATGGCCTGTCCTTCTTTGATTTACTCAGATTATCCCTTTGGTATCTTATGACCTGTTCTTCTTTGTTTTACTCTGATTATCCCTTTGGTGTCTTATGGCCTGTCCTTCTTTAATTTACTCTGATTATCCCTTTGGTATCTTATGGCCTGTCCTTCTGTGATTTACTCTGATTATCCCTTTGGTGTCTTATGGCCTGTCCTTCTGTGATTTGCTCTGATTATCCCTTTGGTGTCTTATGGTCTGTCCTTCTGTAATTTACTCTGATTATCCCTTTGGTGTCTTATGGTCTGTCTTTCTTTGATTTACTCTGATTATCCCTTTGGTATCTTATGGTCTGTCCTTCTTTGATTTACTCTAAATATCCCTTTGGTATCTCATGGCCCGTCCTCTGATTTACTCTGATTATCCCTATGATATCTTAAGGCCTGTCCTTTTTTGATTTGCTCTGATTATCCCTTTGGTATATTATGGCCTGTCCTTCTTTGGTTTACTCTGATTATCCCTTTGGTATCTTATTGCCTGTCCTTCTGTGATTTACTCTGATTATCCCTTTGGAGTCTTATGGCCTGTCCTTCTGTCATTTACTCTGATTATCCCTTTGGTGTCTAATGGCCTGTCTTTCTGTGATTTGCTCTGATTATTCCTTTGGTGTCTTATGGTCTGTCCTTCTGTGATTTACTCTGATTATACCTTTGGTGTCTTATGGTCTGTCCTTCTTTGATTTACTCTGAATATCCCTTTGGTATCTTATGGTCTGTCCTTCTTTGATTTACTCTA
Organism: Bathymodiolus septemdierum; assembly: GCA_963383655.1. Lineage (NCBI taxonomy): Eukaryota > Metazoa > Mollusca > Bivalvia > Mytilida > Modiolidae > Bathymodiolus > Bathymodiolus septemdierum. The sequence goes on from OY726519.1 coordinate 115,315,386, forward strand.
ACTACCCCTTTGGTATCTTATGTCCTCTCCTGTGATTTACTCTGATTATCCCTATGGAATCTTATGGCCTGTCCTTCTTTGATTTGCTCTGATTATCCCTTTGGTATATTATGGCCTGTCCTTTGATTTACTCTGATTATCCCTTTGGTATCGTATGGCCTGTCTTTCTTTGATTTACTCTGATTATCCCTTTGGTATCTCATGGCCTGTCTTTCATTGATTTACTCTGATTATCCCTTTGGTATATTAAGGCCTGTCCTTCTTTGATTTACTCTGATTATCCCTGTGGTATCTCATGGCCTGTCCTTCTTTGACTTACTCTGATTATCCCTGTGGTATCTTATGGCCTGTCCTTTTTTGATTTACTCTGATTATCCCTTTGGTATCTTATGGTCTGTCCTTCTTTGATTTACTCTGATTATCCCCTTGGTATCTTATGGTCTGTCTTTCTTTGATTTACTCTAATTATCCCTTTGGTATCTTATGGCCTGTCCTTCTGTGATTTACTCTGATTATCCCTTTGGTGTCTTATGGCCTGTCCTTCTTTTATTTACTCTGATTATCCCTTTGGTATCTTATGGCCCGTTCTTCTTTGTTTTACTCTGATTATCCCTTTGGTGTCTTCTGGCCTGTCCTTCTTTGATTTACTCTGATTATCCCTTTGGTGTCTTATGGTCTGTCCTTCTGTAATTTACTCTGATTATCCCTTTGGTGTCTTATGGTCTATCCTTCTGTGATTTACTCTGATTATCCCTTTGGTGTCTTATGGTCTGTCTTTCTTTCATTTACTCTGATTATCCCTTTGGTATCTTATGGTCTGTCCTTCTTTGATTTACTCTGATTACCCCTTTGGTATCTTATGGCCTGTCCTGTGATTTACTCTGATTATCCCTATGGTATCTTATGGCCTGTCCTTCTTTGATTTGCTCTGATTATCCCTTTGGTATATTATGGCCTGTCCTTCTTTGATTTGCTCTGATTATCCCTTTGGTATCGTATGGCCTGGCCTTCTTTGATTTACTCTGATTATCCCTTTGGTATCTCATGGCCTGTCCTTCATTGATTTACTCTGATTATCAATGTAGTATATTAAGGCCTGTCCTTTTTTTATTTACTCTGATTATCCCTGTGGTATCTTATGGCCTGTCCTTCTTTGATTTACTCTGACTATCCCTTTGGTATCTTATGGTCTGTCCTTCCTTGATTTACTCTGATTATCCCTGTGGTATCTCATGGCCTGTCCTTCTGTAATTTACTCTGATTATCCCTTTGGTATCTTACGGCCTGTCCTTCTGTGATTTACTCTGATTATCCCTTTGGTGTCTTATGGCCTGTCCTTCTTTGATTTACTCTGATTATCCCTGTGGTATATTATGGTCTGTCCTTTTTTGATTTACTCTAATTACCCCTTTGGTATCTTATGGCCTGTCCTTCTGTGATTTACTCTGATTATTCCTGTGGTATATTATGGTCTGTCCTTCTTTGATTTACTCTGATTATCCCTTTGGTGTCTTATGGTCTGTCCTTCTTTGATTTACTCTGTTTATCCCTTTGGTATCTTATGACCTGTTCTTCTTTGTTTTACTCTGATTATCCCTTTGGTGTCTTATGGCCTGTCCTTCTTTGATTTACTCTGATTATTCCTTTGGTGTCTTATGGCCTGTCCTTCTTTCATTTACTCTGATTATCCCTTTGGTATCTTATGGCCTGTTCTTCTTTGTTTTACTCTGATTATCCCTTTGGTGTCTTATGGCCTGTCCTTCTGTGATTTACTCTGATTATCCCTTTGGTGTCTTATGGCCTGTCCTTCTGTGATTTACTCTGATTATCCCTGTGGTGTCTTATGGCCTGTCCTTCTGTGATTTGCTCTGATTATCCCTTTGGTGTCTTATGGTCTGTCCTTCTGTAATTTACTCTGATTATCCCGATGGTGTCTTATGGTCTGTACTTCTGTGATTTACTCTGATTATCCCTTTGGTGTCTTATGGTCTGTCCTTCTTTGATTTACTCTGATCATCCCTTTGGTATCTTATGGTCTGTCCTTCTTTGATTTGCTCTGATTATCCCTTTGGTATCTTATGGTCTCTCCTGTGATTTACTCTGATTATCCCTATGGAATCTTATGGCCTGTCTTTCTTTGATTTACTCTGATTATCCCTTTGGTATATTATGGCCTGTCCTTTGATTTACTCTGATTATCCCTTTGGTATCGTATGGCCTGGCTTTCTTTGATTTACTCTGATTATCCCTTTGGTATCTCATGGCCTGTCTTTCATTGATTTACTCTGATTATCCCTTTGGTATATTACGGCCTGTCCTTCTTTGATTTACTTTGATTATCCCTTTGGTGTCTTATGGGCTGTCCTTCTTTGATTTACTCTGATTATTCCTTTGGTATCTTATGGTCTGTCCTTATTTGATTTACTCTAATTACCCCTTTGGTATCTTATGGTCTGTCCTTCTTTGATTTACTCTGTTTATCCCTTTGGTATCTTATGACCTGTTCTTCTTTGTTTTACTCTGATTATCCCTTTGGTGTCTTATGGCCTGTCCTTCTTTGATTTACTCTGATTATTCCTTTGGTATCTTATGGTCTGTCCTTATTTGATTTACTCTAATTACCCCTTTGGTATCTTATGGTCTGTCCTTCTTTGATTTACTCTGTTTATCCCTTTGGTATTTTATGGTCTGTCCTTCTGTGATTTACTCTGATTATCCCTTTGGTATCTTATGGCCTGTCCTGCTGTGATTTGCTCTGATTATCCCTTTGGTGTCTTATGGCCTGTCCTTCTTTGATTTACTCTGATTATCCCTTTGGTATCTTATGGCCTGTTCTTCTTTGTTTTACTCTGATTATCCCTTTGGTGTCTTATGGCCTGTCCTTCTGTGATTTACTCTGATTATCCCTTTGGTGTCTTATGGCCTGTCCTTCTGTGATTTACTCTGATTATCCCTGTGGTGTCTTATGGCCTGTCCTGTGATTTGCTCTGATTATCCCTTTGGTGTCTTATGGTCTGTCCTTCTGTAATTTACTCTGATTATCCCGATGGTGTCTTATGGTCTGTACTTCTGTGATTTACTCTGATTATCCCTTTGGTGTCTTATGGTCTGTCCTTCTTTGATTTACTCTGATCATCCCTTTGGTATCTTATGGTCTGTCCTTCTTTGATTTGCTCTGATTATCCCTTTGGTATCTTATGGTCTCTCCTGTGATTTACTCTGATTATCCCTATGGAATCTTATGGCCTGTCTTTCTTTGATTTACTCTGATTATCCCTTTGGTATATTATGGCCTGTCCTTTGATTTACTCTGATTATCCCTTTGGTATCGTATGGCCTGGCTTTCTTTGATTTACTCTGATTATCCCTTTGTTATCTCATGGCCTGTCTTTCATTGATTTACTCTGATTATCCCTTTGGTATATTACGGCCTGTCCTTCTTTGATTTACTTTGATTATCCCTGTGGTATCTGATGGCCTGTCCTTCTTTGACTTACTCTGATTATCCCTGTGGTATCTTGTGTTCTGTCCTTCTTTGATTTACTCTGATTATCCCTTTGGTATCTTATGGTCTTTTCTTCTTTGATTTACTCTGATTATCCCTTTGGTATCTTATGGCCTGTCCTTCTTTGATTTATTCTAATTATCCCTTTGGTATCTTATGGCCTGTCCTTCTTTGATTTACTCTAATTACCCCTTTGTTATCTTATGGCCGGTCCTTTTTTGATTTACTCTGATTATCCTTGTGGTATCTTATGGCCTGTCCTTCTTTGATTTACAGCTTCTGATTATCCCTTTGGTATCTTCTGATTATCCCTTTGGTATCTCCTGATTATCCCTTTGGTATCTTCTGATTATCCCTTTGGTATCTCCTGATTATCCCTTTGGTATCTTGTGATTATCCCTTTGGTATCTTCTGATTATCCCTTTGGTATCTTCTGATTATCCCTTTGGTATCTCCTGATTATCCCTTTGGTATCTTCTGATCATCCCATCGGTATCTTCTGAATATCCCTTTGGTATCTTATGGCCTGTCCTTCTTTGATTTACTCTGATTATCACTTTTGTATCTTATGGCCTGTCCTTCCTTGATTTACAGCTTCTGATTATCCCTTTGGTATCTTATGGCTTGTCCTTCTTTGATTACTCTGATTATCTCTTTTGTATCTTATGGCCTGTCCTTCCTTGATTTACAGCTTCTGATTATCCCTTTGGTATCTTATGGCCTGTCCTTCTTTGATTTACTCTGATTATCCCTTGTGTATCTTAAGGCCTGTCCTTCCTTGATTTACAGCTACTCATGATCTCTTTGGTATCTTATGGCCTGTCCTTCTTTGATTTACTCTGATTATCTCTTTGGTATCTTATGGCCTGTCCTTCTTTGATTTACAGCGTCTGATTATCCCTTTTCTATCTTATGACCTGTTCTTCTTTGAGGTACTGATTATCTCTTTGGTATCTCATGGCCTGTCCTTCTTTGATTTACTCTGATTATCCCTGTAGTATCTCATGGCCTGTCCTTCTTTGATTTACTCTGATTATCCCTGTGGTATCTTATGGCATGTCCTTCGTTGATTTACTCTGGTTATTCCTTTGGTATCTTATGGCCTGTCCTTCTTTGATTTACTGTGATTATCCCTGTGGTATCTTATGGCATGTCCTTCGTTGATTTACTCTGATTATCCCTTTGGTATCTTATGGTCTGTCCTTCTTTGATTTATTCTGATTATCCCTGTGGTATCTTATGGTCTGTTCTTCTTTGATTTACTCTGATTATCCCTTTGGTATCTTATGGCCTGTCCTTCTTTGATTTACTCTGATTATCCCTTTGGTATCTTCTGGTATGTCCTTCGTTGATTTACTCTGATCATCCCTTTGGTATCTTATGGCCTGTCCTTCTTTGATTTACTCTGATTATCCCTTTGGTATCTTATGGCTTGTCCTTCTTTGATTTACTCTGATTATCCCTGTGGTATCTTATGGCATGTCCTTCGTTGATTTACTCTGGTTATCCCTTTGGTATCTTATGGCCTGTCCTTCTTTGATTTAATCTGATTATCCCTGTGGTATCTTATGACATGTCCTTCGTTGATTTACTCTGATTATCTCTTTGGTATCTTATGGTCTGTCCTTCTTTGATTTATTCTGATTATCCCTGTGGTATCTTATGGTCTGTTCTTCTTTGATTTACTCTGATTATCCCTTTGGTATCTTATGGCCTGTCCTTCTTCGATTTACTCTGATTATCCCTTTAGTATCTTATGGCATGTCCTTCGTTGATTTACTCTGATTATCGCTTTGGTATCTTATGGCCTGTCCTTATTTGATTTACTCTCATTATCCCTTTGGTACCTTATGGCCTGTCATTTCATTTACTCTAACTATCCCTGTGATATCTTATGGCCTGTTCTTCTTTGATTTACTCTGATTATCCCTTTGGTATCTTATGGCCTGTCCTTCTTTGATTTATTCTGATTATCCCTCTGGTATCTTATAGCCTGTCCTTATTTGATTTACTCTCATTATCCCTTTGGTACATTATGGCCTGATCCTGTTTGATTTGCAGCTTCTGATTATCCCTTTGGTATCTTATGGGCTATCCTTCTGTGATTTACTCTGATTATCTCTGTGGTATATTATGGTCTGTCCTTCTTTGATTTACTCTAATTACCTCTTTCGTATCTTATGGTCTGTCCTTCTTTGATTTATTCTGATTATCCCTTTGGTATCTTATGGCATATCCTTCTTTGATTTACTCTGATCATCCCTGTGGTATCTTATGGCCTGTCCTTCTGTGATTTACTCTGATTATCCCTTTGATATTTTATGGTCTGTCCTTCTGTGATTTACTCTGATTATCCCTGTGGTATCTTATGGCCTGTCCTTCTGTGATTTACTCTGATTATCCCTTTGGTGTTTTATGGCCTGTCCTTCTTTGATTTACTCAGATTATCCCTTTGGTATCTTATGACCTGTTCTTCTTTGTTTTACTCTGATTATCCCTTTGGTGTCTTATGGCCTGTCCTTCTTTAATTTACTCTGATTATCCCTTTGGTATCTTATGGCCTGTCCTTCTGTGATTTACTCTGATTATCCCTTTGGTGTCTTATGGCCTGTCCTTCTGTGATTTGCTCTGATTATCCCTTTGGTGTCTTATGGTCTGTCCTTCTGTAATTTACTCTGATTATCCCTTTGGTGTCTTATGGTCTGTCTTTCTTTGATTTACTCTGATTATCCCTTTGGTATCTTATGGTCTGTCCTTCTTTGATTTACTCTAAATATCCCTTTGGTATCTCATGGCCCGTCCTCTGATTTACTCTGATTATCCCTATGATATCTTAAGGCCTGTCCTTTTTTTATTTGCTCTGATTATCCCTTTGGTATATTATGGCCTGTCCTTCTTTGTTTTACTCTGATTATCCCTTTGGTGTCTTATGGCCTGTCCTTCTTTGGTTTACTCTGATTATCCCTTTGGTATCTTATTGCCTGTCCTTCTGTGATTTACTCTGATTATCCCTTTGGAGTCTTATGGCCTGTCCTTCTGTCATTTACTCTGATTATCCCTTTGGTGTCTAATGGCCTGTCTTTCTGTGATTTGCTCTGATTATTCCTTTGGTGTCTTATGGTCTGTCCTTCTGTGATTTACTCTGATTATACCTTTGGTGTCTTATGGTCTGTCCTTCTTTGATTTACTCTGAATATCCCTTTGGTATCTTATGGTCTGTCCTTCTTTGATTTACTCTAACTACCCCTTTGGTATCTTATGTCCTCTCCTGTGATTTACTCTGATTATCCCTATGGAATCTTATGGCCTGTCCTTCTTTGATTTGCTCTGATTATCCCTTTGGTATATTATGGCCTGTCCTTTGATTTACTCTGATTATCCCTTTGGTATCGTATGGCCTGTCTTTCTTTGATTTACTCTGATTATCCCTTTGGTATCTCATGGCCTGTCTTTCATTGATTTACTCTGATTATCCCTTTGGTATATTAAGGCCTGTCCTTCTTTGATTTACTCTGATTATCCCTGTGGTATCTCATGGCCTGTCCTTCTTTGACTTACTCTGATTATCCCTGTGGTATCTTATGGCCTGTCCTTTTTTGATTTACTCTGATTATCCCTTTGGTATCTTATGGTCTGTCCTTCTTTGATTTACTCTGATTATCCCCTTGGTATCTTATGGTCTGTCTTTCTTTGATTTACTCTAATTATCCCTTTGGTATCTTATGGCCTGTCCTTCTGTGATTTACTCTGATTATCCCTTTGGTGTCTTATGGCCTGTCCTTCTTTTATTTACTCTGATTATCCCTTTGGTATCTTATGGCCCGTTCTTCTTTGTTTTACTCTGATTATCCCTTTGGTGTCTTCTGGCCTGTCCTTCTTTGATTTACTCTGATTATCCCTTTGGTGTCTTATGGTCTGTCCTTCTGTAATTTACTCTGATTATCCCTTTGGTGTCTTATGGTCTATCCTTCTGTGATTTACTCTGATTATCCCTTTGGTGTCTTATGGTCTGTCTTTCTTTCATTTACTCTGATTATCCCTTTGGTATCTTATGGTCTGTCCTTCTTTGATTTACTCTGATTACCCCTTTGGTATCTTATGGCCTGTCCTGTGATTTACTCTGATTATCCCTATGGTATCTTATGGCCTGTCCTTCTTTGATTTGCTCTGATTATCCCTTTGGTATATTATGGCCTGTCCTTCTTTGATTTGCTCTGATTATCCCTTTGGTATCGTATGGCCTGGCCTTCTTTGATTTACTCTGATTATCCCTTTGGTATCTCATGGCCTGTCCTTCATTGATTTACTCTGATTATCAATGTAGTATATTAAGGCCTGTCCTTTTTTTATTTACTCTGATTATCCCTGTGGTGTCTTATGGCCTGTCCTTCTTTGATTTACTCTGACTATCCCTTTGGTATCTTATGGTCTGTCCTTCCTTGATTTACTCTGATTATCCCTGTGGTATCTCATGGCCTGTCCTTCTGTAATTTACTCTGATTATCCCTTTGGTATCTTACGGCCTGTCCTTCTGTGATTTACTCTGATTATCCCTTTGGTGTCTTATGGCCTGTCCTTCTTTGATTTACTCTGATTATCCCTGTGGTATATTATGGTCTGTCCTTCTTTGATTTACTCTAATTACCCCTTTGGTATCTTATGGCCTGTCCTTCTGTGATTTACTCTGATTATTCCTGTGGTATATTATGGTCTGTCCTTCTTTGATTTACTCTGATTATCCCTTTGGTGTCTTATGGTCTGTCCTTCTTTGATTTACTCTGTTTATCCCTTTGGTATCTTATGACCTGTTCTTCTTTGTTTTACTCTGATTATCCCTTTGGTGTCTTATGGCCTGTCCTTCTTTGATTTACTCTGATTATTCCTTTGGTATCTTATGGTCTGTCCTTATTTGATTTACTCTAATTACCCCTTTGGTATCTTATGGTCTGTCCTTCTTTGATTTACTCTGTTTATCCCTTTGGTATTTTATGGTCTTTCCTTCTGTGATTTACTCTGATTATCCCCTTGGTATCTTATGGCCTGTCCTGCTGTGATTTGCTCTGATTATCCCTTTGGTGTCTTATGGCCTGTCCTTCTTTCATTTACTCTGATTATCCCTTTGGTATCTTATGGCCTGTTCTTCTTTGTTTTACTCTGATTATCCCTTTGGTGTCTTATGGCCTGTCCTTCTGTGATTTACTCTGATTATCCCTTTGGTGTCTTATGGCCTGTCCTTCTTTGATTTACTCTGATTATCCCTGTGGTGTCTTATGGCCTGTCCTTCTGTGATTTGCTCTGATTATCCCTTTGGTGTCTTATGGTCTGTCCTTCTGTAATTTACTCTGATTATCCCGATGGTGTCTTATGGTCTGTACTTCTGTGATTTACTCTGATTATCCCTTTGGTGTCTTATGGTCTGTCCTTCTTTGATTTACTCTGATCATCCCTTTGGTATCTTATGGTCTGTCCTTCTTTGATTTGCTCTGATTATCCCTTTGGTATCTTATGGTCTCTCCTGTGATTTACTCTGATTATCCCTATGGAATCTTATGGCCTGTCTTTCTTTGATTTACTCTGATTATCCCTTTGGTATATTATGGCCTGTCCTTTGATTTACTCTGATTATCCCTTTGGTATCGTATGGCCTGGCTTTCTTTGATTTACTCTGATTATCCCTTTGGTATCTCATGGCCTGTCTTTCATTGATTTACTCTGATTATCCCTTTGGTATATTACGGCCTGTCCTTCTTTGATTTACTTTGATTATCCCTTTGGTGTCTTATGGGCTGTCCTTCTTTGATTTACTCTGATTATTCCTTTGGTATCTTATGGTCTGTCCTTATTTGATTTACTCTAATTACCCATTTGGTATCTTATGGTCTGTCCTTCTTTGATTTACTCTGTTTATCCCTTTGGTATCTTATGACCTGTTCTTCTTTGTTTTACTCTGATTATCCCTTTGGTGTCTTATGGCCTGTCCTTCTTTGATTTACTCTGATTATTCCTTTGGTATCTTATGGTCTGTCCTTATTTGATTTACTCTAATTACCCCTTTGGTATCTTATGGTCTGTCCTTCTTTGATTTACTCTGTTTATCCCTTTGGTATTTTATGGTCTGTCCTTCTGTGATTTACTCTGATTATCCCTTTGGTATCTTATGGCCTGTCCTTCTGTGATTTGCTCTGATTATCCCTTTGGTGTCTTATGGCCTGTCCTTCTTTGATTTACTCTGATTATCCCTTTGGTATCTTATGGCCTGTTCTTCTTTGTTTTACTCTGATTATCCCTTTGGTGTCTTATGGCCTGTCCTTCTGTGACTTACTCTGATTATCCCTTTGGTGTCTTATGGCCTGTCCTTCTGTGATTTACTCTGATTATCCCTGTGGTGTCTTATGGCCTGTCCTGTGATTTGCTCTGATTATCCCTTTGGTGTCTTATGGTCTGTCCTTCTGTAATTTACTCTGATTATCCCGATGGTGTCTTATGGTCTGTACTTCTGTGATTTACTATGATTATCCCTTTGGTGTCTTATGGTCTGTCCTTCTTTGATTTACTCTGATCATCCCTTTGGTATCTTATGGTCTGTCCTTCTTTGATTTGCTCTGATTATCCCTTTGGTATCTTATGGTCTCTCCTGTGATTTACTCTGATTATCCCTATGGAATCTTATGGCCTGTCTTTCTTTGATTTACTCTGATTATCCCTTTGGTATATTATGGCCTGTCCTTTGATTTACTCTGATTATCCCTTTGGTATCGTATGGCCTGGCTTTCTTTGATTTACTCTGATTATCCCTTTGTTATCTCATGGCCTGTCTTTCATTGATTTACTCTGATTATCCCTTTGGTATATTACGGCCTGTCCTTCTTTGATTTACTTTGATTATCCGTGTGGTATCTGATGGCCTGTCCTTCTTTGACTTACTCTGATTATCCCTGTGGTATCTTGTGTTCTGTCCTTCTTTGATTTACTCTGATTATCCCTTTGGTATCTTATGGTCTTTTCTTCTTTGATTTACTCTGATTATCCCTTTGGTATCTTATGGCCTGTCCTTCTTTGATTTATTCTAATTATCCCTTTGGTATCTTATGGCCTGTCCTTCTTTGATTTACTCTAATTACCCCTTTGTTATCTTATGGCCGGTCCTTTTTTGATTTACTCTGATTATCCTTGTGGTATCTTATGGCCTGTCCTTCTTTGATTTACAGCTTCTGATTATCCCTTTGGTATCTTCTGATTATCCCTTTGGTATCTCCTGATTATCCCTTTGGTATCTTCTGATTATCCCTTTGGTATCTCCTGATTATCCCTTTGGTATCTTGTGATTATCCCTTTGGTATCTTCTGATTATCCCTTTGGTATCTTCTGATTATCCCTTTGGTATCTCCTGATTATCCCTTTGGTATCTTCTGATCATCCCATCGGTATCTTCTGAATATCCCTTTGGTATCTTCTTATTATCCCTTTGGTTTTTTCTGATTATTCCTTTGGTATTTTCTGATTATCTCTTTGGTATCTCCTGATTATCCCTTTGGTATCTTCTAATTATCCCTTTGGCATCTCCTGATTATCCCTTTGGTATTTTATGGTCTGTCCTTCTGTGATTTACTCTGATTATCCCTGTGGTATCTCATGGCCTGTCCTTCTTTGATTTATTCTGATTATCTCTTTGGTATCTTATGGCCTGTCCTTCTTTGTTTTACTCTGATTATCCCTTTGGTGTCTTATGGCCTGTCCTTCTTTGGTTTACTCTGATTATCCCTTTGGTATCTTATTGACTGTCCTTCTGTGATTTACTCTGATTATCCCTTTGGAGTCTTATGGCCTGTCCTTCTGTCATTTACTCTGATTATCCCTTTGGTGTCTTATGGCCTGTCCTTCTGTGATTTGCTCTGATTATCCCTTTGGTGTCTTATGGTCTGTCCTTCTGTAATTTACTCTGAATATCCCTTTTGTGTCTTATGGTCTGTCCTTCTGTGATTTACTCTGATTATCCCTTTGGTGTCTTATGATCTGTCCTTCTTTGATTTACTCTGATTATCCCTTTGGTATCTTATGGTCTGTCCTTCTTTGATTTACTCTAACTACCCCTTTGGTATCTTATGTCCTCTCCTGTGATTTACTCTGATTATCCCTATGGAGTCTTATGGCCTGTCCTTCTTTGATTTGCTCTGATTATCCCTTTGGTATATTATGGCCTGTCCTTTGATTTACTCTGATTATCCCTTTGGTATCGTATGGCCTGGCTTTCTTTGATTTACTCTGATTATCCCTTTGGTATCTCATGGCCTGTCTTTCATTGATTTACTCTGATTATCCCTTTGGTATATTAAGGCCTGTCCTTCTTTGATTTACTCTGATTATCCCTGTGGTATCTCATGGCCTGTCCTTCTTTGACTTACTCTGATTATCCCTGTGGTATCTTATGGTCTGTCCTTCTTTGATTTACTCTGATTATCCCTTTGGTATCTTATGGTCTGTCCTTCCTTGATTTACTCTGATTATCCCCTTGGTATCTTATGGCCTGTCTTTCTTTGATTTACTCTAATTATCCCTTTGGTATCTTATGGCCTGTCCTTCTGTGATTTACTCTGATTATCCCTTTGGTGTCTTATGGCCTGTCCTTCTTTTATTTACTCTGATTATCCCTTTGGTATCTTATGGCCCGTTCTTCTTTGTTTTACTCTGATTATCCCTTTGGTGTCTTCTGGCCTGTCCTTCTTTGATTTACTCTGATTATCCCTTTGGTATCTTATGGCCTGTCCTGTGATTTGCTCTGATTATCCTTTTGGTGTCTTATGGTCTGTCCTTCTGTGATTTACTCTGATTATCCCTTTGGTGTCTTATGGTCTGTCTTTCTTTCATTAACTCTGATTATCCCTTTGGTATCTTATGGTCTGTCCTTCTTTGATTTACTCTGATTACCCCTTTGGTATCTTATGGCCTGTCCTGTGATTTACTCTGATTATCCCTATGGTATCTTATGGCCTGTCCTTCTTTGATTTGCTCTGATTATCCCTTTGGTATATTATGGCCTGTCCTTCTTTGATTTACTCTGATTATCCCTTTGGTATCGTATGGCCTGGCCTTCTTTGATTTACTCTGATTATCCCTTTGGTATCTCATGGCCTGTCCTTCATTGATTTACTCTGATTATCAATGTAGTATATTAAGGCCTGTCCTTTTTTTATTTACTCTGATTATCCCTGTGGTATCTTATGGCCTGTCCTTCTTTGATTTACTCTGACTATCTCTTTGGTATCTTATGGTCTGTCCTTCCTTGATTTACTCTGATTATCCCTCTGGTATCTCATGACCTGTCCTTCTGTAATTTACTCTGATTATCCCTTTGGTATCTTACGGCCTGTTCTTCTGTGATTTACTCTGATTATCCCTTTGGTGTCTTATGGCCTGTCCTTCTTTGATTTACTCTGATTATCCCTGTGGTATATTATGGTCTGTCCTTCTGTGATTTACTCTAATTACCCCTTTGGAATCTTATGGCCTGTCCTTCTGTGATTTACTCTGATTATCCCTGTGGTATATTATGGTCTGTCCTTCTTTGATTTACTCTGATTATTCTTTTGGTATCTTATGGTCTGTCCTTATTTGATTTACTCTAATTACCCCTTTGGTATCTTATGGTCTGTCCTTCTTTGATTTACTCTGATTATCCCTGTGGTATCTTTTGGCCTGTCCTGCTGTGATTTACTCTGATTATCCCTTTGGTGTCTTCTGGCTTGTCCTTCTTTGATTTACTCTGATTATCCCTTTGGTATCTTATGGCCTGTTCTTCTTTGTTTTACTCTGATTATTCCATTGGTGTCTTATGGCCTGTCCTTCTGTGATTTACTCTGATTATCCCTTTGGTGTCTTATGGCCTGTCCTTCTGTGATTTACTCTGATTATCCCTTTGGTGTCTTATGGCCTGTCCTTCTGTGATTTGCTCTGATTATCCCTTTGGTGTCTTATGGTCTGTCCTTCTGTAATTTACTCTGATTATCCCGTTGGTGTCTTATGGTCTGTACTTCTGTGATTTACTCTGATTATCCCTTTGGTGTCTTATGGTCTGTCCTTCTTTGATTTACTCTGATCATCCCTTTGGTATCTTATGGTCTGTCCTTCTTTGATTTGCTCTGATTATTCCTTTGGTATCTTATGGTCTCTCCTGTGATTTACTCTGATTATCCCTATGGAATCTTATGGCCTGTCCTTCTTTGATTTACTCTGATTATCCCTTTGGTATAGTATGGCCTGTCCTTTGATTTACTCTGATTATCCCTTTGGTATCGTATGGCCTGGCTTTCTTTGATTTACTCTGATTATCCCTTTGGTATCTCATGGCCTGTCTTTCATTGATTTACTCTGATTATCCCTTTGGTATATTAAAGCCTGTCCTTCTTTGATTTACTTTGATTATCCCTGTGGTATCTTGTGGCCTGTCCTTCTTTGATTTACTCTGATTATCCCTTTGGTATCTTATGGTCTGTCCTTCTTTGATTTACTCTGATTATCCCTTTGGTATCTTATGGCCTGTCCTTCTTTGATTTATTCTAATTATCCCTTTGGTATCTTATGGCCTGTCCTTCTTTGATTTACTCTAATTACCCCTTTGGTATCTTATGGCCGGTCCTTCTTTGATTTACTCTGATTATCCTTGTGGTATCTTATGGCCTGTCCTTCTTTGATTTACAGCTTCTGATTATCCCTTTGGTATCTTCTGATTATCCCTTTGGTATCTCCTGATTATCCCTTTGGTATCTTCTGATTATCCCTTTGGTATCTCCTGATTATCCCTTTGGTATCTTGTGATTATCCCTTTGGTATCTTCTGATTATCCCTTTGGTATCTTCTGATTATCCCTTTGGTATCTCCTGATTTATCCCTTTGGTATCTGCTGATCATCCCATCGGTATCTTCTGAATATCCCTTTGGTATCTTCTGATTATCCCTTTGGTTTTTTCTGATTATCCCTTTGGTATTTTCTGATTATCCCTTTGGTATCTCCTGATTATCCCTTTGGTATCTCCTGATTATCCCTTTGGTATCTTCTGATTATCCCTTTGGTATCTTCTGATTATCCCTTTGATATCTTCTGAATATCCCTGTGGTATCTTATGGCCTGTCCCTCTTTGATTTACTCTGATTATCCCTGTGGTATCTTATGACCTGTCCTTCTTTGATTTACTCTGATCATCCTTGTGGTATCTTATGGCCTGTCCTTCTTTGATTTACAGCTTCTGATTATCCCTTTGGTATCTTCTGATTATCCCTTTGGTATCTCCTGATTATCCCTTTGGTATCTTCTGATTATCCCTTTGGTATCTCCTGATTATCTCTTTGGTATCTTGTGATTATCCGTTTGGTATTTTCTGATTATCCCTTTGGTATCTCCTGATTATCCCTTTGGTATCTTCTGAATATCCCTTTGGTAACTCCTGATTATCCCTTTGGTATCTTCTGATTATCCCTTTGGTATCTCCTGATTATCCCTTTGGTATCTCCTGATTATCCCTTTGGTATCTTCTGATTATCCCTTTGGTATCTTCTGATTATCCCTTTGGTATCTTCTGAATATCCCTTTGGTATCTCCTGATTATCCCTTTGGTATCTTCTGATTATCCCTTTGGTATCTCCTGATTATCCCTTTGGTATCTTCTGATTATCCCTTTGGTATATTCTGATTATCCCTTTGGTATCTCCTGATTATCCCTTTGGTATCTTCTGATTATCCCTTTGGTATCTTCTGATTATCCCTTTGGTATCTCCTGATTATCCCATTGGTATCTTATTATTATCTTTGTGGTATCTTTGTGGTATCTTCAGACGTTTCTTACAAGAGATTGTATGTAAAATATATTATTTAGAAACACAAAGTATGTTCGTTTATCAAACATAATGGCTTGCTTTCTGCGGAAATATGACTAGCAATAATTAAAATACTTCGACGAAAATAGATACTGTCGTTATCACGTACAAACCACAAAACAAAAATGCGAATACAAAGACTCGTCCAGTACTCACTAATTTACAATTTTAGCGCGATAAGACTTTTCTCCTGGTCTTTTGTTAATTTATTTCAGTGTTTGAAATCACATTTGATCTTTTAAAAACTTCCTGGGAAAAAATTACCCTTCCAGTAATCATTATATTCAGGGCAGAAGTGTATAAGGAGACATGGAAGAAACAAATAGTACCTCATCGTGGAGATTTATTATATGTCATCTCGATATGATGTCTTAATGTTTATTTCTAGCATGCTCTTTATACGATTCTGTAGTTAAAGTGACAAGATTTAATTTTACAATAAAAACGTAGATATCAAATTTAGTACCTGGAATAACCTTCATCAGGAACGCTCAAAATCGAAAGATTGGAAACACAGATAATTTAGGAGCAATAAAACCAAAAGGCCTAAACAGGATTTCTAAGATATGGTTTAGTCGATTTTCAAACATTATATGTACATTGTGTTTTTCTTCATGTTAAATAACCTTTGAAAATTCCAATGATGATCAATGATCTTCGACTTCAAATTTTAATCAGCTTAGGAACTAAGATCTATTCGATCGAAGTCTGCGTAAAATAGTCTTTACATATCGTGGAAAGTATTTAATAAATGAAATCGTTTCTGTTACTATGTTTTCTTAATACTACAAAGCATAGAATACAAAGCGGCAACAATTAGTTTACGTACAAAAATTAATATTCCTATAAGTGCTCTATTATTAGAGTTATCAATCAATGCTTTTTTAGACAGGCAGAGAATTTTTTATTTTTCAAGATTCTCTGAACTAAATTCAACAAGACTGTGCAAGCAAACATTTGATGAACTATTTAGTAAAAGTATAAGGGAATGGCCTTATGTTGATTACATACGATCTTTATTTGAGTCGGTTGGTCTAGATCATTTTATAAATGGAAGTTTTAATAAAGGTACATTCTATAAATTTTTCGGTGAATTTACACGAAGAAAAGAACTTAACAATATAGATACGAAGTCAAGCTTGCATTTGTACAAAACGTTTAATATCACAGGTAGAACCCAAAAATATTTAATCAATATAAATGATTTTCGCAGTTCAAGGCTCAAACTTCTAGCAAGGCTCAACTGCTTGCCAGTAAACAGTACCTTATATCGTATGCAAATTCGCACTAATCCTCAATATACAATATGCACAAACAATTATGAAGAAAATGTGAATCACGTGCTACTTGAATGTGAAGCATATACTAATTTGAGAAATGAGTTAAACGCGGACATAACAACCATATTTTGTGGACAAAACGTAGATGCTAGCTTCACTGGATTGCCGCCACATGGAAAAATGATGTTTTTAATCGGTGATTTGGAATATCATTTCTCTAATTTTATAGGAGATGAAATAGATAAACTATGTAAGAAGTTTTTATGCAATACTTTTATACTAAAGTCCCAAATCGCCGAATGACTAAGTGCCATAATATATATTTTACCATAATATATGTTTTATGATATATATTTTACTATAATTGTATGTTATTATATTTGTTTTTTTTATCTAAAAATGTTAAATGATAATTGTCAATAGTGTTTTTGTTTGATATTTTACTAAGAAAATATTTAGGGAAATTTTATGTGATCTGTGTTTGTAACAGCTTTTTCTACAAATCAGTTTGTGTTTTACATGTACTAAATACGGTCTTAACAGAAAGAGAGACATTTTAAACTGAAATTGTGTGTCATTTCACTGTATATGCTATTTTTAGTATGTACTGTATATAGTTTTATAATATGTAAGCATATCTTGGACGCAACCACTGCTATCCCGGTGGTGGTTGCCCCCATTGTAAAGGGGTAGTTTTTCCAAATAAATATATATATATATAATACAATCTTAGGTTAATGAACTGTTGTTAGTGGACAAATTGATTATCTAACTTACACTAATAAAAAACATTTATGTTGGTGAAAAATAATTCACAGTGAAAACAAACATATCTAATACGAACATTGCAAAATACAAAATTTGGTTAAGGCAAAAACATTTCGATGTCGAATGTTTTGGGGTTTTTCTTGTCTGTCGAACATAATGAAATATACTTTGGTTTTACTCTATTGAGTCGAAGCATTTAGTAACAGTTTATATTTCTGAGCAGAAATTAAAATAGTAAGTTTGAAGCAAGTAAACGAGCTTCAGTGTACTGCGAATAGACTATCTACATGTGAAATAAATAACAATAAAAGCTGTAAAAGGTTTCCAAACGGCGGAAGTAAATTACAAAACGCTTACCCAATACTCGAGTCTTTTGTCTAACATTAGTTGTTTTCTTCTAGGAGAATTGTGTATTTTTTTTTCTTTTCTAAATTGTCTCATATGATAGGAATTCAATAACTGAGTGCAATTTCCAAAGCATAATTTTCTTTCAACTATATTTCAATTATAACACGAGCTTCATTGTAATAGAAACACGATAGTTGACCTAACACTGCCAAAAAGGGTCCAATAAATATATGGAAAAAATGAATATAAATAATTTAATTTTGCTTATTTGTATTACCACATTTTTGGTAATGGTTCATTGTTTCAGCGCAAAATATCTACAAAAATTGTAAAAATAATCTTTTGTATATGAAATGTCCATATGCAAATTAACCTGTCAATCACTTTCTGTTCTTTGGGATGATAGTCTCTTTAACACAACGTAAATTTGCATAATGTCCATGTAAACATAAGACTGATAGAATTGTCTAAATACACTAAACGTGGATACAGTTGTTTTGGATATGTAGATAATATTTTAACCATATTTCATGATTTTTGCAACAGTAAACAATGTTACTAATCTTATATTATTTGTGTTGTACTACGGTTCCTTTCAATCTGCATGTAACGCACATCAAGGGAAGACAACCCACGGTCATTGCTCGAAGTCCGAGTTAAATTGCCTAGTTGATACGGATGAGGAGATTTCTGTTTCAGTCTTATAAACTTATAATGTAATAGTGTAATACAATGTATCCCCCCCCCCCCCCCCCCCCCCCCCCAATGTATCAGTGTATATACCCCCGTGTATATGGACAGGTTTATATCCTTGGTACTAGGAAGTAATAATTTAATCTCTTATTAAGAACAGTTCTTCATAATTAAGGACAACGAAACCAGCCTACCCGAAAGGTCGAAATTACTTTATGCATGAACACATATATGATGCAATATCGCATATATATAAATATTTAAATTGTTAAATACCACATCGGCTACACAAATACTATATATAATGAAAATGTGTGTAATAAACTAAATCCGTAATATAATTTTAATATTCATAAATTTCAAACGATGATTGAAATAACACAAAATTTAAATGATTTTTGGTCATAGAGCCAAAAAATTGAAGATATTTTACCGAGTCGCTTTTTTGAACTGATCTTATCCCGATTTGTTGTAATTTATACTGCTGTAATTTATACTAAAGTATTTATAAGCATGGATTTTATTTTTGGAACGGTTAATCCTCTCGAAAAGCTCTCAAAAGAATCGCCCCGCCTACTTAAAATTTGCATATCATCGTTTGTTTTCTTTTGTATATACAGAAATAAATGTTATATCTTCGTTCCAAATGTTACCAAAATTGAAATGTAGGGGAATTTGACAAGTCGGGGAAAATCCCAAACTTATGTTAATCTAGAATGGAGTGCAAAATTGTGCCAAAATTTCCGGAAACACGCATTGATTTGATAACAAAGCTTGAACAGAAGAAATATGGGACATCTTGCAGCCGTTATGGATTTAATCTGTGTCTGGTGATTTTGTTTTCACTAACTTTATTCTATTGTTTTTATTTGCACTATAATTATATAAATGTCGTCAAACAATTGCAGAAAATTACAGATAATTCACAGTTATATGAGCAACCAGAAACAATAGTGAAACGTCATCTGGTAAGTCATATTATATACATGTATGGGTGGCAAAATAAATAATGATATTATCTTAAAAATATTATCACGCCTGACATTATATTTTGGCATAAAGATGAAAAGACTAATACATGTATTGGTTAATGTAGTTCGGCATCAATAATGTAAATGTGTTTCATTCATTCAGTTCATCATTGTGTATTACGTATTCTATTGTCTGCCTCTTGTAACAGTGTAATAAAAGTCGTGAGTCTTGCTATTAATGTTGAATTAAATATCCCATTGGACCATATTATGAGATAGTATTGTTTAAATCCTTTGTTTTTACTTGGTCCCAAAGACTTTTAAAATTATTTGGCTTCAATTTTTTTGACATTGCGCGTGCTTGGGGATTAGATATCAATTTGGAATAATCGACAATAAAAAGCATAAACTAGTATTGTTTTTAGGTAATTATGTTATTTTAACTTTTACTCGAACATTTATGATAATACATCCATATGATAATATGCGAAAACAAAAGAAGTTTAAATTGGTTTATATTCTAAAATATTATATAAATAACATATAGTTGAGAGGGTGATAGATCAGATTGTTACCCAGAGAAAACATTGTCAACCAAGGCGAAGCCGAGGTTGACAATGTCTTTTTCGAAGAGTAACAATCTGATCTATCACTCTCTCAACTATATGTTATTTAATTTATTATACTGAATGTTTTCACTTTCTCGTTTGCAATGATGTTTTTTTTTTCATTTTAATGTTTCATTTCATATTCAGTCTATTCATTTTTACAGATGTTCAGTAATTTTGCTAGGTTCTAAATGAGAGGGTGACAGTAAGCAAATTGTTACCCGCTGAGCCATGTATCAGAGCAGAATGTTACTATCGTCTTATCCAATAAAATTACAGCTTACATACATGAAGTATAATAAAAAATAAATAAGATACGTTCGACATATATTATTTTATCCTTTTAATGTGTCTTTTCTTTATAAATATCACCCCCCCCTTTTTGATACACAATATGTCTTATTGTTGAGGAGATTAATTTATAAAACTTGTTCACACAACGATATAGTTGAAATACTGCTAAAGATGGCGCTAGCCATCAAGTAATCAAGCAATTTCAAAAATAGCATATACATGTATATAAAAATATCAAGGTTGACAATTTGTTTTTGTTCCATGATGTCAAGCTCTGCCAGTCATTCAAGGAAGAACAATTGTTTGTTACACTCTACTTAAGCATGTTGGGATTTTGTATTTTAAAAGCGGACGAATGTCTACAATGCTCTGTAGCAAGTGTTTCCAAAACTAGTGTTACAAGGGAGTAAACTGTAGTTTGAATGTTCTTCATATAATATGCATAGACGATTTATCTACCATGAAATATATATGTCGTGAATTTTGTAATATATTTTTCTTTTATAATTGTATATGGCCCCCACAGAAAATTTGAGGAGACAGTTAGATTTGTACATTCTATTATACATATATATATATTTTTTTATATTAAATATTAAATTTAAACCCCGAGTAACTTTGAGGAGATATAAAATATAACAACAAAAGTCATATTATTGTATGATTATTTACATCATTTGTACTGTATTGTGGTATATAAGTTTTACTAATCGGCATAAGCACTTTCAAATATGTATGTAGTGAAATTAATTGATCATATTTTTATTACATAAGTGACACAAACTTCCATTTCTCAAATTCCTTAGGTGGACGGAGGGTTGCTGGGAAAATAAATAGGACATATTATATCCACTTTGGAGAAGAAAATGGGGGTCCTCTAGTTGTGTTTCATAAATCATAATACGGATAATACACAAGTGCGTCATATTTGGAGACTTGAAAGCTCCTTGCAATTAAAAGATAACTTGCGGCAACATTCTTGAACAACAGTTTGCTAGGAGTGATCATTAGTTGTCCGTTGCTAGGCAACATGCTTTGATCCAATCTATCATTAACATTTTCTTTGAAACATCACCGAAACATGCGTTCACATTCCCTTTCTAGTGCAGCATTTTACCGACATGATATATATTTACGAACTTTCTTTCCATCATAAATATTACAGATTTATTTCTCATGTTTTGGTTCAACATATTTTGACAATATTAAAAGGACAAGAAGAACTTGAAGATACCAAAGGGGTAATCAGAAAACGTATATCGAAGAACAGACAACACAATGGCCAAAAGAAAAAAGTACAAAGGACAAACAACGATCTACAAAACACACACAAAATAATTTTAGAAACAAAAAGAATGGAAAAACAACACAAGTCAATATGTTACTATATAAACTGATTTCTTCCAAAAACGCAAAATATTATATCCTCTGTAATATATTTAAGCAAAGAGTTGATCACATAGAATGTTCGTCTGACATCAAGAAATAATACAATCAATTAAAACACGTCAGTATATAAGGAATTGAATAGAATGTATTCTGATTGTTTAATGCTTTGAAAAATGAATTACGTAATGTTTACTGACAACTGATATCTGAACTTGACATACTAATATTTATGTCACGTCTCAACCCTAGGTAGGAATGTCAATCTACTATATATTTCTAAGGTGTACTTAACATTTCATTAATCGAAATTTATTTCAAGTTTTTCACATTTTAAAATAAAAGTAAAGTACTAAAAGCATCATTACGGGGGGGAAAAAGATTAAACAGTGATGATCAGCAAGTCCAATAATCGAACAATGACCTCTCACTTCAAATCACTGTACCTTTTTTAGCAAAAGTGTTTCGAATAAACGTTTTTAAACGAACAAAATGATATACAGTGATATTAAAGTCCATTTAATTCACGGATTCATACAAGGTGAACAATGAAGATCTTCTCCATCATCTTACAAAGGAACTAGTCGATAATTGCACTATTCACAATAGTCTCTACCAGGTTTTGGAATAGGTATAACATTAGCTAAGTTCCATAAGGATGTTAATTCATCAGAACTAAGAGTTTGGAGTATCGATTCCGTGAGATGTTTGAGAAGTTGGTCGAGACCACATCCAGTATCATTGGCCTTATCCAACAACTTTCTAATCAAACATGTAATAGTATTCCTCCAAATTTATGTTTGCTTTTTTTTTTCTTTTTTTTTTCATCTGGATGGTAATTTTAGTAGAGGAGTCTGTCTAATCGTTTAAAGGAGTCCTCTAATACGTCCGTGGTTAAACTGCTACCATTCACACTATTATAATCAGGTACCAGGAAAGCTTTATGGTTTCAATTAATGGTGAAGTTTATTTGACCCCATTAATAATACTCAAAATTACACGACTGCAGATATTTTTTTACAGATATACAGTATGTGACCAAAAGTATTGCCACATGTAAAAATAATCCCTATATTATCAATCAAAACCATATTTTTTCAAAAAATTATTGTGAAGTCATTTCTGGATATATTTTAACAAATTTTACACCAAAACATTCAGAATTGTCTATATTTTGACTTTTTATTTGCTCATTATGTTTATATGAGGTTTTTTTATTTGTACATAATTTAAACATAACAAATAAAAATTGACTTTGATTTTCCTATATATTTCAATTAAACAAAATCCTAAAAATTAACAATCCTGTTTAAATCATGTACAGATAAAAACCACTCATATAAACATAATGAACAAATAAACAATCAAAATATAGACAATTCTGAATGTTTTGATGTGAAATTTGTTAAAATATATCCAGAAATGACTTCACAATAATTTTTTGAAAACATATGGCTTTGGTTGATTATATAGGGATTATTTTTATATGTTGCAATACTTTTGGCCACATGCTGTAAGGCAATGGTTTCTTTCTTCAATGATAGTTGCATTGTCAACATCACCTCATTGTCCCAAAAATAGTATTGTTGCCCTTGATGAACGATTCTTTTGATGATTTAAATGTCTCATCTTTCGATTATCTAAATGTCTCAATTCCGAGATCAGTAGTAAATTTAAAGGTTTTCATCTGCAGACGAGATCCAGTCACGTTTATCCATAAACCAATCTAAACCTGTCATTATTTTCTTTATTCCCGGTTGCATGTCGTATTCTTTTTGTCGGTACAGAGGCATATTTTCGAAATCATTTAATACCCCCTGCCTTTCTTTTTTCTTAAATTTGGTATCGGAGCTTTACCAACTCCAAACACTTCGGCAAATTCATATACAGGCTTATATGTGTCTAAAATATATAGCTTCCACTTTATGCTTAATAGAATGACGTTTCCGTATTGTAGCAATGCACTGTAGTATTTCTGTAAACAATCTTCACTCAAGGTAAAATCTGGTGTTATGTATTTCGTGGTCGTTTACTTTCGTGTATTTTCGTGATAATGAAATCGATTTTTACTTCCGGTTAAACGCGAACTTGTCAAAAAGTCACATACGACAGAATTGTGTGGGTGTGGTGTGGGAATATATGGTTGTAAGTCGGGTAAAATAGGGAGTCGTTGAATGCAGTTATTTTATAAAACAAAATGAATTGCTCGGGATAGAATGGGTCGGAAAACACAGGAAGTCGTTATACAGAGGTAGTCTCTAACAGCGTTGATTGCATATACAAATTTTGTCAAAGAAATACAGAAATTATGAGAGTGAATTTGAATAGTCATTATCAGAAGAGTTTGAAGATATCAAAGAGGTAATCAGAATCCGTAAATCGAAGAAGAACAGACAACACAATGGCCAAAAGAAAAAGGACAAAAGGACAAACAGCGATCTACAAAACATACACATAAAACTAGAGATCAAGTAATACGAACCTCACTAAAACAACGGGGGGTGAACTCAGGTGCTTTTATTTTCTTTTCTTATTACTTTCAGAAAGTCGAAAGACGTCGACCAACACGAGAACGAAACCGACGGCGTAAGTATGATTTATATACGACAGTTGAACATATTTACAATAGAGCATTGTCTTTTTGAAAACAAAGGATTGTAATTCAGTAATTATGTAAATTCAAGTAATATTAAAACTTTATCTCGTGGTATTACTTCTCAAATACTGTTTTAAAAATCTCTCAAAAATATATGTGAGATTGTTTTAGTTCGAGAATTTTGCTCATTTTCGGCTATTTTATAATCTAGATCGCTAGTGAGAGGATGTTATTAAGTAGGATACAAGGAAACCGGAATAGACGGTGTGATGTAGAATAATATGATTTTTGTGCTCTTTAATACCAAAAGAGCTCCTCAAAATGGCGTCGTTCATAAAAATAGATCGTCTATACAAATATTCAATTGATTATTTACAAAGATAGAAACGCATACACTATTGCAATTGTGCATCATCTATTGTTTGAAATAAACACACATCTTATGTTTGGTTTCTTTCTCGATTCAGTTTAAATATCATTATTGTTGTTTTTCAGTATATATAGAAGGGGAAGTTTGTGTTCAGTCATATGTCATAAGTGGAGGGTTAATAATCTCCTACCACCATCTTTGATTATAATTAATTATCCAGGATATAGCATTAACTTACCTATTTTAAACATGGTATTAGAATAAGATAATGATTGAAGATATATTTGATTCAGATTAAAAGGAAATTAGACTAATGTGTAATTTGTATATTACCCTTTTCATTTTGATGTCTTAATGTAAAGACTCCTCGTATTAAATTCCTAACATCAATACCAGTAGCCCTTTTCACAAAAAATTGTAAGTATAGTCATAATTTTTCCACCAACAATTATAGTAAAATGACTGTGAAACTCTTCATGATCTTAATTTTATACAATTTTTTATCGTATGAATTTTAGTGAAAAGGGCTGCAGGCTCTTAGATGTGCAATGACCTCTAAGAGACAAATAATTTCTACTATATTTCTATTGGAACTCTACCGACAGTGTGGTGTTTTTTGTTATTCATTCTATTGATGATACAAATTGACTCTTCACATCACATCTCTGCCAAATATTTCAGATCATATAAACCTAAGGGCTGTCAATTTGTTTCCTTAAATTTGTTTCTACAATTATTAAACGTATTTGTGGCAAGTATTTGGGAGAGGTGCTGGACTCCCTCTTCTACTACAGTTTGTATACTATTTTTTCAAAATATAATCATGTATGAATCTATCAACAGTCAATCAATTATTATC
Source organism: Bathymodiolus septemdierum (assembly GCA_963383655.1). Lineage (NCBI taxonomy): Eukaryota > Metazoa > Mollusca > Bivalvia > Mytilida > Modiolidae > Bathymodiolus > Bathymodiolus septemdierum. The sequence goes on from OY726519.1 coordinate 115,340,932, forward strand.
AACATTAAAATATCAATAACATTATCAAATAACATATAGCCTAAATATATACTACCAAAAACATTTTAAGATGAATTTAACTTTTATTGCAGAACGATAATCTTTTCTGTTGTAATTAAAAGTGTCACTTGTCCTCTACAAATCTGTCCTACACAAAGGAAAATGCAGACACATGTTGTCTACCGAATAAATGATTCATCAGACGCTAGTATATTGTTCATTTCAATATTTACTGGGTATTGGTGACGATTACAAGGACTCAATCCACAGAGATGCCCAGCATGTCTCATGTGGTGAATAATGGATGTTATATCGATGGGGTGGAGGGGGGGCGTGGTTGTCAGGTTATAGTGCCGTAGGCCTGACCGTGAACCATCGTGGGTGTTGTAAGAACAGTGTCACTCGCTTTCCACGTTAAAGGTCCCTGATGTAGATTTCTAATGAGTAGATAAATTGAAGCCGCTACAAAAGTACTTCTACGATGTAGTTTTTTTGTCGACCATTATCTATCTTTTTGTCCATATTCTTTTGGTCATTCTATTTTATGTCCTTCAATTTACGGCTTCTGATTACCCGTTAGTATCTTTCAAATTTTCTGCGTTCAATGGTTTGTGGAGTCAGGGCCTTTGTCGTCCAAATTTGAAACAGCCTGCAATGAGAGAATTCTTCAAAAATCTTCTTAATAATCTGGAGGGAAAATATAATGTATTTGGCAGATATGTGATGTGAAGATTCAATTTGAATCATAAATAAAATGAACAACAAAACATACCACACTGTCGGTAGAGTTCCAAACACAATTATGTCAAATGGAAAAGAGTGTCTGTAAAATATAGAAAATTAGAAGAGATTGTTAAAAATCAATTGATATCTGTCTGAAAAATTGCATTGATGATAATTTTTGTAGGTAGAAATGATCGATTACAGAATCTTGAGAATCAAATTAGAGGTAAGTACTACTTCTTTGTATAACATATAGTTTAGTCTGGTAATGGTGTCTGTTAACAATAACAGCATACATGGCATTCAGATGGAGAAGGCGTTGCTTCCAATGCATGTTCCAATAATCAAACAAATAACGCTCAATGCTTTTTATCAACTTTTTTTACTCCTTTACTTCGATGTTAATGACTCTCGGAAATACTCTAAAACATACCGTGGCTGAAATCTCACCCCCATAATTACTTATTATTTATTTGCTGAATTTGGATTTACAATCTTTTGATTTTCAGTAGTTGTTCCAGGGGCGCGTCATGCGCACTTAGATGGATATCGGCCTACTTAAACTAGACACGTATACATGAAATAGACGGAATATACACAATGAAATAAACAGGATCAACAATCACGTGACAATTCCTTTATCGAACACCCAATATAAAATATCTAGTTCTTTCTTACTATAAGGAACATTTCCGGAATTGAAATTTGATTTTAATTTTAAAACATTGCCGAATTTTGTTGTAAGAAGTTTTCAAAAGACTTGTTTGTATTCATTGGAAATAAAATGCCTTTCTTTACCCTTATTTGCTGATTTCTAATTGTATTCTTATAAGACAGGATGTATTAACGAGATTTTCAAAGATCAAAATACGACACGTTTGGCCGCAGACTTCGGACTTGATACATAGGTGATGATTTTTCATTTCACGATACAAGCTTGGCTTAGAGGCCATCTACCTCTAATCAATACCTATTATCGTTACGACTTTAATTTCCCTCTGTTGACTTTGATCTCCATAATTAAGTTGATGATCCATTCGGAACTCCAGAATCTCAGTTAATTAATGATGTGTTCCTAATATATACTTGTATTGACGGGGTGAAAATGTAAGATTAAGCCAGGACCTGGATTTCTAATGTCATATGCCATGATCTTTTTAATGTTCAATGATTTGATGTGAGAGTTGTTTATTTGTTTTGTTGATATTGGTGGAATTGTTGACCAGCACTGTTTACATTTTTTTGGAGGGAATAATTGTGAATCTGTTTTCATAACTGGTTGTGAAGAGTTTTACCTCTGTGAATGGTAAGGTGCCATTAATTGAACAGGATATGCTAATTCATTCACCTTCTTGCTGTTCTGTTGCTTTTTTTCTGGATTATACATAGCAGGAAGGTTAAATAATAGATCGTACCCAGATATGAGTAAAATCTATTACATCTAAATGTATGTGCAAATTGACTTTAAGTAAAAAGTTAAGGAATTCACACATTATTCTATCGCAGCAAAAATTACAAAATGTGGTTTCCTTTGTAGTCTATAAATTATATATAGCGATCTTGTTGTTTTTTTATTTAAGATTTGTCGATCTTGCCGATGGTTCATTTGCCAGGTAATACAGGATTGGAAACCACTGATGGAGAGCGTAAGTTCGTGCTAAATATTAGATTTAATTAGGCTTAATTACTCTATGACTGTGATGTTATATTTCTAATAACTTTCAGGTCTTTGAAATGTACAAACTGGCACAATGAATGTATGCATGGTGATAACTTAAGTTCCATATCAAGTACATGCATAGGGAACAATTATTTCTAAACATATCTTTCTCTTCTTATTATCATGATACAAGGTACAACTATTACCTCGTAAATTATAAGGTACAACTATTACCTCGTAAATTATAAGGTACAACTATTACCTCGTAAATTATAAGGTACAACTATTACCTCGTAAATTATAAGGTACAACTATTACCTCGTAAATTATAAGGTACAACTATTACCTCGTAAATTATAAGGTACAACTATTACCTCGTAAATTATAAGGTACAACTATTACCTCGTAAATTATAAGGTACAACTATTACCTCGTAAATTATAAGGTACAACTATTACCTCGTAAATTATAAGGTACAACTATTACCTCGTAAATTATGTGATCATGAATTGATTGGTCCGAATGAACATGTTTGCAAATATTCTGTTGTGTATATTTCTTCAACACTGCGCTTACAAGATATAATAACCTGAGGAATTTGTGAAAATAACAAATGTACTCGTTATTACATCTCGTCATATCTCAATCAAATTCTATCAAAATATATATATATGGAAATAACAGTCGGTTGAGTTTATAATGTTTGATAGAGACAAATCAAATTCCGCCAATGAAATAATCTGCATCCATGTTAATTTTGAATTCATTTGACAAAAGAGATTATTAAAATTTTCCCATTGTGGACTTTCCATTTATATGTAGCAACACGTGCACATCATATGAAGTATTACCTCGTAATTGACACGATATTCCAGAGCTTCCTTGATAGAGAGTTACTGCTTTCAAGTACGCTACTGAACCAATGGTTCATAATGGTAAATAAAAGTTGAAGTAATCACTTCAGGAACTTTCCGGAGGAACTTAGTTCACCCTTGGTTTTAATGAAATTTGTGTTGCTCAGTCTTTGATTTTCTGTGTAGTCTTTTTGGGATCCTTATTTGTCTTCTTTTTTCTTTCCTTTTTTGTTGGTCTGTTTCTTTTTCCTTTGGAATTGTAGACTAAATCATTTTTAGTCTTGAAGAATAACTAATACGTTTACTGATTGTTACAGATGGATGCTTGTATAACCAGCCATGTTTCCTGTGGAAGTACCCCAACCATTACTATCAGAGCATGTTTCCATACATTTTAAAGGACGACAAAGTAGTAGGGATAAAAATAACCCGAGCAGGATATTACTATGTGTACTCACAGATCAGCGTAGTTGGACTGAAGAATGAAGAAAACGTTCCGTAATTATCTTCAACATTTATCTCCATTTACCTAAAATCACTACATTATATGTTTTATGTAACTATATCTGTCTTTCGACGATTTTTGACTTCTGATTCCTAGTAACCCTTTTTGTATCTTCAACCTTTAATGTTCTTCCTATATATATATCATATAATATAATGGACCGTCGTGGTCGTATGGTAGTTGGATTTATGACTTACCTATGGAACCAGTGCCTATCACCTATAACGTTAAAGTTCGAATCCCGCTCAGGGGAGGTCTACTCGATACAACATTATGTGGTAAAGTTTGTCAGTGACTTGCGACAAGTCGGTGAGTTTCTCCGGGTACTCCGGTTTCCTCCGCCAATAAAACTGACCGCCACGATATAACTGAAATATTGTTGAAAGTGACGTTTTAACACAATAGCTCAAACCCACAAAACTTATCAGACATATACTGGGGCACCGAACATCAGTATTTGTTCAGCGGTTTCCTTGGTGTCTCCATATTACAATTACTTATAATCTAATGCATCTACGACCATGAAATGCTGACGTTGTCACAGTAATAGCGTAAACATCGGAAGTCTTCTGCCAAGGGGTTCAGACGTCAAGACACGAAAAAGACGGAACGTGGTCGGAATTGACATGATTCGAAACAACCGTATTCCGACCACGTTCCGTCTTTTTCGTGTCTTGACGTCTGAGATGCTTGGCAGACGACTTCCGGTATTTACGCTATTACTGTGACAACGTCAGCATTTCATAATCGTAGATGCGGTAGATTATAAGTAATTGTAATATGGAGACACCAAGGAAACGGCTGAATAAATACTGATGTTTTGTACGCCATTATCTGTCTGATATCAGAAATTTATAAAGGCAGATCGTTTTCGTTTCATGATGCTGACAGCAGCAAATAAAGAAAGAAAACAAATTTAATTTTAAAGAAGTAATTGTCTCTGCATTCAAGTCTTTGATACAAATAAAATAATCTAATTGATATCTGTGTTTTACAGAAAATATTAAGATTTTGTTAAGCTGAGGATCGAACGTTAAAACGGCACATATCGATTGAAGTTTTTGTTGTGTACATTGAAATGATTCGAAACAACCGTATTGTTGAGCATCAATGATTAACCTTTCTTTTCATCATAATTTGACAGTGAGGAGAGAAGTCAAACACTAATTAAAAAATAGAAATTACGTCATTGTAACTGTCTAATGATAACAAGCATGGTATATGTCCTATTAATAATGTCAATTTCTTACTCTATTGATAGATCAAATCCTGCCTTTGGATACGAGACAATTAAAGTGGCGAGACAAACTTCTGTTATCCTGACTAAGACTTATATCACACAAGACCAAAGGTACTTTTTTCAAAATATACGCAGATATTGTACGGTTTGAGTAGAAATAAATTATATTATAAATGAATTGTGTAATTTTTACGCTGCAATGTGACACCTCAACGACAAATTATGATGTGGTCAAAAAAACTCATACATGTATAAAGTTCAAGAGTTAAGTATAATTGGCCGGATATGACATATTATATCAACATTAAAAACAACAAACAATATTCTAGACTGCAAAGCAAGTTAGTTACGTGAGTCGGTAAATCACGTGTCTGTGTAGTAATCGGGCGAAATCATGTATTTAAACCAGCTTAGGTGTTTATCACTATATTATAGCGCTTAAAGACGTACTCTATTTACTTGTGTACATATAATACATTACTATTCCTGAACGTTCTTTCCATTGCTTTACATTGACAATATTTTATTCTTTTCTTTCGAACTGTATAAATATAAAATGAGAAAAAAAAATCGCAGACCGTTAAAATCTAATATACAAATCGTAGAAAGAGGCAAAATCGGTACCTTAACACAACAATACATGACCGCTCACTTTCCTGGCTTGGTACCTTAACACAACAATACATGACCGCTCACTTTCCTGGCTTGGTACCTTAACACAACAATACATGACCGCTCACTTTCCTGGCTTGGTACCTTAACACAACAATACATGACCGCTCACTTTCCTGGCTTGGTACCTTAACACAACAATACATGACCGCTCACTTTCCTGGCTTGGTACCTTAACACAACAATACATGACCGCTCACTTTCCTGGCTTGGTACCTTAACACAACAATACATGACCGCTCACTTTCCTGGCTTGGTACCTTAACACAACAATACATGACCGCTCACTTTCCTGGCTTGGTACCTTAACACAACAATACATGACCGCTCACTTTCCTGGCTTGGTACCTTAACACAACAATACATGACCGCTCACTTTCCTGGCTTGGTACCTTAACACAACAATACATGACCGCTCACTTTCCTGGCTTGGTACCTTAACACAACAATACATGACCGCTCACTTTCCTGGCTTGGTACCTTAACACAACAATACATGACCGCTCACTTTCCTGGCTTGGTACCTTAACACAACAATACATGACCGCTCACTTTCCTGGCTTGGTACCTTAACACAACAATACATGACCGCTCACTTTCCTGGCTTGGTACCTTAACACAACAATACATGACCGCTCACTTTCCTGGCTTGGTACCTTAACACAACAATACATGACCGCTCACTTTCCTGGCTTGGTACCTTAACACAACAATACATGACCGCTCACTTTCCTGGCTTGGTACCTTAACACAACAATACATGACCGCTCACTTTCCTGGCTTGGTACCTTAACACAACAATACATGACCGCTCACTTTCCTGGCTTGGTACCTTAACACAACAATACATGACCGCTCACTTTCCTGGCTTGGTACCTTAACACAACAATACATGACCGCTCACTTTCCTGGCTTGGTACCTTAACACAACAATACATGACCGCTCACTTTCCTGGCTTGGTACCTTAACACAACAATACATGACCGCTCACTTTCCTGGCTTGGTACCTTAACACAACAATACATGACCGCTCACTTTCCTGGCTTGGTACCTTAACACAACAATACATGACCGCTCACTTTCCTGGCTTGGTACCTTAACACAACAATACATGACCGCTCACTTTCCTGGCTTGGTACCTTAACACAACAATACATGACCGCTCACTTTCCTGGCTTGGTACCTTAACACAACAATACATGACCGCTCACTTTCCTGGCTTGGTACCTTAACACAACAATACATGACCGCTCACTTTCCTGGCTTGGTACCTTAACACAACAATACATGACCGCTCACTTTCCTGGCTTGGTACCTTAACACAACAATACATGACCGCTCACTTTCCTGGCTTGGTACCTTAACACAACAATACATGACCGCTCACTTTCCTGGCTTGGTACCTTAACACAACAATACATGACCGCTCACTTTCCTGGCTTGGTACCTTAACACAACAATACATGACCGCTCACTTTCCTGGCTTGGTACCTTAACACAACAATACATGACCGCTCACTTTCCTGGCTTGGTACCTTAACACAACAATACATGACCGCTCACTTTCCTGGCTTGGTACCTTAACACAACAATACATGACCGCTCACTTTCCTGGCTTGGTACCTTAACACAACAATACATGACCGCTCACTTTCCTGGCTTGGTACCTTAACACAACAATACATGACCGCTCACTTTCCTGGCTTGGTACCTTAACACAACAATACATGACCGCTCACTTTCCTGGCTTGGTACCTTAACACAACAATACATGACCGCTCACTTTCCTGGCTTGGTACCTTAACACAACAATACATGACCGCTCACTTTCCTGGCTTGGTACCTTAACACAACAATACATGACCGCTCACTTTCCTGGCTTGGTACCTTAACACAACAATACATGACCGCTCACTTTCCTGGCTTGGTACCTTAACACAACAATACATGACCGCTCACTTTCCTGGCTTGGTACCTTAACACAACAATACATGACCGCTCACTTTCCTGGCTTGGTACCTTAACACAACAATACATGACCGCTCACTTTCCTGGCTTGGTACCTTAACACAACAATACATGACCGCTCACTTTCCTGGCTTGGTACCTTAACACAACAATACATGACCGCTCACTTTCCTGGCTTGGTACCTTAACACAACAATACATGACCGTTCACTTTCCTGGCTTGGTACCTTAACACAACAATACATGACCGCTCACTTTCCTGGCTTGGTACCTTAACACAACAATACATGACCGCTCACTTTCCTGGCTTGGTACCTTAACACAACAATACATGACCGCTCACTTTCCTGGCTTGGTACCTTAACACAACAATACATGACCGCTCACTTTCCTGGCTTGGTACCTTAACACAACAATACATGACCGCTCACTTTCCTGGCTTGGTACCTTAACACAACAATACATGACCGCTCACTTTCCTGGCTTGGTACCTTAACACAACAATACATGACCGCTCACTTTCCTGGCTTGGTACCTTAACACAACAATACATGACCGCTCACTTTCCTGGCTTGGTACCTTAACACAACAATACATGACCGCTCACTTTCCTGGCTTGGTACCTTAACACAACAATACATGACCGCTCACTTTCCTGGCTTGGTACCTTAACACAACAATACATGACCGCTCACTTTCCTGGCTTGGTACCTTAACACAACAATACATGACCGCTCACTTTCCTGGCTTGGTACCTTAACACAACAATACATGACCGCTCACTTTCCTGGCTTGGTACCTTAACACAACAATACATGACCGCTCACTTTCCTGGCTTGGTACCTTAACACAACAATACATGACCGCTCACTTTGCTGGCTTGGTACCTTAACACAACAATACATGACCGCTCACTTTCCTGGCTTGGTACCTTAACACAACAATACATGACCGCTCACTTTCCTGGCTTGGTACCTTAACACAACAATACATGACCGCTCACTTTCCTGGCTTGGTACCTTAACACAACAATACATGACCGCTCACTTTCCTGGCTTGGTACCTTAACACAACAATACATGACCGCTCACTTTCCTGGCTTGGTACCTTAACACAACAATACATGACCGCTCACTTTCCTGGCTTGGTACCTTAACACAACAATACATGACCGCTCACTTTCCTGGCTTGGTACCTTAACACAACAATACATGACCGCTCACTTTGCTGGCTTGACACATGCACCTCAACAAAAAGTCAGGGCTAAACAATTCAATGGGTCCAAACCTTGGGCTGTATACGAAGTGAGGGCTGTATACGGAACGAACTCTAATATAAACTGGGCATATTTCAATCCTAATTACATGCTAGTCAAGTTAAACTACAGTTGTCCGGGCAAAATGTCTAAATGCACATTTTACTTCCGATTTCATTCGAGTCAATTCTCGAGTAGCCATGTATGTGAAAGCTCAAATGACTTAATTATAATTCTTGTTATTTGAGTTCACGGATAAAGATGAATTAACGTACGTTGTGTAGTTTTTTTTTATTCTATATTACAGGGGTCAATGGTACAGTTCCAGTCATGGAGATCCAATAAAACCTTTAGACAGCATGAACCAGATGGGAATCTTCATACTTAACTGTAATGACATTATAATGGTGCGTACTACAGAACAGTTAAACATACATAACATAAACTTTTTACAAGACCCTCATCAGACATACTTTGGACTAGTCCTGCTTCGACCTAAAGGACTAAATGATTATAGCTGTTACTGACAGAGCATTGACTTAAATCAAGGGAGGTAATTGATATGTGATAAAACTACACGTAATATCCCATTGATAAGGTTCAAAGGTCATACATCAGTTGTTGTCATAGCTGTAATGAAAGGCATGACAATTGTTATTGTATTTGCTGTTTTTAGTTGTTTTTTTTTTATTTTTTGTAAACACAAACTTGTCATATTAGCTAAAAACTCATTTTTAAACTTTGTATGGATTAAATTAATCAATGTCTAATCTTTTGAGAACAAAAATCAAAATAACTATAGCTGCATTCAGTTATCAAAAAGTAGATTTGTCGCGTGTACATACATGTATAACAGCAGTAGAAATGTTGATATAGAAATCATTTGTTTATATATGATCATAATTTATTCTGTGAAAACCCTGTAATGATGCTAGTCTTCGGTAGATTTCAGCAAGTTTATCTATATAATGTGTATTGTCATATATTTATATACAATGTCCATTGACTCGTGTACAATGGGTGTTGAAATTTAATTAAGAAATAATTCATGGAAGCCATATGTATATAATTGTTTTTACCATGGGTAGGCCTTTATGTTACGAAGTTTTACCCCGAGCGTTAGCGAGGTGTAAAAAGCTGATATAAAGGCCTACCCGTGGTAAAAACAATAAATACATATGGCTTCCATGAATTATTTCGATTCTAATATGTAAAAATTGGTAAAATATCGTTATAAATTGTAGATGACGTCAATCGGTCATAGATTAATATTATTTTTTAACACGGGTTTGGACTCAAAGCATTTGCAGGACGTCATATTAGAATTTAATTTAGATTTAATACATTAAAAACTACTGACAATTTTAAGAAGCACAACACTTTTTGTTTGGAAAGTTTTCTTTTTAGTTAATATCAGTGTTTACTAATGGTTGCATATCAAATTATTTCCCCGACTCAATCACAAACCTACACGCATTATTCGTTCCATTTCCGGAGGTCAATGAGCACATTAAGAAAAGTTTTGAAATATTGAAAGCTGCCAATAATTATTGCAAATCAAAATATTTTAGAATTTTGGTACTGATAATAACTGTATTACTATCTAAGTAATAATTTTAGATCAGTTTGTGTATTTATTTGTTCAGTTGATTTTAAAAGTGATTTGTATTTAGCTAATCACAATATTAATTCAATAAATATAAAATTTCTAACAAACTAAAAATTGCAGTGTATCTTTTCCGGTCATTGTACGTTAATCATGTCAAATATTGATCTCTTGCCGTTTCATTGTGATACCTACAATATAGCACATTTTTGTATGTTGTGTGTGCATCAAGAAGACCGTTTATAAATTGAAACAATGTATGAATATACAGATGTAGCTATCAATTTGTTTTTCTGTACGAAAATAATCACAATGCACAAAGCATATGTATATGTCTGATTATGCTGTAGATTAATACTTAAATAGGGCTATATTAGTCTATTATACATAGAGTTTTTCTTAAGGAACAACTGCACATAGCACATATCTTTATTTTGAATCGTTCAAGGATTTTTTTTAATTTTCAGATCTGCAACATTCCAAGCAAATATATTTCTTACTGTTTGTTTATAATGATACATGTATTGTATCAAATAAAAAATAAATAATTTTCTATCACCATTGTTTCAAGTAACCTGTATTTACAATATACTTGAAGAATAAAATTTCACAAGCTAATCTAATGTGCATTTGGAAACCATCTGCTTTTTATATTTGTCTGAAACATTTGGCTGAAAACATACAACGTAAGAAGTATAGATTTCCATCTTATTAGTTGTGTGGACAATGCGCAGTACAAGATCAAAATTGCATCGGAAAGTATGTATTGCAGATCAAACATCTCACTGTAGTTTCAATAGCTATCAATGAAAATAAAATCAATAACATTGTTTTAGTTAAAGATATGCCTTGTGTAACACAATATATATATATACAAGAATGTATCCAAGGTTTAGAGAGAACTTGTAAAGAGGGAGATACATGTTGTTGTTGTTTTACTATTGTTCTGGTCACATTGTCCGTTGTAATTTGTTTTATTGAAAAAATGGCAAACTATATTTCAGTATTTTTTACAGTGTATCTATGTATACTGTATAGTAGTATTTATTATACATATAGTTATAAAATTAATTGTAAAATAAATGACTTTTTCCCCCTTAATGTTTCTATGAATTATTCAGCTTAAAAATGGGTTTGTAGAAAACCGTGGTCAGTTATCTGGAATTAATATTGTACCATACTCAATTAACAGCCATTAAAACTTTGTTGAAGCTAATTGGAAGCATTCGGGACTTATGCCATGGTTACCATGCAGGTTTCAATGTTGTATTATAGTTTAAGCTCCGGGTCAAAGGTTCATTTTCTTGTTGCAACAAAACATATATACCACGTGTCTTACTCATGAACTCATCCTTGGGATTTGTTTGTTTAGATTAAATAATTCGTAAGAACAGTTGTATACATGTATATAGATACACTTAAACGACTTTATTATTTCATGTAAATAATATATTTTTGTATTTGTCATTTGACTGATTTTTTCTACATGTAATATGTTATGTTTGTACATTAAGACAGTGAGGGCTAACACACGAAAAATGGCTCACATTTCCCTCGTACAAATGTGCACTTGTCTTGTGTATTTTAATATTTAAATGAACTAATTTGTTCTATAATCGTTTTTCTTTTGAGAGACGGGTATTTTTAACTTAATAAAATAATTCTATAAATTGTGTTATTAATGATTAATACACACAATTGTTTTTGTATTGATAGTTTCTGGTTTTGTAGGACTTCATGTTGTCCTATCTTCAATTGTTCTGCTGTTTCGTTTTTAGTTTTTTTTTAATTGTTTTCGACCACCAGGAAAAACTACTAGATGTAAAAATTGCAACTGTCGTCTTCACTTTAGGGCACAATGGATTCAGAAAGGAACGAAGATACCACGCTCATTCTACGTACAAGTTTGTAACTTGGCAGCACCTCATCATCAGCAATAGTTGATAAGAAGTGGTCATTGGTGGTGACCCTTGTAATACAAAATTTAGCAATTACACAATTTATATGAATTGACACTTTACTTCACGTTAAGCAACAAATCAATCAATCATTGTATAAGGATTAACTCTTTACCGGAAATTGTCATCTGCTATGGGGTTTCTGTTTTTGTCATAGATGACGAAATGTTATACTTTAATAATTTTCATGTATTTTCTTTGAAATTATTCTGTGGAATACAACTCTTCAGGAAGGAACATCTGCATGTTACTTGGGAAGAAAACAATACATGTACTATATCTATGATCGCCCCTTTACTTTTTTGTTATAGAGAATGCTTCATTCTTGAACATTATACACAATATATCTCTCCTTTACTAGAGGTATTTACATAATCCGTCCACAGGAAATCTGTGACACTCTTTAACATACATGAACAATCATTGTTTGTATACTTTTCTTGTTGCAAACATAACTGGAATAAAAGTGTAGATATCTAATTGCTGCTCAAATGACGAACAAACAACCTTTTAAGAAAAGAGAGAACAGTTTTAAGATACGAAAGTGATAATCAGAAGATGTAACTGGAAGAAGGACAAGACAACACAATGGCCAAAAGAAAACAGGACAAACAACGAACTACAAAACTTACACATAAAACTAAGTATAGAGTAACACGAACCCCACTATAAACAAGAGGTGCCCCTGAAGGTTTAGCAGTTCCTGCTCCACATGTTTATTTCTAATATTGAATTGTACGATGAATATCAGTAATAGTCAGTATAAACACAGGCACTAGATGTTGGGTCAATATGAATATAACATAAGCAACGGGCAGAAAATAGTGTTCAATATATATAATAATAACAAGGCTTCCAATGCCAAAATCGGTCAAAATGTAAACAAAGCTTTTTTTCGTATAAATCTCATGGTATGCTTCGATTCCATACCACCTAAGGGAACGACCATTTAACTTGAAAGGGGTGGGGGGGGGGGGGGGGGTATGGTTTTTTACTAAAAAAAATATTCTGATTCCCAATGTTGCTGAAAAAAATATTCTGATTTTGGTGGAGGAAAAAAAAAATAATCTGATTCAGAGTTTTTGTCATAAAATCTAATGTTAAATTCTGGAAAAAAAATTCGCGCTCTGCGCGACAAAAAAAATAAATATTCTTACTCTCGTGGTGTCCGAAAAAAAATTCTGAACGAAACAACAAAACCATAACCCCCCCCTCCTGCAAGTTAAATGGTCGGTCCCTAAATACCGTATACTTCCGTCTTAATTTTTTCGGAAATTAATCCATCATCAGAGTGTCACAGAGAACTTTTTGTTGGATGCTGAAGTTTAATGACTTCCATGGGCGGAAATAGCCATTGCAACTGTCCCGGGCTGAATAATTCAAATACGAAAATCAAATAAAATACTGATAAAAATATTAAAGGACGAAGTCATTATAACGGTAGGCTGTCCGATTTTTCCTTCTATATTGATAGCCAAATATCTGTTCACCGGAAGTTTAAAAACTAGATCAATTGATAATTTAGAAACGCAAAAGAAATATATTTCAATGAAAAATTCCCAATTCTTTAATTATTTACTCTATGCAAAATCGAAATAAACTTGAAATAAAAAAATCTCTTTTTACGAAACTCCCGACGGAAGAGCGGTAAAATGAACGGAACAGCCATAACAAATCGGCTTAAAAATTCATTCAAAATAAAAGATAATAACGTGTACGGATCATCGTATTATTGAAATGTCATTGAAGGATTTGCATTTGACCAGTTGATCGTTATTTCCTGTATTTTCGTGTTGTTTTAGTGTGGTTGTAATACAAAAAATGGCGTAGTTACACTGTAAATAAAAAGGGGGATCTTGAATGGAATATCAGACGAATTTCTTCCGTTTTGATGCGTTTTCTATGTAAGACAAGCCATAAAGACAGCTGCGCGTGACCTTGTCTTACATGGCATTGTCAGCCAATCAAATCGGCCGAGTATAATCAATGGAGTCCGCTTCTATGACTGCTGTAGTAATATAAATTGTCGTTTTACATGTCTTAGTACATGTAGATCTAAAAAAAAGCTTCAAATATCAATTTTACCTGAATTTTAACTGATTTCCCCTAATAGATTTAATGCGGTTATAAATAAGTGTGTATTTACTGCATTGCACGTGGCGTTGTAATATTTTGTGTAGTAAGCATGACATTGACATGCGAATGAATGAATGAAATCGACATGCTTTGTTTTTAAGTTGAAACGGAAGAAACAGGTACTTGCACTCGTCCTTATTGAAGATCTGGGATTTCTTCCACTCGTGAGAGAAATTTAGCGTCTTTCCACTCGTGAAAAGACGGAATTTCTCACACTCGTGGAAGAAATCCCAGATCTTCATTAGGGACTCGTGTAAGAACCTATTAATCTTCTAACTCGCCGAAGTATTTCTTCGCACACAATTTTTTTGAATTTGTAAATGGTTTTTTGTCAACCTAAATCTCATATTTTGATCATGAGTAAACTGGTGACCAAAAAACATTCCTATGCTGATATTTTAAAGGGTTCCATGGCACACACTCAAAATAAAATCAAAAGAACCCTACACAATACCCATGAAAAACCTGTGCCTGCAATAGTCCTACCCAACAAGTTAGACATTGAGACTAAAACCTCCAACTGTACCCCTAAGGAATTTATGTTGAAATTATTAAGATGAGCTCTCCTCAAAATAATATTTTAAAGGGTTCCATAGCACAAACTCAAAATAAAAATCAAAAGAACCCTATCCATGAAAAACCTGTGCCTGCAACAGTCCTACCCAACAATTTAGACACTGAGACTAAAACCTCCGACTGCACCTCTAAGGAAATTTATGTTGAAATTATTAAGATGAGCTCTCCTTCTCAAAATATAACCCCATACTCATAAAATTTTCAAGGTATACCTGCCATGCCTATGCCTATGGGCTATGGACAATTTCAACCACCATCAAGTAATTTAAATGCCAATAACTCTAAGAAAATAAAGATAGAGAATGACCATTCACAAAATATAACCCCACAACAACCAAGTTTACAGCATGTACAGGGTTCACCTATGCCTATGGCCTATGCAAAATTTAAACCCTCACAAAATAATTTAAATGCCCCAAACTCAGGAAGAATTAAAATAGAAAGTGAAGATTTTCTTATCTATGATGTTCCAGGAGATGGCCAATGCTTCTTTCGTGCCCTTAGTTTAGCCATGACTGACAATTTATCACAAAGCTTGGTTTATAGGTCATTGATCTGCTCAGAAATTTACAACAACTTTGATTTTTATGAAAACCAGTTAAAACTTAGTCACCATTCCAATATTTCAAGGCATGCATATCGGAATAAAATGGTTCATGGTAACCAATTGGCTACAAGCACTGAGATTTCAGTTGCTACTAGAATTTTGCAAAGCAATATAAATATTTGGTTACAGGGAAGAGATGGACATAACAATATCTGTTTCACTAAGGAAGAATATATAAATTCTTCTCTCAGTCGAAATGTGGATTTGCTTCTACACCTGAATCATTTCAAATTGCTTATAAAAAATTATAGTGAACAAAATGGTTTCCAGTTTCATTCGACAAGCATTGCAATACAGCAAAAAAGCAATGAAGATTCATTTTCAAAACTGAATAAAATATATAAAAACAAAATATCAAAAGGAAAAAAACATGAAAAGAGAAAACAACCACAGGAAAAATCATCCACATCTGGGAAAAAAATTAAACTGACAAAAACACAAATGTAGAACAGAAAAATCCAACACAAAAAAATATGCCTGGAATTATTCTTAATGATATTGAAATACCTATTTCTATTATAGTAAAGTATGTTTCTATATAAGATCTTTTAAAAGATCTATATATTTTATAAGATTATTTTTTTTGCAAACAAACATACCTTCAGTCTTCAGTTACACGGTCAAAGAGAGATAACTCCAGCCAAATAATAAATTTAAAGAAAACTTTAAAAAGTACTTGAAAAAAATAATACATTTTCTTCTCATGCCTCCCTCTAAACATTATAGGACTTCATCCTTCAAACAGGTTGCCTGTCTCATATTATTAACGGTAAGTTGTGTTGTTGTTTTTCTCAATGCAAAAATATATGTGTTTGTTTTGTACAAAATGGCATTCCATTTTTTAATATTTAATTTGGAACGTCATCAAAAGGAATTATTCAGCCCGGGACAATTGCAATGGCTCCTTCCGCCCATGGAAGTCATTAAACTTAAGCATCCAACAAAAAGTTCTCTGTGACGCTCTGATGATGGATTAATTTCCGAAAAAAGTAAAGCGGAAATATATTTAGATAGTATGGAATCGAAGCATACCACGAGATTTACATGAAAAAAGTATACAAAAAATAAACCGCTTTGTTTACATTTTAACTGATTTTGGCATTGGAAGCCTTGTTATTATTATCTATATTGGACACTATTTTCTGCCCATTGCTTATGTTATATTCATATTGACACAACTTCTAGTGCCTGTGGTATAAAACATGGAATTTATTAACAGATTCGACAGTAAATAGCAGTGGCGTAGCTTCCATTGAGGCAATGAGGCAACTGCCTCACTAGATTTTTTTGCAGAAAAAAAATTAATGTGATTATAAAAGTTGATTAAAATACGAGAAATAAAAACCTTTGTCAAAGTTTGTAATAAAAATATATTCTACATCATTAATTGAAATCGTTTACGGAAACTTTTAGCTCCGTCATGTTACATAATTTAGTATAGTTTGTTGCCGTGTGCCAAAGTTTGAAAATGGAAATGCGTCGGGCTTAAATCCGCTCTTAGATACAAGCTAATTTTATCTTCTCGTTTTTTTTTCGATTGCAGATATAGATACTATCTGAAACTCGGGAAGAAGCTTCATGTAGCCACTCCCAAGGTTCTGAAATAAATTCACAAACACAGTCATTTGACGCATATCGAAATAGTTTTCTGCGTGTTATTTCGGTTATTATTGAAATCATAAATTATCCATTTAAACTCGGGAAAATGCGTTTCAATCGCCTCTTTTTTTCTCCAATTTCTGGACCCCTCCTAGCATTTTTTCGCCTCGTTGCGCTCGGTGAATTGCCTCACTAGAAAAAAGACTCAAGCTACGCCACTGAAATAGTAGGTATTTCAAAACGACAGTCTAGTCAATTTCTTAGTAGATTAATAAAGTCTGAAATGACATCATTAAAATCAGACAATGATTTAAGAGACAGATATCTAGTTATTTTATACTAATTTGCTTTGCATAGATTGTGTGATGGTAAGCGTGCACACCTTCATGACAGAAGATCGATGGTTCAATCCAACATTTATAACATAAAATAGTTATAAAGGTAGCTATTTTTTCTCCGCGAACTACTCCATTGAGTAGTAAGAAGAACTGGTTGGCCTGGAATCTAGGGTGTGTCCATATATATAACGGCATGTCTACTACAGTGCGCATGTCCGTAGTTGATTCTGCGCGCTGGCTATGCTCAGTATCATTACAATGGACCACTAACGGGTGGAGAGAATGGAGAACGAAAGCCAGTTTAGACCTTCTTCTTACTCAAAGTCGTCGAGTTTTTGAATAGAGTCCTTTTAATGTGAATGTAGTTTATGGCTAAAATTGACTATTTCGTATAAAGATGGTATGTCATAGACGGGCTTGGAACAGAAGGGTAGCAGGGAGACAATTTTAGACTACTCTTTTGTAATACTGTCTCATATAGCAAAAGTTTCATCCCTTGTACGTTACGACTCTGAAATGATCTGCCTGCCTCAACAAAGTCCAGTCCTTCTCTTAATATATTTAAGACAAGACTGAACTCTGGTACAAAAGCCTCGCCTAAATATTTTCATATAGGTGACAGCAAAGAAAATATCATACACTGTCAGATGAGGAATGATGCTAGCAATCTAAATCTACATTTGCAGCAGCATCACTTATCTGACAGACCATCTTGCCCACATTGCAATGATCCCTGTGAAAGCCCCTCCCATTATTGTATGCACTGCCTGTTATATAATATTCACAGGCAACAACTTGTTGATTCCTTTAATGAACTTAACATAGAATTTACTATTCAAACCATTATTTATGGAAGTGAAACCTCTGATTATAATCAGAATGTAAAACTTTTTCGTGCAGTACATTCCTTTATTAAGCGGAGCAAACGGTTTGATAATAATATTGTAATATAAATTAAATTTTTTTTAAGCATTTTAAGCTGTATTCTCACATATGATGGACCATGATTGCAAATATCGGTACTATAGACCTTTTTATTCTTAAAAACATGGGCGCGGCCATTATCGACTTCCGAGTGTGTCCGCCATTAGTAAAGTGTCAAAATATTATGTTCTCTGGGTTTATCGATACGCTAATGTATGGTTTCTCTAGTACAGGTGTCACAATATACTGTTATTTCGGCTTGAAATTCAATGATAACACCTGCTGTGAAGTGATTTGTAAACGGAGATATAATGACAACAAATAAATTACCTGGTATGTATTTTTTTTTTTAATTACTGTTATATTCCCCATACAAAATCAGTATAAATCCTACTTGATAAAAAAAACTGCATGCACTTTTTTTCCATTTTTGTTGCTTTTCAAATTAATATTTTGTATGAAATCAAAAAGTAAATATATAAATTTTAATATACGCTTTTTGAAATTATTACCATACGATTTAAAGTGAAGTAATAATGATAAAAAGTGTGCCTAGCTTATAAGAAGGAACTTAACTTTGAATGTGACATCTTAAGGTGCATTTTTCAGTTCTGTTTTATTTTATTTATTTTTTGCTTGTTAAATTGTAAAACAAATTAAAACTTTTTGTCGGTCAATTTCTTTATAGGGATCTGTAGTGAAGATGAAAAGGAATTTAAGTTTTATCAAATTAAAACATCTGAATATCTGAATTTCTTTATCTGAAAAAAAGTTTCATGAGGAACCTAATATAACTATTTGCTCCCAGGTTTCAGATACGTGAACCGGACGGGCATTTTTCACCCCATGTGTCTTCTTTTTTAAATTTCTTTGCTAGGATTTCAGTTTTATATTGATTTATTCTTTAATTTTATATGTGTTTGAAGATTAATTAGAATTTAATATTGACGTGTTAAGGAAGTGGTAGCGCTTTCCAGACTTGTAGTCTGCTGAAGGTCGACCGTGTCAACAGCGATACGATGCTTCCCGGGTTTGGCACTTAGGGGAATAGACAGTCGTGTCATTGTGCAACAAAGGTGTTAAATTCATATTGTAGAAAGATAATTATTATTATAACTGATAGTTAACTGTGTATTGCAAAACAAGTTATAGCAAAGACATCACTAATCCACAAAAATTTAATTTATGTATTGGGTTGATTCTTAAATGTATTTGATTTGCAATATGACTAAATTAAATTAACTTATTGATATTCTATTTATAATTTATTTAGTTTTATAGATATATACATGTATATATAATGTCATAAATCTCATATTTACACTATGATTACCTACTGCATGCTAAAAAAATTAAAAAATCTGAAATGAATTAAGTATTTAAATTAAATTGAGAGGTAATAAATCTAGAACATCGTACACTGGTAACACTTTTGAATAGCAACTAAGTGTATTAAAGAAATTAGTAGATCTCATATCAGCCAAATTGTCGATAAAATCTAATCAATGTTAATTACTTATCAATAACTGAATATATGAGATTTCTGACTGTTATTGTATACTCGGGTTATTTCCCTTTGGGTATGAAATTCTATATTGTGTATTGTAAATATTAACTGCATGCATTGTTGATTGTTGCTGTTGCCTTGTGGATGGAGAGGATTTATATAGACTATTGCCTGCTATCCAATCCATTTCATTTATTTATGAATAAAACATGTTTAAAAGGAAATGAAGGGAAGCAGAATGAAGAAGAGTATACTACTTTGTAATTGATCGCCTTGAGAACTGCCATCTTGAGAATAAAGATATATAGCAGCCTTTGGCACATACCTGGTCGTGATCGTCGTTATCAGCAAATATGCATGATAAGAAGTTCCAGCATGTCCATTGAATTATTCTGGAAAAAAAACCTATTATATTTCCGTCAATCCAGGAACTGCTACTCTTCCGCAGCTCCAGAGTCCACCCCCCGATTTTAGTTGCGTTTGTGTCGCTCAATCTTTGGTTTGTGTCACTCAATCTTTGGTTTGTGTCGCTCAATCTTTGGTTTGTGTCGCTCAATCTTTGGTTTGTGTCGCTCAATCTTTAGTTTTCTGTGTAGTGTTTTGTAGGCCATGTTTTGTCCTTTTGTCCGTTTTCTTTTGGTTATTGTAGTGTCTGTCATTCTTTGATTTACGACTTCTGATCCCTTTGGGATCATCAAACTTTCCTTAGTGAGAGTAAGAGTAATAACTTACACACTATTACATCTGTACTAGGTACGGATAAACTGCTTAATCTCTTCATTTGTTGATTATTAGATCCGACCCGATGATTACCAATTCATATGGCTTTTGAAGATTGTCAACCTAGTACCAAATATGCCAAGAAGTTGGATGAACGTCCCACTTAGACATATCAACTTGCTGAGGATAAGTAGAAGATGAGAAACGATGCCCGGGTCAGATGAGCTAACATCTTAGTAGGTAGTGAAGCACTGGGACGAGTTGTTGCATCCATGGCAAGCATAAGATATCCAGCTAGTTGGAAGATGAACCATATGATGTCATTGACTAAGTCAACAAAGATATACGGGTTTTTTTATAGAACAGATTAAATGTGGAACAATCTCCGTAATTAATAGTACAAACTAGAAGATGTGGAATCAAAGAGAGAATTTGATGGGTAATTTTCCTCCGATGATATTGTCTTCAATCAAGTAGGACATATCAGCATTGTTGGAACAGTCATGAATGACACGTGTTCCTGGAAATGATGGCCAGTCAGAGGACAACACCATTGAAGCTGTAGATATAGACACAGGATCCTATTGGGATGACATTTCAGCTGGATGTTAATGTGGGAACTGAAAGTGGTCCTGTCCAAGATGGTGGAAGTCAATCGGAACTTACAAACGAGACAGATTCCCTCTTTAGAAAGTTCCTGATGTTTCGTCTAGAGCTCGGAATTTACCAGCTTGGTATACCTGTGATGACTATGACACATCAACGTCAGCAGTGTCAGGTGTTAGTGGATAAAGATGATAGACAACATTAAGAGCCTAGCAGATAATGATTTATTACTTTATGAGTATGAAGAATAAGACAGTTGCGTCCGATTTCGTGTATTTTAAGGCACCTACCCATGCTGACTGTGCCTAGAAGATTTCGTGTATTTTAAGGCACCTACCCATGCTGACTGCCGAGAAGATTTCGTGTGTTTTAAGGCACCTACCCATGCTGACTGCTGAGAAGATTTCGTGTATTTTAAGGCACCTACCCATGCTGACTGTGCCGAGAAGATTTCGTGTATATTAAGGCACCTACCCATGCTGACTGTGCCGAGAAGATTTCGTGTATTTTAAGGCACCTACCCATGCTGACTGTGCCGAGAAGATTTCGTGTATTTTAAGGCACCTACCCATGCTGACTGTGCCGAAAAGATTTCGTGTATTTAAAGGCACCTACCCATGCTGACTGTGCCGAGAAGATTTCGTGTATATTAAGGCACCTACCCATGCTGACTGTGCCGAGAAGATTTCGTGTATTTTAAGGCACCTACCCATGCTGACTGTGCCGAGAAGATTTCGTGTATTTTAAGGCACCTACCCATGCTGACTGTACCGAGAAGATTTCGTGTATTTTAAGGCACCTACTCATGCTGATTGTGCCGAGAAGATTTCGTGTATTTTAAGGCACCTACCCATGCTGACTGCCGAGAAGATTTCGTGTATTTTAAGGCACCTACCCATGCTGACTGCCGAGAAGATTTCGTGTATATTAAGGCACCTACCCATGCTGACTGTGCCGAAAAGATTTCGTGTATTTTAAGGCACCTACCCATGCTGACTGTGCCGAGAAGATTTCGTGTATTTTAAGGCACCTACCCATGCTGACTGTGCCGAGAAGATGTGTATTTTAAGGCACCTACCCATGCTGACTGTGCCGATAAGATTTCGTATATATTAAGGCACCTACCCATGCTGACTGTGCCGAGAAGATTTCGTGTATATTAAGGCACCTACCCATGCTGACTGTGCCGAGAAGATTTCGTGTATTTTAAGGCACCTACCCATGCTGACCGCGCCGAGAAGATTTCGTGTATATTAAGGCACCTACCCATGCTGACTGTGCCAAAAAGATTTCGTGTATATTAAGGCACCTACCCATGCTGACCGTGCCGAGAAGATTTCGTGTATTTTAAGGCACCTACCCATGCTGACTGTGCCGAGAAGATTTCGTGTATTTTAAGGCACCTACCCATGCTGACTGCCGAGAAGATTTCGTGTATTTTAAGGCACCTACCCATGCTGACTGTGCCGAGAAGATTTCATGTATTTTAGGGTACCTACCCATGCTGACTGTGCCGAGAAGATTTCGTGTATTTTAAGGCACCTACCCATGCTGACTGTGCCGAGAAGATTTCATGTATTTTAGGGCACCTACCCATGCTGACTGTGCCGAGAAGATTTCGTGTATTTTAAGGCACCTATCCATGCTGACTGCCGAGAAGATTTCGTGTATTTAAAGGCACCTATCCATGCTGACTGCCGAGAAGATTTCGTGTATTTTAAGGCACCTACCCATGCTGACTGCCGAGAAGATTTCGTGTATTTTAAGGCACCTACCCATGCTGACTGTGCCGAGAAGATTTCATGTATTTTAGGGTACCTACCCATGCTGACTGTGCCGAGAAGATTTCGTGTATTTTAAGGCACCTACCCATGCTGACTGCCGAGAAGATTTCGTGTATTTTAAGGCACCTACCCATGCTGACTGTGCCGAGAAGATTTCATGTATTTTAGGGTACCTATCCATGCTGACTGCCGAGAAGTTTTCGTGTATTTTAAGGCACCTACCCATGCTGACTGCCGAGAAGATTTCGTGTATTTTAAGGCACCTATCCATGCTGACTGTGCCGAGAAGATTTCATGTATTTTAGGGTACCTACCCATGCTGACTGTGCCGAGAAGATTTCGTGTATTTTAAGGCACCTACCCATGCTGACTGTGCCGAGAAGATTTCATGTATTTTAGGGCACCTACCCATGCTGACTGTGCCGAGAAGATTTCGTGTATTTTAAGGCACCTACCCATGCTGACTGCCGAGAAGATTTCGTGTATTTAAAGGCACCTACCTATCCATGCTGACTGCCGAGAAGATTTCGTGTATTTTAAGGCACCTGCCCATGCTGACTGTGCCGAGAAGATTTCGTGTATTTTAAGGCACCTACCCATGCTGACTGCCGAGAAGATTTCGTGTATTTTAAGGCACCTACCCATGTTGACTGCCGAGAAGATTTCGTGTATTTTAAGGCACCAGCCCATGCTGACTGTGCCGAGAAGATTTCGTGTATTTTAAGGCACCTACCCATGCTGACTGTGCCGAGAAGATTTCGTGTATTTTAAGGCACCTACCCATGCTGACTGCCGAGAAGATTTCGTGTATTTTAAGGCACCTACCCATGCTGACTGTGCCGAGAAGATTTCGTGTATATTAAGGCACCTACCCATGCTGACTGTGCCGAAAAGATTTCGTGTATTTTAAGGCACCTACCCATGCTGACTGTGCCGAGAAGATTTCATGTATTTTAGGGCACCTACCCATGCTGACTGTGCCGAGAAGATTTCGTGTATTTTAAGGCACCTACCCATGCTGACTGCCGAGAAGATTTCGTGTATTTAAAGGCACCTACCTATCCATGCTGACTGCCGAGAAGATTTCGTGTATTTTAAGGCACCTGCCCATGCTGACTGTGCCGAGAAGATTTCGTGTATTTTAAGGCACCTACCCATGCTGACTGCCGAGAAGATTTCGTGTATTTTAAGGCACCTACCCATGTTGACTGCCGAGAAGATTTCGTGTATTTTAAGGCACCAGCCCATGCTGACTGTGCCGAGAAGATTTCGTGTATTTTAAGGCACCTACCCATGCTGACTGTGCCGAGAAGATTTCGTGTATTTTAAGGCACCTACCCATGCTGACTGCCGAGAAGATTTCGTGTATTTTAAGGCACCTACCCATGCTGACTGTGCCGAGAAGATTTCGTGTATATTAAGGCACCTACCCATGCTGACTGTGCCGAAAAGATTTCGTGTATTTTAAGGCACCTACCCATGCTGACTGTGCCGAGAAGATTTCATGTATTTTAGGGCACCTACCCATGCTGACTGTGCCGAGAAGATTTCGTGTATTTTAAGGCACCTACCCATGCTGACTGCCGAGAAGATTTCGTGTATTTAAAGGCACCTACCTATCCATGCTGACTGCCGAGAAGATTTCGTGTATTTTAAGGCACCTGCCCATGCTGACTGTGCCGAGAAGATTTCGTGTATTTTAAGGCACCTACCCATGCTGACTGCCGAGAAGATTTCGTGTATTTTAAGGCACCTACCCATGCTGACTGCCGAGAAGATTTCGTGTATTTTAAGGCACCTACCCATGCTGACTGCCGAGAAGATTTCGTGTATTTTAAGGCACCTGCCCATGCTGACTGTGCCGAGAAGATTTCGTGTATTTTAAGGCACCTACCCATGCTGACTGCCGAGAAGATTTCGTGTATTTTAAGGCACCTACCCATGCTGACTGCCGAGAAGATTTCGTGTATTTTAAGGCACCTACCCATGCTGCCTGCCGAGAAGTGGGTGTTACTGTGGTATTTTAAGGCACCTACCCATGCTGACTGCCGAGAAGTGGGTGTTACTGTGGTATTTTAAGGCACCTACCCATGCTGACTGTGCCGAGAAGTGGGTGTTACTGTGGTATTTTAAGGCACCTACCCATTGCTGACTGTGCCTAGAAGTGGGTGTTACTGTGGTATTTTAAGGCACCTACCCATTGCTGACTGTGCCTAGAAGTGGGTGTTACTGTGGTATTTTAAGGCACCTACCCATTGCTGACTGTGCCTAGAAGTGGGTGTTACTGTGGTATTTTAAGGCACCTACCCATTGCTGACTGTGCCTAGAAGTGGGTGTTACTGTGGTATTTTAAGGCACCTACCCATTGCTGACTGTGCCTAGAAGTGGGTGTTACTGTGGTATTTTAAGGCACCTACCCATGCTGACTGCCGAGAAGTGGGTGTTACTGTGGTATTTTAAGGCACCTACCCATTGCTGACTGTGCCTAGAAGTGGGTGTTACTGTGGTAATACAAGAATTGTGTTAATTATCAGAATTGTACGATTATTAATATTGATTATATTTAATTGGAAATAATATTGTCTTATCAACATTAGAGTAATATTTTAATAGAATGGATACTGTATATTTAGGTATGCTTGAATTATTTAATGGAGATCCTGATTCAAATTCTAAGGTCTGTTTCTTTACTAATATCTAGGATGTCCAATATCTCATATCAATAATATTATGTTTTGTCCATATGATCTTTGGCTCAATAAGTTAGGTCGTTGGATCTAACAACTCATACAAGCCTATCATCAATACGACGTGGGTTCGCGCCCCGCTTTGTAAATTGCAAAAAAGGGTGCACTCGACTCGCAGCCGCAAGTGATAAAGTTTACCAGTTGCTTGCCCATGGTCGGTGGTTCTCTCGGGTACTCCGGTTTCCTCCACCACTAAAACTGGTCGCCATGATATAGCTGAAATATTGTTGAAAGTGGCGTTAAGCAACAAAAATCAAATCAATCAATCTTTATGAAAGACAAGTATGAGCGATGTATGTACATGTAGGCAAGTTCTATATTAATATATTAAAACACACAAAATTAAAAGAAGCTTTAACTTATGAAATGCTAAGAGTTATCCTTCTTTGTATGCATGATTTGTGGTTTATATATGTACCATCGTGTGATGGATGTGTTTAAGAAATAATTACCGGTAGTCATATATTTATATTGTTTTTACCACGGGTTGGCACTTTATGCCGAATATTTTACCACGAACGGTAGCGAGGGGGTAAAATGAAGGCATAAAGTGACAACCCGTGGTAAAAACAATATAAATATATGGCTACCGGTAATTATTTCGATTTTAATAGGACAATTACGCAACATTTTCAATTCGAAACGGCCAGTGTTTTTGGTTGTTCCGTTAATTGACCCGACCGAAATGTTACAATAATATTCCGTTTTTTCCAAAGATGTTTGAAATGACAACCGAAAAGGTGTTTCATTGCCGATGGTAAATATGTTTTGCGATTACTAAATGTTGTCATTCATGAACATCAATTCAAAAGAAAGGGAATATACTGCAAATTCCACTTTGACAAGGAGGCGTACACGAAGCCAAAAAACGTCAGGATCTTTACGTTCTTTACGTTCTAAACTGGAAGTCTTCATATGACGTGATGTTGTTTATATACCAAAGATATGAACAACATTTCGCGGAATTTTATTTTGTGCGATTTTCAGATCCAGGGATATGCAAGAATACTATATGTTATTCTGGATCTTCGCAAGGGATACGGGTTTATAATATCTGTCTGTTTTCTATATCGCCTGAGCCGATTACCAATACACCAATGTTTATTTATCTTGTGTATTGCATACTTATCATTGTGCATCTTTTATAAGGGAGTGTCACGGAACAGCCGCTTTACAATCACAGACCACGTCTATCTATGACGTAATCGGTCATAGATTAATATTATTTTATCACGTGTTTGGACTCAAAGCGTTTGAAGGACGTCATATTATAATGATCAATTCATCACGTGTACAACATTATGTGATAAAGTTTTTCAGTGACTTGTGGCAGGTCGGTGGTTTTCACCGGGTCCTCCGGTGTCCTCCAACAATAAAACTAACCGCCACGATATAACTGAAATATTGTTGAAAGTGGCGTTAAACACCATCAAACAAACAATCAATTCATCACCATTTACGAAATCCATAACCTGATACCTATGTCCTATGCGTAATAACCTTATATATATGTCCTATACGTAATAACCAACTCAACACTTCAAATACGATTCATTTTGTAGTTCGTGATCCAATCCATGATCAAATACTAAAAATAGTATCAGGTTTTGTTTAATGTTCCTGGAACAATAATACATTATATATATATATATATATATATTAGAGTGGTTTTTTAAACAAACATCCTTAATATATATGTTTAGTACAACAAAAGGCTGAGGTTTTATTGATGGGATCCGCGATCTTTTATCTGTTCGTTTTGATTGTTTGACGATGTCTCTTCTTTTATTTTATTTTGTACCACGTGTTTGTTTTTCTATATTATTTACTATTTTGTATCACATCTAGTTATAGTATACCTTCTGTTAATGATAATAATATATGTACGTCTTTTCATCCAAACAATACCATAGCTTATATGCCTATATAACAACAGAAGGGGTCAAAATAAATAAAAAAAAATTGTGGAAAGTGTTAGTATCCATTCAGTGTTAATGTATCAAGTTATCTTCATAAGTTTTAAAGTTCAAATACAATGGAAATGTCAGATATTTTGCAATGGTTGTGTTGTCCTATTATTAGAAACCACACCTTTTGAACGCTTGATTTTTTTTTATTCAAATATTTTTGAACCCCTTTGTGATATTCAGTCATTTTAAATATCAGCTGTACTATTTATTTCAAAATCAGCATAATGTATAATCACGTGTAACTGATCAAGGAGAAACATTTCATTAAATTACTCCACTTTACTGATATGTGACGCAACCTATCAGTAAAGTGGTGTGATGTGATTTTAATTCGCCTGGTCATGGAGTTGCTTATATCTAATTTTTGTATAGAAATGCTAATCTTTTTTGTACGATGTTGCATTTATTTGACGATCTATGATTGGATAAAATCATTCCTAAAAATAACGATGAAGGTAGAGCCATATATGGAAATCTAGAGAATAAGATTGATACGCTTTACTGGCCAGTTGAAAATTCCATTCCTAAAAATAACGATAGAAGCAGACTGTAGCATTGTGTAATCTATTATTGCATAACTTGACCTTGACGCTGTCCGAAATAAAGAAATATTGTAATCGATAACTGAGACGACGTATTTGACCAGGCTCTCTATATATATGTGTGTATTTTGAATTAGCATAATTAAACACAATTGCAAGAAAGATGATGATTTATATTTTCTTCTAAAATAACGTGCAGTTACGAAACGATGCAGACGGAAAATTACAGAGGGTCAGTGGGCGGTGCTTAATTTTGTGTATTGACCATTACGTGTTTAGCCTTAAAACTTCCAAGAAAGTCCGTTAAACATAGTTCGTGGAAAAAACTTAGTTACTGTTTCAAGTTATAGATCAGCAACATCGTACAAAAATGCTATAAGCTCCCGTGACCGACTATGGTTATTTAGACGATAAGTAAATAGTTGAAGGGTTCGCGCTGGAGCGCTCACCCTTCAACGATTTACTGACAGTCTAAATAACGATAGACGGTCACTAGGGAGCTTATAGCTTATAATGTGCAGGATAAAACTGTTAGAAGCTCTTTGATTAACATAGGCATATTAGAACTTAGAAGATACATATCACATACTTAGGACCAATGATGTACAATGTAATGTGTTTGGTTATTATAGATACGAATACATGTCATAATTCAAATACAATCAGTGCCCTTTTTCTGGATAATTCTGGTTTTCACTGCTTGTCTCAAGTCCTTTTCCGTTATAAGTCACGGAAGCTATTTTACCTTATCAAAATTGAGTCCGGAAATGTATTGTGTCATTTTTATCAAGTATGTCGCAAGCCAGAATTTAAATCGTAGTATCCCTTTAAACAGGATACAAATCCAAGGTTTAGAATTTCATTGGAGATTCATATGATAAAAGTTTTAATTCAAGGAACATGACTGTGCGATTTAAATGTTTTCAAAATATTCACATGCATAACATATTACTATAAATAAAAATAGGAAGTGGGATATTTATAGAGACAACAAAGGATGACATGATTCTAAGTTAATCTGAACTTCTCTAGATAAAATAGAACATGACGAAAATAAAACTAAACTGAAAATAGAAATTTATTGCTATTATTTTATATATCATTTTGAATACGTTTAGTTTAAATCCAATCTGATTAAAATTTTCCCCTTTTTTACTGATATCTCGCGCCATAGCAAATAAAGATGCAAGTGAGGTGTTGAGAATTTAGTCAAATTGAGTTTAAAACCTGGCATAAAGATGATTGTGCCTTATAAAATTCAACTTTTTAGACTATTTTTTAATAGTAATATTCATCATTAATGTGAGTAGCAACATAAACAGAGATATTCTGATTGATTATTAGTTAACATCAAACTTGTAAGACATATGACGTCTCTCTTACTGGTTAAATTCCACAGAGTTCACAGGAGCCCACACAAATTTGTTTCTTCAACATTGTCTATAAGCCAGAATGAATAAATAAATTTTACTAGAAATGACGAAAAATATTAGCCTTTTCTTGTACACTTAAATAAACAAAGAAACTGAGCTACCCATCAGAGTATTGTTTCTTATTTATGTTGTTAATCATTATTCTCAAATAACTTTCATTAATTGCTTTTTTCATTTCAGTAATTGACCTTCCATATATGAACAAATATATTTTCTAAATTGTTTACATACAGCATACGTTCGTTCGCCCTATTTCCTTACCGCCAACTATATGTATACTAATGATCACTAACATTCTTGTTGAGGTCTATATACATGTACCATACAACTATATGTATACTAATGATCACTAACATTCTTGTTGAGGTCTATATACATGTACCATACAACTATATGTAAACTAATGATCACTAACATTCTTCTTGAGGTCTAAATACATGTACCATACAACTATATGTATACTAATGATCACTAACATTCTTGTTGAGGTCTATATACATGTACCTTACAACTATATGTATACTAATGATCACTAACATTCTTGTTGAGATCTATATACATGTACCATACAACTATATGTATATTAATGATCACTAACATTCTTCTTGAGGTCTAAATACATGTACCATACAACTATATGTATACTAATGATCACTAACATTCTTGTTGAGGTCTATATACATGTACCTTACAACTATATGTATACTAATGATCACTAACATTCTTGTTGAGGTCTATATACATGTACCTTACAACTATATGTATACTAATGATCACTAACATTCTTGTTGAGGTCTATATACATGTACCATACAACTATATGTATACTAATGATCACTAACATTCTTGTTGAGGTCTATATACATGTACCATGCAACTATATGTATACTAATGATCACTAACATTCTTGTTGAGGTCTATATACATGTACCATACAACTATATGAATACTAATGATCACTAACATTCTTGTTGAGGTCTATATACATGTACCATACAACTATATGAATACTAATGATCACTAACATTCTTGTTGACGTCTATATACATGTACCATACAACTATATGAATACTAGTGATCACTAACATTCTTGTTGAGGTCTATATACATGTACCATACAACTATATGTATACTAATGATCACTAACATTCTTGTTGAGGTCTATATACATGTACCATACAACTATATGTATACTAATGATCACTAACATTCTTGTTGAGGTCTATATACATGTACCATACAACTATATGAATACTAATGATCACTAACATTCTTGTTGAAGTCTATATACATGTACCTTACAACTATATGTATACTAATGATCACTAACATTCTTGTTGAGATCTATATGCATGTACCATACAACTACATGTATACTAATGATCACTAACATTCTTGTTGCGGTCTATATACATGTACCTTACAACTATATGTATACTAATGATCACTAACATTCTTGTTGAGGTCTATATACATGTACCATACAACTATATGTATACTAATGATCACTAACATTTTTGTTGAGGTCTATATACATGTACCATACAACTATATGAATACTAATGATCACTAACATTCTTGTTGAGGTCTATATACATCTACCTTACAACTATATGTATACTAATGATCACTAACATTCTTGTTGAGGTCTATATACATGTACCATACAACTATATGTATACTAATGATCACTAACATTCTTGTTGAGGTCTATATACATGTACCATACAACTATATGAATACTAATGATCACTAACATTCTTGTTGAGGTCTATATACATGTACCTTACAACTATATGTATACTAATGATCACTAACATTCTTGTTGAGGTCTATATACATGTACCATACAACTATATGTATACTAATGATCACTAACATTCTCGTTGAGGTCTATATACATGTACCTTACAACTATATGTATGCTAATGATCACTAACATTCTTGTTGAGGTCTATATACATGTACCATACAACTATATGTATACTAATGATCACTAACATTCTTGTTGAGGTCTATATACATGTACCATACAACTATATGTATACTAATGATCACTAACATTCTTGTTGAGGTCTATATACATGTACCTTACAACTATATGTATAATAATGATCACTAACATTATTGTTGAGGTCTATATACATGTACCTTACAACTATATGTATACTAATGATCAATAACATTCTTGTTGAGGTCTATATACATGTACCATACAACTATATGTATACTAATGATCACTAACATTCTTGTTGAGGTCTATATACATGTACCATACAACTATATGTATACTAATGATCACTAACATTCCTGTTGAGGTCTATATACATGTACCGTACAACTATATGTATACTAATGATCACTAACATTCTTGTTGAGGTCTATATACATGTACCATACAAAAGGATCACTAACATTATTGTTGAGGTCTATATACATGTACCATACAACTATATGAACACTAATGATCACTAACATTCTTGTTGAGGTCTATATACATGTACCATACAACTATATGTATACTAATGATCACTAACATTCTTGTTGAGGTCTATATACATGTACCATACAACTATATGTATACTAATGATCACTAACATTCTTGTTGAGGTTTATATACATGTACCATACAACTATATGTATACTAATGATCACTAACATTCTTGTTGAGATCTATATGCATGTACCATACAACTATATGTATACTAATGATCACTAACATTCTTGTTGAGGTCTATATACATGTACCATACAACTATATGTATACTAATGATCACTAACATTCTTGTTGAGGTCTACATACATGTACCATACAACTATATGTATACTAAAGATCACTAACATTCTTGTTGAGGTTTATATACATGTACCATACAACTATATGTATACTAATGATCACTAACATTCTTATTGAGGTCTATATACATGTACCTTACAACTATATGTATACTAATGATCACTAACATTCTTGTTGAGGTCTATATACATGTACCATACAACTATATGTATACTAATGATCACTAACATTCTTGTTGAGGTCTATATACATGTACCGTACAACTATATGTATACTAATGATCACTAATATTCTTGTTGAGGTCTATATACATGTACCTTACAACTATATGTATACTAATGATCACTAACATTCTTGTTGAGATCTATATACATGTACCATACAACTATATGTATACTAATAATCACTAACATTCTTGTTGAGGTCTATATACATGTACCATACAACTATATGTATACTAATGATCACTAACATTCTTGTTGAGATCTATATACATGTACCATACAACTATATGTATACTAATGATCACTAACATTCCTGTTGAGGTCTATATACATGTACCGTACAACTATATGTATACTAATGATCACTAACATTCTTGTTGAGGTCTATATACATGTACCATACAAAAGGATCACTAACATTATTGTTGAGGTCTATATACATGTACCATACAACTATATGAACACTAATGATCACTAACATTCTTGTTGAGGTCTATATACATGTACCATACAACTATATGTATACTAATGATCACTAACATTCTTGTTGAGGTCTATATACATGTACCATACAACTATATGTATACTAATGATCACTAACATTCTTGTTGAGGTTTATATACATGTACCATACAACTATATGTATACTAATGATCACTAACATTCTTGTTGAGATCTATATGCATGTACCATACAACTATATGTATACTAATGATCACTAACATTCTTGTTGAGGTCTATATACATGTACCATACAACTATATGTATACTAATGATCACTAACATTCTTGTTGAGGTCTACATGCATGTACCATACAACTATATGTATACTAAAGATCACTAACATTCTTGTTGAGGTTTATATACATGTACCATACAACTATATGTATACTAATGATCACTAACATTCTTATTGAGGTCTATATACATGTACCTTACAACTATATGTATACTAATGATCACTAACATTCTTGTTGAGGTCTATATACATGTACCATACAACTATATGTATACTAATGATCACTAACATTCTTGTTGAGGTCTATATACATGTACCTTACAACTATATGTATACTAATGATCACTAATATTCTTGTTGAGGTCTATATACATGTACCTTACAACTATATGTATACTAATGATCACTAACATTCTTGTTGAGATCTATATACATGTACCATACAACTATATGTATACTAATGATCACTAACATTCTTGTTGAGATCTATATACATGTACCATACAACTATATGTATACTAATAATCACTAACATTCTTGTTGAGGTCTATATACATGTACCATACAACTATATGTATACTAATGATCACTAACATTCTTGTTGAGATCTATATACATGTACCATACAACTATATGTATACTAATGATCACTAACATTCTTGTTGAGGTCTATATACATGTACTATACAACTATATGTATACTAATGATCACTAACATTCTTGTTGAGATCTATATACATGTACCATACAACTATATGTATACTAATGATCACTAACATTCTTGTTGAGGTCTATATACATGTACCATACAACTATATGTAAACTAATGATCACTAACATTCTTCTTGAGGTCTATATACATGTACCATACAACTATATGTATACTAATGATCACTAACATTCTTGTTGAGGTCTAAATACATGTACCAAACAACTATATGTATACTAATGATCACTAACATTCTTGTTGAGGTCTATATACATGTACCTTACAACTAT
Organism: Bathymodiolus septemdierum; assembly: GCA_963383655.1. Lineage (NCBI taxonomy): Eukaryota > Metazoa > Mollusca > Bivalvia > Mytilida > Modiolidae > Bathymodiolus > Bathymodiolus septemdierum. The sequence continues at coordinate 115,375,622 of OY726519.1, forward strand.
ATGCATACTAATGATCACTAACATTCTTCTTGACGTCTATATACATGTACCTTACAACTATATGTATACTAATGATCACTAACATTCTTGTTGAGATCTATATACATGTACCATACAACTATATGTATACTAATGATCACTAACATTATTGTTGAGGTCTATATACATGTACCTTACAACTATATGTATACTAATGATCACTAACATTCCTGTTGAGGTCTATATACAAGTACCTTACAACTATATGTATACTAATGATCACTAACATTCTTGTTGAGGTCTATATACATGTACCATACAACTATATGTATACTAAAGATCACTAACATTCTTGTTGAGATCTATATACATGTACCATACAACTATATGTATACTAATGATCACTAACATTCTTGTTGAGGTCTATATACATGTACCATACAACTATATGTATACTAAAGATCACTAACATTCTTGTTGAGGTCTATTTACATGTACCATACAACTATATGTATACTAATGATCACTAACATTCTTGTTGAGGTCTATATACATGTACCATACAACTATATGTATACTAATGATCACTAACATTCTTGTTGAGGTCTATATACATGTACCTTACAACTATATGTATACTAATGATCACTAACATTCTTGTTGAGGTCTATATATATGTACCATACAACTATATGTATACTAATGATCACTAACATTCTTGTTGAGGTCTATATACATGTACCATACAACTATATGTATACTAATGATCACTAACATTCTTGTTGAGGTCTATATACATGTACCATAAAACTATATGTATACTAATGATCACTAACATTCTTGTTGAGGTCTATATACATGTACCATACAACTATATGTATACTAATGATCACTAACATTCTTGTTGAGGTCTATATACATGTACCTTACAACTATATGTATACTAATGATCACTAACATTCTTGTTGAGGTCTATATACATGTACCATACAACTATATGTATACTAATGATCACTAACATTCTTGTTGAGGTCTATATACATGTACCATACAACTATATGTATACTAATGATCACTAACATTCTTGTTGAGGTCTATATACATGTACCATACAACTATATGTATACTAATGATCACTAACATTCTTGTTGAGGTCTATATACATGTACCATACAACTATATGTATACTAATGATCACTAACATTCTTGTTGAGGTCTATATACATGTACCATACAACTATATGTATACTAATGATCACTAACATTCTTGTTGAGGTCTATATACATGTACCATACAACTATATGTATACTAATGATCACTAACATTCTTGTTGAGGTCTATTTACATGTACCATACAACTATATGTATACTAATGATCACTAACATTCTTGTTGAGATCTATATGCATGTACCATACAAATATATGCATACTAATGATCACTAACATTCTTGTTGAGGTCTATATACATGTACCATACACAAATATTTTTTATAATGTGGCATTATACCAGACAAAACACTCTCTATGATGTTATCCTATTTTTTATAATGTGGCATTATACCAGACAAAACACGCTCTGACGTTATCCTATTTTTTATAATGTGGCATTATACCAGACAAAACACTGTATGATGTTATCCTATTTTTTATAATGTGGCATTATACCAGACAAAACAATCTATGATGTTATCCTATTTTTTATAATGTGGCATTATACCAGACAAAACATTCCATGACGTTATCCTATTTTTTATAATGTGACATTATACCAGACAAAACATTCTATGACGTTATCCTATTTTTTATAATGTGGCATTATACCAGACAAAACCTTCTATGATGTTATCCTATTTTTTATAATGTGACATTATACCAGACAAAACACTCTATGATGTTATCCTATTTTTTATAATGTGGCATTATACCAGAAAAAACACTCTATGATGTTATCCTATTTTTTATAATGTGGCATTATACCAGACAAAACATTCTATGACGTTATCCTATTTTTTATAATGTGGAATTATACCAGACAAAACATTCTATGACGTTATCCTATTTTTTATAATGTGACATTATACCAGACAAAACACTCTCTATGATGTTATCCTATTTTTTATAATGTGGCATTATACCAGACAAAACACTCTATGATGTTATCCTATTTTTTATAATGTGACATTATACCAGACAAAACACTCTATGACGTTATCCTATTTTTTATAATGTGACATTATACCAGACAAAACACTCTATGATGTTATCCTATTTTTTATAATGTGACATTATACCAGACAAAACACGCTCTGACGTTATCCTATTTTTTATAATGTGGCATTATACCAGACAAAACCTTCTATGATGTTATCCTATTTTTTATAATGTGACATTATACCAGACAAAACACTCTATGATGTTATCCTATTTTTTATAATGTGGCATTATACCAGAAAAAACACTCTATGATGTTATCCTATTTTTTATAATGTGGCATTATACCAGACAAAACATTCTATGACGTTATCCTATTTTTTATAATGTGGAATTATACCAGACAAAACATTCTATGACGTTATCCTATTTTTTATAATGTGACATTATACCAGACAAAACACTCTCTATGATGTTATCCTATTTTTTATAATGTGGCATTATACCAGACAAAACACTCTATGATGTTATCCTATTTTTTATAATGTGACATTATACCAGACAAAACACTCTATGACGTTATCCTATTTTTTATAATGTGACATTATACCAGACAAAACACTCATGATATTATCCTATTTTTTATAATGTGACATTATACCAGACAAAACACTCTCTATGATGTTATCCTATTTTTTATAATGTGACATTATACCAGACAAAACACTCATGATATTATCCTATTTTTTATAATGTGACATTATACCAGACAAAACACTCCATGATGTTATCCTATTTTTTATAATGTGGCATTATACCCGACAAAACACTCCATGATGTTATCCTATTTTTTATAATGTGGCATTATACCAGAAAAAACACTATGATGTTATCCTATTTTTTATAATGTGACATTATACCAGACAAAACACTCTATGATGTTATCCTATTTTATATAATGTGACATTATACCAGACAAAACACTCTATGATGTTATCCTATTTTTTATAATGTGACATTATACCAGAAAAAACACTCTATGATGTTATCCTATTTTTTATAATGTGGCATTATACCAGACAAAACACTCTACGATGTTATCCTATTTTTTATAATGTGGCATTATACCAGAAAAAACACTCTATGATGTTATCCTATTTTTTATAATGTGGCATGTGACACTCTCTATGATGTTATCCTATTTTTTATAATGTAACATTATACCAGACAAAACACCTCATGATGTTATCCTATTTTTTATAATGTGGCATTATACCAGAAAAAACACTCTACGATGTTATCCTATTTTTTATAATGTGGCATTATACCAGAAAAAACACTCTATGATGTTATCCTATTTTTTATAATGTGGCATGTGACACTCTCTATGATGTTTTCCTTTTTTCTATAATGTGGCATTATACCAGACAAAACACTCTATGATGTTATCCTATTTTTTATAATGTGGCATTATACCGGACAAAACACTCTATGATGTTATCCTATTTTTTATAATGTAACATTATACCAGACAAAACACCTCATGATGTTATCCTATTTTTTATAATGTGGCATTATACCAGACAAAACACTCTATGATGTTATCCTATTTTTTATAATGTGGCATTATACCGGACAAAACACTCTATGATGTTATCCTATTTTTTATAATGTAACATTATACCAGACAAAACACCTCATGATGTTATCCTATTTTTTATAATGTGGCATTATACCAGACAAAACACTCTATGATGTTATCCTATTTTTTATAATGTGGCATTATACCAGAAATTACTTAGTTTCTCTTTATTGCATCATTTGTCAATAATGTAATTTTATACCAGAAAACAAGTTTCCACTGTTCCTAATGTTTTCGTTTCATTTTTCTCACGTGTGAGACTGGATAATCTCACATATGAGATCGAATGATACTTATTTTTATCTGTACGAAATGTCTATGTCATGTACCTCCCTGTACAAAACAAACTACGCGCATAGTTTCATGCAAGATGACTTTCGTTGCTGCCAAGCTTCTTTACCATGTTACAACTCCTTGTAATAATTTGAAATGATATATGAACCCCATTTGTATGTTCACACTGAAGATTAAATAAAAACGAACCGCATCGGTGGCGTAATGGTTAGCATGCTCGCCTCGAGTTGGGTAGATCATGGGTTCGAGCCCCAGTCAGGTCAAACCAAAGACTAAACAATTGGTATTTGTTGTTTCTCCTATAAGCACGCAGCATTAAGGAGAAAGAGCAAAGACTGGTTGGCTGGAAATCAGGATAATGTATCCGAGCGGGGCGACATGTCTATCCGCGGACTGTTGTTTCAGTGAGCTAGCACCATAAACATCCAGCTCGGCGTGTTGGTCTTATACAAAGCGGACTTCATCATCATCTCATGATATAGCTGAAAAATTCCTGGATTGGCGTTAAGAAACAATCACTCACTCACTCATTAAATAAAAACATGTTACAACACATGTCAAAAGGAACCCACCGGTTAAAAAATAATTTTTCCAGTACGGGATATAATCCCTAAAAAATGGGCGTCTGTTGTCGACTCAATCGTGCAGCTAAGTATTATGCACTCCATGTATGGGGAATGCCACGCCCCTCGCACGTAACAGACAATTTATATCAGCTTCTAATTAACCACAGTTTCTTGTGAGTGGTTGTTCGGACAATTTTCTGACTGTCCGTCTTCTCCCCCTCTTACTTGTGTCAACGTATACATCTGACCATAGAATAGGTCCAACCTAATCTTATTAATAATGGCTGGTTAAACCTGCTGGCCAGATAAAGCTATATTTTATATATACATCTGTATATCATTCTACTGCATGGACGCACAAATAAATGACGTCACCACATAAACTTGTTTAAGGTAATCTTATTTTGCTCTAGGTTAACCTTATTAAGACAAATAGTGCGGCATGTCTTTGTTTTTTTCCTTTAAGATTATACAAACATAGGATTTCACTTTGTAAACAAAGATAGCAACATTCTCAATTCATTATCTCATCCAGGTTTGATGTTTTGTTTATCCTTGAAATGTCAACATCCGTCTGGTCAAGTACGATGTATCATCTGGATGTCGATGAACGCATATAGCCCCCTCTTCTAGATTTATAGCTACATAATATGATTATCTGACTCGTGCTTGGGTTTTGATGGAGGACGGCTTTCCATAAATTTATTTATAAAGATTAGAGACACCGTTACCTACAATTATTGTTTGTTTGTTGTTTTTATTATTGGTATTTGTTTCAGTAGTGAAGCTTTTTTTATTACTAAGAATAACTTTTGATGTACATAATATACCCCCCCCCCCCCCCCTCACCCCCGTCCCCTTTTCCCCACTCCACCCCAGTTATTCAAACTACGGTGAATAATACATTGCTTTTTTAGGGAGATGCCAGGGGTATTTGATTGTTTCCCTGGTATTTAGATTGACAATAGTGTTATTATAATACAGGAAAAGGGTGTTGGAATTTAAAAATTTTCTATATTTACATTCTTTTTGAACTTGCAGTGGACTGGACTGATAAATGTAGACACATAAAAAACATCATCCATGTTTCTCGAATCCTTTTCTTTTTGTTGTAGCCTGGTTAATATTGTCGAGTTTTAGTTGTAGCCCGTTAATATTGTCGAGTTTTAGTTGTAACCCGTTAATATTGTCGAGTTTTAGTTGTAACCCGTTAATATTGTCGAGTTTTAGTTGTAACCCGTTAATATTGTTGAGTTTTAAATCTTGGTTGTAATCTCGTTAATATTGTCGAGTTTTGGTTGTAACTATGTCAGTATTGTCGAGGTTTAGTTATATCGCAGTCAGTATTGTCGAGTTTTAGTTTAAACCTTATTAGTGTTGTCGAGTTTTTCTTGTAGTAACTTGGTTAGTATTGCCACGTTTTAGTTGTAACTCGTACAGTATTGTCGAATTTTAGTTATAACCCCGTTAGTATTGTTGGGTTTTAGTTGAAATCCTGTTAATATTGTCGAGTTTTAATTGTAACTCGTTAATCTGTTGAGTTTTAGTTGAAACCCGGTTAGTATTGTTGAGGTTTAGTTGAAACCCGGTTAGGTATGTCGAGTTTTAGTCGTAACCCGGTCAATACTGTCGAGTTGGTACAGTGGCGTTTTCCTCTCGAGAGCCTTATACTTATAATTTGTCTAACAAGAAATAGTACGGAAGTGAGTGAAAACGTGTATCAACATTACAGCAGTACCTGCATATGTAGTATATAAATCTTAGTTGATACGATATTCCAGAGCTTGTGTTTCCTATCAGGATTTCCTTGATAGAGTGTTGCTGTTAGCAAGGAAGCTACTGACACAAGGGTTCCTATTGGTTAAATTGAAGTCATCACTTCAAAAGTTTTACGGTCGCCACCCTGACTTGGTTGACCGCTATGGAATATCTGTGTCATAAATGACCACGGATATATTCCATTTGTCGTAAACACTTCCCGATCCATTCATCATTCATGACTTATCACCGGGTTTATAACTAGATTAACACGACGGTGCCACTAGTGGAGCAGAAAGTGCCTTCCCTTTCTGGAGCACCTGACTTCACACACCGATCTTAGTGGGGTTTGCGTTACTCGATCTTTAGTTTTATGTGTATGCATTGTAGATTGTTGTTTGTCATTTTTCTTTTGGGCATTGTGTTACACCTTTGGTATCTTCAATCTCGTCTTACAGACAATTAATAAGAAAATAATACATAGAACGTCTTACAGACAATTAATAAGAAAATAAATATACAATACTTGTGCACTGTCGAAGCATATGGGTAATATGTGTATGAGGCTTAGAAGCGGGGGGAAAGACGAGGCTTCGCCGAGCCTTCTCCTGCGTTTCGCGCCGAATACACATATTTACCTATATGCTTCGACAGTGCACATGTATTGTATTTATCTTGCAATTTTAAATCGTAAATAAACGTTTACTGGACGATGATAAAAGTATTTGAAATAATTTGTGTATGTATTTGAAAACAATATCTTCTGATGTGGGCGGAGCTTACATTTGTATGTTCTATTTATAACTGATCAATATCAAAAAAAGTATTGGGCAGGCTATATTGGTCGGTAAATGCTGTCATTGCAGGATAATACATAGAACATTTCGTATTTAATAATAAAAACAATAGTGTCAAATATAGTTTTTAATAAATAACAAAAACAATAAATAACATCATTTATAATGATATATCCGTTGTAAAACATCAAACATACAAACACACACTCACCGGTGACATAACACACGGGTATGCACTCACAGGTGACATAACACACATACAGACAATCAGGCGTGACAAAACACACGTAGAGATATACATCACAAGCCTACGTGCAGATCCTCACAATTGATATACTTTTTTGTATATACTTTGTATCACAGACATACATTACAAATGCTCACAATGTGGAATACCACACACCTACATGTAGACACACACATACACATGCACACTAACAATTATACCAAAGCATTCTGTTTAAACATATTTGTATAACTGTAATAGGCTAACGTTATTATGCAAGATAAGATTAGATTTGCATTGAAATCAAAATCACAACATGTAGTTTTATAAATGTCTGGATTTCATTGTTTTTTTTTTACTTTTCTTCTTCTTTTCGATCATTTTCAGATGATGTTTCTGTTTCTTGAGGAACAGTAGCTAATATTACTAAGGCATCGTTATAAGATGGCGGCGGTGTAGTGGTTGAGTCATAGTACTGGTGGTACATATCAATTACTGATAAATGCATCCCAGGGAATCGCTTTACTCTATCCCGAAATTGTCTATAACAATTGTCTGCCTCTGTCAATGTCACAGAATCCATCGATATTGAATTTGAGCTCGGTAAAGTGTGAATACTAATTTGTTCTGGGTCACCCTGTGAAGATATTGTTTCAGACGTGTTTGCTGCATTTACTAATAAATGTTCCGAACTAGATGACGTTTGGCTATGACCAAACAATAAATTATAACTAGGTGGTGGGTCAAATAATGCCTGTTGGTCACCATCTAAGTTGTACATATCACCGGAATTGATGAGTAGCCGATTATTTTGTGGTTTTACACAACAATGCCGTCTACAGATATTTATGATAAGGGCAAGTATTATCGGGAAGAGAAACGTTAATCCAGCTGTTAAAGCAATCAGTGTATTGTTATCTTTCGTTATAATATCCTGACCACCTGCAATTAAAAAATGATATACATATAATACAATGTAGAACTGACAGAAGACTGATTTAGCTAGAACAACTTATCAACCTTTAATAAGACTAATGATTTATTTGAGATATGTACAAAAGATGTACTATTACCATTCATTCGAAAAACAACGCCGTTCGAAATACACCCATTAAGAAATTTGATTCTAGTTTTTTGTTTGTATTTCTCCTGTATATTGACCGTAATACAAATGATTGCATCTGGTGTTTTGTAAATGAAATGCATGGCGTACACACTCAAAATCATAATAAATACAAAACTTAAGAATAGATTAAATCAGGATTTCTTTAATTGTAGTTGTTTTCCTATCTGCTTCAACCAAATAACAGGAGATACGTTGAAAAATAATAGTTTCCATGTTTTTTCCTTGGATTTAACAACATTTGTTTTTCTTGTTATGTTTTCCTATTTTTTATTTGAACCATGTGTCTTCTTGTTTAATCTTTTTTTTTTAATCCGATTGAAATGTTTCTATAGATAATGTACAATAAAGGTTAGAGAATACCGAAGGGGCAATAGAGGATTACAACAATAAACATTAGAGAATACCGAAGGGACAATAGCAGGATTACAACAATAAACATTAGAGAATACCGAAGGGGCAATAGCAGGATTACAACAATAAACAGAGAATACAGAAGAGGCAATAGCAGGATTACAACAATAAACAGAGAATACAGAAGGGGCAATAGCAGGATGACAACAATAAACAGAGAATACAGAAGGGGCAATAGCAGGATTACAACAATAAACAGAGAATACAGAAGGGGCAATAGCAGGATTACAACAATAAACATTTGAGAATACCGAAGGGGCAATAGCAGGATTACAACAATAAACATTAGAGAATACCGAAGTGGCAATAGCAGGATTACAACAATAAACATTAGAGAATACCGAAGCGGCAATAGCAGGATTACAACAATAAACATTAGAGAATATCGAAGGGGCAATAGCAGGATAACAACAATAAACATTAGAGAATACAGAAGGGGCAATAGCAGGATTACAACAATAAACAGAGAATACAGAAGGGGCAATAGCAGGATTACAACAATAAACATTAGAGAATACCGAAGGGGTAATAGCAGGATTACAACAATAAAAACACCATAGGCAATTAGCATCAGCCATTAAATATGCACTATAATAAAACGCTTCAGACCAATATTGACCAATACATACCAAGAAAGACACAGTAAAATCTAACTTGATAGTCCCGACATGTCGTTTCCATCGGCTGATCAGCGTTTCTACATTCTAATCCAGTTAGTGTACATGGGTTATGTAACTTGTCTGGAGCTAGTTCTGCATCTTGTTCATCAAACACCAACCAGTCCTCAAACTCATGTGTTCTGCACTCTGTACGAATAGCTGTGTAATGATCGCCGCATACTCCAACTCCTGCGCCTTTCTGTAAAATAGTTTAATATCAATACACTTCTGTCTTCTCTTTTTATCTGTTCTTTATTTCTTTTTTTTTCTTTTCAATTCCATATATTGTACTACAATATGTATTAGATACACACGGTTTGAAATTATTGGTATAGCTACATATTTTTGTATACTACTATTTTAACAGTGGAACTAATGAAAAAGGGGCCCTGCAATAGATTAAATGTGGCATTCGTGTATCAAATGGGGGCATTCAAATGTTAATTTTAAATTTAATGTCATTTCACAAGAAATACAATTTTCCATCATGTTTTGTACCTATAGTACATATATGCAAATTTCTGAAATAAAAATGGATATGACATTGTTGAAAACTAGATGTCTTTAAATACCAATTACCGTAATTTATTTATCAAGGTTTACATTTTTAAAATGTCCCACCATAAGGATGTTGACTCTTTTTAATAGACACGTTTTGTTCTTGATTCTACTTGTAACTTAGTGCAAATTAGAAGAAATAAAATTCACAGCTTTGCGACTGTATGGGCAAACTCTATACTCCTTAACATTTGTATATTGGAATTTAAGTTTCACCTAAATAAGAGAATAACGAGAAAAGAAGTTTAAACAGTGATGTTTGACAATTTCACCAATATCAACAAACCGAACAATAACCCCCCACCTTAACTCATTGAACATATAAAGTCTACCACACATGACAGTTATTCGTTTATTACGTGGAATGAAAAACTGATAAAATCATGATTATCCTGTTTCAATATTTTAACAAATTAGTCCCGTCCTTAGGAAGTAAGAAGAGTTTGAAGATAACAAAGAGGAAATCAGAATCCGTAAATGGAAGAACAGACAACACAATGACCAAAAGAAAACGTACAAAAGGACAAACAACGATCTATAAAACTAAAGATCGAGTAACACGAACCGAACTAAAAAAAACGGGGGTGAACTCGGGTGCTGCGGAAGTGTAGGCAATTCCTGTGTATTGCCTAGTGTATAGAAGAATGAAATTTACCTGTTCAATGGCTTCAATTGTTTCTGTATCTCCGACTCCATTACGAGGAGTATCTTCGTCATACCATTGTGACCAGTATCCTGAAATCAGATAAAGTCCGTATTAATTAGATTCCTGTTTTCTACGAACATTTTCTGGTAAGTGTTAAGTTCTTATAGCTATTTTTTCTACATTTAGGGTAATAAATACGAAGATATCAAAATTAGTGCAAATGACGCGTTTCTGGAATAACCTTGATCAGGTAGCTGAAAAACCAATGTATTTGAAAGGCTATTATTTAAAAGCTTTTGGGAGAAAGAAAACTAAAGGGCTTAAATCGAATAGCCAAAATCGGCTAAGATCACATAAGCCTGAGGTTTTAATAATAATTACTGTATATTTCTGTAAATGACATATATCTAATAAACCATATCAGTGACGAGGTTGTATAGTAAACCTTCCGCATAGCAAACCGCCCCCCCCCCCCCCCCCCCCCCTCCCCCGTGTTACAGGATCAGCTAACTGAGTCCGTGACTCGCTTTTCGTCACAAAATGAGGCGCTAAGAAGAAATTATTGTCGGATATAAGTTGCAAATCAAATTTTGGAATTTTAGCTAACGTTCGAAATTGCGACATAGAGTACACGTATAAGTCCTTACATGAAATAACAGATACATGTACATGTAGTCGTGTTTCTAACTTCCTATTAATACCACAAACCCCAAACATTGATACAATCATCTTTTACCTGGTATGATATCAAAGTATTACTACAAAAATAAATAGCTTGTTGTGTTATCGTGCTATTATTAATATATATGTCTATTAATAGCTTGTTGTGTTATTGTACTATTATTAATATATATGTCTATTAATATTCTATTATAGTCTCTTTAATTTTGTATCTTGCTTTTAGCTAGGAAGCGAAATTAAAACTGGTTATATATCCTATATAAAAAACTATAGATATATGAAATAGAAATTGATTATTTCTCTTACTGTGTAATGTACAATAAAATGTAGACCTAATGTTAATCCTGATTCGACTGTAACTATAATACTTAAAATCCCCATGATTGATTACATTAATAGCTAACGACAGGTACAATGCAGAAACATTTGAAGACGGAAACACGAGAAAAATAAACAGCAATAAACGAATAAAATAACATTTTTTTCTACTTTATCCGCGTTTATGACAACTTTTTACAGACAAGATATGCATAATAAGCAGCTTCAACTATTAACTTCCAAGTTAGATAACTCACCATAATCAAGTATACATTTAGGCAACAGAGCGTAATTTATTTTAAAGTTCGGCAACAGAGCTAATTTATTATAAAGTTCGGCAACAGAGCGTAATTTATTATAAAGTTCGGCAACAGAGCGTAATTTATTTTAAAGTTCGGCAACAGAGCTAATTTATAATAAAGTTCGGCAACAGAGCGTAATTTATTATAAAGTTCGGCAACAGAGCATAATTTATTATAAAGTTAGGCAACAGAGCGTAATTTATTTTAAAGTTCGGCAACAGAGCTAATTTATTATAAAGTTCGGCAACAGACCGTAATTTATTGCAAGGTTTGGCAACAGAGAGAAACATATTGTAAAGTTCGACAAGAGTGTAATTTATTGTAAAGTTCGGCAATAGAGCGTAATTTATTATAAAGTTCGGCAACAGACCGTAATTTATTGCAAGGTTTGGCAACAGAGAGAAACATATTGTAAAGTTCGGCAAGAGTGTAATTTATTGTAAAGTTAGACAACAGAGCGTGATTTATTATAAAGTTAGACAACAGAGCGTAATTTATTATAAAGTTAGACAACAGAGCGTAATTTATTATAAAGTTAGACAACAGAGCGTAATTTATTATAAAGTTCGGCAACAGAGCGTAGTTTATTATAAAGTTCGGCAACAGAGCGTAATTTATTGCAAGGTTTGGCAACAGAGAGAAAAATATTGTAAAGTTCGGCAAGAGTGTAATTTATTGTAAAGTTCGGCAATAGAGCGTAATTTATTATAAAGTTCGGCAATAGAGCGTAATTTATTATAAAGTTTGGCAACAGAGCGAAAAATATTGTAAAGTTCGGCAACATAGCGTAATTTATTGTAAAGTTCGGCAACAGAGCATAATTTATTATAAAGTTCGGCAATAGAACGTAAAATATTGTAAAGTTCGGCAACATAGCGTAATTTATTATAAAGTTAGACAACAGAGCGTAATTTATTATAAAGTTAGACAACAGAGCGTAATTTATTATAAAGTTTGGCAACAGAGCGTAATTTATTATAAAGTTAGACAACAGAGCATAATTTATTATAAAGTTAGACAACAGAGCGTGATTTATTATAAAGTTAGACAACAGAGCGTGATTTATTATAAAGTTAGACAACAGAGCATAATTTATTATAAAGTTAGACAACAGAGCGTAATTTATTATAAAGTTCGGCAACAGAGCGTAATTTATTATAAAGTTAGGCAACAGAGCGTAATTTATTATAAAGTTCGGCAACAGAGCGTAATTTATTATTAAGTTAGGCAACAGAGCGTAATTTATTATATAAAGGTAGACAACGTGCGTATTTTTTTTTCATAAAGATGGGCAACTGAGCGTAAATAACTATATTTTTTTAAGTTATTTTTGTTTTTACTTTGTTAACTACATGTACATTTCTACTTTCTATCATTTTATATGACAGTGTAAAACAAGGGATTTCCCTATTTGTCCCAGGTACATATTTGCTACAAATTGATTGATATGTTTTTTAATATAGGTAAACATATGATTACTAAGATATTTGTCAATAGGATAATGATAGTAATAATCAGTACATGCGTTTTTTTAACCTATTGATCTTTGTGATGGGGTCACTAAATGTCAAACAGTCTCTGTTCCAATCTTATTTTTTATACAAACGTTATATTTATCAATATTAAGCAATTTTTATGGTAAATAGCTAATGTCTCCTGGAGGTGTCTAAGACACTTACAATATAATATACTATACTATATTAGACTAAAAAGGTCATAAAAAAATTCTAGAAAAGATAAGGCATTTGGGATCGGTCATTCTCTCACAAATATGATTTCAAAAGTGGAACTTAGTTCTAAACGATGTATATTAAATGAAAGTCTTGTCGTGTCTAGAATCCACCTTTCCAAACGATATTAAGAACATAAATTAAAGCGCAATTTAATGAAGATTAAAGCATGGCTGATCATTAGTTGTTGTCCTCTATTGTGGAACAAGTTGTACATTAATGAATTTGATTGTTGGTGTTTAACGCCACTTTTAGCAATATTTCAGCAATACCATGGCGACCAGTTTTAGTGGTGGAAGAAGTCGGAGTACCCGGGGAGAACCACCGACCATGGGCAAGCAACTGGTAAACTTTTTGTTGTAATTTACAAAGCCGGGCGCGAACCCACGCCGTATTGGTGATAGGCTTGTATGAGTTGTTAGGCATTCCAACCACCTAACTCATTGAGCCACCCGGGCCCTACAACCACTTAACTCATTGAGCCACCCGGACCATACAACCACCTAACTCAATGAGCCACCCGGAACCTTAAACAGTTGTACATTAGGTACAGTACAGTGTTGCTATACCTTACAAAAATAAAATACCAGTAAGATGTGGAGAGTACACAAACACCATTCGGGTAGCATTAACAATAACAATACACGAGGCAGGACGTAATATCTGGTCAACTCTTTCAGCTTTAAAATCAATGATTTAAAAAGAAATTAAAACTGTTGTGATATACTTATATATACATGATGCAATGTAAAATATCTCATAATTTTGACTAAATCATGTCTTATTTACGTTATTTGTGTTTGTTTACATATAGTGGTGTCCAACACACACTGTGTTGTTTTTGTTTTGTTTTTCTTTGTCTTGTGTAACCTATGTTGCCAGTTTCTCTGGATTCTCCATTTTTTATTGACCCTTCGATATTCTCTAACGTTTATTATATAAATATATATTGCGTTTCATTATCAAATATTAAGGAAAAAAATACCACACTGTTAGTTTTAAATTTGAAAATTAAAAATTCAATATTTTATTAATTCTTGAATCTTATTTATAAGTTTGAAGAACAAAATTGTGTGTAAAAATCAATATTATAGCTTAATGAAAAACCGATCTGACAATAAAATATAAATATAATATCTTACCATTTAATGTTTTAGCAGTAGTGATTTCATTTCCCTCCACAATAAGAAAACATATCATTAATAAAATCAGACAATATATGTTACACATCTTTCCGATCTTTTACTCTTTGTTCAAATGAATCATGTTTTTTCTTCTTTTTGAAATAAGGGAATCCCCGACAAACGTGGTACAGGTATTTTATTGTTATTCATGCGATAGAGAATCTATTAATAGGAATTTTTACCTGTACAACAAAGTTTGACATCATAAAAGGTCAATCAATACAGGTAAATGTTAACCATCGAACATGCAAGGTTCAATAAATATTTAAAATCAAAGTATATCCGATTATTCATAAATTCAAACATATGAATGATGACTCAGCATTTTAAATCACGCGTAACCTCACACCTTCCTTGTTTAAATAGGATATAAAACATGTTTCCTATCGTCTTCAATATAAATGATCATAGAAGGTGCATATTTACAATTTTCTTTTCGTCATCTGAAGAACATATTTATTTGTTAAATTCTTCAGTTATGAAAAGAATAAACAGTGATGGTCCAAAATTCCACCAATATCAACAAAGCGAACAATCATCTATCACATCAAATTATGGAACATACAAAAAAAGTCCACAGCGAACGACTTGGGGAATTCAGGTCCTACATATTTGTAGCTTGGAACAGGCTTAAAGAAGTGGCTAGGTTAAACCGGCTTATGGGATCCAAATTCCCCTCTTCATATCTGGATCTCCAACTGCAATACGGACATACATATATATTAGTTAAGTAACGTGCTTTTTGATACGTGAATGAGGCATTTTTGTTTTGCTTAAATTCACACAATTAAGCACATTTGCAATTGCTTACCTAGACATTATGTTTTATTATTACTGCTTCATTGGTGAAATGTGGGCTAGTGTGTGCTTCGGATGTGGAAAATCGCGAATTCGATCCCCGGTCGATCCAAACCAAAGACTATAAAATTGGAAATGTGTTGCTTTTTTGCTAAGCACACATCATTAAAGGGCAATAGCAAAGACTGCTGGGCTCGGAATCGGGATAATGTGTCAGAGTAGAGCGACATGTCTATCAATGAAATGTTGCAACAGGGGATTTAGACTAAAAGCTCAGCGTGTTGGTTTGGTATAAAGCGCTGATCATCTGGTAACCTTTTCTCGCCATTATATAGCTGAAAAATCGATCACTGACTCACTGTTTTATGATCTTGTTGACTAATCTATATATCCCTTACATAGCATGAAGGATAAAAATTATTGTGACACGATAAGGAAGTATTGTTGTAAACAAGATACTTTCAAACATGTTTAATTACTATTTACAAGTACATTGTATCTGGGTATCTTGTATACATTCATTTAATATAGCAAAAAATATTGTGTACATTTTACAGCAGTGTTTGAGGTAGTGAATTATTGGTGCTTTATACCAAGTGAGCATTTTTTCAGCTCGATTATAGCGTTATTTGACGTAAATTAAATCAAATACTTTGAACATTGCATAATGTTCGTGCTTTTTTATATGATTCAGCTACGGAATGTTAATTTCTGAATGTTTAAATCAATAAAATATAGATAACACAGCCACACTTTTATTTATCTCCATGTAAAAGTAGAGTAGACTTAGAATGATATAAGTAGAGTAGACTCCTTAGAATGATATAAGTAGAGTAGACTCCTTAGAATGATATAAGTAGAGTAGACTCCTTAGAATGATATAAGTAGAGTAGACTCCTTAGAATGATATAAGTAGAGTAGACTTAGAATGATATAAGTAGAGTAGACTTAGAATGATATAAGTAGAGTAGACTTAGAATGATATAGGTAGAGTAGACTCCTTAGAATGATATAAGTAGAGTAGACTCCTTAGAATGATATAAGTAGAGTAGACTCCTTAGAATGATATAAGTAGAGTAGACTTAGAATGATATAAGTAGAGTAGACTCCTTAGAATGATATAAGTAGAGTAGACACCTTAGAATGATATAAGTAGAGTAGACTCCTTAGAATGATATAAGTAGAGTAGACTTAGAATGATATAAGTAGAGTAGACTTAGAATGATATAAGTAGAGTAGACTTAGAATGATATAGGTAGAGTAGACTCCTTAGAATGATATAAGTAGAGTAGACTCCTTAGAATGATATAAGTAGAGTAGACTTCTTAGAATGATATTAGTAGAGTAGACTCCTTAGAATGATATAAGTAGAGTAGACTTCTTAGAATGATATAAGTAGAGTAGACTCCTTAGAATGATATAAGTAGAGTAGACTTCTTAGAATGATATAAGTAGAGTAGACTTCTTAGAATGATATAAGTAGAGTAGACTTCTTAGAATGATATAAGTAGAGTAGACTTCTTAGAATGATATAAGTAGAGTAGACTCCTTAGAATGATATAAGTAGAGTAGACTCCTTAGAATGATATAAGTAGAGTAGACTTCTTAGAATGATATAAGTAGAGTAGACTTCTTAGAATGATATAAGTAGAGTAGACTTCTTAGAATGATATAAGTAGAGTAGACTTCTTAGAATGATATAAGTAGAGTAGACTTCTTAGAATGATATAAGTAGAGTAGACTCCTTAGAATGATATAAGTAGAGTAGACTCCTTAGAATGATATAAGTAGAGTAGACACCTTAGAATGATATAAGTAGAGTAGACTCCTTAGAATGATATAAGTAGAGTAGACTCCTTAGAATGATATAAGTAGAGTAGACTCCTTAGAATGATATAAGTAGAGTGGACTCCTTAGAATGATATAAGTAGAGTAGACTTAGAATGATATAAGTAGAGTAGACTCCTTAGAATGATATAAGTAGAGTAGACTCCTTAGAATGATATAAGTAGAGTAGACTCCTTAGAATGATATAAGTAGAGTAGACTTAGAATGATATAAGTAGAGTAGACTCCTTAGAATGATATAAGTAGAGTAGACTCCTTAGAATGTTATAAGTAGAGTAGACTCCTTAGACTGATATAAGTAGAGTAGACTCCTTAGAATGATATAAGTAGAGTAGACTCCTTAGAATGATATAAGTAGAGTAGACTCCTTAGAATGATATAAGTAGAGTAGACGTAGAATGATATAAGTAGAGTAGACTTAGAATGATATAAGTAGAGTAGACTCCTTAGAATAATATAAGTAGAGTGGACTCCTTAGAATGATATAAGTAGAGTAGACTTAGAATGATATAAGTAGAGTAGACTCCTTAGAATGATATAAGTAGAGTGGACTCCTTAGAATGATATAAGTAGAGTAGACTTAGAATGATATAAGTAGAGTAGACTCCTTAGAATGATATAAGTAGAGTAGACTCCTTAGAATGATATAAGTAGAGTAGACTTAGAATGATATAAGTAGAGTAGACTCCTTAGAATGATATAAGTAGAGTAGACTTAGAATGATATAAGTAGAGTAGACTCCTTAGAATGATATAAGTAGAGTAGACTCCTTAGAATAATATAAGTAGAGTAGACTCCTTAGAATGATATAAGTAGAGTAGACTTAGAATGATATAAGTAGAGTAGACTCCTTAGAATGATATAAGTAGAGTAGACTTAGAATGATATAAGTAGAGTAGACTTAGAATGATATAAGTAGAGTAGACTCCTTAGAATGATATAAGTAGAGTAGACTTAGAATGATATAAGTAGAGTAGACTTAGAATGATATAAGTAGAGTAGACTCCTTAGAATGATATAAGTAGAGTAGACTTAGAATGATATAAGTAGAGTAGACTTAGAATGATATAGGTAGAGTAGACTCCTTAGAATGATATAAGTAGAGTAGACTTAGAATGATATAAGTAGAGTAGACTCCTTAGAACGATATAAGTAGAGTAGACTTCTTAGAATGATATAAGTAGAGTAGACTCCTTCGAATGATATAAGTAGAGTAGACTCCTTAGACTGATATAAGTAGAGTAGACTCCTTAGAATGATATAAGTAGAGTAGACTCCTTAGAATGATATAAGTAGAGTAGACTCCTTAGAATGATATAAGTAGAGTAGACTCCTTAGAACGATATAAGTAGAGTAGACTTCTTAGAATGATATAAGTAGAGTAGACTCCTTCGAATGATATAAGTAGAGTAGACTCCTTAGAATGATATAAGTAGAGTAGACTCCTTAGAATGATATAAGTAGAGTAGACTCCTTAGAATGATATAAGTAGAGTAGACTTAGAATGTTATAAGTAGAGTAGACTCCTTAGAATGATATAAGTAGAGTAGACTCCTTAGAATGATATAAGTAGAGTAGACTCCTTAGAATGATATAAGTAGAGTAGACTCCTTAGAATGATATAAGTAGAGTAGACTCCTTAGAATGATATAAGTAGAGTAGACTTAGAATGATATAAGTAGACTAGACTCCTTAGACTGATATAAGTAGAGTAGACTTCTTAGAATGATATAAGTAGAGTAGACTCCTTAGAATGATATAAGTAGAGTAGACTCCTTAGAATGATATAAGTAGAGTGGACTCCTTAGAATGATATTAGTAGAGTAGACTCCTTAGACTGATATAAGTAGAGTAGACTCCTTAGAATGATATAAGTAGAGTAGACTCCTTAGAATGATATAAGTAGAGTAGACTCCTTAGAATGATATAAGTAGAGTAGACTTAGAATGATATAAGTAGAGTAGACTTAGAATGATATAAGTAGAGTAGACTCCTTAGAATTATATAAGTAGAGTAGACTCCTTAGAATGATATTAGTAGAGTAGACTCCTTAGAATGATATTAGTAGAGTAGACTCCTTAGACTGATATAAGTAGAGTAGACACCTTAGACTGATATAAGTAGAGTAGACTCCTTAGAACGATATTAGTAGAGTAGACTCCTTAGAATGACATTAGTAGAGTAGACTCCTTAGAATGATATAAGTAGAGTAGACTCCTTAGAATGATATAAGTAGAGTAGATTTCTTAGAATGATATAAGTAGAGTAGACTCCTTAGAATGATATAAGTAGAGTAGACTCCTTAGACTGATATAAGTAGAGTAGACTCCTTAGAATGATATAAGTAGAGTAGACTCCTTAGAATGATATAAGTAGAGTAGACTCCTTAGACTGATATAAGTAGAGTAGACTCCTTAGAATGATATAAGTAGAGTAGACTCCTTAGAATGATATTAGTAGAGTAGACTCCTTAGAATGTTATAAGTAGAGTAGACTCCTTAGACTGATATAAGTAGAGTAGACACCTTAGAATGATATAAGTAGAGTAGACTCCTTAGAATGATATAAGTAGAGTAGACTCCTTAGAACTAAATACGTAGAGTAGACTCCTTAGAACGATATAAGTAGAGTAGACTCCTTAGAATAATATAAGTAGAGTAGACTCCTTAGAATGATATAAGTAGAGTAGACTCCTTAGAATAATATAAGTAGAGTAGACTCCTTAGAATGATATAAGTAGAGTAGACTCCTTAGAATAATATCAGGGATCAAACAAATAAACGTTAGAAAAAAAGGAAGGTTAGACAATCCAGAGACACAGGAAACATTAGGACACACAATCCAGAGACACAGTGAACATTAGGACACACAATCCAGAGACACAGTGAACATTAGGACACACAATTCAGAGACACGAGGAACATTAGGACACACAATCCAGAGACACAGGGAACATTAGGACACACAATCCAGAAACACAGGGAACATTAGGACACACAATCCAGAGACACAAGGAACATTAGGACACACAATCCAGAGACACAAGGAACATTAGGACACACAATCCAGAGACACAGGGAACATTAGGACACACAATCCAGAGACACAGTGAACATTAGGACACACAATCCAGAGACACAGTGAACATTAGGACACACATTCCAGAGACACAGGGAACATTAGGACACACAATCCAGAGACACAGGGAACATTAGGACACACAATCCAGAGACACAGGGAACATTAGGACACACAATCCAGAGACACAGGGAACATTAGGACACACAATCCAGAGACACAGGGAACATTAGGACACACAATCCAGAGACACAGGGAACATTAGGACACACAATCCAGAGACACAAGGAACATTAGGACACACAATCCAGAGACACAGGGAACATTAGGACACACAATCCAGAGACACAGGGAACATTAGGACACGCAATCCAGAGACACAGTGAACATTAGGACACACAATCCAGAGACACAGGGAACATTAGGACACACAATCCAGAGACACAGGGAACATTAGGACACACAATCCAGAGACACAGGGAACATTAGGACACACAATCCAGAGACACAAGGAACATTAGGACACACAATCCAGAGACACAGGGAACATTAGGACACACAATCCAGAGACACAGGGAACATTAGGACACCCAATCCAGAGACACAGGGAACATTAGGACACACAATCCAGAGACACAGGGAACATTAGGACACACAAATCCAGAGACACAAGGAACATTAGGACACACAATCCAGAGACACAGTGAACATTAGGACACACAATCCAGAGACACAGGGAACATTAGGACACACAATCCAGAGACACAGGGAACATTAGGACACACAATCCAGAGACACAGGGAACATTAGGACACACAATCCAGAGACACAGTGAATATTAGGACACACAATCCAGAAACACAGGGAACATTAGGACACACAAATCCAGAGACACAAGGAACATTAGGACACACAATCCAGAGACACAGGGAACATTAGGACACGCAATCCAGAGACACAGGGAACATTAGGACACACAATCCAGAGATACAGGGAACATTAGGACACACAATCCAGAGACACAGGGAACATTAGGACACACAATCCAGAGACACAGGGAACATTAGGACACACAATCCAGAGACACAGGGAACATTAGGACACACAAATCCAGAGACACAAGGAACATTAGGACACACAATCCAGAGACACAGTGAACATTAGGACACACAATCCAGAGACACAGGGAACATTAGGACACACAATCCAGAGACACAGGGAACATTAGGACACACAATCCAGAGACACAGGGAACATTAGGACACACAATCCAGAGACACAGTGAATATTAGGACACACAATCCAGAAACACAGGGAACATTAGGACACACAAATCCAGAGACACAAGGAACATTAGGACACACAATCCAGAGACACAGGGAACATTAGGACACGCAATCCAGAGACACAGGGAACATTAGGACACACAATCCAGAGATACAGGGAACATTAGGACACACAATCCAGAGACACAGGGAACATTAGGACACACAATCCAGAGACACAGGGAACATTAGGACACACAATCCAGAGACACAGGGAACATTAGGACACACAATCCAGAGACACAGGGAACATTAGGACACACAATCCAGAGACACAGGGAACATTAGGACACACAATCCAGAGACACAGGGAACATTAGGACACACAATCCAGAGACACAGGGAACATTAGGACACCCAATCTAGAGACACAGGGAACATTAGGACACAAGACAGAGAAAAACAAATATAAAAATACAACACAGAAAACGAAAAAGAAGATCAACATGGACCTCACCATTCATTTGTTTTGTTATTGTGGATGGAGTTTAGTTCCTTAACATATGTATTTGGTATAAAGGAGTGGGTATACATTTTCCTCTAAATAACTTTGAATGAAGACTACTAACTCGCTAGCGTGCTCGCCTCGAGTGCAGTAGATCGTGGGTTCGATCTCCGGTCGGGTCAAACAAAAGACTATAAAATTGGTATGTGTTGCTTCTCCGCTAAGCATGCAATCAGAATAATGTGTCCGAGTGGAGCGACATGTCTACCCGTGGACTGTTGTTTCAGTGAGCTAGCGCTCTAAAAATCCAACTCAGCGTTTTGTTCTAGTACAAAGCGGACCTCATCATCATCTCATTTAAAAGTTAACTTGTTCTCGCCATGATATAGCTGAAAAATAACTGCATTAGCGTAAACAACAATCACTCGCTCACTTACTAACTTGCTAACGTCATTGATGATATAGGTTCGTCTGTCAAGTCCCTTTGTGTGTCCAGCACATATTTGATAACATCAATATTGTATTTACTGATAGTAGTTACTGTATAAATCACATGTCACTCCATCTTCTGACGCAAGAATCCAGTGACTGAGGTTCACATTCTACAAAGAGTTAACAATTCCGAGGAAAACGGCATTTAAACTTTTTGTCTTGATGTTTGTTTGTTGCTTGGTGGTGCTTAACGCCACTTTCAACAATATTTCAGTTATATCGTGGCAGTCAGTGTTATTGGTGGAGGAAACCGGAGGACTAGGAGAAAACCACCGACCTGTTGCAAGTCACTGACAAACTTTATCACATAATGTTGTACACCTCGCCCTGATCGAGGTTCGAACTTACAACATCAGACTCAGTGGTGATAGGCACTGGTTGCATAGGTAGCTGTAAATCCAACTATCATACGATCACGACCACGACGGTTCCCTCTTTTTGTCTTGAATTTTGCAAATATGTCATTGAATTTCATTTGTAAACAAATACATAAAAAGTCAATACTTTCGCAATTGCATCTTGAACATGACGTTGTGTTGGCCTTGTAATATGCAATGTGTTTGGAGCTTTCATATATGACAATGGAACCATCATCACTTTGTGAACAAGTGGCGTTTGTCTCCGGAAGATGTTGGTGCTACGAGTATATTGTGGATATGTGACCCTTGTATCAGGCATAAATTACAATATATCTTCTTGAATAGACTATTTTATAATCAGATTCTTTTCCTTTGATGGTTCATATCCTATTGTTTATGTGGTGGCGTTCTTTCTAAAGAAATTCGTCCCAAGACGATTTTTTCCTGTCGAAGTTTGACAACATTTGCGGTCGCAGTAACAACAACGTATCAACCAGACTTGACAAGAAAGTAATATTCTAGGATTCGGGAGATCACGAAAGCAACAAATATGTTTGTAGGTAAAATAATAGGGGATTCCCTTACCGTTCACATGAAGTGATTGTTTTAATAATGTTTGATTATATATTGTTCTGAAAATTAATTGAAAGCCAATCAAATGTCATATATTGACATGTGTTTCATGAGTTATTGATATAGAGTTATAAAAACACACGTCTTTGATTTATCTTCCTCAGTGTGTCTGATGGTACTGTTTTATTAACAAATTAACGTCTATCACTGTTTAAAGTTGGTCTATAAATGTTTGAGGAGATGGGGACATAAGAAAATCTTAGCTTAGTGTTTGAGGGGTGGGGGTCCATAAGAAAAACTTAGTTAACAAACGGACCGACACGACTGATTGTTCGACTAAATGTCACCCAAATGATATTTGATTTGTAACACAAAATGGAGATTAAATTAAACCAATATGAGAAAAAAAATGAATAGTTTTGTCAATATATAGAATATGGTAAAAACGAAACAAACCACGCCATGTTTCATCGGCGTATTGCGGAGAAATGTGATATGTCTAATTTAAAATCTATCGATGTACATTAACTAAAACTGGTGGTTTCTTTTCCATTTATTATGACCTTCACTAATGTGCATTGTGGCAGTTCAATGTGCCACCTGCTGCAACGAAGGCATACATTATCTATTTGCCAGCATAGTAGGAATCATAGATAGACAAAATAGCATACAATGCCACCTCACTAACAGTTGTCTCAGGTGTGTTTTTAATTTTATTTACAGGTACTCGTGTAATCCGTGCCTACTAACTTTAACATTGGTGATTAGTGGGTGTAAGTCTAGGTACTAATGTAACCCTCATACCCAGTCAATAAGTGTATAATATTATACTTTTCGACGGAATATAAAGCTCCCTGGCTAGTTCCAAACGTTCACTCACTCCGTACAACGTCAAATTCCGTTTCAGAGTTGAGATGTACTATATCTGTATGCTACATCCAGATAATGTATATTTCCCTACATGATATTAAACAATTTTCACTCACTTCCTTGTACAAGGACGTGGAGAAATGTGAGAAACATTTGGTTTTCCCATGAAATGAAAAGAAAACAAACAAACATGACCTTGATAGACGAATGAATACATTGACCTACTTATTATTTATTCATAATTACTTCAGTTATAAATGTACAATGTCGATATTTAGTTAAATATACACGTGTTATCCTGATGTTATGTTTATTTATATTTACTGACAGAAGAATATTGTGCAAGATATTTAATGTCCCTTTCAGTCATTGATTACATAGTGCAATTGGTTTGGGGATACCCACTAAATCAGAGCAATGTTATCAGAGGCGGATTTAGAGGAGGGCGTGCGCCCCCCTCCCCCCCCCCCCCCCCCCCCCCCCCTAAAATTCGCAAAGCATATGTTATGCAACTTTAATTAAGCAGTTCAACAAACAACTTTTTCATGAATGGTTAACTCGTGACCTGTAAGTCAAAATGAATAGTAATGATATTAGGAGTAAATTTGGGATATCATTCTAAAAAGCTCTACCCATTGATAAATGATCAGTATACTGTCCGTCCGGATGAAGCTTTTCGTTTCGCCGTTGGTTCATTCATTGAAAACGTATGATTCGTTCTTCTTTATAGACAAACAAAGGCGAATATGTTCACATTAATGCTGCATGAAACGATTCTGATCATCTAACTTATCAGAAATCAACAACAAGTTCATGTATTGACAATTTCCGCTTTTGTTTGTCTATAAACAAGAACGGTCGAATCATACATTTTCAATGAATGAATCAAACGACGAAAAGAAAAGCTCCACCCGGACGGGCAGTATTAATTAGAACCACCCGAAAGGACAAGCACCGAAAGAACAGACCAATTAGTGAAATGAGGAATGCGTTAAAACTAAACTAATAGTTCTTTGAAGGGTTAAAATATCGTGACCGATCAGTCATGAGTTGAACAATTCGCATCACGGTTGTTAAAGAAAAGTTTTACTTTAGGTTCTTATAATCTGACAAAATCATACTGTTAACAATTATCCGACAAAATTAAGACTCAAAGTCAAGTTTTTTTGGTCTGATGAAAATGGTGTGGTTGGTTCAAAATTGTCGTTCAAATAAATGTCTGTAATTCCTCAAACCCCCAGAGCTTCCAGGGGGCTTCGCGCCCTGGGCCCCCTACTAGGGATCTGCCTTGGACCTGCTGGGGACCTTAAGCGGTTCCCAGACCCCTCGCCTACTCACGCCCCCCCCCCCCCCTAACCACAAATCCTGGATCCGCCCCTGGTTATTACTCATCAAGCCCAAGCTCTAGGCTTCTATTACGATGTTAAGTTTGAGAAAATCATATCCAAATGAATTTAGAATCAATTAAGTCTGCATCAGTCCCTTAATAATACAGTAATTTTGTAATGAACATTTCTACATTGTTTTCTAGTGTTCTGTTTTCAGAATACAATAAGACACTTGACACCAAGACGTTATGAAAATAAACCACAAACCACTACCAAAAAAATTACTTGTACACGTGGTCAAAAAAGCAGAGAAAGACAAACAATATTTAATGTGAACAAAGACAAAAATAACTAAAGATGAACAACATGACACCTAGCAAACCAGGGGTGAACAAAGGTCATGAAAAGGGTTCAATATTCACAACTTACAAATAAACTCGGAGTCACGTGTGAGATAGACACTGCGTAGCGACCTTCCAATTCACGATGGCGACCGTAAAATTTCTGAAGTGAAGACTGCAATCTAAATTAAATGACATGAAACTCTTTGCCAGAAGTTTGCTCGTCACCCGCATTCTCTATCCAGCAAAATCCAGAAAGAATGCACAGACCCAGGAATATCAGAAAGATTGCACAGACCCTGGAATATCAGAAAGAATGCACAGACCCTGGAATATCAGAAAGAATGCACAGACCCTGGAATATCAGAAAGAATGCACAGACCCTGGAATATCAGAAAGAATGCACAGACCCTGGAATATCAGAAAGAATGCACAGACCCTGGAATATCAGAAAGAATGCACAGACCCTGGAATATCATCATATATGAATTGAGATATATATGTATTCCGAATACAATGTTTAAATTTGAACTTGTTTATACATAAATTACAAAAATACCTGTCATGTTAAGTAATCTAAGTACGCCTCATTTACACTAGCTTAGATATCTACGTTCTTAATTCTATTGTAAAAAACTAATACCACGTTGTAGATATTCTGACGCTTAGTCAAGTGAACATTGGATTGTTCTTTATATTACTGGTCAAGAAAATATTTTCAAGTTCCACAGACCCAATTAAATGGTTAGGTTTTACTGTATAAAATATGACAACATTTACGAATTGTCTTTTCTTAAGCAAATTGATTTTGTTTGAAACAATGACGAAATAAGAGTTCTCTACATGGGGACAACAGGGACAAATCTGCCATCAAATGATTTGTCAGTAAGCGTATAATAACAATATGATGACACTCTGTTAGGATTATCATACGTTTTATTTTCTTAATTATTATTCGTTGGGGTCTACACCCGTGGTATGTAATGGGGTCTGTTAGTTCAGCACATTGTTATGTTCCGTCACTGAATGTATGCTTTAGATAAGCACAATACGCAATCGGTAGAGTTTTGATCATTGTTATGTTCGTCACTGAATGTATGCTTTAGATAAGCACAATACGCAATCGGTCGAGTTTTGATTTAAATTAATATTTTAAGTACTCGTGAAGGTTAAGTGACAATCTTATATAAATACACAATTGTGTAATGATTAATCCACAACGTACCATCAAATACGTCATTGTATAGGACCAAGACCCACATCCTCCAAAATCGACCGTCTAATCAAACATGTAAGCTAATATTTTGATATTTCCAATACCTTAAAACCGCAAGATTATTGATATGGTCAAATAAATTATGTCTTTATTAATTTAAGATAAGTCATATGTAATCTTCATGGATTACGTGCATATATGTATGTACCTAATATACCTGTAGTACTCTTGTGCTTCATTGTAACCAATCAGATCGCAGTAGGTGTATGACCATATAAGGTGCGTTTACCTTTAAACCAATGATATTAATGCTATTAATATAACCTCATTCATATTGATTTTTAATGATCGTGTATCTATATATATCACTGTACTCGTTAAATTATTGTTTTCTTCCTTATGTTGAACAAAGGGGGTAGCCATCATTATATAAAATGTAATATTTCAAATAAAGGGTGCCACTAGTGGAGAAGAAACTACTTCCCTTCCGGAGTACCTGAGTTCACCTCCGGTTTTTAGTGGGGGTCGTGTTACTCGATCTTTAGTTTTATGTGTATGCTTTGTTCTTTTTTCCTTTTTTTTTTTTCATTGTGTTGTCTGTCCTTCGATTTATGGATTGTGATTACCCCTTTGGTATCTTCAAACTCTTTAAATAAACGTTAGAGATAACCGAAGCAGTAATCCATAGATGACAATTCAGAGACTCAGGCAGCATTTGGACATACAAGACACAGAACGACGAAGACAATAAAAACAAGTACAAATAAACAAAAACAAAACACCAACACAATCTTGTTTATTTGGATTGCTATGTATTGTAGTTGTCTTTCTGTACTTTAAATTCGGTCAGTGTCTTTCTTACCATATATAGATGTAGGTATATATAGATAACACATACAATACAAATATAATCCCTACATTTGAAATATAACTACTTTATCGTGAGCTGTGATGTTTTCTTTTCATGCTCATATTTCGTAGTGAATATAAAGATTAAATATCAATCGCATTCATTAACGATAAATATGTGGATTGACGCAATCTTCTTGTTATATCCCATTGAGTATGAAATTAAAGACAGAACGCAGTATTAGTAGATTTGTGACGTACTTGGAAATAATATAAAGAGACAATTGAGTTATACATTTATTTAAAGTATGAAGTAGTAATAAAGTGGGTAGCGATAGTATGGAAGGTTGATTAACACATATCTATGCCACCAATGCCTTTCACCGCTAATACCGAACTCAAATGCCATTGTCCAACTGTACTCGATGAAAAATAGCTTTTCTGACTTCCGGTAGGTTGTTGGATATCTCCGCATAATCCAGTTTAACTGACTGTTACCATTTAACTGAAATATTGCTTCATAATATAACTTCAACCCTTGTAAGAAACATTCCTGCCTTCACCAGTACACCGGATGTTGATACTCGTATTTCTGTTAATACGTTATTGTATAGCCAGTTTTAATTATCACGAGAATTATCAGAGAGCTGCATCTTTCTAATAAAATATGTGTTATGAGATACATCATTAACAACGCCAGGACGGACCTTTAGCCAATTGAACAAATTACTCCCAATTGGACCCCGCGCTGGAGTTATCTACTCTTGACTGTGCAACACAACAACACACTGTATTTTATACAGAGAACAATTGGGTACTGCACCTCCTGAGGCGTGCACTGGACAACGCTAACCCTTGTAAGAAATACGACTGCCTTCCTTTACCCATACACCGAATGTTAATGTTCGTAGTTCTGTTAATGCGTTATTATATAGCCAGCTTTAATAATCACGAGTTCCTAAACAGAGAGCTGCATTCATCTATCTAATAAAATATGTTTTAGGAGATGCATCATTAACATAACACAACCCTTGTAAGTAATACACCTGCTTTCACCCGTACCCATTTTTTATTTTTGATAAGAGTGAGTTATTGTGTTTACCTCCACTTTCAACAATATTTCAATTATATCATGGCGGTCAGTTTTATCGTGGCGGTCAGTTTTATTGCTGGAGAAAACCACCCAGAGAAAATCACATACCTGCCGCAAGTCACTGACAAACTTTATCACATAAAGTTGTATCGGGTACACCTCGCCACATATTTCTGTTAATACGATATTATATAGCCAGTTTTAATCATCACGAGTTTTTAAACAGGGAGTTATATCTATATAATAACATATGTGTCAGGAGAAAGATCATTAACATAACGCCAACCATTGTAAGTAATACGTCTGCCTCCACCCGTACACCGAATGTTAATACTTGTATTTCTGTTAATACGTTATTATATAGCCAGTTTTAATAATCATCAGTTTCTAAACTTAAGAGTTCTATCTATCATAGATTCTTGCTAAAAGAGGAAAAAAACTATTTTACCATTTAAAGTCATCGTACTTAATGTTTTAAGACCCACATAATGAATTGTTCGATAACTATAGGGTTTCTGTGCTGAACCAACCTGTGAACATGATGATGACGTCAGTACGGGAGTTTAATGAATGACCTCGCCTCCTCTGAATCGACGTGTGAACAATGATGATGACGTCAGTACGGGAGTTTAATGAATGACCTCGCCTCCTCTGAATCGACGTGTGAACAATGATGATGACGTCAGTACGGGAATTTTATGAATGACCTCGCCTCCTCTGAATCGACGTGTGAACAATGATGATGAAGTCAGTACGGGAATTTTATGAATGACCTCGCCTCCTCTGAATCGACGTGTGAACAATGATGATGAAGTCAGTACGGGAATTTTATGAATGACCTCGCCTCCTCTGAATCGACGTGTGAACAATGATGATGAAGTCAGTACGGGAGTTTTATGAATGACCTCGCCTCCTCTGAATCGACGTGTGAACAATGATGATGACGTCAGTACGGGAATTTTATGAATGACCTCGCCTCCTCTGAATCGACGTGTGAACAATGATGATGACGTCAGTACGGAAGTTTAATGAATGACCTCGCCTCCTCTGAATCGACGTGTGAACAATGATGATGACGTCAGTACGGAAGTTTAATGAATGACCTCGCCTCCTCTGAATCGACGTGTGAACAATGATGATGACGTCAGTACGGGAGCTTTATGAATGTCATATTTTACCTTGTTTTCTCTAATTGTTATTTTACGATAGTCGTTAAAGATAAATATCATCCACCTTAGTTCATTTAATCGATGATTGTATTCTTATTAAAAATACAAATATCATAAACATTTATTTGAATGTTAATTATATATTGTAATAGGATGTTAATTATATATTGTAATAGGATGTTAATTATATATTGTAATAGAATGTTAATTATATATTGTAATAGAATGTTAATTATATATTGTAATAGGATGTTAATTATATATTGTAATAGGATGTTAATTATATATTGTAATAGGATGTTAATTATATATTGTAATAGGATGTTAATTATATAATGTAATACGATGTTAATTATATATTGTAATCAGTGCCGGATTTAGGACAAATGAGGCCCTATGCTAGTTAAGTTATGAGGCCCCTTACTTGGGCCCTGAAGGAGGAAGACTCAGTAGGCCTACACAGGCAGTCAGGCATACATGGAATCGCTCCGAAACAGAACGCCTTCAAATTTAAAATTGCACCACATAAGCAAAAATCAATCGTAAATTTTTATTTTGTTTTTGGCAGGAAGATGGGTCTACCTGGCCAACGAGGCCCTGTGCTTAAGCACACCTAAGCACAATGGTAAATCAGGCACTGATTGTAATAGGATGTTGATTATATATTGTAATAGGATGTTAATTATATATTGTAATAGGATGTTAATTATATATTGTAATAGGATGTTGATTATATATTGTAATAGGATGTTAATTATATATTGTAATAGGATGTTAATTATATATTGTAATAGGATGTTAATTATATATTGTAATAGGATGTTGATTATATATTGTAATAGGATGTTAATTATATATTGTAATAGGATGTTAATTATATATTGTAATAGGATGTTAATAGTCTACTATAATCTAACATCCAGTGTGACGGGAATGACAATGGTGTGGTGGATTGAGATTGCCATGATCCGTCATGATAACATGGAATTTGTAGTAAAGTGAACTAGTTGAAGAATATTCTGCACGTCTTGTACTGAATCCACATGCCTGTTCCATTACCTACAAGATATAATCATTGTCCTCGGGTATGTAAATAAATATATTACGACATTGATAATGTTCACAATACAATTGTAATGTAACATGATATTTCAATAAAATGGAAAAAATCCCATTCACTGTCAGAACAGTTCTACAATCTAATAATAGAATCATAGAAACTGAGACAAGAGTAATACCTCTAACACAAATACGTGACCGCTCACTTTTCTGGCTTGACACTTCAATAAAAAAGTGGCGGGGCTAAACTAGTTTTATGTAGCCAAACCTCTCCTCCAGTGAAATGATGCGGTCATGCACGTGTATTCTACACGTGAGTAACAATATCAAAAATCACATATTTTTTACTGGGTGAGCAGCGTTGTTATATTCTATATAAAATATTATCCAAAGCTGAAGCTCTTTCATGTTGCCTGTGGATGACGATTCACCATGTCCATATATGACAAATTGAAATATCGTTACATATTGGATAGCGTTTGATGTCTTTCAAATATTTTGGTATCAGAAATCCAGGAATAAATAAATTACTGTATTCCTTTTACTTTAAACAGTAAAGCACGTGAATGTATGAATTTTAATTGTCATTAGCTTTTGTCCTGAACTTGTGTATGCTTTATTTTATCTTAAACAAGATGTTGCTCATGCATGTTGTGGTTGATAGTATCATTCATCTTAAGCCGTTTATATTTGACTAAAGCATCGTCTTAAGCCGTTTATATTTGACTAAAGCATCGTCTTAAGCCGTTTATATTTGACTAAAGCATAGTCTTAAGCCGTTTATATTTGACTAAAGCATCGTCTTAAGCCGTTTATATTTGACTAAAGCATCGTCTTAAGCCGTTTATATTTGACTAAAGCATCGTCTTAAGCCGTTTATATTTGACTAAAGCATCGTCTTAAGCCGTTTATATTTGACTAAAGCATCGTATTTCCCGCAGTCTTTCATTATTTTCTTTTTTTTCTTATTGTTATTTTGATGGGGTTTTTTTCAAATCATAAAAAAAAAATTTCAGCTTAAATAACTGAATAAGAAAAGTGTAATTTTTCTTTGTTTTTATTTGTAATATATTAAATCGATTTTCTCTCCAAATGTTGATTTGATATGTACTTGAACTGAGGTGAGTTTTATATAAATACATTGTGCAAAGTAAAATCTACATGTCTGTGTCCTGCTGATTTGTGTACAATAAGGAAATAAACACCGGATATTACAAAACCTACCCAAATATATCGTTGTAATATCTACTGAATTATATATAATAAATATGGGATGATCATAAATATTTGACAGACAAATGGTACCTTTATGTATATGACCTCTGATTCCAAGGTGACTGGGTAAAACTCAAAATAACCAGTGGGAACTAGTATAACATAGAACAATGGAAAGAAAGGATCGGTAGATGGAAACAAAACATGTTTTTAAATCTTTTAGGAATAAAAAGAATCAACACACTCAATGATAATGAAATTATATAAGGAATATCACAAGAAAAGTAAATAAAGGGTTATGAGTTATGGTGTTTAACGCCACTTTCAACAATATTTCAGTTATATCGTGGCGGTCAGCTTTATTGGTGGAGAAAACCACAGACATATCGCAGATCGCCACAATCTTTATCACATAATGTTTTATCGAATACACCTCGCCATGAACGGGATTCGAAATCACAACATTAGTGGTGATAGGTACTGATTGCACAGGTAGTTGTAAATCCAACTGTTATACGATTACAGCCACGACGGCCCCAAAGCAAATAAAGACATCAAGACATTGTATAAAGATTAGAATAGTGAATACTATTTTATTTAAGCATATATGCTTGATAACTGTTCTTCAAAAACACGGCTATGACCAGACATCTTTGTTATAACGCTCGATGAAACTTCGATGTTATAGAAATAGGTATTAAAGTGTCTCCGCTGTGGTGTAAAAATAGTTTGAAAGGGGCACCCTCGGATTGTGTGGGACGAGTCAAATACACAACTTGCCCCTAGAACACGATGTAAAAGAGTACAACTAGTATTATGAATATGAATGTCAAGCTCTTTCTACGCTGAAGTCAACTTCCGAGAAATCAGCCCTTATTAGCAGTGGTCGTTGGTGACCCGTTACAAAGACACATGTTCCCGACCCTATTAATTATATCTTTTTTTCTGTGGCAAGCTTAAGTCCCATGCCAGTGTCACCTCTTCACAAACATGATTTATTACTTGTATGCCTGTTCTTGTCAACACCTGACACTGGATGCTAAGAAATCAAGACTGCGATACAAACCAGGACAGGGTTTAACAAACACCAATTAAATTTAAGTCTCAATTAAACCTTAAGTGTAAATTAATTATATGTACATTTCAAGTAAATTTAACTCTCAATTAAGTTTTAATTGACACTTAAATTTAAGTAAGGTTTGTGCAACCCAGTCCAGAACACGATTCTTATAATAAATGGAAAAGAAACCCTACCTGAAAATGTCCATGATGGCCTGTACATCCCAGAAAGACAGCTGTATGATCAATCTCTCTATTGTTATACTTCATCCACTAAAATGTTGCGATAGCTGTACCTGGCTCTATGTGATCTGACCCTGAATGCCGACACCTAGAATACAATAAGTCTAATTTGATTTGCTATAATGTTCAAAATTAATGTGATAAATATTGTATGATTTTTTTTAAATTCGTTTAAGGCATACAATGACAAGTTAATGCTTCAAATCTCATTAGTATGGAATCTTTTTAGTTAAGCTTACTTACATTAAAACAAGTAACGTATGCACTATGCATGGTGTGCGACATAACAGGTTGTTATTCACCTAACATAAAACCTCTGTTTTACATTAAATAAACCTTGAACAATCAATGATACTGTACAGGAGATTAGGGTTATGATGTTTAACGCCACTTTCAACAATATTTCACTGTTTCATTGGTGGAGGTAACCGGAGTACCCGGAGAAACCCACCGACCTGCCACAGGTCACTGACAAAATTTATCACATAATGTTGTATCGAGTATACCTCGCCTTAACGGGATTTGAACTCACAACGTTAGTGGTGACAGGCACTGATTGCATAGGTGGTTATAAATTCAACTACCATACAAACACGATCACGATGGTACAGTACAATAAACATGCTTTTAGAAACGTCTAATGAGAAACTGACCTTGATTTGATGTGCAATTATCTTGTGGTATTAAGCGACAATTATCTTGTGGTATTAAGCGACAATTATCTTGTGGTATTAGGCGATATCTTGTGGTATTAGGCGATATATTGTGGTATTAGGCGATATATTGTGGTATTAGGCGATATATTGTGGTATTAGGCGATATCTTGTGGTATTAGGCGATATATTGTGGTATTAGGCGACAATTATCTTGTGGTATTGGGCGATATCTTATGGTATTAGGCGATATATTGTGGTATTAAGCGACAATTATCTTGTGGTATTAAGCGACAATTATCTTGTGGCATTAGGCGATATCTTGTGGTATTAGGCGATATATTGTGGTATTAGGCGACAATTATCTTGTGGTATTATGCGGTATCTTGTGGTATTAGGCGATATCTTGTGGTATTAGGCGATATATTGTGGTATTAGGCGATATATTGTGGTATTAGGCGATATCTTGTGGTATTAGGCGATATTTTGTGGCATTCGGCGACAATTATCTTGAGGTATTAGGCGATATTTTGTGGTATTAGGCGATATCTATTTATAAAATATATTCCTAAATATATCCTAAATAATGTGATTATTATTCAAACTAAAGTTAATCTATCTCCCTCAGGTTACCGCAGAAGATTTTGGCTCTCCTGTTTTTAATTAGTTGGTTTTCCAATCTTTTGACTTTCAGCGTTCCCAGACCTTTCTTCATTCATTTCTTATCACCGGGTTTGTAACTAGATTAACACGACATGTGCCACTAGTGGAGCAGGAACTGACTACCCTTCCGGATCACCCGAGTTCACCACCGATTTTTAGTGGGGTTCGTGTTACTCAATCTTTAGTTTTATGTGTATGTTTTGTAGATCGTTGTATGTCCTTTTGTACTTTTTCCTTTGACCATAGTGCTGTCTGTTCTTCTTCGATATACGGATTCTGATTACCCCTTTGGTATCTTCAAACTGTTCTTATACCAAAAGCGCGCCATGCGCACTGATAATAACGTAACTATCTAATTTAGTGCACACGACGCTTTTCTGGAATTACATATCTACGTTTTTATTAGTATCAGTTAATGGGAGCCCTGGCCTGTGGCCACTGTCGTATGGAACGTTATCAGTTCTTATTACCACTATGAATTGTGGGATTTACTCTCATCTGTTGCTAGGTGACTCCGATACAAACTTATGTGATGAAGTTTGTAGATGACTTACTGAAGGTTGGTATGTATTTATAGTTTCATAATACAAAGGAGGGGTCCGGGTGGCTCAATGAGTTAGATCGTTGGATCTAACAGCTCATACAAGCATATCACCAATACGGCGTGGGTTCGCGCCCAGCTTTGTAAATTACAAAAAAGGGTGCATTCGACTCGAGCCGCACATGATAAAGTTTACCAATTGTTTGCCCAGGGTCGGTGGTTCTCTCAGGGTACTCCGGCTTCTTCCACCACTAAAACTGGTCGCCATGATATAGCTGAAATATTGCTGAAAGTGGCGTTAAAACACCAATCAATCAATCATAATACAAAGGGCTAAACTCTTACACTACATAACTAAAATAGTGTTGAAAATGACATCAAGCCATTATAAGCTTTAATGATCTGCAATTAAACCGGGAAAATCAAATCTAAACCAATATAGGCTAAGTGTCTTCATTTATCTAATACTACTTACACAAAGTGACACAGAGAACTGATACCGTCTTCATTTCAGTGGCTATTGATTACTTTGCCCTACAGTATCATAAAGTAAAACCAAGTAATTATGTGTAAAATCATTGAATAATTTGTTTCTTCTTGTATTTATTACATTATCACTTCTAAGAAAACAAGACATGTCAATATTATAGATATGAACATTATCAAAATTATTACGTCATAAAGGTTATTACATCCAGGTGAAAGGCGATATGTCTGGATTGCTGTTCTTGATCTATTATAAGAATACCGTCTCATCGTTTAATAGGTCCAACATATAACGTATCATATTCTCTCCTTTATTGACTAGTCCAGTCATCAACATTATAGAAACAAGACAATACAGTTCAGAAATATAATATATATTCGTCTTATGGTCTGGTATTTTCATTGGACACAAAGAAAAAATTTTCTTTGGTACCTTTTGTATCTTTTTATATTGAGTTATAAATGACAGCTTTCACAAAACCTTCAAAATTAAGAAGAATCTTTGCATCCTAATGTCATCTTCGTCAACTGATTCTCAGATAAAATGTGAATACAAGTGGTTTGTCATTATATCACCAATAAACATGATAAAGTAAGACAACACACCATTTTCTACCAAAAGGTATTATATTCTATACATAGATAGTTAAGACAATGGAGTCCTATAATGGCTCCGACCCTTAAGCTCATTCAGAGATGAGAAGAGAGTATATAATAACCATCCGAGTAGTTGATTGTAATTGCAACTAACTTTTCAGTAACATGCTAGTTGGGATACTTAATTGGATCCTATGTGTTGCGGGCGGGGATAACATGCCATATATAACTATGGGATAAAGTAATGGCACCATATCACTTTTTGTCAATGCTTTACAAAACACAGTCCACTAGAGCAATTAAACAGCTGACGTCATGATATCAATCTTGTAGTTTGTCAGTAACTTGCGGCAGGTCGGTGGTTTTCTCTGGTTTTCTCCACCAATAAAACTGACCACCACGAACTGAAATATTGTTGAAAGTGGCGTTAAACACCATATCAAAAATAAACAAAAATCAATCGTGTATTTAAAATCAAAGTAAATTAATAACAACTGTGACTAAATCAAATAATGATAAAGCTAGCAAAATTAAACCAACAACTGCATGTAAATAAATTTAAAAATTAATAAAAAGTAAACAATGTACCTTCCACAATATCAATATATGTTGTACGTTCGAACTGTGTATGAGATCTGCAGGTTTTATCATCTGACAGGAATTGTATTATATACATAACCCCTAGAGGAAGCATGGTAAATATTCAGCCAATCATAGTTGACCATGATAAGTCATGATAGATTTTAGAATAGTGGTAGATTTCCATTAAGCCTTCACCTTAAATTA
This sequence comes from Bathymodiolus septemdierum, assembly GCA_963383655.1. NCBI lineage: Eukaryota > Metazoa > Mollusca > Bivalvia > Mytilida > Modiolidae > Bathymodiolus > Bathymodiolus septemdierum. Next base: position 115,413,737 of record OY726519.1, read on the forward strand.
ATTTTCGCTTTATTAAAAAACTGGTGTGAATATTGATAAAGACATACAAAATAAATGATTTCATTTTCAATCAAAAGAAAAAACAGACTTATTCAATAAAAACACAAAATATTTGGATTAAATATCTTGATTCCAATAAAAACAAAATGTGCTCGTTGTCATGGATATGTGTCCGTATACCTGTTTCTAATTACAGAGAAGGAGAATCAACACACCACTTCGTCATAGTAAAGTGAACAGGTTTTACTTCACTGCTGTCCTTCAAATATATTACCACCAGACATATGATTACTGATGACCTTGGCTTAGTTATTGTTCCCAAACTTACATTATTTAGCTCTCCAATCGTTCCATTTTGAGCGTACCTGATAAATGTTATTCCCGAGACGCGTAGCACATACTAAATGTGATATCTACATTTTTTATTGACAACCATAAGCTAAACTAGGAGTCTCAAATATCGCCAACCAAAATCAATTAAAAGAAAACATAATCTTAAAACGCTAATCTACTTCGTCGATGAGTTTGACACGTGATGAACACAAACCGAGATTAAGTACAATCATTTTGATCACTCATCCACATCCTCACCAAAACGTTACAGTTATTTGTAGGAGAGCCCATGTCTTATTTACGTCATTTGTGTTTGTTTGCGTATAGTGGTGTCCAACACATACTGTGTTGTGTTTTGTTTTGTTTGTCAGTCTTGTGTACCCTATGGTACCACTTTCTCTGGATTGTCTATTTTTAATATTCACTTCGATATTCTCTAACGTTTATTTCCATGAGTACTAGCGAAACTTCGATTATGAAGGAACCTGCTGTTGGCAGATCTCATTTGTTGTTCCAGTAGACAAATCCTATATTTGTACGTAAAAGACAACCCGATGATACTCTAAATGAACAAAAGCTTTTAAGAGGTGGTAATTGATGACCCGTTGGAGGACAAAGAATTTGGAATCACCGATAAGAAATTAGGTACCTGACATGCAGTTTTACGATTTTGAACAATAACTGCTACCGTTATTTGCTCTTATAGGGCTACCGGTTAAAGTAATCATAATCGTAAGGTCAAAACATAAAAAGCATAATCTCACAGACATTTATAATTTAATATTTCTGTATATTCTAATCTTATTTTTAGTGTCGGGTCAAAATCTTGGAGATGAGATCGACTTTTTTTAATTGTGAATTCCTAGGTCTTCGAATAATCGTTGTTGAGAGACCATCAATCAACGTTTGGAAGGAGTCACCAAACTCTTTGAACCAAACCGTAACAAGAGTGTGGTGAAGGTCCACAACATTTATAATTATTAAATTCTACTGTGCCTCTTACAGTTTCAGAGTTATAATAACAACCAACTAGTTGATGATGTGATCTTGAACAGAACATTTTGATATTGTCGATGAATCGTAAATGTCTGTTACTATCGTTGTTGAGTATTCACCAGTGATGTATGCTTTGAGTTTTGATAAGCAATGCAAAGATAAATGTATATATGGAGCCGATGGTGATGACCATAAGTGTTTACGAATTATGGTTTTGTATTCCGATTAATAGCGGAATAAAAACGTAGATATCAATTTTAGTGCGCACGACGTGTTTCTGGAATAACCTTCATCAGGTACGATCATAATAACCTTCATCAGGTACGATCAGAATAACCTTCATCAGGTACGATCAGAATAACCTTCATCGGGTACGATCAGAATAACCTTCATAAGGTACGATCAGAATAACCTTCATCATGTACGATCAGAATAACCTTCATCAGGTACGATCAGAATAACCTTCATCAGGTACGATCAGAATAACCTTCATCAGGTACGATCAGAATAACCTTCATCAGGTACGCTCAGAATTACCTTAATCAGGTACGATCAGAATTACCTTAATCAGGTACGATCAGAATTACCTTCATCATGTACGCTCAATATCTAAATATTGGAATGCCAAATAATTTAGAAGCAATAATCCCAAGGTCCTAAAGAGGATAGTCAAAATCGGTGAATGTCATCTATGCCTGAGGGAGGAGAACCTTACTTTTGATAATAATTACATTATTTAGAAACTGTGAATTTCAGTATCTAATATACCAAGTCAATACCAAAACACTGACTACTAGCCGACTGACTTTTCACACATTTGTAAGATTTTAATGCACCTATCTAACACACGGCTAAATTTCATATATTTCGAAAGCTTGTATTTTGGGATATGCGAATTGACTGTTCGTAAAAGTTGGAAATGGTCACATTTTTGCTAAATCGACCAAGGGAGGTAATACGATAAAAAAAATCTCTTATTCACAAACATTCCGTTTTATTTCATATGTATGAATAAAAATGTGACAAAAATCATATAAAATGAAGCGCGTGCTGATTCTTGATAAAAAATATCAAGTAATAGTAACTTAAACTATTGAGACTTCCTTTAAAAATATCATATTTCAATAAAAGGTAACAAAATCACATTTCTCTTGGTCTTCTGTTAGTTTGACATAAAATGCATTGTCAACAAGCCTGCCAGCCATGTCAAGGCCGAAGACCGTATGACAGGTTTTTTGTATGCACTTAAATGCGAGCTGATTGTTGTTGTCTGTTACAAATGCCCTCAAGCGAATCTTTCATAAGGGAGTCATGAACAAGTTATAGATACGTATAGAAACGTGTCACAAACATACATACACATATATATATACTCGCCATGATATAGCTGAAATATTGCTGAAAGTGGCGTTAAACACAATAAAATCAAATCAATCAATATATATATATATATATACGCCTGAAAATTCAACCAAACAGTGTTAGAATTAGATTTTTGAGCTGTAAAATTTTTGTTCTTCCCTAGACGGGATTTGAACTCACCCCATTGATACACTGCAGCACCAATCGCTTAGCCTTAAGTCCAGCGCCCTAGACCACTCGACTACATCCGCTCCATAAAAATGTAGCTTCAATAATCGAAGTGTTACCTTGTCTCGTAAGGAAAATCTAGAGATAGACATAAGACATGTGTCTAAGCGTGTGTAGATGGTACATATATACTTAATATTATAATTTGACAGCAATCTAACTCAGCAATTTATATATATATACTAATAGTCAGGAACATAACGAAACCAATAGATATCAGTCATGTAAGTCTCTGTTCTTCTATAAAGCAGTTTTAAAGCTTACAAATCATATCATTCGGAAATAATGTCAGCTTGAAATGAAACAAGAAACTATTACACATCAATTAAAATGAATAATACTAGACTGACATCCAACTGAAGATATACATGCATTAACATGGCATAATGAAAAGAAATCATAAGTTATTTCATTCAAGAGCAAGATGATAATGAAAACCCTACTAATCTGCATCGTTTTCCTCATCACACTCTTAATCTTTGTCATTTTCTCTCGATCTTGAAAAAATATTCATACAGAAATCGCAATCGTAACTACTCGGCCATTCTTGCTACCCTGCAAATAACCTCGTACGTAGAGAGTAGAAATTCTTCTTAAATTGTTTGCCGGAAGTTAAGCCGCACAAGAATATAGTCCACGAAAATCCAATATGGAAGACATACTAAGTAAAATCTAATCACACAAAACTAATTAAAACTTAACTTTTATCCATGAAAATAATTGAAATATAGAAAACTGTTTAAAATATAACTTTATCAAACTTTCATGTAACTGACATGTGAAAAGTAGTTCTATTTATCCGCAAAGTAGTTCTATTTATCCGCCACCTACGTACGAGGTAATTTGCAGGGTAGCAAGAATGTCCGAATAGTTACGATTGACCGAAATCGCTACCCTGACAGGGACATGGTTCAGTGCAACACATGTTTTGTTCATTACAAACGCAAGACCTATCACACATCACTTTTCCTTTGCAAGAGCATATAAGGATAATAACAAAATTACCGAACTCCGAACAATCTTACAAAGGGAAAGTCAAAACTCATAATCATATATACAGACAAAATCAGTCAACAACCGGAAAACTGTAAAAACCGTAATGACCCTGACTTGGTACAGGCATTTCTAAAGAAATGGTGGGTTGAATCAGATATTAAAGCGCCAAACCTCCCGCTCTCATTACGATTCAAAGGTTCCGGCTGTCACTATAACAATATTTAAATACAGGAACAAAATAGGTAAAGCAGTCGTCAAAGCAGTACCATATTCAGTCAAGTAAATGTCAAAGACACTTTTACGTCACACATTGATAAAAAAATATTTTTGACATTTTCTTGGCTTCCTTATCTTTATACATATTCACTACATAAAAATGCATCGTTTATAATCGTTTCTGCAGAGACGGAACATATTTCGACAAGATCTTGGTATCGGAATATAAACTTTTTAAGAGATCGAATAAGGCGAATCTTTGCATAGCCCTGTTCCAGTAGCCTGTTTCTCAGATGAAGATGACGTTTCAGGAAATCAGAATAATTGCTACTGGCCCTTGCATAGCGAATCAATTGCGAGATGTAAACACCATATGCAGGAGAAGCTGGTATATTGCTGCACATGTTTGGAAAATTTATGATTTTAAAATTGAAATCGTCCCGTTTATCATAAATTTTAGTACTGAGTTGACCACTGTCGTCAAATTCGAGATATATGTCCAAAAATGATGCGGACGAAGCTGTATCTGTGGTCTCTTTAGCTTCCAGCTCTGGAGGATATATCAATGGAAGAAATTCTGCAAATCTAGAATTATTGATAGATAAAACGTCATCAATATACCTGTATGTGAAATTAAAGGCTCTAACCTCATGCATCTTCTTATCTTTTACAAGCTTTTGAAGAAACTCCGACTCATATGAGTATAAAAATAAATCGGCTAGAAGAGGGGCACAATTCGTACCCATTGGTATGCCGACGACCTGCTGAAACAGTGTCCCTCCAAAGGAGACAAATATGCTATCGATGAGGAACTCCAGCATACTGATCACTTGTTCCTCGGAGTAGCAGTTTTGCCTTTTTGAATTTTGTTTGAAAAATATGTGGAATTGTAGCCTAACACAACAAATTTTGAGCCATAGTTTCTATGACTGAAAGCTTTATGAATTGTTTCTTTTAAGCGGGTTTTTAATTTGTCATGCGGTAGGGTGGTATATAGAGTTGAAAAATCAAAAGTTTTGATGGAGGATACCTGAGAGAAAGATCTTGATTTCAGGTTATCCAAAAGATCTTTAGAGTTTTTCAAAATCCACATGTGATTTATGCAACTACGCGAGTAAACAGTTTCACAATATTTCTGTTGTCCCTCTTTTACTGCAGACAGAATCTGTGTCAAGTGAATAGACAATTCTTTCGTCGAACAAGTTGATGATCCCGCTATGTACCTTTCTTTGCATGGTGTTTTATGGAGTTTAGGTATCCAATATAAATAGGGTAAATTCTCAGATTCTTTACCAGAGGGAATGTTTAAAGAGGTCATGAATGATCTGTGGTTAGCTAGGATTTCATCTTTGTCGAACGAAGTTGGTTTGTATGTGGTATTACTAGAGGTGTTGCTATTTATGCCTAATTCCTTGATTAGGCATTCGAAATAATATGATTTACATACAAACACGATATTGTTGGAAGCCTTGTCCGCAGGAACGATAACATATTTGTCATGAAGAGAGGAAAGACACTTCTTGGTCTTTAAATACAGACTTAAGTCGATTATTAACACAATTTTTGAGCTTGTGAATCCGACCTTGTACTAGAGACCTAATTGTTCTAACCCAGTCTGACAAGGACTCTAACTCAGGATCTTGGTCTACTTCTCTCTTTATCCACCTTCTGGCATAATCTTCAACAGCATCCATAATTATCTTGAAATTATGTTTCCAATTGATGTGTTGAGATTCTCTGAATTTAGGACCATGAGAAATCACCTTTCGGAGACTGTCATGTTGAATGATATTCAGATCACCAGTGATTACATGTCCAGATGGGTTGTATTGAAGAGGAGAGTGGGAGCAGTCACAAGTCAGAGGGTTCTTAAGGTACTCTTCTATGTTAATATCTTGCAATGCTTCTTTGTAGTTGAAAATTTTACGGCCAATGCTGTTAGTGTAGCTATAGGAGATAATGAGAACAGATTGATTTTTGAATCTTTTACGACCTCTTTTCTATTAAGAATGTTGCTGATGTTAATAGCATCGATTCCTTTGTTAGCAAACGGAATATGGAGGAATTTCCTGTTTTGCACAAAATCTGAAGTCATAATCCCTTCAAAGAATACAGGCAGTGGTCCAGTTGCTAGTTCAGAGTATTGTTCTGGGCAATTTCTAAGCAACTTGAAAACCGATTTTTTTCCAATTCTCAACAGGGAAGACGTGGTATCACAACCTGTTAATGCATGGGCTACATGTAACATTTGACAAGCTGTTGGAGATAAAGATCGGCTCAGCTTGTGAACAGGGATATAACGCCTGTTGTCCTTTGCATTTGTGATTTTTCCAATGAGAAACCACATCTGCTCAGTGGACTCGAGCTTAGGAACAAATTGCCCAGAACAATACTCTGAACTAGCAAAAGTCGATGATGTTGATTCTAGTGCGGGATTTAATGCAGCCAGGAAACTTATCGCAAGTTTGTATGATTTGAAGAAGAAACTTGCTTCGTGTCACGATAACTTGGTTAAGCTCAGAATAAAGCTGGCAAGGTGTAAAGATACAAATCTGGTTCGAATACCACCAAGTGAACCATCCCTTTATCAGCATGTACCAAGGTCTTCTTTGTGGACCAAAATATGGTTGTCTTCCAATATCGCAAAACCACCACCTTACGACTACGGATGGCGGAAAGATGCAGCTGGACCACTGCCTGTATTCTTTGAAGGTATTATGACTTCAGATTTTCTGCAAGATCTTATATGCTCTTGCAAAGGAAAAGTGATGTGTGGTAGGCCTTGCGTTTGCAATGAACAAAACATGTCCTGCACTGAACTACGTCCCTGTCAGGGTAGCGATTTCTGTATGAATCCTTTTTCGAGATCGAGAGAAAATGACAAGAGATTCTGAAGGCGACGAGGAAAACGATGCAGATTAGTAGGGTTTTCATTATCATCTTGCTGACATTAATTCCGAATGATATGATTTGTTAGCTTTAAAACTGCTTTATAGAAGAACAGACTTACATGACTGATATCTATTGGTTTTTTTCTGTTCCTGACTATTAGTATATATGTGTGCGTGCGTGCGTGTGACACGTTTCTATGTGTATCTTTAACTTGTTCATGATTCCCTTACGAGATTCGTTTTACGGCATTTGTAACAGACAACAACAATCAACTCGCATTAAAGTGCTTAAAAAAACCTGCCATACGGTCTTCGGCCTTGACGTGGTTGGCAGGCTTGTTGTCAATGCATTTTATGTCAAACTAACAGAAAAACAAATCCGAATCAGTCTAAAACGGACATTTATGTATTTTCCGCGGTTTTTCATTCTCCCTTCCCCTCCCCTCTTCTCAAAAGCTATAAAAAAATCACATTCGATGATGAAATGGTTATTTTTTATTATAAAACATCCAAATACATCACTACATCTGTTTGTTATTGATCTTACCATTTTAGATAGGCTCCACACTTTCAGAATTTTTTAGCACGCGTTTCATTTTATATGATTTTTGTCACATTTTTATTCATACTTATGAAATAAAACGGAATTTTGGTGAAAAAGATATTTTTTTATCGTAATACCTCCCTTGGTGTTTAACATCGATTTGACAAAATGTGACCATTTCCAACTTTTACGAACAGTCAATTCGTACAGCCCTAAATACAAACTTTCGAATGACATGAAATTTAGCCGTGTGTTAGATAGTTGCATTAAAATACTAAACTAGACGCCTTTTTTCAAAAAGTCACTCTACTATTCTGGGCCGATCCTTTGCTGGAGATTATGACACTATTGGTGTCATCATATTCTGTCGGACGAAACAGAACAAAGTTTCGTCTTCATGTCCAAGTCGTTTCTCAATCCTTGAGATCATTTTGTTGGTAACATGTGAAGATACCAGGCCTGTGTGATTTCGTAAGGAAAAAGGGCAAAGAGACAAACAATTGTCGACAAAACACTAAACAGAAAGCTTAAGATTAAACAACAAGAACCAACCTAACACCCGGAGTAAACTCATGTGACCCGTAAGGGCGAATAGTTCCTGCTCCACTAGTGGTACCCGTAATGAAATTTTTAAACGACACGAACATCATCTGGTACAGAATTAGTGTTGGACACCTGAACACGTAAATAAACACAAATAACATAAATGAAAGATGAATAAATCAACGACAAAAGTAACTGGAATACTAATTTATGGTTGTCACTAATGGAACATGAACTGCTTACCGAGTTCACCACGGGTTATTGGTGGGGGTCGTGGAACTGCTTACCGAGTTCACCACGGGTTATTGGTGGGGGTCGTGGAACTGTTTACCGAGTTCACCACGGGTTATTGGTGAGGATCGTGGAACTGTTTACCGAGTTCACCGCGGGTTATTGGTGGAGGTCGTGGAACTGTTTACCGAGTTCACCACGGGTTATTGGTGGGGGTCGTGGAACTGTTTACCGAGTTCACCACGGGTTATTGGTGGGGGTCGTGGAACTACTTACCGAGCTCACCACGGGTTATTAGTGGGGGTCGTGGAACTGTTTACCGAGTTCACCACGGGTTATTGGTGGGGGTCGTGGAACTGTTTACCGAGTTCACCACGGGTTATTGGTGGGAGTCGTGGAACTACTTACCGAGTTCACCAAGGGTTATTGGTGGGGGTCGTGGAACTGTTTACCGAGTGCATCACGGGTTATTGGTGGGGGTCGTGGAACTGTTTACCGAGTTCACCACGGGTTATTGGTGGGGGTAGTAGAACTGTTTACCTAGTTCACCACGGGTTATTGGTGGGGGTCGTGGAACTGATTACCGAGTTCACCACGGGTTATTGGTGGGGGTCGTGGAACTGTTTACCGAGTTCACCACGGGTTATTGGTGGGGGTCGTGGAACTGTGTACCGAGTTCACCACGGGTTGTTGGTGGGGGTCGTGGAACTGTTTACAGAATTCACCACGCGTTATTGGTGGGGGTCGTGGAACTGTTTACCGAGTTCACCACGGGTTATTGGTGGGGATCGTGGAACTGTTTACCGAGTTCACCACGGGTTATTGGTGGGGGTCGTGGAACTGTTTACCGAGTTCACCACGTGTTATTGGTGGGGGTCGTGGTTATTGGTGGGTGTCGTGTTGCTCGATCTTTCGTTTTTTGTGTTTTGTTTTCAGATTCTGATTATCCCTTTGATGTCTTCAAGCTCTTCTTAATCTTTAAGTTAATATAAACTTTTAAATATCTATAATTGGCAAAGCTACTGTCACCAATAAACAAGTAGAAATAACTCCATCACTTTTACACTCATTTCCATTGTAAACATTTTTTTCCAACACATTATGTATGACACCAGTACAAAACCTATGTATATCATCTCACATGGTATGTTTAAACAACATTTTAACAGATGAAGGGAGATAACTCAAATACAACTTGAGTCAGAAATCTCACATTCTAAAGAGGAATATTAATTTATATAAACGCTATCATAGATGTTAATGATGTATGTGAGTTGTACATTACTGGAATTTATCATTCTCCTTAGCTGCTGGAGAAAGTCACCAGTGTTAAAGTTTTTCTTATTTATTGCCATTCTATCTGCTAAAGGGTTAGGATATGGTGTCTAACGCTACCTTTAACAATGTTGTATTGGTGGCGGAAACCGGAATACCCGGAGAAAACCACCGACCTGCCGCAAGTCACTGACAAACTTGATCACATAATGTATTTAGTACACCTCGCCTGATGATAGGCACTGATTACATAGATAGTAATAACTACCATCACTACCACGACGATCACGCTTTATTTTCATATTCAGTTAAAAAGCTATCATAGATGTTAATGATGTATGTGAGTTGTACCCATATCATTTCTTATAAATATTTATGAAACGAATCCTGTCAATAAAATAGAACAATATTTTATTTCATAATTTATTATGTCTTCTGTAGTTGCTAACATGTTTTCCTCATTCTAATATTTCGTTAGAACCTACAAAGATTTCTCGATGGATTTGGACAACGACTATTGCAAAATATACAATTGACTTTACATCTGTTTTGACAAATCCGCATTTGCCAGTAATCTGTCCCAGAGCAGTTATATACACATCTCACTGCTTGAATGGCACAATTCGTGGTACACTGGTCACCAAATGTTCCAATAACATTAACAATCAGAACAAACATAGCCATTGTCAACAACTTCATGTTTATCTAAAACAAATACATCAATATAATTTATAACAATTACATGTACATATGTATATAAATCATATAACTTAAAAAGGTTCATGTTGGTAAAAGGGAAGAAAAGATATTTCATGCAATGGGTATTATAGATGTGTGTGGTATTTTTGTGGGTGGCATGATCTTTGTAAATCGTTGTTAAAACAATATTGAATAGAACACACATGATTTGATAGTAACCATTCAATATACTTGTTCCCAGTAGTTCACTGTAGACAGTACCTAAATAAGAGTATTTCCTACCATTTAATAGCTGCTTTGAGGAGAAATGTCAAATAGTAAAATACTAAATTTTACGATATGTAACTTTCATAGTAATAGATCGATCAATCAGGTGACACGTGTATTATTAGGTAAACGGCGAGAAGGATATTATATAGCATGACACTGTATGCTCATGTATACGAATTGTAGTATCTAGTCTTCTTCTTCTTCTTCTGATTGATTGATTGGTTGATTGATTGATTGATTAATTGATTGATTGATTGATTGATTGATTGATTGATTGATTGATTGAGTTATATCGTGACGTCAATATATTTTATGTGAACTTAGACACCAAGACGACCATTAGGAATAAAACATACTTGTCTATAAAACAAACGTGTTATATGTACAAATAAAAGAAACATTAAAAGGATAAAACCATATATTTAGAGCGTATGTTATTTAACTATATTGTTGTATATAAAGTGATTTATTGTACAATTTCAAAATTGTGTCGCCTGTGACATTTGTAAATAAATCATATATAGTATTGACGTTGTAGAATGATTGACGAATGTCAGAAACATCTACGGAGCACAGTCGACCAAAACATGCGTCATTGAATAATTGGAATTACACGGAAAACATAAGTCAAGATTTTATTAGTACACTCAGACACATGAAAATGTGCAACATAAGGTCATATTACATGTACAAATATAAAGAAAAACATGACAAAATTAACATGGGATTACAATTACAAAATACAAAAATTCAATAATACAATATATATAGGTACACTGGCGATTAATGACAAAACGATTTCTATGAGAACAAGAAAAACATAATTTAGAAAAAAAACACAAGTTTAATTATAAATAACGATATATTTTTAAAAAGTGGCACGTTACAGAGTGAAAGTAATCCTTTTGAGGTGTAATATTTTGGGATAAATTTTGATCTTAAAGCAGCGATTAATTCATGTTTGCATATAAACAAGTAATGAAACTCATCTCCAATATTCTCTCTACAGAAAGTACACATTCTGTCATTCCTAGCAATATTTTGCCATCCTCCTGTCTCTATGGGGAATTTCATATTTGAACATCTAAATTTTGATAAATTAATCCTATTTTTGACTGATAATTTTGATAAGTATTTCTCAAATCCAAATTCAAATTTGAAGATCGGGTAAAATTCACCACGAGATGAGTTTTCAATATCTGTGAACCATTGTTGAATAAAATGATCATGTAAGCGTTCTTTTAAAGCAGGTTTCAGTGAATGTATATTAATATTCAATTGATTGGAAAAAATATAGCTCAGACCAGTATTATCAAAAATTGACATGACAACATATATCCATTTAAAATCATGATTTTCACTTTGATGAATTTGTAACATAAGTCCATAAAGGATACTACTGAGCTTGTTCTTGCTCTGAACAAGTTTCGTCCCAAACGAGACCATTTTCAGCTTAATCCTGATTTCTAGCGGATATATATCCAATTCACCATAGACCATATAATTTGGCGTAGTTAATCCCACATTTAAAATTCTCTTACACAATTTTAGATGTATTTTTTCCATGATTTGTATATTTTCAAAACCCAAAATTTCTGATTGGTTCTACAAAAGAATCAAACAATTTCAGTTGCAAATCTATTGGTATATTTTGGTTTCTGTTTTTTCTTTTTAAGAACACAGAAAATAAAAAGGGAGATTTGTTTTCGCCTTACCTAACATCAGTCATACAAGAAAAAAAGTTTGATTGCTTATCATTATAAAGAACATAAGATTTAATATTGTCATGCATATTATCGATAATTTTAAAGCATTTACCATTTATATCATGTTGAAGCAATTTTTTCCAGAGGTCATTTCGCCATACAGTGTCGAATGCCTTACGAAAATCAACAAATGTACAATAAAGTTTTACCCCAAATGAAGAATAAATAGACACAAGAGCATGCATAATAAATATATTATCTTTAGTAGAGAACCCTTTTCTAAATCCAGATTGGTTTTTATAAATAATTTCAAATTCATATGACAAAAAGGTCCATCTATTATTAATTATAGATGTAAAAAGCTTCCCAAGGCAACTTATGAGAGTAATAGCCCTGTAATTATCAGGATCATCTACTTTACCTTTATGTTTATAGACAGGTCTTATAATACCAGTCAACCAACTTTCAGGGATTATTCCAGTATCAAAAACAATATTAAAAAGTTTACTATATATTGATATCAATTTAGGTTGTGAAAGTATTCATTTACAAAATTATCAATACCAGCTGCTCTACCATTTTTTATTGCATCTATAATTTCACTCTCTGTGATTGATCCATTTAAAATCATATCATATACTGGATTTTGACACATGTCATTTAAAACAATATTATCTTCATCCGAGTTCATGTGTTAAAAATTCCTTCAGAACTGTTTCGGTATTTTCATTATCTCTTTGATGTATTCCACTGGATATTAAATTATACTTCATTGAATGACTTTGAAGTTTAATGAAATTTTCTTTCAATTCAATGTTTTCGTTTTCTAACTCTCTATTACCCAGTTCTAGTTTACGGACTCGATCTTCTATGTTGTGATGGTGCTCTTCTTCAACCGCTAGTATCCGATGATGTTCATTTTGTTTGGCTTTAATTTGGTCGATTTCAACTTTCATTTCATATATTGTTTTTTTCGAAGTTTTCAAACTTTTTATTAATTACATCTAAAACATCAAGTTTAGGTAATTTGTCACTCACAACTTTCTCAATCTTTTGTAACCTGTCATTGATCGTTTGAATGTTATTAAAGAACATTTGCATATTCGAGTTTGATATTGGTACACATTGCTGATCATTTTGTGGCATATTATAAACAATTCCTTGTGGGACAGGTGGTGGGGGTAATGGCTGGCTGGTTTGTTGACATACTGTGTTTAGTACAGGTGTACTCTGTATCGGGTATGATGGTACTGTGGAATAGTTCTGTCCAGAAATAATAGGCAGTGTTGGGAGGATGCTGAGGTAGTACCGATGAAGCTGATAAAGCTAAGTGATTATTATATAGGTATTCTTGTGCTTGCGCTAAAACTTGCGATGTATCTTGTGGTGTTGACGTCACCATTTTTGTAGGCGGGGTGAGACCCGTCTTACTAGAGTTTCTACTTCGTTTTTTGCTTGTTTTTCCCATCAATCATAATCACATTGGCATAACAGGACATACTTTTAACAAATGAACCCAAATTCAAGTGGCTGTTTTCATGCAATACACCTATAATACACCTATAATACACTTTTCCATCGGAGCAATTGCAAACACCTGTTCATTCCACCATGTTCGATTCGGAGTGATGCGTGCTTATGCGAAAAATAATCAGTATTATATTAATCATAACTTAAGAAGAAACAATCTCACAAAATCAAGAGCAGATGATCTGATATAGAACCAACAAGATCTGCCACGGTATTAATAGTATATATTAATGGTGACGAAAGCTGTCTTTATATACAGTTGTACAAGGATGTTATGTTTTTAAAGCTTACAAATTTTAATGAAGTGTTTCTTCTTCTGTACTTAACATATTAAAGTGTCTCTCTTACAATCTTTTGAGTTGTGATTTACAAAGTGTGCAATTAATAAGCATCGAATTACCACTTTATGTTACACCAGGAAGATTTGTATACCAATTGAAATTAAGTAGTAACATGATTTTATAACATATTAACCCCAATAGCATGCCCACGGGAACTTAACAGCATGGAGATGGGACATATTTGAAATAGTCATAATGTCCAAGATCTGAAAAGGTTTATGGCACATATAATAGAACATGGACATATTAACAAACGCTAGAGACAACCGAATGGGCAATGCAGAATGGACTATCATGAGACATTGGTAACATTGGGCACACAAGACACAATGTGAAGACATACAAAGGAAGAAAACAAAACGAGGAGCAACATGGACCACACCAATAACCAGAAGAACATATGTCCATCTATGTTTTCCTCCATCTATCTGCATTAGAAAAATTAGGGTTGAATAAAAAGTTGCTTCGTCTTCACAGTTTGATGTCAGGTGGCGTCACGGCCGCGGCCACGGCACATGTAGAAGATCGTTTATTCAAAAAACGTGGACGTTTGAAAACCGACCGTGCTAAAGACGACTATATTAAAGAAAATATTCATAGCGTTTGTCAGTCACTAAAAATCTAGGGATTTAATCATTATTGCGCCTTTCTTTGTTTTGTCGAAAACTGTTGCACGTCTAGCGATCTATACCTATAAACAAATGTTTGTGTTTTATTTAATAAATATTTTATGTTCGGTTGAGTTTGGCGAATTAGAACATAAATACTTAATATTATAATTTGACAGCAATCTAACTCAGCAATTCTTAATATATTGTATAGGATAATGAAGAATTCATTATACAGTCACATGAAATAAAGTATATTATACAAACGTCAAAGCAAGTGACAACCATACAATATATGTCCCACTGGAACTTAAACTTACTTGTGATACTAGGTTAATACTACATATTAAATATTATATACATCTGAAGATTAAGCCAAACAGTGTTAGAATTAGATGTTTGAGCTGTCAAATTATTGTTCTTCCCTCGACGGGATTTGAACTCAAACCATTGATACACAGCAGCACCAATCGCTTAGCCTTAAGTCCAGCGCCCTAGATCACTCGCCAACTCGACCACATCCGCTCCATAAAAATGGAGCTTCAATAATCGAAGTGTTACCTTGTTTCGTAAGGAAAATCTAGAGATACACATAAGACATGTGTCTAAGCGTGTGTAGATGGTACATATATACTTAATATCATAATTTCACAGCAATCTAACTCAGCAATTTATATATATATATAATAATAGTCAGGAACAGAACGAAACCAATATATATCAGTCATGTAAGTCTCTGTTCTTCTATAAAGCAGTTTTAAAGCTTACAAATCATATCATTCGGAAATAATGTCTGCTTGAAATGAAACAAGAAACTATTACACATCAATTAAAATGAATACGACTAGACTGACATCCAACTGAAGATAGAAATGCATTAGCACGACATAATGAAAAGAAATCATAAGTTATTTCATTCAAGAGCAAGATGATAATGAAAACCCTACTAATCTGCATCGTTTTCCTCATCGCACTCTTAATCTCTGTCATTTTCTCTCGATCTTGAAAAAATATTCATACAGAAATCGCAATCGTAACTACTCGGCCATTCTTGCTACCCTGCAAATAACCTCGTACGTAGATAGTAGAAATTCTTCTTAAATTGTTTGCCGGAAGTTAAGCCGCACAAGAATATAGTCCACGAAAATCCAATATGGAAGACATACTAAGTAAAATCTAATCATGCAAAACTAGTTAAAACTTTAACTTTTATCCATGAAAATAATTGAAATATAGAAAACTGTTTAAAATATAACTTTATCAAACTTTCATGTAACTGACATGTGAAAAGTAGTTCTATTTATCCGCCACCTACGTACGAGGTTATTTGCAGGGTAGCGAGAATGGCCGAGTAGCTACGATTGACAAAAATCGCTACCCTGACAGGGACATAGTTCAGTGCAGCACATGTTTTGTTCATTACAAACGCAAGACCTATCACACATCACTTTTCCTTTGCAAGAGCATATAAGATTTTGCAGAAAATCTGAAGTCATAATCCCTTTAAAGAATACAGGCAGTGGTCCAGTTGCTAGTTCAGAGTATTGTTCTAGGGAATTTCTAAGCAACTTGAAAACCGATTTTTTTCCCATTCTGAACAGGGAAGACGTGGTATCACAACCTGTTATTGCATGGGATACAGGTAAAATTTGACAAGCAGTTGGAGATAAAGATCGGCTCAGCTCGTGAACAGGGATATAACGCCTGCTGTCCATTGCATTTGTGCTTGTTCCAGTGAGAAACCACATCTGCTCAGTGGACTCGAGCTTAGGAAAAAATTGCCCAGAATAATACTCTGAACTAGCAAAAGTCCATGATGTTGATTCTAGTGCGGGAATAAATGCAGCCAGGAAACTTATCGCAAATTTGTATGATTTGAAGAAGAAATTTGTTTCGTGTCACGAGAACTTGAATAAGCTCAGAGTAAAGATGGCAACGTGTAAAGATACAAATCTGGATCGACTACCACCGAGTGAACCATCCCTTTATCAGCATATACTAAGGGCTTCTTTGCAGACCAATATATGGTTTTCTTCCAATATCGCAAAACCACCACCTCTGTCTCCTTACGACTACGGATGGCGGAAAGATGCAACTGGACCACTGCCTGTATTCTTTGAAGGTATCAAGACTTCAAATTTTCTGCAAGATCTCATATGCTCTTACAAGGAAAAGTGATGTATGGTAGGCCTTGCGTTTGCAATGAACAAAACATGTGCTGCACTGAACTACGTCCCTGTCAGGGTAGCGATTTCTGTATGAATCCTTTTTCGAGATCGAGTGAAAATGACAGAGATTCAGAAGGCGACGATGAAAACGATGCAGATTAGTAGGGTTTTCATTATCATCTTGCTCTTGAATGAAATAACTTATGATTTCTTTTCATTATGTCGTGCTAATGCATTTCTATCTTCATTTGGGTGTCAGTCTAGTCGTATTCATTTTAGTCGACTGAATAATAGTTTCTTGTTTCATTTCAAGCTGACATTATTTCCGAATGATATAATTTGTTAGCTTTAAAACTGCTTTATAGAAGAACAGATTTACATGACTGATATTTATTGGTTTCGTACTGTTCCTGACTATTAGTATATATGTGTGCGTGCGTGCGTGTGACACGTTTGTATACGTATCTTTAACTTGTTCATAGTTCCCTTACGAGAGATTCGTTTTACGGCATTTGTAACAGACAACAACAATCAGCTCGCATTAAAGTGCATAAAAAAACCTGCCATACGGTCTTCGACCTTAACGTGGCTGGCAGGCTTGTTGACAAAGCATTTTATATCAAGCTAACAGAAAACCAAGTCCGAATCAGTCTAAGACGAACATTTATGTATTTTCCGCGATTGTGACCATTTCCAACTTTTACGAACAGTCAATTCGTATAGCTCTAAATACAAGCTTTCGAGTGATCTGAAATTTAGCCGTGTGTTAGATAGGTGCATTAAAATCCTAAACTAGACGCCTTTTTTCAAACAGTCACTCTACTATACTGGGCCGATTCTTTGGTGGAGATTTTGGCACTATTGGTGTCATCATATTCTGTCGGACGAAACAGAACAAAGTTTCGTCTTCATGTCCAAGTCGCTTCTCAATCCTTGAGATCATTTTGTAGGTAGCATGTGAAGATACCAGGCCTGTGCGATTTCGCAAGGAAAAACGGAAGAGACAAACAATTGTCGACAAAATACTAAACAGAAAGCTTAAGATTAAACAGCAAGAACCAACCTAACACCCGGAGTAAACTCATGTGAGCCGTAAGGGTGAATAGTTCCTGCTCCACTAGTGGTACCCGTAATGAAAGTGTTAAACGACACGAACATCATATGGTACAGAATTAGTGTTGGACACCTGAACACGTAAATAAATACAAATAACATAAATGAAAGATGAATAAATCAACGACAAAAGTAACTGGAATACTAATTTTTGGTTGTCACTAATGGAACAGGAACTGCTTACCGAGTTCACCACGGGTTATTGGTGGGGGTCGTGGAACTGCTTACCGAGTTCACCACGGGTTATTGGTGGGGTTCGTGGAACTGCTTACCGAGTTCACCACGGGTTATTGGTGGGGGTCGTGGATCTACTTACCGAGTTCTCCACGGGTCATTGGTGGGGATCGTGTAACTACTTACCGAGTTCACCACTGGTTATTGGTGGGGGTCGTGGAACTACTTACCGAGTTCACCACGGGTTATTGGTGGGGGTCGTGGAACTGCTTACCGAGTTCACCACGGGTTATTGGTGGGGGTCGTGGAACTACTTACCGAGTTCACTACGGGTTATTGGTGGGGGTCGTGGAACTACTTACCGAGTTCACCACGGGTTATTGGTGGGGGTCATGGAACTGTTTACCGAGTTCACCACGGGTTATTGGTGGGGGTCGTGGAACTGTTTACCGAGTTCAACACGGGTTATTGGTGGGGGTCGTGGAACTGTTTACCGTGTTCACCACGGGTTATTGGTGGGGGTCGTGGAACTGCTTACCGAGTTCACCACGGGTTATTGGTGGGGGTCGTGTAACTGCTTACCGAGTTCACCACGGGTTATTGGTGGGGGTCGTGGAACTACTTACCGAGTTCACCACGGGTTATTGGTGGTGGTCGTGGAACTGTTTACCGAGTTCACCACGGGTTATTGATGGGGGTCGTGGAACTGTTTACCGAGTTCACCACGGGTTATTGGTGGGGGCCGTCGAACTGTTTACCGAGTTCACCACGGGTTATTGGTGGGGGTCGTGGAACTGTTTACCGAGTTCACCAAGGGTTATTGGTGGGGGTCGTGGAACTGTTTACCGAGTTCACCACGGGTTATTGGTGGGGGTCGTGGAACTGTTTACCGAGTTCACCACGGTTTATTGGTGGGGGTCGTGGAACTGTTTACCAAGTTCACCTCGGATTATTGGTGGGGGTCGTGTTGCTCGATCTTTCGTTTTTTGTGCTTTGTTTTCAGATTCTGATTATTCCTTTGGTGTCTTCAAACTCTTCTTATTCTTTAAGTTAATATAAACTTTTAAATATCTATAATTGGCAAAGCTACTGTCACCAATAAACAAGTAGAGATAACTCCATCACTTTTACACTCATTTCCATTGTAAGCATATTTTTTCCAACACATTATGTATGACACCAGTACAAAACCTATGTATATCATCTCACATGGTATGTTTAAACAACATTTTAAAAGATGAAGGGAGATAACTCAAATACAACTTGAGTCAGAAATCTCACATTCTAAAGAGGAATATTAATTTGTATAAAAGCTATCATAGATGTTAATGATGTATGTGAGTTGTACATTACTGGAATTTATCATTCTTCTTAGCTGCTGAAGAAAGTCACCAGTGTTAAAGTGTTTTGTTTTATTGATTGCCATTCTATCTGCTAAAGAGTTAGGGTATGGTGTTTAACACTACTTTCAACAATATTTCAGCTATATCATGGCGTCCAGTTTTATTGGTGGCGGAAACCGGAATACCCGGAGAAAACCACCGACCTGCCGCAAGTCACTGACAAACTTGATCACATAATGTATTTAGTACACCTCGCCTGATGATAGGCACTGATTACATAGATAGTAATAACTACCATCACTACCACGACGATCACGCTTTATTTTCATATTCAGTTAAAAAGCTATCATAGATGTTAATGATGTATGTGAGTTGTACCCATATCATTTCTTATAAATATTTATGAAACGAAGTCTGTCAATAAAATAGAACAATATTTTATTTCATAATTTATTATGTCTTCTGTAGTTGCTAACATGTTTTCCTCATTCTAATATTTCGTTAGAACCTACAGAGAGTTCACCATGGATTTCAACAACGAGCATTGCACAATATAAGATTGACGCTACATCTGTTATGACAACTCAACATGTCCCAGTCATCTTTCCCAGAGCAGTTATTTACACATCTCGCTGCTTGAATGGCACAATTCGTGGTACACTGGTCACCAAATGTCCCAATGACATTAACAATCAGAACAAACATAACCATTGTCAACAACTTCATATTTATCTAAAACAAATACATCAATATAATTTATAACAATTACATATGTATATAAATCATATAACTTAAAATGGCTCATGTTGGTAAAATGGAAGAGAAGATATTCCATGCAATGGGTATTATAAATGTGTGTGGTATTTTTGTGGGTTGCATGATCTTTGTAAATCGTTTTGTTAAAACAATATTGAATAGAACACACATGATTTGATAGTAACCATTCAAGATATTTGTTCCCAATAGTTCACTGTACACAGTACCTAAATAAGAGTATTTCCTACCATTTAAAAGCTGCTTTGAGGAGAAATGTCAAATAGTAAAATACTAAATTTTACGATATGTAACTTTCATAGTAATAGATCGATTAATCAGGTGACACGTGTATTGTTAGGTAAACGGCGAGAAGGATATTATATGACACTGTATGCTCATGTATACGAATTGTAGTATCTAATGTTCTTCTTCTTCATCTGATTGATGGATTGATTGATTGATTGATTGATTGATTGATTGATTGATGTTTAATGCCTACTTTAGCAATATTTTAGCTATATCGTGGCGTGAATATATTTTATGTGAACTTAAACACCAAGAAGACCATTAGGAATAAAACATAATTGTCTATAAAATAAACGGGTTATATGTACAAATAAAAGAAACATTAAAAGGAAAACAACATATATTTAGAGCGTATGTTATTTAGCTATATTGTTGTATATAATGTGATTTATTGTACAATTTTCAAAATTGTGTCGCCTGTGACATTTGTAAATAAATCACATATAGTATTGACGTTGTAGAATGATTGATGAATGTCAGAAACATCTACACAACTCAGTCGATTAAAACATGTTTCAATGAATAATTGGAATTGCACTGAAAATATAAGTGATGCGTGCTTATGCGAAACATAATAAGTATTATATTAATCATACCTTAAGAAGAAACAATCTCGCAAAATCAAGAGCAGATGATCTGATATAGAACCAACAAGGTCTGCCAGGTATTAATAGTATATATTATTGAAGAAGAAAGATGCCTTTATATACAGTGGTACAAGGATGTTATGTTTTAAAAGCTTAAATACTTGACTGAAGTGTTTCTCCTTCTGTACTTAACATATTAAAGTGTCTCTCTTCCAAACTTTTGATCTAGAAAGTGTGCAATTAATAGGCATCAAATTACCACTTTATGTTACACCAGGAAGATTTGTATGCCAATTGAAATTAAGTAGTAACATGATTTTATGCCATATTAACCCCAATAGCATGCCCACGGGAACTTAACAGCATGGAGATGGGACACATTTGAAATAGTCATAATGTCCAAGATCTGAAAAGGTTTATGGCACATATAATAGAGCATGGACATATTAACAAACGCTAGAGACAACCGAATGGGCAATGCAGAATGGACTATCATGAGACATTGGTAACATTGGGCACACAAGACACAATGTGAAGACAAACAAAACAAGAAAACAAAACGAGGAGCAACATGGACCACACCAATAACCAGAAGAACATATATCCATCTATGTTTTCCTCCATCTATCTGCATTAGAAAAATTAGGGGTGAATAAAAAGTTGTTTCGTCTTCACAGTTTGAGGTCAGGTGGCGTCACGGCCGCAGCCACGGCACATGTAGAAGATCGTTTATTCAAAAAACATGGACGTTGGAAAACCGACCGTGCTAAAGACGATTATATTAAAGAAAATATTTCAGAACGTTTGTCAGTCACTAAAAATCTAGGGATTTAATCAATATTGCGCCTTTCTTTGTTTTGTCGAAAACTGTTGCACGTCTAGCGAGCTATACCTATAAACAAATGTTTGTGTTTTATTTAATAAATATGTTATGTTCGGTTGAGTCTGGCGAATTAGACCATAAATACTTAATATTATAATTTGACAGCAATCTAACTCAGCAATTCTTAATATATTGAAGAATTCATTATACAGTCACAGGAAATAAAGTATATTATACAAACGTCTAAGCAAGTGACAACCATAACATATATGTCCCACTGGAACTTAAAGTTACCTGTGATACTAGATTAATACTAAATATTAAATATTATATACGTCTGAAAATTAAGCCAAACAGTGTAAGAATTAGATTTTTGAGCTGTCAGATTTTTGTTCTTCCCTCGACGGGATTTGAACTCACACCATTGATAAACAGCAGCACCAATCGCTTAGCCTTAAGTCCAGCGCCCTAGATCACTCGACCACTCGACCACATCCTCTTCATAAAAAATAATCGAAGTGTTACCTTGTCTCGTTAGGAAAATCTAGAGATACACATAAGACATGTGTCTAAGCGTGTGTAGATGGTACATATATACTTAATATCATAATTTCACAGCAATCTAACTCAGCAATTTATATATATATATACTAATAGTCAGGAACAGAACGAAACCAATAGATATCAGTCATGTAAGTCTCTGTTCTTCTATAAAGCAGTTTTAAAGCTAACAAATCATATCATTCAGAAATAATGTCAGCTTGAAATGAAACAAGAAACTATTACACATCAATTAAAATGAATAATACTAGACTGACATCCAACTGAAGATAGAAATGCATTAACATGGCATAATGAAAAGAAATCATAAGTTATTTCATTCAAGAGCAAGATGATAATGAAAACCCTACTAATCTGCATCGTTTTCCTCATCGTCCTCTTAATCTCTGTCATTTTCTCTCGATCTTGAAAAAATATTCATGCAGAAATCGCAATCGTAACTACTCGGCCATTCTTGCTACCCTGCAAATAACCTCGTACGTAGAGAGTAGAAATTCTTCTTAAATTGTTTGCCGGAAGTTAAGCCACATAAGAATATAGTCCACGAAAATCCAATATGGAAGACATACTAAGTAAAATCTAATCATGCAAAACTAATTAAAACTTAACTTTTATCCATGAAAATAATTGAAATATAGAAAACTGTTTAAAATATAATTTTATCAAACTTTCAATGTAACTGACATGTGAAAAGTAGTTCTATTTATCCGCAAAGTAGTTCTATTTATCCGCCACCTACGTACGAGGTTATTTGCAGGGTAGCGAGAATGTCCGAATAGTTACGATTGACCGAAATCGCTACCCTGACAGGGACATGGTTCAGAGCAGCACATGTTTTGTTCATTACAAACGCAAGACCTATCACACATCACTTTTCCTTTGCAAGAGCATATAAGGGTAATAACAAAATTACCGAACTCCGAATAATCTTACAAAGGGAAAGTCAAAACTCATAATCATATATACAGACAAAATCAGTCAACAACCGGAAAACTGTGAAAACCGTAATGACCCTGACTTGGTACAGGCATTTCTAAAGAAATGGTGGGTTGAATCAGATCTTAAAGCGCCAAACCTCCCGCTCTCATTACGGTTCAAAGGTTCCGGCTGTCACTATAACAATATTTAAATACAGGAACAAAATAGGTAAAGCAGTCGTCAAAGCAGTACCATATTCAGTGAAGTAAATGTCAAAGACACTTTTACGTCACACATTGATAAAAAAATATTTTTGACATTTTCTTGGCTTCCTTATCTTTATACATATTCACTACATGAAAATGCATCGTTTATAATCGTTTCTGCAGAGACGGAACATATTTCGACAAGATCTTGGTATCGGAATATAAACTTTTTAAGAGATCGAATAAGGCTAATCTTTGCATAGCCCTGGTCCAGTAGCCTGTTTCTCAGATGAAGATGACGTTTCAGGAAATCAGAATAATTGCTACTGGCCCTTGCATAGCGAATGAATTGCGAGATGTAAACACCATATGCAGGAGAAGCTGGTATATTGCTGCACATGTTTGGAAAATTTATGATTTTAAAATTGAAGTCGTCCCGTTTATCATAAATTTTAGCACTGAGTTGACCACTGTCGTCAGATTCGAGATATAGGTCCAAAAATGATGCGGACGAAGCTGTATCTGTGGTCTCTTTAGCTTCCAGCTCTGGAGGATATATCAATGGAAGAAATTCTGCAAATCTAGAATTATTGATAGATAAAACGTCATCAATATACCTGTATGTTAAATTAAAGGCTCTAGCCTCATGCATCGTCTTATCTTTTACAAGCTTTTGAAGAAACTCCGACTCATATGAGTATAAAAATAAATCGGCTAGAAGAGGGGCACAATTCGTACCCATTGGTATGCCGACGACCTGCTGAAACAGTGTCCCTCCAAAGGAGACAAATATGTTATCGATGAGGAACTCCAGCATACTGATCACTTGTTCCTCGGAGTGGCAGTTTTACCTTTTTGAGTTTTGTTTGAAAAATATGTGGAATTGTAGCCTAACACAAAAAAATTTCAGCCATAGTTTCTATGACTGAAAGCTTTATGAATTGTTTCTTTTAAGCGGGTTTTTAATTTGTCATGCGGTAGGGTGGTATATAGAGTTGAAAAATCAAAAGTTTTGATAGAGGATACCTGAGAGAAAGATCTTGATTTCAGGTTATCCAAAAGATCTTTAGAGTTTTTCAAAATCCACATGTGATTTATGCCACTACGCGAGTAAACAGTTTCACAATAAGTTGATGATCCCGCTATGTACCTTTCTTTGTATGGTGTCTTATGGAGTTTAGGTATCCAATATAAATAGGGTGAATCCTCAGACTCTTTACCGGAGGGAATGTTGAAAGAGGTCATGAATGATCTGTGGTTAGCTAGGATTTCATCATTGTCGAACGAAGTTGGTTTGTATGTGGTATTACTAGAGGTGTTGCTATTTATGCCTAATTCCTTGATTAGGCATTCGAAGTAATGGGCCATTAGTAGGGTTTTCATTATCATCTTGCTCTTGAATGAAATAACTTATGATTTCTTTTCATGTTGTCGTGCTAATGCATTTCTATCTTCATTTGGATGTCAGTCTAGTATTATTCATATTAGCTGACTTAGTAATAGTTTCTTGTTTCATTTCAAGCTGACATTATTTCCGAATGATATGATTTATTAGCTTTAAAACTGCTTTATAGAAGAATAGACTTACATGACTGATATATATTGGTTTTGTTCTGTTCCTAACTATTAGTATATGTGTGCGTGCGTGCGTGTGTCACGTTTGTATGCGTATCTTTAACTTGTTCATGATTCCCTTACGAGAAATTCGTTTTACGGCATTTGTAACAGACAACAACAATCAACTCGCATTAAAGTGCATAACAAAAAACCTGCCATACGGTCTTCGACCTTAACGTGGCTGTCAGGCTTGTGACAGTGCATTTTATGTCAAACTAACAGAAAACCAAGTCCGAATCAGTCTAAAACGGACATTTATGTATTTTCAGCGATTTTACATTACCTCCCTTGGTGTTTAACATCGATTTGGCAAAAATGTGACCATTTCCAACTTTTACGAACAGTCAATTCGTATAGCCCTAAATACAAGCTTTCGAGTGATCTGGAATTTAGCCGTGTGTTAGATAGGTGCATTAAAATGCTATGCTAGACGCCTTTTTTCAAAAACTCACTCTATTATACTGGGCCGATCCTTTGGTGGAGATTATGGCACTATTGGTGTCATCATATTCTGTCAGACGAAACAGAACAAAGTTTCATCTTCATGTCCAAGTCGTTTCTCAATCCTTGAGATCATTTTGTTGGTAACATGTGAAGATACCAGGCCTGTGATTTCGTAAGGAAAAAGGGCAAAGAGACAAACAATTGTCGACAAAACACTAAGCAGAAAGCTTAAGATTAAACAACAAGAACCAACCTAACACCCGGAGTAAACTCATGTGACCCGTAAGGGCGAATAGTTCCTGCTCCACTAGTGGTACCCGTAATGAAACTTTTAAACGACACGAACATCATATGGTACAGAATTAGTGTTGGACACCTGAACACGTAAATAAATACAAATAACATAAATGATGAATAAATCAACGACAAAAGTAACTGGAATACTAATTTATGGTTGTCACTAATGGAACATGAACTGCTTACCGAGTTCACCACGGGTTATTGGTGGGGGTCGTGGAACTGCTTACCGAATTCACCACGGGTTGTTGGTGGGGGTCGTAGAACTGCTTACCGAGTTCACCACGGGTTATTGGTGGGGGTCATGGAGCTGCTTACCGAGTTCACCACGGGTTATTGGTGGAGATCGTAGAACTGCATACCGAGTTCACCACGGGTTATTGGTGGGGGTCGTGGAACTGCTTACCGAGTTCACCACGGGTTATTGGTGGGGGTCGTGGAACTGCTTACCGAGTTCACCACGGGTTATTGGTGGGGGTCGTGGAACTGCTTACCGAGTTCACCACGGGTTATTGGTGGGGGTCGTGGAACTGCTTACCGAGTTCACCACGGGTTATTGGTGGGGGTCGTGGAACTGCTTACCGAGTTCACCACCGGTTGTTGGTGGGGCTCGTGGAACTGCTTACCTAGTTCACCACGGGTTATTGGTGGGGGTCGAGGAACTGCTTACCTAGTTCACCACGGGTTATTGGTAGGAGTCGTGGAACTGCTTACCGAGTTCACCACGGGTTGTTGGTGGGGGTCGTGGAACTGTTTACCGAGTTCACCACGGGTTGTTTTGGGGGTCGTGGAACTGCTTACCGAGTTCACCACGGATTATTGGTGAGGGTCGTGGAACTGCTTACCGAGTTCACCACGGGTTATTGGTGGGGGTCGTGGAACTGCTTACCGAGTTCACCACCGGTTGTTGGTGGGGGTCGTGGAACTGCTTACCGAGTTCACCACGGGTTATTGGTGGGGGTCGAGGAACTGCTGACCTAGTTCACCACGGGTTATTGGTAGGAGTCGTGGAACTGCTTACCGAGTTCACCACTGGTTGTTGGTGGAGGTCGTGGAACTGTTTACCGAGTTCACCACGGGTTGTTGTTGGGGGTCGTGGAACTGCTTACCGAGTTCACCACGCGTTATTGGTGGGGGTCGTGGAACTGCTTATTTCTTTCAAATATTTATGAAACGAAGCCTGTCATTAAAATAGAACGATATTTTATTTCATAATGTATTATATCCTCTGTAGTTGCTAACATGTTTTCCTCATTCTAATATTTCGTTAGAACCTACAAAGAGTTCTCGATGGATTTGGACAACGAATATTGCAAAATGTACAATTGACTTTACATCTGTTATGACAAATCCGCATTTGCCAGTAATCTGTCCCAGAGCAGTTATTTACACATCTCACTGCTTGAAGGGCACAATTCGTGGTACACTGGTCACCAAATGTTCCAATGACATTAACAATCAGAACAAACATAGCCATTGTCAACAACTTCATGTTTATCTAAAACAAATACATCAATATAATTTATAACAATTACATGTACATATGTATATAAATCATATAACTTAAAAAGGTTCATGTTGGTAAAAGGGAAGAGAAGATATTTCATGCAATGGGTATTATAGATGTGTGTGGTATTTTTGTGGGTTGCATGATCTTTGTAAATCGTTTTGTTAAAACAATATTGAACACACATGATTTGATAGTAACCATTCAATATACTTCTTCCCAATAGTTCACTGTAGACAATACCTAAATAATAGTATTTCTTACCATTTAAAAGCTGCTTTGAGGAGAAATGTCAAATAGTAAAATACTAAATTTTACGATATGTAACTTTCATAGTAATTGATCGATCAATCAGGTGACACGTGTATTGTTAGGTAAACGGCGAGAAGGGTATTATATAGCATGACACTGTATGCTCATGTATACGAATTGTAGTATCTATTCTTCTTCTTCCTCTGATTGATTGATTGATTGATTGATTGATTGATTGATGCCTACTTTAACAATATTTCAGTTATATCGTGGCGTGAACATATTTTATGTGACCTTAGACACCAAGACGACCATTAGGAATAAACCATACTTGTCTATAAAACAAACGGGTTATATGTACAAATAAAACATACTTGTCTATAAAACAAACGGGTTACATGTACAAATAAAACATACCTGTCTATAAAACAAACGTGTTATATGTACAAATAAAACATACTTGTCTATAAAACAAACGTGTTACATGTACAAATAAAACATACTTGTCTATAAAACAAACGGGTTATATGTACAAATAAAACATACTTGTCTATAAAACAAACGTGTTATATGTACAAATAAAACATACTTGTCTATAAAACAAACGGGTTACATGTACAAATAAAACATACTTGTCTATAAAACAAACGGGTTATATGTACAAATAAAACATACTTGTCTATAAAACAAACGTGTTACATGTACAAATAAAACATACTTGTCTATAAAACAAACGTGTTATATGTACAAATAAAACATACTTGTCTATAAAACAAACGGGTTACATGTACAAATAAAACATACTTGTCTATAAAACAAACGTGTTATATGTACAAATAAAACATACTTGTGTATAAAACAAACGGGTTATATGTACAAATAAAACATACTTGTCTATAAAACAAACCGGTTACATGTACAAATAAAACATACTTGTCTATAAAACAAACGGGTTATATGTACAAATATAACATACTTGTCTATAAAACAAACGGGTTACATGTACAAATAAAACATACTTGTCTATAAAACAAACGTGTTATATGTACAAATAAAACATACTTGTCTATAAAACAAACGTGTTATATGTACAAATAAAACATACTTGTCTATAAAACAAACGGGTTACATGTACAAATAAAACATACTTGTCTATAAAACAAACGTGTTATATGTACAAATAAAACATACTTGTCTATAAAACAAACGGGTTACATGTACAAATAAAACATACTTGTCTATAAAACAAACGTGTTATATGTACAAATAAAACATACTTGTCTATAAAACAAACGTGTTATATGTACAAATAAAACATACTTGTCTATAAAACAAACGGGTTACATGTACAAATAAAACATACTTGTCTATAAAACAAACGTGTTATATGTACAAATAAAACATACTTGTCTATAAAACAAACGGGTTACATGTACAAATAAAACATACTTGTCTATAAAACAAACGTGTTATATGTACAAATAAAACATACTTGTCTATAAAACAAACGGGTTACATGTACAAATAAAACATACTTGTCTATAAAACAAACGTGTTATATGTACAAATAAAACATACTTGTGTATAAAACAAACGGGTTATATGTACAAATAAAACATACTTGTCTATAAAACAAACGTGTTATATGTACAAATAAAACATACTTGTCTATAAAACAAACGTGTTATATGTACAAATAAAACATACTTGTCTATAAAACAAACGGGTTACATGTACAAATAAAACATACTTGTCTATAAAACAAACGTGTTACATGTACAAATAAAACATACTTGTCTATAAAACAAACGTGTTATATGTACAAATAAAACATACTTGTCTATAAAACAAACGGGTTACATGTACAAATAAAACATACTTGTCTATAAAACAAACGGGTTACATGTACAAATAAAACATACTTGTCTATAAAACAAACGTGTTATATGTACAAATAAAACATACTTGTGTATAAAACAAACGGGTTATATGTACAAATAAAACATATTTGTCTATAAAACAAACCGGTTACATGTACAAATAAAACATACTTGTCTATAAAACAAACGGGTTACATGTACAAATAAAACATACTTGTCTATAAAACAAACGGGTTACATGTACAAATAAAACATACTTGTCTATAAAACAAACGGGTTACATGTACAAATAAAACATACTTGTCTATAAAACAAACGGGTTATATGTACAAATAAAACATACTTGTCTATAAAACAAACGTGTTACATGTACAAATAAAACATACTTGTCTATAAAACAAGCGTGTTATATGTACAAATAAAACGTACTTGTCTATAAAACAAACGTGTTACATGTACAAATAAAACATACTTGTCTATAAAACAAACAGGTTACATGTACAAATAAAACATACTTGTCTATAAAACAAACGTGTTACATGTACAAATAAAACATACTTGTCTATAAAACAAACGTGTTATATGTACAAATAAAACATACTTGTCTATAAAACAAACGGGTTACATGTACAAATAAAACATACTTGTCTATAAAACAAACGGGTTACATGTACAAATAAAACATACTTGTCTATAAAACAAACGTGTTATATGTACAAATAAAACATACTTGTGTATAAAACAAACGGGTTATATGTACAAATAAAACATATTTGTCTATAAAACAAACCGGTTACATGTACAAATAAAACATACTTGTCTATAAAACAAACGGG
The DNA here is from genome assembly GCA_963383655.1 of Bathymodiolus septemdierum. Taxonomy (NCBI): domain Eukaryota; kingdom Metazoa; phylum Mollusca; class Bivalvia; order Mytilida; family Modiolidae; genus Bathymodiolus; species Bathymodiolus septemdierum. The sequence goes on from OY726519.1 coordinate 115,444,294, forward strand.
TTACATGTACAAATAAAACATACTTGTCTATAAAACAAACGGGTTACATGTACAAATAAAACATACTTGTCTATAAAACAAACGGGTTACATGTACAAATAAAACATACTTGTCTATAAAACAAACGGGTTATATGTACAAATAAAACATACTTGTCTATAAAACAAACGTGTTACATGTACAAATAAAACATACTTGTCTATAAAACAAGCGTGTTATATGTACAAATAAAACGTACTTGTCTATAAAACAAACGTGTTACATGTACAAATAAAACATACTTGTCTATAAAACAAACAGGTTACATGTACAAATAAAACATACTTGTCTATAAAACAAACGTGTTACATGTACAAATAAAACATACTTGTCTATAAAACAAACGTGTTATATGTACAAATAAAACATACTTGTCTATAAAACAAACGGGTTATATGTACAAATAAAACATACCTGTCTATAAAACAAACGTGTTATATGTACAAATAAAACATACTTGTCTATAAAACAAACGTGTTACATGTACAAATAAAATATACTTGTCTATAAAACAAACAGGTTACATGTACAAATAAAACATACTTGTCTATAAAACAAACGGGTTATATGTACAAATAAAACATACTTGTCTATAAAACAAACGGGTTATATGTACAAATAAAACATACTTGTCTATAAAACAAACGGGTTACATGTACAAATAAAACATACTTGTCTATAAAACAAACGTGTTATATATACAAATAAAACATACTTGTCTATAAAACAAACGGGTTATATGTACAAATAAAACATACTTGTCTATAAAACAAACAGGTTACATGTACAAATAAAACATACTTGTCTATAAAACAAACGTGTTACATGTACAAATAAAAGAAACATTAAAAGGATAAAACCATATATTTAGAGCGTATGTTATTTAACTATATTGTTGTATATAAAGTGATTTATTGTACAATTTTCAAAATTGTGTCGCCTGTGACATTTGTAAATAAATCACATATAGTATTGACGTTGTAGAATGATTGATGAATGTCAGAAACATCTACGCAACTCAGTCGATTAAAACATGTTTCAATGAATAATTGGAATTGCACTAAAAATATAAGTGATGCGTGCTTATGCGAAAAATAATAAGTATTATATTAATCATACCTTAAGAAGAAACAATCTCGCAAAATCAAGAGCAGATGATCTGATATAGAACCAACAAGGTCTGCCACGGTATTAATAGTATATATTATTGAAGAAGAAAGATGCCTTTATATACAGTGGTACAAGGATGTTATGTTTTTAAAGCTTAAATACTTGACTGAAGTGTTTCTCCTTCTGTACTTAACATATTAAAGTGTCTCTCTTCCAATCTTTTGATCTAGAATTGCCACTTTATGTTACACCAGGAAGATTTGTATGCCAATTGAAATTAAGTAGTAACATGATTTTATAACATATTAACCCCAATAGCATGCCCACGGGAACCTAATAGCATGGAGATGGGACACATTCGAAATAGTCATAATATCCAAGATCTGAAAAGGTTTATGGCACATATAATAGAACATGGACATATTAACAAACGCTAGAGACAACCGAATGGGCAATACAGAATGGACTATCATGAGACATTGGTAACATTGGGCACACAAGAGACAATGTGAAGACAAACAAAACAAGAAAACAAAACGAGGAGCAACATGGACCACACCAATAACCAGAAGAACATATGTCCATCTATGTTTTCCTCCATTGTTTTCGTGTATTCACATATATGAGAGAAGAGTGGTGCAACATGCATACAAACAAATGATTACCACGATATCAAAATTAATGCAATCATTAGCTTCCTTAAAACCTATGTAATATGCAAAATAAAGAAGCATTAAATTGCATAAATTGTGATACAGTAGAGATATAGCTGAATATGTGCATATGATTTGATTTGCTCAACTGATTAAGGGTTGTTGCTAGTCCCGGACGTAATCACTAGCGAAGTAGATCTTAGAGCTGTTGACATCAAAAGAATTGATACTATTCTTCCATGGATATGTTCTGCTTGTCGTAAGCTATACCCGGTCCATCCCTCATTCATGCCTTATCACCTTAGTTAATTCCCGGTTTTAAGTGGGGTTCGTGTTGCTCGATCTTTGGTTTTCTGTGTATGTTTTTAGATCGTTGTTTATACTTTGTCCTTTTTCTTTTGGCCATTGTGTTGTCTGTTCTTCAACATACGGATTCGGAATACCCATTTGGTATCTTCAAACTCTTCTTCCTCAAATACTATACTTTAGAAATGTTTTAAAAAGTATTCGTTGATGTTAGCTGATGATCTGCGGCCACGGTCAAACGGATTGCTAGGATTAGTTATTGCAGACTTGTGGCCACAGTAAGACACCTTTTATGAGAAGCAGTTGGTTATTCGTAGCCAGATTAATTGTCCCTCTCATATTCATCATAATTCTTACATGTCAATTTGACCAGAAATCACTTTAGATCTAACGTTGTTCGTGAGTGATCGTTGAATAGGCTTTTCTCCATTTTCAGAATATAAAGCTGCTTACAGCGTGATATTTATATATATATATATATATATATATATATATATATATATATATATAAACGTCTGAAAAAGTAGCCAACGTATGAACCTACGAGATGTCGGATCGGAAACAAGTGTTAACGATACTGTGCAAACAAACAAAAATGATAAATAAACTAAATAAACGTCTAAAATGTTAGCACAACGATATCAAAAAAAGATGTTGAAATGTAACAAAAATAACTATAAGTTTACAAAAAGACTAATTATAATTAAATCTGATTTGAAAAATTGTCACGTGACCATCAGTTATCGTGACGTAAATTACTAAAAATCATAATCTTGAACTTTATACTTTATATTATTCAAGTATATTGCACACTAATTTATAAACAATATGAACAGAATGAGAAAATGTAATGATGAAGTTTACCAACTAGCTAAGGACCAGGCACTGATTAAAAAGATAAAAAAAAAAAAAAGATTTAGGCCTTTTTGTGTATGCCTTCCGGGTGTAATGTTTGTAACTCGCGGATCCAAAAACTCTCTCTATATATATATATATATATATATATATATATATATATACGTCTGAAAATTAAACTAAACAGTGTTAGAATTAGATTTTAGAGCTGTCAAATTTTTGTTCTTCCCTCGACGGGATTTGAACTCACACCATTGATACACTGCATCACCATTCGCTTAGCCTTACGTCCAGCGCCCTAGACCACTCGACCACATCCACTCTCTACTTTTTAATAATATATGAAAATATGAGAACATAATAAAAGTCACTGAACTGGACCTGCACATAGATGATCATTTGATGGTCTTTTCTCTAATATTGTGTTTTATGTACGTTTTCCTTTGAAATAGCCTGTTTGATACAAGGTGTCTGATACAAAATATTGTATCACTACACTGATGCATGATATTTTCTGTTCCGAACTACTTTGCTATGACGACATAGCATTGCAATGCGGGGAGAAAGACATACATGCAAGTAATGTAAACAAAGCGACTGTTTAATGTTGATTCATTCATATTATGCATCACAAGTGCATGATCATATTATCATTTTCATAGCATATTTTCAATATTTCCGGCAACTGTAATGTCCTCATTTCTCCAAAAGAAGAGTAATTTGTTAATTGTTTGATATTTTTTTGTTGTTGAAATGCTAGATAAACTTATTACACACATAGTGTCGTGGTACAATACTTTGAGGTCTTGCCTGCTGTGTGAGCCAGTGTCACTACGAGTCGTGATGCAAATATCACTAAGATCACAGGATATGAGTTTGTATTGAACCATATGGTAAAAAGTGAAGAAAACCTTCTTAGAAACTGCTTAACTGATGTAACTCACATTGTAAATGGGTGATCACTGTTTACGTTTGATTTCTTCAACAGGTGTTTGTTTTGATCGGAATACCAATATGGACTTATCTAACATTGGATCATATGCATAAATGATGAATGGGTGGTCCTTTGAAAGGTCTGCTTTGTGTCAATCGGATAGATTCAACCTATATTTTAAATATCTATCCTGTTACAAGCCATCTACGTCTACATGTTCATAAATGTATTGCTATTTTATAAATTTACTTTATGTAGTAGTCTATTGGTGGTTTGTTTCTGTGATTATAAAAATGAATAGTGTTACGATCAGATTGACCATATCATGAGATTAAATTTTCTCTCTGTATATTCAAGATTGTCATTAGATAACAATTGAAAAACAAAATAATACCACCCTGTCGAAACAGTTCCTATAAAATAATACTACCCTGTCGAAACAGTTCCTACAAAATAATACCACCCTGTCGAAACAGTTCCTACAAAATAATACCACCCTGTCGAAACAGTTCCTACAAAATAATACCACCCTGTCGAAACAGTTCCTACAAAATAATACCTCCCTGTCGAAACAGTTCCTACAAAATAATACCACCCTGTCGAAACAGTTCCTACAAAATAATACCTCCCTGTCGAAACAGTTCCAAAATCCAATCAAAAAATCCTAGATAGAGGCAGAATCCATAACCCATAATATATAAAATAAAAAGTGGCGAGGATAAACTAGTTGATGTTCCAAACCCCCTTCCCCTGTTAGTGAAATAATGCTGTCTTGCAAGTATTTTTCACATGTGGTTAGGTTTATGGTGTTTAACGCCACTTTCAACAATATTTCAGTTGTATCTTGACGGTCAGTTTTATTGGTGGCGGAAACCGACCACAGACCTGCCGCAAGTCACTGACAAACTTTATCACGTAATGTTGTACCGAGTGCATCTCGCCAGAGTGGGGTTCGAAGTCACAATGTTAGTGGTAATATGCACTGATTGCATGGGTAGTTGTAAATGCAACTACCATACGATCGCGACCCACGACTTTCTCCGTTTTTTGTTTTATTTTCTTCACATGTGTGTAAAATGTAATATAATTCATAAAAAAAGATATTTCAAAGTGGAAGGGTTTATTATATTGAATCACTACAATCGACACCAGCAGGACAACTGCTTAGTTGTGTATTGACATATTGCTGAATACTGGAGTTGATTGTATCACAGTTGCCAACAAAATTGAATGATGCATGTATTCCGTCGTTTATTATCTGGTATAGCCATCTTAGTCCACAATTACATTCTATTTGATTACCTGATAGATCAATGAAAACGTGACCTAGACGGTGATTCCTTAACATTGCCTCAATAGCACATGGTACTTTCTTGAGGAGGACATTTCTCATTTCTAGTCTGCGCAGTTTCGTTTGACTAGCAAAGGCGTCGTCGGAAATATATAAAATCGGATTGTTGCTCAATTTCAAAGTGAACAACTCAGTAGACTCTTTCAAATCATTTGTTTCGATGGCATGAATACTGTTGTGTGATAGATCAAGGACATTTAAATCTGTAATATCCTGAATGGCACCTGGAACCCTTGTAATTCCTGAATTTTGTAGACTCAGGTCAGAAATATGTGTTGCTGCGCTAGCTGACTTGTCACTTACAAATTTGAGGTCGTTTTCGTCCATATTTAATACGTTCAAGTGTAGGAAACTTTTTAAAATATCCGGAAATTCTGTGATATTGTCATCTTTAAGTGACATTTGGTATAAATATGGCAACAATCCACTTATGATGGGTATCCTGACACCATAATCTCCAACATTTGTGTTATGGTCGAAATGTAACTCTTGGAGATACCGTAGTTCAGCAATGGCAAGTGGTACAGAACGAAGATTGGTATGAGCTATTGTCAATCGATAGAGTGTACCTACAAACCCATGAAATGCTCCTGGTGGCATAATACTGATGTCACCTGATGTAAGGATTAGTTCTTGCAACTTTTGAAGATGCTTCAATGCCGTTGGCCATTTATGGAGCGCGTTTCCACCAAAGGTAAGATTCAGCAAAGTATCTCCAATATCGCGCAGGATGTTCTCGTCAAAGTGTTGATCATCAATAGGGTTATCAGATACATCTAGATTTATAAGTCTTGTGAGCTTTGACAATGCAGCAGGTAATTTGGTAATTTTATTGTTTGGCAAACTTAACGTTCTCAATTCATCTACCAGGCTATTAAAGATGTTAGGGTTAAAACTAGAGTCCGTTAGGTTACAATTCTCTAGACGTACATCTGTCAGATTCCAGTTGGTAAATGAATTAGCATTCAAAACGAGGTTGCTATCCCTTACCACTAATCGGAAGATTCTAGTTGGATTACTTTGAGGCACAATTGTCCTGAGGTCGGAACATTCTAAGTTAGAGGATTGACACTGACATTTCCCCTGCATAGCAAGTGGCATTGTGCAAGCAACCCGTTTCTCTAGTCTGAATGTCCTTACAATATCTCCCGCTAGCAATACAATGAAAATCTAAAAATACAAAATAAATAATTGTCTTTGATTGATTGATTGATTGATTGATTGATTGTTGAACGTCATCTGAACAGTATCCTAAGTAAATTAAATAAGAGTGCAAGCTTGTATAGCATTTGGTTGAAACATGTGGCACTGGGGTGTCTTTAGCATCGAATTTTAGAGTACCACAGGAAACAGAGGATATAATAGATAAGATGGTTACAATTTGCCTTGCAACTGGAAACGAACGACCACACTTTACAAACTATTGTTCAATAAGAGCTGCTACAAGTTGTCTTGTATGTCCATGAAGCGTTTACTTTCCAAACATTAAGAATTTACATGTATTTACGTCCCCCATATTTGGACCCTAGATTGATTTATTTATTTTTCTTTATAAAAAAAAATGGGAGGGGGGGGGGGGGTTTAGACAAATATTATGACTTTTTTCAATATTTGGAATTACTGGCTTATTGTAATATTAGAAATATGATACTATTATAGAATTCATGGCGATATTATAGTAAATAGATAAATAGTTACCTGGATTAACATTTTCACCTTTGTCTGAAAATTCATCTGTATAAATAAAGAAAAAAATATGTTATCTTTCTTTTATTCTAAATTCTAAACCAAAAGGGTAACAGTTTTTTAGTTGGTTAGATGAATGTTGTTTACAGTCAAGTGAGTAGCTCAATCGAGTACTAAGTAAACGTTGATGCTGTGATTAACCTATGCGCGAAATGGCATCTTCCGAAAACAATATACTCATTTGCGTTCCATATTTAATTTCGGCAACCAAAATATCTGTCTAGGATCTAGAAGAGGGTCATCAACTAATCATTTGTAAATCCAACCTTATGTAAACTAGTGATCACTTGAAGTTTAACAAATATACTGATTCAGATTTAGAGAACATATTTGAAAATTATGTTGAGGTCCAGCCAAACTAATTGACCGAAGAAATTAATTTTTTTGGTTATCTAATAGTGAAGAAATATATGCATATATTACATTAATTGCTTACTGTTTTTATTTATAAATAACAGAGCATGTTCCTTTATTTTTTCATATGAAATTCCAAGTGTATGTATAATTTTATATAATATTTTCAATAACAATTTTCAAGTGTTTTTAGTGTGTTAAAATGCAGTTTCTTCGGGAAATAACCACGACCAAAATATGGTCTACTTATTTACAAGTCCCGGGAATGTACTAGTTGTTCATACAGGTTGTAAATTGGAAATTATTGATTAAAAACTAGCAATAAGATAAATGACACTCGCACTGATAACAACGTTGTGGTGGCCAGATTTAGCTGACATGGTGCTACAAAAGTTGAGTGCAAAAGTTACCAGTATTCTAATAGTAAACACTAAAAACGTTTTCACAATTAAAATATTTCTAGCATCGCTAAATAGGTTGTTACTGACAGAATATGTTTGAAACGACCCTAAGACAGTTGCAACAGTCATTCCAAGTAAAATTTCAATAAAAACCTCTTGCGATGATTAAAATGTGCTTGGTATAACCCTTTTATGGGTTTGGTCAATCAAATATGTTAGCACCAGCGTATGTAAGGTTTGAAGATACAAAAGGGGTAATCAGAAGCTGTAAATTGAAGGACATACAATACAATGCCCAAAAGAAAAAGGACAAACAGACAAAATCGAAGGACAGAATACAATGGCCAATCGGTAAAAAAAACAAACAAGGGCCAACAAAACACTAAACAGAAAATTAAATATTGACTTTCTAGATAGATTATGAACATTTGCCTCTTTCTACGATTTTGATATTGGGTCTTGGAATTACTCCGACGGTGAGGTATTTTTTTCTGTTATTGATGCATTCCGTAAGCAGTTATTGTGCGCGCTACATTGTAATATAATAACCGTATTTCTAATATTTTAAAAACAGAAAGATATATTAAATCAAATATAAAACAATTTTACCAATTTATTTCAAAAAACTTTATCAAAAATTATACCGGTATTGTCTTCTTTCGACCGGTTTTCCTCCTTTTTTTACCTATGAAATAAAATATTTTTTATTATAAGACTTTTGTTAAACAATGTTTTTTTCTTATTAAAAGTGACATATTATTTTTTACATTTAACTACTAATAGTGTTTTTATAGCTTTTGACCACTAAATGTAGAAAAGGTTCTTACCACCAGGAAGTGTGACTGAATTATTACATTTCTTTATTGATAAGATTATGCAATAATAACTACTATTGGTTAGTGATAAGAGGTTCAAATTTATCCTGTTGACCTTGTTACCACGAAGTAAGATAGGAGCAAAAAACAAAAAAAACAAAACTCATATATAAGTTTAACACTACCCTTACATGTGATGTGGAAAATTAGGTTGACGTCGAAATCTTGACGATATTTTCTGTCAATCAAAGCATAATGTTAAGTCGTCTGCCAACCAACCAACCAACGAATTTACACGTGGCAACCAATTCTTTCTTATATATGCCTAGTTTTATCTTTGCAGACTAAAAACATTACTTCAAAGAATAAACTTTTCTAGTTTGCATAGAAAACAAAACCCCATAATGTTAAAAACCCGTGCAGTCTCTTTTGTTGGTTTTCTCTTACTGGCCAAAGTTGTCTGAACTTGTAAATTATATCACCTTGTATCTGCAACAATTACAATGTCTCATATAAACAACTTAAAACGTCATCTTTTTTCCAGGAGCAACCATGTTTTCGTCACGGATATAGCTGACATATTGTTCATGTAATTGCCATTGTTAAACAACAACCAATAAGTCTTATAAATCAGCATACATTAAAACAAAACCTTATCAACAAAAAATTGGGAATGACAGTTAAACGACTTTGAAGATACCAAAGGGGTAATCAGAATCCGTAAGTCGAAGAACGAAAGATAAGACCATGGTCAAAAGAAAAAGGACAAACAACGATCTACAAAACACCATACAGAAAACTAAAGATCGGGCAACACGAACCCAACTAAACACCGGGTGAACTCATGTTCTATTGGCTAGTGATAAGAGGTTCTGCATTTACTATGTCGACCTTGTAACCACGAGGTAAGATAAGAACTAAGTATAGGGTAAAGGCAATTAGTCTGATACCACAAAGGATTTTGTATCAGCTAAGTGCCTCAGATAGTGAGATAGAGCCGAGTCCGAATGGGGTTCGCGATTCACCTTGGTTGGTTGTGATGAAGAAAGTTTTACCTTCCAAAAAGGAAATAAAAAAATGCTAAAGCAATCTATATTTCCATATGATAACATGGATTTTGCTTGCTTGACATACACATTTTGACGATGATGTTTTTATATTCTTGCATAAATAAATTTATAAAAAGTTTGATATCTTATTTAGTGCGTACGAGTATTTCTGGAACAACCATCAGGTCAAGATCAAAAGATTGGATGACCAAATAATTTACTATTCTTCTGTCGCATTCAAACCAAAGAGTCTAAACAGGATAAAAAAAAACAGTGATTATCATTGACAACTTGAATGTCATATTCAACATTCTTTCATATAAAAATGCAAATTAAATTTAGACAAAATGCCCGTAATAACTATAGACCTATGTAATATTAAAATCGTTTCAAATATACATGTTAAAGTTGATTTTGATGATGTACATTTTAGTGTTCCAGACATATACTTCTGGGAAACCTAGGAAAAACTCACTAAAGTCTACATATGAAATAATATATTTTTGATTGATATGACGCAGTTTAGTGTAGTGATACTCAACACTTTGCTTAGCATCTTCAGCTTTTTGCAAATAGAGAATTTCAATATGGTTTACGTTAGTATCTGTCGACTCTTGGGATTTCTATCGGGTTGTATGGTGATTGTTTAGCTAGTTTATGAATATAGCTTGTTGAAATCAAAGCATTCGTCCATATAAACCAAAATGTACTGTTTATGTATATTTTTCTGTTCATGAATTGACAAATTATGCGTACAAATAACACAGTCCCCAATCTATGATTTGGTCAATTCCATTTTCTTGAATACCTTATCTTGGGAAGGGACAAGCCTTTGTAAAGAAAAAAACACTCCGATACTACCAACAAGTTCTCTGAAACTGATATCAACAAAATGTTCGAGTTTTTGATTGGGAACATATTTGCTATGTTTGGTGGACAGTCGGCATACTTATTGTTACTTATTGTTACAAACTCTTCTCGCCAACTTGGCCATTTATTAATATGAGGCTGACTTCATTCGGTAAACGAAAAGAAGCTAGCCCGATCCTTTAATTTCACGTTTCACTATATAGATGATGCCCCTTCACTAAATAATTCTGAGCTTGCTGTTGTTGATCACATATATCCCATTGACCTTACAATAAAGGATACCACAGATACAACTAGCTCTGTATCATACCTTGACCTACACTCGTAAATTGACAGTGAGTACCGGTTAAGAATGAAACTTTGCGACAAAAGAGATTATTTCAATTTTCCAATTCTGAACTTTCCCCCTGCATATCTCGCAGTTGATTCGATATATCAGAGCTTGTGGTTACTATTAGGATTTCCTTGATAGAGGGTTGTTACTAACACTGAAGCTACTGAATCAAGGGTTTCTATTGGTTAAGTTGAAATCATCACCTCGAAAGTTTTGCGGTCTCAACCATGACTTGGTTGACCGCTATGGAATATCTGTGTCACAAATGACCAGGGATATATGCAACTTGTCGTAAGCACTTCGCGGTCCTTTCCTCATTCATCACTTGTCACCGGGTTTGTAACTAGAGTAGCACGACGGGTGCCATTAGTGGAACAGGTACAGCTTACCCTACCGGAGTACCTGCGTTACGTCCGGTTTTTGGTAGGGTTCGTGTTGCAAGATGTTTAGTTTTCTGTGCTGTGTTGTGTGGATCGTTGTTTGGCATTTTGGTCTTTTTCTTTTGGTCATTGTATTCTCTGCCCTTCTTAGATTTACGGATTCTGATCACACTTTGGTATCTTCAAACTTTTGACATATGTATTGACGTTGAAGATACAATTTTCTCACTTTTGAGACAGACCAGTCCCTATTTTTAGCGATATGAGATTTTCATTTCTCACCCCTTGGATAAAGTAGTCCGTTAATTTAGGTGAAAAAGATTGTTTTATCTTATCCCGGCTCCAGGGCAAGACAAGCTACACGCCGTTTTTCCCGCAAAATTGTTTTCCATTGTTGAATTAAACTGTCGATTTATAGTGTCTTGGCAGTATTTTTTATGTATTTCACAATAAAATACAATGTATTTTATAAATATATTATAAATGCTACTACAACAGCGATAAATGCCTGTACAAAAGTTATTTGACGTTGGTCAAAGAGAGGTAATTGTTTTTATTTACGTTAGTTACCTAACAAGGGAGAGCACTTTATATTTTCTCAACGTAAACAAATATTGACACGATAAAAAGAGATGAGAAAAAGAGGCAAACATCGTAAAAGGTGCAAGATTTTGTTATTGTAGAATCTATCACAAGTTTGTTAGCTTTATTATTTTGAACCTCTTTAAAGGTGTAAAATAAAAATCTTGTTTTATTTTATTACGTGGCATTTTGGTCCTGTGGTTGTGATACGGTTCGCAAATTAATGCACCAAACTACACAACAAGTAAACAAACATTGACACGGTAGAAAGGGGTGAGAAAAAGAGTCAAACACCGTAAAAGGTGCAAGTGTTAGACCCTATATATCTGATGAGGGCTTTGATCCTATTAACCAGTTTAGACCAGCCACAATAGTGTGCCTGTCCCAAGGTAGGACCTGGATTTCCTTGCCATATATTATGGTATGTTTTGTTTTCAATGGCCTAAGGTAATAGATGATTGTCCGTTTTGTCGATATTGATGAAATTGTTGACCATGATTGTTTAAACATTCTTTTCATTATTCCCCCCTTGATTGATTGTTTGTAGTTTAACGTCACGTGAGAAATGTTTCAGCTATGAAAAAAAAGGTTTATAAATAATACATCGGGTAAAAATGGTACAATTGTAGTTGGTGTTAAATAAAAAAGTAAATTATATTAGAAATCATGATGAGGAATATAACACACGTTTATTCTAGAAACATGTCATTCGCACTAAATTAGATATCTACGTTTTGATTATTACCTTTTCGTCCATCTTTACTGTATTCACACACATACGAGGACCGTCGTGGTCGTGATCGTATGGTAGTTGGATTTATAACTACATATGCCATCAGTGCCTATCACCACTAACGTTGTGAGTTCGAACCCCGTTTATGGCGAGATGCACTCGATACAACATTATGTGATAAAGTTTGTTAGTGACTTGCGGAAGGTCGGTGGTTTTCTCCGGGTACTCCGGTTTCCTCCACCATTAAAACTGACATGCCAGCCACGATATAACTGCAATATTGATGAAAGTGGCGTATAACACCACAAAACCAAACCAAAGGAAACCACACACACACGTTTCTTAAGTAATGCGTTCTTGGTACCATTGCAGTCGAAACATTTATAAAAATAACATCGCATTAATTTATGAATATACAGTATTTGTTTTACATTAAACTTGGTATTTTCGTTTTATATCGTCCTCTTTGTTAATAGACATTTTGTGTAACCTTTCATGATGTGAATAAAATTCGTTTGTCCAACTTTCATCGTTGATATTTTATTAGTTTAGTCCTCCGAGGACTTTGTCATTTTATTCCCCTGGGACTTTAATATTGCAGTACCCGAGGACTTAATTATTTTGTTCCTCGAGGACTTTATTTTCTTAGACTTCGGTTAATTTCACTAAATTAAATGGCCATTATTGAATATTGAATACAAAATAAACAAGTTTCACAAGGAATACAACTTCAATTTCGTTTTATTTTCATAAACTTAATAAAAATCGTCAGTAATTTTGAGAAACTGGTCATATCATTTGATATGAAATATATACAAATATAATCTGTTTATATTCAATCGCTGCATGCTACACCAGGTGGACAAACATGCAGTTGCTTGTCTATATAGTCATCTATACTAGAATCAATAGTATCACAATTACCGATCAATTTAAAGGATTTAGATTGAGTTTTTATGTCATTCTTAAGGTCATACAACCATTTCAGTCCACAATTACACTCCAGCTTATTTTCCGATAGATTTATTAATATAAATCCAGCGTGATGGTTTCGAATCATGGCTTCAATTGCGCAAGGTACTCTTTTGAGTAGTACGTTTCTCATTTCCAACTTTCGAAGATTAATCAAGCCACTGAGGGCTTGGTCGGAAATATACAAGATAGGATTATTATCAAGTTTCATAGTAAGGAGCTGAGACGATTCCCTGAAATCGTGTGTCTCTATAGCATGGATACTGTTGTTAGACAAATCTAGAACATTCAATAGCGTGATATCCTGAATCGCACCTGGAACTCTTGTAATACCGGAATTCTGTAGACTTAGGCTGGAAATTTGGGTCACTGCCATAGCGGACTTGTCACTTACGAATTTCATGTTATTTTCATCCATGTTCACAATTTCGAGCCTGTCAAAACTTTTTAATACTTCCGGAAATGTGGTAATATTGTCATCTTTGAGAGACAATTGATTTAGATACAACAGAAAGCCTCTAAGTAGAGGTATTCTCACTCCGTAATCACCAACGTTTGTGTTATGATCAAAATGTAGTTCCTGGAGGTATCGTAGTCTTGAAATAGCAAGAGGCATAGAACGGAGATTCGTGTGTGCTATTGTCAACCGAAGAAGTGTGCCTTCATACCCGTGGAATGCTCTTGAAGACATTATATTTATATTACCGGCTGTTAGAGTCAGTTCTTGTAATCTTTGAAGATGCTTAATAGTGGTCGGCCATTTAGTGAGCTCCTTTCCGCCTATTGCGGTCCCAAATGAAAATGTCAACAAGTGGTCACCAATATCTCGTAATATATTCTCATGAAAGTTATGTTCATTGATAGGATTACCTGATACATCAAGATGTTCTAGTTTTGTAAATTTTGATAATGCATTTGGTAGTCTCGTTATGTTATTGTTTGCTAAGCTTACAGTTCGTAGATCACTTTCTAAGCCATTAAATGTATCCTTACTAAAGCTAGAGTCGGTTAGGTTACAATTGTCTAATACAACTTCAGTAAGTATCCAGTTATTAAAGGAATTGGCATGTAATGCAAGGTCACTGTCTTTAACCTCTAACCGATAATATGTAGATTGGGTACTCTGCGGAACTATTGTGCTGAGATCGAGACATTTTATTGTACTATGCTGGCAATGACATTTCCCCTGCATAGCTGGCGGTAAAGTACACGCATCTCGTTTCTGTATCACTGTAGCCAATACGATATATGTTAGTATTAACACATTTGAGATCTGAAATGTATTTTCAAATATATGTAATTCAATATTATTAATACGTATGCTTAATTGCAAAAAAAAATCAACAAAAAACAAAAACGGGAATTGTTGCTTGTGTTTATTAAAATCTTGTAGTTTCCTAAGGCGTACAAGGACAAACAGAGATGCAGACTTCACCCCATTGTCATGAAATAGGATATATGCAAATTATTCCTAAGATCTAGGAAGTAGGACATTGATTATTCCCTGAGGGGCACACTATCGTTATAAAAACGATTCAAGTACCTAACATAAAGTATGGGTGATAATGAGTGGCTTAAGGTAGTACAACGATCCATATGTGTAAAAGTATGGGTGATAATGAGTGGCTTAAGGTAGTACAACGATCCATACGTGTAAAAGTATGGGTGATAATGAGTGGCTTAAGGTAGTACAACGATCCATACGTGTAAAAGTATGGGCGATAATGAGTGGCTTAAGGTAGTACAACGATCCATACGTGTAAAAGTATGGGTGATAATGAGTGGCTTAAGGTAGTACAACGATCCATACGTGTAAAAGTATGGGTGATAATGAGTGGCTTAAGGTAGTACAACGATCCATACGTGTAAAAGTATGGGTGATAATGAGTGGCTTAAGGTAGTACAACGATCCATATGTGTAAAAGTATGGGTGATAATGAGTGGCTTAAGGTAGTACAACGATCCATACGTGTAAAAGTATGGGTGATAATGAGTGGCTTAAGGTAGTACAACGATCCATATGTGTAAAAGTATGGGTGATAATGAGTGGCTTAAGGTAGTACAACGATCCATACGTGTAAAAGACAACTTTCTGAATACCATAGCGAACAACAGAAGAGCAAAATTATTTGACCCAACACCCATTACCGGCCACTTTAACTTCAAACTAACAAACATCCTCGTGTCAATAGCTAACATTTTTTTTTAAACTTTTTTTCATCGTGAATATAGCAGAAAAACCAATCATCGGTGTTAAACAATAATCAATCAATCAATTTTGTTTCTTACCTGTAAATTACGTATTGTCATCTTTGTTTCTGAAAATATTAAAATTAATAATAGATTGTTTATTTGCTTTTTTTTTGCTTTTTTTTTTTTTTTTTAATGCTTTGAAAGAAAACATTTATTTGATGGGGGGTTTTTCTGATGTCTAAATGTCCCGATGAACCTGTATTGATTGGTGTTTTGTTAAATTTTATAACAGGATCTGAAATATTTTCAGCAATTTGTGTTTTCAATTCTTCTCTGCAAATTTATATCTTGCAGATTTTTCATGTCTGGAACTGCAGAAAAATAATTGAAAAAATGATCTTTACACACAACGATCATCAACTTACAATGCCGAATCCAGCGAGAAAAGGTCACTACAACAGCAGGAATTACATACCTTTCTGGAGTACGTAAGTTTATCCGTCGTTTTCAGTGAAGTTCGTGTTGCTCAATGTTTAGTTTTCAGAGTTACCTTTTGTCGACCGTTGTTTTTCTTATTTTCCTTATTTCTCATATTACCTGTCCTTCTTCAATTTACGGTTTTTGATTACCCATTTGTTATCTTCAAGCTCCTCTGGCAGATTTATGGCTGTATGTGTCCCATTTCAGGGATTTTATTAAGTATTAAAAGAATAATAATAAAAGACATAACAGAGATATGGTGATTAAGATGTATGGATTAGGTAAATGATATGATGATTAAGATGTATGGATTAGGTAAATGATATGATGATTTTCTAAGCTCAGAAAGGTTTAGATGATAATTTGTGGCGTATATGCTGAATCTATTATTGTTTTATCTAGAAATGTTCATTCAGCAACTACATTTTTTTTGTCATTCATGTATTTTTGTGCCTCCTACTGTCCGACCCTCATCTACACATGTACTATAAACGAACTATATTGTAGTAATTGATATATATTTATTTCGACCAAATCTTAGATAAAATCTGGATACAATGTCTAGAGTACCCAAGTCAGAAAAATATATTTTAAGTCACGACGCAGATGCAGAACAACAGGACACATATAAATGAAATTTAAAGCGATGATAAAATAAAATATACATTTTCTAAAACTTAAAGCGATGATAAAATAAAATATACATTTTCTAAAACTTTATGAAATGATATTGTAATCAAATTTAGATGTTTGAATATTTTTTATTTTGGCGATGCACTAAATTCTAATGACATCGTGTGTGGGCTCACGTTAAGGTTCATTTTTCACCCGACCGAATACACACAAATTGGTCAATATAATAATTTAACTGAATTGCATATGATTGGACGGTGATATAAGTGCTAAGCATTTATGGATCGAATCAATAGGGAAAGGTTGGTTGGTTGGTTTATGGTATTTAACGCCACTTTCAACAGTATTTTAGTTATATCGTGACAATCAGTTCTATTGGTGGAGAAAACCGGAGTACACGGAGAAAATCACCGACCTGTCAGAAGTCACTGACAAACTTTATCACATAATGTTGTATCGAGTACACCTCGCCATGAACGGTGTTCGAACTCACAACTTTTGTGGTGATAGGCACTGATTGTACAGGTAGTTGTAAATCCAATTACCATACGATCACGAGTACGACGGCCCTAATATATAATGGCACATAATACATCTCAAATAATAATGATTAGAGGGTATATTGAGACTTCTTACCTTCAGGATTTAAGCTATAATAGATAACAGTTACTGTATGGCATACTTCCTTGTAGATCTGATTGTGCTCCAGCCAATGCAAAGCTATCTTGATGATAACTTAGTTGACACGAAATATGATAGATAAGAAAAACAAGAAAACAATGACAGGTGCAATGACTACTATGCAAAAGGGACCTTTCGACTACGATTTTATGTTAGTTGGATATATATGTTCTACCTATATACCAGCAGTGCATACCAGGTTGCCGAGTTCGACTCGTTCATGTGGCGATTTGTACTCAATACAACTTGATATGACAACGTGTGTCTGTCTGTGGATTTCCGATTTTACTCCGGTTTCCTTAAACAATAAAACTGACCGTCACGTGCACAATAACCGAAATATTGTTTCAAGTGAAATACATGTATACATAAAAAGAAAACTAAAATGCACGAGTTTTCTCCTTTCTCTGCTTTACGTGGTACAATTTGATTCACCTACATTTGTCTGTAATATTAATGTCCCCATTACTATATATATATTTTTTTTTTATTCAGAAACTACCCCTTTACAACGGGACCAAACATCAGCGATAAATCAGACACGAACATTTTCATCAAAGAACAAAAAGCATATCACGGTCATTGTGATAAAAGTCATAACATATTATCACAGAAACAAATGTGTCTATATTGGGTGAAATTTCAAGATGCGGTACATTACCCAAAATTATATGGAAACGCACTTACTCGTTCTATTCGTGGGACACGCGAGCAAAACATAGAGTTTAGAACTAAACCAATTATGTCCTTCATGTGCTGAGCAACAATCAGTCTGTTATTACGGCAATATTGTTTGAGTTCGATGGAACATGGTTCTTTGCTTAACTAAATTGATTCTGATCTAAAGCATTGTATATTATGTAAAATAGGCACCGAGTTCAATTTTCAATGTATAAGCTACTGATTTATTCAATTATTATCGGTAGTATTGGATGACAAACAGCCACAATACATCCCAGTACCATTTTATCTGTGACAATCACAAAACCCACATCCAAGCACACTTCTACGTAGTTTATATACAGTTTTGTGTGATGTACTGATGAGATAGGGTTGAAATATATGTCATTCGAATTTATATGAAACTTGCTGGCTCACTTGTTAGAGGTTACTCATTAAACAAAGTTTATATTAAGGATTTTAGAAATATTTGGCATTCCAATCTTTTGTGCTATGGCTATGGTGTTTAACGCCATTTTCAACAATATTTCAGTTATTTCGGTGGTCAGTTTTATTGGTGGATGAAACCGGAGTACACGGAGCAAACCACCGACCTGCCGCAAGTCACTGACAAACTTTATCATATAATGTTGTATCGAGTACACCAGCCTGATCGGGATTCGAACTCGCAACGTTAGTGGTGATAGGCATTGATTGCATAGGTATGACTATGGTCGTGACTGGTTGGGTTGTTCCGAAGGCGCGTAGTGTGTGGTGGGTTCGGAGTTTACGTTTTTATTCATATTGAGATCTACATTTCATATTTGATCATATCTTTATGCATCAAACCAGAAAATAACCCATCTAGGTTTTAAATATTAACTTAATCAAGAGCTCTCACTATATGCACCAATCACAATTCTTCATTCATTATCATTATATTTATCTTAAAACAAGGTGTAAGGCATATTTAGTTGTTTGACGGATATCATTAGGTAAGGTACACTTTAATCAAATATTGTTATTCCTAGAAACATTTATATTAAAAATCAGCTAAAAGAATTTATAAATCAAATAAAAAAGATAATTATGTTGAATGAACATGAAACTACTGACATATGTCTGCTAAAGCATAAAATGCCAGGAGAGGGAAAATGGTCCAGGTGATTTCCATATTTTAAATAAAATCAAACAAGCGTATCTCATTGATCGTGCTATGACATGAATAAAATACCAATTCGAGATAAATGGTTCATATCACAATGGAAGAAAATAAAGGCCAGTGAAACTCGAAATTAAAATAACTAGAATGAAACAGGAAGTCCAATCGAGGGCAGAGTAAGAAAATCTGATTTAGACGTTGGCGAGAAATACACCCGATGCTTCAAGGTACAAGTGGGCTAGAACGATATGCTTCGGGACGCTGGTGGCGATAAAAAATAAATTTCTGTGAATGTTGGCGGAGGTGATACCAGATTCATCGGGACGTAGCCGGAAATGAGATCAAATGCTAAGTAAAAACTTTACATGAATGACATCCGTTATGTGCAATTCTTAAACGAGTCAGTGATTGTCCGTTAACGGAAAATGGGCAAAATGTAGACATGTCGCTTGACACGGACACATTATACCCAGTCTTTGACGGTCTACCAAGCTAACCATTAACACAAAGGAACTGCGTCTTTATTAGAACAGTGTTTCCGCGGGAATCATACTAGACATCAATGGGAAAATAAAAACGTTGACATCGAAATTAGTACAAAGGACGCGTTTCTGGAACAACCTTCATTAGGTATATTCAAAATCGAAAGATTGGAAAGATTAATAATTTAAAAGTGTTTGAGAGCAATAAATATAAAGTGTCTAAACAGGATAGCCATTAAAAAGTGTTTGAGAGCAATAAATATAAAGTGTCTAAACAGGATAGCCATTACAAGAAGAGAAGAATTGGGTTGCACAAACGTCAATCAAATTTAAGTCTCAATTAAACTTTAAGTGTAAATTAATTCTATGTACATTTCAAATAAATTTAAGTAACGTTTGTGCAACCCAGTCCTGGTATATTTTCAGGCATATATTTTATTGGGAAAGAACATACAATGCAAGAATAAAGGAAAGGGATGTCGTACACATCAGCATACTCCTTCCTATTTATACCTACATGCTTTGTTGTGTGTAAGCATATCATTGTCACATGTACGCGTGTAGATGAAATATACTTCTCATATAACGTTAAACAACAATCAATAACACAAGTGAAATTTTGTAGTTTTTAGTATTTTATTTTTGCGTATGTAAAATGATGTATGTTAATTGCTATTTACATCTAAAACAAATCAAAAAACTAATTCAAGTTAAATATATATTTTTCAGGATGTTGAAGCACATAATAGCGCTTTCCCTACTCGTCACGGCTATACAAGGATGTCCACAAATCTGTAATTGTATAGGAGATACAATATCTTGTCGAAATCGAAATCTCCATACGGTCCCAGCATTCGGTTTAAGCGACTTTCATGGTGTAAAGGTGTTAGATTTGAGCTTCAATAATTTTACCAGTCTTCCAAGGAATTCTTATACAAATGTTCATCTTGAAAAACTCTTACTTAATAATAACCATTTAAGATTCATGGACGATGAGACGTTTAAGGGTCTTGAGAATGAATTAAAACATCTTGACATCAGTAATAATCAACTGACATCCCTACCCCTCGCTCTTGGCACATTGAGCAAATTGAAAGTATTAAATGTTTCAAACAACTTTGTTGGAAACACAGTTCTCGACATGACCGAAAGTGTAATGAGAGCTTTGGGTGATACCATAACGGATTTTACCTTTGGAAGTAAAATGCAGAGGACATGGCCAGTGACTGTTACAACTCATCTACAAGATCTTCATCGTTTAGAGGTTACTGGGTTACATCCGTCATTTACTATTATACCGTCAAACGCTTTTCACAGCTTTGAAACCACACTTTTTGAGTTGTCCATTCACAACACCAATCTATTAGTCGTACCATTAGGAATATCAAATTTGCGAAATCTGGACATTTTGCACTTTGATTATAATCGCAATACAGGGGATCAAGGTATGCTTCTACAGTCTTTCCCAACCAGCAATCGCTCAAAATTGACGACCCTTTCGTTAAAGGGTGATTCATTAACAGTGTTTCCTAGAGTTCTGAAATATCTGAAAAAATTGGTCAAATTTAGTATTGATGACAACCCCATAGATTTCTTGAGTGAAAGTTCAGTCGAGGGTCTTAGTTCCCTTCGAGAGTTGACATTACGTAACTGTTCTCTTGACCGAGTACCAGCGGCACTGGCTACTATTCCTCACCTAGAAACCATTGATCTATCTTTGAATACAATTGAAACCATTGAACAACGAGATTTGGAAGGCTTCAGTAGAATTAAGACTCTCGTTTTATCGAACATGCCGTTGAAATATATATCACGTGATTCATTAACACCATTGCATTCTATTAAAGAAATTACTATGAATAATACGTTACTGACAGAAGTTCCAAGGGCATTGAACTTCACTACTACTTTAGAAAAGGTCAACATTGGCAATGATCGTTTGGACTGTATGTGTGAAAATATGGTTTGGCTACTACATAGACTAGTCGGTTGTAACGCCAAGGGCACTCGACAGTTCAAAGTGTTCGGTGACTGTGATACCATTCATTCAACCGTGGATGACTACCTTACAAACTATGCTCCATATTGTCCGGAGTATAAAGAGATATGTAATATTATGCCATACGGGTAGCTGTATGAAGGACTATGGTTAATATTAAATCGTTACTATGACTACAGATACCATTTGTTTTTGCATTATTTTTACAATTACATGCTCGATTGTATCCGACCAAGGAATTTAATTCAAATTTATGATTCTTATCTAGTAGATTAGGAACTGCTTACCGTTCCGGGGCACCTGAGTTCACCACTGTTTTTAGTGGGATTCGATCTTTTGTTATAATTGTAATGTTTTGTAGATCGCTGTTTGTTATTTTGTCCTTTTTCTATTTGGCCACTGTGTTGTCT
This sequence comes from Bathymodiolus septemdierum, assembly GCA_963383655.1. Classification (NCBI taxonomy): domain Eukaryota; kingdom Metazoa; phylum Mollusca; class Bivalvia; order Mytilida; family Modiolidae; genus Bathymodiolus; species Bathymodiolus septemdierum. The sequence continues at coordinate 115,466,478 of OY726519.1, forward strand.
GTCCTTCTTCAATTTATGGATTCTGATTATCCCTTTGGTATCTTCAAACTCCTCTTATTTTCATTTTCTAGTGTGGTTTAGGTTTATGGTGCCATACGCCACTTTCAACAATATTGCAGTTATATCGCGACGGTCAGTTTTATTGGCGGAGGAAGCCGGAGTACTCGGAGAAAACCATCGACCTGTCGCAAGTCACTAACAAGCTTTATCACTTAATGGTATATTGCGTAAACCTCGCCTGAGCAGGATTCGAACTCACGACCACAACGGCCACTTCATTTTCTGAGTGTATCTATAAATACAATATCAAATCCAATCTAATGAGGTTTTTTTGTGTTTTTGTGCTGTGTTAAAGTGATCATATTTTTGACCTATCTATATTTCCTTAATGACAATTGATTGTTTTATAATGAAATGAAATGAAATACTTTATTAAAGAAAGCTCAATCATTGAAACATTAAGGTTGACAAAGGTTATGAGATAGTACATGAAAGAATGACATAATAAAATAACAAATACAATTATAGTTTGCGTTGGGAGGCAATGAAAGAGAGATAACTGTATTTGGAAAAGATAAAATATAAAACATGCATGCAGAGAACTATGGTGCCATTTGAATAAATTTTGCGAGACCTCTGACGCAAGATGGATCTTCGTTGCTCAATATCCAAACAAATTTATCCTCTGCACTTAAAATAGCAGCATTATAATTAAGGACATTTGAAAAGAGTTCTCTTCTGTGGTTTTCAAACCTAGGACAATACATTAGAAAATGAAATTCATCTTCTACGCTGTAAGAATGTTTCTATGGCTAATATTTCTAATATCAGAAATATAAGTTTCGTATCCAAATATAAACTTAAATTTTCTATATGTCCTAAGTTTCTCACATTTGTTTAAGTTAATTTTCCAAAATGTCTCATAATTATTCTGTAATTTTTTCTTTAAACTATATATGTGTCTAGATTTGAAATTTTCAGGATGAGTCAACATATGATCCATATTTAGATGTTTCAATAAAATATGTATACATCTTAACCAACAAGGTTCATTGTTACCGTACATTAACAGATTCTCTTCATATGCCTCCCGCAGCAAGGGGTCATGATGAATGCTTTTGCACAGCCGGACCCAGTATTTGATCATGGAAATAATAGTGTCAATATATAGAGGATATCTTCCCAGTTCACCATAAATTGCTAAGTTAGTTGTTCTTTTATTAACTCCAAGAACATATTTACCCATGGAAATATTTAGTTTTTCTAAAGGATTCCGGCTGTACAAATTACTAATAAAATGTGAATCATTGTTACTATTAACGCCAACATTTTTATTATTGTTAAACAAACCAACAATTTCAGAAGCATATAAGAGTACAGGTTTAACTGTGTGGTCAAATATATGCATAAAATTATATATATTTGTAAAATCTAGTCTCTTGTTGTGCAACATGTAATTGATAAAAAAAAAAAGTAGATACATAATCTAGTGAACACGAAATAGTTCTTATTGGTGTAGGCCTGGGTAGCCCCAAAATTTTCCCATATTTCAATTTCTTTTAAATTTGCATCATTGATTAGTTATGTCTCAATACATTAAGTTTCAAGAAATTTCACCGTGCCGTTTTCCCCATAGCACATCCTACATATAGCAATTTTGGGGGTATTCCTGAGGCCAGATGGTAATACTAGTTTCGGAAGCTTCTAATAGATATGCATATTTATTTTTGGTTGAAAGGAAATATTTTGGCTTTAATACACTTGAGAGTGTTATTGTTGAACAGTTATGAAATATCTAGCATATATGAATATTCTGTTTGGAGATAATCACGTGCAAAACAGTTGAAATTGGAAAAAGGGGGGATGCCCTGAGATACCACCCTGGTATTAAAAATCTTATTAAGCAAAATTCTACCGATTAATTTCCACGAAAAAATGTCACAGTAAAGAATATACCTAGACATCATTGAACCAAATTTAAGAAACTTTTACCGTCAGATTTTTAAAATATTTAAAATTATGTTTTTCATGGATGGTACCCCAAAAAATTACACTGTGGAGGAAAGTTATAACACACTCATCCTTTGCTGTTTCTTTTTTTGTGAGATAAAAAAAAACTAGTTACCAATAACAAAAGCTTTTGAATTCTTATATTTGACATAGTAGATGTTCAAATTACCAAATTACTGCATTTGTCTTTTTTTAATTTTCAGGTCGGTTTGGGAGGGAGAGGTGGTGGTTTGAGGGTGCCTCTACTTTATTAATTCATTACAGAAAACCAGACAGCCACTCAGCTGTATTGTTCAATTCCTTCAAATTCTGTCCTCCAGTAGTATTCATTTGATTCTGGTTATTCTTTAGTTGTCTTAGGTAAAGATTTTTTTGAAGGGGGGGAGGGAGAGAAAATAAGATATTACAAAACAAATTCCAAACAGAGCTTTCCCTTTTTTCACTACCATAAAATTAATTTACACCTTGGTATATATCAATCTTTGAACAGTTTTTTTCTCTCTGTTTTCTGAAATATGAATCTCTCAAACTGTGAGCAATCATATTATAGAAATATAGGTTATTTTGAGGGAATTTATACATGTGAGAATTTAACATTTCACCTGCAACCTGAAGAAGATGTAAAATTTATGAGTGAGATGGTGTGTTTACACAAATGCATAAATTCCTCGAAAATAGCCATTATTATTTAGAGATTTATAAAAACAATCAGCTGGTATGATGTTGACCAACGAAATTGAGCATTATAGATTCTATATGCAACAGTGAATTATATTAAAATTAGACAAGCCAAAAAAAAATAATATGATAAGTATTACTAATAGTCACAGACTGTCATGAACTACTAAAAATAATACAAAATTTAACAATGTATAAAATGACCACAATGTAAATATATCTTGTATACCCTGGGAGTCTCCTAACATGTTCAGGTCACCTAATACTTATGTGAAGGTCAAAAACGGTGCAAATATGTTCATGGGGCAATGAAATGTTTGTTCATGAAACATACATCATACAGTTTCAATATCACTTCTAAAAACACTACATTTAATTATTATAACATGACACTTTCTTTTGATATATTGATATTTTTCATACCAATATATTTTAGTATTAAGTTTTTCAATGTGACCAATTTATTTTTATAAATCATCAGCAGGGGTAAGTGATTTCCTGACAAAAAAGCAATTGTATTATAGTTTCATAATATCTAAGATTCTGGTGTATATATTTAATATTTTTATTTGACAAACCCTTGAAATTCAATGGAAAAAAAGTTTGTCACACAAAATGTGTTACACTCCTGGCATTTTTGACAACATATTTCGATGGTAATTTTTTTCAATGATATGTTGTGGGCACAAGCACATAAAAATAATACACTGTCATGACACTATCAATAAGATATAAAAAGACAAGGAGCACAGCTATGGAAAGGAAAAAGGAAAAGGAGTCAATTTTTTTAACTGCCCATATCCAATGTAAACAATCTGTGTTGCTAAGAAGCTTGGAGTTGATGGGGATTTTCAAACGCACAGATGACCATATATTTGAGAAGACACTGAAAATAGAGTTGTCTCCCATACCCTAGGCCTACACCCTTAAATACGTTTCATCAGGTACGTTCAAAGTCAAAAGATTGGAAAGACAAATAATTTCAAATTCTTTGGGAGCAAGACAACCAAAGGGTTTAAAAATGATAGCTAAAATCGGCTAAGGTCACCTATGTTCGACAATCAGAGATTACACCTGTTTCTTTGTTGGAGCTGTTGTTTTACGACTGTACACTATTTTGCGTTACTCAGGTTTACGACTTATTTCCAGTGACAAGATAAAGTTCACATGGGTGATTATCGAACTGTTTTAATTGACACGAAAACATAATTTATTAAAATTTATTCATCAATTAATATTGTTTAAGTAAGATATTTTTAAGCATTCAATATATAAATAAAATGACAAACAAAACATAAAACAATGCCGGAATAGTTCCAACATCAAATAGATACCCCTAACACATATGCACACGACTGGTCACTTTCCTGGCTTGGTACACCTGGGACTTCAGATTTACACAAGCCACAGTTAACATGATCAAAGAGATATTGGATGAAACCAGTGTGCCAATGACTTTACTTACATGCTCAAATATTTGAGAGCCGATAAACAAGAAATATATAAAACCATTGTAGGCTAAAATGTTGGCTTGGTTGGGGTTGGTTTATGGAGTTTAACACCACTTTCAACAATATTTCAGCTATATCGTGGCGGTCAATCTTATTGTTGGAGGAAACCGGAGTACCCGGAGAAAACCACCGACTTATCGTCAACTTTAAGTTGTATCGAGTACACCTCACCACGAACATGGGTCGAACTCACAACTCTTGTGGTGATAGGCACTGATTGCACAGGTAGTTGTGAATTCAACTACCATACGAACACGACCGTGATGTCACTCTAGGCTAAAGGGAACCTCTTAAACATGATGAATAATTAGTTTTAACAGCAATCACTAATTTTATTTTTTGGAATAATTGCCATTCGTCGAGTAATGGGTCATATCTGAAATACTGCTTTCTGAACGTTAAGCAATAATCAATCAATCGACTAATAGGTGAGGACAATATTAAGTCGAAAAACTAGTGAATAATCCGTACGTTTTGTTTGAAGAATAAAAATGTTTAAATTTAAATTAATAGAGTAATTATACAGTTTGTCCTATTAAGATAATAATAATATATACAATCAACACCAGTAAAATACAAATTAAATATGTTATCAAATATGCGTGTTCATGCTGAAAGTTGGCATAGATGCAAAATGACTATCATTAACGTAAACTCATCTTATTCAAATATTAAATTCTTTCCTAAGAAACCGAATAATCATGCATTAAGGTGGTACCATACACTTCAGGTAAAATTTGATCTGCTCGTTTAATTTTCTTATTTTTTTGGCAGTGTGTTTGAATATATCCACTGTAATAAATATCAAAATTTTAGCAAATTCCAACCAACAGACTCAGAGCTATAATTTCACTAGCCACATAGCAGCTTTTCACTCTGTGGTTTTGATCACCGAGATGCTTGAAATCTGCATACAAACATCATATGATCAAAACGTTCAACTGATTTTAAAGAGTTATCTCCCTGTAGTGTATGATACCCCCCTTAAGTGAATATCACAAACAAAACATACATATATATGTGTATAACTGAATAGTCTCTCAAGTTCAATTGCATCCATATCCTTTCTTACTAATTGATTTGTCTTTTGTGTACTGTGAAATTCGTAAAGCATTTCTTCGTGTTTAACTTTAAATGTGTACATGTTATTTTCTAAACCATTTCCAATCCATCCAATTAGTCAGCCCACTTCAAACTATGTTAAACTGCTTAGTTTCTTATTTATCTAACAGAAGATATGTGGTTGTTTTCGGTCTGTATTTGTAACCTCAATGTAGTGTCGGCCACAATGATGACGGTATTTGTAAGATTACTTCCCTCGTGTTTTGTTACCTTGGCCATCATGATCGTATTGTAGTTGGATTTATTACTACCTCTACAATCAGTGCCCATCGATTGTGAGTTCGAATCCCACTCATAGCGTGGTGTACTCGATACAACATTATGTGATAAAGTTTGTCAATCACTTGCGGCAGATTGTTGGTCTTCTCCGAGTACTCCGGTTTCCTCCACCAATAAAACTGACCATCACGATGTAGCTGGAATATTGTTGAAAGTGGCGTTAATCATCCAAAACCTAATCCTAACCCTTGTTGGTAACTACTCATCTGGGATATAAAATTCTATACACATACACATAACATGAAAACGACCAGATGTAGCGCTTACAGACAGATATAAAGAATACCGCTCAACTGCAGGCTAGGATACCGTTTCGCATTCATTTTAAGCTTGTGAGTTATGCTCCTTTTTGAAGACCCAACTGTGACTCTGAAAAGCAGGACAGTAATAACAGTGCTGTTCCTCTACTTTAATATGTGTCATAGTGTAATGGTGGATAGTCTCTCATTTCCATTTACATCCATATCCTTTTTTTTTTCACAAATAAAGCTGCAACAAGTCCAAATTAACCATGAAATGTTGTGAACTCGGTTAGTTAAATCGTCGCATTATACCTAATGTTTCCATCATTTCTGAACATGTTTCTTCACGTTCTTCGCAGGCATCATAACATGTTTCTTCACGTTCTTCACAGGCATCATAACATGTTTCTTCACGTTCTTCACAGGCATCATAACCTCATATTCCTGTACAGGTTCTCCGTCCTCCTCGTTATGTTCCTCAACAGGTGAAACAAGCTTTAAGTAAAGATGCTGGGCACTTCCGCTTTGTATTGGTACTTCATATTCTAAATGTTCTGGCTCGTCGACATTTGTGTAGACATTATCTTGTGCAACTTCATTAGAATTGTTTTGATTTTCGCTAACAACAGCAGACGCCATCATTATATTTTCATATTCTTTCTGGTTTTCATTTGTATAAACGACATCATTTAGTTCATCTTCATGATTTCCCGCGTCTTCATATGTCCTTGCATTCTCATATAGTTCTAGCTCTCCTATATTACTGTTACTATGCTCTGTTTCAACATAAGTATTGGGTAATGTGTTTTTCCCACTCTGAAGAGGATCACTTTGTTCCTCCTTTGACTGTCCATCTGTTATTGTGTCAATTACTGTACCAGATGATACTGGGACAAATGATTTTTTTGCAAAACGTCTGAAATAAATGTCTGTCTATATTATTACACTGTATATGCATAATATCACCTTACAGTCATTGCAAGTATAATTACGTTGCCACAAAAACACATGTCTCCATAATGCAAACAAATAATTTCATAAAGTCAACAATACAAGACAATCGTATATTCTTGTATGTAATATTGTTAAGCTATCAGTACGAAAAGCAACATACAAGGACCCCAATTTTACAAAAATAATCTTGATTATAAATTCGTAGCACAAATTTAATCTAATGAAGGTATTGTGACTATATGTTTGTAAAAGTGTGGTACATGCAGATGTGTCTATTCGAAAAGACATAATGCAGATGATAACCAGTGTTAAATACAAATCTCGTATGATCCAATGTTTACACGGATTTCATTTGCTCTGTATAGTTCAGACACAAATATGTAATCAAAAATAAGAAATGGTGTCCATCACCGTATTGTGTTGTTTTTGTTTTGTTTGTCTTAGTCTTGTATCCTATGTGCCCTATGTTGCCAGTTTCTCTGGATTGTCCATTTTTGATTGCTCCTTTGTAATTCTCTAAGGTGTATTTATATTTTACCAATTCATTCATTATTAAGACTTTATTCAACAGGTACAGTGTTGTGTATATAAAGTGTAGTAATATGGTATACGCTTTTCATATATCCAAAACTATTTTTCAATTGATGTTATGTATGTGTGCCTATATATACGGGGTTAAGTTTTTTTTTAAATGTCCCCATCGTTACAAGTAAAGCAGGATGTGTTTATCTTTTTAATTTCACACTTTGATAAATTGTGAAAATTCATTACAATAAGAACGAATTAGTAATGCTGAGAACATGTAATAATGTTCATTTCTGTATATTTACATTATATAACTTTCTCAGAATTTTGTTTATTTACATGTGGAAAACACTTGTATGACTGCATCATGTCACTATGATGGGGTGTTGGCCCATAATGTTTAATCAGGCCATATTTGTTTATGAAAGTGCCTGTACCAAGCAGGACAATGAGCGGTCATGTAGGGTGTTAGGATATCCAATGAGCGTCATGTAGGGTGTTAGGGTATCCAATGAGCGGTCATGTAGGGTGTTAGGGTATCCAATGAGCGGTCATGTAGGGTGTTAGGGTATCTATTGATCGGTCATGTAGGGTGTTAGGTTATCTATTGAGCGGTCATGTAGGGTGTTAGGGTATCCAATGCACGGTCATGTAGGGTGTTAGGGTATCTATTGAGCGGTCATGTAGGGTGTTGGGGTATCTATTGAGCGGTAATGTAGGGTGTTAGGGTATCTATTGAGCGGTCATGTAGGGTGTTAGGGTATCCAATGAGCGGTCATGTAGGTTGTTAGGGTATCTATTGAGCGGTCGTGTAGGGTGTTAGGGTATCCAATGAGCGGTCATGTAGGGTGTTAGGGTATCCAATGAGCGGTCATGTAGGTTGTTAGGGTATCTATTGAGCGGTCATGTAGGGTGTTAGGGTATCTATTGAGCGGTCATGTAGGGTGTTAGGGTATCTATTGAGCGGTCATGTAAGGTGTTAGGGTATTCATTCATTGTAACTCTTTCTATGATTTTTCTATTCGATTTTCGAACTGTTCCGACAGTGTGGTATTTTTTTAATTTAATTTTATTCAAACCTGTTTTGCAAAATTAGTATGCGTATTATTTTAGTTATATATATATATCTTAACTGAGAGCTGTACACGTTTATTAAGCGAATTATTAAAATTTGTTTTGAACCAATTGTATATTTTTGAGCATTTCAGAAATGCTTTCGTTTACAATAATAGATGGAGGATGTGAACTTATGTAGACATGTGTAAATAATTGATAATAAGAGATAATTGGCTACATACCTTCTGTAAACAACAATACTAACAACAATACAAATAACAACAATGATACCGACTACCAAGACCCCAATAAGGAATCCAGCAAAAACTGAAAGAATAACAAGAAAACTATATTATTTCCGGAATGGTTTGCCCTTAGAGAGATAGAATTGACTACATATCAAATTAAACAATCAAACTTCCATTCCATTTAGTGCAACTAATATAACAATAAAAAATATATTTTTAAATCCGAATATGTCGATTAGTTACTGTTTAAAATTTTAAGATAATTCTCCAGAAGTCTTTTATTTTACGGCGACTTACAAATTTGTGCATGCATCTTCATTTAAATATATTAGAACTACACGAACATTTCATGATAATGATCATGTTTCCTACGATCGCAGTACAAAGGACAATAATAACCAGTTCTACTTATGGAATTTGATCTTGCGAGCATGGTATCCTATGCTGAATAAACGACTATCACGACGGATCGTACAATGAACCGTGTTTAAACCGAACCTACTTGGGACCAACTCTTGCATTCGGAACAAACATGTATTCGGTTTATACAGGTTAAATTAATGTATGTTACATGTTTATTCGTTTTTCAATTTAGACAGTATTCACTGTATTTATTTAAATGGTGTGATTTGTGGTCCGATCACTTTATGGAATATCTGTTTCACAAATGATCACGGATATGTTCCACTTGTCGTAGACACATCCCGGGCCTTTCCTCATTCATCAGGTTTGTAACTAGATTAACACGACGGGTGCCACTAGTGGAGCAGGAACTACCCTACCCTTCCGGAGCACACCCCGGGTTTTAGTGGGGTTCGTGTTACTCCATCTTTAGTTGTATGTATATGTTTTGTAGATCGTTGTTTGTCCTTTTGTACTTTTTGTTTTGACCATTGTGTTGTCTTTGATATACGGATTCTGATTACCCCTTACTGCTTTTTTAAAAGACCATCGATTGTTATTCCGTTCTGTCGTATGTGGAGTTTTATTTAGTTTCCACATTTGCTTTGACATCTCAAATTTGCACTTTGCACTAGTGGTCAGTCCTGGTCTGTTGTTGGGATCCGTGTTGCCCATCTTTTTTCTTAGTTGTTTTTTTTTTTGGGGGGGGGGGGGGGGTTGTCGTCGTTCTGTATCTTGTGTAAATGTTGCCAGTGTCTTGCATTCTTGATTGTCCCTTCATTTTTCTATAACTTTGATTTTCATTGTCTTTATGTTTCATCTGTTAAACATAACGAGTTTTCATGACAAGGTAACCATCTTTAAAACACAACAAAATGTAAAGAAGAGTGCAATGATTTGTTAATTCTGATTAAAAATAAATTTGATTTTCTCTATTACTTCGCTAACATATCATTATTATTGTACATTATCACTTACTATGTCCACTTTCTGTTTCCTTGTTGTCTGTGAGAATAAAATAAAACATTACACTCAGATAAAGTGCTTGTACTTTATAATATTATAGTTTGGGTTGGAATTGGCTGGTACAAAGCAAAATATTTGAAATAAAATGTAAATAATGTTTTAAATTGTCATTAAATTTGATTGAAAATCATGAAATATCAATCATAATTATTTTTATTTATTATGTTATAATTTGCAAAATAATCTACATTTTCAAGAATAATTTTTTCCATCAAATTAAATGGCCACGTCATTCATTTGAATTTGGGAAGTCGTAACGTACGTTTTCATTGATCAAATCAAAAATACAGAATGTTTACATGAAACAGACAATCCGTAAACCTCTAGTCTACTAGTGACATTAAAATATATGTCAATAGGTCATAGTGCTTCTTTCTATCTTCCTTTTGATTTACTGTTTCTGATTTACTTAGCTTTGATGTAGCTCAAGTATTGCTCCTCCGACTTTAAGCAACAAACAACCAAGTAATATACTTATATCACCCAATAACAAGTAGAGCCAGAGATAGACAAATTTAATTCCTCTGTCTTACGAGCAGATGACAATTTGGCTGGGTATCCCGTAATCAGTGGTATATGTTGATGCTCAGTGAAACGCCACAAAGATGATGTAATTGAATTAAACATGAAATGTCAGTTATAATGAATGGTATTTTATGTAAAATAGTGTACTTACCTATGTTATTAATATAGCCATACATTGAATAAACAGATTCGTTTTTTCCTCCACACATTTCATCCGGGTTCCCTGGACATGTGAAATTGCAATGACTCTCCTCCAGCATTGTGTCCGCTAGCTCATTACCACAACTACATTTACCCTCCACGATCTCCCAAGAGATATGTCGGACAGTCTCAGCCTAAAAGGTGTATATTTGTTTCATAAATATAGCTTTGACATTTCGCATTTAAACAAATTTATCATTATTAATTACACATTTAGTAGGGCATGTCCTGTTTTAAGCATTATAAATGAACAAAAACTTTTCTACAATAATATGCAGAATTACAAAAAATGCATTTTTTCATTATATTTTACAAATAAGATTTGTTGTTTAGAAGTCTTAGTACTACCAAGAAAGTGCAAATGTTTTCTCAACTAATCTGCAAATTAATATCTTGTTAACATTCACAAGTATATTCAGCCTGAATTACTCACCGATGTGCCAGCAAATGTAAAATTATGCTTTATACAGAAATCTATACAATTTTCACTTGATATGTATGTTTTATTTCTGTAAGAGATATTTGCCTGGAAGTCCCAGTAGCATCCATGGTATTCAAAATCGGATGCTGGAAGAAGAAAAGAAAATACATTATAATTAAAACCAGTGTAGCACGTATAATATTACACTATTTGATCTTAGAGGCATCGGTCTATATGTTTTCTAATTGTCCCAGTGTGGCTGCAAATTTATGCTATGAATTTGGTATTTATGTTACTTAATAAACACGTCAATTTATAATCAAAATTGTTCTATTTAGTTGCTTAACAGCAAGTATCGTACAAAGTGCTGCAGTCTTGTGCATGCTGAGAATAACACTTCTTACTCCATCAAATATATAGTAAGCTCTTATAGTCGTCTCGCTTGTCCCTAATATTCCTTATACACGTGTTAAATAAACACCTCCTCTAGACTACAATGTATTGAGCGGGATAAAAAAACAATTCTCCAATCTTTTAGTTTTGCTGATTTTATGTTTCATCCTGAGGTGTTGGTTTGTCTATGCGTTCTGTTTTTTACCTACCACCAACGCCCATTATTCCAATGGTATATTACTTTTATCCAATAATATCGGTGTTGGTGGTAAATTAAGTTATTGAAGTGCCTGTACCATGTGTACCAATCAAGTAATTTTAGCGGCCATGCATATGTGTGTTGGAGCTATTGACTCTTTCTGCAATTTGCGATTGGATTTTTGGAACTTTTATGATAACTAAATGTTACAGATAACTAAACGTTACAGATAACTAAACGTTACAGATAACTAAATGTTACAGATAACTAAACGTTACAGATAACTAAACGTTACAGATAACTAAACGTTACAGATAACTAAATGTTACAGATAACTAAATGCTACAGATAACAAAACGTTACAGATAACTAACTGTTGCAGATAATTAAACGTTACAGATAACTAAACGTTACAGATAACTAAATGTTACAGATAACTAAACGTTACAGATAACTAAATGTTACAGATAACTAAACGTTACAGATAACTAATCGTTACAGATAACTAAATGTTACAGATAACTAAACGTTACAGATAACTAAATGTTACAGATAACTAAACGTTACAGATAACTAAATGGTACAGATAACTAAGCGTTACAGATAACTAAACGTTACAGATAACTAAATGTTGCAGATAACTAAACGTTACAGATAACTAAATGTTACAGATAACTAAACGTTACAGATAACTAAATGTTACAGATAACTAAAGGGACAATCATAAATGGACAATCCAAAGAAATTGGGTACACAAGACACATAACGAAGACAAACAAAACAAAAGTGTGGTATCTCATTTTATAACAGAGAAGTTCAAAAATACATTTTCTTTATATTTAAAGCTATTCATTTGGTTGAACATCAAGGTTAAATATGTATTGCATTACCCCAGTCACTTCGTTGATTTATAAATGATTATGAATATAAAAATATTTGTAACCTTCACCTTGTAATATCAATAATAACTAAGAGCATAATAGAGATAAGGATGTATTGATTAAAATTATATGCATTTTATTAACTATGGAGACAGTTGACGATAAAAGACAGACATCTTACGTTTTCCTTAATATATTTTCTAGTTTAAGAGGCCATGTAAATGGTCATTAACTTTGTTCGGTAAAAATAGGACATAGGTGATCAACACAAATCAACACTTTTTAGGTCATGTCTCAAATATTTACGTGTATATCTCTGATAATATAACAGGAAGTGAAAATGGTCATATGTTCATAACATAATATTATGTATAACAAATATAAAATATCAAATTTACTACATGAAGGTGACATTGATCTTCCACTATTCTAATATTACACTTACCTTTAAAAGACAAAACACAAATAAGTAACACACCTACATATACAAAGGAAATCTGCCTCATTTTACTACACTCTAGCTAGTTCATATATAAAATGTACTTTAAGTCGAGTATTTGTTCTATCAAGTGTTTTAAAATGTCAGGGACGAAGAATTGTGTACGCATTTTTATCACATTCACACACACTATACATTATAATATCAACAAGGTTGTTTAGAAAAGATATGCAGAAATGTGACTCCACTGATTTATATCATAGATTACATAACAATGCGTTCTCAAATGAAGAAAATAAGTAGGATATTGAAATTTTAACTAAAAATAGTTTACAATGCATATAAAGGGATTGAAGAAGAAACACCTGAACCCCATATATTTCGACATGTTTGGGTGGGCCGGTGTGGCAACGATCATATGGTAGATTTACATCTTTCTATCTATGCAATCAGTAGCTGGTTTTTTGTCAGTTCGATTCCTGGCCATGTTGGGTGTACTCGATAGATACTATGTAATATTTGTGGACGGGTTTTTCTGTGTACTTCGGTTCCTTCCACAAATAAAATTTGAATGCGTCTGAAAGTAGCATTAAACACTCATAAATTAACCTTTACAGATGTCTACAATGAGTTTTATACAAATAAACAGGATTTAATGCATGGGAATCTAAATAGCAACACAACTGTTGACCCGGGTAAAGATGGCTATTGAAATGTATCTTCACAAACTCGCCGTTATGACAACTGTTTTACCTGTTCTGTTCAAGTATTGTTATAAATACTGTTATAGTGACAGCCGGAAACTTTGAGCCGTAAAGAAAGGAGGAGGTTTGGCGCTTTAAAATCTGATTCAACCCACCATTTCTTTAGAAATGCCTGTACCAAGTCATTACGGTTTTCACATTTTTCCGGTTGTTGATTGATTTTGTCTGTTTATATACTTATGAGTTTTGACTTTCCCTTTGTAAGATTGCTCGGAGTTCGGTAATTTTGTTATTACCCTTATTAACCACATTGTTTCCTTGAGTTTGTAAGCTTGTACTTGTCATGTGATGCTAGATTACGTGCTGATTCAACTAAAAACAACAATCAATAACTCTCCTCTGAACGTGATCAATATATATGGCGGTCACCACGTTAAGTAGAAAAGGATGAATGAACTTCAAATAATGTCAGTATTACACAATCTATAATTATAATTCAAACTGATTGACTTAATAATAAAGTATTATAGATACTCATATATATTTGTTGTACAACCACTTAATGTATTATAGCTTAGAGTCCATAATTCATTATAGTATGAAATGGGTGATCAGATACCGTAAATCGAAGAACAGACAACTTTTTAAATTATTTGGCTTTCCAACCTTTCGATTTTGAGCGTACCTGATGAAGGTTATTCCCAGAATCGCGTTGTGCGCACTAAATTTGATATCTACGTTTTATTACAATGCAAAGGTCAAAGGATGAAAGACGAAAATAGAAACAATGGGAAACAAATCACTACGCAATAAAAAAACAAATATTGAGTAACGCGAACCCACACTAAACAACGACAGTGAACTCGGATGTCGCGAAAATGTGAACAGTTCCTACTCCACTAGTTGAACCCGTTGTGTTACTGTTAGACGCAACGAATATATGTTTGTTTGTTTGTTTGTGCTTAACGCCACTTTCAACAATGTTTCAGTTATATCGTGGCGATCAGTTTTATTGGTGGAGGAAACTGGAGGACCCGGAGAAAACCACCGACCTGTCGCAAGTCACTGACAAACTTTATCACATAATGTTGTACACCTCGCCCTGATCGAGATTTGAACTCACAACATCAGTGATGATAGGCACTGTAATTTATTGAAATATATTCAGATTTAACCTGCTTAGAAATTCTTTTAAAATTATTCAAGGAGAATGAGGATAAAATGAACAGGGTCGAGAAATTGTGTCGTGCAATGGGCCGTCAACAACCACGCCTAGCAAACAATTAGTAATTAGGTGCTCCTGCAAGTTCTATTTCACGTACAATGGGGGTCTTCATTCAGGAGGCACTTATCAGGGTAGTTGTGTATTTTATTCGGCCCTCACAACTAAAATGCATCCTCTTGGGAGGGTTTTCTACTGCGCATCGGCGAAATTGAATATCATTTCTATACTTCCGGTTTCCTTCAAAGATTTGATTGATTTGTCGGTGACATTCAAATACACATCTTTCTTTACGGGCGAGACTGGATGAATGTCTAATGTAGGGAGAATATATGTGGAGCTTACACCAATTGAGCAATTGATATGCGAGGAGTCATTGGAGGCCGTTTCAAGGCAGTATTGTCCAACCCAACAAATATTATATACATGCGCAATGTCATAAACACCAGATCAAGATACATGTATTGACCTTTAAACATCTATGCGCTTACAATGTTATCATAGAACTTCAATCGTAAAAGTTGTTTTTAAAGACTCGATGTTGCATGCATTAGATATCCAATTCTGAGTAATTATAATGATTACCAATTAACATCATCGAGTTATAATGGTTTTTGGGTACTACGATTATCTATGACTTGGACGATTGTCATATGAAGTTTATTGACGTAGCTTAAATACAGTGTATGGCAAATCTGCTTGTCTAAATACCTATGGTGGTATATATCAAATTAATATATCTATTATTGAAATTAACAGTTCCAAAATAATCCAATTATTTTATTATAAAAACTAAGGTTCTCCTCCCTCAGACAGATGTGATTTTAGGCGATCATATAGTTTAGTTTTCTTGTTCCCAAAGACGCTTAAATTATTTGGTTTTCCAATCTTTCGACTATGAGCGTAGTTTTTTTATTTACGATAAAATGAACGGGGATACCCGGACCTCCAGAACAAAATACACATGTATTAATATTGATATTAAAATTTCAAAGGACAAATCTAACAATTAAAATCTTTACATTTATATACTTTTATTAAATAATATAATATGTAATTAAATAAAACATATACATCTGATGATAAACAATTTAAAATGAGTGAGTGAGTGAAAGTTTTTTATGCCAACTCAGCAATTCTTTAGCTATATCAATACGAGAACAAGTTAATTTTCAATGAGATGATGATCAGGTTCACTTTGTACTAGACCAACACGCTTAGTTGGATTTTAATAGTTCTAGATTACTGAAACAAACATTCCGCGGATAGACATGTCGCCCCAATCGGACACATTATACTGATTCCGAGCCAACCAGTATCTGGTCTTTCTCTTGTGTGCTTAGCCGAAAAGCGACAAATACCAATTTTACAGTCTTTGGTTTGATCCGATCGGGGGTAGAACCCACGACCTACCGAACTCGAGGAGAGCTCGTTAACCATTACACCATCGATGGGGTAAACAACTAAAATAGAAAGACGTATAAAACAATGAGTCAAAAGTACATGATTACATGTATATATGTAGTTGTTACTACTGTATAAACAGTGTGATTAGAATAACACTCCTTCAGACTGATATACTCGAGAAACACCGCAATCTGACGAGGGTTGGTTTCCACCGACTGTATGGACGGATTTTAAACAAAGGTATTCGTTACTGTCAAACTTAAATGCTGATGGATTCCTTGTCTGGTATTTATATTATAGATAGCTATTTTTCATGAATACAATTAAAGATATACGATCAATTGTCTGAGAATTATCCGAACTTGAATAGAACATTCTCAATATGTACAGACACCTGTCAAATAGAACATTCTCAATATGTACAGACACCTGTCAAATAGAACATTCTCAATATGTACAGACACCTGTCAAATAGAACATTCTCAATATGTACAGACACCTGTCAAATAGAACATTCTCAATATGTACAGACACCTGTCAAATAGAACATTCTCAATATGTACAGACACCTGTCAAATAGAACATTCTCAATATGTACAGACACCTGTCAAATAGAACATTCTCAATATGTACAGACACCTGTCAAATAGAACATTCTCAATATGTACAGACACCTGTCAAATAGAACATTCTCAATATGTACAGACACCTGTCAAATAGAACATTCTCAATATGTACAGACACCTGTCAAATAAAACATTCTCAATATGTACAGACACCTGTCAAATAGAACATTCTCAATATGTACAGACACCTGTCAAATAGAACATTCTCAATATGTACTGACACCTGTCAAATAGAACATTCTCAATATGTACAGACACCTGTCAAATAAAACATTCTCAATATGTACAGAAACCTGTCAAATAGAACATTCTCAATATGTACTGACACCTGTCAAATAGAACATTCTCAATATGTACAGACACCTGTCAAATAAAACATTCTCAATATGTACAGACACCTGTCAAATAGAACATTCTCAATATGTACAAACACCTGTCAAATAGAACATTCTCAATATGTACTGACACCTGTCAAATAGAACATTCTCAATATGTACAGACACCTGTCAAACTTGCAATGTCAGCACAATATCAGCATGTTTGTTTCTTCTTAAATGAATCAACTGCTTTAGTCAAAGCCGTATATATAGGCTTTAGCTGTGTAGATAAATGTCCTCTGTCGTATTGTTGAACATTGCTCGTAATCTTTTATCTGATTTTTACTTTTGTGATTATTCATTCAGCTTTACGCTAATTTTATTTCATTTCCCTTGACCTGTTCTGTTTTATCGTCGATGTAGCTTCCGGCGGAAGAACTGTCTTTCCTTTTCCTGAAAAAGAAAATAGTCAACTGGTTCAAACGCATACATAATCAGTGTTCCAATTAAATGATACTAATTACATCCTTTAGAACAAGTCTATATTAGCAAGTAAAGGTTATGACTCTGACGTCAAAGGAAAACCCATACTCGTTAGATTTCATTCATACATAGACAGAAACATCTAAAAAGATAACGAAAATCCCATTTGGATTGGTTTTTAAACGTCATATACGATATTTAGTACATAACATACGAAAATGCTGTATCTTGATTGGATAATCAGTGTGTACTATTTTTGAACAGTACACTTGACAACGGGTGATTATACCAGTTTCTAACGATTTCCCGCGGACACTATACCTGTGGCATAGATTTTCCCGCGTAATTTTTATATATTTTTGTCAAGATTTATCTCCCTTAATGAACAAACTACAAGTCATGCAAACTGAAAACAGATCTAAAAACACTTTCAGTTACCCAGTATTTAACTTCAGTAACTGCAATGTTACCATTAATTATCAACAGTAATTAATTCATACGAAAATGTTCCATTTCAACATATTGAACAAAAACTTGTTACATGTACTTTTCTTCTGAAAAATTACAAAAAAGATGTGATTTGTTGACTTTCAGTTTTTGTTATAAAAGTTACTTTTATAATGTTTCTTGTTAATTTTGTTATTATTATTATAATGTTGAATTTGAGTGTGTTTTTCTTTTATGTCTAGAATGGGATAGTATGTACTAAACATATCATTGTCTTCTCCCTCGAGAACAGTTTTCCTATAGTGTTGTCTGGTGAGGTGTAGTGACCCTCGCCTTTGGCTCAGGCACTATACCGCACCAGACAACACTATATGATAACCCTCAGGAGTAGACACTAATAGAATATTAACATCAAGTGAGCAATATACCATATTTAACGTCAAGTGAGCAATATTAAGAGATTATTACATGACATTTTCCACATTGGCCCTGGTATCAGCCCGAGACTCCCATATCAAGCCCGACAGCGAAGCTGGAGTGCTGATACCAGGGACGATATGGAAAATTTCATGTCATAATCTATTTATCACATATTTTACATTGACTTTTTTTTCAAGCATTGACTTTTATATGGCAGAAAAGATCTTTGAACTGACAAATTGCGAAAATAATTCCTTAAGAGAGTTGCCTTTGTTCAACTTGCAAATATTTTTGTTTCGAGTTTTGTACAATGACGTTAGAAAGTGTTTGTAAAATCTACCTAAGACGTTGACATTTGAATGGAAATTCCTATTCAAGACGACTATACATTTGAGCTAATTATTCCGTTTCAAGTTATTTAAACTTTATTCCAATATTTTGAAACGTGTTAATTTGATTGAAATACGATTTTACCATCTTTCCTTGTACTTTGACATATTTTCTTTGAGACCAAGTTGCAGTTACCAGAAGTTAAATTCGGGGCAAATACCGACATTTGAGGGTCAATACGGATATTTAAGGGCCAATACGGATATTTGAGGGCCCCGAGGGCAAATAACCAACACTGACTTCTAGCTATTATTGGACATGCAAAAACGAACATATTGCAACAAAATATGTGATAAACTATCTTTAACGTCAAGTGACCAATATACAATCTTCAACGTCAAGTGAGCAATATACTATCTTTAATGTCTAGTGAAGAAATACTGAGTCTAGCACCGGGAGAGGTGCAAGATAGTAAACTTTGTGACACCCGAGGGTAAGATTTAAATCGCATAGGACGAGGCTTGTCCGAGTCTGATACGATTTAAATATTACCCAAGGGTGTCACAAATTTTATTATCTTGCACCTTTTACGGTGTTTGACTCTTTTTCTCACCCCTTTCTACCGTGTCAGTGCTTGTTTACTTTTTGTGTAGCTTGGCGCATTATTTTGCGAACCGTATCACAGACACAGGACCAAAATGCCACGTAATAAAATAAAACAAGATTTTCATTTTACAACTTTAAAGAGGTTCAAACTAATAAAGCTAACAAACTTGTGATAGATTCTACAATAACAAAATTTTGCACCTTTTACGATGTTTGCCTCTTTTTCTAATCTCTTTCTATCGTGTCAATATTTGTTTACGTCGAGAAAATATAGAGTGCTCTCCCTTGTTAGGAACAAAATTACCTCCCTTTGACCAACGTCAAATAACTTTTTTACAGGCATTTATCGCTGTTGTAGTAGCATTTATAATATATTTATAAAATACATTGTATTTTATTGTGAAATGCATTAAAGATACTGCCAAGACACTATAAATCGACAATTTAATTCAACAATGGAAAACAATTTTTCGGGAAAAACGACGTGTAGCTTGTCTTACCCTGGAGCTGGGGTAAGATAGAAAAATCTTTTTCACCTAAATTAACGGACTACTTTATCCAAGAGGTGAGAATATACTATCTTTAACGTCAAGTGATCAACATACCATCTTTTTCTCATCAAGTTCACGTATAAATAATCGAGGTGTATGAAAAGCGATGATACAGAGATGAGCCTACGGATGGAAGTTATGACACAAGTAAATTGGTGGTATAAAGGATAGGATTAGACACGTGTGCTTTGAAATAGGCTCTCAACGACCAGAAACAAACTAATGGCATTAATGGTATGCTGCAAGTTTTACATAACACAGACAAAACATAGCGTGTATTTTTCGGCCAGGACAACCAACAGCGGGGGATCTAATGAAGGGCTAATATTTTTCAACGTACATTGTTTTCAATGTAAATTTGCAATTATTAAGCAACATTTACATGTACAATAATCCTACAGGTACAAGAACGTCTACTAATATAGTTCCTATCGTTTACCCTTCCGGAGCACCCGAGTTCACCCCCCGGTTTTTAGTGTGGTTCGTTTTATTCGATCTTTAGTTATATGCGTATGCTTTGTAGATCGTTGTTTGTCCTTTTGGCGATTGTGTTGTCTGTTCTTCTTCGATTCGGAATCTCCTTACCACTTTGGTATTATCAAACACTTCTTACCATTATCAAAAAACAACATTTACCTGTAGTAGTACAATAATCCTACAGCTATAAGAATGGCCATTACAATAGCTCCTATAGCTCCTCCTATTACTGCATATGCTGTAAGTAAATAATTATAGAAGTTTTAAATATAATTGTTGAACACAGTTTTTTTTTTAATTGATATTCAATGAAGATGATTACTCTTGCTACAAAAGATAAAGTTAAAATACCAATTCTATGATCTAGAAAACAAACACCAATAGAAATGTCACTTGTGGAGCAGGAACTGTCTACCTTTGTGGAGCACCTGAGTTCACTCCGGTTTTTTGTGGTGTTCCTGTTGTTTAATAATCTTTAGTTTCAATTATAGTGTTTTGTAGATCAATAAATGTCCTTTTGTTGTTCTTTTGGCCATTGTATTGTTTATCCTTCGATATACTGCTTCTGATTATCTCTTTGGTATATTCCAAGTTTTTATAACAAAACTCGGTCAACACAATCTCCCACAAGGAAAAAACTACAGTACGTTAATATAATCTGAAAGGGTCGGCTTATCCTGCTTTGTGCATGGTACTCGTTCTGATTTGCGGGCGGTCGTTGGTTTTCTCCGGTTTCCTCCATCAATAAAACTGACCACCACGATATAACTGAAATAGTGTTGAAAGTGGTGTTGAGCACCATAAACCTGAACCCTTTACAACTTACAATCTACACCACTACCGATTCCATCTTCACTGTCGCTGGTATCTAAAATAAATTAGTATACTAAGATTATGTTGTACATTGCTTTGATGTGATGTTATGTCAATAAACACCATAACTTTTTTCTATAAAATAAATCAAATCTTGAACTTCATATTTTAATTTTTCTTTCGGAATATTGGAATATTTATTACATTTTGTTGTATCGGTTTCATTTTGACTTGTTGACATAATACACAGATTAATATATAAAGGATGTCGAGGTGGCCGGAACTGTTACTGGGGATGATATTTACCCCTGTTTGAACGTCAGCCCCAGTATATAGAGACAAGACTCATCCCAAGTGAGGATGCAACCGATCCTAATAAACAAGCATGCTGTTAAGAGTGTCATTCCCCTCACCTCGTAATCTTACACCGATTGTAAACGATGTACAGCACTGAAACATGAAATTTATTGTTAGAGAGAGATATTCCTTATTCTTGTCTTTTATTAACGCTGAGATTTTGTTTCGTCTATAATTATTAGACATGTATCGGCAAGTAGAGATGAAGAGGGTTTTTTCCACTTTATATACAAATGTGCCCACAAAGCAAAGTACAGTAACTTAACAATGACATCTTTCGTGAGTTTTAAATAATGCGTTTGGTTCTGATGAAAATACGATTTTCTTTACCCTCTAACATCTTTGCGAGAAGCATTGATTTATGTTATTCTAACATGACGCCCTTAATTGGATATATATAAATAATACCTTGATAAAACTCCAGATATATTTTAATTCGCAAATGCGTATTGAAGACAAATTCCATAGTGCATACAAACATAAAAATGGTGGCATTGTTTCTTTACATATGTTTTTCCGGAAAAAATCCTAAAGACAATCATCTATCGACTTTGACTATTGTTATTTATCGTACTTCCGGTGACGTACTAGACAAGTAACGCTGGTGGCATTGATACACGCTGGATACAGATTTGTTTTACGATTTGGTGAGCATTATACTTGTAGATCATTTTTTATTGTCTGTCCTCCTTCAATTGGTGACTTCTGTTTACCTCTTCGGTATATTCAAACTTTTCTTATACCTGTTTTAACAGACACTTACCTGTATTAGTTGTATCAATATTTAACCCCCACATAGACGAGGTAAATATTCCATTACTGCCACAACTTTCCTGTGGGTTACCTGAACATTTGTGGTTACATATACTGTCGTTTAGCTTTACATAGGCTCTGTCACTATTACAGTTACATAAACTCTTCAACTGTATACGGAAAAAAAGAAAAAAACATTGGCACTACTTTCATATTTTGGCCGAAAATCATTGGAAATCAAAAATCGCGGGAAGTTAAGGTTCACTTCCGGTTTTCAGTGGGGTTCGTGTTGTTTGATCTATTATTTCTGCTTAGTGTTTTAGAGATCATTGTTTGTTCTTTTTCATTTGGCCATTGTATTTTCAGTCCTTCTGATTACCTCGTTGGTATCTTAGATTTACATCTTCTGATTACCTCGTTGGTATCTTAGATTTACATCTTCTGATTACCTCGTTGGTATCCTCGATTTACATCTTCTGATTACCTCGTTGGTATCTTAGATTTACATCTTCTGATTACCTCGTTGGTATCTTAGATTTACATCTTCTGATTAACTTGTTGGTATCTTAGATTTACATCTTCTGATTACCTCGTTGGTATCTTAGATTTACATCTTCTGATTACCTCGTTGGTATCTTAGATTTACATCTTCTGATTACCTCGTTGGTATCTTAGATTTACATCTTCTGATTACCTCGTTGGTATCCTCGATTTACATCTTCTGATTACCTCGTTGGTATCTTAGATTTACATCTTCTGATTACCTCGTTGGTATCTTAGATTTACATCTTCTGATTAACTTGTTGGTATCTTAGATTTACATCTTCTGATTACCTCGTTGGTATCTTAGATTTACATCTTCTGATTACCTCGTTGGTATCTTAGATTTACATCTTCTGATTACCTCGTTGGTATCTTAGATTTACATCTTCTGATTACCTCGTTGGTATCCTCGATTTACATCTTCTGATTACCTCGTTGGTATCTTAGATTTACATCTTCTGATTACCTCGTTGGTATCTTAGATTTACATCTTCTGATTAACTTGTTGGTATCTTAGATTTACATCTTCTGATTACCTCGTTGGTATCTTAGATTTACATCTTCTGATTACCTCGTTGGTATCTTAGATTTACATCTTCTGATTACCTCGTTGGTATCTTAGATTTACATCTTCTGATTACCTCGTTGGTATCTTAGATTTACATCTTCTGATTACCTCATTGGTATCTTAGATTTACATCTTCTGATTACCTCGTTGGTATCTTAGATTTACATCTTCTGATTACCTCGTTTGTATCTTAGATTTACATCTTCTGATTACCTCGTTGGTATCTTAGATTTACATCTTCTGATTACCTCGTTGGTATCTTAGATTTACATCTTCTGATTACCTCGTTGGTATCTTAGATTTACATCTTCTGATTACCTCGTTGGTATCTTAGATTTACATATTCTGATTACCTCGTTGGTATCTTAGCTTTACATCTGATTATCTCGTTGGTATCTTAGATTTACACCTTCTTGATTTACATCTTCTGATTACCTCGTTGGTATTTTAGATTTACACCTTCTGATTACCTCGTTGATATCTTAGATTTACACCTTCTGATTACCTCGTTGGTATCTTAGATTTACATCTTCTGATTACCTCGTTGGTATCTTAGATTTACATCTTCTGATTACCTCGTTGGTATCTTAGATTTACATCTTCTGATTACCTCGCTGGTATCCTAGATTTACATCTTCTGATTACCTCGTTGGTATCTTAGATTTACATCTTCTGATTACCTCGTTGGTATCTTAGATTTACATCTTCTGATTACCTCGTTGGTATCTTCAATCCTTTCTTACATGTATTTAACAAAAAATGCTAAAATTCGTTATACCTCAAATTTAAGATCAAAATAGAAGTCAGTTTAAAGGGAATTACTTGTTTTTAGGAATTGCAGAAATATGCTAGAAAGATAATGAACATTCCTATAACGTCCGTCTTAGCACATCTGAGAGCTGTTTAAACTTTTTTCATAATTATCAATTTATGTTGAACATTAATACGAATTAAAGTTTATTAAAGTTGTTTAGTCAACCACTTGCATATTGCAATTTCAATAGTTATAGCAAATGTATTATTTCCAATAATGTTAAATGAACAACTTAATATGTAAATTTCTTCGAATGTCAATTAAAGTTTTATACATGTTACTATATACTTACTGATATTGCTCCCCATGTGTAGTTATTATGTAAACAGAAGTCCATACACAATTGTCCTGACATGTGCGTGTTGTTTTGAAAATGAATTGTTGACTTGAAAAAGGAAAAACATCCATAATACTTAATTGAAACGTCTGTAAAATACAAACTAAAATATTAATTAGAGTGAACAGAATGGAGCCTAGCAATCATTATAGTAACTATTTATCCAAAAGGATAAAACTCACTTCCACAAGGGGCCGTCGTGGCCGTGATCGTATGGTAGTTGGATTTACAACTACCTATGCAATCAGTGCCTATAACCACTAAAGTTTTGCATTCGAAACCGTTCATAGCGAGGTGTACTCGATACAACAGTATGTGATAAAATTTGTCAGTGGTATTCTCCGGGTACTCTGGTTTCATCCATCAAAAACAAATTGACCGCCACGATATAACTGAAATATTGTTGAAAGTGGCGTACACTCCATACACCAAACACCACTTCCACAAAAAAAACAGGAGGAGATCAAACTTTGCAATTATGAACCTTCATGCTACGAATTTCCTTCTCGTAATACAATACAAAAACCACACACAGTTCCAAAATTCAACCTAAAAATCGTAGAAACAGAGACAAAATCGACACCTTTAACACACATACATGACCTCTAACTTTAACACACATACATGACCTCTAACTTTAACACACATACATGACCTCTAACTTTAACACACATACATGACCTCTAACTTTAACACACATACATGACCTCTAACTTTAACACACATACATGACCTCTAACTTTAACACACATACATGACCTCTAACTTTAACACACATACATGACCTCTAACTTTAACACACATACATGACCTCTAACTTTAACACTCATACATGACCGCTAACTTTATTTTCTTGTTACAGGCACATCATTAACACGTGGCGGGTTTAAACTAGTTTTATGGGGCCATCCCTCTTTAATAAAATGTTGCAGTCATATGCAAGTTTTTACCACATGTGAGTATAATGAGCATAATGAGTATACTGCCAACCCACACATACAACTGGGTGAGCAGTGCTGTGGTATTAAAACATGAAATTGATAGATTTTGCGCTGATAGAACCGAAGATGCACCATAATTGTTTTCCAATACAAAGTTGTTCTATTTTGTTCCCATGGTGAATACAGGATATTAATGAGTAAATTTTCATATGACAATAACAAGTGTTTATAGCCTCTCCTATCCATCCACTTGAATTTTGTTTGAATTGTCAAAATATAGTTTGTCAAAACAGACACAGTTTACATAATGTACATAGTTACACATTTCACAGAAAAATCGCAGTAATGTGTATTAAAAACTTTAATAAATGGCTGAAGTGTTGTGCACAATCTACTCAATGACCTTAGGAGTCTTATTTCTAGATCACTAATTGTTCTAGTAATTAAGAAGATTAATAATGACAAATATCATTGTATACATGTGTTTCTATCGGATAATTTAAATTTAGTCATCTATATTTACATTTTGGGGTCTAATTTTATCTCTGACTGCTGATTCCGTAAACCAGTACACGTGCACGTATTCATTTATTTACTGAAGGATATCTTCTAATCTTTTGAATGGATCTGGTTACATCAATAAAAAGAAACACAAATTTATGGAAAAATTAATAGATAATCCCTGGGTACCGAACTTCGTGGAGCACGTGATTATCATGGCAATGCTAAATTAGATCCAAATCTACATATTGAGGAAGATAATTATAATCATCGAATTCACATTTTAAAGGACATCTCGTTTCCGTGAAGCCACGAAAATACGTATTTCCGAGTGGCTAAATTGATTGGTAAAATATGGTTAATTATAGAAATGTACAATGATATACACCTTTATGTATGTATGACCTAGGAATGTGTACGTTGAAAATATTGAAGTGATGCATATACCAAACAAAATAAACACATATTACCTACCTGCTAGAGAACATATAAGTATACTAATTATTATAAATCCATGTATAATATAAATCCCCATTTTACTTGTCTTAATAGGAAATAAAGTTTGATATATCCGTTAATATAACGCATCGTTGAGATCATTGATCCCGAAATATATATTTTGTGAATATTTAAAAGGGTGTGTGTGTGTGTGTGTGCGTGCAAGGTCAAGGTTGATGTCATGTTATGTACGCAGTTTTAACATATAAGGGCATATAAATTAAGTGGAAATCGATTTGTAACTTTCATATCTTAAATTTAAAGAAAATCGTAACCTCTTCATCATTGTTGTGCTAAATATCAGAATATATTACAAATTGTTTAAGACTATTATTATATATACAGGGGTAGATCCAAATAGTGCATAGGCCAAGAAAGACATCTATAGGTCCTACAATATCACATTTATTGTACATTCTTATGAAAAATTATGATGACTTCACAATTGCAAATGTTATTTATTTTCATAATAAGTATGTGACTGTAATAGTTCTTGTATCCTATACAAATGTAATAAAACATACAAACAATAATAAGTATGTGACTGTAATAGTTCTTGTATCCTATACAAATGTAATAAAACATACAGACAATAATAAGTATGTGACTGTAATAGTTCTTGTATCCTATACAAATGTAATAAAACATACAAACAATAAAAAGTATGTGACTGTAATAGTTCTTGTATCCTATACAAATGTAATAAAACATACAAACAATAATAAGTATGTGACTGTAATAGTTCTTGTATCCTATACAAATGTAATAAAACATACAAACAATAAAAAGTATGTGACTGTAATAGTTCTTGTATCCTATACAAATGTAATAAAACATACAGACAATAAAAAGTATGTGACTGTAATAGTTCTTGTATCCTATACAAATGTAATAAAATATACAAACAATAAAAAGTATGTGACTGTAATAGTTCTTGTATCCTATACAAATGTAATAAAACATACAAACAATAATAAGTATGTGACTGTAATAGTTCTTGTATCCTATACAAATGTAATAAAACATACAGACAATAAAAAGTATGTGACTGTAATAGTTCTTGTATCCTATACAAATGTAATAAAACATACAAACAATAATAAGTATGTGACTGTAATAGTTCTTGTATCCTATACAAATGTAATAAAACATACAGACAATAATAAGTATGTGACTGTAATAGTTCTTGTATCCTATACAAATGTAATAAAACATACAAACAATAAACAGTATGCGACTGTAATAGTTCTTGTATCCTATACAAATGTAATAAAACATACAAACAATAAAAAGTATGTGACTGTCATAGTTCTTGTATCCTATACAAATGTAATAAAACATACAAACAATAAAAAGTATGTGACTGTAATAGTTCTTGTATCCTATACAAATGTAATAAAACATACAAACAATAAAAAGTATGTGACTGTAATAGTTCTTGTATCCTATACAAATGTAATAAAACATACAAACAATAAAAAGTATGTGACTGTAATAGTTCTTGTATCCTATACAAATGTAATAAAACATACAGACAATAAAAAGTATGTGACTGTAATAGTTCTTGTATCCTATACAAATGTAATAAAACATACAAACAATAAAAAGTATGTGACTGTAATAGTTCTTGTATCCTATACAAATGTAATAAA
The DNA here is from genome assembly GCA_963383655.1 of Bathymodiolus septemdierum. Taxonomy (NCBI): domain Eukaryota; kingdom Metazoa; phylum Mollusca; class Bivalvia; order Mytilida; family Modiolidae; genus Bathymodiolus; species Bathymodiolus septemdierum. Next base: position 115,494,957 of record OY726519.1, read on the forward strand.
ACATACAGACAATAAAAAGTATGTGACTGTAATAGTTCTTGTATCCTATACAAATGTAATAAAACATACAAACAATAAAAAGTATGTGACTGTAATAGTTCTTGTATCCTATACAAATGTAATAAAACATACAAACAATAAACAGTATGCGACTGTAATAGTTCTTGTATCCTATACAAATGTAATAAAACATACAAACAATAAAAAGTATGTGACTGTAATAGTTCTTGTATCCTATACAAATGTAATAAAACATACAAACAATAAAAAGTATGTGACTGTAATAGTTCTTGTATCCTATACAAATGTAATAAAACATACAAACAATAAAAAGTATGTGACTGTAATAGTTCTTGTATCCTATACAAATGTAATAAAACATACAAACAATAAAAAGTATGTGACTGTAATAGTTCTTGTATCCTATACAAATGTAATAAAACATACAAACAATAAACAGTATGCGACTGTAATAGTTCTTGTATCCTATACAAATGTAATAAAACATACAAACAATAAAAAGTATGTGACTGTAATAGTTCTTGTATCCTATACAAATGTAATAAAACATACAAACAATAAACAGTATGCGACTGTAATAGTTCTTGTATCCTATACAAATGTAATAAAACATACAAACAATAATAAGTATGTGACTGTAATAGTTCTTGTATCTTATACAAATGTAATAAAACATACAAACAATAATAAGTATGTGACTGTAATAGTTCTTGTATCCTATACAAATGTAATAAAACATACAAACAATAAAAAGTATGTGACTGTAATAGTTCTTGTATCCTATACAAATGTAATAAAACATACAAACAATAAAAAGTATGTGACTGTAATAGTTCTTGTATCCTATACAAATGTAATAAAACATACAAACAATAAAAAGTATGTGACTGTAATAGTTCTTGTATCCTATACAAATGTAATAAAACATACAAACAATAATAAGTATGTGACTGTAATAGTTCTTGTATCCTATACAAATGTAATAAAACATACAAACAATAAAAAGTATGTGACTGTAATAGTTCTTGTATCCTATACAAATGTAATAAAACATACAAACAATAAACAGTATGCGACTGTAATAGTTCTTGTATCCTATACAAATGTAATAAAACATACAAACAATAATAAGTATGTGACTGTAATAGTTCTTGTATCCTATACAAATGTAATAAAACATACAAACAATAAAAAGTATGTGACTGTAATAGTTCTTGTATCCTATACAAATGTAATAAAACATACAAACAATAAAAAGTATGTGACTGTAATAGTTCTTGTATCCTATACAAATGTAATAAAACATACAAACAATAAACAGTATGCGACTGTAATAGTTCTTGTATCCTATACAAATGTAATAAAACATACAAACAATAATAAGTATGTGACTGTAATAGTTCTTGTATCCTATACAAATGTAATAAAACATACAAACAATAAACAGTATGCGACTGTAATAGTTCTTGTATCCTATACAAATGTAATAAAACATACAAACAATAATAAGTATGTGACTGTAATAGTTCTTGTATCCTATACAAATGTAATAAAACATACAAACAATAAACAGTATGCGACTGTAATAGTTCTTGTATCCTATACAAATGTAATAAAACATACAAACAATAAAAAATATGTGACTGTAATAGTTCTTGTATCCTATACAAATGTAATAAAACATACAAACAATAATAAGTATGTGACTGTAATAGTTCTTGTATCCTATACAAATGTAATAAAACATACAAACAATAAACAGTATGCGACTGTAATAGTTCTTGTATCCTATACAAATGTAATAAAACATACAGACAATAATAAGTATGTGACTGTAATAGTTCTTGTATCCTATACAAATGTAATAAAACATACAAACAATAAACAGTATGTGACTGTAATAGTTCTTGTATCCTATACAAATGTAATAAAACATACAAACAATAATAAGTATGCGACTGTAATAGTTCTTGTATCCTATACAAATGTAATAAAACATACAAACAATAATAAGTATGTGACTGTAATAGTTCTTGTATCCTATACAAATGTAATAAAACATACAAACAATAAAAAGTATGTGACTGTAATAGTTCTTGTATCCTATACAAATGTAATAAAACATACAAACAATAATAAGTATGTGACTGTAATAGTTCTTGTATCCTATACAAATGTAATAAAACATACAAACAATAATAAGTATGTGACTGTAATAGTTCTTGTATCCTATACAAATGTAATAAAACATACAAACAATAAAAAGTATGTGACTGTAATAGTTCTTGTATCCTATACAAATGTAATAAAACATACAAACAATAATAAGTATGTGACTGTAATAGTTCTTGTATCCTATACAAATGTAATAAAACATACAAACAATAATAAGTATGTGACTGTAATAGTTCTTGTATCCTATACAAATGTAATAAAACATACAAACAATAAAAAGTATGTGACTGTAATAGTTCTTGTATCCTATACAAATGTAATAAAACATACAAACAATAAAAAGTATGTGACTGTAATAGTTCTTGTATCCTATACAAATGTAATAAAACATACAAACAATAATAAGTATGTGACTGTAATAGTTCTTGTATCCTATACAAATGTAATAAAACATACAGACAATAATAAGTATGTGACTGTAATAGTTCTTGTATCCTATACAAATGTAATAAAACATACAAACAATAATAAGTATGTGACTGTAATAGTTCTTGTATCCTATACAAATGTAATAAAACATACAGACAATAAAAAGTATGTGACTGTAATAGTTCTTGTATCCTATACAAATGTAAAAAAACATACAGACAATAAACAGTATGTGACTGTAATAGTTCTTGTATCCTATACAAATGTAATAAAACATACAAACAATAAAAAGTATGTGACTGTAATAGTTCTTGTATCCTATACAAATGTAATAAAACATACAAACAATAATAAGTATGTGACTGTAATAGTTCTTGTATCCTATACAAATGTAATAAAACATACAGACAATAATAAGTATGTGACTGTAATAGTTCTTGTATCCTATACAAATGTAATAAAACATACAAACAATAATAAGTATGTGACTGTAATAGTTCTTGTATCCTATACAAATGTAATAAAACATACAGACAATAATAAGTATGTGACTGTAATAGTTCTTGTATCCTATACAAATGTAATAAAACATACAGACAATAAAAAGTATGTGACTGTAATAGTTCTTGTATCCTATACAAATGTAATAAAACATACAAACAATAAACAGTATGCGACTGTAATAGTTCTTGTATCCTATACAAATGTAATAAAACATACAAACAATAAAAAGTATGTGACTGTAATAGTTCTTGTATCCTATACAAATGTAAAAAAACATACAGACAATAAACAGTATGTGACTGTAATAGTTCTTGTATCCTATACAAATGTAATAAAACATACAAACAATAAAAAGTATGTGACTGTAATAGTTCTTGTATCCTATACAAATGTAATAAAACATACAAACAATAATAAGTATGTGACTGTAATAGTTCTTGTATCCTATACAAATGTAATAAAACATACAGACAATAATAAGTATGTGACTGTAATAGTTCTTGTATCCTATACAAATGTAATAAAACATACAAACAATAATAAGTATGTGACTGTAATAGTTCTTGTATCCTATACAAATGTAATAAAACATACAGACAATAAAAAGTATGTGACTGTAATAGTTCTTGTATCCTATACAAATGTAATAAAACATACAAACAATAATAAGTATGTGACTGTAATAGTTCTTGTATCCTATACAAATGTAAAAAAACATACAGACAATAAACAGTATGTGACTGTAATAGTTCTTGTATCCTATACAAATGTAATAAAACATACAGACAATAATAAGTATGTGACTGTAATAGTTCTTGTATCCTATACAAATGTAAAAAAACATACAGACAATAAACAGTATGCGACTGTAATAGTTCTTGTATCCTATACAAATGTAATAAAACATACAAACAATAAAAAGTATGTGACTGTAATAGTTCTTGTATCCTATACAAATGTAATAAAACATACAGACAATAAACAGTATGCGACTGTAATAGTTCTTGTATCCTATACAAATGTAATAAAACATACAAACAATAAACAGTATGCGACTGTAATAGTTCTTGTATCCTATACAAATGTAATAAAACATACAGACAATAAACAGTATGCGACTATAATAGTTCTTGTATCCTATACAAATGTAATAAAACATACAAACAATAAACAGTATGTGACTGTAATAGTTCTTGTATCCTATACAAATGTAATAAAACATACAAACAATAAACAGTATAACAAAGAATGTAAAAACAAAGTCAAAATTAGGGTAATCTGATTGGAACATTCCCAGTTTTTAAATCGTGAACATTTGCAGTAATTAACGCATTTGTGCCATCATAAATTGTTGAAAACAATATTTTGTCATATCATGAACGATGTAATTGTTGCTTAACGTCAAGTGAGCAGTATTAACAGTATTACTTTTATATTCACGAGAAGAAAAGGTTTACAACAATACGTCATCCATGTAAACCTGTAGCACCGGGGGCGGTCTCTGGACCATTATTTAGATTGCTACAGGAAAACTTCAAATGAACCACCAACAACCAGTCCGTACAAATTGATGCTCATTAACTGAAGTTGTCTTACGTGGAAGGAATGTGTCATTCTCTTAGCACGAGGCACTCCTGTCAATCCGGTCCTACATGTGAATATTCCCGCCATTCAATATAGGTAGCCGACCAACTTGCGATGGGGGGGGGGGGGGTTGCATCTCGCTTCGGAGAAACTAGATACTCCCGGATTCACTGTCAGTAAGCATGATATTTATTTACATGTCACACATATTTACTCCCTCCTTCATTTAATTCCTTTTATCTAAGCTTCGCCAAAATAGCAATTTCTCCGTTAGATGTAGTAACACTGCATCAAAATGTGGAGAGATTTTCTGAGATGATTCGGATACAAAAACAATAATCCAATCACATTATTAAAGAAACGTAGTTACCAAATTAACCCTTGCAAAAACCTTGTTTGAATTAAGTATTCTTTCAATTTTGGATATATAATAATGTGAAAATAGTTTATGTTTATTTCTATGAGTGAGTGAGTGAGTGAGAGAGAGAGAGAGAGAGAGAGAGAGAGAGAGAGAGAGAGAGAGAGAGACGCCTTGGTGAGCAATTTTTAAGCTATATCATTACGAGAACACGTTACATTTCGACGAAATGATGTTCTCTTTGTACTGAACCAACACGTCTAGTTGGATTTTTATAGTGCTAGTTCACTGAAACAAGTCTGTGGGTAGCACATGTCGCTCCATTCGTTTTTATGCACACGGATCGTGACATTCTCTATACAACAGTCATTATTTACGTCCCATCCGATCTGAATCGCCTGGCACAACCAATGGACACCCCTTGCGGGGTAATGTAGCAGTGGGAGAAACTTTTTCATTTGATAAAGAATGAATTGTACAAACTACAAGATATGTAAGTAAATGTATAATAGACGTATAAGTGGAACAGAAGGAGTCCGTATGTATTACATGGATGGAAAACATCGACATATTTTATATTACATAATTGATCAAACAGACCATTAGGAATGTATGATTATTAATTTTTTTTATTGAAATTTAATTACATTGTTCTGTTCTTTTGTTTACACATATGGATATATTATATATAGTTTATTACTACAGTGTTTGTTCTTCCTTATCTCCTGGAATATTTCTATTGTAATTACAGCTACAGTACCATCCAGGAACAACTTGGTCGTAACGGTACTTTAACATATGGTATATAAGTAAAATAATATTAAAAAATTAGTTTCTCATGAATCCTAAACATGAAAATATTTTTTGTTATTTTCTTTGTCTACAATAATGAGCAGATTTTCTCAAAAGGTAAGTCAATGATTCATAAGTTTTATTTATCATTATGGTATACACGTACAGTATGTGGCCAAAAGTATTGGCGCATGTAAAAAAATTCCCTATGTAATCAACCAAAACCATATTTTTTTCAAAAAATTATTGTGAAGCCATTTCTGGATACATTTTAACAAATGTTACACCAAAACATTCGGTTTTGTCTATATTTTGATTGTTTATTTGCTCATTATGTTTATATGAGTGGTTTTTATTTGTACATTATTTAAACAGGATTGTTAATTTATAGGATTTATTTTTAGTTGAAATATATAGGAAAATCAGTCAATTTTTATTTGTTGCGTTTAAATTATGTACAAATAAAACTCACTCATAACAACATAATGAGTAAATAAACAATCAAAATATGGACAATTCCGAATGTTTTGGTGTAAAATTTGTTAAAATCTATCCAGTAATGACTTCACAATAATTTTTGGAAAAAATATGGTTTTGGTTGATTATATAGGGATTTTTTTTACATGCGCCAATACTTTTGGCCACATAATGTACATTTGTAACTATAGGAATAGTGTTTCGACTTTTGATGCGATCTTGTAAATGAGAACTTCACATAACGGGTGTTTCGCATGAAGCAAGAGTTTTAAATTATGACTTCACAGAACGGGTGTTTCGCATGATGCAAGAGTTTTAAATTATGACTTCACAGAACGGGTGTTTCGCATGATGCAAGAGTTTTAAATTATGAATTCACATAACGGGTGTCGCTCATTGAGGAAGAATTCTAAACGATCACTTCACACAACGTGTCTTCTGCATGCAATTCACACAACGTGTGTAGCACCTGCAGATAACGTGGTAAACGAAGAATTCACACGTGTGTTCCACTTGTTGGTGATGGCTTCGCACAAAGTATTTTGCGCATGCACCATGAGTTGTAAATGATGATTTCACACGTGTATCGCGCATACAGCAAGAGCTGTAAACAATGAATTCACACAAGTGTCCAATATGCAGCAAAAGTTATAAACGATGACTTCGCACAATATGCATCAAATGTTTTAAATGAATACTTCACACAGCTGGCGTTGCGCATGCATCATGTGTTGTCTACAAAATGTGTTGCACATATAGCACATGTGTGTTATGCATGTAATAAGAGTTGTCCCCGTAAAAAGTGTCACACACAGCGAAATATGGTAACCCTCTCGATGCTCGTAGTATTTTCGCTTTTGGTTTGGTTATTTTGCATTGTCCGACCTGTTGCTGTTTATAGTTTAATAAATTACACTGCATATGTACTGTTTTCGACATTTTCCAATATTTCACAAATTACGAAAAGAGTTTACGCAGTGATGGTCAACAAACCCACCAATATAAACAATGGTTCCCTACTGGTGGACTATTAATCCCCGGTTGTATCATCCGCCCAGTAGTCAGTGTTTCGGCACTGACATGGTTTATTATATATATTTATTACTAAGATTTAGTTTCTAAATAATGTAATTATTACTAAATCTAAGGTCCACCCTCAGGCATATGTGACCTTAGCCGATCTTGGCTATACTGATTAGACCCTTTGGTTTTATTGCTCCCAAAACTTGAAATTATTTGGCTTTCCAATCTTTGGATTTGAGCGTACCTGATGAAGTTTATTCCAGAAACGGGTCGCGCGCACTTAATTTCATGTCTACATTTTTATTAGAATATATGCATTGATAACATATGCTGAAGTGGAGTATGAATGTATTACTCAAACACTTTTGTCTTTGCTCGCCTGAAGTAAATTTATACATAAAGACATGTAAAGGTAAGGTAAAGAATGGTACAGGGGCTTCTAAAAAAAAACGAGAAGAAGCTATATAGATGATGTCCTTTCACTAAATAATTCTAGGTTTGGTGATTTCGTTGATCGTATCTATCCTATTGAGCTTGAAATAAAGGATACCACAGATGCAGATAGGTCTGCTTCATACCTTGACCTACACCTCGAAATTGACAGTTTATATGTAGCAACATTCCAGCAGCACCTGCATAAGGAGTATATATCTCTCAGTTGATACGATATTCTAGAGCTTGTGGTTCCTATCAGGATTTCCTTGATAGAGGGTTGCTGCTAACAAGGAAGCTACTGAACCAAGGCTCCTCTTGGTTAAGTTGAAGTCATCACTTCGAAATTTTTACGGTCGCCACCATGACTTGGTTGACCGTTATGTAACATCCGAGTCACAAATGACCACGGATATGTTCCCGGTTTTTTCCTCATTCATGACTTATCACTGGGTTTGCAACTATATTAACACGACGGGTGCCAATAGTGGAGCAGGAACTGAGTTCACCCCCACTTTTAAGTGGGGTTCGTGTTACTCGATCTTTAGTTTAATGTGCATGTTTTGTAGATTGTTGTTTGTCCTTTTGTACTATTTCTTTTGGCCATTGTGTTGTCATTTTTCTTCGATATACGGATTCTGAATACCCGTTTGGCATCTTCAAACTCTTCTTAAGCCAGTGCCAGTAAATGAAAGATGTTAAATTAATGCAATGGTTGTTAATGCTGCTCGTATTACATTGTGAAATCTTTTTAATTAGAGCGAGGTGATCGTTATATCTCATCGACACTCAATCAATGAAATGAAACATAAAACTTAAAGACATCTTATACATTTTTTGTATAACTAAAGTCCCCTTCTCCCAGTAATAGATTATGATTGCTGGGTTTGTATACGCTTGACCATTCCGCGGGAAGAACTCTGCTTCAAAATAGTTGCATTATGCATTTGATCTTCTTCCAGTTTGGTGTAGTGCTTCTCTGAAGAAGTTAATAAAAAGAACTGCAAAAATTAAAATTGGTATTTATGATTTTTATAATATTTCTTACCTTTATAGAGTATTCATATATTGGTTGCTACAGGAATTCAAACGATCATGACTTACTGCAAGGATCACATTATACAAACCAAAATATGATGTCTGCACGAGTATGTGTTACATCATGTAGGAAAGGGAATTTCCAATATGCAGGAACAGAGGTTGGTGGATTTGAATTTTTATTTTAAAACTAAAATAAACCGAAGGAAACCAGTTTGTACCACCACTAGTAGTACCCAGGAAAACTACATAAATGCAAAATCGTAAAACATAATTCGTATTGAGGTTTGTTTGTACTTCTACTTTAAAAAAGAGATCACGGATAATGCTGTTAAATGCAACTGTCAACAATATTTCAGTTATATCGTAGATGTGAATTTAATTTGTAAGGAATCTGTATGTATATATCCCAAAAATAGGGGCTATACGGTGTTAAACTAATGAATAACTGTGTAAGACGTAAATTGCTTTTAAGACATCTATTTATCAGAACAAATACATCTCATTCCAAGTTTGTTTGAGCTTATCATTCTGTTTATCAGAACAAATACAGCTTATTCCAAGTTTGTTTGAGCTTATCATTCTGTTTATCAGAACAAATACAGCTCATTCCAAGTTTGCTTGAACTTATCATTCTGTTTATCAGAACAAATACAGCTTATTCCAAGTTTGTTTGAGCTTATCATTCTGTTTATCAGAACAAATACATCTCATTCCAAGTTTGTTTGAGCTTATCATTCTGTTTATCAGAACAAATACAGCTCATTCCAAGTTTGTTTGAGCTTATCATTCTGTTTATCAGAACAAATACAGCTCATTTCAAGCTTGCTTGAGCTTATCATTCTGTTTATCAGAACACATACAGCTCATTCCAAATTTGTTTGAGCTTATCATTCTGTTTATCAGAACAAATACAGCTCATTCCCAGTTTGTTTGAGCTTATCATTCTGTTTATCAGAACAAATACAGCTCATTCTCAGTTTGTTTGAGCTTATCATTCTGTTTATCAGAACAAATACAGCTCATTCCCAGTTTGTTTGAGCTTATCATTCTGTTTATCAGAACAAATACAGCTCATTCCAAGTTTGTTTGAGCTTATCATTCTGTTTATCAGAACAAATACAGCTCATTTCAAGTTTGCTTGAGCTTATCATTCTGTTTATCAGAACAAATACAGCTCATTCCAAGTTTGTTTGAGCTTATCATTCTGTTTATCAGAACAAATACAGCTCATTCCCAGTTTGTTTGATCTTATCATTCTGTTTATCAGAACAAATACAGCTCATTCCCAGTTTGTTTGAGCTTATCGTTCTGTTTATCAGAACAAATACAGCTCATTCCAAGTTTGTTTGAACTTATCATTCTGTTTATCAGAACAAATACAACTCATTCCAAGTTTGCTTGAGCTTATCATTCTGTTTATCAGAACAAATACAGCTCATTCCAAGTTTGTTTGAGTTTATCATTCTGTTTATCAGAACAAATACAGCTCATTCCAAGTTTGTTTGAGCTTATCATTCTGTTTATCAGAACAAATACAGCTCATTCCCAGTTTGTTTGAGCTTATCATTCTGTTTATCAGAACAAATACAGCTCATTCCCAGTTTGTTTGAGCTTATCATTCTGTTTATCAGAACAAATACAGCTCATTCCAAGTTTGTTTGAGCTTATCATTCTGTTTATCAGAACAAATACAGCTCATTCTCAGTTTGTTTGAGCTTATCATTCTGTTTATCAGAACAAATACAGCTCATTCCCAGTTTGTTTGAGCTTATCATTCTGTTTATCAGAACAAATACAGCTCATTCCAAGTTTGTTTGAGCTTATCATTCTGTTTATCAGAACAAATACAGCTCATTTCAAGTTTGCTTGAGCTTATCATTCTGTTTATCAGAACAAATACAGCTCATTCCAAGTTTGTTTGAGCTTATCATTCTGTTTATCAGAACAAATACAGCTCATTCCCAGTTTGCTTGAGTTTATCATTCTGTTTATCAGAACAAATACAGCTCATTCCAAGTTTGTTTGAGCTTATCATTCTGTTTATCAGAACAAATACAGCTCATTCCCAGTTTGTTTGAGCTTATCATTCTGTTTATCAGAACAAATACAGCTCATTCCCAGTTTGTTTGAGCTTATCATTCTGTTTATCAGAACAAATACAGCTCATTCCAAGTTTGTTTGAGCTTATCATTCTGTTTATCAGAACAAATACAGCTCATTTCAAGCTTGCTTGAGCTTATCATTCTGTTTATCAGAACAAATACAGCTCATTCCAAGTTTGTTTGAGCTTATCATTCTGTTTATCAGAACAAATACAGCTCATTCCCAGTTTGTTTGATCTTATCATTCTGTTTATCAGAACAAATACAGCTCATTCCCAGTTTGTTTGAGCTTATCATTCTGTTTATCAGAACAAATACAGCTCATTTCAAGTTTGCTTGAGCTTATTATTCTGTTTATCAGAACAAATACAGCTCATTCCAAGTTTGTTTGAGCTTATCATTCTGTTTATCAGAACAAATACAGCTCATTCCCAGTTTGCTTGAGCTTATCATTCTGTTTATCAGAACAAATACAGCTCATTCCCAGTTTGTTTGAGCTTATCATTCTGTTTATCAGAACAAATACAGCTCATTCTTAGTTTGTTTGAGCTTATCATTCTGTTTATCAGAACAAATACAACTCATTCCAAGTTTGTTTGACCTTATCATTCTGTTTATCAGAACAAATACAGCTCATTCCAAGTTTGTTTGAGCTTATCATTCTGTTTATCAGAACAAATACAGCTCATTCCAAGTTTGTTTGAGCTTATCATTCTGTTTATCAGAACAAATACAGCTCATTCCAAGTTTGTTTGAGTTTATCTTTCTGTTTATCAGGTTATAGTTTAATAGATATAAACGTGCAATTACAAAAAAAACCATGTAAATTATTTGCTAATACAATATAACCTTTCTTCTAACTTCTTATCGTAGGCTACAACTGTGAATTTAAGCATCCACGGATAGACGTCAAATTCGGACTACCAAGAACTTGTACAATAAAAAATATTTACCCGCCTTTATGTCATCTACTACCGATACAAAAGTAAAATATTTAAGCCTTCCAAAGACTATTTTTCTGATTGATTTTGAAATGTTGATGATTATAAAACGTGCGTACAGTATCCCCTTGTCAAACATCCACGTCGCTATCTACGACGTTGGTTCATTAACCATTTCTGGTTCCATTTTCACATATTATTCTGAAATTACACCTTTGGTTTCTTCAAACTCTTATTTAAAAAATAATCCCAACTGTTTACAAAATTGATTCATAGCTGTAAGTGTGGATCTCGGATGGTGACTGAATACAATTGTAATAACAAATGAAAGCACCCAAGGACTGTTTTTATGCATATTTGTTTTCATTACGTCCAGTGATTTCAGACATTCTTGTTTTATCTTTATTTCTTCTATATATCTACACAACTGGATATGCTCAATCTTATATATAGTGGACACTAAGACACAACATATTTTGTTCATGGTCATTGCTATTGTTGCATACAAACCTAGTATTCATGATGCCGATCATTGTTTTAGAGAGCCCCATCCACTTCATATAATAGGTAAAGGTTCTGTTCAACATATTCAAACGGTCTAACAAAATTAAAATACTGGTTTGAGCTTAAAAAAAACATGATTTTGTTAACTTTCGATGTTAAAATGCATAATCAGAAACAACGGGGATAATAGTCTTTGGATGTTTCCCTTTTTTATTTTCATCTGAACCAAAGAGAACCCATTCAAAATGAATTGGTTTACCTGATGCTTCATCGGAAATGGTTTGATAATGATTTCGTTATATTCTTAGAGGTTAAAGGTTATTCTACCAAATATATGTTGTTTTATATACAGCATTATATCACAATTGTATATTTCAGTTTGGATTTAAATGTTTCTGTGGCAACGAACTTAATCCAAGATACAACAACAAAGTTAATAACAACAAAGTTAATAATAGCCAATGTGATACAAGATGTGCAGGAAATGTGTCTGAAATATGTGGTGGTACGTTGAGGATTTCAGTCTACAGAAAAAACAAAAGTATGTTACCAAACTTTAAAGGAAAACTCCAGTCAGTTGAACAATTGTTATAATTCAATACATTGTAACTTTTTATTCGTAAATAACTAATTATTAAATAAAAAAACACCTTTATTAACAATAATATACCCAATTAGAAATATGAATATTTGGAATTTCCTGTCGTAGTGTAAGCGGCCATGACACCTCTTCATGTGACGTCACGGAGACAGATCATGTTAGTTGAATAAATAAATAAATTTTGACTCTTCCCAACATTGAGCCCTTTTGGTTATGTTTTAATATCAGATCAACTGCAATACAATGTTAACAATTTGTATATCGTCCTAATATTTTTCTTAATATTCCCATCCCATGTTACATTTTCATCAAACAAATTGAGTTTATTTGTATTTGGGGGGGTCTACGTATAATTCAATGTTTTACATGATTGGCCGTAGGATAAATAACTGTCACTTTTAACTCATTTTATGCGTACATATGCTTTTTTCTTTTTTGTCGCCAATGCTGTCGTACTTTCCCGTGTTTTTCATGGTCACTGGTCCATGTGTTAACTAGGGAAGTCCTGATCGGTAATTACAAAAAAAGAATTCTTCTCACACTTTCCCTTTTCGTTAGTGCAATAAAATGTTTGACATGAAGTCATAATGATTTTGTAAATATCAGAAGATAAATATACGACGTTATTTTACGATTGACATAATTTTTAATGATAAAATTGCAACTGAGCAATGCTGCTATAATATACGATACCGATTGCATGACGTCATGGCTCTTTCGGAAGATCTTTAATTGCAGGTATAATTCGAGAATGGATTATGCCTTTTGTCTGCTCACATTGAAGAGTTACGAAATATGGCGATCCCCATTATTTGGTGCTACATGCAACTTCAATGACCAAATGCTACCTTACGATATACTATTTTTAGCATTCATTAGCACAAATGTCTTTTATTTACTGTCATTTAAATTTTCACGCTAACTTGTTAAGACCATGGCGTTTTCCTTTAAGAAAACTAAAAAGCCTGTTATGTATCAAGGATATCGCAGTCAGTACAATTTATCAATGATAAACAAAAATAAGTGATCAATTTTATCAGTGGCTTGTGGCAGGTCGGTGTTTTTTTCCGGGCACTCCGGTCTTCCCCAGCAATAAAACTGACCGCCATGATATACCTGAAATATTCTTGAAAGTGGCATTAAACACCACAACCCAAACCCCCTATCAAATACTTCGTAGTATATTGTTTGTGGCGAGCGAGGCGCGCACGATACAACCACAATGAATTACAGAGGTTAGTTTCCCCACCAATGAAACTGACTGCAATATAACTGAAACAAGAATAAAAATAGTATTAACAATTCTAATTTTAATCTAAGATCAAAACAAGCAACATTCCGTGAGCAGGTAAAACGCGTACCATAGCACATTTTTCAGTCCATCCAGTTTTTATTTATAAAATGAAAGCCAACAATACCACACCGTCAAAATCAGTCCGAAATCCCATCAGAAAATCGTAGAAACTCTCCTCGGGAATCGATACCTCTAATATACGTGTACATGGTCGCTCACTCTCCTGGGGAATAGATACCTCTAATACACGTGTACATGATCACTCATTCTCCTGCGGAATGGATACCTCTAATATACGTGTACATGGCCGCTCACTCTCCAGGGGAATCGATACCTCTAATACACCTGTACATGATCGCTCACTCTCCTGGGGAATCGATACCTCTAATATACGTGTACATGGCCCCTCACTCTCCTGGGGAGTGGATACCTCTAATATACGTGTACATGGTCGCTCACTCTCCTGGGGAATCGATACCTCTAATATACGTGTACATGGTCGCTCACTCTCCTGGGGAATCGATACCTCTATTATACGTGTACATGGTCGATCACTCTCCAGGGGAATCAATACCTCTAATATACGTATACATTGCCGATCACTCTCCTGGGAATGGATACCTCTAATACACGTCTAGATGATCGCTCACTCTCCTGGGGAATCGATACCTCTAATATACGTGTACATGGCCGCTCACTCTCCTGGGGAATGGATACCTCTAATATACGTGTACATGGTCGCTCACTCACCTGGGGAATCGATACCTCTAATATACGTGTACATGGTCGCTCACTCTCCTGGGGAATCGATACCTCTAATATACGTGTACATGGCCGCTCACTCTCCTGGGGAATCGATACCTTTAATATACGTGTACATGGTCGCTCACTCTCCTGGGCAATGGATACCTCTAATATACGTGTACATGGCCGCTCACTCTCCTGGGGAATCGATACCTCTAATATACGTGTACATGGTCGCTCACTCTCCTAGGGAATCGATACCTCTAATATACGTGTACATGGCCGCTCACTCTCCTGGGGAATCGATACCTCTAATATACGTGTACATGGTCGCTCACTCTCCTGGGGAATCGATACGTCTAATATACGTGTACATGGTCGCTCACTCTTCTGTCATGGTATAGGCATTTTAACAAGTGGTGTGGTTACAATAGTATGGATCTAAACTCACTGTTAATGAAATGATGTGGTCAGATATGTGAGTGTTCGTTTTCTTGATATTGGTAGAATTGATGACCACCACACTGTTTAAATTTTCTTTGCATAATGCAAGTGTTTTTCACATGTGAGTTAAATGCCATCCCTGACGTGAAACTGTGCCATAATTCAATTGCATCATATATGGTGATAATATCGGTTCTTGATGTTGTGTGTACTATCTTTCAATGTAATAAGCTTTTTATTAATAAATTGATTCTCTTTTACAGCTAATCCAACAATCAAACGATTACCAGTTACAACGACAACTCGAATTACTAATGTACAACAAAAACCAACACATTCACATCAAAATAGATATACCCATTCACCGGTTGTCATGAGCAAGGCTATTTCGCCGTATTTTGTCAGCATTGGTGCTCCATCAAAGAAGGTTTCTACTGTTACTATGGCATCGGTAACAGTAGATACTGCAGTCAAGCCAACACGTTTCATTCCCCAAAATGCACATGTTGGATCATCATCTGTTGGAGACATCCACACATCATGGATCAATACCCTTGAACGTGGTAAATATACGCCAGCTAAGTCAGTTGATAAAGCCAAGCATACGCTCAATGAAAACACAACTATTTTCAAGTCCTTCAACACAACTATTTCTACTAGAGGCACAACAGATTCGATAGATACAATATCGTCTGCATACACAGGAATTTCAGATGCGGTCAACACATCAGAGTCTGTTCCAAAGTCTAATTGTGAATGCCATTGTAAAAAAAAATGTCAAAATGAGATATTATTCTGAACTCCAATATTTCCAAAGCCGATATTGATAGATTGATAGTAAATGAAGTACAACGAATTAAAACTGAACTAACTGTCAACAAATCAACCCTCAGTTTTACAAGAAGACGCAGATCATGTGCACGTGATGACAGGCGATCGTCTGCTACACTTGGATTCATGGGAATGGCGGTTATTGTTTCATTTCTATCATTTTTCCTGGTTTTCGATACTTTGCTATTTTGTCATCGTTTGTGTTAAGTCAATAGTATAACACATTTAAGAAACGATTATATATAAGCTAATTTACGTATACATGGTCGCTCACTCTCCTGGGCAATGGATACCTCTAATATACGTGTACATGGTCGCTTACTCTCCTGGGGAATCGATACCTCTAATATACGTGTACATGGTCGCTCATTCTCCTGGGCAATGTATACCTCTAATATACGTGTACATGGCCGCTTACTCTCCTGGGCAATGTATACCTTTAATATACGTGTACATGGCCGCTTACTCTCCTGGGGAATCGATACCTCTAAAATAGGTGTACATGGTCGCTCACTCTCCTGGGGAATATATACCTCTAATATACGTGTACATGGCCGCTCACTCTCCTGGGGAATCGATACCTCTAATATACGTGTACATGGTCGCTCACTCTCCTGGGAAATTGATACCTCGAATATACGTGTACATGGCCGCTCACTCTCCTGGGCAATGTATACCTCTAATATACGTGTACATGGCCGCTCACTCTCCTGGGGAATCGATACCTCTAATATACGTGTACATGGTCGCTCACTCTCCTGGGAAATCGATACCTCGAATATACGTGTACATGGCCGCTCACTCTCCTGGGCAATGCATACCTCTAATATACGTGTACATGGCCGCTCACTCTCCTGGGGAACCGATACCTCTAATATACGTGTACATGGTCGCTCACTCTCTTGGGGAATCGATACCTCGAATATACGTGTACATGGCCGCTCACTCTCCTGGGGAATCGATACCTCTAATATATGTGTACATGGCCGCTCACTCTCCTGAGGAATCGATACCTCGAATATACGTGTACATGGTCGCTCACTCTCCTGGGGAATCGATACCTCTAATATACGTGTACATGGTCGCTCAATCTCCTGGGTAATCGATACCTCTAATATACGTGTATATGGTCGCTCACTCTTCTGTCATGGTATAGGCATTTTAACAAGTGGTGTGGTTACAATAGTACGGATCTAAACCCACTGTTAATGAAATGATGTGGTCAGATATGTGAGTGTTCGTTTTCTTGATATTGGTAGAATTGATGACCACCACACTGTTTAAACTTCTTTACATAATGCAAGTGTTTTGCACATGTAAGTTAAATGCCATCCCTGACGTGAAACTGTGCCATAATTCAATTGCATCATATATGGTGATAATATCGGTTCTTGATGTTGTGTGTACTATCTTCCAATGTAATAAGCTTTTTATTAATAGATTGATTCTCTTTTACAGCTAATCCAACAGCCAAACGATTACCAGTTACAACGACAACTCGAAATACTAATGTACAACAAAAACCAACACATCCACATCAAAACAGATATACCCATCCACCGGTTTTCATGAGCAAGGCTATTTCTCCGTATTTTGTCGGCAGTGGTGCTCCATCAAAGAAGGTTTCTACTGTTACTATGGCATCGGTAACAGTAGAT
Source organism: Bathymodiolus septemdierum (assembly GCA_963383655.1). NCBI lineage: Eukaryota > Metazoa > Mollusca > Bivalvia > Mytilida > Modiolidae > Bathymodiolus > Bathymodiolus septemdierum. The sequence goes on from OY726519.1 coordinate 115,512,912, forward strand.
ACTGCAGTTAAGCCAACACATTTCATCCCCCAAAATGCACATGTTAGATCATCATCTGTTGGAGACATCCATACATCATGGATCAATACCCCTGAACGTGGTAAATATACGCCAGCTAAGTCAGTTGATAAAGCCAAGCATACGCTCAATGAAAACACAACTATTTTCAACTCCTTGAACACAACTATTTCTACTAGAGGCACAACAGATTCGATAGATACAATATCGTCTGCATACACAGGAATTCCAGATGCGGTCAGCACATCAGAGTCTGCTCCAAAGTCTAATTGTGAGTGCCATTGTAAAAAAATGTCAAAATGGGATATTATTCTGAACTCCAATATTTCCAAAGCCGATATTGATAGCTTGATAGTAAATGAAGTACAACGAATTAAAACTGAACTAACTGTCAACAAATCAACCCTCAGTTTTACAAGAAGACGCAGATCGTGTGCACGTGATGACAGGCGATCGTCTGCTACACTTGGATTCATGGGAATGGCGGTTATCATTTCATTTCTATCATTTTTCCTGGTTTTCGATACTTTGCTATGTTGTCATCGTTTGGGTTAAGTCAATAGTATAACACATTTAAGAAACGATTATATATAAGCTATTTTTTTTTGCATATTCACGACACTTTATTGTGTGACCGAGTTTTAATGATCTATAGAATTTTACATGTAGAGCGAAATTTTAAACTCAATTCTAGCTTTTCCTGGTAATTAATTGGATTTCATATCTGGCTAATGAATTTCATCTTATCTAAATGTTATAGGTAAAATATTAGCCCCAAAGAACTAAAGAGAAACCCCCAATTGCTTGCATTCAGCGTAGTTTCGTTCGTATACCATTCAACTTTAATATTGGTACCGTTGTGCACCATAGATTACCCTTCGCGTGTGCATGGGTTCATCTCCCGGTTTTTTTGCGTGGTCTGCCTTACTCGTCGTTTTATTTATCTGTGTTCTGTTCTTGTGTTTTGTTTGTCTTCGTCCTTTGTGCCCGATGTTGCCAGTATCTCTGGATTGTCCATTTGGCTTTCTCTAACGTTTATTGACAAATTAAAACACATCTTAGACTTACCAGAGAGACATTTCAAACTATTTATGCAAGTATTTCACTTCTGGGAGAAATTAGTAGACTCAAGGATCCAACACCAAACGTAGAAAAAGAATTACTCATGTTTCTTTGATATATTGTTAATTTAGAGTTTTCGTATTATGGCGGACTGATTTGGCACATCTAGAGGTACGTATCATGCCAGTATTAAAAGAATGGCATCTGTGTTTGTCAGGGTTTTGCCGTGGTTATTAGATGGCCACATTTCCAAGCTGAATTTTATGAAACAGGTGAACAGTTCAGTGAAAACAGTTAATTACCAAATGTTATTGGATCAATCATGTTGGTCTAGCACAAAGCAGACCTCAACGTCATCTCGCTGAACACTAACTTGTTCTCGCCATGATATAGCTGAAATTTTGAGAAAAAAAAATGCTGAGTTGGCGTTAATCAACAATCACTCTGTACTTGACTAGAAATAAAATCGTAGATATCAAAGGGTTTCCCAAATTGTAGTCAAATTACATTTTTCAATCATTTTGTCCAGAAGTTTATTTTGTCTTTTTTGTTGCTGATTTTGAGATTCCTGCATATTTTTAATGACACCTTGGTTTTTGTTCTATAAATAGTGATTAAATCAAAAACTAACGCGAATGTTAAAATCAATAATGTTCCATATTGTAGGCCCCTGTAGTTTATCACGCGGACAGACAATAAAACGCACAGGCCAATTACAATATATTAGAATTTAGTCAGAAAAGTGCAGAGATAAGAATTGCATGATTATTTTCAAAATAGAAAAAAAAACTCCTATTTCCACGTTTTGGGGACTACAGTGGTTATCTCGTTTACCGTTTGAATACAAACACCCGGCACAATTCATACTTTGTTAAATAAACTGCAAATGCTCTGTTTTAATGAAAAACTTGAAAAAGTTTCCATTAATATCCAGCTGCAGTGGGAATATTAATTCTTGCAAATCTTGCGCAGTCGGAACTGGCAAAGATGTCGCCATTTTGGATTCGCGTCAACACATGAGTTGCCAACGCTGTTCGGATAGTAGCCAACGGTAGCTTCCATTGGTCACCATTAGTATCAATGTATTGCCAATGATCACTTTTGTGGATGGTAGATGTTAGCAACCAACGGCTGTACTCTCAACTCGCCTATTAAAACAATAGGCGAGTTCATCTTTTTAGTTTTCTGTGTAATTGTGTTTTTTTGTGTATTTTTTTTTTGTCTTCGTCCTGTGTATTGTGTGCACAATGTTGCCAGTGTCTCTGAATTGTTCACATTCTTAACTATCGCCTCTGTTTTCTCTAACGTTTATTTATGGAATAAAGCATGATCATTTATGTTGAAAGTTTGGAACACAATCTGACAGGACGCAATCGACTCTTGATGTCGTAAATAAAATCTAATGAATTTTGACCCATAACTTGCGGATAGATATTGTAGTTATGTGTAAAGGTGACAAGGATTGAGATAATCATAAACGACCCATAATGTAAATGAATGTAATGGTAGGCTGAACAAAGATTTGAAACCATTGATGGACTTACTTAACAATCTACAAGAAAAATACATTCTTCTACTTATATAGAATGAGGGAAATGTTGTTGATAATGTATTTTAGTAATCTCTAAAGATCCCTATTGATTCTGATATTCGGTACACATATATTTATATATTTACGTTAATTCTATATATATTGATTTGTATTGTTTATTGTATTACGTTTGTATTCTTTGGTTATGCTGCACTCACGGGTGCATCAGTTAAGATAAGAAAATATTGTTGGATTATGGACATGTAGTGAGATTCGTGTTGCTCAATCTTTTTTCTAGTTTTCTGAATAGTATTTTGTAGGCCATTATTTGCCTTTTTGTCTCTTTGCTTTTAGCCATTGTGCTGCCTGTCCTTTGAACAACGTCTTCTAATTGTCTGGTGTTGTCAAACTTTTTAACGGCATTGTTCAGTCATAATTCAGCTGCATTCTATTGGCTTATGACTTACACAGCATTCTACTGGCTTATGACTTACACAAATCACTTAAGCTTGTATCAAGTACAAGTCGCAAACATTTCTGATGATGGGTAGGAGTAGATGTAAGTGGAACTATCATGTATACGAAAGCGGCCGATTATCTCGGAGTGAGTCAGTGAGTGAGTAATTGTTGATTAATGTCAAGTGAGCAATTTTGTCAGCTATATCATGGCGCGAACAAGCTACATGTCGATGAATTAATGGTGATCTACCCCACTGGAGGCGAGCATGCTAACCATTACACCGCGGAGACCTCCATAAACCCGGGAAGGTCAAAATATTATTAACTGTTTAATGCTCCCATTCCAGTTCAGATTTACGTAATCGTTTTTAATTTTTGTGTTATTTTCTCATTCTTTGAAAATTCATGGAAACAGGTATAAGAGGCCAGAGAAATCTCATGAAGTTCTTTTTCGCATTTATTCAAAAAATTGTTTCCAACAAATCCACCTGTAATTTTACGAATATCTAAGAAAGGTTTCATGATGTTCCATGAAGAATTGATTAGATTATTTAGATTTAAAATAATATGTCAAACGAAAATGAACAAATAAGATATATATTGCAATATCTCTCGGAGGTACTAAACAGTCCAGACAAAAGTGTTATTGTTTTAAATAAATTATCTAATGTACCGAAAATCGGACATGGCCGTCGTAGTCGTAGATCAAGGAAATTGCTTAATAAGGTCTTGTTCCGTCACTCATGTATCTCGTACCATCTTGATAGATGTACAGGGAAGTAACATGCGTTATTCATTGATTAGGCGTTATCGAATCACCGCGTGTTTACTGTTTTGTTGGTGATAAGGCACATTTTCCAGAAAGTCTTGGATTTTGTCCTTGAATTTTAACATGCATGTGCTAAATATCTAAAATAGCATGAATATGATTCATTCGTTTTAACTATACAGCATAAACATCTAAAATAAATCAAAAAGGAGTCAATGTAAGTCGATAGAAAAAACTTTTCTAGCGAAAATCTGTTTCGAATTACAACTGATAATTTTGAGTCGTCATTCAGTAACATTCCTTTCTTAAACTCACATATTGCCACAGTTGAACAAGGTAGCAATGTTATGTTTATAAAATGGTCGATCTTTATGTAGTACACTGTAAAAAGCATGTGGGACAGAAAGTAGGTTAAAATTCAGATATTAAACTTCTTCTATGACGATTTCATGAATTTATTCAGATCAAAAATGAAATATCAAACGACAGAACACATATGGCATAATAACTCAATATCCCTAACTTAAAGATAGTCCAGACAAAACATGATAATGTTTTAAGGAGCTTGTCTTATTTATTCTAAATAGCACATGGCCGTCGTAGCAGTAATTCAGGGAATGTGTTCAAATAATGTTTTGGTCCATCACATTTACCCCAAAGCATATTGTTAAATGTACATGGCACAATGTTTAATACAGCTGGTGAGATTATGACATGGGCTGTCGTGATAGTAGTTCAAGGAAAAGATGGAATAATATTTTGTTCGGTCACTTGGTTTATCTCGTACCATCTTGATACATGTACAAGGAAGTAGCATGCCTTATTCATTGGCCCGAAGTTAGCGAATCAGATCGTTTAGTCTTTCGATTGGAGATAAGGCACACTTTCTTGAAATGCTTGCGTTTGCCCTTAAATTTTAATGATTGATTATTGCTTAAAGCCCAACCAGCAGTATTCAGGACGATAACAAGTTCAATAATATAATATTGAAACTCTTGAGAAATGAGAAAAGGGATGGGTTAGCCACTTTTGACTCACTCAAAAGGTATAGAGAATTGGGTAGGGACGAAAACTAAAGCGGCTATAATGTGTCTACTCTTTTTTCGAAATCTACATTGGAGTGCAGATAGCGCGACACACCCCAAACACGTTACCCATCATGATCCAGTCAGGCTTTCCGTATTGCAACCTGACAATCGGACCACTACCTCCCCTCCCACACCCCCATCTTGGGGCTCCCCTGTCATGAATAAACATGTACTCGTATCAGATATTACAATTGAATTAGAATCAACTGCAATATATATATCAGTTTGATATTATGAACTATGAACGACAAACGAATACCATGCATGTCAACTTCCAGTGCAAACGTAAACATTGGATATTTTGCACTACCTTTAGGTTTGGAGAAAAGCTTGAAGATACCAAACGGGTAATCAGAAGCCATCAATCTAAGAAGGACAGACAAGACAATGACCTGAAGCACAAGAACGAAAGGACCAACAACGTTCTACAAAGCATTACACAGAATAGGAAAGATCGAGCAACACGATCTCCCTCCCACACCCCCATCTTGGGGCTCCCCTGTAATGAATAAACATGTACTCGTATCAGATAATACAATTGAATTAGAATAAACTGCAATATCTATATCAGTTTAATATTATGAACTATGAACGACAAACGAACATCATGCATGTCCACTTACAGTGAAAACGTAAACATTGCACCTTTAGATTTGGAGAAAAGCTTGAAGATAACAAACGGGTAATCAGAAGCCATAAATCTAAGAGCGACAGACAAGACAATGACCTGAAGCACAAGAACGAAAGGACCAACAACGTTCTACAAAGCATTACACAGAATAGGAAAGATCGAGCAACACGATCTCCCTCCCACATCCCCATCTTGGGGCTCCCCTGTAATGAATAAACATGTACTCGTATCAGATAATACAATTGAATTAGAATAAACTGCAATATCTATATCAGTTTAATATTATGAACTATGAACGACAAACGAACATCATGCATGTCCACTTACAGTGAAAACGTAAACATTGCACCTTTAGGTTTGGAGAAAAGCTTGAAGATAACAAACGGGTAATCAGAAGCCATAAATCTAAGAACGACAGACAAGACAATGACCTGAAGCACAAGAACGAAAGGACCAACAACGTTCTACAAAGCATTACACAGAATAGGAAAGATCGAGCAACACGATCTCCCTCCCACACCCCCATCTTGGCTGTAATGAATAAACATGTACTCGTATCAGATATTACAATTGAGTTAGAATAAACTGCAATATCTATATCAGTTTGATATTATGAACTATGAACGACAAACGAACATCATGCATGTCCACTTACAGTGAAAACGTAAACATTGGACCTTTAGGTTTGGAGAAAAGCTTGAAGATAACAAACGGGTAATCGGAAGCCGTAAATCTAAGGATAGACAAGACAATGACCTGAAGCACAAGAACAAAAGGACCAACAACGATCTACAAAACATTACACAGAAAATAAAAGATCGATCAACACGAACCACACTGTCGGAACATTTCCAAAATCTTCTAGAAAATTCTTTGAAAAAGGCATAACCGATACTCTAACACACCACTTATTTCCCTGGCTGAATAGACACTTCAATAATATCAATTATGTCTTGTCCATAGATCCATTTATCCGGCGAAACCGGAATATTGTTATCTATTTTAATATGACCCGTTATTGTGTAATCCGAATTGCATCCAGTGTAAAAAAAAATCCAAATTGAAACCGAAACAGACGAAGTTGTAGTTGCAGATACAGAAACATGGGGTCTGATAATTTCTTGAAAACGAATGGATCGATAATAAAACATTGCAACTGTTTACTGACAGCACAGCAAATGAAAACATTGGGTGTGGGGCTTATGCAGGCGGATAATGGGTATAGTTCAGATGGAAAAGGGCCGATGTCATGCGAGATGTCACTGATACCAATTTTGTTGGGATTGTTTATTTGGGGTTCCTCAAATAGAAATAAAACTATTTTATTTCGAACAGATAATGAAGCTCTGGTGTCTAAAATTAATTTTTTTTTAAAGAACTTCCAAATCCAAACGAGTTATGCAGCTTATTAGTCAACTGGTTTTGGTGACAATGCTGAACAATATTCAGTTTAGGGTTGAGTCACATCCAAGGCATTAATAAGGAAATATCAGATTCACTCTCGTTTTCAGTTGCTGAGATTTCACAAGGTTGTGCCCAAGACAGTCAGATATCCATAGCAAACCCCTACAGCAATTTGGAACATAATTACAAGTCTGAGGTTTTAAGATTAACACAAAGTTCACTTTCACAAAATACGTGGTTGGTATATCGAAGAGGAATCGATTCAGAGTAAAAATATTTTTTAAAAATGAATGGCCAATAACTATAACTGACATTTCTTACTATTTAGCATACATGAGTAAAGAGGGTTTTGCATATTCAACTGTGAGGTCGTACGTTGCCGAAATAAGTATTTTCTGTAAATTAAATAATTTTGAAGATGCTACTCACAAATTTGCCATAGTAAAAATGCTCTCGAGTGTTTCAAAAGGTCTAGTCCGAGTAAGGAGATAAGTTTGACTATAATGCTTTTTGGCATTAACTAATATTTTGTGGAAGAATGTGTCCCATCTTCTAACAAAAGGATCAGTTGGGTAAAGGTGCAACGGTAGTTATACGATCTCAACCTGACTGTCATGTTTGTCCAGAAATAAAACTGAAAATATTTATTAATACGAAAACCTTTACTAGGCCAATATTTTTGTCATTTTGATGGCACACATTTGAGTAGGTATCAATTCAATGCAGTATTGAAAAAATCGCTGGCTTATTTACATGTTCCAGCACAGGGATATAAAAACCATTCATTCCGTATTGGAATGGCAACTGCATTAAATGAGGAAGGAATGTCAGTTGAAGAAATTAAACGCATAGGAGGATGGAAATCCCGCGCGTTAGAAGGTTACATTCGCTCTTATTAAACGCATCACTCTTAAATTTCAATGCTTTTTGTATTAAATAATTTTGTTATATTTAAAAGATATAGGAATTGCAGGTCTTAAGGAGTGGATTATTGGCTCATACATCATTAAAAAGGCACTTATTGAGGCAAAAAAACGGCCCGGGGGAATCCAGTTGGCTTTGGCAAGACTGTGTATGAGCCTATGGTGGCAGGGAAGATCCGAAATGTCACTGGACCTTACAAGAAAGACATTTCTTCCTGTGAGCCAGCACTCCAGACTGTCTGACGAATCTCGAGAATTTCAACAGAATGAAAATCCTCATCATTGAACAGAACTATCTGTGGAGTGATTTTCAACGTGAGAATCGGGAAATTTTGGATTAAAAAACTCCCGTGTTTTACATCAGGACGGTATTAACAGAAAACAATAGGTTTTTATGTATATTTTCTTTCAGTGTTTATATATAGTTAATGAATATTTTACTACTGTCACAAAGTTAAGGATTTGTGCTCACCACCTTTTATTAACGATTATCCTTAGTATTCTCAAATGCGTCACACTTTACCAGGTGACAATTATACCAGAGGAATGAGGGAGTTCAAGATTTCTAATACGTCACACTTTGTCACCTGACTATTTAGTGAATGGTAATTATACCATCCTATCTTTACAGTGAAATGAGGGAGTTAAAGATATTTAATACGTCACACTTTGTCACCTGACTATTTAGTGAGTTGTAATTATACCATCTAATCTTTACAAACTAGACACTGAGGAAGGTCATTTGTTGATCAAAAAGTTTGTCAATATATTTTTTGTAACATCTTTATTGATATCGTTGTACAATCTTCTAGACTTCTACAATTTATTTTGTTTGTGTTGCATCGTCATGTCTCGACGATCCGTTACTCATTAAGTTCTCTGGTTGGTAGATTCCCTTAGACTTTATATATATATATATATACGTCTGAAAATTAAACCAAACAGTGTTAGAATTAGATTTTTGAGCTGTCAACTTTTTTGTTCTTCCCTTGACGGGATTTGAACTCACACCATTGATACACTGCAACACCATTCGCTTAGCCTTACGTCCAGCGCCCTAGACCAGTCGACCACATCCAATCCCTAAAAAAGGAGCTTCAATAATCGTAGTGCTACCTTGTCTCGTAAGGAAATCTAGAGATGGACATAAGACATGTGTATAAGCGTGTGTAGATGGTACATATATACTTAATATTATGATTTGACAGCAATCTAACTCAGCAATTTTTAATATATTGTATAGGATAATGAAAAATTCATTATACAGTCACAGGAAATAAAGTATATTATACAAACGTCTAAGCAAGTGACAACCATACAATAAATCTGTCCCACTGGATCTCAAAGTTACTTGTGATACTAGGTTAATACTAAATATTAAACATACGTCTGAAAATTAAACCAGACAGTGTTAGAATATTTACAGATTAATACATGGGCATTTCCATATTGGCCTGATTATCATCCCGAGACCCCCATATTGGCCCGAGAAGCAGTCGAGGGATGATAACCAGGTCAATATGGAAATGCCCATGTATTAAACTATTTATTACATACTTCCGACATCTAGAAAAGAGACATCCATATTGGCCCGAGACGAAGTCGAGGCCCATATTGGCCCCGGCCCATGGCCAATATGGGCCTCGATATGGAAATGATCTTGTAGTAATCCAATAACCGGTTATTTTCCCGGGGTGTGAAAATATGGACTGTTTACTTCCGATCATACAAAAATGTCTTTATTTGAACTAAGTATGTAATAAATATATATAAGGGAGTGGATGTGGTCGAGGGCGCTGGACGTACGGCTAAGCAAATGGTGCTGCAGTGTGTCAATGGTGTGGGTTCAAATCCCGTCGAGGGAAGAACAAAAATTTGACAGCTCTAAAATCTAATTCTAACACTGTTTGGCTTAATTTTCAGACGTATATATATATATATATATATACATACATATATACACTAGTATCTATCTAGTTATGTACAATTAAATCATTAAAGCTGTGGCCAATAACTGCCAATAATCGTTATTCTAAGGTTGTCTCGGGATAATAAGTAGCGGGGTAAACTAGTTTTAAGGAGACAAACCAACACGTGAGAAAAATGTCAACTCTTAACAGCGTTGTCTAAAGAATGCAGAATCCTAATCTTGATCTTTATACATATCATATTTATTCTTTTTAACAGAAATTATAATATAATATAATATGTGTTCTAGAAATGGACAATTAGACGTGTTAGTTAAAGAACATTTTAATGGTACCGTGTTAGATAATTGGTGACCGAAGTTTCCAGTAAATATCACCTATCTACAGCAAGTCCCTGGCACTATTTTTCATATTAGGTTATATCTATCCACAGGCGCTTGTGTAGAGTCAAAAAGGGGGCATATTTTTGACTCTACACAAGCGCCTGTGATCTATCGAACACAACTGACTAGAAACTAATTCGCTCCCTTTAGTTGTGATATATACTTCTTCCATAAATATAACTAAATCAAATTACAATGTGATCACGGTCTCACGTAGTTGTCATGGAAACATATTTTATGCAGAAGTGAGCATATTTAATTATGTGAAAGTATAGTTTCTCTTACAGAGGTTGCCTCCTCTCCAAATCACCTTGGTAACGTCTATACTAATAATGATAGAGGGCTACTTTACTCTGATGTTTTTTTCCCAAAGGAAGTATGTTTTATAGTGCAGAATAAAGGGAAATTTTGAAGACACCAAAAGAGTAATCAGAAGACACCTAAAAACCGGTTCGTTTGCTTAGATGTACAAATTATAAACTAGAGAAATTTGAAATGATTCAAGCGATAACGGTAACCATTGTTAAAGATCTAACTTGATGCAAATGTAGCCGAAACCTCTCGATAAATTGGGTACCACCACCTGTATTGCGGTTATAATACATGATAGACCGCCTTAAATAATAGATTTCTGTGTCCCTTGGTTATTAGAAGTGTTGCAAGCCTTTTTTTCTAAATCAATGATGGTACCTATATTCTAAAGAATAATAAACCAACTTAATTAAAGCAAACATACAGAGGTACGTACGGTTCCAGGTATATCAGAGATAAGATCAGAAATAGTATGTGCTTTGTTTTTATACTTTAATTTTTGAATCTAGATAAATGTTTTTCATTATTTAATTAATCAATGACATATTTCGAGAATGTTCTCTTTTCTATCTACTCTAATTGATTTTCTGAAATTCCTAGCGACAGTTTTATTTCGTCGTTTGTGGGCCTATGAAAGGTCAAACGTCCTATCCTATCTAGGGTTTTCTCTCTTGTTCTTCTACCAATCAAAGAATTTATCAAATTTAGCCATCGCACTTTTCGTCTGATGTATTGTTTGTAAATTAGTTCCCGTCATAAATATACCAATAAAAGAAATACTGCTCATTTAACGTTAGACCAATCAAACTGCAGTTGATTCAATAAATCAGTGATATATATTTGGTTGATTGGTGTTTAATGCCAACTTTAACCGTATTTCAGCTATATCGTAGCGTGCATAGATATGAGAAATATGTTGTATCATATAATTTATTCATTTCAGCAACTACCGGGAACCTGTTAATTATTTACATTTATAAATTATATGGAGTAAAACATAATGGTTCTATTCAGGTATATACATGTTATTCTGTAAATTAAGAATCCAAACTTTTCTAGTTGGATACCATTATTATACCCTCAAATGAAACAACAGTAACAGCTTCCTCTGCCTCATGTCTTGACTTTCACCTCAGATTTAACATCAGTGATCATCTATGGCAAATCCGACGACTTCAATTTTGCCATAATAAATTACCACACTTTGATAATAACATACCGATATAATAAATGACCACACCTTGATAATAACATACCGATATAATAAATGACCACACCTTGATAATAACATACCGATATAATAAATTACCACACCTTGATAATAAAATACCGATATAATAAATTACCACACCTTGATAATAACATACCGATATAATAAATGACCACACCTTGATAATAACATACCGATATAATAAATTACCACACCTTGATAATAAAATACCGATATAATAAATTACCACACCTTGATAATAACATACCGATATAATAAATTACCACACCTTGATAATAACATACCGATATAATAAATTACCACGCCTTGATAATAACATACCGATATAATAAATTACCACACCTTGATAATAACATACCGATATAATAAATTACCACACCTTGATAATAACATACCGATATAATAAATGACCACACCTTGATAATAACATACTGATTGTATTTAAGAACTATTTTGATGGTGTGCCATTTTTGTTTTCATTTTCTTCCACAATTAATACCTTTACGACGGGTATATATAGCGAAGCAGGATAAGTTGGCCCTTGTGTGTCACTTGGTCCTTCTTCTGTACAACTGTACAATACATTGTATTATTACGATACAACAAAAGAAGAACCTATAAAGCATTTTTCTTTGTTTCTGAGCTGGTTTCAGAAATTGTCAATAACGTGTTGATTTAAAACAAACCTACACGTGTGGTTGGTGTTATGTAACTGTCATATACATAATTGCAAAAGATATCGGATGAAGACTGTTTTTTTCAATTAAAAATTACCTTCTATAACGAATTTTGTTTTTGAATTGTTGATTTTCTTAAGAGAAAGTATGCATTTTCAATACAATGTATATTGTCGGTATTGAATAAGAATAACTAGCATTATTTTCACATGGCAAGAGGCAGGAGACAAGCAATAATTCACGGGTGGTAGGCATTAGACAAAGTATGCTTTTCCTTTCCAAGTATATTTCCCGATGTTTGATATCTTGCTGAATATTGTTTGCATCCAATATTGTGTTTCTGTATTAATTGTATATCCCCTTGGTGTTATTTTGTTGCAGATTGTTGTATACGGATTGTGACTTTATTGTTTTTAAATCACTACCAGAGAAATTTAGCTCCAATAATAATATGCAACTACACACGTAAAAACCGGATATACTTTTAATTACTGAGGAAGAATGATTGTACAAATGGTTCCGGAATCAAAATCGTCATTAACTCAAGTCTTCGCCATGCTTTTACTCTTATAATATATGCAATTATTAAAATTGAATACGAATTTGTATGAGATTGTCGATGTGAAAAATAATGAGGACCAGATTACACATCGATAAACTCATACAGAGTCTTAACTCAATCTTACAATAGACACCATGCATCATTATTTATAACAGAATCGTTGGAGTTTGTGTCGTTTAAAGCGATTTAAATATATTTTGAGATGTTTATTTTTGCTAATTCAAGCAGTATTTATTTGTTATTAATCAGTTCTATCATTTAACACAAGAATTACGATACTATTGTTTTTATTAATACATTAACATGCTATCATCATTATCTTGCTGGACAAGTTGGCACACGATCCTTTATGTACAAACTAATTGGTTTTTCAATCGTTTCACATGTTCCTTCAAAAATTATTCTCGTGCCATTTAATTGTTTGCTTATCCATGTCAAATCACACGTACATTCGATGCGGCAGTTCTTTAGATTTAATGTTGTGAGCGCATGCGTATTTAAGATTGCCTTTGGAATTTGGGTCATGCTAGTGTTTGAAAAGTCGAGTTTATGTAATGTAGGCAGATCCTTTAATGCTTCCGTGGAAATATAGGCCAGTGGATTACCGGAAACATTCAGGAGACTTATCTTGGTATGATTACTCATATCAAAACGTTCGATACTTTGAATATTATTTGCTGATACATCAAGGTTTGTAAGACCTTGGAGTTGGAGTAAAGCCTGTGGGATCCGGTCCAGGTTACAACCACTCAAGCCCATTTTAGTCAGTTGCGATTGTTTTAATAGATTAACGGCATTGTCAGCAACGTACCATAATTGGTTTCTGTTCATATACAGCTCCTGCAGATTGACCAGATTTCTTAGTACAGCTGGAAACCTTGACAGACCGTCATTTTGTAGACTTAAGACGCGTAGTGGACTAGTCGTGTGTGTCGTTGTAGCAAAGGCCTGTGCTAAAATACCGAAGTCACCTACTAGGGTGTTATCATCAAAATGCAGTTCTCTAAGTTCTTGAAGAGTTGATATGCCAATGGGAAGCTGTCTCAATCGTGTTTTTGAAATAAATAATTTGTGCAGTGTGTGTTCAAAGCCATGAAATCCCCCATAAGGTATGAAACTCAAATAACCACCTTCATAATCAAGTAATTCCAGTTTTTGAAAGTGAGACAGCGCAACGTTTGGCCATACAGCAAAATTTCGACCTCCAAAATGAAATTCTTTTAAAGTATCTCCAATTTGTCTGAACACATTATCTGAGGCAGCATCTAGAGATTGCTGTGTTACGTCGTTATCCTTAATATCGAGTGACATAATCATTGTTAATTTACCAATCTCAGCAGGCATGGACGTCAACTTGTTATTTCTTAATTTTAACGTGGTTAAGGAGGTATATACCGCTTTAAATGCATTGTCATTAATACTATGTATACGATTTCTTTCCAAATTAATCGTTGTAGGTGCAATGCCGTTAAAGGCATGGGCATGTAGGATCCTTATATTGTTGTTCTCCAGATTAACTTCGACAATCCGATCTGCATTTGGTATTCCACTTGTAAAATCAGGTATGGTTACCAGTCCAAGATTTGAACAGTCAACCACGTTGCCAATAGTTTTGCATCCACTTTGACCCGTCACTACTTGACTCCATAATAGTAATGGTAACAGGAAGGAAAGCTGGAAGACAGAAAGGTGAATTATGGGTAAATATGATCAAATAGGAGTTTGAATCTTAGTAATAGTTGATTGTTGGAGGTAATCAGTGCCTATCATCACTAACGTTGTGAGTTCGTATCCCGCTGAGGCGAGGTGTATTTGATACAACAATATGTGATAAAGTTTGTCAGTGACTTGTGGCAGGTCGGTGGTTTTCTCCGGGTACTCCGAGTTTCTCAAGCAATAAAATTTACCGCCACTATATAACTGAACTATTGTTGAAAGTGGCGTTAAGCACCATAACCCTAACCCATATAGCGATTATGCTATGGCGAACAACAACCATAGCGCTGTCATTTGTATTATATGTAATTTGGCCGCCTATGAATTTGTTTTCCTATTGTAGCCTTAGAGTCATACATTTATTTATATGATGTTGGTAAACATCTTGGACTTTTGATCGACAACAAAAGCAAACAATGAGGGACTAGACAAAGGTTATTCGTGTACATGTTGTCTTCTAATTGAATCAGTTGAATGAAAGGATTATCATATAATAAAAACATGTAATATCAAATTAAGTGCGCAGGTACACTCAAAGCCAAATAATTTAACATATTACAACAAAAATGTATTTTTTTCAAAGTCATGCATTCAATTTCCGAACAACAATCAAAACACCACCTCTGTAAATGATGGCCAGTATATATTAATATAGCAACCATATATGTGGTTTTTGTATACAGTAATAGACCATAGATGAAGATGTAAACAATACATGACAGATAATACATCTGAACCACAGTTCAAAGGTTAAAGTATAACGCTTAAAGTTCTGTTCTAGCGTTTATTAGAAATGTTACCGAATTGCCGATAATGGTTCCAGGAATCATTATATCTAGAAATTTGTTTGTGATGAATACGTCATATGCTTAACAAAATATGCCGTGTGATATTATTCATGGAAACCGTCCTTATCTTAAAGATATTTACTAACACAATTTTCAAAGATTTTAAATTATTCCTATAGAAATTATGATAATTATACTATCCTCTGTTATAAATTAACGATTCGCCTTTCTTACCTTCCTATGGGTACTGATTTATATTTGGAAAATAAGACCCTCCCTATAATAAGTTAGATCAAAACGTTCTTCTGTCATAAAACATATTTTCACTCATGGTATTTTTCTGGGTCGTGAATATACAATTTCCTTATAATAAAAGTACTATTGTTAAAAACAAAAAATACCACACTGTTGGAGCAATTCCAAATTCCAATAAAAAAAATAATAGAAACAGGCCAAATTGATAATCCCAGTACACATATACATGCATGTTAAAATCCGTGCACGTGAAAGACAGCTTGTATTATCTTCTATGGTCAGGAGTGGTCGTTGGGCTGCTATAGTCAGGAGTTGTCGTTGGTGGCCCATTGCAAGGCAAATGTTTCCGATCCTATCCATAACATCATTCCACCTGTTGCTATCTAATTCCTGTCCGTTGCCCGATCACATTGTTATCTTATTACCTATCATTGATTGTTCTCGCTATAAATATAGCTAGTTGCAAGACTACTCACTTGTGTTTTGCTATCGACCAATCAATCAATGTGATTATAGAGCAATAAAACAATTAATTTTAATAAGATAAATTGTGATTTTATTTTTCACACCAGTACACGTTAACAATACTAGACAACATTGCCACGGTGGTGCTCACCAACGTTAATAGACAGGTATTTAATGGTGAAGTATGAAATATCCAACTGAAACAACAGTTCGGGAACAACACTTGTATTCCTGTTCCATTGAAAATTAATGGACACAGCAGAATATAAAAATGCAAGACGTATTTGGGAGAAAACGAAGCCGAATGGGTTGATTCAAAACCTCAACTTTGTACATTTTTATATATCTTGTTGTAAATCGAACACTGCAAGTTCGTGCATATGCATGGATTGGTCAATCACAAAATCGTCGTATTTTCCTTTTATCTCTAGTCCAATTACATACCTGTTAACCCTCCCCCTTTTCGCGGGAGTCTCCCGCGTAAGACCCTTATCTCCCGCATGGACTGGGTCTCATGCGCGGGAGACATTAATCTCCCGCACGATCTCCCCCCAACAAAAGAATCAAGTACAATAAAATCTTGACCTACATTTTGCGATCAATATTTCTGGAAATTCCCCATTTGGAACTCCCGCGCTGATGAAAAACGCCAAGAGATACGAATGGTAAAGGTGTTTAAATGATATCCGGTTATTGATCTGTTTGACACCTTTACAGGTAAATTGGGTCATGGAGATTAATTAAGGTGTTGATGATTATACAACAATTATCCACTGATTGACAGTTAATTGGGGATAAGGAAGTGGGTTTGTGGCACACGCTTAGATGATTAGAAGTGTGATAGCGGCAATTAAAAATAGTTATAAACCGTTGCGCAAACAGGAGTCGGACAACCTTTGATGCCGAGGAAAACTTCTTATTTCGATCAAACGTGCAATGAATTCATCTCGGATTGAGTTGTATGACTTGTTTGGGACCAAAGCCGATCAAAGTATTATTTAAGGACTAAGTTTCAGGATGGAATTGATAAACCACAAAAATGCCAAAACGTATGCTATCACCCAACGCACCAGCAGCAAAGTGACTTTTTAATTTTAGTGCTCTATGACTTTATTGTTCAGAGCATTCTGTCTTCATTGTTATTGCTTTGTTATAACCTTATGATTATGAATGATTATGAATAAATTATAAATACAGTTTTTATCCTTCACTCATCATATGAAACACTACTAATAAGACAGAAATGTAAACAATATATATTGAAATGGCATGCAGTTGGTTCAATACTGAAACAAACAAAAAGAAAACATCAATTAACAATAAAAACATGCATCAAATACGTCGATAAAAAATCTCCAGTTATGAGACCAAATCTCCAGCCAAAAATTTACAAATCTCCAGTTGTAGCATAGCAACTCTATCACATGTATACAACTACAAGGTACAATGCTGTGCGCTTAAAGGCGACGCACAAAATCTCCCCCTTAGAAGAGTTGGTAGGGGGAGATCTCCCCCCTAGCAGTTCCCAGAGGTTAACAGGTATGCAATTACATTTCGTAATCAGTCCATTGAATATGGTTCTGATTAAGAACATGTGTACCACAATAATACGATCAGGTATAGTAAACATTACAAATAGGAAAGTGGGAACAAGACATGATGAACCAAGCGGGTCGTTGTTTCAATTTTATCAAAAGCCCCAATGTTCACACTATCCAAGTTATTCTTTTATGACAAAGGCATAATTATAAAATGATTACGTCCTGAACTTTGTATGCTTTGTCAGCCATCAAGAAACGTTAATGTATTTAGTAGAGTATTTATTCCTATCCTAGTTACAA
This sequence comes from Bathymodiolus septemdierum, assembly GCA_963383655.1. Taxonomy (NCBI): domain Eukaryota; kingdom Metazoa; phylum Mollusca; class Bivalvia; order Mytilida; family Modiolidae; genus Bathymodiolus; species Bathymodiolus septemdierum. The sequence goes on from OY726519.1 coordinate 115,530,955, forward strand.
ATATTGTACTGGAAAAGTTTATTTTAATGAGATAGATTACTTACCATACTGGCTTCTTTCCTATAAGACAAAATGAAATCGATGACATTATATGTATATATACGTGTATTTAGGGTGAGGGGTGTGTTCGTTGGAGAGAGAGAAGAGTAGAGAGATTTGCTTTATACATGTTTATCGTTGCCTTCATTTGGCTTTCTAATCTTTTGACTGCTTTAACCTGATGAGGCAATTTTGATTTCCAGAAACGCGTCGTGCGCGCTAAATTATATTTCTAAGTTTTCATTACTGTCAGTAGGTCGATACCTCTACTGGTGGACTATTAGTCCTCGACGGTATCATTCTCCCAGTAGTCAGGGTTTCTATCACTGGGTCGATACCTCTACTGGTGGACTATTAGTCCTCGACGGTATCATTCTCCCAGTAGTCAGGGTTTCAGCACTAACATGGTGTATTAGATATATTTATGTTTCAAATCTACAGTTCCTTAATAATGTAATTCATTAAATAAAGGTAATAACAAAATTACCGAACTCCGAACAATCTTACAAAGGGAAAGTCAAAACTCATAATTATATAAACAGACAAAATCGGTCAACAACCGGAAAACTGTGAAAACCGTAATGACCCTGACTTGGTACAGGCATTTCTAAAGAAATGGTGGGTTGAATCAGATTTTAAGGCGCCAAACCTCCCGCTCTCATTACGGTTCAAAGGTTCCGACTGTCACTGTAACAGTATTTAAATACAGGAACAAAATAGGTAAAATACTTGTCAAAGCAGTACCATATTCGGTGACGTAAATGTCAAAAATATTTTTACGTCACACATTGACAAAAAAATTCTTGACATTTTTGACTTCTTTATCTTTATACGTTTTCACTATATGAAAATGCATCGCTTATAATTTTTTCTGCAGAGACGGAATATATTTCGACAAGATATTGGTATCGGAATATAAACTTTTTAAGAGATCGAATAAGGCGAATCTTCTCAGGTAACATTAGCTGATTTTACCTTTTCTATTTATGCACCTTTTGCTAACTTTAATTACAAGTATTTGTCTTTCCACTCAGTTAACTGTGAGAGTCACCTGATAAAGGTAATTCTACAAACGTGTCGTGTGCACTAAATAAGATATCTACGTTTTTATTTCAATAATATTTCGGATATCTGGTGTTCAGTTTTATTGGTGCAAGAAACCAGAACACCCGATGAAAACTGTTGCGAGCGGTAATTGAAATCATAAACCTAAGTGGTTACCTATCATAATATTTGATTGATATAATACAAGTCATTATATTTAGAAATATCGAGTACACCTCAACACGGGAGGTAACTGAGATCATAAACTTAAGTGGATCTTGATATAGTACAAGTCATTATATTAATTGATTCCGTGGTAAATGTTTTGTATAATGTATGATAATAAAAACAGACTGACATCTTTTTTATAATCTAACAGACTCCAGCGTTTTCAAACAGAATCTTTAAATTTAATTGATTGTTGTTTGACGTGCAGTGATCCGTATAGTATATGACTACTTAATATTGGTGCAGATCAGGGTTTAGATTGAATTATTCTAAAATATTCCAAATTGGCTTGTTTTTCCATATCTTATTTCAAGGGGGAAATTTATTTTTTAGAGGTGTAATGGCACAATAATACATCTGAAAATGAATTTAGTAAACATTACTCTATTCATGAAACAATAATTTGTGTAAAATATAATGCACACGTTATGGTTCATAACAATTCAACAGTATACTAGCCAACACAAACTCAATATGAATTAAAAGAACAAATAAATCAAACAACCCGTACTTCAAAAATAAAGTAAATATTTTCCCGCTATATGTTGATATCATAATATGTGAAATAAAGGTTGGTTTGGTTTATGGTACTTAACGCCACTTTCAACAATATTTCAGTTATAACGTGGTGGTCAGTTTTATTGGCGGAGAAAACCGGAGGATCCACTGAAAACTATCGACCGGCCGCAAGTCACTGACAAACGTTTTCACATAATGCTGTACACGTCGTCCTGAGCGGGATTCGAACTCACAACATCAGTGGTGATAGGCACCGATTGCATAAGTAGTTGTTAATCCAAATACCTTACGATCACGGCCACGACGGCCCTTTTGAAATAAAGAGTGCACAGATTAGTTACATAATAAAATACGTCCTACCTGTTCTAAATGAGAAGGAAGTTTAAATCTGCACAACCTTATCTACTAGATAATAGAATGCACTTATAATCAAAACTTGTCTTTGCTTCCAATCAAAATCGTTTTAGTCAACATAAAAATAACCTTTTCTTTTATAATTATTTAAATTACTCTTGAATAAACTTACGACATAAACAATGTGTTGTCCATTCATTTGAGTGTAGTGTTTTCCTTACTATATTTCAATCATTATAATAATTAGTATTTTATTAGACGTGGTATAAAAATCGTGCACATTTATTTGATACTAGATTATGAGTTATAGTCGAGCGCATCTTGTTTTATTCCTGTCCGCCCGTCTGTGTATCGCTTTTGTTGCAAATTACTCTTGCAGTTTTCATTGAAGTATTGTTTTGATTTATATGATGTTTTATATACATTGTAGATACTCATATTTGTTAAGGATTTAATTGTGGGTTGTAAATTAAAACGTAGTTATCTAATTTAATGAGCCCAATATAAGTGAAGTTTTTCCATGTTGTGGTTGGAGTTAAATTGCAGAGAATTGATCAACTTTTATCTTGCATTTTGATCATATACATTGCATTATAATCTTAACTGTGGCTCTTGTAGTTACAAATATTTCCAGTAATGTATTGCTATTGACAAAGCACTTAAAATGTATTCATATTTGTCAGTAACGATTTTGTGTTATCTTTTATACTGCAGGGGGGGTTTTTTTCTTCTATTTTTCTAGGAAATAAAGAAGAGGTTGTCTTAAGCTAAACTTGGGATAAAGCAAAGCGCCGCGTTTGTCCGAATTGTTTGATCTTATTAATATTTTTTTCAGTGTCGTCAATTTATGGAGAAATATTGACAAATGTTTTTGAATCAATACATTTTTTCTTTTAAAAACAAAAAGGGGTTAGGATTATGGTATTTAATACCTCTTTCAACAATATTTCAGTTATATCGTGGCGGTCAGTTTTATTGGTGGAGGAACCCGGAGTGCCCGGAGAAAACCACCGCCCTGTCGCAAGTCACTGACAAACTGTATCACATAAAATTTGTTGTTTCGAGTACACATCGCCTAAGCGGTATTCGAACTCACTACTTCAGTGGTGATAGGCACTGATTGCATAGGTAGTTATAAATCCAACTACCATACGATCACGAGCACGACGGCCCCCAACAGCGATTCGGTTCAGTGATATATGATCTGAAATTTATGTCCCAAAATGATATAATAATCATTTTATAGGGAAAACCAATTTGTATATTCATAGTATTGCGACTTTGATGAATGTATATTTATCAGATATGACATGGATGTGCTTTTAAATTTGTGAATATACTTAAGACTTCAATTATTGAACTTTGAACTTGAATTTCACAAGTGCAAAACACTTTCAAGACCTGACAATCAGCATTTTTTGGGGGAGAACAAACAATGACATGTAAAATCAACCGTGAAGTAAGGCGGTATTTTTAAGCTTAAAATATGGGTCAATGACTGCACTGCTGTTGTTATATTATGCATTAAGCTTAATTTACCTATGGTGTTTATGAAGTAATTGATTTTAATCCTTTTTAATACAAAAGACATATTGAATTCTCAATAAAAAAAACACGCTTGGTGAAACACGAGGTGAAATATTGGTATAGTAAACTGCATTGTACATTTATCTTCAAAATTCGATGTATGTTTTCCTTTCCATCAGAAGATATGTTTATTTCAAATGAATTCATAGCATCCAGAAAGACAAACCAAAATAATGGCTACATGTGTTATGTGTAAAAGATACAGTGTTCAGAATCGGTATATACCCTTTTTAATTGGTTGTGCATATTTCTTAAAGATTTAATGGTATTTCCTTTATTCACAAAAAAATATATATACAGTTACGTAAACAGTACTGTTTTACCTAGAATGTTTGATAGTATTGAATGTTGGTCCAGTAATTTTTGGAGGGAATAAAATAATAAAGTGGAGAAAATAGAGGTGTCCATAGTTACAAATATTATGCATATGTATTATCCAGCTTACATAATGATGGTTGTTAAATACTGCTTAGGTGTGTATATACATTAACAAAATACTTATAAGCAATAATTGCTTTGAATACTTATGTTTTTAACAAAGGAAAAAGAATATTAGTAAAGCATAAAACCACAAAATTGAAAAACGAACTTCACTAAAGACACATCACGAAAGGAATGCAGTCGTTTGATCTAACAGGCAGTTGGACGGCTACAAACCGGTTTTTCGACTCCTACATAAAAGATTCGGATGAATTGCCTTTCAAAATTTATTATTGAAAAAAAACGTTTAGAATGTAAAATATTCCAGATAAATTATAAATTTATTCAATCTCTTCAGTGGATACAGTTGGATGACAATTTTGAACCAGTCAACCATGCTATAGTGATCCACTTGTGCTTGGGGCGTTGTAAACAGATATATGCAAAGTTTATGTATTTAATTATCAATCTCCTTTTGTCGAACTCTTTCTAATTACAACTTACATGACTGGTTTATTGATAGTGTATTACTGTGTGATATACAAAGGATTTGTTCAATAACTTCTACTGTATTTTGTATTTCACAAATCAGATGTAAACGAACTCAAGTAGGAAAGCCGTCCAGTGTTATTGAAATGATTCGGAAAACTTCTATATTTACCAAGGACAGTCTGCATGAACTTATGCCTACCAGTATCATGCAATGGGAGGATATACAGAAGAACACGTTCACGAACTGGGTAAATGAACAATTGAGTACAAAAGGGGTTGTGATTCATGACGTCAGAACCGAACTTGCTGAACATCTATGGACGCTGGTGGAGGTCATACAGAGAAGGAGTTTAGTTGGAACTGTAAACAGGGTGGACAACCAATATGCACGGCTTCAAAATATTACTGTTGCTTTGGATGCTATTTCGAGTGACGGGGTACGGATAGTGAATATTGGTAAGTTGATTTGTCGGGGGAATGGGACGAAAAAATTACTAACTAGATCTAGTCCTTATTATCTAACTTGTTTGATTTTTATATTTGATTGTCATTAGAACTTGGTAGTCTGCTCGATTGGTCGGCGTGATCACATCAGCCTAGGCATAATTACATCTAGATTATTAGCCAAGAAATTAAATGTACCCTTTCTATTGACATATATTTTTTAATTGTGCAACCAATATTGTCTGTCATTCTTGTGTCAGATGGTAACACGTTGATCTGACCTTCAACACAGTTGGTCAAGCTTGCATGCCTTTTTATGAGGATGATCTTACAGATTGTTTTTATAGAATTTACTTGTCATTGCTAATTGCTATTTTCCACACAAAATGGTCAAATTTATATAACATTTTACCAAATTTAAATATGAATGACTCGACATCATTAAAATTACAACTGTGTCATGTCTCTCCTCTACAACTAAATAACAACAAAGGTTTACGCAGTTGACCTTCTGTGTGCATTGGTGCAGAAAACAAATATTTTGAACAATTCTGAAAATACCACTATGTTAAATATCGCTTTCTTATATTTTCCCCTAAATTTGATGGTAATAATGTAATGATTACTTAGTTTATATAGATCTCCATGTAGTACATAAATATATTTCTGGTACAATGAACACAGTGATTACGTAATTCAAATTTATTGATAACCAATATGCACTTATCTCAAATACACCTGATATTGAAGTGGGTAGTCCCCGCCTTTTATTGATAAACTTGCTTAGCATTCATTAAAGTTGTCAAACTTCCATGCACGATTAATATCATTTGATTGATCATAAAGATATGAATCGTCTATTCAGCTACTTATATTTTATTCAGATTGCACATTAACGCCCTCAATTCCCAAACGACACTTATTACACAAGGATTTAAAATCATCCTCTGCTTTTTTCACGATTAGGTTCTGTGTTGTTGTAATAAGTCTCACATGAAGTAAGCGTCCATTATCATTCTTGAACCAATATTTATGTTGTCTTCGTTAAAATTTGCACGTTAAATTAAGCATTGATTTTAAGGTTAAATCAAGCATTGGTTTTTAATGTTAAATTAAGCATAGATTTTTAATGTTAAATTAAGCATGGATTTTTAATGATCAGTTTGTACTACCGCCCCATCGAACTCAATTGTGTCACTGGACAAAAGTACACGATACTAGTAAATTAGGGCCAATATGGATTTTTTTTCCCTCAATTATATATTTTTATGATGTGAATACTTAACTATTTACATAATATTTTAACACTAAAAACAACTTTCTTGCAAAAGAATATTCTTAAACGGAACTGTTTTATATTTTTATTTACAATCAAATTTCTCTTCGTGTTGATTTGGCCTATAATTGATACAAAATTACTATTCCATACCAATGTACATTTTTATTATTTAGGTCAATGTAATATTCATTTATCCAGAAAGTATATAATTTAAAGGTTTCAATACATATATAGAAGTTAACTTAAACCAGATACGATTATTTTAACCAATTACTCCGCCTTGTGTCCCTGTGGCTATTTCTTTATTATAAAGTTTAAACCTTTGTAGGTGCCTTTTAAAATCTATGTGAGCGAAGAACAGGTTCCTTTTAAGGGGGAGAAAATTGCTATGGGACCGTTTGTAGCTTTTGTCTATGTTGAGAACTAGAGGAAGGTCTTGGCTATATGGTGAATATTTTCCTGTCAGTGTGACAACTCCTTAGGAGCGGAAGCTCTTGTCTATGTGGTGAATTATTTGCTTTCTAGGAGCGAAAACTATGTAGGCTCAGCTCCGTCATTAAACTTATATGAAACTGTTTTTAATTGCACTGTATATAAATTTCACTTTATTGCGTCTAAGTATGTTCAAGTTTTTTTATGCGCACACCCACAAATTGGCAGAATAGTCAACCAGTTGACGGTGGCCATTAAAAAGAAGAAGAAGAAGGGACTGTTTTGATAGCTCTTGTGTATGTGGTGAACAGTTTTTTTTCGTAGAGGACAACTGAGAACTAAGGGAAGATCTTGTCTATGTGGTGAACACTATCCTGTCTGTGGGACAAATCTTTAGGAACCAAGGGACGGTCTTGACCATGTGGTGAACAGTTTTCTGTCTGTGTGGCAAATCTTAAGAACCAAGGGGAGGTCTTGACTATGTGGTGAACACTCCTGTCTGTGGGACAAATCTTTAGGAACCAAGGGAAGGTCTTGACCATGTGGTGAACAGTTTTCTGTCTGTGTGGCAAATCTTAAGAACCAAGGGAAGGTCTTGGCTATGTGGTGAACAATTTCCTGTCTGTGGGACAAATCTTTAGGAATCAAGGGGAGGTCTTGACTATGTGGTGAACAGTATCCTGTCTGTGGGACAAATCTTTAGGAACCAAGGGAAGGTCTTGACTATGTGAACAATTTCCTGTCTGTGTGGCAAATCTTAAGAACCAAGGGGAGGTCTTGACTATGTGGTGAACAGTATCCTGTCTGTGTGGCAAATCTTTAGGAACCAAGGGAAGGTCTTGACTATGTGGTGAACAATTTCCTGTCTGTAGCAAATCTTTAGGAATCAAGGGAAGGTCTTGACTATGTGGTGAACAATTTCCTGTCTGTAGCAAATCTTTAGGAATCAAGGGAAGGTCTTGACTATGTGGTGAACAGTTTTCTGTCTGTGTGGCAAATCTTTAGGAACCACGGGAATGTGTTGTCTGTGTTGTGAACAGTTTCCTGTCAGTGCGACAGCTGCTGTACTATGTGGTGAATGGGTTCCTGTCTGTGTGACAACAGTTTAGGAACCAAGGAATGGCATGTGCTGTGTAACGAACAGTTTTCTGAATGTGTGACAACTGTTTAGGAACACGGGAATGTATTGTCTATGTAGTGAGCAGTTTCCTGTCAGTGTGACAATTGTTTAGTAAAAAAGAGAAGGTCTTGGCTATGTGATGAACAGTTTCCTGTCTGTGGGACAACTGTTTAGGGACCATAGAAATATATTGTCTATATGATGAACTGTTAAAGGGGTCACCTGAAGCTCTTGTCCATGTATACGTAGTGAACAGTGAAGGTCTTGTAAATGTTGTGAATAGTTTAATTTCTGGAAGCAACAAACGTTTTGGGATGGCTTGACGTTATTGTAGGTACGACAACTATTTTGTGGACATTGTATGCTCTTGTCCATGTATGCACAGTTTCCTTTCTGATGACGGGAATTATTTAAATGTGAAGATGTTCGCCATTTTGTGTAAAGTGGTGTATATTTAGTTGATAAACAGTTGATGCAAAACTTATATACAGCGTTAAGAGTGGTCGTTGTTGGCCGGTTGCAAGGCAAAATTTCCCAGAAAATGTTTTGGAAATATTTTTTTCACTGCACTTTTTTTTGGGTGTTATACTCATTGTGGAGAAACAAATTATCGTTCTGGCAAGACAAGTAATACACCAATTAGAGGAGACAGAATAAATTCTAGCACTGTGGTAACCAGTCATTGACTGCATCGGAATACTTTAAAATGAAAAGACAAAAAATACCACACTGTTGGAATAGTTTTAATATTCAATAAATAAAAAGTCGTTGAAAGAGGCAATAACTAAATCTCTAGCACACATATACATCATTGTAAGTCTATCTTGTGTTTGCTAACCCTGCATTGCACGTATTAAAAAAGAACTTGCAACATCCCATTATCAGCAACACTGTATCATAAGTGATTGCTTGTGGCCCTTTACAAGGCAAAATTTTCCGACTTTATCTATTATATTTTCTTTTTCCTGTGGAAATCCATCACTGTTCATTTGGTGTTAAGCTAAAATTAATAAATCAATCGGTGATTTCAACATTATTATTTTTCAATTGGTCGTTCAGTATGTATGTATCAAGAAGGTTGGGGTATTAACATTTAACACTAACACGTCAAATACGTCAGTTTATAATTCCTGAATAATAAGTCTATGTCATACAGATATTTACCTAGTATTCCTATATAAACATAATTATATGAAGACAAACAAATAATTAAAGGTTGTTACTGCTGTAAAAATAAATGACCTCTACCGTCATTCCCTCCATATTCATTTTGATGAAATAATTAAAGTGAAAAGGGGCAGTAACTCATTAAAAAATTCCTATAAAACTGCCGTAACAATATGCAAATCCTAAAAGGTTATCATCAAGGACGCAAAGTTTTGTTTCAGAATTTCCATCTAAAATGTAGGAGGAGTTGCACATAGAAACTTGTTGATGAAATAATTATAGTAATACTAAGTGGAAAATGGTAATAGCACTTTCAGTAATGGTCGATCAGCCTGTTTTAATGGTATGCAAATCTTCATGTCGTAATTATGCAAACTTTTGATGAATTTTCACGTAAAATGTAGTAGGACTTAAATCTTAAGATTAATTTATGGTTATAATAATTTTATTTTATTAATATATATAATAATTTTAATATAATATAATAATAATATTTATATAATATAATAATTAATAATTAATAATTAATAAATATAATATATATATAAAAAATTATATGGTTAAAATCTTAAGACACAAACATTCTAAATAAACAAGGTCGACAACTCCTTTATAATAATCTGATCAAACCTTCCTAACAATATTCTATTCTCCATATTGTTTAGCAACCAACGTTTTGTGAAATTCTCATTTAAAATATAGGGGTTGTGCGTACAAACCTTTGTGACAGACAGACGAACGGACAGGTGACGAAAGAAAAATGTCTCCCGCTGAAGGGGATGAGACATAATTACAGTATCTTCGTAACTAGACAATGCTACCCAGTTGAAGCGTTTAATCCGATTACAAAGTTTCACTAATCATATAATTATGAATAACAGTGTAGTTTATATTTTAAAAAGTAAGTAGACAAGATAAATACAAGTATGTAAAGAACGAGAAGACATACTTAGACGCTATGATGTTGATGTAAATGAACGAAGGACAAAATAGTTAAACTTGTATAACATATCGCCAGGGGGTAGGGGACACAACTTTGATTTATGAAATAATACTAACATGTTTTATTGATAACGATGTGATTTCACGAATAAGATGTCAATATTTATATTTCTAAATTGTTTTCGTTCCTTCCTCAATTTGCTTTGATGCATCAAATGTCATGAATATTTGCAATAAGACCACACAACTTTCATTCCAGGTGATTTTTGAGGCATTAATATTTTATTCTTGCCTTTTAAAACCGGGTCATACAAAATGATTTAACTGTAATGTCTCCTAAAACTAACCGAAAAACTAGACGTTACCACTTATAATACCTTTAACGCGACATGAACGAAAACTATAATTACCCTCTGTAAATGGCTGAAGTGTCAATAGCCACTGGGAATGTGATATTATTAGTAATGGCTGCCTAAATTCACACGACTCCAATAACGGTCACTACTAAATGGATTTATTTGTGTGATAAATGGTAGTTTAATTGACATGGCTAACAATATGTATGTGTATTTAATTTCCGTATTAAAGAAGAAAAAAATCATTTTGCCCCATCATTTACGAAATGTGGTATAGATTAATGTTATCTTGTTTTAATATGATACCCATGGATAATATTCGAATTAACTGTTATTTATTTCCTAGGAATTCATTAATTCAATTTCTATTTTTGATCATGCAAATGAATTTGAAAGCAACAAGAAATGTATGGGGTCAAGATTTGTGTCATAAATCTAGTGCAACCCCATTACCTCTTATACCAAGCATGGACACTGTGTCGTATAATACGTGTTTATACTTCAATCAGTGCATTTTATGATTAAAGGTATACGTTTACACCTTTACTTTATATACACGTAGTAGACGTAAAAAGTCTCCTGGTCCCTGCGTCTAATGTAGAACGAAGTACAATAGACTGGTCGATCACAGTCTATGCTGTGTAGACACCCAACAAGAAATTAAACCAAAATGTCCAATGCTTTCGCCTTCTTGTGTATAAATTTACAATTTTGTTGCACAAACAACACGACATTACAGTATAAAAGCAGTAGTTTCTAAAGCTTGCATAAAGAAAATGAAAAACAAACAAAAGCACAGATAGTGTACGTATATTGTCTATATATGAGTTTGTTTACATATCCATGCTACACTTTCACTATCTTTCCATCATAAACGTTCTGATTTAACAAAGTGTCCGTGAAAGTGTTTACAAAATCGATGTCAATAGTAAATTATGTAGACATACCACAAAGAGACAATAATTATAAACTTCAGCGTATCATTTCGGCCGTTGACCTCAACAGTTATAATGTACAATTTGTATTGCACATAAAGTATTTTATGGAGCTTTCATTAGACCTTGAAAATTGTTAATGCTTATTGAAAGAGTATCACGAACAATGTATCACGGACATTGTCCTTTTCAGTAGAGAGCCATGAAAACTGTCCCTAGGGAAGATTATCAAGGATTATCTCATTGATAAAAGTATGACGGACATTGAGCAACACCGACGCTGTTCCTCTAAAATAGTACATGTGTTTACGGAAGTTCAGCTAAGGGTTACGGTTAGGATTATGGTCTTTAACGCCACTTTCAACAATATGTCAGTTATATCGTGGCGGTCACTTTTATTGGTGGAGGAAACCGGGGTACCCGGAGAAAACCACCGACCTGCCGCAAGTCAATGACAAATTTTATCACATAATGTTATATTGAGTACACCTCGCCTGAGCGAGATTCGAACTCACAACGTTAGTGATGATAGGCACTGATTGCATAGATAGTTGTAAATCCATTTAACATACGACCGCGACGGCGCCCGTTAAGGGTACAGAATATAAAAATACGATTAATGAATTTAGAATAAAGAATATAGAATTAAGCTCTAAGTATTTTAACGACATTAACGCTCATGACTTTCTGTACTTTTGCAGGTTCTCGTTTGCGTCACGTGTTTACTATGATATTACGTTTTTGATTTGTACTGCACAACCAATGAACATCCTTTTTGCAAGGGTTGTACCTCACAACGAACAAACTAGGTTCGATTTCTAATCCCCGGGATTTTCTATGTTCTACAAAAGTCAGCTATGAGGAATATTTATTATTTGTAATTGTATTTATCAGATTCGCTTTAACTTTGTGAATCTGTTCGTATACACTTCTAGACGTACATTTCATAGATTTTATTTCGTGTACGGTGTCTCCTTCTTCGAAGATCCAACGCCTCACTGCCTATGTCTCTATATATGTGTGTGATTTATAAACTTGTAAATAACTTCTGAATTTATATTTAAAAGGCAGACGATTTCAATTAAGTATACTTTTATAAGCAAAATGGCGGGACGTAATTAAGGGGTGTTTGCGTAATTAACGTGAGACCCAAATCCACCGTAGTATATTAAAAGGTAAATAACTACATTGTAATAGCGTGCTGGGTCTTTTCATATAAGTGTTTTGTAAAGATGTTTTTAAAAGTAGTCTTTCCCACATGATGTAAAAATTGTATTCAATTCAACACCCTGTACTCTCACTTGACTACATTGACAGGTGACCTTCAACTCCATTCATTAGAATCAAATATTCTCTTACAATCAAAACATGAATAGTAAAGATGTTTCCTATTAAAGTGACCACAAAACAAGATCCCCGCCCCCTAAAATAACAACGTAACACTTAAATCGTAGTCCGGTGTACTATAACCAATGATGGTAGCCAGTGGGAAGATAACAGTATTGGTTATTGGTGTCTAAATTAAATAAATCTACTGCGGCCAGTAATAAATAGATTTATTTGTGTGATAAATTGAAGTTTAATGGACAAGAAGAGTAAGAAAATATTTATGGGTATATAATTTCCATACAGCATGACGAAGATAAAGTTCTGAATGGGAAAACTGTTCAACATCGGTTACCAAATAACTTAAAACTTGGTAAACCTAATTACTAAACTTTTATATAAAACCACATCGGTGTTGTAATGATTTACGTGATCGCCCCGAATGCTGTAGATCATCGATCACCGGCACATCCGCTGGTTTATCATAGCGAACCAAAATGAATGTACACTCAGGTCAATGAGCGCCTCGTGTTTAGAGATTCCCCAACTAGTGGCTGGTCTAAATGGGTTGCTAAGAGCAATCGTTGGTGGTCCTTTGCAACGCACAAATGTCTAACCTGCCCACTATCTCCCATTGTCTGTGTAATTTTTGAATATGTGGCATTTCTTTGTGTTAGACGAGTTCAATCCAATCACTTTCTATAGCAAGCGTTTACAAACATTTTCTAAATTATTTTACATGTGTACACGTTTAATTATTAAATCAGAAATATTTGAAGATACCAGAGAGATTATTAGAAGCCGTAATTCAAAGGACAGACAAAGCAGGGAACAAAAACCACAACACTACCAAAAAAATAGTGATTGGTCACCACGAACTATTTAAAACGAGGGCTAATATCATGTGCTTAGGAGGAGTAAGCAGTTCCTGCTCTACTAATGTACTAATGGCAAAGGAATTTAAATCGAAATACAGTATTAACAATATCCTCAAACGATTAGCAAAAAGTCAGCCATCGTGTGCATAGACCTATCATCGTCTAGAATTCTAACATGTTTTTAATACATGGAATGCTTTGTGATGCGAAATAAAATAAGACTCAGACATGTCCACATATTAATACTGGGTATTTGTTAGGTGTTCACTTATTTGTATATATCAGGAGGATGTTGTATTATGTGTGAAAATGTTGTCACAGTTGTGAATTGTATTAATTATTTTCTTTCTCTTTTGTTGTGTGTGTCATTTTCAACACAATTTATAATATCTTACATTATCGACAGGCCACTGCTCATCACACACCGTTACTCCCTACTCACAACTCATTGAGTGGAGAGTATCGGAATATGATCAGTCGTTGTTTAATGACGATACTCTTTTCGTAGTATTTCTGCTTATGTGTATTCAAAATTTTAAAGTGTATTGTGTAAGCTGGATTGAACAAACCCTTTAAATTTTGATATTCAACAGTAATTGTTAAATGATGGGAAAGTTGTCTACTTAATGCTTATATACTGTGTTAATTGTGTGGCGAGTTTCTTTACTTTTAAGTTCTCGACATGAAGGGTGTTTAGTCATATGACAAATTCTAATGTTGAGTGACACTTATCTATGGATGGGTAAATAAGACATCATGGTCGATTTCATATAAATTAAACAAACAACGAGTTTGAGTTTAATTTTTTTTTTATATTTGATAATCCTATGTAAGGTCATATACATGTAATATAACATATCTGATGAGGCTTTGTGTAGAATCATGTATCATTATCCATTGAAGTAACATCCATATAGGTAATGACAATATCTTAAATAATTACACATGTATTTAATTTAGTATATTCATACCTGTATATGATTCAGCATAATCATACCAGTAGGGGCCGTCGTGGTCGTGATCGTATAGTAGTTGGAATTACTGGTTTCCTCCACCAATAAAACTGACCACCACGATATAACTGAAATATTGTTGAAAGTGGCGTTAAACACCATAGCGATAATCCTAACCCTATACCTGTATATGGTTAGTTTTCAGTAATTAACCTGGAAGCACAATTATGTAAGGTCATATCAAGTCCAATCTAACTAAAATTAGAAGTTTGTTGTATCTTTTTTAATTTAATTTATTCATTTTCTTTTTTTTTTTTTTCTTTTTTTTTTTGTTGCGATACACTAACATCCCATTTGGGGTCATGTTACAGTTCATAATATCAACCGACCAATCAGTGATGAACTTTCTGTTTAAAAACGAGTACAATGTAAATGCTAAGAGTTGTATCCGATTGTTCAATATATTTAACTGTCTTGCATATGATTCGACAGTCAAAGATAAACAGAAGGTTCCATGACATTTGCCCAAACGGAATATTGTTAGATATCTTAAAAGAAAAAATGTTTAAAAAAAAAATATACGACAACATAAAATTTTAATTTGACTGTATCGAGTACACCTGTCCACTAGTCGCACCATCCGTCATGAAAAACAGTAAAATGAAGCATTTGTTTTGTTTGTCTTCGTCTTGTGTACTTTATACTGCCAGTTTCTCTGGATTGTCCATTTTTGATTGCCCCTTCGGTATTCTCTAACGTTTCTTTAATGGCGAATTCAAGTTACTTTCACCTGACGATACCAACATGTTGCATCGTATTAAATACGTTGTTTCTTTTAAAATGCTTACTTTGTATTTCAGATAGTTCCGACATTGTCGATGGGAATTTAAAATTAATTCTAGCACTGATATGGCAGCTCATTTTACGTTATCAAATTGGATTTTCCAATATTCAAAATAAGAACTGGTTGTTGGCATGGTTACAAGCAGTTATTCCTAAATGCAAGATCACCAATTTTACAACAGACTGGAATGATGGTTTAGCTTTGCAGTAAGCATACACTTGTATAAGTAATTCAAAGAAAAAAAAAGAAACAATTATCAAAATTGGCATAGAAATGACATGTACTGTTATAGGTTTAGGTTTATGGTATTTAACGCCACTTTCAACAATATTTCAATTATATCGTGGCGCTCAGTTTTATTTGTGGAGGAAACCGGAGAAAACCACCGACCTGCCGCAAGTCACTGACAAACTTTATCACATAATGTTGTATCGAGTACACCTCGCCTGAACGGAATTCGCATCCACAACGTTAGTGGTGATAGGCACTGATTACATAGGTAGTTGTAAACCTAACTACAATATGATCACGACCATGACAGCCCCACGTCGCAATGATATCACATCACTTGACGAAAAATGTTATTTGATTGTGTGCTATAACATCTAATAGATGATCTAGTCGTTATAATACGGAACTCGGAAATAAAACAAGAAATAGTTAAAATAATTTTAATCCGGCTACATACATTTGTCAGCGACCAAAAACGAGGTGATCAAATTAAAAACAAAAAATAGCACACTGTTGGAACCGTTCTGGAATCTAATAGAAAAACAAAAAATACCACACTGTTGGAACCGTTCCGGAATCTAATAGAAAAACAAAAAATACCACACTGTTGGAACCGTTCCGGAATCTAATAGAAAAACAAAAAATACCACACTGTTGGAACCGTTCCGGAATCTAATAGAAAAACAAACAATACCACACTGTTGGAACCGTTCCGGAATCTAATAGAAAAACAAAAAATACCACACTGTTGGAACGTTCCGGAATCCAATAGAAAAATCGTAGAAAGAGGCAAAATCGATACTCGTAACACACATGTACGATATCTCATCGTGACTGCGATTGGAAATATAAGTGAACCTTAATGCAAAATTTACAACGAACGAAAACAAAGTACAATTAAATAAACAAATATAAAAGGGCAAAGTTCGTGCAGATTCGAGTAGATGGTACGGAAAACAGAAAACGAAACTGTGACATATTATTTTTTTTAAGTACATTATTGGTATTTCATGTTTTTCAGTGCGTTACTGGAATTTTGTTTGCCTGGTTTATCACCGAACTGGAAAAACCTTGATAAAAATGACAGGTTAGTACGTTCATTTTTTTATAATGTGTTTTAAAAACCAGTCATGTGAAACTGTAGTTTATGTATGTAGATTATCTCTTTATATATAAAATTGCTGACGAACGATTTATTAATCTGGAGTTAGGGTTAGGGTTATGGTGTTTAACGCCACTTTCAGCAATATTCCAGTTATATAGTGGAGGTCAGTTTTATTGCTGGAGAAAACCACCGACCTGTCACAGGTCACTGACAAACTTTATCATATACATTGTAATGTTGTATTGAGTACATCTCGCCTGAGCGGGATTCGAACTCACAACTTCAGTGGTGATAAACACTGATTGTATAAGTAGTTGTAAATCCAACTACCATACGATCACGACCACGACGGGCCCTTTAATCTGTATATTTCATCTCAATGTGTTAATTTATAATGATAAGTCACCCACTAATGACCAAAACATTCATAATATCTGGTATTATATATAGTACAATATTTGTTAATCTTACGAAGAAGATCAAAGACCCCTATATTAAAGTAGTCCCTATCAGAGTGCCCATATGTGCACTTCTGTATATAGCTTATCCTGTGGTATTCCAACTCAAAATGTAAAGAAAAATAATAATACATGATCAAAGAGCGAAAACAAGTTAAACTCAAAATCTACAATCAAATCCAGCTACTTCAAGCTATGCGTGACGGATATAAACCTTGGAGTTTTACCATAATTATTAATTTTAATGTATGTAAAGTATTATGAATAATTTTATGTCAGGGCCGAAGTGTTGACTGCTGGAGATACACCGGAGGACCAACTCAACCAGCCGTCAACCTTGTTTTGTTCAGTTAAATTTTAGCTTGACAAGTTTATTTCCTATATTTATATATATACAAAACATACATATTTATTTACATTTCGCCCAACTCAACAGTGTTAGAACTTTGAGCTCACATTTTATTTTTGTTCTACCCTGAACTAGATTCCTACCCACATATTCGATACACCACAGCACTTATGCCCGGCACAGTATCAACCCACATATTCGATACACCACAGCACTTATGCCCGGCACAGTCTACTGTTATAAAAATAATATACCTACAATAAGAGAAGTGTTACATTTTCACGTAATGAGAATCTATGGAATCTCAGTGTGTTGGTGTTTTACAAAACAGATATTTTTATCATCAACACTTAACTCGTTCTCGCCATGGTAAAGATGAAATATCACTGACTTGGTGTTAAACAAGTAATTGGTATTAAAACTAAGGTTCTCCTCCCTCAAAATTAGGTAACCTCGCCCGATGATGGCTATCCTGTTTAGCCCATTTTGGTTATCTTGCTCCCCTCCCTCAAAGATAGGTAACCTCGCCCGATGATGGCTATCCTGTTTAGGCCATTTTGGTTTTCTTGCTCCCCTCCCTCAAAGATAGGTAACCTCGCCCGATGATGGCTATTCTGTTTAGGATATTTTGGCTATCTTGCTCCCCTCCCTCAAAGATAGGTAACCTCGCCCGATGATGGCTATCCTGCTTAGGCCATTTTGGTTTTCTTGCTCCCAGGGACTTTACATCATTTGACTTTCCTATCTTTTGACTTAACGCACCTGGTGAAGTTTTTTTACAGAAACGTGTCATGGGAACTAAACTAGAAACGGGTGTTTGCATCACTTATTTTGCTCAAAATAGAAGTAACGCTAACGAATAAAATGAATCAAATAAACCATCATCAAAGATATAGCGACTGAAATAAAACCTTTATAAGATTAGCTAGTTGTTGTAGCCTTAGGGAAGTGTAATACATGAGTACCTTGATTAGCTAGTTGTTGTAGCCTGAGGGAAGTGTAATACATGAGTACCTTGATTAGCTAGTTGTTGTAGCCTTAGGGAAGTGTAATACATGAGTACCTTGATTAGCTAGTTGTTGTAGCCTTAGGGAAGTGTAATACATGAGTACCTTGATTAGCTAGTTGTTGTAGCCTTAGGGAAGTGTAATACATGAGTACCTTGATTAGCTAGTTGTTGTAGCCTGAGGGAAGTGTAATACATGAGTACCTTGATTAGCTAGTTGTTGTAGCCTTGGGGAAGTGTAATACATGAGTACCTTGATTAGCTAGTTGTTGTAGCCTTAGGGAAGTGTAATACATGAGTACCTTGATTAGCTAGTTGTTGTAGCCTTAGGGAAGTGTAATACATGAGTATCTTGATTAGCTAGTTGTTGTAGCCTTAGGGAAGTGTAATACATGAGTACCTTGATTAGCTAGTTGTTGTAGCATTAGGGAAGTGTAATACATGAGTACCTTGATTAGCTAGTTGTTGTAGCCTTAGGGAAGTGTAATACATGAGTACCTTGATTAGCTAGTTGTTGTAGCCTGAGGGAAGTGTAATACATGAGTACCTTGATTAGCTAGTTGTTGTAGCCTTAGGGAAGTGTAATACATGAGTACCTTGATTAGCTAGTTGTTGTAGCCTGAGGGAAGTGTAATACATGAGTACCTTGATTAGCTAGTTGTTGTAGCCTTAGGGAAGTGTAATACATGAGTACCTTGATTAGCTAGTTGTTGTAGCCTGAGGGAAGTGTAATACATGAGTACCTTGATTAGCTAGTTGTTGTAGCCTTAGGGAAGTGTAATACATGAGTACCTTGATTAGCTAGTTGTTGTAGCCTTAGGGAAGTGTAATACATGAGTACCTTGATTAGCTAGTTGTTGTAGCCTTAGGGAAGTGTAATACATGAGTACCTTGATTAGCTAGTTGTTGTAGCCTTAGGGAAGTGTAATACATGAGTACCTTGATTAGCTAGTTGTTGTAGCCTTAGGGAAGTGTAATACATGAGTACCTTGATTAGCTAGTTCTTGTAGCCTGAGGGAAGTGTAATACATGAGTACCTTGATTAGCTAGTTGTTGTAGCCTTAGGGAAGTGTAATACATGAGTACCTTGATTAGCTAGTTGTTGTAGCCTTAGGGAAGTGTAATACATGAGTACCTTGATTAGCTAGTTGTTGTAGCCTTAGGGAAGTGTAATACATGAGTACCTTGATTAGCTAGTTGTTGTAGCCTGAGGGAAGTGTAATACATGAGTACCTTGATTAGCTAGTTGTTGTAGCCTTAGGGAAGTGTAATACATGAGTACCTTGATTAGCTAGTTGTTGTAGCCTTAGGGAAGTGTAATACATGAGTACCTTGATTAGCTAGTTGTTGTAGCCTTAGGGAAGTGTAATACATGAGTATCTTGATTAGCTAGTTGTTGTAGCCTTAGGGAAGTGTAATACATGAGTACCTTGATTAGCTAGTTGTTGTAGCATTAGGGAAGTGTAATACATGAGTACCTTGATTAGCTAGTTGTTGTAGCCTTAGGGAAGTGTAATACATGAGTACCTTGATTAGCTAGTTGTTGTAGCCTGAGGGAAGTGTAATACATGAGTACCTTGATTAGCTAGTTGTTGTAGCCTTAGGGAAGTGTAATACATGAGTACCTTGATTAGCTAGTTGTTGTAGCCTGAGGGAAGTGTAATACATGAGTACCTTGATTAGCTAGTTGTTGTAGCCTTAGGGAAGTGTAATACATGAGTACCTTGATTAGCTAGTTGTTGTAGCCTGAGGGAAGTGTAATACATGAGTACCTTGATTAGCTAGTTGTTGTAGCCTTAGGGAAGTGTAATACATGAGTACCTTGATTAGCTAGTTGTTGTAGCCTTAGGGAAGTGTAATACATGAGTACCTTGATTAGCTAGTTGTTGTAGCCTTAGGGAAGTGTAATACATGAGTACCTTGATTAGCTAGTTGTTGTAGCCTTAGGGAAGTGTAATACATGAGTACCTTGATTAGCTAGTTGTTGTAGCCTTAGGGAAGTGTAATACATGAGTACCTTGATTAGCTAGTTGTTGTAGCCTTAGGGAAGTGTAATACATGAGTACCTTGATTAGCTAGTTGTTGTAGCCTTAGGGAAGTGTAATACATGAGTACCTTGATTAGCTAGTTGTTGTAGCCTGAGGGAAGTGTAATACATGAGTACCTTGATTAGCTAGTTGTTGTAGCCTTAGGGAAGTGTAATACATGAGTACCTTGATTAGCTAGTTGTTGTAGCCTTAGGGAAGTGTAATACATGAGTACCTTGATTAGCTAGTTGTTGTAGCCTTAGGGAAGTGTAATACATGAGTACCTTGATTAGCTAGTTGTTGTAGCCTTAGGGAAGTGTAATACATGAGTACCTTGATTAGCTAGTTGTTGTAGCCTTAGGGAAGTGTAATACATGAGTACCTTGATTAGCTAGTTGTTGTAGCCTTAGGGAAGTGTAATACATGAGTACCTTGATTAGCTAGTTGTTGTAGCCTTAGGGAAGTGTAATACATGAGTACCTTGATTAGCTAGTTGTTGTAGCCTTAGGGAAGTGTAATACATGAGTACCTTGATTAGCTAGTTGTTGTAGCCTTAGGGAAGTGTAATACATGAGTACCTTGATTAGCTAGTTGTTGTAGCCTTAGGGAAGTGTAATACATGAGTACCTTGATTAGCTAGTTGTTGTAGCCTTAGGGAAGTGTAATACATGAGTACCTTGATTAGCTAGTTGTTGTAGCCTTAGGGAAGTGTAATACATGAGTACCTTGATTAGCTAGTTGTTGTAGCCTTAGGGAAGTGTAATACATGAGTACCTTGATTAGCTAGTTGTTGTAGCCTTAGGGAAGTGTAATACATGAGTACCTTGATTAGCTAGTTGTTGTAGCCTTAGGGAAGTGTAATACATGAGTACCTTGATTAGCTAGTTGTTGTAGCCTTAGGGAAGTGTAATACATGAGTACCTTGATTAGCTAGTTGTTGTAGCCTTAGGGAAGTGTAATACATGAGTACCTTGATTAGCTAGTTGTTGTAGCCTTAGGGAAGTGTAATACATGAGTACCTTGATTAGCTAGTTGTTGTAGCCTTAGGGAAGTGTAATACATGAGTACCTTGATTAGCTAGTTGTTGTAGCCTTAGGGAAGTGTAATACATGAGTACCTTGATTAGCTAGTTGTTGTAGCCTTAGGGAAGTGTAATACATGAGTACCTTGATTAGCTAGTTGTTGTAGCCTTAGGGAAGTGTAATACATGAGTACCTTGATTAGCTAGTTGTTGTAGCCTTAGGGAAGTGTAATACATGAGTACCTTGATTAGCTAGTTGTTGTAGCCTGAGGGAAGTGTAATACATGAGTACCTTGATTAGCTAGTTGTTGTAGCCTGAGGGAAGTGTAATACATGAGTACCTTGATTAGCTAGTTGTTGTAGCCTTAGGGAAGTGTAATACATGAGTACCTTGATTAGCTAGTTGTTGTAGCCTTAGGGAAGTGTAATACATGAGTACCTTGATTAGCTAGTTGTTGTAGCCTTAGGGAAGTGTAATACATGAGTACCTTGATTAGCTAGTTGTTGTAGCCTTAGGGAAGTGTAATACATGAGTACCTTGATTAGCTAGTTGTTGTAGCCTTAGGGAAGTGTAATACATGAGTACCTTGATTAGCTAGTTGTTGTAGCCTTAGGGAAGTGTAATACATGAGTACCTTGATTAGCTAGTTGTTGTAGCCTTAGGGAAGTGTAATACATGAGTACCTTGATTAGCTAGTTGTTGTAGCCTTAGGGAAGTGTAATACATGAGTACCTTGATTAGCTAGTTGTTGTAGCCTTAGGGAAGTGTAATACATGAGTACCTTGATTAGCTAGTTGTTGTAGCCTTAGGGAAGTGTAATACATGAGTACCTTGATTAGCTAGTTGTTGTAGCCTTAGGGAAGTGTAATACATGAGTACCTTGATTAGCTAGTTGTTGTAGCCTGAGGGAAGTGTAATACATGAGTACCTTGATTAGCTAGTTGTTGTAGCCTGAGGGAAGTGTAATACATGAGTACCTTGATTAGCTAGTTGTTGTAGCCTTAGGGAAGTGTAATACATGAGTACCTTGATTAGCTAGTTGTTGTAGCCTTAGGGAAGTGTAATACATGAGTACCTTGATTAGCTAGTTGTTGTAGCCTTAGGGAAGTGTAATACATGAGTACCTTGATTAGCTAGTTGTTGTAGCCTTAGGGAAGTGTAATACATGAGTACCTTGATTAGCTAGTTGTTGTAGCCTTAGGGAAGTGTAATACATGAGTACCTTGATTAGCTAGTTGTTGTAGCCTTAGGGAAGTGTAATACATGAGTACCTTGATTAGCTAGTTGTTGTAGCCTGAGGGAAGTGTAATACATGAGTACCTTGATTAGCTAGTTGTTGTAGCCTTAGGGAAGTGTAATACATGAGTACCTTGATTAGCTAGTTGTTGTAGCCTGAGGGAAGTGTAATACATGAGTACCTTGATTAGCTAGTTGTTGTAGCCTGAGGGAAGTGTAATACATGAGTACCTTGATTAGCTAGTTGTTGTAGCCTGAGGGAAGTGTAATACATGAGTACCTTGATTAGCTAGTTGTTGTAGCCTTAGGGAAGTGTAATACATGAGTACCTTGATTAGCTAGTTGTTGTAGCCTTAGGGAAGTGTAATACATGAGTACCTTGATTAGCTAGTTGTTGTAGCCTTAGGGAAGTGTAATACATGAGTACCTTGATTAGCTAGTTGTTGTAGCCTTAGGGAAGTGTAATACATGAGTACCTTGATTAGCTAGTTGTTGTAGCCTGAGGGAAGTGTAATACATGAGTACCTTGATTAGCTAGTTGTTGTAGCCTTAGGGAAGTGTAATACATGAGTACCTTGATTAGCTAGTTGTTGTAGCCTTAGGGAAGTGTAATACATGAGTACCTTGATTAGCTAGTTGTTGTAGCCTTAGGGAAGTGTAATACATGAGTACCTTGATTAGCTAGTTGTTGTAGCCTTAGGGAAGTGTAATACATGAGTACCTTGATTAGCTAGTTGTTGTAGCCTTAGGGAAGTGTAATACATGAGTACCTTGATTAGCTAGTTGTTGTAGCCTGAGGGAAGTGTAATACATGAGTACCTTGATTAGCTAGTTGTTGTAGCCTTAGGGAAGTGTAATACATGAGTACCTTGATTAGCTAGTTGTTGTAGCCTGAGGGAAGTGTAATACATGAGTACCTTGATTAGCTAGTTGTTGTAGCCTTAGGGAAGTGTAATACATGAGTACCTTGATTAGCTAGTTGTTGTAGCCTTAGGGAAGTGTAATACATGAGTACCTTGATTAGCTAGTTGTTGTAGCCTGAGGGAAGTGTAATACATGAGTACCTTGATTAGCTAGTTGTTGTAGCCTTAGGGAAGTGTAATACATGAGTACCTTGATTAGCTAGTTGTTGTAGCCTTAGGGAAGTGTAATACATGAGTACCTTGATTAGCTAGTTGTTGTAGCCTTAGGGAAGTGTAATACATGAGTACCTTGATTAGCTAGTTGTTGTAGCCTTAGGGAAGTGTAATACATGAGTACCTTGATTAGCTAGTTGTTGTAGCCTTAGGGAAGTGTAATACATGAGTACCTTGATTAGCTAGTTGTTGTAGCCTGAGGGAAGTGTAATACATGAGTACCTTGATTAGCTAGTTGTTGTAGCCTGAGGGAAGTGTAATACATGAGTACCTTGATTAGCTAGTTGTTGTAGCCTTAGGGAAGTGTAATACATGAGTACCTTGATTAGCTAGTTGTTGTAGCCTGAGGGAAGTGTAATACATGAGTACCTTGATTAGCTAGTTGTTGTAGCCTGAGGGAAGTGTAATACATGAGTACCTTGATTAGCTAGTTGTTGTAGCCTTAGGGAAGTGTAATACATGAGTACCTTGATTAGCTAGTTGTTGTAGCCTTAGGGAAGTGTAATACATGAGTACCTTGATTAGCTAGTTGTTGTAGCCTTAGGGAAGTGTAATACATGAGTACCTTGATTAGCTAGTTGTTGTAGCCTTAGGGAAGTGTAATACATGAGTACCTTGATTAGCTAGTTGTTGTAGCCTGAGGGAAGTGTAATACATGAGTACCTTGATTAGCTAGTTGTTGTAGCCTGAGGGAAGTGTAATACATGAGTACCTTGATTAGCTAGTTGTTGTAGCCTTAGGGAAGTGTAATACATGAGTACCTTGATTAGCTAGTTGTTGTAGCCTTAGGGAAGTGTAATACATGAGTACCTTGATTAGCTAGTTGTTGTAGCCTGAGGGAAGTGTAATACATGAGTACCTTGATTAGCTAGTTGTTGTAGCCTTAGGGAAGTGTAATACATGAGTACCTTGATTAGCTAGTTGTTGTAGCCTTAGGGAAGTGTAATACATGAGTACCTTGATTAGCTAGTTGTTGTAGCCTGAGGGAAGTGTAATACATGAGTACCTTGATTAGCTAGTTGTTGTAGCCTTAGGGAAGTGTAATACATGAGTACCTTGATTAGCTAGTTGTTGTAGCCTGAGGGAAGTGTAATACATGAGTACCTTGATTAGCTAGTTGTTGTAGCCTTAGGGAAGTGTAATACATGAGTACCTTGATTAGCTAGTTGTTGTAGCCTTAGGGAAGTGTAATACATGAGTACCTTGATTAGCTAGTTGTTGTAGCCTGAGGGAAGTGTAATACATGAGTACCTTGATTAGCTAGTTGTTGTAGCCTTAGGGAAGTGTAATACATGAGTACCTTGATTAGCTAGTTGTTGTAGCCTTAGGGAAGTGTAATACATGAGTACCTTGATTAGCTAGTTGTTGTAGCCTTAGGGAAGTGTAATACATGAGTACCTTGATTAGCTAGTTGTTGTAGCCTTAGGGAAGTGTAATACATGAGTACCTTGATTAGCTAGTTGTTGTAGCCTTAGGGAAGTGTAATACATGAGTACCTTGATTAGCTAGTTGTTGTAGCCTGAGGGAAGTGTAATACATGAGTACCTTGATTAGCTAGTTGTTGTAGCCTGAGGGAAGTGTAATACATGAGTACCTTGATTAGCTAGTTGTTGTAGCCTTAGGGAAGTGTAATACATGAGTACCTTGATTAGCTAGTTGTTGTAGCCTGAGGGAAGTGTAATACATGAGTACCTTGATTAGCTAGTTGTTGTAGCCTGAGGGAAGTGTAATACATGAGTACCTTGATTAGCTAGTTGTTGTAGCCTTAGGGAAGTGTAATACATGAGTACCTTGATTAGCTAGTTGTTGTAGCCTGAGGGAAGTGTAATACATGAGTACCTTGATTAGCTAGTTGTTGTAGCCTAAGGGATGTGTTAAATACATGAGTACCTTGATTAGCTAGTTGTTGTAGCCTGAGGGAAGTGTAATACATGAGTACCTTGATTAGCTAGTTGTTGTAGCCTGAGGGAAGTGTAATACATGAGTACCTTGATTAGCTAGTTGTTGTAGCCTTAGGGAAGTGTAATACATGAGTACCTTGATTAGCTAGTTGTTGTAGCCTTAGGGAAGTGTAATACATGAGTACCTTGATTAGCTAGTTGTTGTAGCCTGAGGGAAGTGTAATACATGAGTACCTTGATTAGCTAGTTGTTGTAGCCTGAGGGAAGTGTAATACATGAGTACCTTGATTAGCTAGTTGTTGTAGCCTTAGGGAAGTGTAATACATGAGTACCTTGATTAGCTAGTTGTTGTAGCCTGAGGGAAGTGTAATACATGAGTACCTTGATTAGCTAGTTGTTGTAGCCTGAGGGAAGTGTAATACATGAGTACCTTGATTAGCTAGTTGTTGTAGCCTTAGGGAAGTGTAATACATGAGTACCTTGATTAGCTAGTTGTTGTAGCCTTAGGGAAGTGTAATACATGAGTACCTTGATTAGCTAGTTGTTGTAGCCTTAGGGAAGTGTAATACATGAGTACCTTGATTAGCTAGTTGTTGTAGCCTTAGGGAAGTGTAATACATGAGTACCTTGATTAGCTAGTTGTTGTAGCCTTAGGGAAGTGTAATACATGAGTACCTTGATTAGCTAGTTGTTGTAGCCTTAGGGAAGTGTAATACATGAGTACCTTGATTAGCTAGTTGTTGTAGCCTTAGGGAAGTGTAATACATGAGTACCTTGATTAGCTAGTTGTTGTAGCCTGAGGGAAGTGTAATACATGAGTACCTTGATTAGCTAGTTGTTGTAGCCTTAGGGAAGTGTAATACATGAGT
The DNA here is from genome assembly GCA_963383655.1 of Bathymodiolus septemdierum. NCBI lineage: Eukaryota > Metazoa > Mollusca > Bivalvia > Mytilida > Modiolidae > Bathymodiolus > Bathymodiolus septemdierum. The sequence goes on from OY726519.1 coordinate 115,557,654, forward strand.
ACCTTGATTAGCTAGTTGTTGTAGCCTTAGGGAAGTGTAATACATGAGTACCTTGATTAGCTAGTTGTTGTAGCCTTAGGGAAGTGTAATACATGAGTACCTTGATTAGCTAGTTGTTGTAGCCTGAGGGAAGTGTAATACATGAGTACCTTGATTAGCTAGTTGTTGTAGCCTTAGGGAAGTGTAATACATGAGTACCTTGATTAGCTAGTTGTTGTAGCCTTAGGGAAGTGTAATACATGAGTACCTTGATTAGCTAGTTGTTGTAGCCTTAGGGAAGTGTAATACATGAGTACCTTGATTAGCTAGTTGTTGTAGCCTTAGGGAAGTGTAATACATGAGTACCTTGATTAGCTAGTTGTTGTAGCCTTAGGGAAGTGTAATACATGAGTACCTTGATTAGCTAGTTGTTGTAGCCTGAGGGAAGTGTAATACATGAGTACCTTGATTAGCTAGTTGTTGTAGCCTGAGGGAAGTGTAATACATGAGTACCTTGATTAGCTAGTTGTTGTAGCCTTAGGGAAGTGTAATACATGAGTACCTTGATTAGCTAGTTGTTGTAGCCTTAGGGAAGTGTAATACATGAGTACCTTGATTAGCTAGTTGTTGTAGCCTTAGGGAAGTGTAATACATGAGTACCTTGATTAGCTAGTTGTTGTAGCCTTAGGGAAGTGTAATACATGAGTACCTTGATTAGCTAGTTGTTGTAGCCTTAGGGAAGTGTAATACATGAGTACCTTGATTAGCTAGTTGTTGTAGCCTTAGGGAAGTGTAATACATGAGTACCTTGATTAGCTAGTTGTTGTAGCCTTAGGGAAGTGTAATACATGAGTACCTTGATTAGCTAGTTGTTGTAGCCTGAGGGAAGTGTAATACATGAGTACCTTGATTAGCTAGTTGTTGTAGCCTGAGGGAAGTGTAATACATGAGTACCTTGATTAGCTAGTTGTTGTAGCCTTAGGGAAGTGTAATACATGAGTACCTTGATTAGCTAGTTGTTGTAGCCTTAGGGAAGTGTAATACATGAGTACCTTGATTAGCTAGTTGTTGTAGCCTTAGGGAAGTGTAATACATGAGTACCTTGATTAGCTAGTTGTTGTAGCCTTAGGGAAGTGTAATACATGAGTACCTTGATTAGCTAGTTGTTGTAGCCTTAGGGAAGTGTAATACATGAGTACCTTGATTAGCTAGTTGTTGTAGCCTGAGGGAAGTGTAATACATGAGTACCTTGATTAGCTAGTTGTTGTAGCCTTAGGGAAGTGTAATACATGAGTACCTTGATTAGCTAGTTGTTGTAGCCTTAGGGAAGTGTAATACATGAGTACCTTGATTAGCTAGTTGTTGTAGCCTGAGGGAAGTGTAATACATGAGTACCTTGATTAGCTAGTTGTTGTAGCCTTAGGGAAGTGTAATACATGAGTACCTTGATTAGCTAGTTGTTGTAGCCTTAGGGAAGTGTAATACATGAGTACCTTGATTAGCTAGTTGTTGTAGCCTTAGGGAAGTGTAATACATGAGTACCTTGATTAGCTAGTTGTTGTAGCCTTAGGGAAGTGTAATACATGAGTACCTTGATTAGCTAGTTGTTGTAGCCTTAGGGAAGTGTAATACATGAGTACCTTGATTAGCTAGTTGTTGTAGCCTGAGGGAAGTGTAATACATGAGTACCTTGATTAGCTAGTTGTTGTAGCCTGAGGGAAGTGTAATACATGAGTACCTTGATTAGCTAGTTGTTGTAGCCTTAGGGAAGTGTAATACATGAGTACCTTGATTAGCTAGTTGTTGTAGCCTGAGGGAAGTGTAATACATGAGTACCTTGATTAGCTAGTTGTTGTAGCCTGAGGGAAGTGTAATACATGAGTACCTTGATTAGCTAGTTGTTGTAGCCTTAGGGAAGTGTAATACATGAGTACCTTGATTAGCTAGTTGTTGTAGCCTTAGGGAAGTGTAATACATGAGTACCTTGATTAGCTAGTTGTTGTAGCCTTAGGGAAGTGTAATACATGAGTACCTTGATTAGCTAGTTGTTGTAGCCTTAGGGAAGTGTAATACATGAGTACCTTGATTAGCTAGTTGTTGTAGCCTTAGGGAAGTGTAATACATGAGTACCTTGATTAGCTAGTTGTTGTAGCCTGAGGGAAGTGTAATACATGAGTACCTTGATTAGCTAGTTGTTGTAGCCTTAGGGAAGTGTAATACATGAGTACCTTGATTAGCTAGTTGTTGTAGCCTTAGGGAAGTGTAATACATGAGTACCTTGATTAGCTAGTTGTTGTAGCCTGAGGGAAGTGTAATACATGAGTACCTTGATTAGCTAGTTGTTGTAGCCTTAGGGAAGTGTAATACATGAGTACCTTGATTAGCTAGTTGTTGTAGCCTTAGGGAAGTGTAATACATGAGTACCTTGATTAGCTAGTTGTTGTAGCCTGAGGGAAGTGTAATACATGAGTACCTTGATTAGCTAGTTGTTGTAGCCTTAGGGAAGTGTAATACATGAGTACCTTGATTAGCTAGTTGTTGTAGCCTTAGGGAAGTGTAATACATGAGTACCTTGATTAGCTAGTTGTTGTAGCCTTAGGGAAGTGTAATACATGAGTACCTTGATTAGCTAGTTGTTGTAGCCTTAGGGAAGTGTAATACATGAGTACCTTGATTAGCTAGTTGTTGTAGCCTGAGGGAAGTGTAATACATGAGTACCTTGATTAGCTAGTTGTTGTAGCCTTAGGGAAGTGTAATACATGAGTACCTTGATTAGCTAGTTGTTGTAGCCTTAGGGAAGTGTAATACATGAGTACCTTGATTAGCTAGTTGTTGTAGCCTTAGGGAAGTGTAATACATGAGTACCTTGATTAGCTAGTTGTTGTAGCCTTAGGGAAGTG